>RJWH01000056.1:0-1494396 GCA_004363575.1 Solenodon paradoxus
GCGCTCATAGTCCCCCCCGCCGGCCCCCCCATCCCCGCCTCCCGCGCCCCTTGCCGCCCAGCACACGGTCTCCCGCTCGGGCTCTAGATACTCGGCGTTTTATTGGAGTCTCTGAGTTGCTCTGCTTTTAGTTTATTTTCTCCACCTTGGAGACCTGGAGTTTGGGGAGTAGGCTTAAAGAGGGGGACAGGGTGGGAAGGGGTGGGGGTGAGCGCCCCAGACCAGGCGGGGTAGTGTGAGCGGCAGGACGCGGCAGCTTGCGGCCCAATGGCTGCTGCTCGGGGCCGGGTGCCAGAGGAGGGAGGAGCAGAGGAGGAGACGCCGGCTCGAAATGCGCGGAGTCGGCTGATACCCCCGAGCCTCCGCGGTGCGGGAGCCGCGCTCCTCAGGGCCGGGGCGTCACACACAAAGGGGCTGGCGAACCCCAGTCACTGGCGGCCCGGGGCTCCGCAGGGAGCGCGCAGCAAGGGGGCGCTGTGGTGCACCCCGCCCCAAACCCCGCCCCCAGGCCCGCCCAGCCCCACCCCTCTCCCACCACCCCCTCCGCCACTACCTTTTTCTTTATGCACCCCCTGTCCCGGTGGCGGCTATCCCCACTTCTCTCTCTGCACCCTCACTCTTCTCAGCCACTGTAGAGGTGACTCTTCTCCGCAGCGTGTCTTCTGGGAGCTGGGAATCCGCAGGGAGCGCGATCCCTCAGTGTGCTGTGAGTGCGCAACTGTCCCAGAGACTAGACTCGAGTCTAGAGGGACTGTTAGAGTTGCCCTCCTGTTTGATCACGCCCGCCTCCATCCCGCAACGTCGGGTCATTTGTGCAGCACTAGAAGGTTTGCAAGGCTAAGGCTGCCTTGAAGATTCACAAAAGACCACAGGGGCAATTCAAAGGGTAAATAGGAAAACAAGGAACAGCTGCAAGGAAAACATGTGGACTTGCCAGCAGCTGCCCCAAAAGAATTTTTCTCTTTTTATAGTTGGAAGCCCAGTAATGCTCTTGGTGGTCCATGGAAGACCTGGAATCAGCCTTCCCATTTCTCTGGTCAGTGAATGGAATGAAGAAATCGTCTATCATGTTTTCCCGCGTTACCTCTCAAACCCTAATCTTGCAACTTGGTGTGTCCTGGTGGTTGGGAAAGATTGGTGGATTTTGGCCACTGTCCAGAACATTTATCCGCAGGCCTCTGTCCGTGGTAGAAGTCTAAGCAACACTGAGTGATATTCACCCTCCCAGGAAGGAGCAGCTCCAAGCTCAAAGGCTCAAGAGCCTCCAAAGTGGACTTGCAAGTACTTTGTTTCACTTTTTACATGAGGATACTAATAATTTGCCACCCCACACCACCTTATAGTGCACATTGATTGTCAGTTGCTCTGTGAAACATTCCCGTAACTACTTTCCCAATTCTGCAATTAAGAATACCAGCTACATACAAGCAGAGATCTGGAGGAGCCTATGAAGATAATATAAGAAATAATAAAATTAGCGTCTTTGTCGTGTATCTATATATGCCTTGTTTAGGAACCTTTTGTTAAGCATTATTTTGTGCTCCTTTACATACTTTTTTCTTAAGTCAAAGTTTTCTTTATTTTCTTCTTAAGTTTTTAGGTAGCAAAAATCCAGCTGTCTTCACTTCCTCAAGATTGACATGGTGGAAATTAGTACTGGAGAGGGAATAGTAAGTAAAAATTCCTTGCCGCTGATTCAGAAGAAACTCAGTATTTACAGATCCTTCAAAGCACACAATAAAAATACCGACAAGAAAGTATAATTTTCCTTTTAATAAAGGTCTTTATAATAAAATTTAAATGTTTTGTTGTTTGTAATTTCAGCTTTCAATATTCAATTGTAGTCACTAAGATATGTCTATATGTATTTCCTTCCATAATTAAAAAAATTCTAGGTTGACATAAAACATTTCTAAGTTTGAATTTTTGTCATTAAGCAAGCATTTATTACCAACATATTGCATTATTTCAAAATTAATTTTTTAAAAAACTTCCTTAGACTCTATAATTGATTTCTACTCGATGGTTCAGTAAACATGAGGAAGATGAAATCTTGCAGGGAAAAATATCATCAATATCCGTACACCTGGGGAAGATAAAGATGTATCTACTTTGCTCCACAGATCTACCATTTTCCTCTGTCTGAGGGAAAACTCAAATGCTTGGAAACTGTGTTTCCCTCTAGTTAATCAAAGGACTGGTTTCTTCCATGAGAAGTGTGGTGCAAAGTGCTGTGTTTGTGCATGGCATAGTGTGAGAGGTGATAATGTGAGCTGTTGATAAAAAGACTCAACTCTAATCACTCATTTAGAGAGAAGACTATGAAGTTCTCTCTACAACCTGAAAACATACTCATTACAATTCTCTACCCAAGGCTTGGCATTAAGTAGTTGCACTCATATTGAGTAGTATAAGCCTACCAAAATAAAAACAGTTGAGGAAAGTTAAATCTCTAAGGAAATCTTACTAATTTAGAAGATAAGGTAATAGAGATGCACTATTTTACTTTTTCATTTCTAAGACATTTAGTTTCATCACATGCCTAAGTATATTCTTTTATTTATTTTTTCATTCATTTGCACATTATTCAACAAAGATATGAGCAGGACAAGGTACTATGCTATGTATTGTGGATATGATGACAAATGGAAATAATTTACTTTAAACAATTTGTGCTTTAGATGAGTTTATAGTTTTCTTGAGCACTATTTCCCACCTTATTAAAATACTGTGACTGGGTCCCTCCCCCATAGATTCTGAATTCATTTATTCAGAGTAGATCTTGGCAGAGATATTTTTGAAAACTCCAGGGATTTTAACTTTCAGGAAATAGTGAAAATCACTGATCTAAAAGATAAGACAGGCACAAAGGGAATGTTAAAAGTACAAAATGTTGGTAAAAACAACTTATTGACTGGATTGTTATTTGGATCTCACAAATGGACAGTAAGGATTGCTACTCCCAGATCCCCATCATCTACACTGTCTTTTAAACACTGAGTTTAGCAATTTACTTACTCTAAATATGAGTGAATTGCTGTATAGGTCCACATGATATTTTGGTCATCTTGAAGTAAGAACTTTATATACTCTACAAAAAAAAAAAATAAATAAATAAAGCAAAAAAAAAAAAACCCCAAAACAAAACTAACAAACAAAAATATGTTTCCAAGAATAAATTATTTCCCTACTGGTATTGATGAAGTAACAATCTATAGCTTCAATTTATAAATCTACTACATCCAAGACCTGATCTTAATTTCTTTACATTTATTTCACTGTCTAAAACTAGTTTTACAAATTATACTGTAGACCCAATGTAATTGAAAATTACACTTAGCATTTGATTTTATTTCCTCATCATTACCCAATTTTAATGACAGTTTCATAAATTATCATGTTTTCAAATTATCATGCAGTTGTTTCACTGACCACATTATATGTTGCCTGATTCTATGCACTAAAGTCCTAAACCTTGTAGCAAGATTACATATAGAATGTGTTACATTAGGGAAAATATCCCTTGATAGTTAATCATAGTCATGATTTTTGAGCGTCTTGTACAAATTATTCAATATCACCAAAAAATGGCACTTCCTGAAGGGCATTTTTTGGTTAAATTTTGGAGTTAGTTTTTCTTTAAGGCAGAAATCCTCTATATATTGACTATAAAAAAGAAACGTCTTAGGGAATTATTTTAAAATGCCAAATATTAAAACTAAAATACAGTATGCCATATTTTTTTATAACTGAATTAACATGCAGTTCTTCAAGGGCCTCTTTATTTAAGCATGAGATTTCCAGTCATAGCTGACACCTCAATCTCTCCCAGAGAAGAAAGTTTCATTCTTTTTAAGTATCATTCATTTGACACCTCAAATGGGCTACCTTATAAGTCATTTTGTTATGCAAGTGTTTATAAATTTATCTTCTTCATAAAGTTATGTGGTGAAATAGCTGTTTATTATTTTGGGGGGGAACCTATTAAACACTGCGTCCTATACATTTTAAAGGTTTGAAAGGCATCATTAATGGTTTTGATGGGAAATGTTTACATTTTCTTATTTTACCAGTTACAATGTACTGTTGTCCAGAGTTACTTAATATTTTTCTAAAGTAATTTAAATGCAAAATAGAATGATATGCGATATGTAACATAATGCAACGGGAGAACACAGAGTACTGAAGTTTATTTCCTGGGGAGACTAGTGAGAAATGACTAGATTGTAAGTCTTTCAAGCAGAAAATAAAGGATTTCAGAATGATGAGGAAAGTTTGAAGGAAATGATACAGGGTCCACAGATACCTCACATAGTACTAAATGACTCATAAAATGCAGTATTTTTTACGTACTATGGGGAGTGGGCCACATTTGTGCATCTCACCATGGAACATGGTACAGTACTTTGATCTTCAACAATATACAACATTTGTGGCTTAATAGTTATAATAGGACTATTCAGCTATTTTACAGGGCAATAATCCAGTCCTCTCTCATCAGGATAAACTGTGAGGACAAATCCTTTCAAAATCAGAATTAGTTCCTTGTAGTAGAGTGAGGCTACAATTATCCCTTAAATAGGAGCTGCTGCATCATGGTATCGGCCTGGAGCATGGCAGTGAAGTATTTTTCCAATGCAATTAAATGGATTTTTTAATTCAAACTAATATTCTATAAAAAGTCAATTGGAAGGTGAGTAGGTATGGAATTGCTGACATAAAAGGAACAATCATTTGCTTACCTGAGTTAATATTTCTGCCTGAGTAAATGCTGTTTTGGTGAAATGGATAATCAAGACTCATACTTTCCTGTGAAGTAGCCCACCAAAGGGAAGCAGAATAATACAAAGGAAAGACAATTTTTGTTTATTTGTACATTTTGTGTCTTATTTTGAAATATGTTCATAGCTGTGTTTTGTTATTGCGTTTTGTTTTTTTTTAAAATATCAGTCAACAACAACTTTTCCTTTTAAACTGGAAAGGTAGCGTTTGGTGGGAAAAATTTAAGTCATAGGACTTCTGCTAGTCAGTGCCTATCTCCAGGGTAAGACAGAAGGATGGAAACTTGTTTGTTTTTTTTTGTTTTTGTCTTGTTTTGTTTTTACCACAGAAATGATTAAAGGATTGGAAAATAAGAACTTTAAGAAAGATTAAAGGACCTGTCTAGAGAAGGCAATACTGAGAGGCAATGTAATATCTTTAAATCGTGTATCTCAAGAGTTCTTTCACAAACAAGGAGCGAACACCTCCACTGAAGATAGGACATGAGGAATTGGATGTAACACAAGAGCAGTGAGGACTTAGTCACAAATAAAAAGAATTTTCCTCAGTGATCCCAACTGTCTTGACAGAGAAGAATGCGGACTTGCCATCGGACAGTTTTTTAAATCTCTGTACCCAATGAAAGCTTACCAAGTCATGGGTACACATACTGACACCTGTCTCTTCTTGAAGTACATCTCCCTTCTACAAAATCTAATGGCCAAAGGATTCAGACTTAGCCCAAAAGCTACAATGTTTCAGTGCTCAATTCCGGATATCAAGTGACATCTTCTAGTCAATGAATCAAGAAATCTCTTATAGTTCTTTGAAGTCTAAAAATGATTTCTTTTACCTTCAATCTGATTGAATATTTTTAAGGACTATAGTTATAAAGAAAAAAAGACCAGACTACTGATTTTGCAGGCAAAATTTAAGGTCTGATATAAAACTAGGAACTAAAATACTTATTACATTTTTAGACTGTTACTTTTCAAAAAGTTTGCTCTCATGCTATAAAGATGGCCTTTAGAATGACCTTAAATCTAAAGATGAAAAAAAAAAAAAGGAATTCTCCAGCGTTATAAGAGTATATTTTAATGCAAGCCTTCAATTCACTAATTCAAACATCACACATTTTAAAGAGACTCTCCAGTCCACTCAGGCTGACAGATACTGCTGAATTCCCACTCCTCCCATGAAATCTTCCAGGGCTGATTAAGTCACTGACTTTTCCTCTCATTCTGCCCAGTGTGTTGTTTAGTTCCTGATCTCCGCCCTGATTAGGTGCTCACTGCTCCTTCCACTGTAAATCCACTTAAGCTTGACCTTTACATTACACAGTTACCTATCTATCCTTGCATTGCTTTAATGCATTCCAATATGGCTTTGTGTATTGAAATCTCTGAGGCTGATTATAAGCTTCTAGAGGGAAGGGTCAGAATTTGTCCTCAATATATGATAAATTCCTTAAAATGTGCTCTTTGAAAGAAGACATTAACATATTTTATCTTGGTCTCAGAAAGAATTCATTTAAGAAACAGCTGGTAAAGGTTCTAGATGCCATAATATGCAAACATTTCCAATGCACTAAAGCAAACTTGCAAAGAGTCACAGTTGCATTAAATTTTCTATGTTGTTTGGTCTGTATTACTTAGGCTGACCATGTTTCCTTGAGACAAAAACAGGACATCAGAATAGCAAAAACAGGACAGAATTACATGCTGGAGACTATGGGGAGAGGAGGAGGAGGAGGAGGAGCAATCCTAGCAACTGAAGAGCAACCAGGCCATCGACAAGTCTATGTGATACTGGTCAACAATCACAGTCATGATGTGTGGCCTGCTGGGACTTCATACAAATGGCCAGGGCCAATGCAAGGTTTTTGGTCCTTAGGCAAAAACCAAATTTGGCAACCCTCTGAGACCCACTCTAAAAGTCTTTCCTAAAACACATAACATTTAATCAACCCACTGCCAGAAATACCCAATAAATCTGACAGTGCCAGATAATCTTCACAGTGCCAGATACAACCGCCATAGCACTTAGTGACTCAGCCATGCTGCAGTGTTCTTCTCCCTTTGAATAAATAGGTGCCAGAGGGGTGGTGGGGAACCCTTTTCTGGTAAGGTTCTGATTTCCTCACAGTGGGCAGGAGCAGTAGCAGCAGCCACAGTCAGCCCCAGCAGGGACCATTTCATGCGGGGCAAAAGGGGCTGCTGCTTTTGGGTCCTCTCGACAGACTGCCCCTTTTTGCCCTGCATTAAAGATGATCCTGGTTTGTTAAAATGGGACAAATTGACATTTATATTAAAATAATGAGATGGTTAGAAAAAAGGAAAAATAAAATTGGTATTGTCCTATTTAAAACAGTTTGTATGGTCAATCTATTATTATTATGGTCAAATACCACTTTTAATTAAAGAAACTATTATTGAGGAATGTCTCTATGTTAGGTGCCCTTGGTAACAATGTACGTTAGTTGTGCTTGCTCTATTAGCATTTACATAACTTCTAGCATAGAAATTAGACAGAGAATGAATGAAAGAAACAGCATTGAAGCCAAAGAATAGACATGAACAAAGTCAAAGAAGTGTAAAGACAAGGAAGTTTAAGTACAAACAGAATAAATAAGTAATTAGGTATTTTATGGAGTTTTCAAAGTGCTGAAATGAGAGAAGGGGAAGGATAGACAGACAAGAGCAGTAGAAGGAGACATAGAGGGAACACAGCAGATCACTGATACATTGCTTATATAAGAGCTGGAACTGTATCTAAAGAAATTAAGGAGTCTTGAAGGACTTTAATATCAGACCTGACTTTGATATATTTGTATTATAACATTTTATGGACAATGTGTTTTAAACGTACTATTTCCATTATAGTAAGGAGTCCCTAAACAATTGCAGGAGTTTCTTACTAAGGAAAAGATCAAGTTACCGGGTATTTCTTTATCTGAGATTTGATGATTTGTCTTTTTATTAGCTGCAGTATATAATTACACCTAGAAAATATTACATGGAACACTATAACTGACTATAATCTACCTATCTCACCAACCTCCTATTTTTCCATCCTTTAAATCTCTTTTCCTTCAGCTCCAACCTCTACATCTTACATTACAGTAAATACAAAACTGCTTGAACAGGGACATAGCCCCTTCCTCTCAATTCTGAAATTAAAAAATCTCTGAATACCTTAAGTTGTTTCATAATACATGTGACAACAAAATCTAGAGGCAAGATCTAATCTAAACTGACTAGAGTCTTTGTGGAATTTATTGATCATATTTAATGAATATGCTATGTTTTGCTGCAGAAATAGTAATGATTACAGGGCCCTACTCTATGTCTTACATCAAGGGTGGCTTATATAACAAGTTGTGAAAGTTGTCAGAAATTCAACAATGGTCAGTTTCAAAATACATTTAGCCTTTGGTGTCTCTGATAAAGGATTATGGACCTGTACTTATACCTTAAACTCAACCTTATTTCTTTCAATGCAAGTCCATCAAGGATTAATTTACCTACAATAAAATCAGCTAATTTTGGATGTACAATTTGTTGAATTTTAAGAAATGAATTTATGAACCACCACCATAATAATATAGATCGCTCTATCAATTCAAAAAATTCCCTTAAGCACTTATGCAGTCAATCCTCCCCTCCAGATCACAGAAAGCTTAGACATAATTTTTCATCATTCTAGTTTATTTTTTCCCAAAAGTGTCAGATAAATAGAATGTTTCAACATGTGATCTTTATCATTTAGTAGCTTTCCCTTAGTATATAATGTGTTTGAAACTCATCCACATTGTTTTATGTATTAGTAGTTCATTTCTCATTTTTTGCTGAGTAATATTCCACTATGAATATAACATAATTTTGCTTATCCATTTTTTGTTGGGCAGATGGGTTTCTTCCAGTTTGAACTATGATAAATAAATCACCTGCAAAAATAAAAGTTCTTAGATGGACGTGTGTTTTCATTTATTTGGGGTAAATACTTAATAGTATAACTTCCAAATTGTATAACAAATGCATGTTTATGTTTATAAATTTATTTATAAGGAACTGCCAAACTGATTTAAGAAATGACTGTATCCATACATTTCATACATTCATACATTTCATTTCATCCAAATCTATAGCTGTTTTGGTTACTTTAAAGTCTTGCCAATGATTAGCATTATCAAGATTTTTTTTTAAGTTTAGCCATTTCAGTGGGTTAACAAACATATTTTATTAAGTTAAATTTTCCTAATTACTAATAATGTTGAGTATCTTTTTATAAGCTTGTTATTTGTATATCTTATTTGATATAAAATCTCCTGAAAGCTTTTGACTTTGGAAAATTGGACTGTTTGTTCACTCATTAGTGCATTATATAAATTCTTTATATATTCTGAATGTAAGTCTTTTTTCAGAATGTACAAAAAAGTTACTGAAATTATTAAGTAAGCTTAGCAAGATTATAAGATACAAGGCTAATAAGCAAAAATATTTACATTTCTAGGTACTAGCCATAAATAATTGGAACTTGAAAAATAGCACTTAGAATAGTATCAAAAAATTGGTTGGAAGTAGACCTGTAAATACATGATCTGTTGAGTTTTAACAAAAAGTATCAAGGTAAGTCAATAGGAACACGGAGTTTTTCATCAACAAATTATGATGGAACAATTTAGTCAAATACAAAATAAACTCTTAATTCATGACTATATATAAAAGTTAATTTTAAATCTAAGAGTGAAAACTATAAAAAATAGCATAAAATGGAATAAAGTTATAGCTTGATTTAGACAAAGCTTCCGGAGTACATAAAATGCAATTTGTAAACTGGGTTTTAGAAAATTAAAAACTTTAATTCAGAAGACAATAAAATACAAATTCACTCCACAGGCTGGGAGAAACATTATCTCATTAGCCCCTTATAACCTTGCACTTTAAATATTTCTCTGCCTTTGTCCCAGCTGTTTGTTTTGCCAGCTATTCCCCTACTCTTGGTCTTTGAGAAAGAAATCCTATTTCTTATTTAGACCTGACCCGGCTAGAGTGTCAGGTCATCATTTCTTAAGAAAAACTTCACAGACCTTCCAATTTTTATACTCCAGGTGATCATAGATCTATCACATTATAGTATTTGGTTAATTTAGTGTCTGTTTTCTATAATAAATAAAACTTTCAGGTGAAAGATTATTTTAAAATAATTTGGAGGTTTGATCTAAAAACATTCCCCTTTCCATATTTTCAGCCCCTCCCCTCAACAAAAATAAGCTTAACATTGTCTTCTCTTTTGTGCTTTTCCCACCAAATTCCTAAGTAAGGAGATTGATTCTCCTGAGGAATCCAAAAGAGCAAAAATCCAGTCAACAGCTGGGGATTCTTTGATTAATTTCATTTTAATGCTGTCTACCTGGAGAGAATGTCAGATTCCACGGGTTAAGTATTACAGGTCTGCTCTCCTATACCTCCAACTCACACACACACACACACACACACACACACACACACACACACACTTCTGATGCTGATGCTGACCATAAAATACAGGCTTTTAGATCCACTGGGTATAGATCAGAGGTTCCATGACCCCCTCCTTGGGTTAGATTAACTTATTAAAGGAGCACCCAGAGTTTAAGAAACAGGTTTCTTACCATATCATCTATGTTTTATGATAGGATATAACTCAGAAACAGCCATAAAAATAATTGCATAGACCAAGGTATTAGGAAGTGCTATAGGGATTCTATGACATTTCTAAGAACTAGCCTTCCCAAATCTCCACATGTTCATCAAACTAGAAACACAACAGAGTCTGTCCTTTTGGGTTTTATTGGCAAACTTGATTAAATCATCAACTATTGGCAATTAGTTTAACCTGTAGCCCCTCTCCCCTGCCTGGAGGTCAGGAGGGTGGAACTGAAAGGTCCAACATATTAACCAAGTGGTTGACTCCACTGGCAGCCAGGCCCATCCTTGGTGCTTTCCAAAAGTCACTTCAATAACAAAAACACCTTTATTGC
Source organism: Solenodon paradoxus (assembly GCA_004363575.1). NCBI lineage: Eukaryota > Metazoa > Chordata > Mammalia > Eulipotyphla > Solenodontidae > Solenodon > Solenodon paradoxus. The sequence continues at coordinate 10,784 of RJWH01000056.1, forward strand.
TCTTTACTTAAGAACATTTAAGGATTTGAAGAGCTACATGCTACATACAGAAATGAAAATTATATATATATGTATATATATGCATACATAACTCACAATATCACACTTCCTTTTCCACATATAACTTTTTCCTTCCATTGTATTATTACTAATTTTATTCCATATCTCCTTTTCTTCACTCCTGGATTTTTCCTTCAGCACACAGAAATCAGGATTTCTGCTCCTGAAATTTTTTTTAATAGAAATTGTTCTACGATTTTCATTGAATTCATAGCCATCCATTTCATTAGACACTCTTTATTCCTTATCTTTCTTGATCTTCTTGGAACTTAAAATTTGTTCCCCATTAGATTGCAAAAACTTTTAACTAAAGACCCTCGCTTTGTCATCGTGGATAGACAGCTAGAGTGTACTCACATAAAGAGTACAAACAGATAAGAAAGCAGTGTGACAAGAAACAGAAATAAGATAAATAAAATTAATCTGTGAAGTCACAGATGAAAACAAGAACATTTTAAGCGATGGTAGACTTTCATATTTTCCCTTACTCATTTGATGATCCATTCAACAAATACTACTTGAGTATGAATACTTATTATATTCCAGGCACAGTGCTAGGCTCCAACCCCAACCCTCTATACCCTCTCCTGGATGGTCGTCTGCTTCTATAGCCTCAGTTCCAACATATTTTCCAATCCTCTTAAATCTATGTATACATTCTATTTTCTGAGTTCCATGTACCTATTTTCAACTGTTACCAATCAGACCTGCCTGTATTTCTTCAGTCATTCAAGCTCAGTATATATACATAAATCTCAAAAATATTATACATACATGCACACACATATATATGTATATTTACACATATGTATACATGTGTCTATTTCCTCATGGAATACATAACTAGCAGTTATAATCACTATTTATGGTTAATCTTGTTTCTCATCGTTTCTCACTTCTCATCTAAACTATGACTTTAGCCTCCCACTGGGTCTCCTAACATACACATCAGCATTTACATAACCCTCATGATTATCAATCTAAAAGACAACTTGAGTCCACCAGTGTCCTGCTTAAACACCTCCAACAGCAAGCATTCTGATACCAAAACACACCAAACCATTTGCTCTCCTGCAAATGTCCTCATATGCTTGCCCTATTTTCAAATATTTGTAACTACTGCTTCCTCAGTCTAGGAAGAGTACCCTCACTACCACAAAAGTCACTACAACTTTCACGACCCAAATCAAATCAGTAAAATCTTATTAAACCCTGCTTTTTCTCACAGACACATTGTGTATCCTTCATTACTTTGTCGTAATAATTTGTTTACAAAACTCTTCTTATTCCATTCTAGATTTTATCTCAGTCACATCTGTACTTCTAGCATCTGATATAGAAACAATTACAAAATACTGACTTTAAAAGAGCAAGAGTTTTACTGATTCGATGTTACCAACTTCTTGTTGGTTCTTAGGTGTTATTTGGGAATAGTGTCATATATTTTATGGTGAATACAGTAGTTTAAAAAAATATTTAGCCACTTCCTTAGCAGTGGTTTATCTCTCCCTCAGAGAAAACCAGAATGAATTTTTTAATAATAAAATGATTGAAAAGGTACACTGAATCTTCAATTTAATTATTTCAATACCTGTAAAAAAGGTCTTTCAGAGAGGCTGCTGCTTGGTAAAATGTGATAAAGTTCCAACATATTTTTTAAATTTGTAAATTAATTTATAAAATTCTACTCAGAGTTTAATCTATTTTCATATAAGAAAACTCATAAGGTTGCTTCCTATTGATTTAGTATCTTAGAATCTAAAGTTTAAGTCAGTATTTAATCTCTTTCTAGAAGCTTCCAGAGGTGATGGTACATATCAGTGAATGTTGCCCATTTTTATTGCTTTTGGAGTCAAGTAAGGACTTCAAATCAAGCATTCCATACCTTAGCTTAGATTTCTAATCTTGTTTTTCTTAATTTCTGTATTTCCACCAGAAAAGATCACTTCATATTCTTTTAACGTGCCCTAACTTTTTCTGATTTCTCTGTGTCTATTTTTTGCAATTGTCGTGTCCTCTCTTCCACTTCTTCTGGTCATTCTCAGAGATATGATTTTATCCTATCTCCCTCTTCAATAAGGTTGAATATCATCATGTCTTATTCATCCCTGAGGCTCTTGCAGTGCCAAGGATATTTCTTGGCTATAACGCACACTTATAATTATTATTCTGATTGAATTGAATTCAAATACAAACAGCTTTCTCTTCACTATATGGTGACACATAATTGTAACAAATTTATAATCACAGAAAATGGTAGAGTCAGGGTTTGAATTCGTGCAGTTTATTGCACTTTAATGAACCCTTTTGTTGACTCTACAATAGAGAAGATACTACAAAATTTTGATCCAGCAATATGATTCAGTTCTAATAACTAAAAGATAAGAATTGTCTTAATAAGACTGAATATATTCTTCCTGAGAGTTTGTGGAACAAAAATCCAAAAATTTTTATGACGGTATCAAGGAATGGGTGCAAATAGTTATTTAAGAACATCTCTTTATTAAATTCATCATCCACTGATTTTTTTAATTCATTCAGGAACTATGGAATGAGATATACAGACATATACATATGATTGTATTGATTATATACTATAATACATAATATATTATAAGACTGAGTGTTCCCAATTTAAAGACTCAGACCACTGAGTCCCACTCAGTGACTCAGGTAGTGAAGGTGTATCTAGAGTCACAAAGAAGGGATTGCAATAAGCCTGTCTTAGAGCTCAGATTTTATTCTAGGGTTTCAGGCTTCAGTAAACTGAAAGAAGTCAGGGACTTGCAGTACATCTTTTTAATCTTAATTTTGAGACTTGAAAATTCAATGAGTCTAAAAAGTAACAAGCATAATTTTCCCCCATATAAAATATCACTAACTGAAAGTACTACTTTATTCATTTTCAGAATATGAGAAAAAAATTATGGAAGCAATGAGGCGGCATCAAATGTCCCATCAGCATTTATGGATATATTTAAACATATTTTTCATTAATGTCTGGGCTTTTTTCTGTGGGATGGAAAGAGTAGAAACTCCTTTTATCATGCCCTTTAATAGCTGTGTCGAATTCTCCTGGATTGTCATTAATTCTTTTTTATTTACAGCTGAGTTTATTTTTACCATTTGCTGTTAAAGTCAACTTGTTCCTTACCCTATTCTTACCAAAAACTTCCTTTCTGTTCAGCAGCACATGTTAAGATGATCTTTAGTAGGTTTTCTACTTACAAACCAGAGTACAGTTCCCTTTCTAAAATATTTTGAGAATGTGAGGTACAGGCAGGATATAGAGGCTACAAAGTAAATGAAATAATACCCATTGTCAAGTGATCAGACAGAAAGACATACAGAAATGAAAGCTAACGACTACATTGGGGGCTCAGTGGTGATATGTTAACACCTCATTTCTACTGAGAGAAACCTCATGGCTGCTTGGAGGAAAGTTAGCCTTTTGCTCCAGGCCAAGAAAGATCACACCAAGACAACTACAGTAAACAAGTGTGTCCTGCTATTTGTTCTATGGACACTTACCAGTAAAGGTAGATCTAAGATTTCATTTATTTGGATAACTAAATAAGTTTAAAAAACTATATTATGGCAAAATTCCTATCTCCTCCTTATTTTTACTTGGCATGATTTGTCCTTGCTGTCTTTATTTTGACACTACCTCAATGTAAGCAATAATTTCTGTTGAGGGAGTAGAAAATCTACTTCTATTTTCTTGGCTGAGTACTTTCTGGTAGCAGAGATCAGTGGGGATTAAGAACCACATTCTAGAATCCATCAACCTGAGTCTAAATACAACTTCCGTTTTTTGGGAGACTTTGGAGAATGAATCCATCTTCTGAAGCTCAATTTCCAATCTATAAGACAAGGATACTAAAAAGAGTGCAGTACACTTCCTACCTTTATGGGAAGGAGAGGCACAAAGGCTGTAAAACAGTGATTCTGATATTTTTTTGAACACTGATTGAAGATCCTTAAGTGTGTCATCCACTTAATTCATTACCCCAGAAAGAAGGCATTATTTTTAATCCCAATTTGTTGAAGAAGGAAATGGGGCACTGAGAGGCAAAGTAGCCAAGTGGGAGTGCCAGCCGGGATCCTAGTCCAGACAGGAGGACTCTACCATGTACTCTTCTTCACTATGCAAAACCACACCTTCGCAGGCATGGTAGTGACTCATGCTGCCTTCAGAGTATGCATTTCATTCATGGAGTGTTCCTGAGCTGTCCCGAAAGGTCCAGGAGTCATCCAAGATTGTGGATGACCTGCGGTGCCTCACCTGCCTGTGCTGATCCTGGCTTGGGGTGTTTGGGAGAAAGCGGAGCCCAGAAGCCAGAGCTGGGCGCCTGCCACCTTGCTGAGGCTACCGTGCTCTAAGCTTTGCCTAGATTCCTGAAAGGGGATCAATTTTCTCTCCCTCTTTTTCTTGCTTAATATTTCTGTGCCTTACCTATCACATGCTATCCTAGATCATCATCAGTCAAAGAAATAAAGGAATACTCCTGAGGTTGCTATTTAAGATCTTGTGGAATGGGAGGTTCTAAGAAATATATCTCATGTATTAGTTAGACATGTTTTTTTGGCTCACTTCATTCATCAAGATGCTGGACAAATACTGCTCTTTGTGAATTCTCTCCTCACCTCCTTGCCCCAGCTTGAGTGTTTGTTCTTTCATGACGCCTTCTGTGTGCTTCTAAGTATTAGGTATATGAACACCCTCTTCAGCAACCAAAAGCAATGTACACATTTCTTGAAAAAAGGAATTCTGACTAGCTTATCAAGGTATCTCCTATAACATCTAGCATAGTGTTGGACATGTAGAAGGAGCTTGTTACAAAGCAGAAAAATACAATGATCTATAAACTAAACCGAGTCAAAAGTTCAAATTGACAAACTGGGAGAAAATTTTAGAACTTATACAACAAAATGTTGCAACGTACAGATAATCTTTTCAAATTAAAAATAAAAGAAAAATTATTTAAAAATAAATGGTACAGTTTGTGTGAATTTACAGAAGTAGAAATGCAAACAAGCAAATTGTAAAGGAGAAAATGCCCAATCCTCTCTAGGATTAGGTACATGAAAATCACTCCCCTCATTTTTTTAAAACATATAGACAAAAACTTAGAAACTTAAATGTACTTCCAGACCAAAAAAACGGTGGGAGAGGGGAATACATATAATGGGTAATGTGAAGAAGCATAAAGTAATTAGAAATCATATAATTTATGCATAATTCTGTAAAATGTATTAGTGTGCTAAGGCTGCCCTAATAAAGTCCCAGACTGGGGGACTTAAACAAAGAAATTAATATTTCTACAGTTCTAGAGACTGGAATCTGAAATTGCAGTGTCACCAGGACTGGCTTCTTCTGAGGTTTCTCTCCCTGGCTTATAGATGGCTTTGTTCTCACTGTCTTCCTTTGCTCTGTCAGAATCTGTGTTCTAATCTCTTCTTAGAAGAACACCAGATACATTACATTAGAGTCCACCTATATGACTTCATTTTATCTTAATTGCTCTTTTTAAGACTATCTCCAAATAAAGTCGTAATTTGGGAATGTCAACATGTGAATTTGGGGGAACAACATTTATCTCATAACATGCAGATTTATAATAGATGCAGAGAGATAAACAGATACTTGATAAATAGATATAAGTTTCAAAAACAAACTGAGCAGGATAAATTCCAAATTATTAGCAATGTTTACCTCAGAAACAAACTAAACAGGATAAACTTCAAGTTGTTAGCAATGTTTTTCTGAAGGGTTGAGATGGGTTGGATAGGTACTAACTGCTTATATTTGCGATTTAAAATAGTTTAGAATCATGCATGATTAGTTCCTTTTTACGTTTTTCAAATATTCAAATAATAATAAAATCATTGAAATCTCACATACAGAAAACAAATCATCATCAGAGTCAGAAATTGATGAAATGGTCACCAATACTGTTTCCTAGTCCCAGGTTCACACAAAAATGACATTTCCTACCTTCCTCTGCAATTAGAGTCTGGCTGTATGACCGGGCTTTGGCCAGGGAAATTTGGTGGAAAAAAATAAACTACCGCAAATTTTGGCCTTAAAATACATCCCATCATTTCTTTACCTTAACTCTCTCTTCTTGGCAGTTTTTGAATGCAGAGGATGTAGTACGGGAATTCTGAAGTCTCTCTCTTAGGTGACGGAGATATGTGGTGGAAGGAGCTGGGATTCCTGAGTAACTGGTAGAAGAGAGCTATTCAAGGTGGCCTCCTGACCAATATTTAACTGTCTTTAAATTAAGTCACCAATTTTTAGAGTTGTTTCAGTAACTGACATTAATAGTATTGCTTCTTTATAAATTTAGTCCATTAAAATGAAAAAATATATACATGTTTTGAACCAGAAATTAGTATCCCCAGAAACAAATTTTTACAATTAAAATCATGACTGTACAAAGATTTGCTTATAAGAATTGTTTTATAAGCATGCCTAGGTGGCCTAATGGTCTAGTACACCCTGCACACAGCCCATATATATCCCAAGGTCCAGGGGTGGGGGGAACAACTAAATAAAAATAAAAGAAATGCTTCTTTCTCCTCTCTATTTCTGCCTGCTCACCTTAATTTATGCCTGCACCTTTCTGTTAAAACAAAACAAAAAAAGAATTGTCTTATATTAGGAAAAATAACTACATATTTTTATCCATAAAGAAATGGTTAAATGAATTATGGTATGCTGATTTGTTAAACCCTATACAGACACTAAAAGGAATGATTTAGTTCTATGTACTGACTAGAAAGATACTTTCCCCATAAAATTGTTTATACAACAAACTTGGAGATAAATACAGCAGGTTTGGTTTTATTGATGTTATTTTTTTTAATAGGAAAGGTACAGACAGGAGTGAAGGTGAGTAGGCAGTTAGGAAGGGAGAGAAAGGAGGAAAAGCATGTATTTCTTTAGTTGTTCATTGTGGTTGTTCCCACCTAGCCTTATCTGCTAGGCCCCCAGGGCACACTTATCAAGGTTAAATTTTAAGATTTGATAAATTTAAAAAATAATTAGGAAGAATAATGTATACAATTTATTCTAAACAACTATTATCTGTTAGGTAGATTTTTAAAATAGTCCAAATGATTATTATATGTAATGTATATATTTCACTAAAATAATATAATATAAATCACACATGTAATATACACATCATATATATTTTTTCCTCTTCTTCTCTGGAACTGGTTACACATGTAAATTATATGTGTGCACATTTTTTTATTCTTCCTGTGACATACATGCTAAATTGACTCTCTCTCTCTGAATATAAAGGGAATGAAGAGCTTTTACTTTTTTAATCAGAGGTTTGAAGGAACATCCTGGTGGGTATATTACACAATTTCATTGAGATGACCATGTTTTCCATATGAGTGGCCTTCACTAGGGTGACAAATTATTATGAATAATAACACGGTAAGGAGACAAATGAATGACCGTTCCAAGGAATGCATCATATGAAAAGAATCTTTCTAGAAGAAAAGATTCATTTCATATGAATGTGATGAATAAAACTAAGAGCAAAGTCGATGGTTTTACCATCATTATATTAAATTGTAATAGTTCATTAAATAATATCTCAGAAGTCCTCCAGGTGACAATTGGAAGATCCCTTCCCAGCAAAAATGGAAATAAGCAATGAAGTTAAGCAAGATGTTGGTTCTGAAACAGTAAGTCCTGAATGGTTTCAAAAACAGTCCTGGAGTGGAAGAACAATATTAACCGTAACATAGTCAAATTAACAATCATTTAAATTCATATTTCAATATGGTATTTTCCTTTTCAGTACAGAGAATGAAATTATATTAAGGTTCATTCTGATTACTCAAAACAGTGAAATAAGATTCTTTTCTTTTGTAAAGCAATGTATTTATGAGCAGAAGCTTTCATTTGCTGCTACATTTCCTTGTGTCATTACATAATTGTTCCTTTGTATGCCAGTTATTCCTTGGGAATAGAAATAGGCTATGCTGATGAGAAAATGCTTAGTTTTAACATAGTGCTGTGTTTAGAATAATATTCACAAATATCTAGAGAGAAAAAATTAACAAAACTCCAAGCTGGATAATTGAAATTATCTGATACTGTTAAAAGAGAATTGGTTAAACATATAGCACAACAGTTAATGTTTAAGCTCACAAGTAATCAGGATAGGCACATTAAATCATCAATGATACATGACTTTTCACCTATCACACACTGCAGTGAATTATAAATTGATACAACCTTTCTAGAAAGCAATTTGGCAAAATGCATCAAGAGCCCTAAAAGAGTTCATACCCTTTGTCAGGATAATAACACATCCAAGAATCTATTCTAAGGAAGTAATCAGAGGTACAAAGTATATTATTTTTAGTGCTATTTGTTAAGGTAAAAATATTGAGATTTCTGGCATCTTAATGTTTGAAAATAGAATTGTCAGATAAATTATGCTACATTCTATACTTAAATCACAAGCTGGAAGAACATTTAATGACATGCAGAAAGGCTGAAGTTCAGTTTTGTGTTCTAGTTGTTTGTTCATGTGTGTGTATGTGCGTGTACACGAGAAAGAGGGGAGGAGGGGGAGGGGAGAGGGAGGGAACAGAAGAGGAGAGGAAAAGAGAGGGATTGTTTCGAAAACTCCCCCTTGGTATAGCAAAAAATATTCACTGTATGATATATGTGAATAGAAGCAATTTTAGTACATAATGGAAAGGACAAAAAAAGGAAGAACTTATGTAGTAAATAAGCACAGAATATTCACTTGGGGATAACTTTAAGTTGGGTAATAAGTCCTATGTGTAAGGGACAGGAAATAAACCACCCAGCTGAGAAGGGCTAGACATAAAATTAGAGAAGCTCACACAGAGAGTGGAATTTCTATAGGGCACATGCCCCACCTCAGTAGTAAACAGAAAAAAAAACACTCCCAGGAGAGATGGTAGAGGCGTGGGTATGTAACTCTGGATAAAGAGGAAAGAAAATGAGAAGGGGGAAAAAAACAAAAACTTTCCTTGAGAAGTTAAACTTTGCTTACACATACCTGGGGTTGAGGCCTGAATTTACTAGACAATATGAATCTCTAAACTCCCTAGATAGGAACTTAGTTGAACTGTTATTTGTTGGTAATGACCTCGGAGCCCAATGTTGCATTTGCCTCTCTTCATCTAATTAGTGAGGGAGGGAGAATTTCCTGCCCTGGAGATATGAGGATAGCTGAACACAGTATCTCAACTCTGGGCAGAAAAGGTAGGCAGCAATTTATTAACCACTCATATTCACAGTCTCGGGGAGGAGGACACCTTGCCATGTAGGGTCATAGAGGGATTGCTTTTGCAAATAGAGTGAACAAACAAGAGCTGTGGGGGTTAGTCTCTGAAGTGTTAGGACCCCCGGTTTTTGTAAGGGGCTGTGATGGACTTGTCTGATTAATTATTCAGACTGACAGGGAATTGAAGCCCATTTCAGGACAAGCAGGCACCATGCTTGGTCTGTGAGAATTATATCCAAAAGAGTAGAGTAGATAGAGCTGTTGTTAGGCCATCTGAGGCTAGTTTTCAGATGTCAAGGAAGCACATCATACTGATTCTTAAGTTTAAGCCTTAACCAAACCCACAAGAAGCAAAAGCCAGTCCTCTCTGGAGAAATATTCTTAAAATCAGCCACAGGATGTCTCGTATTGATATTCTAAGAAGTATTTCTAGACATAGGAGAAACCAATTTCTCTGAATAAGAGCTAGACTAAACACATAGCTATGAAATTGTTTCTTTAATCACTAGCTGTTAGAACTGTCTGACAAAAATAAAGTAATATATTTACCATGTCTTAAAATTATAATATAAAATTATGACAAAATTAAATGAGACTACTGAAGTTGATCAGGGAGATTGAAAAAAAATAGGGAGTCAAGAAATAAAATGATAAAAGGAATTAACTAAGCAAATAATACATTAGAGATAGTTATAGAAAGAATTAAAAAAAAAAAACTTGAAGAATTACCTGAAAAAACATGAACAATGAGGACACATGTATGACAGAGTGAAACACTCCAGTAAAAATTGAATCAGTATTCCAGAGTACAAAGAAAGGGTAAAAGCTGAAATATTTTGATGCACAAATGTTGAAAGACAATGAACCTTGAATTTAGAAGTCCAATGAATCACAAGCAAGAAAAAATAGCAAAAAAAGGAACACTTAACACAAGTTAAACAGAATTCGGAGCAATTTTCATGTATTAATTCCTTTATCCTCACTGCGTGTGATGAAATTAATGCACAGAAAGCTTAAAATGCTCTAGGTTTCATAGCTAGCAAGAGATAGGGGTAATTTGACACCCAAGTTCATTTTTAAACTCCTGAAACTGGAGTCTCAAATCTGTCACCACAGGCTTACATAGTCTGCACCTTAGTCACCTTAGTCACTTGAGCCTCCTAAACCACAAGAGTGTGCCTCCTGAGTTCAATCTTTTATTTTTTTATGGAAAGCTGCAGAATGAAGGTAGGCAAGAAGACAGGAAGAGAGTGGAGAAAGATGTCTTTTATTTGAATTTTTATTTTATTTATACTTTCATTTGCTCCTGGGTCCCGGATGTGAACTTGGGTCCCTCAGAGGCATATGGACTGTGCTCAGTCAGAGGCAGTGAACCTAATCACTACTTCACCAAGATTTGCCAGGAGTTCATTCTTAACCACAATCTGATGCTGTTGTTTCTGTAGAGGCTCAGGTAGGTATATCTCAATGAAGTGATAAAACAACAAAGGTAATGAGATCATAAAAGCAGTCCAAGAGAAAACACATAACCTACCAATAAAACACAAGTAAACAAATGGCTAACCTCTCACCTGCAACAGAAGCAAAGAAAAGTAGAAAAAATAATGGTCAGTCTTAGATTATCTTTTAAGAGTGAAGGCAAAAATAAAGGCACTTCATACCAATAAGAATGAATGGTTTATTACTAATAGGCACACACCAAAAAACAGACAAACAAACAAAATCATGTACTTCAAGGATCATGAGATAAAAGAAAACATTTTCTTAAGCAGCAGAGGGAAAACATGAGATTATGGCAGAAGTCACACACACACAATAAATCTAAAATAACCACAGGGAAAAAATTCTAGAGTTGCACATAGCTATCCAGAGATGATCAGACTTTAAACAGAAACAAAATGATAGCTTACATAGTCAATTTCAATAGTTGTCAAAAACAGAAAGACATAGAGAGTTTGAAAATTGGAAACGCATATACCAAGATAACCTTAAAAAATGCCGCAAAACTGTTCTCAGCTTTGTTCCTCACTCTTCCCTTTGCTCTACTGATTATCACAAAGGGTAACTATTCCCAAATCCCCTTGGCTTGGTATAGTTCGGCCCAGTGAGAAGCACTGGAAGAAGGAAAAGAGAAGATAGTTATTCCTTATAGGTATTCTAGCAACTTCCTTTGGTGGATTGCACCCCAAACCCTGTGTTTTCAGCTACTGAGAGGCTCCTTTTTCTGTACCCTGGTTCTTGCCTGCTAGAGGCTGCTTCTGAACTCCAGAACATCCTCTCTTCATTCTTCTCCCAGGCTAGAGGTGATAGAACCTGGCTACTGTTTTTGGCAGCCTGGGTTGCCTCACTGTTCCCTTTTGTCTCTCAGTTTTTCAAATGCTTTTGGAACCAGTTCTTAGTATTAAATATCCTCAATTGAAACTTACGAATATTTTTTTTTTCTCATAAAAAGGAAGCTAGAATAGCTTATACAGGGACACCTTAGAGATATTGCTCGTTTGGTTCCAGACTACTCCAATAAAGTGAATATTGCAATCAAGTGACTCACATAAGATTTTGGCTTCCCAGTACATATGAAAATTATGTTTATACTTTATTGTAGTCTACAATGTGTGCAATAGAATGATCTCTAAAAAATGAACATATTTTAAGTTAAAAATGGTTTATTGTTAAATAATGCTAATTGTCATCTAAGCTTCAGCATTATTAGACTTGTTTGATGCAGGGTTGTCACAGCCTTAAACTTTTAAATAAGCTCATATCTGCAAAGTGCAATAAAATGAAACAAAGTAAGGTATGCTTATATTAATATGAGAAAGGGGAAAGAGTTAGACCAAAATTACTATTAGTGATAATCATAGTATTTGATAAAAATAAATTGACAGAGACCCTGAGCTGTAACTACCCAACTTCACTGCACAGACCCCAGCAAACACAAACCAAGGCTTCCTGGGACCCCAGATCACTGGACCCAGCTGTAAGAGACCAGGAACTGGACCCACCCAGCTTGCTTGCCTGGCTTTGCTAAGCCTGCCAGGCTCCAGTGACCCAAGGCCTGTGCTCCCAGGACCAGATCACTGTACCTGCTCAGAAGACCCTGGAGTTGCCAGACCTTTGCTCCCTGAGACCATGGATCATCAGACCCACCTTCAGTGGCCTAGAATGAGAACCACCTACCAGGCCTCAGGGCTGAAATCAGTGCTCACTAGACTTCTGGATTTGCAGGTCATAATTCCCATCCAGCTCAGGCAACACCAGGAATAAGCTTCCACTAGACCTCAGGACCTTTTTACATCCATGTTGCTTCAACCAAGATCAAGATCCATAAATCCTAAAATAGGTATTTAGGCTACGTGAGAGCTATATTCCTGGAAAACACCTGGGCTGCATATAAAACTCCCTGAATTGTATTGCTGCAAAGCCTTCAAGTACTATCTGCAAAGGTGTCAGTGGTCCACTACAAGCGGTCATTCTAGAGAGTAAAGCCAGCTCTACCCCAACTGAAATGAAGAGACTGGCACCTGCCATAGCATCATACAGATAGGAAGAAGTACAAGAAAAAGAAAGTAGCAGTGCTAAATTGAAGGCAAAAAAAAATGGCATGACAAAATGTAAGTCATCCAAGAACACTTAAATGACCCCATAAGAGGAAGATGCTAGGAGCTTCTCAGAAAAGAACTCTATAGACATGAATTAGGACAACCTAACAGATAATGAAATCTAAAGGATAGTTATTTTAAAGCTGAATGAGATGTAGGAGGCTCACATAGCCAGCCAAAGGCAATTGGAAGACTTCAGAAAAGATGTGATAGAGCAAAGGGACTACATCACCAAGGAAACTCAGACCATAAAGAAAGTCCTAGTAGAAATGCTAGAGATGAAAGATACAGTCAAAATAAACACAGAAAGCTCTATACACAGACTCAATCATACAGAGGAACGACTATCAGATATTAAAGACAAGTTAACAGAAATAACCCTCATGGAAGAGGAGAGGGAAATAAGACTGAGGAAAAGATGAAGAAACCCTATGAGAAATATCAGAGAAGAACAATCATAAGGATAATAGGCATCTCAGAAGGTGAGGAGAGGGAGAAAGAAACAGAAAATATATTTAAAGAAGTAATAGCAGTTAATTTCCCCAATTTGTTACAAAAAGTAATCACGGATGTTTAAGAAGTAGAGAGAACACTGATATGTCCAAATATAAAGAAGCTACTCTCACACACATCGTAGTAAAACTACGTAGTAAAAGACCACGACAAAGAAAAACTACTCAAGAAAGCTAGAGAAATGAAAAGCATAAGCTAAAAAAGCACAACAGGCTATCATCAGATTTCTCAAAGACTACAGACTATGAGAGACCAGAATGATGTTTTAAAAATGATAAAAGAAAACAAACAACAAATAAAAGCTACCACCTAAGAATACTCTAGCCTGCAAAATTATCATTTAAATATCATGGAGAAATAAAGGTCTTCAATGACAAACAGAAGTTAATGGATTTTCTAGCACTAAGCCTGCCATTCAAGATACCTTGAAAGGAGTACTAGAACAAGGAAAATGAAAACAAAGACCCACCAAGCCTTGGGAATGGTGATAAACATGAAACAAAAAAGAAATGAAGATGAGCTCAGTATGAGAGAATGAAAAATACTAAAGGGGGAAAGAAAAACAGGTAACCTATACAAATACGTGAATATGATATGGCATCAGCTCACAAAAGTCTATCATAGAGCAGTAGAGTTAGAAGCAATCCACGGGACAAGCACAAAAATCATTTAAAAAGGGATAAAAAGCCCAGGAGTAGACAAAATTGACACTGTAAACCATCCAAAAGGTGGGGGGAACTAAAAAGGAAATGAAGCAACAGGCGGAGAAAAGTCACGAAGAACTAAGGCTCAAATGACAATAATAAGATTGAATACCAGATAGTGACGCGATAGGACACATTTTGGGGTCATTTCCCACAGACACCAAAACAAATAATTTAAAAAATCACCTATTTTCCAGAAACAAACACCAAGAAATGATTGGGACTTCAGCCAGAGACAGAACACCTGAAGACTAATGGTGAGTGAGGACACCTGGTGTGGTTCTCAGTTAAGCCACAGATTGGGATTTGGGACGGAGTTCGGGAGTCTCTGGACACATGGTTAGGCGGAGCCTAGGGATTTTGGGATCAGCTGTGGAGGCAGTGAGAGTCGGGACCAGTGAGGCTGAGATGCAGAGCCCCGGAGGACTGACTTGGGAGAGGATGAAAGGAGAGACAGCACACTGTGAGCTGAGCTGGAGCCTGCATGGTTGAATTTCCCTGGGTGTAGCCATAACTGGAAAACAGCCAATCAAATCCCTCTCACAGCAATTTCTTGCCAGAGCCTGAGTTACACTGAATGGAAATCCTGTCTACTGCTTGCCTCCCACCAGAAATTCTGCCCATCGGACACCCGAACCCCTGGATTACAGTGAGAAGGCAGTCCCAAACCGCAATGCTACCCGCTAGTGCCACCTTGTAATTAGAGGCAAAACAACAGTCTGATTGTCAATTCTAGGCAAATTAAACCTATGGGATTCCAGGGAAACCAAACCCTCAGAAATATAAACAGAATGCCAAACAGAGCAAAGGCACACAGAAACAAACATGAAATGATGGATCCAATCCAAAACCTAGGTGAAAATCTGAATACAGCAGATGTATGTAAATTCCTGAAGAGGAATTTAGGATAATGGAGATTAACATACTCATGGGAATCCAGAAATCAGTAGAGGCAGTAGAAAAGAATGTCAAGAAGCAAAGAGAAGAATGAAAACAAGAGCTTAAATATGTAAGAGACACGATGGCTGAATTCAAGAACTCAATAGAGGGACTCAACTATAGGATGAGTGAAGCTTCCAATAGAATCACTGATCTGGAAGAATGGACAGAGGAACTCAATCAAGCAAACCAGCAAAGAATATAAAGCAAAAAATTTGAAGAATTGAAGACAGCATTGGAGACCCCTGGGATAACATCAAAAGGAGCAACATTTGCATCATAGAGATCCCAGAGGAAGTGAGAGAAAGCACAGAAACTGTATTTGAAGAAATAATAGATGAGAACTTACCCAATTTAAAGAATGAAGCAAGCCTCCAGATCCAGGAAGCTCAGAGAGTTCCTAATAAAAGAAGTCGAAACAAATATACCTAGACACATCATCATCAAAATATCAAAAATACAAGATAAAGAAAGACTATTAAAAACAGTCAGAGAAAAACATGTTACATATCAAGAGCCCCCATAAGATTGTCAGTGGACTTCTCAAATGAAACTCTACATGCCAGAAGGGAAAAGAATGATATATTCAAAGTGCTGAAAGAAAAGGAGTTTCAACCTGGGATACTATATCCAGCAAGATTATCATTAAAAACTGAAGGAATGATAAAAAAAACCTTTTCTGACAAACAAAAGTTAAAGGAGAACATCATCACAAAACCAGTTTGCAAAAAATATTAAAGGATGCTCTGTAAAGCATAAAGAAACCACACAGAAAAGCACTATGACAGCAAATATTAAAAGTGGGGAGGAAGAGAAGGGAACAAAAATGTGGATAGTTAGAATGAGTGGAAGACTAATACACTTTCAAATGAAATTAGGTAGTAAACATAGAACTGTGAATGCTAACTTCAGGGTAACCTCAAAATACATCTCCAGGGAGAAAGCGAGGAAGAAAACAAAAGGTGAAATAAATCAAAATATAACTGCACCCATCCAACCTAAAAAGAAAAAGAGAACAAAGTCATCACGTGGAGCAACATACAAAAGAGAAATTATAAAATGACACTTAGCAGCTATATATCAATAATCACCATAACTTTAATGGACAAAACTCACCAGTCAAAAATCACAGAATGGCTGAATGAATTAAAAAGCATAACCTAAACTTTTGCTGCATTCAGGAAACTCATCTTCTTCCAAAAGATAAAAGGCTCAAAGTCAATGACTGGAAGACATTCCTACAGTTGAATGACAATCACGAAAGAGCAGGAACAGCTATAATCATATCAAATAAAACAGACTTTCATCTAAGAAGCATAACTAAAGACAGAGATGGACACACGTAATAATTAAAGGATCAATTCAGCAGGAAGACATAACATTATTAACATTATGCACCAGATGAAGGAGCATCAAAATATATCAAGCAAGTATTATTAGACATTGACAGCAACACAATAATAGTGGGGGACTTCAACACTCCAGTTACAACAATGGACAGATCAACCAGGCAGAAAATTAACAGGGAAACTGCCACTTTAAATGACCATCTGGAACAGATAGGTCAATAGACACATATTAATCACTTCACCCAATGACTACAGATTTCAGTTTCTTCTCAAGTGCACATGGAACATTTTCAAAGACACAAAACATCTCTCAACAAATTTGCAAAGACTGAAGTCATACCAGGCATCTTCTCTGATCAATGGACTGAAACTGGAAATCAACAATAAAACAAAAGCTGGAAGACCCCAGACCAAGTGGAACATCAACAATATGCTCCTGAAGGACTCTTGGGTAAAAGAGAAAATCAAAGAGGATTTTAAAACATACTTAGTTTAGATACATATGAGAATGAGGACATGAGCTACCAGTATCTAGGAATGCAGCAATAGTGGCACTAATAGTGAAAATTCATCGCAAACAGGACTAGCTCAGAAACAAGAAAAACTGCAAATAAAGAGCTTAACTCTATGTTTAAGACAATTAAAGAACAATTAAAGCCAAAGCTCAGCATAAGAAAAGAAATAATCAAAATTCGAGCAAAAATAAACAAAAGAGAAACAATAAGATAATCCAGAAGATCAATGAAACCAAAAGTTGGTTCTTCGAAAAAAATAAATGAAATTGACAAGCCATTGGCTAGATTCACAAAGAAAAAAGAAAGAGAGCACGCTCTCATAACTAGAGTCATAAATTAATGGGAATAAGTTACAACAGATACCATAGAAATTTAAAACATCACAAGAGACTACCATGAACAGCTCTGCACCACAAAAATGGACAACCTAAAAGACATGGATGACAGATATCTAGAAAACTATAGTCTACCATAATTGAACCTGGAAGAATTGGAAAACCTGAACAGAATAACCACAAGCAAAGAAATTGAAGACTTGATCAAGGTCCTCCCCAAAAATAAAAGCCCAGGACCAGGTTGCTTCTTCAATGATTTCTACCAAACCTTCAGAGAGAAATAATACCTATTCTTCTCAAGCTCTTCCAAAATATTGAATAACAGGGAACTACTCCAAATACTTTTTATGAGGCTAACATTACACCGATACTAAAAGTCGACAGAGATGTCACCAAGAAAGAAAATTATAGACCAATATCTCTTTGAACATAGATGCAAAAATTCTCAAAAAAATATTAGCAAACCAAATTCAACAATGCATCAAAAGATCATCCATCATGACTAAGTGGGATTCATTCCAGGAATGCTAGGACAGTTCCACATATGTAAATCTATTAATGTCATATACCATATCTACAAGAGCAAAGTGAAAAACCATTTGATGATATCTATAGATGCAGAGAAAGCTTTTGACAAGATCCAATACCGACATGATAAAAGCCCTCCATAAAATGAGAAGATTCATAATAATATAATAAAGGCCATATATAAAAACCCATAGCCAACATCATAGTCAATGGTGAAAAATTGAAAGCATTTACTCTGAGGTCAGGAACAAGGCAAGGTTTTCCCACTCTCACTGCTGCTATTTAATATTGTACTGGAGGTCTTAGCCAGAGCAATTTGTAAGAAAAGGAAATAAAAGGAATCCAAATTGGAAAGGAGGAAGTAAAACTCTCATTATTTGCAGATGGCATAATTATATATATTGAAAAACACAAAAACTCTATGAAAAAAATTTATACAACTCATCACTGAATACAGTAAAGTGGCAGGCTACATTATCAATGAGCAAAAATCCGTTGTATTTTTATATGCAAACAACACACTAGAAGAAAAGAAATCATGATAATTACACGATTTAAAATAGAAATTAAATAAATTAAATACCTGGGCATATACCTAACAAAGAAAGTAAAAGATTTATACAACAAAAACTACAAGACTTTCTTAAAAGAAAAAGAGGACAAAATGATATGGAAAGACATTCCTTGCTCATGACTGAGACGAATCAATATTATTTAAATGGCCATCTTACCAACAGCAATATATAGGTTTAATGTGATTCCCATTAAAATCCCAAGGGCTTATTTCCAGGATACAGAACAAAAAAAATCTTAAAATTTGCATGAACAACAAAAGACCCCCGAATAGCCAAAGCAATCATTAGAAAAAGAAAAAAAGGAATCTGGAGGGATTGCACCTTTAACTATATTACAAAGTAATAGTGATTAAAATGGTATGGTACTGGAAGAATAACAGAGGCACAAAGTAGTGAGGCACAACTGAATCACCAGAAACTGACCCACTCACATACAGTCAATTAATTTATGACAAAGGAGATGAAAGCATTTAATGGAAAAAGGAAAGTCTCTTCAACAAATGGTGTTGGGAAAACTGGACAGACACATGCAAAAGATTTAATGTGAATAGACAAAATAAAGCAACAGATGAAGCATAACTAACCCTGAAACATTTGCAATAGAATGAGGTTACCCAAAGTAATGGTGTGGGTGGGGGCAAATGGTGGTGGAGCCCACTAGACAATGAAAAGAACACTTGGTGATTTGGTGGAGGGGATGGTGTGTTAAAATATGTGATATTGTACCTAGAAAACCGTAGAGACTATATAAAAGAAAAAAAAAAAACTACTTGAAACAATATATGAATAGAGCAAAGTGCAAGACATAAAATCAACACACAAAAATAAGTAGCATTTCTATATGCAAATAATTAAATAGAGGAAAAATAAATTAAGATATAGATTCTATTCACAATAGCACCAAGAAAGATCAAATACCTGGAAATAAGCTTAACAAAGGAAGGGAAAGTATTCTATAATAACCAAAAAAATAGAAGAGCCAAAAAGATGGAAAAACTTTTCCATGTTTTTTAATTGGAAGAATTAACATAGTAAAAATGGCCATTCTACCCAACCAATATATAGGTTTAATGCAATTCCCATCAAAATACCAGAGACATTCTTCAAGTAAATTAAATAAACAATCTGAAGCTTGTATGGAATTCAAAAGACCTCAGATAGCCAAAGCTATTTTAAGAGAGAAAAAAAAAAAAGAGCATCAGGGAAATCACATTCTCTGACTTAATATTACAGGAAGATCCTTATCATAACAGTTGGGTACAAACTGGAACAAAATAGACACACTGATCAGCTGAATTGTATTGAGAGCCTAGAAATAAAGTCACACCTTTATGGACAATTAATCTATGACAAAGATTCCAAGAACATGCAATGGACTAAGGAAAGTCTATTTAACAAAAGGTGCTGGGAAAACTGGAAAGACGTCTGCAAAAAAAAAATGAAACTAGATTACTCATTATAATCACATAAAAATTTAACTCGATACATATCAAAGATATGGACATAAGAATTAAAACTATAGAATACCTAGGAAAGACACTCCACAAACTCAACCTCAAAGAGATCTTTGGGGAAGGAACAGCTATGGCAAAAGAGGCCAAAGGAAAACTAAGCAATTGGTACTACATCAAACTATAAAGCTTCTGCACAACAAAAGAAACCACCATTAAAATGAACGAACAACAACAAAACCAACCCACAGAATTGAAGAAGATATTCACACAACATACATCACATAAGAGCTTATGTGCAAAATATATTAAGAGCTCACATATGTCAACAATAAAAAAGTAAATGACCCACCCCAAAATAGGCACCATAAAAAAATTGTACTTAGAAATTTAAAGACAAAGATCATGTATAATGATCATGTTGAGCTTATTCCAATATATTGCTAATACAAAAATTGTGTTTAACATGAGAAAAGCTATTTATGTAGACATTATATTAATTGATTAAATCAGGGACTGGCAAACTCTGTAAAGGTTAATTAGGCTTTGTGTGCCGCATGGTTTCTGTCCCAACTTTTAAACTCTGTGATGCAATGCAAAAGCATCCACAGATAATGTGAACAGTCATTTCTGTATTTACGGAAGTGCTTTATTTATGAAAGTAGATTTGGCCCACACGCTGTAGTTTACCAACCCCTAGATGCAGGCAACAATTATATGATAAACTATAGATATAATAGACATGGAAAAATCATTTGATTGCATTCCATTTTTATTAATAATAATAATTCTTAATAAACTATAGCAGGATTTGAAGCCATGTAGTTGTATTTCAAGTAGGTTGTTTTATAATACTGGCATTTTCTTTGGAAAATAGTTTACTCATAAAAAAGTTCTTAGATGAGTTAGTGCTCAAATATGTGCCATCTATAGGACATTAAAAAGCAAAATAAAGTTTGAGTACATGTTCCTTGTGATAATCAAAATGCAAATCTCAAGAGTGTCCTATAGATGGTACAATTTTGAGTGCTTGCTCAGCTGAGAATTTTCTTGTTTTAATTAAAAAAATTAATTTGTTATTTAGCATTCTTAGTTCTTAAACTGTTTTCTGAAAATTCCATAAATATTGTTATATAATCTCCAGGTATTTAGTGTACAACGGCGAAGTTTGAGGATAATTTTGTTTCATTTTTATATTTTTCCATGATTACTAGATTATCTTTTTATAATCCTTGAAATTAAAAATAAGAAACCTAGATTAGCCAATGAGAAGACATATATACAAAATTTGCTTAAAAATTCACCACTGGAGTCTATGTATTTTTGTCTAGAGCATTCACTTCAATTATATCTTTGTAACTTCTATATCTGCTGTTAAATTTTTTTGTTATTTGAGTTCCTTTTAAAACAGGACCATGTTTATTTTATGTTCTCACTTTCATCTTCCTTATTATTACTTTATCTTGTTGGCATGGTTTTGCTTTTCTTGCCTTTTTATTTTTTTAAGGAAAGGTGCAGGCAGGAATGAAAGTGAATAGGCAGGGAGGCAGGAAGAGAGAGGAGGAAGAAAAATTTTAATCATTTTCTATTTAGTTGTTCACACTGGTTGTTTCCACCACCACCCGTCCCCGTCCCTCGAACCCTTGTTGCAGCCAAAAGTATTTTTTATAATATTGATAAAATTGAGATCTATGTACAAATTACTTCTGTTTTTATTTCTTCTTTTATTTTGATGTTGCCCTCAATTGTATCTGATTGGGTTTGTTGAATGGTAAGGGTGTATTATTGAATTTGAAATAGGAGAGACTACAAGTAGGTTTTAATAACCTACATTAATTAAAGAAAATTATGCTATATCAGAGGCAAAAGTATCAGTATTGAGAGGTGCTTTTAAGGAGAAAATAGGATTAGAAATAGAAAGGATTTTACAGAAATTAGAAAAATATTTCCTTGGGGTGGGGGGAAAAAAAGAGATAAAGAAGAAAGGAAAGGAAGGAAATTAGGGGAACAAGTTTTCTTCCTGAACGTCTTCTAAAGTTAGCAAGATCCCAGGGAGGAAATGATTAAGTGAAGTATACATGCAGATGGACACAAACAACTCTGTAAGGTTTCCTTTGTCTATCATTAAGCCAATGCAGCAAGTCAATTATCAGGAATTTAGGCCCAGAACATATGTTTGGAGAAAGCTCTGAAATCTGAAGCAGCCATGCAGACAGGAAATAGGGCTCTTAACCACAATGCCTTAGGAGTAGGTTCTGAAGACTGATTTCTTCTCCTTCACAGAGCCATGAAGCACTTATGAACTTACCCAAAACCAGGAGGACAGAAGGAAAGCCCACCAAGTTAACTGAACTTGGGGAACATCTTGGGGGAATGAGGAAAAAAAAAAAAGAAAATTAACTGAGCTGTGGGAAAATCAAGATAATGAATATACATGACTCACAGGGTCACAGAGGTAGTACTACATTTTGTAGTTACTCAGATGTTGTGAAGAGCTCCAAGCCTAATTCTTAGATCTATCTTACATACTATATATAAACTTCATACACATACATATACTATGTACTAGAAGGAAAATTTCTCAGCTCATGCTTGTTAGACCTTCTGACCTTCTGCCCCCTGAAGTATGAGATACTTATCCCCAGGACTTTTTCTTTCATGCTTGTCTACAGTGTTTCACTTGAGAAGATGCGCCCTTTAGGATGATGCAATCAATATCTTTAGTCTGGGTTTTTCCTGCTTCAATATTTTTGCGATTCTTTTCTCTTCCCTGTGGTCCTTAAATAAATCAGAAAGTTGGTACGGTAGTGGCGATGGTTGTAATGTTGGTGAGGAACGCAAGAACAATATTTTTCCCCACACCACTTTAATTTAGAATTTGATTTTTCATTGATCTCTATGCCAATGAGAGAGGAAATTTTACCATTAAAACCTCAATGAATAGGTCTTACATAAAGAGCTTAGACTCATTGATTCTACTTTGCTTCATACCTATCTGTATATTCTGTTAAATGCTGATTGCTTGCTTCGTTTAAAAATAATTTGAAATGACATACACATAAAATTAATCACTTTAAAATCAACATTTTAGATGCATTTAGCACATCTATAATGTTACAACTACAACTTGAATCCAGTTTTCAAATGTTTCCTTCAACCCAAAGCAAAACCCTTTCTTATTAAACAGTTTTTTTCATTCTTACCTTCTCCAAGCTTCTGTCAATTGCTAATCTGGGTTTTGATCTATAGGTCTATTTTTTATATTTCATATAATTGCAATAATAAAATATGTGAAATTTTGTGTCTGATTTCTTTAACTTAGCATGTTTAAGAGGTACATCAACATCTTAGCACATATCAGAACTTCATGTCCTTTGGCTATTGTGAATAGTGCTGGTATGAACATGGGTATCAAAACACTAGTTTGAGTTCCTGTTTCCAATTCCTTGGAGTACATAACTTGGAGAAGAATTAGGAATTATTATGTTAGTTCAATGTTTGACTTTGGAGTAACCGTCAAGTTGTTTTCTACGACTTCAATATTTTACATTCCTACCATTAATGCATGAGTATTCCAACTTCTCCACAGTCTTGATGATATTATTTTCCATTAAAAATATATAGATCCCCAAATTGCATGATGTGTTGCCTTATTGTGGTTTTGATTTGTATATTCCTAGTAACTAATGATCTTGAGCATTTTTCACGTACTTGCTGATCATCTGTATGTCTTCTTTGGAGAAATGTCTATTCAGATTTGTTGATTTTAAAACATTGAATTGCTTGCCTTTTATTGTTGAATTGTGAGGACTTTTTATATATTTAGGATAACAGATTTTTATCAGATACATGACTTAATATTTTCCTCCCATTTTGTAGGTTAATTTTGACTTTATTGATAATGTCCTTGATACGTAATATTTTTAATTTTGATGAAGTACATTTTATTTATTTTTTTCTTTTTGTGCCCGTGCTTTTGTATCATATCCAACTTGCTTCATGTTTTAAACTCTAGAAATGATACAATGACTCTGTATCTTTAACTCAATATTCTGAAAGTATTGCTTCTTTGGGCTAAGTGATCTATACTTTGCATTAGGGATAAAGGAATTTCTCTTTGTTTTTGATCTAAGCTGACACTTATTTCTGGTGACAAACCTGAAAATAGGTATCCCCCTTGTATAACTTAATGATGCTTTCTAGTTAAGACATTACATATGCTCCTGGAAGCAGTACATTAGAAATTACCATTTCCTCACTTCATTGTCACTATCATATAGGCTTTGTTCTGTAGATCTATATAATATGCTATGGAATATCAAACAGAAGCACAATATTCTGCCTAGCAGAATGAAGACTTCCAAGCAACATGACACCTGAATTATTATTTTAGATACATGTTAATAGGCAATGTGGATAAAGACTGGAAAGTGTGGCCAAGATCTTCATCTTATTTGAGTGTATAGTTGATCTGAGCAGAGTCTTTCCTCTTCCGTGTGTGATTCTTTCCAGCTTTGTTTTCCTGGAATGATTTTAAAAAATCCATTTCCACAAATGAGAATAAGCAATCCAATGTGCTGGACCCAACCAGGTGTCCAAGAATAGTCATGATTTGGGACAGAGAGCTAAGAAAATTTAAAGAAATGCAAATATGTGCTCTAGAGCTGGCTGTGTGAGCAGGAGTTGAGATTAGGTGGACTGGGGCCAGATATAATTCCTAAAATGTTGCACTCCCTATAAAAAAGTATGGCTCCATTAGCAGCTGCTTGGATTACAGAAGGTGTTTGAAGCAGCCCCAAGAGGGAAGTCCAAGGACAGCTGAGATGAGGGGGTGGCAACATTTAGTCATTAGGTTCTCTTGGGAAAGGAAAATGCCTACAGCTTCCATCTTCCTGATGGTGCACACACACTAAGGAGAGAAGAATTAGAAGCAAATACTCTGGGGTGCCCACCTGGTATCAGATTGGAGTCAAAGGCCTTTGTGAATTTCCCCACCTGATATAGAATATGATTTTTCTTCTGTATATTGATGACCTACTTAAAATAATCTCTAGGAGGGGAGGACTTTGCTTCATTTGTAGCTATATGCCCAGTGCCTAGAACAGTGCTTGACATATCATATTTTAAGAAATAAGTATCAACAAATATGCATAAAATTAATAAATAAAATAATGATAGCAGCAATACTTTTTTATATTACTAAACAGGGCTAGGAATATGAGTTAATGTCACTTTTTGAAATAGAGATACGTTTTTTAGCCACATAACTCCAGATTGCCAATACGTGTAGAATACATAGTCAAATATTTATTTTTATCCAGTCACATATTAACAGTATTAGATAAATACAAAACCTCATTACTGAGATATATTTCAAGAGGAGTTTCCTACAGTGATAATGAAACTGAAAAAAAAGGACTTCTGTCAGCTTCAAGACTTTTCTTTGTTAAAATATATGGAAGTCTAAGTTTTACTTCAGTATAATTATTAATTAAAACTTCCAACTGAGGAAGTAATTTTTCCCCTGTTAAGCATGATTGAATTAGGAAATGTAAGAAAAGGACTTAAAGCATAATAAGAATGTCACTTGGTAGTTTATTAAGCTTTTGGCTCTGATAGGCAGCCCAGAGAAGTCATTCTCTGTCTTCATGGATGAAAGAACTGAAACTGACAAGAGTCCATGAGCATAAAAGCGTCTGTGTTACGCTTTGTGGAAGGACAGCTATTTTACCCAGTTTCTAGTACTTTCAGGAGGTAAGAGATGATCGTTTTAAGAGTAGTTACATTCATCAGCACTGCATTGTTTTAGTAATGACCACATTGACATAGAAGGAAGTAAAGATCATCTCTACTCGAACTATTAAGAAACATTTACAGTATCGTTCAATAAGAGTACACTTGTAGATTGTTAGCACTTCTGCCTGTAGCCAGACCACTTTCAGTATGCTGTCAAAAGCAAAATTATCCCATTAATGACTGACTGTCATTTAAAACTATCAGTACTATTTTCAGCACAACTAATATTAAATGTGAACCTGCTTAGAGAATCATGTAGTTTAGATACTTTCCATGTAATTTCTATTTATTCTTTTATTTACACAGATAGTTATACCGTACAAGTAAACATTAAATAAATCTTGGTTGACAATGGGAGTAAGTGAACAAAAAATAAGATATGAAAAATTGTTTTCATAATTTGAAGCCATTTTTATTATATAAAGTGCTATCTGATAATTAAGATGAAATAAAATAATCAAATTGTGTAAAAGGTAATGTTTCCCAAAACTAAAACACTTTGAAAAAGCAAAATTTTCAATTCCAAGTGCAAAAAATTTCAATTTTGAGTGCAAAAATTGGTGTAGAAAACATTCTTTTAAGCATTTTAGATGTTTTCTTTTGTAATAATAAATGTAGTACCTAGTACAGTGCTTCTTTCTTGGCACTGTGCCCATCTGAATCATGAGACCAAGGAAACACATAGCAATTACAGACAAGAACATAGAAAAACACTCACTGCATTGTTGGCGAGCATCTACTGAGGAAAACATGTAGTAGTAGAATTCCGTATTCTAACTTTTAATGTTGGGGTCGAAAGTTATCACCTGTTAAAATAAATCAGAATCTGTCCAATTCTCTCTATGTCCACAGCTAAAAGCTTTGTCCAAGCCACAACACAACCTTCCAATTTGTTTCTTTTCTCCCCACCTTCCATTCTCCAATAGCAATCTGAGTGATCTTTAAAAAATGTTGTTTGGAATAAATAACTTTCCTGCTATAAACTCCTTAAAATGCCCCCTTCAAACTACATTCAGCTAGAATCCCTGTGTCTGACCTAAAAAGTATCATCTGAACTGGCTCTTGTTGATATATCTTACTCCCTTCCACTGTCTTTCCTGCTCACTAGACTCCAGTCTGACTTAACTTTTAATTCTCAAGCACACCAAGCTCTCCCATGCCTTAGTGACTGTTCACTACCTGATCACTCTCTCATATCACCCTGAGATATTTTTGCCTAATCATATAATTACCTGATTTATTTCTTGGTTGTTGACTTGTTTACTTGTCTATTGTGGAAAAAATGGACTCCATAAGTGTAGAGACATGCTATTCCCTTAATAGCCTTCTAAAAGCTGCCAGATTGGAGTGATAGCCTATTTCATTCCCCATCCTGGGAACCTGAGTCTTCTCTACTTTTAGTTTTATCAGTCTTGCTAGAGACTGATTGTTACTATTTTTTTTCCTGAAGACACAGTTCATTGTTTCATTGACTTTCTCTATTGTACTCCCACTTCAATTCCATTGATTTCTGTTCATGTTTGCACTCTTCCTTCTGTTTTCTTTGGGTTCACTTTGGCTATTCCTTTCTAAATTTGCAGTCGGAACTTAGGTTATTGATGAGATCTTTGTGTGTTTTCTCTGTAAATATTTACTGCTATAAATTTGCCTCTTGGCACTCCTTAAGTTGAATCCCATATATTTTGATTTCATGTTTACTACATCCTTTGTATTTCTAAATTACTCTTGATACTTCTTCCTTGACCATGTGATATTTGGAAGCATGTCTCTAATTTCCACAAATTAAAAAATTTTCCTGTTATCTTTTAGTCATTAATTTCTATTTTCATCTTATTTTGACAAAGAACCTATTCTCTGTGATTTAAATTTATTTAAATTTTAGTCTTATTTTTAGTGGTACAGGATATGTTTTATCTTGGCCAATGCATCACAGGTCCTTAGAAAAAGTTTGGATTCTACTGCTACTTAGTGAAGTACTCTATAATTAAATTAGACACTGTTGGTTGATAGTACTGTTCTAGTCTTCTATATCTTTATTGTTTTTGTGTCTAGTGGTTCTATCAGTAGCTGAAAGAGGGATTTTTCTCTTTCTTTTTTCAGCTCTGTTTTGTGTATTTTGAGACTCGCTTGGTATGATGCCATTTTAACTCCAAGTGGATCAAAAATTTATAAATAAGAACTAAAATTAGAAGACTCAGAAGAATATATATAGGGTAAAAATTTGTAACCATAGAATTCACTCAGTTGTCTCTTATCACATGTCAGAGTTCTCCTTTGGTTGTTTCTTATACCATTTCAAGAGTTTATTCTAGTGGGGAGAAACAGGGAAAATGATTTAATGCCATCTTCTACAGGCTCAAATTTCTGCCTAATAAAAACTTTTAAAGTGATCTAATAGAACTCATTTAATCTTTGGATCTACCTACCTGAGTAGTCTGGGCTGAATCATTTCCAGGGAGTTTCTCTGTCATAGCAGCATTCTCTGGAATTTTGATGCATCCTATGTATGTTCTGCCTATGGAATTTAATTTATTTATTTTATTTAAGACCCTGGGGTTTTTAATGAGTATCAGGAATACTCTCATATCTAAGCTCCATCTCAGTTAAATGCCTTTTACATAGAGAGGTATCATCAATCATTGTCAGGAGAATGGGAAGGGTAAAATAGTGACATTCAGTCCAGAGGGAGGGTTAGGATTTTTCTCAGGTAACCTTATCATAATTTCTAGATGCCACCCTACCAGTCAGTGTATTGATTGCTAGATAAGGAGTCAACCAGAGAATTCATCATAAGACTTGTTGCCAACCTATGGTTTACTTACCTGGAATGTCCAAATCTTATAAGGTGAGTATGTATTCTTGGAATGTGTATTTGACTGAAAGGATGAAGCAGAGATGTTCCTCATATAAAGACATTATCCTTACATTGTGGAAACTGTCAGTGAGTACCATTTTCAAGGTAGACATTTTGTACTACATTTGTTTTCTGGTTTGTTTTGTTTTTTTGAAAAGTGATATCTCAGTGCAAGATAAAACATTTATTCTTCAGAATAATATACAAAGATGTTTATAATTCAGCCTCAGCAACTTTCTGGACTCTACAGGTGCATGCCACTTTAAAAAAACTATTTGCATTAGTCTTTTATGCTGAATCTTTTCTGCATTTATAAATTTATTAATCTATTTCCCTGAAATATTAACTCACACATCTTTATTGAGTCTTACATAGTTTTTAAATTTTATAAAACTTTGAAATACTTTCTCAATGACTTTTATAATCTGATTCTAATTCAATCTACACTGGCATATTATGCTGTGCTATGGAATCATCTTTTGGCAATTATTACACCACATTATCAAATATTAGAATAATATCCAAAGGTCTACAATCCACATATAAAGCAAATAAAGAAATTTAGGCCTAGCAATGTATATAAAGGTATAAAATTATATGTTTTGTGGCCGATGGGTAGATACTCACCAAAATCATTCTTTTTGAGGTCCACGATTAAACTACATTTTACCACCTCCTAGAATTTAGGTATGAATTGTTCTAACTAATGGAATTTAAGCATAAATATTAGATGTCATTTCAGACTGAAGCAGATAAAACCACTTGTGCTTTCTCCCCACAGTATAGCCTTCCCCTTAACCACACCCACACAACCTTCAAGTTTGCTAGTAAGAGGTCAACTTTAAAATTATGTTTAAATGTTTCACCTGCCGTGAAGATGCAACCTGAATCAAATAAGAGTAGATTGCAACACTTGTCCCTCATCTGCATGGAACCTCACTGAAATAAACTGAGGTTATATTCAACCATTGATAAACTCTGACTAATACATTTTATTATTTATCTAAGGACTCTTCTGATTACTATACCTTTAGGTCAAATAATCTATGGTTTTGAAAAATGATGAATGATCAGAAATTCTACCATACTTTTTATATAGTCTGCATAAAGTCATAAATATGTATTAATTTTTAATTCTGTATGAGATACATAAATTATTAATTCTATGTAAATATATTCCCAAAGAAATTCTTACCTTCTAAATAATAGAAAAATATGATAAAATCTATTTGCTTTCATTAATTTTACACAGACATACCTCAGGATGACAGAATTCTTGAAAACCAATAAGACAAAGCAATTTGAATCTCTGAGAAATGTCTTCTGCACTGGACCTCACTTCCTGTTGCTGACTCAAGGATACTTTTCCAGCAGTTCTTTCCTTTCTCTTTTGTATTATCAATATTTTTAGATTTTAATGGATCTTTCCATCACTATACCAAGATGCTGTTATTTTTCTTGTGTTCAATAAAGATTTTATGATACCACATTTGTGTAATTTATATCCCATTTCTCAACTTATTTTTTCAAAGAGAACTTCTCAAAGAGTGATTTATGTTTAATTTCCTTTAACTTTTCTGCTCTCATTTCTCTTAAGTCCCTTCCAGTTAGGTTTTTCTGCCTATCACCTTACTGAATGACTATTGTGAAGACCACCAAAGGTTTCCATGTTGCTAAATTCTTCAGTTCTTTGTTCTGTGATTTTATTTCCTCATCAACACACTTTTGGCATGTGGCTTTGAGACTATCTTTCCCTTTAGACTTTTCTTATGTCACCAACTACTCCTTAGTATCTTTGTTGACTTCCCCCTTTCTCCATTAAAATATAGTGCCTCAGTCTCCTTTTAGTTTCCATTTACACTCCATTTATATTTGGTTTTCTCACAGTCTCATGTCTCTAAAAAGCACCTAAAGAATAATTCCAAAATAAATGTCTCCAGCTCATAATGCTTTCTTGAATCCAAGATTATGTAACTCCCCATGGATGTCTCCGCTTGGATGAATAATAGATAAAACATCTCAAACACAAAATTTCCATTCTCAGCTCCTGATCTTTCTCTTCATTCTCTCTACTGAGAATATTTTCATCTCATTTGAAGACAACTCTATGTTTACAGTTATCACAAAAAAAGACCTTGAAGTTTTTTTTTAACTCTCCTCTTTCTCTCATACTCCATAATCAATTCTTCCATAAATCTTCTTGGAGCTATTTTCACAATATATCTAGATTCTTAATGCATCTTCATAGTTACTAGCTAGTTTCCTTGTTTCTGTTGTTGTCCCTCTACAGTCTACTTTTAGCCATAGGTTAATTCTTATAGCAGGTGAATTAATTATATCATGTGTCTCTTAATATTCTGCAAGTAGCTGTCCAATTCATTAGAATTGCGGTTGAAGTCCTTGTACTGACAAATATGATCTTATATTTTCAGGCCCCTAGTTGCCTATTTAGTATCATTTCCTACTTTTCCCTTTACTATTTATACTGCTCCAGCCACATTGACTTTTTTGCTTCTCCTTGGACATGCCAAGTATTCTCCTAACCTATATATTATCTACTTCTGATAAGAGCATTCTTTTGTCAGTATTCAAACTCCTTTAACATTTGAGTTTTAACTAAAATGTCAACTTTCCAAAGAGGTGTATGCTGACCTCCCTATTTAAAATTTCAGTCACCCTTTCCATGGTTCCAGGTCTCACAGTACCACAACTTGCTCTTTTATTTATTTACTTATTTATCTTTTGGCATACACTTAGAATCTGACAACACAATCTATAATTTACCTATTTATTATGTTTATTATTTATTGACAGTCCTCTCTCTTCCCACCATCAGTAGAATTCCACAAGGGAAGACATGTTAGTATTTTTGGTTCGGTTCACTGACGAATTCAAGACTCCAGAAAAATGTTTGGGAAATAATGTATGCTCATTATATACTTGTTAAATGAGCAAATAAACTAATCTTTCACCTGAAAAGGCTAAAATCATCAACAAAGATGCCAAAAACAGTAATTTCTCATTGCTATAAAGTGGTGACTTTGAGCTCACTTTTATAAAAATAAAATCATCCGTCGTTCAACAGATTGTGGAAATATTTTTTTAAAAATACTAAGATCTGTAGACTGACAAACTTGTAAACAGCCAGCTTTATTTTTCCAATCTGCATTAGAGAAACTTTAACAACAAAGGGACTTTATACTAAGGCAGAAATGGTAGCCAACCCTTCAGTCTAATTAGATTTTGTAATTCAAAATAGGAACAAATCATGTCTCAGTGATTATTTTCAATGGTAAATAAAATACATTATTCATATTAATATCATGAATCATGCTTAGACAACATTCTTGTTTTGTTTTCTTAATCTCGTGGTTGCATAAATCTGTTGATTGCTTTTAAATTATTTTCTGAAAATTGCTTACATTTGCATCTTCTAAGTTAATGTTTCTCAAAACGTGTTCCAAGAAATGTAACAGGTATTTTGTGAAAAGTGAGATACAAGTTCGGTTAGTTTGGAAAGCCACTGAATTCAACTGATTTCTTTACTGCAGGACAGCATTGTGAATTTGAGTTTCCAAATTTGGTGGGCAGCATTTCCCAAATTTATTTTATCACAGAGCATTTTGATCATGGGCCATCTTATATTTTGAGCAATACTTCACCCAAGTGAAAATATAATGAAGAATTAATGTGAGTTATGTTTGTGGTTGTGCCTTTCATCTTTTCACAAATGATTGTTTGGTGATAGCATTTAGTAGCATTGGCTTCTATAGGACTAGAAAAGTTTGTAGATGTCTACATACGAGACATGCAAAGGTGAGGTAGAAATATAAACATGCTTGATACATATAGGTAGAGAGCCTGGGGAATAATAACAGACAAAAGATGAAGGGAAAATGGTAAGCAGAGAAGATAGAGAGGCTGAGGAAAGATGGAGAGAAGGTTGATTTTAAAAAAGAGCATAATGAATGTTTTCAATTCCTCTATGCAGTGGGAATCCAGATTTGGGGCAAAAGAGCCCTGTGGAAGCCTGTGGATTTGTGTGGTATCAAAAGTGAAAGAGTGGGGATTCTTGCTGTATTCTTCATTCCATCTACTCATACTTTTCTATCAAGATGGTCAAGAGTAAGCAAAATTGTGCCTTTCATACAATACAATTGCTTTTTCCCTCACAAAAGTAGTATCAGATTCTAAGGCATTTGCTAGTCTACCATGGGAATGCAGAATACAGTGTTAGTTCTCAGATTCTGAAGAACATTTGATTAGAAACACTTATGACATCATTGAAAAAGCATAATTTATGTGTTATTAAATATTGTTTGGAGGTAGTAATAGGAAAAGAAGTCCGTCATTTGGGGGAAATACTAATAAATCTCATTCAGTTATTAGTTGCACTTACCAGTGAGAAAAGGACAAATTTTTACTAAGTTTATGTTGACTCAATATTGAACAATTTTATTTTGGGCTGCAAAACTGTACCACATAGGAATATTTCAGAGTTTGAAAATGACATTTATTTCCACGTAGGTTGTTACATGAACTATAAGTTATCATATTCTTTTATATTCAATTTTTTTCAACTAACTGCCCTGTTCCTTAGAATGAATAATTTTAAGCAAGGTTACTCAAAATTTATGGGGAAAGAACATTTAGGAGAGAAGTATATTGCTTGAGAAAGAGATAGACTCTTTTCAACTGTTTCTCTCATATCATGTTATAGTTCATCAAGATACTTACCTAGTTTTAACAAGTACTATTGGATTAAAACCTTCAGCTCTTCAGGTAACTGCTGCTGAAGATATAGTCAAGTGTAAGCTTTCTTCTCATTTAGTCCTAGTCTTGACAATTGCTTCTGCAGACTCAGAACTTGCCGTGGAAGGGAGAATTTTTCCAACCCAGTGGCTTTTGCTGGGTTGTAAACAGCCAGCTTGCTTTTAAGGGAGAATGCATAGCCTATAACGACGACAGCTAGTCCCAGCTTAGTTCATTGCTTCTACCACCTGCCTTCTGGCTTAATGTTGGAAGAAAGAAGCATGCAATTAAGTATGAGGAAATGAAAATAAATGACACCGTTCATTGCACATTACAAAGTGCCTGGCAGAAAGAATGCTGTTTGTAGAAATCCAGTGGCCTTGTGGAAAATGTTCCTCTGCCTGAGAATATGCCAGGGACTGGGACAGTGACCTGGGTTTTCTCTATCACCTATTATTGCTGTAAGCCAAATAAACTGCAGGTGCAATCCTATAAATGTCCAGAACATTCACTGTTTAATGATTTGTAGAGAGCCAATAATTAAATTTGACTATAAGGGAATATAGTCAGAAAGACATGTCAGGTTGATTTTGCAAGGTAAATTCTATAAAAAGTAATGACTTTAAATAATTGATTCCTTTGTGAAGAGTCAGTCATTTGTTTCATAAAATAACAAATTTTAAAACCCATTTTCAAAATTGCTTCTTTAAAAGCTTTTTACAGAGATCAAGTTCTGGATGGTGACTCAATAGGATCCACTTTCGGGTCACTCCTCACAGACACTGAAAAAACAAAAAAAAATCACCTAATATTCCCAAGAAAGACACTGAGAAATGACTGGCACTTCAGCTGGACACAGAACAGCTGAAGACTAATGGTGGAGAAGGACACCCGGCATGGCTCTGAGCTAAGCAGCAGATTTGGTTTTGGGACAGAGCTTGAGTGTCTCTGGACATGTGGTGGGGCAGAGTCTAGAAGTTTTGGAGGCAGTGAGAGGCGGCTTCAGTGGGGCTAAAATGTGGAACCACAAAGGGCTGATTTGGGATGGCCTGAAAGGTGAGCCAGTGCACTGGGAGCTGAGCTGGAGCCCTCACGGTAAATTTCTCTGGGTGCAGTCATAGCAGAAATCAGCAAATCAGACATCTCCCATAACCATTTCATGCCAGAGCCTGGGGTCCACTGAGTGGAAATCCTGTCCACCGCATATCCACCCACCAAAAATCCCTCCCATTGGTTGCCCCACCCCTGGATTACAGTGAGAAGGCAGCCCCATACCAAAATGCTACCTTCTAGAGCCACCTAGTGGGTAGAGACAACTGCAACCTGATTGCCAATCCTCGGCAAGTCGAACCTACACAATGTCAAGGAAACCAAGCCTCAGAAATAGAAACAGAAGGCCAGAATAGAGTAAAGACACAGAAATAAACCTGAAATACTGGATCCAAAGAAAAACCCAGTGGAAAATCTGAATACAGCGGATGTATGCAAATTACCTGAAGAGGAAGTTAGGGTAACAGTGATTAACATACTCATGGGAATCCAGAAATCAGTAGAGGCAGTAGAAAAGAATGTCAGGAAGCAAAGAGAAGAATTAAAACAAGACATAAAACAAGTAAGAGACGTGATGGCTGAATTCTAGAACTCAATAGAAGGACTCAACAATAGGATGGATGAAGCTTCCAATAGAATCACTGATCTGGAAGAATGGACAGAGGAACTCAATCAAGCAAACCAGCAAAGAGATCAAAACATTCAAAGAATCAAAGACAGCGTTGGAGACCCCTGGGATAACATCAAAAGGAACAACATTTGCATCATAAGGATCCCAGAGAAAGTGAGAGAAAAGGGGGCAGAAACCATATTTGAAGAAATAATAGGTGAGAATCTCCCCAGTTTAAAGAATGAAGCAAGCCTCCAGATCCAAGAAGCTCAAAGAGTTCCTAATAAAAGAAGTCCAAACAGAAATGCACCTAGACACATCATCATCAAAATACCAAAAATACAAGATAAAGAAAGACTATCAAAAACAGCCAGAGAAAAACATGTCACATATCAAGAGCCCCCATAAGATTGTCAGTGTATTTCTCAAATGAAATTCTACAGGCCAGTAGAAAATGGCGTAATATATTCGAAGTGCTGAAAGAAAAAGTTTCAAGCTAGGATACTATGTCCAGCAATATTATCATTCAGAATGAAGGAATGATAAAAACTATTTCTGATAAGCAAAAGTTAAAGACATGTATCACCACAGAACCAGCTTTGCAAAAAATATTAAAGATGCTCTGTAAAGCATAAAGAAATAACACAGAAAAAAAGACAGCAAATACACCATAGTGGGTGTCATCTGCCAGCCTTGATCAAATTAAAACCTCCAGCATAGTTTCTCACTTCTAGTCTTTGTTCATCATTACAATTCATCAACAACTCAGTGGAAGTGTCCCTCTCTTGTCCACAAACTTCTATGTATTTTCCATGAACTAGTCCTCACCGAAGACAACACAGTGACTTTCTTCACCACCAATGTGCAACAACTACACCTTCTCCAGATGACAAGAATCCCAACCTTAAGGAAATGTTCCATCTTTTCAACATGTTCCTTCCTTCAACACTCAGCTCTTATTCTCAGGGTACATTTTAGAGTACTCAACCCTTTTATAGTAGTTCCCCAATGTAATTCACAATTATATGCAAAATATCCATGTTTTCTTTCAATAAAAAAAGCTTTTACATAACCAGTACTGGAATTCATTTGTTCTACAAGAGTATCAAAGTATAGACACAGGCAGGGTGGGCTCTCCATTATATGCTGTACATGTGACAATCCTTCCTCTTTTCCAATGATGAGAGAAGAAAGCACATTGTTATTGGACTGAGAGCTCAGGAGAGCATAAGCTAGCTGGCAGAGATTCTCAGAAGCCTTCACTTTCATACTAAGATTTAGTCTAGTTAATAAAGTAATCTTTTGGATATGTATGTCATTTCAAGAAGAGAATAGCATTACAAATCATTCTGCCATATAGATTTAGCACATGCTGCAGAGAAACTGCAGAGCAATTTATTATACATGATTTTTTAAAAATATTAACAAGACTGAGGAATTCGTAGACTATTTGAAACTGAAGCACTGGTTTTTATAATAAACCCATCATCGCTACATGGGGAAAGTCCAGGTTACAGAGTGGGGCATGTAGGACTTTTCATTTTGTAAAGATGTGCCAAAGGCAGGCAGAAGAAAAATAAGCTCTGGCCAGCATCCCAGTTATGATCAACATGGAAATGGTCTTCTGAAACTGAGAAAGATAGAAGAATAAGAACTAAATAGTTAATTAATCCTTGATGTTTTAAAGATTTATTGCAATTCAAATGCCAGTGTAAGCATTGCTAATATCAGTAGTAACCTAGCAAGTCAAGTTTTAAGAAAAAAACTTTTATTCTACCTCAGATTCTGACATCACATTGCTCAGCAAGTGGAGAACAGAAGTTAAGGATCTCTGTAGTGAATGGTATGAAAGCCTGGGATTGCTGCCCTGAATACCTTACCAGTGAAGAACTTCCACCCTTATTCACTGTAGTGCTATTAGAAGTTAGTTCTCTCCCGTAGTTTCTCTTTGTGGTTGCCTTGGCTCAGTACAACTGTCTCATAAGACAGCATATATCTCCTTCCAGTGACTGTTTGGTGTTGATATATAAGGCCCTTTAACCTAACTCAGAATAAGGGATTTGGAAGGAATGCAATTGGAAAATGGGTTCTTGGAAAGAGATAGATAATCACCAAATGGTTGTAGAATATGAGAATATCTGTATCCTACATGACAGTTCACCAATGGTGACCTCAGAAGTGGATAAGATGAATTGTTTCATAAATATCAGTTACTACTCCATAGCTACTCTTACCTTTGCCTGATGGGTTCATGAACAACATGACAATGGTAGCAGGGGTGGAAGTTATACATAGGCTAATCTGGCACAGTCACTGCTGAGTGCCTAATTTGCCGACAGCAGATATCAATGCAAAGTCTTTAATATGGCGCCATTTCAAAGAGGATCAGTCAGTTAGCTGGCAGGATGAGTACAATGGTTAGTTTTGTTCTTATTGGAATCAGTTCTTGCTCTGGATATAGATTTGCTTACTCTGCCTGAAATACTTCTGTAAAAACTACCACTTGTCAACTTACAGAATGTCTCATTTACTCTTAGAGCATTTCACACTTATCACTTCCCATCAAGGAACTTGTTCAAAAGAGACAAAGCAATGGGACCCATGTTCAGAGACTTCTTTGATCTTATCATGTTCCCCACCACCCTGAAGCAGTTTGCCTGATACAATGATGAAGTAGCTCTTTGGAGGTGTAATTGACATATGCCATTACATTGTTCTAAGTGTACATCATAATGATTTGATGTTTGTATACATTGGGAAATAATCACCACAAGTTCAGTTAACATTCATTTTCATACATAACTATAATTTATTTTTTCCTATGAGGGGAACTTATAATATTTACTCTTAGCAATTGTCAAATTGTGATACAGTATTAATTATAGTCAGGTTGTATAAACAGCCCATAACATTTATTTTACAAGTTTGTACTTTTGACATTCTTAACACATTTCGCCCACCCACCCCCAATTCTGGCAACCCCTGATCCATTCTCTGTATCTTGTTTTTATTGTTTTATTCCACATATAAATGAGATCAGACTGTATTTATTTTCCTCTGGATATTTAGTTGTTTCCATATCTTTGGTATTGAAATAATGTTGCAATGGACATGGAACATGGTGGTATAAATATCTGTGAATAATTGTTTGTTTTTTGTTTTATGTTTTTGTTTCGCATAAATTCTAGAAGTAGAATTTCTGGATTATATTGCAGTTTTATTTTTAATTTATTGAGGAAGCTTCATATATAAAGTTCAATTGTATTGTTTTGTTTTTGTTGTGACTTCACCATGGAGTAGAAAGAGAAGACTAGGTTATGGCATCAATCAGATGACAATGCTTATGTGGGGGCAGGTTGTATTCTCCAGGAGATAGTTTATGATCTAGATCAGCATTCAATACATGGTGGTGCTTCTCCCATAACTAAGATCAAGTAGTGTAAATGGGAGTGACTTTACTCATGACAATTTATAATATCCATTACTAAAAATTCCGCTTACCACCCCTGCTACTTGACTCTACTATTCTAGAAGTTTTAGTTCCAAAGGGAGAAGTACTTCCAGAAGTGGTGTTTCATTGAAATGAAAATAGGTAGTGTTACTTGACTTAGTAAGACTTGTGAAATTTCAAGTTTATTTTCTTTCCTGGATGCAGAATTATATTCTATCTCTTTAACCTCTAACCAATATGTCTGTTTTCTGTTTAATTATATTTATTTACATACCTATATTTGTCTAATTTTTATTTATACTTTTATTTGCACTTTTAATTTACTTTTGTTTGAGAATATAAGAATGAGCATACTCCTTAATCAATTTTTTAAGAGAAAAATGTATCATTATTTCTATAACTCTTGGCAACAAGCAACATGGCAGGAAAAACCCAGGCTTCGAGCCAGATGGACAGCTGTGTTCAAATTCCAGTTCCTTGATTTACTAAATTACTTAATTTTTCTATGACTTAGTTTTTTCATCTGTCAAAGAGGGATAATGATATCTGCTCTTCATACATGGTGCAAGTGTAAAATAATTAAATGAGACAAAGCATGTTGCAACATGAACATAGTTTCTATTGGGTCATTAGGAGGGACAGTTCTTGTTTATGCTTGTTGTCTTAGATATCATTATTCATAATGATATTAATTAGTACTTACAACTGTATTAGTGATTACAATAATTACTAATAACAGTCATTTTCAATCTCAGAAGTTAGAAAGATAAATTATATGTTCACTTTATGCATTAGCAAATGTTAGTTTGCATTTGCCATGTTCTCATTCCTTATGATTAAGAAGATTGCCATAAAATAGAATTTAGAGTAGCGCTACTCTGGTAAACTCAGGTTTTCGTTGGTAACTGCAGCGTCTAGTTTTATGTTGAATAACAAAAAGAGCATAGGAGCTGAAATTTGTCTGATGATGAGCATGCAAATTGATTCCCTTATCCTAGGAGCTAGTTTTTTTTTCAAGAGGATGGTAGAACAGATGCCCTGTATCCCAATGGAGTTCTTAAACGCTCTTAAGATAAACAAAAATCAATCTACCATCTACACATTATGGTAGATTTTTTTTTTAATATTCAGGAAACTGACTATGCCCTCATTTTTTTAAACACCTTTCCTGCATTGTTGCACACAGAATAATCTAGAGGGTAGGGTCTTCGATTGTTTTCTCACCATGCTAACCAGAAGTGAAAAGTTGGTTAATAACTCTCTCTACATTCTCTGTGGATGCATTTCTCATCCTTTCTTCGCTAGATAATTTAGAGAAGACTGTTCTGTCAAAGTATTTATAGAAGCCATTAGCATGGTTAGTGAAGTCTATGGATAGCTGATAGGTCTTTAAAATATGGCCTTAACAAGAGAAAAGAAAAATTTGTAGGTGTCTTTCCAAATAGCAGATTGTTATGTTTGTGTGGTCAGAGGATTATGACAAATGTCAAGGACCCAACACTGCATGAAAGCAGCTCATTAGAACTTTGCACACAGAATGCCATGTTCAAGGTTGAGTGGTTGATTTGTTGCAAACACTAATTTTCATATTATACAATTTGAAAACAAATTAACCATGAATCCTAGGAATAACTTTTCTAAAACTCTTCATAATATCGTACAAATAAGTCAGACTGCTTCAGCAACTCGAGTTCAAAATAAAAGTTGCTTTGTTATACTGATTGTTTCCTCCTCAAATTTTGAAAATTCATGTTTCAGAAGAATTAATTCCCCAATCCTGTGGTCATTCTGCAGTTCTAAATGTCATTAAAGTTAATGAATTCTGAAGAGAAAAGAATAAACGTAGCCTTTTCAGTTTGACTGAAATTTTCCTGTTTAATAACAGATTCAATAAATTAATTAAATCTGTTAGTGATGTACATATTATAATAGATGGTGGAATCATACACAAAACTATGTTGTTTGGAACATAATGTGGACCATATGAGGGGCAAGGTAACAAATATTTATTTAATCTATTGAGCTACTTTGACTCAATATGAGTCATATTTAAAAGAATGTGAAAATTTACTGAATTCCTAAAAACGCAATCCTTGATAAATGAGTCATTCCAAGAAAGACTGCATTTTCAGAGGTAATGCCAAAAGAAATTTTTGTCTGTGTGTATTACACAAAAATTTATGAAATACAGAAAATATGTAATATAGACAAAAGACAATTATCACCTGCTTTTCAAAGGTTTACATTACCCCATTTCTTTTTTATGAAAGACCTACGTTATCCCCAAGCAAGGCAAATCTGAAGAGGATTTCTAGGTAAAAAGTGAAAATAGTGTTGATTGTGCCTTTTGCAGCAGTCATTCTAGAGAGAGCTCGCATCCTGAGCAGAAAGCATGATATTGTCAAGTTCCTTGCTTGGGAACTACTTTACAAACTGGGAATTTATCATGCCATTCCTGTATTCACTATAGATTATTGTGATTTTAAGCTTTATGTGTTATTTGGTGTGATTTAAGAGGCTAATTTTTGAGGTATGAGAATGCTCACAAATGTTCCGTATCAGTTAATAGTTACCACTTCTCTGATTTAAACCATTTTGATTAGTGGAAGGTTTCATAGGAAAATTCTACTTTCAGATAAAGGGGGAATCTGTATATAATATAAAATGTATATATGTGTGTATAATATATAGACAATAGTATGCATAGAAAATTTCGAGGGGCCACAGATAATACAACTCTAAATAATAAATGCAGATTTCAAATGGAATAATAACATTTCTTGCCTAATTTATTTAATCTTTTAATTTTTTTTTTATTATAGTAATTATTCTACACAATCAAATGATTTTTTATTTATAGGTCCCCCATTTCTTAGATACATTGTTTTGTCTATTCACATTCTGCCTATGAGTGAGGTCATCTGGTATCTATATTTCTGCTTTTGACTTTTTTCACTTAGAATAATCCCCTCTAGTTCCATCCATGGCAATTCAAATGACAAGATTTCATCTCTTCTAAGGACTGTGCAGTATTCCATTGTATATATGCATCACATCTTCTTTATCCGTTAATTTGATGGTAGGCATTTAGGTAATTTCCAGTTCTTAGCTGTTGTGAATAGGGCTGCAATAAACAATGGGATACATACTTCTCTGTGGGTGGGTGCTTTGCATCTTTTGGGTAGATACCCAGAAGTGGAATGATGGGATCCTATGAGATTTGCATCTTCAGTTTTTTGAGGAATCTCCAAACTGTTCTCCAAAGGGGTTGTACCAATTTGCACTCCTACCAACAGTGCAAAGTGTTCCTTTTTCTCCACATCCTTGCCAGCATTTGTTGTTTCCAGACTTTTGGATAATAGCCAGTCTATCAAACATAAAGTGATATCTCATTGTTCTTTTAATTTGCATTTCCCTGATAGCCAGTGAGTAAGAACATAATTTCATGTACCTGTTGGCCATTTGTATATCCTCTTTAGAAAGGTGTCTCTCCAATTCCTTCTCCCATTTTTAGATGGATTGTCTCTTCTCTTGTTGAATTTTGTGAATTCTTTTTATATTTTAGATATTAAGCCTTTGTCAGAAATATTGAATGCAAATATCTTCTCCCAGTTAGTATGTTTCCTTTTGGTTTTGGTGATGTTTTCTTTGTTTGTGAAGAAGCTCCTTAGTTTGATGTAGTCCCAGTTGTTTATTTCTCTTTTTGCTTCCCTTCATGGTGGAGTTGAGTTCCTAAAGGTTTCTCCACTACTGATGAAATGGAAGTCTTTTTTATGTTGTCTTCTAAGAGCTTTATTGTTTCTGGCTTATGTCCAAGTCTCTAATCCATTTTGAGTTATTTTTTGTGAATGACATTAGTGTGGTCTTGCTTCATTCTTCTGCATGTGGCTGTCCATTTTTCCAAACACCATTCGTTGAAGAGACTTTCCTTTTTCCATTGTATGCTTTTGGTTCTTTTGTCATAGATTAACTGACTGTATGTAAGTGGGTCATTTTCTGGTGATTCAGTTCTATTCCAGTTATCTGTGGCTCTGTTTTTATTACAGTACCATACCATTTTGATCACTATTGCTTTATAATATAGTTAAAAGTAATGAAGTGTAATCCCTCAAGATTCGTTTTTTGTTTTTGTTTTTTTCTTTCTAATGATAGCTTTGGCTATTCAGGGTCTTTTGCTGTTACATACAATTTTAAGATATTTTTATTCTATTTCCTGGAAATAAGCCCATGGGATTTTAATGGGGATTGCATTAAACCTATACACTGCTTTGGGTAAGATGATCCTTTTAATGATATTGATTCTTCTCAGCCATGAGCAGAGAATGTCTTTCCGTTTTTTTGTGTTCTCCTCTTTTTCTTTTCAGAAGGTCTTGTAGTTTTCATTGTATAGATCTTTTGCTTCCCTTGTTACATATACTCCCAGGTATTTCATTCATTTAATTTCTATTTTAAATGGTGTGATACTCATGATTTCTTTTTCTTTTAATGTGTTGTTTGCATGTAAAAATGAAACAGATTTTTGTGCAGTGATTTTGTAGCTTGCCTTTTTACTGTATTCAGCGATAAGTTCTAGAAGTTTTTTGACAGGGTTTTTGTGTTTTTCAATAAATATAATCATGTCATCTGCAATAATGAGAGTTTTACTTCCTCCTTTACAATTTGGATTCCTTTTATTTCCTTTTCTTACAAATTGCTCCAGTACAATATTAAATAGCAATGTTTAGAGTGGATAACCTTGCTTTGCTCCTGACCTAAGAGGAAATGCTTTCAATCTTTCGCCATTGACTATGATGTGGACTGTGGGTTTTTTATATATGACCTTTATTGTGTTGAGGTATGAAATTTCTATTCCCATTTTATGGAAGGTTTTTATCATAAGTGGGTGTTGGATCTTATCAAAAGCTTTCTCTGCATCTATTGATATGATCATGTGGTTTTCCTCCTGGCTCTTTTTGATGTGGTTTATGACACTGATAGATTTATGTATGTTGAACCATCCATGCATTCCTGGGATGAATCCCACTGAGTCATGATGGATGATCTTTTTGATGCATTGTTGAATTCAGCTTGCCAATAATTTGTTGAGAATTTTTGCACTATGTTCAATAGAGATATTTGTAATTTTCTTTCTTGACAACTCTGTCGGCTTTTGGTATCAGTGTAATGTTAGCTTCATAAAAAGTATTTAGGAGAGTTCCCTGTTCTTTAATATCTTGGACAGCTTGAGAATAGGTGTTCATTCTTCTCTGAAGGTTTGGTATAATTCATTGGAGAAGCCATCTTGTCCTGGGCTTTTATTTTGGGGGAGGCCTTTGATTGCTTCTTCAATTTTTTTGCATGTGATCGTTCTGTTCAGGTTTCCAACTATTCTGGGTTTAGTCTTGGTAGACTATACTTTTCTAGAAATCTATCCATTTCCTCAAGGTTGTCCATTTCTGTGGAATAGAGCTGTTCATAAAAGTCCCATATGATGTTTTGAATTTCTGCTCTCTCTGTCGTGACTTCTCCCTTTTCATTTATTATTCGTTATGAGAGTTTTCTCCCTTTTTTCTTTGTGAGTCTAGCTAATGACTTGTCAATGTTGTTTATTTCTTCAAAGAACCAACTCTTGGTTTCATTGACTTTCTGGATTGTCTTATTGTTGTCTATTTCATTTGTTTCTGC
The DNA here is from genome assembly GCA_004363575.1 of Solenodon paradoxus. Classification (NCBI taxonomy): domain Eukaryota; kingdom Metazoa; phylum Chordata; class Mammalia; order Eulipotyphla; family Solenodontidae; genus Solenodon; species Solenodon paradoxus. The sequence continues at coordinate 54,822 of RJWH01000056.1, forward strand.
TCAAATTTTGATTATTTCCTTTATTCTGCTGATTTTTACTTTAATTATTATTTCTCTAGTTTTAAAATTCTTTATTTGTGATTTTTCTTTTTCTTGAGAGTGGTCTGGATTGCATTGAACTTTCTTTTAGTACTGTTTTTGATGCAGCCCATAGTTTCTGGTAGCTTGTGTCTTCATTCTCACTTGTCTCTAAGTATTTTTTTAAATTCCTCTTGATTTATTCTTTTACCTAAGATACTTCAGGTTCATATTGCTGAGTTTCTTGGTTTGGATCTTCCAGCTTTCATTTTGTGGTTGATTTCCAGTTTTAGTCCATGTGGTCAGAGAAGATGCCTGGTATGACACAATCCTTGTAAAGTTATTGAGAGATGTTTTGTGTCCCTGCATATGATCTATCCTTGAGAATGTTCCATGAGTACCTGAGAAGAAAGTAAAATCTGTAGTCGTTGTGTGAAGTGATCAGTATACGTATTTTAGACCTATCTGTTCCAGATGGTCAGTTAAAGCGGCTGGTTCCCTATTATTATTCCCTATTCCTCTTCAGGCAATTTACTTACATTTGCTGTATTCAGATTTTCCCTTGGGTTTTGGATCGGATCCATCATTTCACATTTATTTTTGTGTGCCTTTGCTCTATTTGGCATTCTGTTTATACTTCTGAGTGTTCGGTTTCCCTGATGTTGCATAGGTTTGACTTGCTCAGGATTGGCAATCAGGTTGCAGTTTTGCCTCTAACCAGAGGTGGCACTGGCGGGCAGCATTGTAGTATGGGACTGTCTTCTCACCGTAATCCAGGGGTGGAGCATGCGATGGGTGGGATTTCCAGTGGATGGATATGTGGTGGGTGGGATTTCCGCTAGGTGGACCTGAGGCTCTGGCGTGGAATGGGTGTGAGAGGGGTTTCATTGACTGATTTCCAGTTATTGCTGCGCCCAGAGAAATGTCACTGCTTGGGCTTCAGCTCAGCTCCCATTGCAATGGTTCTCCTTTCACCCCACCCTCTGTGAATCAGTGTCACAGCCCCACTGTGTCTGCCTCTTGTTGCCTCCACTGCTGGACACCAAATCCCTAGCCTCCGCCTCACCACATGTCTGGAGATTCGAGCATGGTCCCAAATCCAAATCTGAGGTTTAGCTGAGAGCTGCACTAGGTTCCCTCACTCACTGTTAGGCGCCAGTTGTTCTGTCTCCAGCTTAATTGCCAGTCCTTTCTTTGTTTTGTTTCAGAAAAATAAGTGATTTATTTGTTTTTTTTCAGTGTCTGTGGGGAGCAACCCGAAAGGGTGTCCTATTGAGACACCATCTGACTGTCAACCCCTCATTCGTTTAACTTTTGAGGGTCTCTATTGGGTGGATAATGTCAAATTATATTTTAATATACTATGTGTGTATGATTTCCCTCTGATTCCAGCTCTGACTTTTTAGAAAGTCTGTGGTATTGTATATTTTTCTAAAATTTTCTCTAATCATGTATTTCCATAATTTTCTTGTAGGAAATGACACATTCGATTTGATCATCTTTTTCCCTGTAGGTTATTCTAAAGTTATACTATGTAAAGCAAGAGATACCTTCTGATTCTTTTTTTGGCCTCCACAGTTTGCTTATGGAGTCACTGAGCTATGGTTGTGGTCAAATTAGTTAACTTTTCTAAACTTTAATCTCTTCTCTAAAACAAAGTTAATAATCATTCTTTTCATGATGATCAAATGAGATTATATATTTGACTATTCTTAGTATTATGTCTGAAATTTGATGTTATTTGTTAAATGGCAGTTGTCATTATTTTCCTTTTTAAAAAATCTGAATGAAGACAGTATTTTCATATTTTTCTTTTATGGTTGGACCATCTTCCTAGATGTGCATAAAAAATTAAATAATCAATACACATATTGATAGGAAGTTTGAAGTTTCTAACCTTTTTTTTTTTGTAGCATTAACCCTGAGCCATGCTCTAGAATCCATTATGAATCTAAGCCTGGGTAAATAAGGGATTAAGTATCTGGATCTTTTAGCATAGTACATTGAGTTTGTTGTTGACTATGTTTTGGTCATGGTGTGTTTTGTATCCAGGTCATTAGATTCTTACCTTTATACTTTGTCTCTTTAGGACAGTTTGTGTTGATCTAGTAAAACCTAAGTACAGTTGACCCTTGAACAACACAAATTTGAACCATGCAGATTCATATATATATATATATATATATAATTTCATAAAACACAATTTATTGGTGACTGATGGACATTTCCTGATTGATGTTTTAGTTTTAATATATCTTCTCTTCCTTATGGCTTTCTTAATAACTATTTTTTTCTCTAGCTCACTTTAAGAATGCATCATATATGTACACACACAGAGATACATATGTATATATAGCATATATACAATATATATTACTTAATATAATATCCTTAAGGTTCACCCATGTTGTAGCATGATATAATTTTCTTCCTTTTTTAAGACAGACTCATATTCCTTTGCATGCATATTCTATATTTAGTTATCCACTCATATGTTGATGAATATTTGGATTGTTTCCACCTCTTGACCATTTTTAATAGTACTGCTCTGAACATCGGTGTGCAAATGTCTCTTTGAGATTTCTTTCAATTGGTTTACATATATACCCATAAACAAGATTATTAGATAAAATGTTATTTCTATCCTTTGAGCAATTCTCATACTGTTTTTGCAGTGTTATATCATTTTACAATCTCACCAACAGAGCACAATGTTTCCAATTTCTCTATATTCTTTCCAACATTATTTTCTGTGTGTGTTTTCCACTATAGGTATTATAAAAAGTTTGAGGCAATATCTCATTGTGGTTTTTAATTACATTCCTCTGATGGTTTTTATATGCGTGCTAACCTTCTCAGAATTTTATATACTTGTAAACCTCATATTTCTTTTTAAAAATTTATTTATTTTTAAACAATAGTCATGATTTATTTTGTTTACAATGCCATATTCATTTTAGGTATTGAAATTGTATCTCAGTCTGAGTATTTCACACCTCACAAGAGTTCTAATGTCTGTCCTTCTTTTCTTAGGTGAGGTAGGTGTAGTTATGTTTTGATTGGTTTCCCTTTTTGTTTTTTTCTTTGCTTTTCCCCTGGGGATGTATTTTGAGGTTACCCTGAATTTAAGAATTCTATGTTGTTTTCCTCTTTTTATTTGAAAATAGATTAGTTTTACTCTCATTCTAACCACCCACATTTTTATTCTCCTCTTCTCCCCACTTTTAATATTTGCTGTCTTATTGCCTTTAAGTAAAATTTCTTTATAGAGTATCCTTTAGCATTTTTTGAAGAGCTGTTTTTGTGGTAATGAATTCCTTTAACTTATTTGAAAAACTTTTTATCATCCCTTCAGTTCTGAATGATAATATCTCAGAGTATAAAATCCTAGGTTAAAAATCCTTTTCTTTCAGCACCTTGAATATATTCATTTGAATATGTCATTCCATTTCCTTCTGATCTCTAGATTTTCAGTCGAGAAATCTGCTGTCATTTGTATGGGAACTCCTTTATATATGACTTGTTTATCTCTAACTGTTTTTAAGATTCTTTATCATATTTTTAGCATTTTGATTACAATGTGTCTAGGTGTAGGTCTGTCTAGGTTTCTTTTATTAGGAACTCTTTAAGCTTCCTGGGTTTAGAGACTTGTTTCATTCCTCTGGTTAAGGAAGTTGGCAGATATTATTTTGTTAAATACAGTTTCTGTACCCTTTTCTCTATCCACTTTTTCTGGAGTCTCTATTATGCAAATGTTCATTTTGATCTTACCGCCTACGTCATGAATGCTTTCTTCATTCCTTTTTTATTACTTTGTCTCTTTGCTGGTCTGCCTGAATGCATTTCCCTGCCCTATCCTTTGGTTCAGTGATTTCATTGGAGTCTTCACTCATTCTACTCTTGAGTCCCTCTATTGAGTTCTTTAATTCATCTATTTGGTTCTTCATTTCTTCGTTACCTTGCTTCATTTCCTCTCTTTTTTGCTGTTCTTTTTTCTTCCTCTTGTTTTTTTTAATCCCATGAATATGTTTATCACGGTTGCCCTAAATTCACCCTCGGGTAGTTTTTATCTGTCTGTGATGTTCAGATTTCCCCTGGGGTTTTAATTGGATCAATCATTTCATGTATACTTGTGTCTTTTTCTCTGTTTGGCATTCTGTATGTTTCTGTGGGTTAGACTTCCCTGCAGTGATAGCATTATGTAGGGCATTGACTTGCACCAGAGAAGCCTAGATCTTGGTTTGAACACTGGCAATTCTTAAGTTGTGTTGCGCCACTACTGGTTGGATTTGTTAACATTCCTAAGTGGATCCTGCATTGGGACCCAAGAGTCTGTCTACAAGATTAGATTTTGTGGCGGGGAAGCAGGAACTTCCCCCAGTATCCCAGCTCTGTACATTATGACCACCTTGTTGCTATCCTACACTCAGCTCTCTACCTGCAGTTCCACCTCCATCCACAGGATGGAGTTATGGGCAGCCTTGAAAGTTCCTTCCTTTTGGAACTCTCATCTTCCTTTAAGTCTCAGGGTGGGATTTCTGGTGCCTGGGACCTGCTATTCTTGAACAATATTGTGAGAGGGAATGAAGGTGAGGGTTTGTCTTAGCTGCCTTCCAATTATGTCAGTGCTCTCTAATTTTCCTGCGGGGAGCTCCTGTTCAGACAACCAGAGTGCTGGTCCTCCTGCCTTGTGCCAAGACTATTTCCTTCTGCTCTGTTTCCCAATCCTGCTGGGTGGGCTCCCAAATGCTCTCAGAGCAACTCTTGTGAGACTCAGTTCTTCTAGTGGTTCCACCCACTCTGCTGCATTTTCCTCCCAAGATTGGGAGTCCAGAGTCTGCAACGCAGCTCTAAATTGTGCCTCCTTGCTTACTCTTGTGGTGGTGATATCTGCAGCTCTCTCTGTGGCCCCCGGGGCCTGCCCTTCCACACCATGTATGTATGAAGAATTGTGGAGAGAGGATCCAACGCATCCGACCAGTCACCATTTTGCCGTGAGCCTCCTCGTATTGTCTTAATATCATCTTTGATCATTCCAAGATTGCAAAGATATTAATAAGATTTTCTTCTAAAAAAGCTTTTATATTATATTGTTTATCTTTCATATTTCAATTTTAACTTTTATTTTTGGTTATGGTGTAGATTAGGAGTCAAAATTTCTGTATGTAAAAATACATGTATATTTATATCTATCTATACTTATTCTCTATCTTGTTTTTTCTTCTATGCACCCAATTTATACAGAAATTTCTCTCCCCTGCAATGAAATCAGCTTTGTCATAAATTAGGTGACTGTATATATGTGAGTCTGCATTTGAACTCCATTTTTTTCTATTGCCCAGTTTCTCTACTTTTGGGGCAATGTTACACCACATTAACTACAGATCTATATTAGTTCCAGATATTTTGTAGTGCAAGTTACAGTTTTGTCTTTCTCAAGATTTCCTTTATTATTTTTGACTGTTTGCATTTTTATATTAATTTTAATCATTTGCTGCTTCCTGGCCTCCTCCCATACACAACCAGCTGTTATTTAATTAAGATGAATTTAGAGATTAATTTGGGTAGATATTCCATCTCAAAATATTAAATTTTCTGTGAACATGATATAACTCTGAAATGTCAAAAACTCTCTAATTCCTTTTAATACTTAAAAATCTATGTCTTCTAGAACATCTTCATTTAGATTTGTTACTGTTGATAATTTTTATGTTATAAAGAATATTGTTGTAAAAATGTATTTTTTGTTGATTTTGCATAGAAATGTAATTGACTTTTTCTCTTGACTTTGTATCCAAAAAATTTACTAAATTTACATATAAACAGTATCTATATATTCATGTGGATTTTCTGTGTACATATCACATTTTCTTGAAAAATGACCACTTCACTATGCCTTTTATTAACTGTTCTTGCCTCATTACAGTGACAAAGATGTATGGCAAATTATTGAATCATTGTCACCCACTTATTTTATCATATTGCGTGTCTTTGGGTTATTTGGGGAGGGGACTGAGGGAGTTGTTTTAGATAATTCTTTGCCAAGTTAGAGTTTTCTTCACATTTTAGTTTGCTAATAGTACTTATGATAAATGTTGCATTTAGTCAAATGATTTTTATAAAACCTGCCATACAATCATATGATTTTCCTCAGTTATAATGCTTTTAATTTAAAAATGTTTTAATTGGTTATTAATTCTACTGCTCCGTGTAGCTTAAATAAAAATAAGATGTAGCCATCCTATGGGGAAGGCAATCCACTTTTTAATTAAGAGAGTTATATTTCTTTCTTCAAGAGTAGTTTTTGTCCCACTTTTTTTCCTCAGTCATATTTATATTTTGGCTTAGGCAATATGTTAAAAACTTTTCCTATCAGTTATACTGAATATTATGTCTATTTGCTTGAATACATTGCATCTATATTCTGTGTTAAACTCTGAAAACTGAATTTCTTGAGCTTTATCTTTATCTTCAGTAACACTTTGGAATGTTCGGTCTCTAAGATTTGAATTCCAATTCAGTTCTTGAAACGTGTGTTGTTTATGCATGTATATATGTATTTCTGCTTATTTCTCAGCTTAACCCTTGATATTGCATCCCATATTACATGCCTATGACCCTAATTGTCATTGCTTTTGTTAAATTATCTTTGAAGTCTGAAACCTATCTTTGTTTCACTTAGTTCTAAGTTATAAATAAGATCTTTTGTAAAGAAACACATCCTTGATAGCTACCCATTGTTAGTTTGTTTCTGGCTATTGTTTTTGGGAGTCAAATGAACAACTGAGTCTATCACCCTGGACTTGGCTTTTCTTTGTCTTATTTTTCCTTCTCGCTGTTCATGCCACAACACTTTGTGATCTGACACATTTTTTAGATTAATAAATATATATTTAGACCATCAAGTACAGACTCATTGGAACACTGAGTAATTCCAAAAGAACCATAGTGAAACATGTTCTCTCTGCTCTCAGGGGATGTGGCAAGTCTAGATTAGTTTGACCAATAGAAGAACATTGTTTCATATGGAAACATTGAGCACCTTTATTAAGAAATACATGATCTGAAAATATTGCTTTCCATTCTTTGTAACTGACTACAATGGAAAAAGACTGATGGAAAAAGAGAAAGAAGCTGGTGGAAGGTGCTTTATGCAGAAAATGTCATTGTACCATTTCCAATTTATCTTTGCGACACTCAAAATAGGTCTGATAATGTCTGGAACCCCTTTCATTTTGGTCTGATTTTACAATAAATAAATCTAAATGATATTCCTAGTATTTATACGTCTTTCTGATAGCCTTTCTTCTAGCCTTGCCTTCCCACCAGACAAAGACAAAGTTAACCATGAAGGAAGATTTCTCAACGGGGTTGTTAGAAAAATTTTGGTGCCTGGTAGCTGCTGGATATTTCCAGCTTACATAGGTCATATCAATTGTAAAAATATGCAATTTTGTTTTCTTCTCTCTATATAATTAATATATAACTACATATAAATGTCTTTTAAATACCTTATAAAGATTAATACATGGAAGAATCTATCTGACACCTCTTTTAATTCAAATGAAATTGAGATACATAATCATGTGCTTTAAGTATGGAGAGGAGTTTTGCTTTCGATTTTATTGTAATTACTTACATGACTGAAAAAATGTAATATTAAATGTATTTTCTTTAGCGTTTTCATACATTTCCTTAGAAGTATTAACATTTTATGTTACGTGGAAGCTTTTATTATAAATAATTCTGATATATTTACTACGAAAAAAAGAAAAGAGAATTGCTTTTCTGATAGTATATGTTTTCTGTGATAGGGTAGGTGTCTTATAAAAGCTAAATAAATAACAAGTAACACTTTATATTTACCTTGCTGTAGGTGAATAAATAAAGTGACAAAGAAATAAATTATTTTTCCTGCCAGCTAAGCACAGAGTCAACCTTCCTTAATAAGGTGATGAAGCAACAGAGCAATACTTTATTTGCTTTTCACCTTTAGTATGGGAGAATCACATCTCAAGGGAAGTCAGCTTGCAACACTAGAATTACAGAAAAAGTGATATCATTGTCTGTTTTAATTCATATATTCACTTTAAAATTATTCCTCTAGCTCCCACTTAATATTGTATATATTTAAAAATGCTTTAGGAACAAATTACAAGGCTTTATGACTAACTTGGAAGAATCTAAAGATAATTTATTTTAAAACCACAGCGTATTTGTATCACACATATGTGTATAAAGCTAGCCAATGACACATTAAAAATATTCCCCTCTCTGTTGTTTTTCACATTGTTATACCTCTTTGTGATTTTTGTTACCTGTGTTTTAAATGTTTTTCTATATGTACTATAAATATACATACTATAAGATTGACCAGTTAAATCATTTTTAAGTACACTGCTCAATGACATTAATATATTCTTGTTTTATAATCATCACCACTATCATTCTACAGAATTTTTTCATTCTTCCAGACTACAAACTATACTCATTAAATAACAGCTCTTCATTCCCCCCTCCTCCTCCTAATTCCTGGTAACCACCATTCTACTTTTTGTCTATAAATTTGACTAATTGAAAACTTCATAGAGGTGGAGTCATAAAATATTTTTCTTTCATGACAGACAATGCATTTAAATGGATGAATGCCAAGATTCATTTCTGTGGTACCATGTGTCATAATTTTCTTTCTTTTCAGAACTGAATAATACCATTACCTTTATGCCCCACATTTTATTTATCCATTTATCTGTCCATGTTACTTGGGTTGCTTCCACCTTCCGGCGATTGTGAATAATGATGTTATGAGCCATGAGTATGCAAATATTGACTTGATAACTTGCTTTCCATTTTTTTGAGTATGTATTCAGAAATAGAATTACTAAATCATATGGTGATTTTCTGTTTAATTTTTCATATTTATTGAGATATAATTGACATATAGTATCATGTGCATTTAAGGTGCACAAGGTATTGATTTGATACCCTTATTATTGCAGTATAATTATCACCATAGTTTTAGCTAACACTTTCATTGCATCACATATTGACCACTAATTTTTGTGGTGAGAACATTTAAGATCTACTCTTTTAAACTTTCAAGTATGTGATACAGTATTATTAACTGTAATTACCATGCTGCAGATTAGATTCCCAGCATTCATTCCTCACACAAATGAAGTTTTTACCCTTTTCAACATCATCCCCTTTTCCTCATGCTTCAACTTCTGGTACCCATCAGTCTGTTACTATGAGTTTTAGTTTTTATAGATTCCACATGTAAGTTATATCACACAGTTTGTTATTCACTAACTTAATTTACTTAGCTGAATGCCCTCAAATTCCATCCATATTGTCATGAATGGCAGGATTTTCTTCTTTTATATGACTAAAATTTCATTGAATATATAAACCACATCTTTTTTCATTCATCTGTTGTTAGACCCCTAAGCTGTTCCCATTAAGGATATTGAGAGTATTACAGCAATGAACAGTATAGATTTTTTTGAGATTCTGTTTCCATTTCCTTTGAATGTATACCCAGAAGTGAGATTGCTAAGTTAAATAGTCATTGTATTTCTAATTGTTTTAGAAAATGTTAAACAGGTTTCCATAGTGACTATACCAATTTAAACTTCCATTAATGATATACAAGTGTTCTCCTCCATTCCTCACCAACATCTGCTATCTTTTTTATGATAAGCCATTCTGATAAGTCTGAGGTGATGTGTCATTTTGATTTTGAATTGCATTTCCCTGGTGATTGATATTGTAGAGTATCTTTTAATGTACCTATTGGACATATGTAAGTCTTGGGAAAATGTTTATTCAGTTCTCCTGCCCATTTTTAAATTGGATTGTTTTCTTGTTATTGGGTTGCATGAACTTGCTATATATTTCTGATATTAACCCCTTCTCAAATAATATAATGCAAATATCTTCTCCCCTTATGAGTGTTACTTTTTGTTGCTTATGCTTTTGGAATCACAGTAAAACCAAATCAATGCCAACATCCTTTTTCTGTGTTCTTTTTTTCTTGGAGGGTTATGGTTTCTGGTCATATATTTAAGTCTTTATCCATTTCAAGTTAGTTTTTGTGAGTGGTACAAGCTAGATATAATTTCACTCTATATAAGTCTGCCTCATTTTCCCAACACCATTTATTGAAGAGATGGTATTTCCCCCATTGAATATTCTTGTCTCTCATTAAATATTAATCGATTATATCTTTGACAGTTTCTGGGACCTTGGGTCTTTTCCACTAGTCAATATATCTATTTTTATACCAATACCATACTGTTTTGATTACTGTAGCGTCAGAATACAGTGCTCTAGATTTGCTCTGCTAGAAGAGTTAAAATGAACAAGAATTGATATCAGTGCAGTATAAACACAAGGAAAAAGTTTATATTTGCCCTAGACTATGTATTTTACTATAAAATTATAAAATCATGGTTTTATATATTTGTGATACTATTTTACATGACAACGTTAGATTTATTCTTCTGAAATTAAGCTTCTGCTAATCTGCCTTGTCTTTCTTATTTGCTTTTATACTTTGATCTAGAAGTCTCCAGTAGGTACTGTCTTTTGAAAAAGATTGGGTTCAACGTTTGAGGACAATTTCAAATTACTGTTGAAATTATATGAAACATAACAAAATGTAAAACTTAGGAAATAAGTATTGTGTTGGCTACTAGGGCTCTTTGGTGGTTTTATACAACTATTAAGCTCTTTTCTGTATCTATGAAAAATGCCAATAATTTTTTTAAAGGAAAGGTATAAGCAGAATAAAAACAAGTAGTCAGGTTACAAGAAGAGAGAGGAAGAAGAAGCACTTTTCTCAGACTGGTCCCTTGAACTGGAGACCTTGGGACATATGTGAACTATGCCCAGTGAATAAACTATACCAGCAGAACACACTGCCAATAAAATTTTCATAGAGATTATATTAAAAGTGTAAATGGGTTTAGGTAGCATGGACATTTCATAATGTAAATTCATCTGATTCATTGATAGGGAATGCTTCCATTTGTGTATTCTTTAAATCATGCATTTATTTGTTTAAATGAAGACACATCATATTGACTTCTATTGCAACTGCTCCATTTTTTATTCACACCAGCAATGTATAACTATTCCAATTTCTCCCTAAAACTTTATTTTCTATTCTTGCTTTTAAGAGTAGTCTCCTAAGAGTGTGAAGTGATATCTCACTGTGGCTTTGATTTGTTTTTCCCTAAAGATGAGTGATGTTGAACATCTTTTTAAATACATGTTGGCCATCTATATAGCTTCTTTGGAGAGATGTCTGTACAAGCGCTTTTATTTTTTAATTGAGTTATTTTTGTTGTTGAAGTGTAGGAACTTTTCATGTATTCTGAGTATTAATCCTTTATCAAATATATGATTTGCAATTACTGTTTTCCATAATATGTGTTTTGTTTTCACCCTGCTGCTAGTCTACTTTGATACATAAGAATTTTTTTTTTAATTTTGATGATGTCTATTTTTCTTTTGTTGCATGTACTTTTAGTATTTTAACCAAAAAATCATTGCAAAATTCATAATAATAAAGATTTTCCCCATACTTTAAGATTTTTTATAGTTTCAGCTTTTGCTTTTAGTTCTTTGATCTATTTTGAGTTAATTTTTATATATTTTGTGAGGCATATTGTGTAGAGTTCAACTTTATTCATTTCATGTTGATTTCTAGTTTTCTCAACACCATTTATTGAAAAGACTGCCCTGCTTCTTTAAATGATTTAGGCAACCTTGTCAAAAATCATTTGCCATATATGTAAGGGTTTATTTCTGGAGTCTTATTCAATTTCTCTGATATATGTCTACCTTTGTATCAGACTGCTTTTATTAATTTAATTTTGTAATGTGTTGAAATCAAAAATTGTGAGTTTTCCAACTTGTTCTTTATGTTCAGGATTATTTTGACAATATGACATCCTTTGAGATCATATATGAATTTTAGGATGGATTTTTCCCATTTCTGCAAAAAAGTTTTGGAAATTTGATAAGAATTACATTGAATTTCTAGATTTCTTTGTGTTTTAACATTAATATAGACTAAAATATCTATGATCATAGAAAGCTTTCCATTATTTGTATCTTCATTACCTTCTTTCAACAAATGTACAAATATTTCATTGCCTAATTATATTCTTTGTAATGCTGATATAAATGCAATTAATTTTAAATTTCCTTTTCTGATTGTTCATTGTTGAGTATAGAAAAACATCTGAAATTGTTTGTTGAACTTTTATTCTGCAACCTTTCTTTTTATTATCCTTTTTATTTTCAGATAGTTGTAGATTTGCATACTTTTGTAATAAATATCTCATGCAGTTGTTATAGGGTTTCCTCCATGATAAATAGCATCTTGCAAAACCAGAGCACAATATCATAACCAGACAATGGTGAAATTCATCTATCATATTTCACATGTTTTGGTGTCCTTGTGTGTACTTTTTGCTTGGCTCTGTAATTTTATCTCATATGAGGGTTCATGTTTCCACTTCCGCAGTAAAAATACATTGCTATTTCTTCACCGTTGTAAAAGTGTTGTCCTTTTATATCATACCCAAATCCTTTCTCTCCTTAACACTTGTCAACTATTAATTTGTGCTACATTTTTGCTAGTTCAAAAATATTATACCACTGGAATCATACAGTACGTAATCTTTTGTGATAGGCTTTTGTTACTCAACATAATTTCCTGAAGATTCATCTTAAGTCTTGTCTGTATCAATAGTTCATTGCTTTTTTACTGCTGAGTAGTATTCCATGATTTGGATGCATTTTGTTTAATCATTTACCTTTTGAACATTCCTATATATATTATGGTATAATGTATGCTATATAAAATGAGCTAATTCTAGATTTGGCTCTTATAAAGGTAGACTCTGAACATTTGCATACAGGTTTAAATGCACAAATAACTTTTCTGTGGAATAAATGATGAAAAGTGAGATTGCCAGGTTACAGAATGATTTCACATTTAGATTTAAAAGAAACTATCAAAATTTTTCTAGAATGCACTATTTTACATTCTCACCAGAAATATATCATTTAACTTATTTGTATCCTGTCATTTTATGTTGCAACTGCATTTTATTTTGGTCCTTCTGATACATGTGTTGTGATATATCATTTTGTTTTCCATTTGCATTTTCTATGGTTAATGAAGTGAGTATCTGTCTTTTCATGTGTTTATTTAACCATTGCATATTCTTTTAGGTGAAATGTCTATTCTTACCTATTGTCCATTTTTTACTTACATTCCTTAAAAATTCATTGAATTTTTAAAGTCATTTATATTTTCTAGAATATAGTCCTTTATTAGGTGATTTGCAAATATTTTATTTCAACCTGTAATTTATGTCTGCATCTTCTTTATAAAGTCTTTCACAGTGTAAAATTTATTTAATGAGATCCCACTATGTCATCTCCAATTAGTATGGGATTTGGCGCATTGCTTCAAATGTTTCTTTGTTGAAAAAGTGGAATGAAAAAGCAAGTAAGAAAACCGGTAAATTAACTTCTAATTTATATTTGTGGTATCTTTAGTTCATAGCTTAATCATTGTTGAATTTTAAAATACAGTTGTCCCTCTGTATATTGCAGTTCACTTATCACGGCTTCACTGCATTTTGGGTTTTTTTAAAAAATACATCAAATTCTGTGTCGCAGAATTTTTGCTATATCGTGGGATTTTGCAGTATACATATGCTTCACCAGTGAGTACCCACATAGAATTTTATATGTTAAAATTATGTACGTTTAAGAGTGTAAAAAGTGTTTATAAGAGTGTGGGAAAGGTTAATAGAAGTGTGGGAAGGATTTATAAAACCTTAAAATATATATAAATAATAAAATAAATTACAGCACCACTACTTCGCGCATTTTCACCTATTGCAGGGGGTCTCTGAAACGTAACTCCCATGATAGGTGAGGGATTACTGTAGTAGTGTTGCATGCTTTCTAAATCTTTTACATTGTATATGTGTTATAGGAACATAAGAGAGAAATATTTATTATTCACTAAATATCCAAAAACTGAAAAATAAAAACAGATAAAAGTGGGGAATGTGGAGGAATAAAAGTGAGTAGGAAGGGAATCTGGTGCAATGCTCTAATGAAGTATTTCTCAAACTAAAGTCTGCAGAAACCTGAGCAGTTCAAGACATCATTTTCCCTTTACATTCTGTTAAAATTTGCACTGAAGCAATATTTGATGCAAAAGCAACATGACTAAAACTGTTGAAATTCTATCAAGAATTGGGGGAGAGACATGAAGCTACATTACAAGTGATTATATTCTTTATGACCATGCACTTGTAAAAGGAATATTAGTTTTCCTTAAGAATATTCTTGATTGTAGGGAGGAATTTCCAAGATGGAATGCTAGAAAGATATTGCACTCACCTTCTTCCCACAGACAATGCAAAATAAAATATCAGATATTGCAGAAAAATTCAAGAAAACATCTCTCCAGATCATGCAGACACTGCAACCCAAGTTTGGGAGGGACATCAGTGACATAGAAATTGTTTCTAAGGACTAAAAGACTCACTACCATCACAAGTGTTCCCATATCTGGGAACTACACCTGAGAGGGTAGTGCACGATGTGGAAAAATAGAGAAGCTTTTCTTCAAAGCACAATACGATACTGGGTACCAGAACTCGCAGCACTGAGAGGAGGGGGAGCCTACAGATGAAGTGGACATAAACCTAAATGATGGGTATTTATTTGCTGACTCAAAACTTCAGCAGAAAGAATAAGAAGAAAGAATAACTTAGTGAGCACAGATGCTGCTGTGTATTCTTTCCAAATTCTCTTTTATCTATGAGGTTTTGAAACCGGCAGAAGCCCTATTGGTTGAAAACAAGGAGCCAGGGTTGAAGAGCAAACTCCTTGTTTCTCTGCCATCAGTGATGCTGTGGCTTTCAGAAAGTTATTGTGATTGTGATTCTCATGGATAACAGAGAAGCACTCACATAGGGTAGCACTAGGAATCTGAAATTTGCATAGGTAGTTTAGCATTTGCATGGAAAGCTCTGTTTGTGGAGTAGAATTCTGAACCAACTTTCTCAGAGAGGATTACAAGAGAGAATCCGTCTGTCCCATGAAACAGTTTCTCTTCCTTCATCCAGGAGAGACCATCCCTTGTTGAACCCCTATGCTGAACAACATTTGCACACCTACCAGAGAATTTGCAACTGAGTCTAAAGACCCCAGGTCCCAGCAGTTATAAATCCAGAAGCCTAGTGCTCCTGGAGCTTGCTGTTTGCTGATCCTGGATATGGCTTTCTTCTAGGATTCAACCCAGCTAGAAAATTAGAAGATTCCCATGGGAATAAAGTGAGGTAATTTGATATGATTCTCATGGTTTCTTGGATATACTCAACCTTTCCATGTCCATGGCCATTATTAGGATGATAGCCTGCTGGTGGCCCCAGTCCTGAGACTCTGGGACCATATCATCCTGCTTATACCTCTGGAGAAAATTTGCTTAAAACCTACTGAGATATAGCTGAACTGCAGCTGAAGCCAGAAAGAAAAATCTTACTTAAATTAGTGACAGTCCAAGGTTACTGGGAAATCTATGGTTGTAGAATTAGCCTTGAGTTGAGGGTGAATGCATATGTCAACTCAGCCTAAGTAGTCACAGTACCCGTATAAAGTATAGAGAATCCAGCAGTCTTTAACAGCAACCTCCTTGAATCTGGCTGTATCAACGACTGTGAAGGTTGGGTTCTTGGCTTATCACCCAGTGCTGACACTAAAGCTCTACTCATTATAACTGGTTCAGAGGTTTTAGCCTACACATCAGTAGAAAACTCAGTATCCTTAGTCATCATTCTGGGACTGTATTCTGTAACCTGAAAACCTAATGCAGGGTCATTACATCAAGGCAGGGTAAGAAATTAATTTAACTAAGCCATAGAAATAAACACTGGCTACCTAGCAAAATAAATTTAGAGAAAATTTTATCCCAAATGATGGATCAAGACAAAACCCCAGAGACAAATCCTAATAAAACAGAGTTAAGTAAACTATGTGTAGATGTCAAAGCAACATTCTTAATGACACATATTTAAATATGAATAAAAACTGATGAGTAAAATTAAAACCATATAGAAACAGAGAAAACTGAGACATTCCCAAGTCAGAATCATAGAGCTAAATAATACAATAAATAAACTAAAATATGCTATGGAATTGTTCAGAAGTAAATATGAAGAAACATCTGATCAAATCAGTGAGCTAGAAAAGAGGATAGTAGAATACACTCAGACGGACCAGCCTGGTCCCCATTAAAGAATTAAAGAAAAAGGATAGCATAAAAGACAAATGGTATAGCATCACAAAGAACAGTCATATCATAAGAAATCTATTAGTAGAAGAGAGAGAAATTTTATTTAAAGAAACAATAGCTCAGAAATTCTCTAACCTGAGGGAAGAAATAAGATGTCTGTGCCAGAAAACCCAAAGAGCTCCAAACAAACGCAAATAGGCATACACCAGACATACAGAAATTAAAATGATGAAAACTAAAGATAAAGAAAACTAGAGAAAAAATGAGTCACATATAAAGGAAACCAAATAAGATGATGGATTTCTCAGTGGAAATTTTCCAAGCTAAGAGGGAATGGCATGATATAGTAAAAGAGTTGAGAGTTAAGAACTTCCCAACTTGAAAATCCTACTATGCTAGATAATCACTTAGAATTGGAGGGACAATAAATAATTTTACCAATAATAGTTAATGTAATTCATCACCACTAAATAAACTTTGCAAGATATATTAAAGGGATTTCTATAAACTGGAAAGCAGCCCCACTTAGAAGCAGTAAGTCACAATAAAATATAAACTTTACAGAGGAGCTGAGTATAAATATGGATGGTTAAAAGAAGTTTGAGATTAACTTGTTTTAATTTACAATTGATAAGCTTAAAAACAAACTTCACGGTAACCTCAAAATAAAAATCTATAAAGAAAAATGTGAAGGAAAATCACACATAAGGCAAAAGAAACCTCAAAGAATGAGAAAGAATAAGAGAACAAAAATAGTCTGCAGATACCCAGAAAACAAATAACAAAATGGCAATAAATTGGTATTAGTCATTATTTTAAATGTCAGTGATCAAAACTTGCCAATCAAAAGTCTTAGAGTGACTGAATAGATTAAAAACCAAAACCCAACATTTTGCTGCTACAGGAAATTCATTTAACTCAATAGACAAATGTTAGAAAGTTGAAAGACAATCCTAAAATCAAATGGCAACCTACAAAAGACAGGGACAGTCATACCTACATGAGATAAAATAGACTTCTAACTAAAGAAGTCAACAAGAGATGGATATTCTATAATGATTAAAAAGTCAATTCAGCAAGAATACATAACACTACAATGTATATATGTACATAAGAGAGAGTGAGAACATGCAAAAAACAATTAACAGAGATATTGACAACAATAAAATACTAACAAACTTTAATACTCTACTTAAAACAATGGATAAATCAACCAAGAAGAAAATTTATAAAGAAACAACAGCCTTATATGATGAATTATACCAGACAAACTTAATAGACATTTCCAGAACACTGCAAAAATTCTGCAAAATTCACATTCTTCTCAAGTGATATGTTCTATTCTCAAAGATAGTGCATATATTGGGGTGCACATAAAGTGTTAAAATTTATAAAGGTTGAAATTATGTTAAGTATCTTCTCTGATTACAATAGTATAGAACTATAAATGAGCAACAAAAAGAAAGCTGGAAAATTCTCAATTATATTGATGTTAAACAACATACTTCTAAACAAGGACTTGATCATAAATCAAAATGGGAGAGATAAGCTATCAGAAATGTTGAGGCACAGAAAAAAGCAGTACAAAGAGATAAATTTACAGCAATGCAGGCTTACAACAAGAAATAAGAAAAATCTCAAACAGTCTAATCTTACACTGAAAGCAATTAGAAAAAGAATAACAAATGAAACCAAAAGTCAGTGGAAGGAAATAATAAAAATTAGATAGGCAAAATAGAAGTAAAAAAAAGTTGCAGATCATAAAGCCAAGAGTTCATTCTTAAAAATCATAAACAAGAACAGCCTGTTAAAACAGCAGTTTGATCAGCTGTCCTCTGCCTGCACAGTACACATGCATCCCAAGATCCCAGGTTTGCATCCCAGGGCCATGGAGAATAATCAATGTAAGCAACTAAATAAAATGTAATCAAAATGTTTCTTCCTCCTCTTTCTCTTCCTGCCTGCCTTCCTCTTCATTCCTGGCTATACCTTTCCTTTAAACAAATAAAAAATAAAGCAGATAAACAAAGGTGACAAACTTTTGGCTTGGCTGACTTAGGAGAAAAGGGAGAAAACTTTAATAACTAGAATCAGAAATGAGAAAAATTACAACATATACCTCAGAAATTCAAACCATTATATGGCAATAAACTGAATAATGCTGATGTAATGGACGAATTCTTAGAATCGCACTAATATTGAACATAAGACAGAATCAGAAAGATTTTAAAATATGTAAAGACCTCTCACAAGCAAAGAAATGGAAGTAGTAATAAAAAGTCTTCTCTCAGTATAAAAGCTCAGGATCAGATGGTTTTACTACTAAGTTATACCAACATTCAAAGATGAATTAATATTAATATTCTCAAACTTTCAACAAATTATGAACAAGGAATGCTTTCAAATACAATTTGTGAAGCCCACATTACCCTGATCCCAAAAGTAAACAAACAAATCGCAAAAAAATAAAACAATGAACCAATATCTCTGACAGAACACAGATGCAAAAATTGTCAATGAAGTATTAGTAAACTGAGTCCTACAAGACAACAAAAACATCATACATCATGATATCGTGAAATTCATTCTAAAGAAGCAAGGATGATTTGGTATGTATGAATCTATTAATTCAGTATGCCACATTAACAAAATGCAGAATAAAATCATAATTATATCAAGAGGTGCAGAGAAAGCAGTTGACATGATTGAGTACTCATTTATGCTAAGACTTAATAAAATGGGTATAGAAGGAACATATTCAACATAGTAAAGTCCCTATATGATAAATCCACAGCTAACATCACACTCAATGGTGAAAAATTGAAAGCTTTTTCTCTAATACTAAGAACAAAACAAATATGTCCACTCCCACTGTTACTAGTCAACATAGCATTAGATGTCCTAGACAGAGCAATTAGTCATGAAAAAGAAATAAAAAGAATGAAAACTGAAAAAGAAGTCAAACTACCACTCTTTCAGATAGCATAAAAATGTACATAGGAAACCCTAAATCCTCCACAAAAACTATTAGAAGTAAATGGCTGGAGTAAAGAGGAAAACTATAAAATTATACAAAAATCTGTTGCATTATTATATACACTGAGATAGTAGAAAACTAAGAGATAAATCCCATTTAAATTTGCATAGAAATAATTAAATACTAGGAATAAATTTAACACTGGAGGTGAGAGACCGGTACAATGAAAATTATAAGACATTTTAAAAGAAGTGGAAGAAGACAGAAAGTGATGAAAAGATGTTCTGCGATCATGGATGGGAAGAATCAACATTGTTAAAATAGCCATTTTACCTAAAGCAATATACAGATTTAATGCAATCTCCATCAAAATTACAATGGCATCTTTCAAGGAAAAGAGAACAAGAATTTCTAAAATTTATGTGGAACCACAAAATACTGGGGATAGCCAAATACACAGTGAGAAAAACGAAGAGAAATTGAAGTATCATACTTCCAGATTTCAAACTACACTACAAGTCTTAGTAATCAAAACAATATGATGCTCAAAAAAAACACAGAAATTAATGGAAAAGAATGGGATCCTAGAATAAATCCACGTATGTATAGTCATTTACTTTACAACAAAAGAGTCAAGTATACGCAATGGACAGACCTAAATATTTACAACAAATGATGTTAAAAAACTGCACAGCCACATGCAAAAGAATGAAACTACACAACTATGTAAAACCATGCCCCCAAATTAATTCAAGATGAATTAGTGATTTGAATGCTGAACACCATAAAAACAGAAAAAATATAGGCAATATGTTTTATGATGTTGATGTTAGAGATGCCTTTAGGGACAAGATATACAAAAAACTCATATATCTCAACATCAAAATAAGAAAACAACCTAACTGGGAAAAAAATGAACAGATGATTGGAAGATATATCTCCAAAAGCATGTACAGATGATCAATAGGCACACATAAATATATCGATATCACTTATTATCAGGGAAATGAAAATGAAAACCACAGTGGTTTATCACATATGATAATGGCCTATATAAGAATGGTTCAAAGCAACAAATGCTAGAGAGGGTGTGAAGAAAAGAGAAATTTCATACACTGTCGGTGGGAGTGCAAATTGGTGCAGCTTCTGCAGTGTGGATTTTCCTCCAAAAGTTAAAAAATAGAACTACCACAAGATTCACCTCTAGATATCTGAAAACATATTTTTAAAAAGCTAATTCAAAAAAAATAAATATATATATATATATATACCCCTACAAAATAGTATTATACAAAAATAGCATATGATAGCATCTTACATGAAATATAAAGAAACAAAGCAAACAGACAAAACAAAGCAACTAATCTTTGGAATCTAACACCATAAATGAAGTTACTAGAGGGGAAGGGAGTGGGGGAATGGGCGCAAAGGGAATGGGGGGTAGGGATTTTAAAGGGGGGTTTGGAGGTTTATTAGAAATTTGATGATGGATATGATATGATATCATATAGTTGATTAAGAGTAAATATTCACACCTAAAGCTTACATGGTGCTGTAAAATAATATCTCAATAAAATACATTATACAAAAGACTTCATTAAGCAGAAAAATAATTATTTTTACTAAATATCATGCATTGTATAAATGCCTTTTTAATATTCTCCATGACAAAGGTTTAGATTTTTATTTGTGATTTTTCTTGTTACCTGAGACAGGATTATATTGGTATAAATTTCCCTCTTAGTACTGCTTTTGCTGCATCCCTTATGTTCTAATAATTCATGTTATTTTTATCTGACTCCAATAGTTTTTCATTTCACCTTTGATGTCTACTTTGACCCAACAGTTTTTAAGCAACATATTGTTTATTCTCTAATTCCTTTCAATTTTTGCTCTCTTCCCTCTTGGTAAATTTTTACTTTCATGCCATTGTGATTCAAAAAGGCAAAATCTGATTTCAATCTTCATAAATTTGTAAGACATATTTTGTGTTTCAATCTATATATTTGAGAATATTCCATCAGCACTTGAAAAGGATGTGTAGTCTATTTAATTTTGGGGTGAAATACTCTGTAGATATATATTAAGTCCATCTCATCTAATTTGTCCTTTAGAGATATTATTTCCTTTTTGATTTTCTGTCTGGATAATCCATTCATTACTGTGAGTAAAGTTTTAAATTCCCCTAATATTATTGTGTTGCTGACAATGTTTCCCTTTAGTCTGTTAATATTTACTTGATATATTTGGATGTTCTTCTGTTGGGTGCATATGTATTAATAAATGTTAGATTTTCCTGTTAAATTTATCCTTTTATCATTATATAATGATTTTTTTTTTTTGGTCAGAAGTCTATTTTGTTTGACACGAGTATAATTGTTCTGCTTTTGCATTTTCACTATTGGCTTGGTGAACCATTTTCTATCCGAGTCTATATATTGTCTCTATATCTTAAGTGAGTCTCTTGCAAATAACATATAGTTCAATATTGTTTTTTAACTCATCCTACCACTCTGTGCCTTTCAATTGGTAAATTTAGTCCATTTACATTCAGGGTGATTTTTGGTATATGAGGACTTGCTATGGCCATTTTGACTTGTTTTCTCATTTTGTTTATCTGTGTATTGGTTCATTTAGGTTATTTTTGTGACATTTCTTTTTTTATCTAGATAAAAGTGCATCTCACAAAATTTCTTGTAAAGGAGGTCTCATGGCAGCAAATTCCTTCAGCTTCTGTTTGTCAGAGACAATCCTTATATATTCCTCATAACTGAGAGTTTTGCAGGATATAGTAGTTTTGGATGGCAGTTTTTATCTTGGAGTTTTTTTGTTTTGTTTTGTTTTTTAAGGACATGGACAAGCAGAAGTGAAGGCAAACAGGCAGGCAGAAAGAGAAAGGAGGATGGAGAATATTTATTTTATTTTTATTTAATTATTCATACTGATTGTTTCCCCCCAGACCCAGAACTTGGACCCAGGGTTATGTGGCTTGCTCCTTCAGAGGTGATTGACTTAACCACTGCTGCACCAGAGCATGCCATACTGGAGTATTTTTTAATATGTAGTTTCATTCTCTTTTGATTTGTAGAATTTCTGCTGAGAAGTCTTACAATAGCTTGATGGGTACATTTATATGTTACTTGCTCTTTTTTTTCCTGGTTATTTTTAATATTCTTTCTTTGTCTTGGACTTTTCATATTTTCACAATTATATGCCTTGGTATAGGATTTTTGCAAGTAGATGAAACCAAGAGTTCTGTTGGATTAATTGACTTGTATGTTGTTTTTCCTTAGGTTTGGGAAGCTTTCAGCAATTATTTCTTTTAATATAATATGTTTCCTTTTCTCCTCTTCACCTTCTAGAGTACCAATTATCCTTATGCTGTGTGGAGTCAGATAACTCCTGGGGTCTTCTTTTTTTTTCAGTCTTTTATATTCAATTTGTCTCTTTTCTATAGTCTTATATAGTACTCTTGATCTTGTTTATTGCATTTGTCACTTCCTGATTCTGTTAGTTTCCTTTTGTAAGAGTTCATTTTCTTTCTTCTACTCATTAATTTTATTTTTGAAGTCATTTATTTCACTGCATCTTTTTGTTCTTTTATTATTTTTTTTAATAAGTCTTTCATCTATTTGATTTTCTTAATGGTTGATACTTATAATTCTTTATCTATTAAAAAGACATAATCTCCCATGTCTTTAAATTTGGTTTCTGGTGAGGTATCATTTTCTTGTAATATCATAATGTCTTGATGTTTACAAGTATCCTGGGCTCTTTTTTCCCACAGGAGACTTATAGCTGAGATGCTTATTTTTTGTTTTAATGATAAGTAGTGTTCTGATTTGTTTTATATTTTGATTCTTGCAGTCTTCTATATTAAGGATCTCTTGGTGAGTCAGGGATGTGGAGACTGTCTTACTGGTAGGTGAGGGATTGAGAGTTGCAGGGGTTGGGGGTGTTTGGTAAGCCTTTAGGTAGCACTATGGTCAACCCGCTACTCAGGGCTCCCAGAACTGCATCCGAGTCTTCTCTGCTGGAGCACAGCTCTCAAAGGTTGCATGAAGAGGAATGCAATCCCCTCTTTTGTGCTCTTTGCTGGTTTTCTGATTAGTGTAAAGGCTCAGTCCCTGCTTCAACCATTCCTCTTTTAGCATCAGTTAAGCGCTCGAATCAAGTGTGTTTGTCAACAATTCCTGGCCTGGGAATCAAGACTGGGATTGCTATCTTGTCAGTTTGCCCCACTGGCTGGCTCCATTGTCATTGTTTCCCCTGCAGCCGTAACGATACTGCATACATCCCTGTCAACCTACATACAGTCACTCAGATGACAGTGGTTCCCCAGGCAATTTCCTCAACCAATATTCTGTAGGATGAAATCGCAAATATAAGTAAAAGTACTTGTGTAGTGGGGTATTATGGTGGCATCTTGTTTAATAAGAATTTTTGTTGCAAAAGGAACTAACTGCTTTTATCAAGGAACACCGATTTTTCCCCTGATTATGAGACTGCCTTTTCTCTCCTTTAGATATTTTCAAGCATTTTCTTAAAAATAATCAATGTGACTTCAAAGTGCCTATATATGTTAATTAAAGTAAGTTTCCTGTTTTATTCTTCTTGACCTCAATTTTAATTTTCCCAGTGTTTTTAGGTATCTTATTTTGTGCTTATTTAAAGCTGTCAGATCAATAAATTTGATAACATGTTTGCTTTAGATTCAGTCAACAATAGTAGAATTATAGTTGCCAGAGATTTTCATAATGACTTTCAAAATCATATTCTTCAAATTTTACTACTTAATGAACTTTCCCGCACTGCCATTTGTTTTTATTTCAGACAACAATGTTTGACAATGAATAATGTATAAACAGATAATGTAAAAGGAAAGAAGGGTGCAGGGGGATGATGGTGGTGGAAGAGAGGCAATCACAGTTTATTTAATTAATAAGGAACATATAAAAAGGCATTTTAAAACATTTATAACTCATGTTACTATATATAAGCATTTACCTAAATATCAGGTAGCCAAGTGGTGGCAGGAGGGAAGGATGAGTAGGCAGGCCACAGAGGAGTGTTCAGGCAGTGAAACTACTCTATGTGATAATATTTTGTAGACAGATGTCATTATATGTTTGTTAAAACCCATAGTATGTGTAGCATTGATGGGACCCTAATATAAACTGTGGGCTTTGGGTGCTAATAATGATGAGTCAATGTAGGTTCATCAGGTATAACAAATGCACCCTTTGATGCAGGATATTACTAATGGGAGAGGTTATGTGTGTGATGGCAGGGTTTTATGGGAAATCTTATGCTCAATTTTGTTATGAACCTAAAACTGCTTTAAAAAAAAGTCTATTTTTAAAAAGTTGAGTTAAATGGTAACCTCAAGGTAAGTCTTCCACTGAACATTATAAAATAAAACCACTTCCCCTGGAAAATTAATAAATGAGGGTTTGGTTTTTTTTTTTTTTTTTTTGCTTTCCATCTTTAGTATAATGACAATCACTTCAACTACAATGGAAAAATTCGTTACTTCTATTTTCCTATAAATTGTAGGTTTCATTTTATAAGAACTTCACAATATAGTGTATCCAACTATAGAACTTTCTGGCTGCCTATATCCAGCTATTCATTAAATTTTTTTTTTCCATAGAAACGGATTAAAACTAAACTTCTCCAAGATTCCACAAAAAAGAGTTCAAAATTAAGAGAATTGTAAATACAAATCTACTTTATTCATAAGGTGTCCTGTCATTTTCAGAGCATTTATGAATGCATTTTTTCATTTGTTTCTCATAGCCTTGGTCACTGAACAGGCAAAGTCTTAAGATCCCGCTTGAATGTTTTCAATAATTAGACATTTTATGTTAACTAAAATTAAAACATTAATAAAATCATGCAGAGATTAATTGAAACTATATTTTGTACAATAATGCAATTAAACCAAATAGAATTTAAAAATAAAACACTTTTATTTAAATATTTTAATAAAATAACTTCAATATTTTTATCTTCCAAATTATACATAGCTATGACCATTAATGGGTCATAGGGGATATTCAGAGACATTATTTACTAATAGAAGAAGTTTTCAAAGTTAGATACTAGAAGTAAAATGTGTTTTTAGTTAATTCGGGGGGTAGGTGCAATGTCAGCAAGACTTTATCATGTAGCAGATACAGGAACAGACCTGGCAGAATTGAGGAATAATTTATATATTTTGAAGGGTGCAAAAATAAGGGGAGCAAAGAACCCAGTGTTAAAACAACAATGTCGAGTTAAAGTCTTCTCAAGGGTTGACATTTGGATGTCTCAAATTGGTCGTCTGGAGAAAGGACCATCCTCTCACTAACTCTACTTCCCATTATGAACTCTATCTACTTCATGAAAGTAGCTAATAGGAAAAAGAGGAATGACTTGTTTCCAGTTTATTCTGCCTTGGAGAAAGCCAGGGATAAGTATGAAAGGAGGTGAAGGATGTGCTCAGGAAGAAGGAATTTGAGGATAGGGTATCAGAAAACTTTTGGAATCAGCAGTTGTTTTTTTCATTAATTTTGATAGATTCATTCTTAATCCTAAAGCCTGAAGTTGCACATTAATTTTCTTCCAAAAGTGTGTTGTCTAGAAAGAAACCTGGAACAGTAAATATTAACGACTATGTGAGAGAAACAGTAGAATTCTGTTTATGAGATGAACCCTCTTTGTCCTTGCTTATAGACAGAAATTTAGGTTGACTTAGAGTGCCCAAAATAAAACAAGATCCAATTGTGTGAACTGTAAGTTTTATAACCATAGAATAGCCTTTGGGTTTTTTTCTTTATTTTGCTTCTTTTTAGATAATAACTAGATTTAAAGTTGTGAATGATTTAATTTTGCTACTTCTGGGCATTTAAGACATATCTAACATGTATTTCATCATATTTATTTTTCTGATATTGTGATATATATACATGGTTTTCTTCCTGGTTTTTGATGCAGAGCTCCTTAAACCCTTAGAATCCAAAATGATGAGAGTCTGAAAGGGGTTTTTGTTACGTTAATGTAGAGATTTCAAAAACTCCTAAATAAGGAAAGGATGGTGCCTGGTTATAAGAGTAACCTACTATGTGGTTAGAAGGTAGGAACTTTCAGTCTCACAGTTCTAATCTCAGAGAGGAAAGAGGGACTGGAGGTTAAAACAATTTTCAATGGCCAAGGCTTTCAGTAATCATGCTGATGTAATGAAGTCTCCATAAAAACCCAAAAGAATGGACCTTGGAGAGCTTCTGGGTTAGTGAACACATAGAGATCTGGGAGAGTGGTGTGTTCACAAAAGGCATGGAAGCTCTGCATCCCTTTCTTATATTTTGTCTTATGCATCTCTTTCATCTGGCTGTTCCTGAATTATGTCTGTTATCATAAATTGGTAATCTAGTAAGTAAAATATTTTTCTGAGTTCTGTGAACCACTCTAGCAAGGAGGGATTCAATGGAATCTCCAGTCATCAGAGACACAGGTGACTGTACTTTTGAGCTGGCAATTGACATCTGAAGTCAGTAGATTCAGTTTTGTGGGACTGATCCCTTAATCTGTGGGAATTGACACTATCTTCAGGTTGATAGTGCAGAATTGAGTTGAATTGTAGGGAACAACTTCCAAAATGAAGCACATTTAAAATCACCAGGTTGGTTTCTCCCACTCAGAACAGTGTTGTGAGTTGGCAAGGATATTTCTGCTATCAGTCAAGTGTCTGTTCTCAGCAAAAATCCTTAACCTCATACCCTACCACCACCCTTTCAAGCTGGATATTAGTAAATGATTGGTGATTCCTGAGTAAAAGTTGTTTGGGAATAAATTTTTTGGTATTCTTATTCCTGACTACATAGAGTCACATCAATCTCATTAGGACCTTCTTGAACCAACCCTAATAAACAGTCTTAGAAATAGCCCACTTACTCCCTGCCTAGAGTCTGAGAGAGGTTGAGAAATCAGACTGTGATTCCTGACTTAAAAAAGATAAAAATAATCAAAATAGTATGTTCATGGGACAAGAAATAATGTGACACAGACCTTGTTGATACTGACAATCAGTCATAGACCAAAGAGACTGTGATAGGGCTTGAGGAATTCCTGCAGTATCTAGATTTTGGAAATTTTTTTTTCTCTAATTATTTTCATCTTGTTCTCTCTTAACATTTAATGAAGTTCTCTTTGAAAATGTCAGTTGGTCCCAAATGTGCAATGAGGAACCAGGGAAAAGTGTGTGTTTATGTTGTTAAAAATAAACTAAGTTACCTTACATTTTGAAAAGTTTATTTGAGGAAGCATTAATCTGGCTATGACAAACTGAAAGTGCTTAGAAGAGCTCCACCAAAAGGAACTCAGGGAAAGACTTTATAGAGCAGATGTAAAAACAAATAAAGGGTATTATTGGATTGACTATAGCCTGGGTGCCCTCTTAGGAAAAACTTAGTTGACTGTTTACGATTAGTTGTTCTTAGGTTTCGATGCTTTGGCTTAAACCATTAATGGAAATTGACTCTGGCTTGATTTTCATTTGCTTACACAGGCTGCTAGCACTTTAGATGCAAAGCATCTGATAACCTACTTTAGTTACTTTGACAACATTTTCTTTTGCTTTGTCAATATCAGACAACAACATCAGTGATCTCAGCAACAAAATACATTGCTGTTGTTTTCAGAAACAAACAATAGAAAACAGGCAAATTAGAAAGCACATTTCTCACAGAGAGATCCGTTTGTACTTCCTCAATCAAAAGTCCACAACAGTGTGTACATCCCTTCTGCTCTAGGGGAGAAAAACCACTTCTGTTAGAGATGCAAAGCCTATTGGGTCCTGTAGTTGACTGTATTTGTGGTTCCTGTCTTCTACCTTTGGACTTCATTTAAGTGGGGTTATTATTTATTATTTTCCACATTTTTCCTTTTTTATCTCCATCTTTCTCTGAAGGCATCACTGATCAGCAATCAGCTCTCACTAGTTTAATAATCTTTTACCTCTTCTTACTATCATGTCCTATATCAAAGGGAAGACTATTCTGCTGAGATTGCCTTAGAGTAACAAGGAGGGTAAAAGAGAGATCTGACTTTTCTTAACTGAAGTTTGTATCTTCTCGAGGTTGTAAGCTATGTAGATCCTCTCATGCTGATCCAGCATCACCTCATTAGACATATTGTTTCTACAAAAGATTTACAGACATCAAGTACACAAGTACAGAACTTAACAAAAAGTATGCAAAACAAAATAGAAATAGCATGACACAAATCCAGTGTAGAGGATGGTGCTAAACCAGAAACCAAAACGGAAGCAACAGCTGGCTAAACATATCAGAAGATCAAGAGTTGTTTGTACAATTTGCTGTAACCAGTGCACTTGTCTTTTGATTTTTATATAATTGAATATCTACTTTCTCAGAGGCATTTGCCCATGTGAAACATGATATTTTCTATTGCACAGATACTCTCTTGTTCAGCATATAGATGATTTTGGGCTACACAGTAGTTCAAAATCATTTTAGCCCATGAGTTAATCATGTTACTCAGTTGAATCTTATTTTGACTGTGGAGTTGGTTGGTTCTTCAAAGGATAAAGAGAGTTTGCTGCTGTTATTTTTTCCATCAATCAGGAAGGGTTTCCCCTTTTGCAATAGATTGGAAAATGTGGACAAAAGTATTTTCCATCCCTTTAAGGGAGTGAGAAAATGAGACAAGAAACCACAATAATGACAGAAACACATATGGGCCTAGTTTAGTCATTTGGGGAAAGTTGTATATTTAGATGTCATCTTCTTCAAATTCCTGGAAATCTTCATTTTCAGCTCACCAGGTGACCTGCTATTCCAGGCAGAAGTAGCCTATTTACAAGGGAGAGCCTCGGTCTACTAAGAAAACATACAGAACATAGTTAAAACATATTTATATCCATAAGATGGAGGTAGCTCTATGAAATCCAATTGTCATAGCTCAAGTTATTCATAGACTGTTGTAAGGTCCAGCATCATTGTGAGCAAGCTTCCCTGGATTGCATTTTGGACAGGTGGAATAAGTAGAGTAGGCACTTTGGCAGCCTTGTTAATATTGCTCCAAGAATATTGATCCATAAATGCTATCATTTTATCAGTGGACCAATGGTTTAATGCATGTACTGTAATTAGGAGTGGAAAATTCAGTCTCTGGTAGATCTGAGTTGTTACTTGATCCATGCCAGAGCTTTCTTTTATTGTTGTACTAAGTGGTACTGTATTTCCAATTCTCTTTCCCATTTTTGGAGACAATTATTGTGCCTCTCTGATCAGTTCTTCTAAGTTATCTATTGGAGAAGTATTCCTTTAGACTGTAACAAAGAGGTGGTTGCTATGGGTTCCTTTGAGAGGAATGCTGCTCTTAAATATCAGGTGATTTTCTTTAGCTTCCATAGAGTCATTTAGAGAATGTCCTATTTCTCAAAACAGCTTATCAGTAGGTACAAGTATAGTAGCTGACAATGTGAACAAAAGGGCTGTATTTAATGTTGCCCCCACTGGAAGTAAGAAAGTCATGTTGCTTCCACAGCATCCAAAATCACGAACTATTCCAAATGCATATCTACTCTCAGTATAAATGTTTGTACTTTTGTCCTTGGCTAAAATACGGCCTTTAAGGAGCAGGTATAATTTGGTTTCTTGGATTACAATAGCCAAAGGCAAAGGTGCTATTCGATTATGTCAAAAGGTATTGATATTGCATATCCAACATATTTTCCATTTTCACCTTTCAAGTACAAATCTTCAGTGAACCATGAGATGTCAGCATTACCCAAGGGAGTTTCTTGCAGGTCAGAAGGTGATCCATCAGTGGCAGGCAGTCATGAGGAACTACATCCATAACAGCGAGAAGAAAAGTAACTGGTTAAGATTCATAGGAGGACTTCCATGCACGTGATACAAAGAAAGTTAAAAGGAAGCACCACAGGGATTTTCTCAGTGACCTTATCCAAAAGGTTAATGGTAGCAATGTCACAGGGTCCAGCTGTTGGTTATATGACCTCATGAGGTGATGGTGACCCCATGTTTTTGGGTGTATTCTCTTCCTTTTTACATACAAGGAAGGAAAAGGAAATTTGATAATTGGGATGCCTAAGGGCTTGTGGGTTCATTAAACTCTCCTTTAAGGTCTTTAGCCTTTTAATCTTTGGTTGTACATTCAAGACCTTGAAAAGTTTATTTATAGGAATTAATTAATTCTAGAGAGAGATTTAGAGAGATGTATTTGAATCTTGATGGGGAGTACACTATAAAATTTGTCAGCATTAGTAGAATGACATGCCCGTTAAAAAGATGGTATCTGAGGAATATCTCTGGAATCACCTTTAATACCATTAGAGACAGGGCAAATAAAAAATGTTAATATTTCATTTAATTCACTTTAACAAGTGAATTAAACTATTTTGGACTCTTTTGATTATTAGTGTCAGCCTCTAGAATTATTCCTCCGTTAGGGAGAAAGAATCCAGTGTGATATTTTCCTGAGAAGTCTTGATCTAATAAATGTGTAGGAGCAGAGAAACTAAGGAGAAAAGGTTGAGTATCTTTTAAGGATCCTAAGCAAAAGGGAATAGCTTTAGAAACAGAACCCTATTAGAAATTCCTACTACTTGAATGGTTTTAGTACTTTGAGGTAGGGGTGGTGTATAGCTATAGGAGTAAGGATCAAAAGAATGACCATTGTCAGTAAAAGCAGAGAGATGTGTTCTCAATCTGGAGTTCTTTTTTCTTCTCCAACTGATTAAGAGGAGGAATTGAGGAAAGTCCCCATGGTTCCTGAAAGCCCTGGCATAGAGGATCAGAAGGACTTAGGAAAGGATGGTTAAAATCCTGCCTTTGAAAATCTTCAGTTGGTAGCAATCTCCTTTCCAATGTCTTGGCTTTTCACAGTAATGGCAAAAACTAGGAGGGTTTTGGTTACAAAGAGGGACTTTCATTGGGCATTGGTGAAGACTAAGAATCTTCTCAATCATCTAAAGTATGAGTGAGCTGATTTATTAAATCAACTAGATCAAAAGCAGAGATACTCTCCCATTCTGCTTTATTTCATATTACTAAAAGAGAAAGGTCTTGGCTCAATCCGTTAATAAACAGAGTTGAAAGCTAATCTCATGGACCTAACATCAGAATTTAAACCTGAGTTGTCTTTGAAGACAATTGAAGCTAATTATAATAATCATGAGCAGACTCATCAAGATTTTGGATACAGTCTTACTTTCGTTTCAATCAATAGGCTTAGGCAAAGTCATGGGAATAATTTGGATAAGTCTATGCAAGCATTTCTTAGCCTCTTGCCAAAAGTTAGCTTTTGTTTATCTAAATCTTTTCATGAATTTCCCATCTGGCAAGTTTGATCAATGTTTGTCTTAACCCTCACCAAAGGCATACGAATTAAATGGCTGAGGTCAGAAAAACCAGGTTGATAGGTTTGCTGAGACTCCTTGCACACTGCTGTCCTCTGAATTTATTAAAGCCTGCCCATTTAAAATTAAACCTTCAGAGGACTGAGGATTCAGACAAAGCTCAGCTCTCTTAATGTTCCTTGGATGAAGGCTGAAAAGAGAGGCAGAATTAAACAGCTTCCTAGTAACTGAGGAGACCCTCATGTTTACTGAAGAATCTGACTGCTTCTTTTGATGTGTTTTATCCTGTTTCCTCATGCTATTAAAAGAAGTATGTTCCCCATTGAGGGTTAAGCATAAAGGTGGCAACAAGAATTAAACTGAGATATAATGGCAGAATAAAATACTAAAAGAAGACCTAACTCCACATGCTCCACCAAAGCTTGCTCAATCTTAGATAATTTGGTCCTCTGTTTAATGAGCAATTTAATCTTCTTAGTCTGGGCCGATACATATCTACAAAGATCACATACTTCAGAGTTTGATGCTTTACATTTATCACTAAAAGAATGTTTCCATTATGATTTTGATTATTACCATAATGAACAAATTATTGATAATTTTAGTTATAGCATCCATGTTGGATGTAAAGATTTTTAACTGCCATTTATTATTTATTTTTGATAACAGATATTATTGCATTAATTATCACAGACCAACATGGAATCACTGCGTCTTAGTTTACACTTTTGATACTTTGAGAAAATTTGCAAGCCATTCAGAGAAAAACCATTCATTTAAAAAAAAGAAAGAAAAAAAATGAAATTATCAACTCTTAGACAACAGAAATATAAAAGAGTCTTCACCTTTGGGTTATTGCTTTGCATTCAAATGCTCACACTATTTTAAAAAGCTAGACACCCACACCACAGGATCTTGCTCCTCTTTAATTTTCTCTAATTTGTGTAGTGAATAATCAAATACTCATAATGCAATTAGAAGATAATCAGGCTTGTAATTATGTTAATTGCTGGAGACTTACATCAATCCTCCAGCAAAGTGATAGGATTTCAGGGGAACTATTAATATGGCAGAAGAGTGAGGGAGAGAATGTGAAGGGAGGATGGTCAAATTGATGAACAGCTTCAACTTGTATCATTTAAACACACTGAGAAGACAATGGAGTCATACATGACAGGGGTCTTCAGGGACGATGCTTATAAAAGGTTTAAGCTCCCCCAAATTAACCAGTTTTGTTGGTTTTCTTTCCGTAAATAATCACATTAGCCACCTCTATTTATCATGAGAAGTCTGATTCAGAGAGAAAACAGATAGTTGAGAGAGGAAAAATGAGAGAATTATGATTTTCCCATTACTCTTGTCTTCCACATCACTGAAAGCAAAAACAAAACAAGACATTGTCCACACTTTACACTGGAAATGCCCTTTTCTCATAAAATGAGAACCAACAGTCAAGCTATAACCGTTGTAATCTCTTATTTTCCTTAGAGCCAACTGGAGCTAAGCTGAACATCTGGAATCTCCTCTGGGCAAACATTTCTTGCCTTCCCTATGAATTGGACAATCTGAGAAGGTTACCCTTACTTCTCTTTCATCCACTTTCTTTCTACTCATTCACCCATATTAGCTTGTGTGATGTTATTTGACAGTAAAGTAAGTCTGTTGTTTGATACAACTGCTGCTGAAAAAAGATTAATACCACCACATTATTTATGACTTCTTCAATTTAAAATTCAAATTCCCGCACTGAGAGATGTAGAGAAAAAGTAAATTTTGCACATTGTTGATGAAAGATGTAAATAAATACAGTCATTTTGGAAAACAGTGTGGAGGAACCTCAAAAAAAAGAACTACTTAATGATCTATTTCACCTTTGGGTATTTATTAGAAGGAAATGAAATCATTAATTTGAAGAGATATCTGGTACCCCTATGTTCATTACAGTATTTTTTGTAATAGTCAAGGCATCAAAACAATTTGAGTGTTATTGATGATGAATAGATAATGAAAGGATAGAATTGGGTCATTGGTGGCAAATTTAATGTATTTATAAATAGACCTTGATTTATAATGGTACACACCTTAAATCTACACAATATTATGAAGCAATGTTTCATATATTATTATTGCTATTATTATTATAATTATTTAGCCATATGAAAAGAAGAATGGCAGGAGTGCCATTTGTAACTATATAGTTGGAATTTGAGGGTATCATATTAAGTGAACTAAACCAGACAGATAAATAATATATGACATCATACAAATGCTGCATGATATCACTTGCAGATGGACTCTTTAACCAAAAAAAGCAACCTATATAAACAGAGAAGAGATTGGTGGCTGCCAAAGTTCAAGGTGAGAGTTGAGTGTAATAGGTGAAAGGAGTCAAGAGGTCCAAATTTCTATTTATGAGCAAGTTATGGGGACATAATTTACAGCATGGTGACTATAGTTAGCTATAATGTATGCTATATTTGAAAGTTTCTAAAAGTAGGTCTTCAAAGTCCTTATCACAAGAAAAAAGACTATAACTATGAATACTGATAGATGTTACCTAAATTTATTTTAGTGATATTTTACATTATATGCATATATAATTGAATGTACACCTAAAACTAATATAACATTATAGGTCAAATGTGTATCTCAATAAACTGGGAATAAAGAAAAAGAAAAGAAGCTCACAAATCATCTATTAGGAATAGAACTTCGTCAGGATTGATGCGAAATTGTATTTAATTATCATCAGTGATAAAGGTTGCTTCACAAAAGTTTTGTTTAGTATCTATATATAAAGAAGATATATTGAGTAGTATTTAATGAATGTCATATATCAATTATGTTTACTATAGATGGAAAGTTTTCTTTTTTTTTCAAAAAATTATACACCAAAATACTCCATATAAGCAACAAAGAAGAGGCATAAAAGGAAAATTTCTAACATCACTATTCAGTATGACTTCATACTTGCACATTTTCATCATAACTCATATTTTATATCTTTAATGTCAAAATAGAATGACAGATTTAAGTTTGTAGTTCACTATGTATTTACTGTGTTTTGGTCATTTAGGAATCATATTAGAAATAAATATATGATTCAAATTGAACTGCAAGAATGAGAGTTAAATAAGGCTCATAACAAAATATTCACTAATTTTTGCCTATACATTTTTATTTATCGCTTACCACTAAAACAAACACAGGCTCTTAGGATTTAAGAAAATTTGAGACACTAAAAGGGTCCATGTGATTTTACTGGCTACTGAAAATTCAGAAGGAAATATATATATATGTATATATATATATACATATATATGTATATATATATACTGAACCTTGAACTATTTTAAAAGAAGTAATTCTTCAAAGTCAAGAAGCCACTTATTTCAGCATAAGGTGACTCTATCATCAATAAGGTAGCAATCCCCAGTTGCAAATATTCAAAAATAAAGGAGGGATTTAAAAAATGGCCAATTTTGTGAAATGTAGTGATAGGAAAACAAATTACTCATAGAAACTAGAAACTTTTTCTGTAACTTATTTATAGCTGGCAAATTGTCCAAAAACCTAATTAGACAAGCTGATATTCTTGGAAGAGATCTTAGACTAGCTCATTACATTAACTCTATAAATGTGTTCTTTCAGAAATCCCCAAGTAGGCAACTAATCACACAAAAATTTTCTTGCTTTTTCTCATTCCTTAATTTCAACTTTTGTCATTGGCTAGAATTCTATTTTTTATAGAACATAGAAGTAATTAACCCAGGAAAATTTATTTAGCTTATAACCATCACTTCAAATCAGAAGCAGATTTAGAGATAATTTAGTTGACATTCTACTATGATTTCTCATTGGTACAAAACAATGAATTTCATCTCCAAAACTTTTAAGTTTATATAATGATACTAGAATTACTGCTAGCATTGTTATATAAGGAAGGAAATGATGTTAATCTTAAAAATTGTACTCTTTAAGATGGAAAGTGTTTTTATAAACATTTGTTTCTTTTTAGTCTCTCTCAAGGCCATGGAACAATGGAAATGCCAGTGGAGGATAATGTATCACAGTGATTGTGTTCAAACTCACAATGGATAGGTGGCTTACATTCTAACTCCATGTAAGTAAATAAATGATATATTATAAATAAATAATTTTATGAGGTGTAATATTTTCAGTATTAAAATATACCATTTTAGCCAATTAGTTTCATAGCATGTTATGAAAATTTTTCGTTTTCATATTCTTCCTCTCTCCTAGCAGTGTGCTTTTTACTATATTCCAATTTCTCCTATAATTAACAAATGTGAGTAGATGTGGATTTTCCCCAAATTGCATCCAGGTTTATACAAACTCTGTAGCAAGATTTTAACTTATCCTGCTTCATGCTAATTTATTTCCTTACTTGTTAAAATATTTCAAATAAATGATTAAGCTAATGGAGAGTAGCTAAAACCTGTATTTCAACTTTAAAAGATTATTGGACCCAGACATCTTGAGAGCACTAAAAAAAATTGAAGGAAATGGCTAGACATGAACACAGAAACTACTTTACTTAAAAACTAGTGTTTGTCAAAATCAAGCTTATGACTCTGGACAGGTACATTCAAATGTGTTTTAAAAATAAATATTCCAGCAGTGTAACTTGAAATCCTTGGTGAAAACTCTGGAAAGAATTGCCTTAAGGTATAACTAAATTATTTAAGACTTGTTCTTTTTGAAGTTTAATTTGTTTCCCTAAATTATATCAATAGTAAAAAAAGAGATTTAGAGTTGAAAATGGATATCATTTATGTGATTTAAAAAAAACAGAACTAGTAACATGCTCCTATTTAGTATAAAAATTACCTTCTGACTATCACAAAGTGACCATCATATGATTTCATTAATATGTGGTATATAGAGAAAACAAATAAACAAATTGACTAAATAAAACACAAACTTTTAGTCTATAAAACTAAACTAATGATTAACCAGAATGAGGAAGGAGAATGGAAATGTCAGGCAAAAGGGACACCTGTATGGTGAAGGATAGAATTATACTTTTGGTGGTGATCTTATTATAGGATATGCAGATGTTGATTCATAATGATACGTACTTTAAACCTATATAATGCTATGATGCAATGTTGCTTCAATAAAAACATTTCTAGAAGAAAACTAACATTATCCGGTTCATATGGAGAAAAGTAGAATTGGAAAAATTGAGAGTTTTTTCATTTGTTTAACATTATAATAATTTATTCTGGTTAAGAGATAGATCAAAGATGTAAAGATTTGGACTGGTGAAGGGGACAGAATGGCAGGAGAGGGCTGTCATCTCTATTGAGCCTAGTACAAGAGTTACATGTGTAGTTTCCATTTATGGATTAAGCACTGTTTTCATGAAAAGAATATAGAAATAGTAAAACAAATTTGAGATTCAGGTAAATGCTGTGTTTGTGTGTTCTATTTTAAGAATAATATAAACACAATTCTTGATAGAGATTTGCCTTAAAATAAGTATTTAAAATTTTGATATAAGGGAGATGTTACTTTAGAGGTAAAAATCTCAGTGGTTGTGCGATCAGGAGAAAAATATACTGAAAAATGAGACAAAAAATTAGATTAAAAATATACGCAATAAGTTAAGTTCATTAAACTCACAGTTAATGATTCTGGAAAGGTTATAAGCCTTAAATTAAGGTATTATTATGAAAAATGCATGTGGTGCACCCTTGTGGCTCAGGCAGCTTAGATGACTGGGATGTGGACATGTAAAGACCAGGGACATGATTTTGTGATTCAGAGCAAAGGAGGGAGTGGGTAACCAAACACAGAACAAAGTAAATACAAATGTGTCTTCTTCCTCTCCCTCCCTCCCAACCTCCCTTCCTCCTTTCCTTAAAAAAAAAAACGGGGGAGGAGGAAAGATGTAAAACTGAGAAACAAACAAAAACCTAGGTTCTAATTCAGAATATACTATAAGATGGAACTAAATCCTAAGAAACAAAAGTGCATTTATGGCTTACATAAATAAATCAAATATGATGTTTTATTTCACAGAAAGTTCAGAATATGTCATCCTATAAATGGTACTATGATTGTGGAAGTTACACTTCTTTACAACAGCTTTTGGTGTAAAGTAACACAAAAATTACAAGTTCATCAGTAATGTTAAATTAATGCTGAGTTACAAAAAGTATACTTTTGTAGGAATGACAGTAAAGATACATTGATGAGTTATAAGACTGTAAATTATTTATATGTTAAAGTCAAATTGTCAAATAATACCTATAGATAAATCCTAAGTAAATAGGAGATTAAGAAAATAATTAAATCATTGAATTATGATGGCAGCTCTGGGGAGAATCAATTGCCAAATAAGTGTAGTCCATTTTACAAGTTCCCCTTAAAGGGACTAAAGAGAAAAGCTTCTTTATGGCTATTCAAATGAATACTTTAATTATTATTTCTGTTAAAGCATCACACTATTGCTGGTGTGGAAAGAAGAATCCATAAAGCATTTTGATTAAGCTTACTAAAATTGTGTTTCTCCAGTTAATATATGAACTGAATAAGAATTTATTAAAGATAAAAATGTCACTTTAGATATGTAATAACTCCTGTGGTCTCAAATGAATGGTAATATCTCAAATGATGATAAAAGATTAAGTCCATTTTACATAATAACTCATGTAATTTAGAAAGCAGTTGATTGAGTGGAAAAGGGTTCTGTTTTTAACACTTCTGACTTCCCTGTAAGTGGAATAGAGGAGTGGGTGCAAATGTAATCCTAAGTAGTAAATAACTCTCCTGCTTTTCAAGCCTATATTTTACTTTTCAGTGAGTCATAATTTGTAAAAGTAATTCTCAATCAAATGTTATTCTTTAGAACTACTAGTAAACTAAATCACCTTTCTCTGATACTTTCAGGCATCTTTTTCTTATCTGATTTTTAATATTCCTAAACAAGCTAACCTTAATTTAGATATAGGGAAGGTTCTGCCCGGTCTCACCTAAGTTCAGTACAAATACCTCCATTAAAAAGAAAACAGATTTTAATCTTTAGAACAAGTTTAGATTTATGGAAAAATTGAGACGATAGTAGAGTTCCCACACACCTTCATCCCAGTTCTCTTACTATACTCAGAGGGCACATTTATTGCCATTAATGACCTAATATCGATACAATATTAACTGAATTTCAGAGTTCATTCATATTTCCTTAGTCTGTGCTTAATGTCCTTTTTTTTCTGTTTCATATTCCATCCAGGATCCCACATTACATTTAGTCATCACATTTTTTAGGTTCCTCTTGGCTGCTAGTTTCTCAACTTTTCCTGATTTTTGATGGCCATGACCGTTTCGAGATGTACTTTGAGTCAGGCTCTGAAGAATTTCATCACTGGTGAGTTTTTGACATAAGTTTTCTAAAGAGCCAAGTAAAATGAAATGGTTTTCCTTATTCAGGAGTGAACTTCATGTGGAACAATCTTCTGAAAAAGATGAGTGCTTTGTCTACCTAGAGGATCACATTCTGTTGTCTTTATGCTAGATACAGCAGCTCTTTAAGGTATAGGTAAAAGGAGATTAAGCTCAGAAGTCAAGGTTATTTAAAGCTGTAATATAAAATAGAGAAATTAATGTTATTTTAACTTTTATCTTCAGAGTCAGAAGCACTTCTATTAAGTGATAAAATTTACATCAGCACTCTCCGTATTGACAAAATTCTATTTCTGATCATTGTCATTTTCTCCTTTCATTCATAGGATATAATGTTTTCTTAACAGTCCTATTGCATATGAAGTAAAACCTTTCAAACAGTTAATAATCTGGCACATAGTGCTTAATCATGTTTATAAAGTAATAAATGATTGAGTAAATTATAAAGTATATGTTTTGAACTATCTGCCCTTGGGCAAATTTACTCCTTGGATGCTTAGTATGTGAAAAATTTTATCTAGGTATTCTAGGTGAAACAAAAATGTGAAAAAAATATGCTATGTAGCTTCTTTCTGTGGGTGTTCTCTTCTTCTGTCCTTCTCACTTTTAGAGAACCCTAGACATTAATTTTATGGGTTTGGTGCTTATCACATTTCCATTTCCATCATGGAAAAGATGTTTAACCTTTCTGAGACTCAGCTTCATCATATAAAAATGAGAATAACGATTCCCGTAGGTTATTGTAAGAATTATGTGAGGGAAGATATGTAAAGAACCAAGGCCAGAAACCTGCCTTTGACATATGCTTGTGAATACAAGTTTCTCTTAGCAATCCGGATCAGCCTTTTCTCAGGTCCTCTCTAGTCCATGTATGCTTTATTATCTCATTCCTTGCCATGTTTTGGTCCTACTTTAATCTTATTTGCATTTAATTCGCACACATTTTTCTCCTTTGTTCTCTGCCACAATATCTTTGTTCCCATATCTCTTATTCCTTTATCCTGATATCAGTCTGTGTTTCCATTTCAAGGTTGGCTTTTAGCAGCAGAACTCTCAAGAGTCTAGGATACTCGATGTAGTTATTGGACTTGCCTTTCAGAAGAACTGTGAACTTTCAGTTGATTGGTAGTGGGAGAAACCAGATTATGAGGGCAAAATGAGTGGTCATATAGTGAGGGAATGCATTTTAAAAATGATCATAAAAAGGAAGATAAGAAAGAAGTTTCTCAAGGAGGGTATATGCACACACACACAGAGATATATGTAAATATATCTCTGTGTGTGTGTGTATGTATGTATATATATATATATATTTATATGTAAATGAAAGTCACGATGGTATAGTTGGTTAGACCAGGCACAGTTCACTTGAGAAAAAAAAGGTATAAGAAAAAGGGAAAAAAGTTTTAATGTTTATACATAAAGTTGGTTATTTGCTCTGTAAATTTTAATTTATATGTTAACTACAGAGGTAGAGTCAATTCCTTTTTAATTAAAAAAGGATTAGTCACTACAAAACATATTGAAAAAATATTTTAATTTAAAAGTATATAATAGCCCATTCCATTTTAGTCTCCCTATTATTTAAAAATAAAACATACAAGTAATAGAAAAATACATATGAATATTTTGATAATTAATTATGAAGTGACTGTTCAGGTTGCTATCATTTCTTCCTCAAACAAAGCTTTGTATTACAGGAATCTTCTTTTTTTTCTCTAAATATAAGTTACTCTCTTCTGTTGTGACCCGCGTGGCTGTTCAAAGTTGAATGAGAGGGGGCTAAAGAAAAACAGACAGACAAACGTACAGCTAGAAAAGCCGGGACCAGGTGGGACACTGCTTTCTGGTTGAAGGGCAGTGACCTGACCTAGGCTCCTTGATTTATTTTGTGGTGCTGGGTCACAATGAGATAATGCAATTATGCAAAAAAAAAGGGAAGACCATAAACATTAGCTAGTATGCCTGCCTTCTGCCTCAGGATATCTAGTTGAGGCAATCCTTTGTTATCTGATCATGAGATAACTTTTGCCTGGAGATAGTTCACTTCCTTCACTCTTCCTCCAGGGATTTCCATTATTTTTCTTTTCATGATCATTTTCTTAACTCTTAAAATGCTATTAACAAATGTTTAAGCATTCTTATGCAGTTTTTGATTTGTATATAAATGGAACCATAATATATGCATTTGTTTATTTCTTATTTAATTTGCTGAAAATTGTGCTTGTGAGATTTCTCCATTTTATTAAATACAGTTCCTTCAATTGCATTGATGGATAAAATTCCTTTGTTGAGCATATCACTACTTATCAGTTCTACTGGTCATGACTGTTTCATATTGCTACAAAGTAATGAACGAAATCAAAAAGACATGCCAGAAATTATTAATTTAGGAGGAGATTTATTAAGCCGGCGATCTTGGGGGTGATAAGAAAACCCAAATCTCACGGTAATCTGTGTGCGTAGCTCAGGGTTTATACAGGCATACAGAGAGGTGCAGAGAACAAAGGCAGTTAATAATTTTCGACAGGCACAATCATGGCTTCCACAGAGTCACATTTTTAACATTTTTCCATTATACTAGGTATAATCTGCAACTCTCCTAGAGGCCCCAGGTGTGTCAGGTGTGTCTAGAGGTCAGTTTGCATAAGTAAAGGTCACACCCTAGACATTTTAGGCTATTCTGTTCACATTTAACTTCCTCTTAGATCTCAGCAGACTTACAGAACCCCTCCAACAAAGATCCCACTAGGCAGGTCCAAGGTTTCTGTTTCACTGCCAGAGGATTATCTAGAAAGTACCTACCCCAGGACTCTGTGGTCTTTAGAGTAACCCGGTAAATAAAAGTTTTTCCAGTTCCCTGTTTCAATATGTGGTATTTGGAAGTGCAAGCAATGCTGCCATTTAAATTCTTGTACCTCTCTCAGCACATATGTATGTGTCTTTGCTCTTTTTTATTCTCTAATTCAGTTGACAGAACATAGGGAATAGGAATCTTACAGTTTACCAGATAATTTTGAACTTTAGGTGGCTATGCCGATGAATATATACCTCATTAC
The DNA here is from genome assembly GCA_004363575.1 of Solenodon paradoxus. Taxonomy (NCBI): domain Eukaryota; kingdom Metazoa; phylum Chordata; class Mammalia; order Eulipotyphla; family Solenodontidae; genus Solenodon; species Solenodon paradoxus. The sequence continues at coordinate 97,025 of RJWH01000056.1, forward strand.
TATCTAAGCATTTTCAAAATTTGTTTTACCTGCATTGATCTGGTTGCTAGTAAAGTTGAATACATTGATCAATTCGTATTGACTATTTGGATAGCACATTTTATGAAGTGCCTGTTTGACTCACTTGGTCATTTCTCTCATTTTCTCATTTATTAAGGTTCTGATAGACATTATTTTCATTATCTTATATATTGTTTAAAATTTTCCTGTTAGAATTTATTTATTTTTGTAATTGGGAAGAGATGAGTATAATTTATTTATTATGTCTTGGTAATTTTTATCTCTCTTCATCTTTATATATTTTTAAAAACAAATTTTATGTTCCATAAGTGCCTTTTGGAATCTTTGAAAGCTTTACGATAGTCATAAATAACATAGGAAAATAGATACTTTTGAGGTATTGAGCTCTTCAATCACAAACATGAAACATGTTTCCAACTACACAGATAGTCTTTAATGGCTCAAGAGGTGCAATATTTTCTGTGTCTTGTAGGATTTTGTGAGTTTTATGGTATTTTATAGTTTATTAAAACTAGTGTAAAATTAGGCCTACTACATATCATTTATCATCCAATTTTATCACATATTTGCTATTGTTTTTGCTGTTTATTCTTTCTTATATTCATCTTTCTATATATCATCTTCCTCTACAGTCTCAGTTTATTTCATTAACTATACATTAACTTAACATCTTCTTTAAAATTATTTTCTCTGAGAGTCTATAATTCTATTCTTTTGTTAAATATTTGGTTCTACATACTTGCATTTTTTAATTGGTAGTCTTTGAATACCTGTTTTATTTTCACTACTTTCAGTGCAGTAAAAATAATTGGCTGGTGTTTTAAAAAATTTGGCATGGTCTTTGGTGTTTGGTAATTTCACTATTATGCATCTAAAATTGAATTTAAAAAAAGGAAATTTAGGTAGGTTATGTTTAGTGTAAGGATTTATGGATTGACGTTTTTCATTTATTATGGAAATCTCACCCTTCGCCTCATATAACGTTAACTTAAAGTCCTTTATATTCCTCTCCTTCCTCTTTTTCTGTCTATCTTTGTGGAACTTTAATTAAAAGTATATTAGCTAAAGATATTTCATGTTCATGAGTGAAAGATTCAATAATGTTAAAAAAATTCTTTTAATTTGATCTATAGATTCAATCCAACTCAATCAAAATCCCATTATTTTGTAGATGTTAACAAACTGATTTTAAAATACCTGTGGAAATGCAAAAGACCAAGAATACCCAACCCAATTCTCCAGAATAAAAAAATCAGTGAACCGAATTCTAGACTAACTATACTGATAAAGAAAGGTCTTATAGTCATAACACAGATGAAAGAAACAGAATAAAGAGTCCAAAAATACATCCACAGAAATAAAGTCAATTCATCTTTCCTAAAAGAGTAAAGGCACTTTAATGGAGAAAGGATTAAAAAACATGGTGTTTCAACAATTGGATGTTCAGTTACAAAGATAATCTAGATGCAGACTTGATACCTTTCAAACATGAACTCAAAATAGATCAAGATAAAAACGTAAAATGAAAAACTAAAAAATAAAAAAAAATTAGAAGAAATTCTCAGGGATTCTTGATTTTGAGATGAGTTTTTAGCTATAACATCCAAAACACATGATCCATGAAAATTAAATTTGGTAAGTTGACTTATTGAAATTCAAATTTCTGCTTAAAGACAAGATTGAAAGGATCCAAAGATAAGCCGGAGGATGGGAAAAAGTATTTTCAGAACAAGCATCTGGTAAAAGACTTAAATGAAACATATATAAAGAACATCAAAACTTAGTAATACGACAAGCAACACAATTAAAATGGGTAAAATATTTGAACAGTTTGCCACAAAGATATGTAGATCACAATTAAACATATGGAAATATTAAATATTGTCATTAAGAAATTACAAATAAAAACAAAAATGAGATATCTCTACATATCAATTAGAATGGCTAAATGCAAACAAAGCAAAACAAAATGTAACAATACCAATTACTGGGGATGAGGAAAAACAATAATGACTTCATTCACTGTTGTTGGACATACAGTATATAATAGAGCAAAGTTGTAAACAGCTAACCACAATCTGATCATATACTCTAGCAACTGAATTTTAGATATTTTTAGGAAAAGTTATTTCCCCAACAAAAAACTTTATATGAATGTTTATAACAATTGTTTTTCATAATCTTCAAAATCTGTAAGTAATCAAGATGCCCTCAAGGAGACAAATGGATAAAAACAGTGTGGTGCATCCAAATAATAAAATAAGAATAGAAAGAAATGAACTATCAAGCTCCTAAAAGGTTATGGTTGTATCTAAAATACATTTTGCTAAGTGCCAAATAAATGCAAAAGAAGGCTCTGAAAAGTTATATAAAGTATGATTTTCAATAAATAAGATTCTGAAAGACTAAACTATAGTAATCCCCTAAAGAGTAGTGGTTGACAGGATTTTGAGAGAGAAGAGAATGGTTAAATAAGTGAAACATTGGCAATTTTGAGGGGTGAGGAATATGTTATGCAAGATACCGTAATTCTGGGTGCATGACACTATGTTATTTGTCACACCCATAGAATCTTAAGGCATAGAGTGAATCTTAATATATCTAATTAGAAAAAAATATTTAGGAGTTCAGGGGGCCCTAGAAAGAGATACAAAATGTGATTAAAAAAATGGAACAATCTAATTAAATAAGGACTGTATGAAAATGCCACCAAAGAATGAGGGGGGAAGATTCTTCCCAATATAATCTTAAAAATAAGCAGTCTGTAAGACCAAAGGCAGAAGAAATTATATAGAATCACTGTATCCTAGCTAATAATGTTGCTTCTCATAGAAGTATTGTATAGGTTAATATTTGATATTACTATTCATGCATACTGATATTAAACAAGTGGCAATTAGGAAATCGATCTCTTAAAGTTGGACTGAAGATTTACAGATAAGGAAAGGAAAGTAGATAGAAATGTCTATGTGGCAATGGATTAGAAATGGAGACAAAAAACTTTTTTCTACATTTGATATGATTCAGCACCCATTTATGATTAAAGAAAATCTTTGTCAAATTGGAATAGAAAGCAAATACATCAAAATTTTAAAAAGCAGTGTATGACAGATTCACAGTCAACATAATAGTCAATGGTGAGAAGTTGAAATCTTTCCCCCTAAGATCTGAAGGACAAGAATACCCTTTCTTACTACTACTATTCAACATAATTCTAGAAATCCCAATAGAGCAGTAGGCAAGAAAATGGCATTAAAAAATATAAAGAAGAAATAAAATAATCATTATAACAGATGTGATATTATACCTAGAAAATTATAAAGATACCACATAAAAGTTGCTAGAAGCAATAAATAATATAGCAAAGTGGCAGAATATTAAATTGATAAAGAAAAATGAATAGCATTCTTACATGCAAACAATGAACTAGAAAAAAAAGAAATTCCATTCACAATAGCACAAAAAACAAACAACAAAACAAAATAAAAAAGAAAAGCCATTCTAGGAATAAACTTAGCAAAGAAAATGATAGATCTCTACAATAAAAGCTAGGAGTTCTTAACAAAATAAAGAGAAGATACAAATAAATGGAAGAATATTCTATGGTCATGGATTGGAAGAATTAACATAGTTACAATGGCCACCCTACTTAAAGAAATCTACATATTTAATGCAATTCCCATCAAAATTACAAGGGTATTTTTCAAGGAAATTGAACAAGCAAATCGAAATTTGTATGAACACAAAAAGCCTCAAAAACTAATTATCCTCAAAAAATAAGAAAGAACAGAAATATGGAAGAATCATACTCCCTGACTTCAAGCTATACTACTACACAGTGATTGTCACCAATACAGTATGGAACTGAAACAGAAAACAGACACACTCACCAATGAAATAAAATTGAGAGCACAAAAATGAAGTCACACCTATATGAAAGTTAATCTATACAAAGGAGCAAATGGAGGAAGGAAATTATATTCAATAAATGCTGCTGGGCAAACTGGACCATAAACAAAAAGGAATTCAAAATGGATATGACTTTGATGTAAGACTCCAAAATACAAAATACATAGAAAATAATGTAGGAAAACTGCTCCACAATATCAGTCTCAAAGAAGTCTTTGGAAAAGGGACACCTACAGCAAAAGAAACTAAAGTAAAGCTAAATAAAAACAAAACAAAAACCCTTCTGTAAAGTGAAAGAAGACAACTCTAAAACAAAAAAGCAATTCACTGAATGGTAGAAGATACTCACACAATATACATCAGATTAGAGTTTAGTTTCTGAAGTATATAAAGAATTTCTGTACTTCAACAACAATAAAAGTAAACCAACTACTCCAAGAAAAACACAGAATAGACACCTAACTAGAGAAGACATGGATAGCCCACAGACACATGAAAAAAATGCTCTTCATTACTCATCATCAGAGAAATGCAAATAAATATCACAATAAAATACCCCCTCAAAGTAGTGAGAGTGACTTGTATAAAAAGTCTAGAAACATTGCTGGAGGGGGTATGGAGAAACTGGAACGCTACTCCACTGTTGGTGGGAATACAAATTAGTGCACCCTCTTTGGAAAACGGTATGTAGTTTCCTGAAAACCTGAACACTAATCTTCCATTCAATCTAGCACTCCCACTTGAGGCACACACAGGAGAAAAAAGCAGTATCACACACACACACAAAAATGCACAAATCATAGCAGACAAATCACAAGACATAGTAACAATCTGAAGACCCATCAACAAATGACTGGATTAAAAAAAAATCTAAATATTAAGTAGAATTCTATGCCACCATTAAAAAAGATGAAATTGTACCTTTTTAAACAATCTGGATGGAACTGTAGGAGATCATGATAATTGAAATAAGCCACAAATAAGAAGAAAAGTACAGAATGATTTCACTAATGTGTGAAATGTAAAATAACAACATAAATTAGCAAAATTAACAAAATTCACGGGATACAAATCTGTAACCATATGGGTGGTTAGAAAGAGGGAGGAGGAAGGAAAATGGAAAGAAGGTGGTAGGTAAAGGGTACCAGAACTGTTGGTGGGTGGGGTTTATAATGAATGGCATATGATTAAATGGGCAACTTCATATTTCATAAAGAAATAGAAGATATTTATGTAAATTTTAAGCGAATAATAGTTGTGAATTATATGATGGACACAAAGTTAGACTTTCAGCAATAATCACACTATTGTTATACAGATGTTAAACTGCAATAACAGACACCTGAACTTTGGGTAATGATGAATTGTAAAACCAACCTTTCCTCAAAAAATGATTTTAAAAAGAAAGATAAATAATATTTGATATTATTTATTAATTTTATTAATCTTTCAAAATCCAATGTTTATGTTTGTACAAATTAAAATTGTATATCAGTTTTTCAATTGAACTGATATTTCCTACATAGTTTTTAAACATTTTACTTTAGTAATTATTCTATACATTAACTTAATATTCTAAGTATGTGTTCCCCATTTCTTAGATATATTTCAACACACCATGCCCTACACCAAATCACCAAGTGTTCTTCCGCATTGTCCAATGGGCTTCACCAACATTAACCCCCACCCACCCCATTCCACTTTGGTAACCTCAGTTTTGTTGCAAATGTTTCAGGGTTGGCTATGTTTCATCTGTTCCTTTGTATTTTCTATTCACATTCCACCTATGAGAAAATCATCTGGTATCTATCTTTCCTCCTTATTGACTTTTTTCACTTAACATAATTCCCTCTAGTTCCATGCATGGCGATTCAAATGACAGGGTTTCATCTCTTCCAAGGGCTGTGTAGTATTCCATTGTATATGTGTACCTCATGTTCTTTATCCATTGAATTGTTGTTGAGCACTTAGGTAATTTCCAGTTCTTGATTATTGTGAATAGGGCTGCAGTAAACAGGAAGGTACATACATCTTTGTGGATGAGTGCTTTTGTATCTTTTGGGTAGATGCCCAGAATGGAATGATGGGATATTATTAATTTCTACCTTCAGTTCCTTGAGGAATCTCCAAACTGTTCTCCAAAGGGTTGTACCCATTTGCACTCCTACCAACAGTGCGAAAGTGTTCCCTTTTCTCCATATCCATGCCAGCATTCATTGTTTTCAGACTTTTGGATAACAGCCAATCTTTCAGATATAAGGTGATATTTCATTATTGTTTTAATTTGCATTTCCCTGATAGCCTGCAAATGAGAGCATAATTTCATGTGCTTGTTGGCTATCTGTATATCTTCTTCAGAAAAGTGTCTCTCCAATTCCTGTTCCCATTTTTTGATTGTTGTTGATTTTTATGAGTTCTTTGGATATTTGGATATTAAGCCTTTGTCGGAAATATCGAATGCAAATATCTTCTCCCAGTTAGTAGGTTTCCTTACTTTGATTTAGTCCCAATTGTTCATTTTTCTTGAGTTAATTTTTTGAATGATGTTAAGGGAGTGGTCTAGCTTCATCCTTTTGCATGTGGCTGTCCAGTTTTCCTAACACCATTTGTTGAAGAGACTTTCTTTTTTTCATTGAATGCTTTCAGCTCCTTTGTCATAGAGTAACTGACTGTATGAAGATGAATCAGTTTCTGGTGATTCAGTTCTATTCCAGTTATCTGTGGCTTTGTTATTATTCCAGTACCATACCGATTTGATCACTATTGCTTTGCAATACAGTTCAAAGTGTAGAAGTGTAATCCCTCCAGTTTCCTTCTTTTTTCCAGTGATAACTTTGGCTATTCAGGATCGTGTTGTTCCATACAGATTTTAAGATTTTTTGCTCTATTTGCCGGAAATAGACCTGTGGGATTTTAATGGGGATTGCATTAAACCTATATATTGCTTTGGGTTACATGGTCATTTTAATGATATTGATTCTTCCAAGTCATGAGCGGGTGATGTCTTTCTATTCATTTGTGTCCTCTTCTATTTCTTTTAAGAAGGACTTGTACTTTTTGTTGTATAGATCTTTTACTCCATTTGTTAGGGATATGCCCAGGTATTTCATTTAACTTATATTATAAATGGTGTGATTTTTGTGATTTCATTTTCTATAGTGTTTTGTTTGTGCATAAGAATGAAACAGATATTTTTGTACACTGATTTTGTAGCCTGCCATTTTACTGCATTCTGGAGGATTTTTGATAGTTTTTCAGATTTTCAATATATATAATTATATCATCTGCAAATAATGAGAATTTTATTTCCTTCTTTCCAATTTGGATACTTTTTATTTCATTTTCTTGCCTAATCTCTCTGGTGAAAGACCTCCAGTACAATATTAAATAGCCATGATGAGAGTGGATAACCTTGCCTTTTTCCTGACCTAAGAGGAAATACTTTCAATTTTTTGCCATTGAATATGATGTTGGCTGTGGGTTTTTCATACATGGTCTTTACTAAGTTGAGGTGTGAACCTTCTAGTCCCATGTTATGGAGGGTTTTAATCATAAATGGGTATTGGATCTTGTCAAAATCTTTCTCTGCCTCTATTGATATATCACGTGCTTTTTCTCTGCTCTTGTTGATATGGTGTATGACATCAATAGATTTATGTACATCAAAACCATCCTTGCATCCCTGGGATGAATCCCACTTGGTCAGATGGATGATCTTTTTGATGGATTGTTGAATTTGGTGTGCTAATATTTTGCTGAGAATTTTTGCATCTATATTCATTAGAGATATTGGTCTGTAATTTTCTTTTTTGGTGTCATCTCTGTCAGTTTTTGGTATCAGTGCATTGTTAGCTGCATAAAAAGTATTTGTGAGAATTACCTGTTCTTCAATATTTTAGAAGAGCTTAAGAAGAATGGATATTAATTCTTCTTTGAAGGTTTGGTTGAAACCATTGGAGAAGCCACCTGGTCCTGGGCTTTTATTTTGGGGAAGGTACTTGATTACTTCTTCAATTTCTTTGCTTGTGATTGTTCTGTTCAGATTTTCAATTCTTCTAGGTTCAGTCTTGGTAGACTATACTTTTCTAGAAATCTGTCCATGTCCTCAATGTTTTCCTTTTTGTGGTATAGAGCTGTTCATAGTAGTCCCTTATGATGTTTTGAATTTCTGTGTTATCTGTTGTAACTTACTCCCATTAATTTATGTTTCTAGTTATGAGTATGCTCTCTCTTTTTTCTTTGTGAGTCTAGTTAATGACTTGTCTATTTTGCTTATTTTTTCAAAGGACCAACTTTTGGTTTCATTAATCTTCTCATGTTTTTGTTTTCTATTTTGTTTATTTCTGCTCAAATTTTTATTATTTTCTTTCTTCTGCTGATTTTTGGTTTTAATTGTTCTTCTTTCTCTAGTTGTTTTAAATGTAGAGTTGTTATTTATTTGTGATTTTTCTTGTTTCTTGAGGCAAGCCTGGATTGTGATAAACTTTCCCATTGGTACCACTTTTGCTGCTAAGTATCCTAAGTATCCAGTATCCTAAGATACTGGTAGCTCATGTCCTTATTTTCATTTGTCTCTAAGTATTTTTTAAAGTTACTCTTTGATTTCCTCTTTTATCCCAGAGTCCTTCAGGAGCATATTGCTGCATTTCCAATTTTTGGGAGTCTTCCAGTTTTCTTTTTGTGGTTGATTTCCAGTTTTAGACCATGAGGTCAGAGAAGAGGCTTGGTATGACTTCAATCTTAGCAAATTTTTTGATAGTTGTTTTGTATCCCAGCATATTATCTATCCTTGACAATGTTCCATGAGTACGTGAGAAGAAAGTGAAATCTGCAGCCGCTGGGTGAAATCATTGGTATATATCTCTTAGACCTCTCTGTTCCAGATGGTCATTTAAATTGGCTGCTAGCCTGTTAATTTGGTTGATCTGTCTATTATTGTAAGTGGGGTGTTGAAACCCCCCACTATTATTGAGTTGCTCTCAATGTCTTTCCTCAGGTCTAATAATACTTGCTTGATATATTTTGATGCTCCTTTATTTGGTGCATTTATCTTAATAAGTGTTATGTCTTCCTGCTGGATTGATCTTTTAATCATTACATAATGTCCATCTCTATCTTTTTGCTATGCTTTTTTATATGGAACTCTGTTTTATTTGACATGAGTATAGCTTTCCTGCTCTTTTGTGGTTACCATTCAACTGTAGGATTGTCTTCTACCCACTGACTTTGAGTCTTTGTTTTTCTTTTGGAAAAAGGTGGGTTTCCTGAATGCAACAGAAGGTTGGGTTATGCTTTTTAGTCCATTCAGCCACTCTGTGACGTTTGACTGGTGAGTTCAGTCCATTAATATTTCGGGTGATTATTGATATATGGCTACTTAGTGTCATTTTATAATTTCTCTTTTATATGTTGCTCCAGGTGGTTACTTTGTTCTATTTCTCTTTTTAGGTTGGATATATTCAGTTATGATTTAATTGATTTCACCTTTTATTTTTCTTCATTTTCACCCTGGGTATGCATTTTGAGGTTACCCTGAAGTTAGCACTCACCGTTTTATGTTTACTACTTAATTTTATTTGAAAGCGTAGTAGTCTTCTTGTCATTATAGCTGTCCATATTTACATTCTCTTTTCTTCCTCCCGCTTTTAGTATATTTTGTCATGCTGTTTTTCTGTGTGACTTCTTATGCTTTATAGAACATCCTTTAATATTTTTTTAAAGGAAAGGAACAAGTAGTAATGAAGGTGAGTAGGCAAGCAGGAAGGAAGGAAGGAAGAGAGAAGAGGAGGAAGAGCTTTGTTTTTTAAGTAGTTGATCATATCTGTTGTTTACCGTGGCTCTGGGTCTTGAACCCAGGACTTGAGATGTATGCAGGATGGCTCTGAGGTATAGTAGACCACTAGGCCACTAGGGCGCACCCCCTTTAATATTTTTTGCAAAGTTGGTTTTGTAGTGATGCATTCCTTTAACTTTTGTTTGTCAATAAAGGTTTTTTATCATTCTTTCAGTTCTGAATGATAATCTTGCTGGATATAGAATCCTATGTTGAGAATCCTTTTCTTTCAGCACTTTGAATATATTATGTGATTTTCTACTGGCCTGTAGAGTTTCATTTGAGAAGTCTGTTGACTATCTTATGGGGGCTCCTCTATGTGACATGTTTTTTCTCTGGTTGCTTTTAATAGTCTTTCTTTATCTTATATTTTGACATTTTGATGATGATGTGTCTAGGTATATTTCTGTTTGAGTTTCTTTTATTAGTAACTCTTTGAGCTTCCTGAATCTGGAGGCTTGCTTCATTCTTCAGATTGGGGAAGTTCTCATTATTATTTCTCAGATATGGTTTCTGCCCCCTTTTTCTTTCTTTCTCTGTGACTCCTATGATGTGAATGTTGTTCCTTTTGATGTTATCCCAGAGGTTTTGAATGCTGACTATGATTCTTTGAATTTTTTTTAATCTCTTTACTCATTTGCTTGATTGAGTTCCTCTGTCCTGTCTTCCAGATAACTGATCTATTAGAAGCTTCATCCATTCTATTGTCGAATCCCTCTATTGAGTTCTTTAATTCAGTCATTATGTCTCTTACCTGTTTGAAGTCTTGTTTTAATTATACTCTGTGCTTCCTGACATTCTCTTTTACTGCCTCTACTGATTTCTGGATTCCCATGAGTATGTTCATCACTGTTACCCTAAATTCCTCTTCAGGTAATTTACATACATCTGCTGTATTCCCCTGGACTTTTGATTGGATTTATCATTTTACATATATTTCTCTGTACCTTTGCTCTGTCAGCATTCTGTTAATATTTCTGAGGGTTTAGCTTCCCTGGCATTGCATAAGTTTGACTTGCCCGGGATTGGCAATGAGGCTGCAGTTTTGCCTCTACCCACTAGGTAGCACTAGCGGGTAGCATTGCATTTGGGATTGCATTCTCACTTTAAACCAGTGGGTGGGGTTTCCAGTGGGTGGGATTTCTGGTGGGTGGGATTTCCGGTGGGCGGATATGCAGTAGGTGGGATTTCTGCTCTTTTTATCCCAAGCTCTGGCTTGAAATGATTCTGGGAGTGATTTTCGCTTGGAATTTCTTTGGCTGATTTCTGGTTATGGCCCCACCCATGCAATTTCACTATGTGGACTCAGCTCAGTCTGAGTGCACTGGATCTCTTTTCACCCCATTTCAAGCCAGACCTCCATTAGTCTGTGTCTCAGCCCCACTGGGCTTGCCTCTTGCTGTGTCAGCAACTGGTCCGCAAATCCCTAGCCTCTGCCCCACCGTGGGTTTGGAGACTAGCGATGTCCTTCCCAAATCCAAGTTTTTGGCTTAGCTGAGAACCCCGCCAGGTATCCTCATCCACCATTAGTCATCAGACAAGCTGTCTCCAGCCAAAGTGGCAGTCATTTCTTAGTGTTTGTCTCAGAAAAACAGGTGATTTTTTTTTTGTTGTTGTTGTCTGTGTGGAGCAGCCCCAAAGTGCATCCTATCAAGTTACCATCTGGAAGTCTTTCTCTCCTACATAGTTTTTCACCTTTTTTTCTTTTCCATTATTAATATCATATCTATGATTAATGGTTTCTATTTTTCTTCTTTTCTCTTTTGAGGAAAGTTACAGGAAGAAACTCTACAGCAAGTAGAGAACAGAAAGACTTTTATTTATTTTATTTAGCTTTTTGTCCTGGTCATTCCCCTACGTCCTGGGATGCAAACCTAGGTCCCTGGGATACGTATGGAAGGTGAAAGAAGGAGATGGTAGACACAATTGCTGCTCCACCAGGGTGCGTCTGCTTCTAAATATATTCTTCAAGGGCTATAAATTTTAGTTCAAAAATCCTAGCTGTATTCCTCAAGTACTGATATGGAATATTTTCATTATTATTCATTTAAAATATTTTCTCATTTTCTTGTGATTCTTTAGCTTGTGTGTTATATTGACATTAGCTGCTTAAGTGCAAACAGTTGGTGATTCTCTAGTCATCTCTTATTAGTTTCTAGTTTATTTCTTTATTGGCAGAACACATACTCTGAGTGGAATCAATCCTTTTGAAATTTTTAAGACTTCTTTGATGCATCATATGGTTAATTTGAAAAAGATTCCATGTGTAGATGGGATATAGGTATTTAATAGTTGGTAAAAGTTAAATTATGTTTATTTCAATTAACTTAGGTGTGTTTATTTAGTTTTCTATCCACTTACGACTTTATATATTTATGTTCTATCAGATATTGTGAATATTTTGTCTTTCACTATGATTCAGGATTTTACTGTTTTTTAAATGATCAGTTTCAATGTGTATATTTTCATTATCTCATTAAATATATATGGTTTTTGAATTGTTACAACATCCTGGTGGGTTGATGTTTTTATCATTAGGAATATTCCTTTATGTTTCTAGGAATGCTTTGTATCTGTATAAAATAGTATATTTCCTTTGATTTTGTTGTCATTGCATATATTTTTACACTTAAGACGTATCTCTTATAAGCAGCAAGTTTTTAACTAAGCATATCTTAATTTTTGTAAATTGCTGAATTTATTCTGTAAATAGTTCAATCATTTTCCTTCTTTTAGTATAGTTTTGCTTCTTTCCCTTAACAAAAAAAGTTTCTTTTATATTGTATCTGAAAACATCTGTAGTTCACTTTTGTTTTTGAAGGTTATTTTAGTGTACATTTCTAAGTTGATAGTGGAATTTTTTTTCAACACTTTAAAATGATATTTATGTCAGTTCATTGTATTCTGGCTTCCATATTCCTATTGAGAACTAAGGTTATCTTATTATTTCTTCACTGAAAGCTATTTATCCCTGTTCTTGATATTAAGATCTCTCTTTCAATCTGTGTCAATGCCTCCCTCTTCCTGCCTTAAAATAGTTGCATATATTATGATATTCCAAGTGAAATTCTTTGCACTTATTCAGCTGAACAGAAATTCTTGAATTTGGGTTTAGTCTTCAATAATTCAGAAAATTTTTTTGCCATTATCCTTTCAATCTGCTGTTCATATTAGACATTATGCATTTTGTTCTCCATTTATTTCTCTGTCTTTCTAGTTTGCGGTGGAATTCATTCTCTCCACATTTTCCCTTGTTATTTAACATGTTAAACATGATTACCTTAGCATTCTTATTAGTTAACTTCAGCATCTAGATCACTTATAAATCTGTTTCTACTGTTTCTGTTTCAGTTTGTTTGCTATTTTTGAATGTAAAATTGTAAATGATTTATAGCTTTCTTAATTTGTCTAATTACTTTAATCTAATATGGGATTTTATATGTTAGGCAGAGATTGAAGTATTGCTCTTCTATTTCTGGCTCATCCTTTGATTATATGCTGTTTCCAAGATTTTCAACCTTGTAAGTAATAGAATTAATGAGTCTCTCTCCTGTTCAATCTTGAATTCTATTCCTATTTACTTTGCTTTATGCATTTCACCTGAATTTTTTCATAGTTTTTCAAATGTCTTGAAGATAAAAAAATAATGATATGTTTAATGTCTCTCAAATCTCTAGATTCTTTCTCTAGGTTCAGGAGGTTTGCACACAAAAGCACATATGCTTTTCCCTAGATTTGGCCTCTTGCTGGGATAAACCCAAAATATTAGTATTTCTTCCTACACACAGAAGCAGTAAATGCCTTCTGAGAAAAAGAAATTTCAGGTCATCAGTTCGCCTCTCTTTGGTTCTTGATCTCACTAAACCTTGCTTGAGTGGATATCTGACATTTTTAGATAAATTGTTTTATGTCATACTTAACTTTTTAGATGCTCTTCGTGGAAGGATTGCTATATTACAAGCGATTCAGAAGTACATAATAACATTTAGATGTGAATTTGTCAAAGACAGTAATTTTACCTGCTTAACTGAACCATTAGATGAGAGCGTATCAGAGTTTATATTAGAATCTTCTAGCAAGGGAGAGGAAGTAGTATTTTAAAAAGCTCCTTGGATGATTCTTAGATTCAGCTTTCATCATCTTCTCTTCATCTAGTTGAGACTTTTGCGTACTGGTTATTTTCTTCTTTTTCTTCCCATTTCAAAACTTCATTAAGTGTATTGATATCCTGACTTTCTTCCCTTACTCCCTGTATGTTTCTCTGGATTTAAAGGGTAGTATAACACTAAATGAAAATGATTTAGGAGTGCTGCTTTTCTATGCTTCAAATTTTATGTACAGAATGACTATTCTGGAATAGATATTATAAATATTATAGCAAACTGGATTGTATGAAGTTTCATCAAATTAATGCACTAATGCAAACAATTGCTTATCATTTACTCAAGAATTCAATATTTTCTTATACTGAGTGTGAGTTCAATTTCAGGTCCAGGTTTGTAATTTTGCATCACTTATTTGAAAGTTACTTTCTACAAAGTCTTAAGCATTTGACAGATTTTTAGCATGACAAATAACTATAACTAATTTAGGATTTTCTAACTACTTCTATTACGTCTTTTAGTTCTCCCTCCCACATCTTTAACTGTTTCTGGTAAATTCCAGAGACTACATTATAAAAGCTTCATACTTCATTAGCCATTTTTCATTCCCCAGTTGGTGTGGAGATGTCTTTTGATATCTCCCCAAAACCTAGAGAAAAGGGCTCACTATTGACACATACCTGCTTCCATTGCTCTTGGATCTTGTTAAGGATCCTGTTTTCTAGATATTATCACTGTTTTAATACAGCTTCATTATACCTGAAGATATTTTGTAAATAAAGACAAGGCTCCTTAAAGATAATCAAAGAGTCTATCTTTATTTACAAACTCTCATAAACATGTTATGTTTGTTTCTGTGGAAAACCCTTTCTATAACTCAGATTTGACCCCATGAAGACATGACTTGAGAATCAGTCTTTGAGAGAACAGGAGCCAACTTCCTTGCCCCTATCAACCAGCAGCCATCTCCTTCTGCATTATTCTTGCTCAAGAATGTTATTATTTTGAAGTTTTAGTTACTTTTACTCTTATTATACTTACTACTTTTTAGAACTTTTCTAGAACCCATTGTGAACCCAAGAACTGCTAAAAATTACTTTCGAATGCAGGGCATGCTTTTCCTTTTGCAATTTTTAAAAAAATAATAAATAATTTGCTTTTATTTTTATTGCAATTTTTTAAAGGTGCAGGCAGGAATGAAGGCAAGTAGTCAGACAAGCAGGAAGAGAGAGGAAGAACTTTATTATTTAATTTATTGTTCATCTTGCTTGTTTCCCCAGGCCCTGGATCTTGTATGGACTTTGGGATGCATGTGTACTGTGTCCAGTGAACTAAACCACTATGCCACCAGGGCACACCTTGTCTTAATTATAATTGCAAAAATAAGCAGATAGTAGTCTTTATAATTATTTAATATATAAGCTTTCTTTGCAATTTCTTTAATAAAACCAGTCTAGTCTGATGCTCATTCATTGAAAAAATGTAACTATCTTGCTTCAAAACCGATACTTATAATGTCCAATTTAATTTAGAGCATTTTATTTCTTGCCTCAACTTCAAAAACATCTATTGATAATCATTTTTGTTCACTTTGGACACAGAAAATGTTCATGATCAGAGGATTTTACATATATATACATGTATATATATGCACATATATGTATTTAGTCTGTGAACACTAATATTCAGAAATATATTTAAATGAGGACTGGTGGCTAGAAAGAGGGTGCTGACATGCATAGAATGGCAAACAAAACCACTGTCCATTGCATGTCCCATGAGAAATGATGCTGTTTCCCTTTCCAGTAGAACTGAGTGGGAGGTTGTCCAGAGGTTATATAAGGAGATCATCATAGCTTTGAATTTAGGAAAATGTACATGGGTTTATTCAT
This sequence comes from Solenodon paradoxus, assembly GCA_004363575.1. Taxonomy (NCBI): domain Eukaryota; kingdom Metazoa; phylum Chordata; class Mammalia; order Eulipotyphla; family Solenodontidae; genus Solenodon; species Solenodon paradoxus. The sequence goes on from RJWH01000056.1 coordinate 112,783, forward strand.
GAATGCACTCTCCAATCTGGCCTCTCTTCTGTTTGTTTCCAAATGAATCCTGCTTTTTGTTGGAATAACTGCTTCGTTTTGTTTGAGATTAACAAGTTCTAATGATCTGTTTTGTTGTGCTACCTCTTTAACCCCCTTTGGCCTTCTAGAATGTATATAATTAGCAGCAGAGTCATCCACACCCTTTTCTATATTGTCCTCCTTTCTAACTCTGTCACCACTGCATATACTACACAATCACACCCAGACAACAGACATGTCAGTGAATAGTTTTCTAGCATTTTAAAAGTCATCGCAATATAATTTTTAGCAAAAGACTTCAAAGTATTGTCTTTGAAAAACTTACTGAGTGTTAAATGTACACAGCAGATTTGTTAAGTTCTGTAGAAACTAACAAGGTACAGTTTAATTTTTTTCTTTGTCTCTGAACTATAGATGATATTTAGGTAAAGACAAATACTAAGTCATTTTAGGTTGAATGTACAGATAACCTGATAACTGTGAAGAATATATCCCAAAACAGGCTTAAAGAGTATACCCTTTACTAACCCAAACTTCTCTGGGTAACTGTTTATCTATTTGTGGTCACACGATAGTTGGGGAGCCTTCTGAATAACACATGAATGTTCATGTCAGGCTGCCCAATTCCTAAAGTCAGGTGGGCAACACTGACTGCTTCTAAATGTTCTCTAAAGTTGAAGGAGTTTGGGGTCACAAGCACGGAGGCAGGTGGGTGGTGATAGTGTGGATGGGGTCACTCACAATATTCTCTCAGACCAAGGAAATGACCCTGGTTCTTACTAAATATTCTGTTTAGTCATTCTAAAGGGACTTCCTAGTCACTCTCTACAATGCTACCATCTTTATTATTTTCATAGTACTTGCTATCATATAAATTATCTATTTTGCCTACTAGTTTGTGCATGCAAACTTTGTGAGAAAAACTATTTTGTTTTATTTCTTTTCATCTGTGCTATGTCCCTAGCACCACGAAGAGTGTCTAACACAGAAGAGAGACTCAATAAGTAGTTCATGTATGACTAAACGAATAGTTATCCGCTTATGAAAGAAACAAATATACTAGAGGTATTACATCAAAAAATTAGCAATTGATAACAACAGATTTCAAAGAATTCAGAAAAAACACAGTGAGAAAGAGTGTTTTCAGTGTAGGCTGAGATTAGTCAGGAAGGATTTAAGAAAGAAATACTTCTAAGAGGTTTTAAAGATTTGCCTTGTAGGAACTATTTATTATCAATAAAAGGAAGCTTTTAATAATTCTCGCTTGCAAATTCTGTGCTCTAAGTGTAGTAGTCAAATGGTTCAAAGTGGAAAAGCAGGTGGTTTTAATTCTAACTGTAATAAATTTCAACTATTAACCATTTGATGAAACAAGGAATCTATGTGGCATTGACTGCTCTTACTGATAATAGATTACATTTTTAATCTTCTCAGAAAATGTAGTCAGCTCTGTCCTTGCTCTTAAGGGTCATTCAAAAGGCTAGATTATAAAGGTACAGCTTCTGCTCTGAACAACTGACTGAGTCCTGATTCACTAATGTCAGGGCAAGCAATCTAGTTGTCATTACTTCTCCCATATGCAGCCAATAAAAGGTGAAAAAAAACAAACATATTTCTGCTAGAGCACCAAGTTCCAACCTTTTCACCAAGCTTTTCTCTTAAGGGTCTGAGTCATATGGTATGTTCAAGTTCTCTTGATTATTTTCCCTGATAGGTAATAGATGAGAGAAAGACAAGGGTCTCTAGAAGATCAAAATTCAAGAGTAAATAACTTTAATAAAAAGAACAGAAGCTGATAAAAGAAATTAAACTAGTATTTGAAGTCCTACTACATGTCTAGTTTTCAGTATAAAATAGAATAGAGCATACTACTTTTCTGCCAGAAATGTACTTTCATCTTAGGGTGACACATTTATAATCCTTAAAACTGAGAAATGTGCTCAATGCACCCAAAGTACATGTTAGTGATTTTATACCTTTATGGTTTAGCAATTCTACAGTCTTTTGTAGAATTTCCTAATTTTTCCTATAATATGATTATTAGAAGAAAAATATCTCCTCCCTTCTGCCTTCCTTTCCTAATGTCAGCCTTTTCTATAAAATGCCCAATGTTAAAAAAATACCTTTCCTTTCATAAACTTAAGTTGAAATGAAGAAAGATGATGACTATTTCTCTCCTTCCTGTCTGTTATCCATATTTCATCTTCAACTTTTGCTTTCAACAAGCGCAAATGTATATTTTCCTTTTCCAGCAGTGATATTTCAGTACCAGTTGTACTTAAGTCAATTTTCATAATTGAATTATTTCAACAGATGTTCAGATTTTTATTCGGAAGAAAAAAATACCAATTTATTTTTTCCTAAATTTATTATTTTACCTTCTATTAAATAAGAAGGAAAGTAGGTCATTAAAATATAACAGTCTTTCATCTTTTCAGCAACATGTAGCTTCTATAAATATCATCATAAACTAAACAGCTATAAAAAACCACACTTTTCTCATTAAAATGCTGCTACTAAATCAGAAACTTTTTTCATGATGTCTAAATTAACACAAAATAAATCAGCAACTTATAATTCTGTGGCGTTCATGCTACCAAACCATATAAACTAAGGGTAGTTCTATTAGCATAAAATATTGTTATCATAGATATATGATGGTCTTTAAAAATAATATATCATTAATAGTTTTAGAAACAATATTTTTATTTTTCCTTTATATTCTGTTACTATTTATCTGTTTAGTCACCTGCTAGAATGTGCAAATAGATAAATAAGCATGCAACAATAATATAAGAAAATATGTGAGTGAAATCTATTATTGATAATCATTAAATACACACACGCATATATATAGATATATTTTTTAAACTGGAAATAGGATACCAGTATTACATTTTAATAGAGAAACACCTCAACCTAAATCACAAAATATCATTGTACAAAGAAAATTAAATGTGAAATCTACCAAAATGTAATGCAAATATTATTAAAAATCACTACAATTACATAAAATGTTAAATTATTGGCAATTTTTATGAAGTAGACATTTTATGAATACTTATTATTAAATAGTTTCAATTAATTAAATACAAATATTAATCATTAATATTACTATTAATTGAATATTGCTTAAAAGCAAACATAAAGAATATATGTAAAATTGTTATAGTCATAATGAATAGTGATACATTTATATGCTGCTATATCTAATGAACATTACATCAATTGCCTAAATTGAATCTCAAATGTTCACTTTGTCTTTGATGTTACAATCCTCTTTATATACCTTGAAAATGTTTTCATTAAAATATTTCCACATTCTCTGATAGAGGATGTGGTATGAAATATAGATTAGTGCATGTGGAGTGAAAAATACTTGAAGCTAGATGTAAACTTAATGAATTTCAGAACCATCTTTGATAGAGGTATAGTCAAGCATTGATCAACTTCTATGGAACATACTTTTTCATCAACCAGGAATTTCAATAAAGAACACAAAATATTACTACATTAATAGTAGGGCTCAACAATGATTAGGGTTAACGCAATTTTAGACCTGTTCTAACAAAATTTAAGCAGTATCTTCACGAAGATCAAGCTTATTGCAAGTAACAAAGCCTGTTAGCTATGACAAGAAGCTGAAAGCGAAATCTATGACTAAGAGAAATATTAGCCAAAGGAAAAAGGCCCCAAAATGACATTGAGGACAGAATTGCCAAGAAAAAATTTCTAAAAAGGTATTGTATTCTGTATGTGATCAGGGATTTAAAGAAAAACAAGAACATAATGAAGTAAGAAATGGAAGAATTTTATATAGCGCGTGAGAGAGACATATATATACCAAACTAGAGATGAGAAATGTAATATCTTAAATAAAAAAATATACTGTATGATATTTACAGTAGATTAGACAATTCAAAAATACATAAAGTCACAAACATAGTAATAGAAATTACTTAATATAAAGTACAGGAAAAGATGACTGAGTAAAATGGATAGATCCTTAGTAAATCATGGGACAATTAAGTGAACTAACAAACATATTATTTAAGTTCAAAAAGGATAAGACGGGAAGAAAAGTTTGAAGAAATAATAGGAAACGCTTTCCAAATTTTCACACCAAGAACATCATAGCTGATTATTGAGTGCGGTGATAAAGATTTAAAAGCAGTCAGAAAAAAATTAACATTACATACAAAGAGTGACAATATACTGGCTGTCAGAGATTATGCAAGGCAAAGAAATTCAAGTGCCATATTTAAAATAATGTATTAACAAAACCACCTGGTCAATCTAGAATTTTATATGCAGTGACCATTTGCTTTCAAATAAGAAATCAAGATACTTTTTTTCCAAATTAAAAAAAAATGAGAGAATTCATCACTATCAGATCTGAACTTTAAGAAATGCTAAATGAAGATCATTAGGTCGAAACTATCAGATGAAGAGCTAAACAAAGAATCAAGAGCATCGTAAGTTACAATTTTGCAGGTAGATATAATTTTTCATTCCAACAATGAAATATCATACAATTAAATATGTCTATATCTGATAATAGAGTTCCAAATATCTGAAGCTGAAACTGATAGGTGTTAAACATACATGGCTGAATCTACCATGATAATTGATATTTTTGTACTTCTCTCAGTAATTGATAGAACAGGTAAAACAGCAGTAAGGATACAGAAAACTTGGACAACACTGTAAAAGAACTTGAAACTGTAGATGGTTTGACATGAAATAGCAAAATCTTTGGCATGTTTTCAGTTGAGATTAAAAGACCAAAAAATTAATTACTGACAAGTTAACAGAAATATTTCTAAAGTTGAAGGAACATAATTCATTAAAATAATTGCATTAAATACTTCAAAAATCTACTAACCATTTGTAAATGTTTTCCTTTATAGCTTTTCATTTTTATTACAGAAAAAATGATCAAAAGAAGACAAAAAAAATCTACCATTCAATCCACAGAGCCTAACATTATTAATATTTCCAACACATCATCTATCTACATATATATGATGATGTGTTTTTGTGAATACCTTGCCAAATCAATGGATAAATTTCTTCAAGATCATCACTGATAATTATATGCAAATCCACTCATGTATTGTATTGCATTATACCATCATTTACTTAGTTATTCTCCTGTTATTAGGCATTTGTGTTACTCCTAAATTTTAACTGGTATATTTCTAAATATAAAATATATATATAAATATTACATAGCAAAAATAATGAAACATACTGATTGTTAATAAGAATATAATGCATTTTTATTTGAAAAAAACATGAAACAAAATAAAAACTTCCCAGTATTTAAAAGGAGAAAAACTAAGACTGAAGATAATTTGTAAAAATTACCCCAGTGTGCCACAATTACCAAAATCAAATTTTTTAAATATCCACTTTCAAACAATTACTGCAATCAAATGGATTTTTAACAAAATTCTCTGACTTTTAGAAATGTAAATGTTTGCATTTGTATTTCTCTGACATCTGTATCAATTTTAATAGATTTACATAAACACAGTTTGATATTTTCATCGTTTAAAATACGTATATTTTCTTCATTGGTCAAATTAAGTAACACTTCTGTTTTCTCAAATGAAGCTTCTACATAAAAATAATTCATTCTGTAGTTTTTCAATTAATTAGTGACTCCATCAATATTTGGTAATATCTTACAGTGGTTTTTAATAAATGTTTCTCAATTTCTTTTATAGTTGTTGGCCTATATAACTATCAACTGTGTCAACTTTTATATTCTGAAATGCTTTATAGAACTTTAGTTATTTCCTTAAACAATTAAAATCAGATATGGTTAATATCATAATACTAAAAACTGTTGTTTCCTTCACCAACTCATTGTAGTTTTGGTTTATCTTTTTTCTTTTGTTTGCTTTTCCAGGAATTTTAATTTTAGCTATTGGTTTATCAGCAAAGCCAGCTTATAGATTTGTTATCAATGTATTACTTTTCTGCTATCTAAAATATTTTACCCTCATATAAACACCATTATTTCTAAAAATAATGATGACCACACATTATAGACTACTTGAAAAACCTATGATCTTTCAGTACTGAATTCAAATCTCTAAATTTTAAATAAAAGAGTATGACCAACTACACACACACACACACACACACACACACACACACACTGACAAATAAAAGGACAGGTGGCATAGTTAGGAAAACTTCTTTCTTTTCCTGAAGAAATTACTGAATATATACCATACAATGTAGAAAATGTAGAAATATATTTCTAAGATTTCTTCTGCCTCTCTTATATTATTAAATTTGTAATGTTTTCATCTGAGTAAACTCAGTATTTTATAATAGTGATCTTAATTTTTCTTTTAATAAATGCTATTATGGTATGTCTTTATGAGTTTTTGTATTTGTATTTGATTATATTGTGTTGGATCTTGAGAAAATATTCCATGAAACTTTTTAGTGTTTCGAATCTATTTCTTTTTCTTTTCTGGAATAGTAAGCATTAATGTTTGTGTATTCCTCTTAACAGTTGGAATAGTTGGAGAAGAAACAGCTGGTGATTTTAAAGGGCCTACCTTATAAAAACACTTTCAATATTTATCTTAGTCAATCCCCATAATAACCCAGTGAAGCAAGGACTATTATCTACACACTTTTTTCTAGTGAAAAAGTAGATTTAAAATTAAATGAGTTGCCTGAATTATATCTTTAGTATATGATAGTGCTGGAACTCAGAGTTAGGTCTATGTGACATCAATGCCTGATGCCCTTTTTACTAAATTAGTGTCTTTGAAGGAGATGTAATTCCTATTAGGGATGTACAGAGTTTGATATATATCTAATTGTCTTACATTTACTGTATTATTCATTCTTTGCTGTCCTTACTCAATTTTTAATGGGGATTTACCCAGGATAATTGGATGTCGTAATTTAATAGTGGAATTTTAGAAATGTGTGTTCCCTAGGCAATCATTCTCATCTATGCTGTGGTTTCAACTACTAAACTCCAGGCTGTCAGCTTCAATGCTCTAATGTGAGCTAAGCAAATATGTTTTTTAAAAACTCAGATTAAATACTCCACCTATTGGACTGATTACCACAAATGATCAAAAAAATTACTGTAAAGCATTTGAAAACAATGAGAAACAAGAAAAATATAATAAAAATAATCTTTAAGTCAACAAACTAAGAAAAATACTAATATTTTTCTGGAATGTCTACTGTTCAGTTTCTTTGTCTTTTATAGATACACGCATATATTTTAATTATCAGTTAGACTCTGCTAAATTATTCTGGTTTCTAATTCCTTTTAAAATATGATATGAACATTTTTCATATTATTAAAATTCTTCAAGAATGTAATTTTTTAAATTAGTCTCATTTTACAGTATTGTGTGGCTATACTATAGCCTAGCAATTCCATATTTTTGCACATTTAGCAATAAATATATATATATAATTTTTAAGCAAATCATGGGAGAGATATAGGTTTATATCTTGATTTGCATTTAGTTACATAACCAAAGAACTTAGTCTTTAGACAATTTCATCAGGCAGGGTAGCTTTGGATTTGAGCAGTCAAGAACTAATAGTGGTAAAATATATACCACACCTTAGATAATACCACTGTTCATCTCAATGGTAGGATTCATTTTAGGCTGGATTTCATCATGAGTTGTCTGTCAATTTATATTGTAGACCTTCCTCTTCATAAAACTTTAATTCCTTAATGAGTATTTCTATCAGATCATCTAATGCTGACAATATTTTTCTGTGTGACGACAACAGATACAAGAACTAAGGTGACCCTCTAGATAATAATCTTCTAAAGTCAGGTGAACTTAGAAACCACATTTAAAATGAAATTAAATGCTGTACTATAAATCTTGACGAAACTATTCATTACTAAAGCTTCTTCTGCTCTTGGCATCCTCTGAATTTCTTCTTACACTTTCTCAAATCTGTTATCTGTACATTTTTGCATTCTTGTAAGTGGTTTGTGAAATAAAGAGAACATTTAGTTCCCATTCAACTATTTTATAATAGCTTTTAAATAGGAAAGTTGTGAGGAAATGTTCACATATAATGTGAAGCTATTGAATTTTTTCATAAAAGCGAGAAAAAGTAAAAAAAAAAAACTCATTTCACCTAATGCATTTCCCAAATTGCCATAAACTAACACTCTTTATCATTGGAAAGAAAATGCTGTTTTTCTTCAACAGGAAGCAAATATATTTGCATCATAACAGAATGGTGAAGCTGCAAATAGAAGGGTAAATTTTGGTTGTTTCTATGCAGACTAAACTAACTGTCATAACCGTCAGATATTTGGAGAATATTTTCACAGAAAAGGTGAGGATGTAATAATTTATTCATTAAAATCTACTATTTACTTCCCACACATAAATAAATACTTAAAAAATGACAAAATCTCAATGACTTCGCTTTCTTTTCTATTCCACGTCCAACAATCATCTACGACAACTTTATCATCTATCTTGATGACCCTTTTAAAACTCTGATTTCACATTTTGTTTCTAGGAAATTCTACATCCACTTGGTTTTTCTACCTTGAATATATAATTGAGCTCTTCATCTTTCTGACCTGTTGCAACTCTCATATCAGGAGACAGAAATTTCTCTCTTATACTTTCATATCTATCATTCTCTTCTAGAGAAACTATTCTTTCTATTCATTGCACCACCTCTCATTCAGTTCCTCTGTGTTTTCCATGTTCATTGTCACTATTTTGGTTATGATGACCTTTTCTTCCAGATTGAAATTGCTGAGTGCTTTATCTCTTTGACTTCCTATCGTTCCCTTTTTTAAAATTATATTAGCTAATTTAATCTCAATTAATTCCCATATTTTAATTTCTATTGCTGTTTTTGTTGTCCCTGAAATGTCAATAACTGAAAAAGTTATGTTGTTGAATAAATCTCTTACATCCATGTTATTCAGCATCATTGCGGCTATCGTTACTAAAATGTCTTTCCCTTTTTATTTTTTTAAGGAAAGTACAGGCAGGAATTAAAGTAAGTAGGCAGGCCGGCAGGAATAGGAGGAAGAAGAAACATTTACTTAATTTAGTTGCTTATCTTAGCTGTTGCCTTTATTGCTGAATCATGAGCCTGGGTCCTTGGGGTGTATGCAGACTATACCTGACAGGAGGTGATGGACCCAATGACTGCTCCTCTAGGGCACACCCAAAATTTATTTTTAGATGAGTTTTGGAAATGCTAGTCCTCAGTATCTGCTGCAATTCTTTTGAACTCTTTTCAAGTTATCAATGTGACTCCTAATTCCTCAGTTCTAGACAGATACACTCTGATATAATCAGGACACAGCATCATTTAATGTGATCACTATTACTCTACTCTTTGTGGTAGGATCACTTCCACCTGCTTCTTTATTTCCCATGTTTGAAAAATAGTGACTTATTGTAGTGATTCTCAGCCTTCATTATTCATAGAACTGTCTGAAGAACTTAAAAATGGAAATCCCTGTATTTGCTTTAAAGACAATAATTAAGGTAGTATTTTGTATGGCTCAAAATCTGAAATGGTATGAATTCACCAAGTGATTGTACAGTGGAGGGCCATAGACCCTCTGAGAAACACTGTCTCAAAGACCGGAACTCTGAAATTTCATCTGTCCCACTAGACTTGCAAATAAAAATCAGGACACCTGGTTCAATTTTTTTTCAGATAAACAAGAATATATATAAGTATGTCCCAAATATTTCAACAGATATACTTGTGCAAAAAAATTTTGTTAAAAATGTTAACTGGGCATCCTGTAGCTTTATTTGGTAAACCTGGAGGCTATTCCTTAACCATTCCTCTTCCTTCTTTCACCTTTGATGGCTTTTTAGTAAACACCAAATTACCAGTCCCTCACTCCCAAAGGGGTGTGTAGGTTTCAGTTTTTTTTTCATGCTCAAGCCCACACTTCCCTTTCATTTGTTCTCCACTAGTATTTCTCTTCACTTTTCTCAAGGCATTATTTAATTCTGATGACTTTTTCTTTAAGAAATTTTTTTCTTTATTTTTGCTATGCTTTTCATGTAGATCAAGCTATTTTCTTATCCCCCATATTTCTACCTATTAAAATTCTGTTTCTTTAATGCTTAATCACATGTGCCCCCACAGACCTTATGTATCCATCATTGCAGCCACTTCTTTCTCTTATAACAATATACCTATAGGTGTGGTTTCCCAATTAGCCTGGAAATAAGTTCCTTGGAGATGGGAATTTCATTTCCAGTACCTAACAGAGGGTCAAGTATATAGCAGGTACTCAGTGTTTCTGTGAGACTCTCTGGACAGTATCTCACCTCTGCATTAAAATTCTTCTCTGGTCACTGCTCCCTTCCTGACCTTGGGCTATAAATATTTGTGTATTTATTCTACTCACCCTCTCCCAATCCTTACCTTTTAATAGCACAGATCAATACTCATCAATTTTTTTAAGGGAATGTGCAGGCAAGAGATGAAGGTGTGTAGGTAGAAGGAAGAGAGAAGAGGAAGAAGCACTCCATTTTATTTTTACTTAGTTGTTCACTCTGATTGTCTTCACCCTGGATCCAAGACTTGAACCCACGGGTATGTGGCCTTTGTCCTTCTGAGGCAAGTGACCTAACTGCAACTCCACCAGGGCTCACCAGCTCATTGATTCTTGTAGCCACTTCCACATATAAGTCACAGTCTTACAACATGTAAATTATTTACAGAACTTCCCAAGCAGTTGCTGTGCCTTGAATGACACATTATATCATTGTATTTCCATAACCTTGGGTCATTACTCCCTTTTACCAGCAGCCCATTTTTGCCCTAGCCTCCCATGTAAACATATCATTTTCTGTGTGTGCTGCGATGTAATAAAAATGAGAATTACTGCTTTGTGAGTGAGAATTGACTAAGTAGCTAGATAATTGTAATTTACTAATGTTGAACATTGGATTATTTGCTTAACTTTTCTATCAGTTTCCTTGCAGTGTTGCTGCACGGTTGAGAAAGAAAATGCTTATTCAAGAAAATATTTAGCTTTATTTCATTATTATTACAATGATGTGCAAGGAACTGTGGTACAGATTATGGATTATACATATGCAGGAGAGCTATTCTGTCCTTAAAGAGATGCCAGCAGTGTTGGGGAGAGAAACATGTACATATGGAAGAACTACTTAAGTTTATGACTAATGCCTGATGCAAGTTCTAGAGACAGAGTGAAAGAAAATTCAAGAGTCAAGTGTAAGTTCAGGCTGCCCATGAGGGTAAAAAGGAGCAAACAATTAAAAGATGACTAGGAGTCCTTTAGGTAACAGGGAACCTGATCAACATTTATTATTCTAAGGAATTATCTGGCTATAAGAAGTAAACTAAGATATATATGATCTTATACTTTTCAGCCTGGAATTATCAGCAGGTGACAAATTTCATTCACATTTTGTTTACTTGAAGGTTTTGGCACATAATTCGAAAATATCTTAAATAGCATATAGTGTTTCTTCCACTCTTTAGTTTCATGATTGAAGAATAAAAAGAGATCCACAGATCTATTATTTTGTTCTTTATTTTGGGAGGGCCTGTGTTGTTTTGTTATATACTATAGGCATAGTCCCCCTCCCCTCCCCTTTCTTCTTGCTTGCTTTTTTCCTCAGTTTAAGATCAGAATGACTTTAGATAAAGAGAGAAAATGAGAACTCAGGATCTCAGTGCAGGGGCAGTGTCCCCTCTCTGATCTCAGCTAGCTTCAATGTTTGATCAACCATAACAAGATCATGAAAATGGAAAAGTGAAAAGATGGGAGACTAGGAAGCCACTGTCCAGCTCATGACTGGATGGCACAACCTCAAGTCAGTGGGTTCCCTTTCTCAGATTCTTAGTAAGGATTTAAAACTAAGAAAAGTGAGCCAAATAGTACCTACCCTTAAAGAATTTCCTAAATTGGTCTCATCAGCAGTAACTTTAATGTGATGCTGGGAATACATTCCTTTTAAGTAACATTTGCTTGCTGACTGCTTTGACTTGTGGTTTATCTTAAAATGAGTCAACCTGCCTGATATCTTGAAAAAATACTTCATTGTTGTGGAATTAGCTCTCAACACCAACTTGAGTATACATCATTAGTTTCCTGTAACTTACTGTATAAGCTTAAAACCATTTAGAACAGGAAACATTTGATTTTTTTCCAGGCACGATCAATGGAATGCCATCTTTCCTCCATGCCAGATATGATGCAGATTTTGCTCTCTCTACCTGATTCATTAGTGCATATTATGGTACTAATACCAGCATCACATTAGTGAAATTAATATTTAAGTATAAGGACAGTTTATTCTCTTATTAGGCACACCTATATTAATATTAGAACATTGATTTAGATGGAAAATTTTCACTGTCGTCTTTAACAGATCAATTTGTGGTGAGGTTCTGGAGGATCACAGAGTTTTATGAAATAGCTTAGAAGATAAAAGTTTGCTTTCATTTCTCTCTAAACCTTTCCTTGATCATCTCCCAATTATTTTCAGTAGTCTCTTCAGGTCAGAATGTTGTCTTTTTTTCCAGCACATTATTCCCTTTAGTCAAGAATAGCCAGTCCAGGGGAGAAGGATCAGGGTGTGTGTTGACTCTGAGCTGCACTCAGGGATCTAGTATGTCAAAATTTATTCATTCTTTATTGGAATCCTATTTGCTTAGGTGCTCCTAATTAATAATAAGTTTATTAAACAAATAAACTCACTGAGAGTGTGTATCAAATGATAGGCTTTATAATATATGAATTGTAAGAATTTTAGGTAATATGCAAATATATGGGGGAAATGTCATGAAAAATAATAATTTATGCAAATTTATTAGATAAATTTTTGGCATTTCACAAATGCTCAGTATCGATAGCATCTCATGAAAACTGAGACTTGGAGAAATTGTGAATGTGACTCAACAAGTCTAGAAGGAGCTGCAGAATCAGAAAAATGATGCTTGCTTGATATAAAACAGTAAATGTAAATTAGAAGATTTTAAAATATCAGTGACAAGACATGAAATTCAATTGTAAGCACATCTTGATAGCTTAACTTAAATAGACAGTGTTTGGAGTTTTTTAGTTCAAGTGGAAAAAGAAGAAATGAAAATTATCTCAATTAGTTTCAAAATATAGAATATCTAATTGAAAGAATTCAACTGCTTACTTGAAAGGCTGTTTATTTACTTTCTAAAAAGCATTTATTAGAAGATATGTGAATGACCATAACAGCAGCTTGGTTTCTTTTTCTTGCTTTTTCTTTTCATTCACTTTTGGTGATACTTCAAACAATGACAAAACTGACCCCAAATGCCCGCCCATCCCCAAAAGGCATTATGCTGCCCCTAAATGAACTCATTTTGGGAAACTTACTTCTCATTGTAAGCTCTGATGCTGAGATGTCCTTAAGAACACTCTGGGTTTTATGCAACAATTTTGAAAACGACCAAAATGCGTTTGCTGTTAGTTCTTTTCTAGATTGAAAATTATCTTGTATGGAAGCTTGATTTTGCTCTTTTGTGACTCTTTTCCAAAAGAAATATAACAAGCTGAATAAGTATCATTAGGCACAGTTAGTTAATCAATTTCCATGCTTTTTGTATAGAATGTTAGCATACGCAATGACATTATCTCCAAAACCTGTCCAGATTTTACACTTTCTCCCTCTTCACTAGCACATCTCTAACCCAAGCTCACAAAGTGGTGAACCAAAAGCCTCTAGATCACTTACAACATTTAATGATCCTAAGCATCCTCCCAGCAACTCTGTAAGATGATTGCTATCATTATCTTCATATTATGGAAGACAATGGAGAGGCACAGAGAAGTTAAGCTAGTTGTCTCAGGACAAACAACTATGGTTCGAATAGTCTCTATGCTCTCATCCTCCCTATCATAGAGATGACCATATTCTTCCACCTGATTTCCATGCTTCTACTTTTGCCTATCAGCAGTCCATTCTCTACACACTGGCCAGGGTATTTTAAAAAATGTAAATAAAATCATATTTGATTTTTTCCCATCTCTCCCTTTCTTCCTTCTTTCCTTCCTTCCTTCCTCCATCCTTCTTTCCTTCCTTCCTTCCCTCCCTCCCTCCTTCCTTCCTTCCTTCCTTCCTTCCTTCCTTCATTTAAAATAGGTCAATGTCTGCCCATTACACAGAATAAAATTGTAAGTACTACTTACTGGGGCTTATAAACTTTGCAGGATATGATCTTTCCTCCTTCCTTGTCAATCTCTTTATAACAGAGTACAAACTGCATGGGAGTAGGATCCTTTTGGTCTTGTGTATTTCCATATTCCCAGCAAGTTAGCAATACCAGTGGCATAACTAAGAGATTAAAAGTCATCTGCAAGAAGACTATTCAGGTAGAAGGTAAGCCGATAGACAGAGGATACTCAGAAACTCAGTTCTCCTGCACATGATCTATTATACTCATAAAGTTAGAGAGCTTTCTTTGTGTAGTGGTCTCAAGGAAAAAGTAGAAGTTGCTAAGTCTTCTAGGACGTAATCTCAGAAGTTGTATGACATCATTTCCTTCATGTTCCCTTGGTCAAAGCAAGTCACAACATTAGTTTGAGTTTATGGGTGAACAAGGAGGTAGATTCCTAAGGATGAAACACAAAGTTATATTGTAAGAAGCACAGGATGCATTTGTGCCCATTTCTTAATTTACCACATCCATTAACTTTGCACAATTTTTGAATCAAATAGTTCTTTTCCGCTCAATTTCCAGGAATAACCTCTAAAATCTACTGAACTTTATAAATTTGAGGAAAATTGTTTTGTGTTATTTTATTCTCTAAAATACAAACTGGTGTTATAGCCAATTGGACAAGTCCAGATCTGGTTGAAGGACTCTTTAAGATTATCTCAGTTCAAACAAAAATAAATAGAAAATCCAATTCAAACTAACTTGAAGTATAAAGGGAAACTATTGACTAACATGGCCAGTCCAAAGGTAGGAGAGGCATCAGGCACAACTTGATTGTAAAGTTAAATTCTGTCATCAAGAAACCCATTTCCTTTTGTTTCTGTTCTTTCTCCTGTGTTGTTGATTTTATTCTCAAGGCTGACTTCCTCATGGTTTACATATTAATAGCTGAATTTCCCAGGGCCATCGACTTATATATATTCATGTGCAACAAGAGACATCTTTGCCACAGAATTCTCACTGAAATAATATTCTTATTGATTTGTTACATGTCCACATCTGACCAATATCTATGCCTGAACGATGAGTTTTGCTCATGGATTAGCTTAAACTGCATGTTAAATCCTGTGAGTAAAAACAGTTTTTTAGAAACAGGTTTCCTTAAGTAGAAACTACTAATTCTTGAAAAGGAGGTCATTATTACTGTGGATCAGAGTGGATAACACTTCTGCTGGAGGATTATTGTAGAAAGTATTGAAGTTAATGTGGAAGCCTGAGGGCAGTTAGTACACAACAGCCTACCTGGTGAGAAGATCCACTGTAAACAGAGAGGTGAACTGGCAGAACTGAGAGGTGTGGCAAGAACCATGGGATCACCAACAAGGTACAGCCTAAGAGAAAGATGAAGCAAAAGGAAGGCCTTGGAGGGAATGGGGGTATTGTCATAACCTGGCAATTAGAGCTGAGCTGAGAAAGGTTTTCAACATAGCAGGGTGAAGGAAGAACAAGCCAGACCTTGACTGTGTTGGTATAGGAGGAAAGAGTTTGAAGGACTTTACACAATAAGGTATTAGCAAACTACCCCTACCAAACACCCCATCAGAAAGCACAGAGGAGCTCTAAAAGGATGCAAAGCCACAACCCCTGCATCCATCTTCACCACCCACTGAACACGAATTGTTCCAGTGTTGTTTCCACAGCTATAACTTTTACAGAGTGAAGGGTTCTTTAAAAAGCAGAACCTCCCAGTGTAGACCAGAAGAGCAGTGGCATGGCTATAGCCATGTCTTGCTTGACATATTCTGTGTTTTTAAAAGTAATGCTCAACCAACTTTCAGAAATGGTTTTTTCAACAACTAAAAAGCTATGTATTTGTTTTTAGAAAGTGTAACTACATAAGGCCAGCATTCTCACAGAACAACTACTGCATGATTAAGCTGTCACTGCTCATTTTTTGAAGGTTTGTCCTTGTGTGTGCATGCATTTACACCTACCTGGATCCTTGATAAAGTTGTGCCCTTAGTCAAAACTAAGAAGAATTAATAAGAGAGTAAAGAACCTAAGACCACAGCTTCTTAACACAGAAAAAGACGCACAATTACTTGGTATCTTGGAGTCATTTTCCACTCTGAAAAAATTGTAAGCAACTTGAATCATTGTAACAGCTGGATAATACAATGGAAGGCTTCCCAGACTTTGAAAGTGCTTCTTGGGTGGTAGGCATACCTCTAGTTGTAGCCTAGGGCACAGTAAGGCTGAGCCAAGGCACTTGAATTTCAACAAATTTTATGGAGACTGTATAACTTGTTTTTTGCTGCTGTGACCTGGAATACTATATCCATCCATTTATCTATCTATTAACTACATATTCTATCTCTACATATGTATATATTATATGTATATATACACATATATGTATATATACATGACTTTTTTCCCCCAATATTTATTTCCTAACTGAAATTCGTTTTATGTAGTAGAGACTGATACAGAAAATGAAGTAGAAATTATTCACATATTTGTCTTTTTCTAATTCTTCGTTTGTTTTCTGGTTATAAAAATCAATGCATACTCTTTGTAAGAATTTGAAAAAATATGGATTAAATACAATTAAAGAGGGAAAAGAAGCCCTTCTTTAATTCTAACAGTCAAAGGCAAAATTTATTTCCAATTCTCCCTTTATTTCATAATTCCTTCTAGTTATTGACCTATTTCTCTGCTTTACGTAACAGAAAATGTCCTCAAAAGCGTTGTCTTTTTGTCCAAAATTATCTATTCCCAAACTCTCGCAATCCAAATCCAGTTATGTTTATACCACAAGAGAAGTCATTGGTGTTCAGATCAAAAACGAATTCCTAGTTTCTAAATCCACTGACCAGTTCTCAGCTAAGACTTGACATTTTTATTAATCGCTTCTTTCTGGAAACATTGTTTTAACTAGGCTCCAGGACACCATTCTCTCTGTTCTCCTCCTATCTTTCATCTGCTTCTCAGTCTTTTAAGAATTTATTCATCTTCCCCTTCTCTAAACATCAGGACAGCCCACAACTCATTCTCACTCTCCTAGGTGACCTCATTGCTCTAAATATTATGTTTGTATCTTCAGTCAGGACTGCTTTTCTGAACACTAGACTAACTCTGTTGAAAAGCATAATAACTTGAACTACACCAAACTTACCCCTTTTTCCTCAACCCTACTCATTCTGTTAATTTTTCTCATTTTGATAAATGTCAGTCAATTATTCCAGGTTACCTACATGGAAAGTCTTGTAGTCTTGATTCCTTTCTTTCTCATATACCTCAAATACATTGCTAAAACATGTTGGTCTCAGTTTCATAATATATTCTGAATCCAATCACGCATCTCGTCTGCACCCTTTACCAGACTAGTTCAATCTACCAGACTCTCATTTCTTTATTGCAATAACTTTCTCAGTGATCTTCAGGCTTCTGCCATGTCTTTGTTTATTATTAAGCCAACAAAACTCAAGTTAAATCCTGACACTTCATTTTTCCTAACTTTTCAATATATTCCCAACTCTGTCTTCAGCATTATATGCATATATGATCTGGTACTTTGCTAATTCTCCCATCTCATCTCTATTCATTCTTCTTCTGCTTATTGCATGGCAATCTCCTTTTTGTTCCTTGAGTACTCCACCTCAGGGCATTTGCTCCTGCAATTTCCTGCCTTCATTCCCTTTTCCCAAAGAACAGCACAGTTCCTGTACTTTCTTTCATATCTCTGCTTGAGAAATTATTTCTGATATATTTTCCTACCATGTAAATTAAATGGGGTATTTTCTTCTGAATTTCTAAGTTCTTTTAACTGCCATAGAAATTTCAAAATCGGTCAGTTTCTCCAAAAACCCCTCCCCCAAGACTCCAAAGCTCAAACCTACTGGGATATTGACTGAGATTGCTTTGAAACTATATGGGCATATCTATTTTTCCTTTCAATTCTATGAGCTTTTAACTTTTTATAGTTTCAGGCTCTGTTATTAGGTGCATACATACTTAGTGTTGTTATGAAGTCTCAATGAGTAGATTCTTTTAAAATTGTAATATGTAATTTATCCATATTCTTCTTTCTACTTTGATAAACATTGCCAATTTCAGTATAGTCACTCCAGTTGTAGAAGAAAGGACTAATTGACTCTTCTCTCCCTCACCAATAAAAGTGTATCCCAAAAGTATTTCAGGGCTCAGATTCTATATCTGGCCCACGCATAATAAAGCTGTCTTCGCTGCTTCTAAAAGAGGACCGTTCCGATTTTGTCGGTTTAGAGAGCTATAACATTTGGTTCCCTTGTCTGGGAGCCCCAAACGTGTTGGGTTTTTGGGGACCAACGGATTTGGGAGCCGTCTCAAGGCTGGCGGGATGCAAGAAGACTCCAGGAGAGGCACGCCCTGACGCAGTTTGGCAGCCACAAGGATAGGACACCTCCCTCGGCCCTGAGCCATATACTCTGCTGGGCTCTGAGAAGGAAGCGAACACAGGAATGGCTGCTGGAACAGGTGATATCCCGGGGTAAAAAGGACCCAGCTCAGGCCTGCCCACTGGCAGAAGGAAAGTCTGATCAAATTTCAAGAGATTACTGGAAATATTATATTACTGGGATCTCTCAGTCAGGGAATTCCTGGGGAGGGAATGTCATAACTTCTGTGTGAGTGGAGTGTGAATGATTTGTTGCCCCACTGCGGGTGCCACGCGGCTTGTATGAGCCAATCCCTGTGGTTCCCTTGTTGTCATAGGCATAAGGGTAACTCACGTGGTTCTGGAGTTATATGGAAGTATCTTAGCTAAAATGGCTTTGTTTTCCTAAGAAAAAATGGCCAGGCTGGGACTGAATGAGCTGCTTGTGACTACTTATCCTTTGTCTGTTTCGCGCCACTGTCAAGACTGTAAAAAAAATGGTGGGGGGGGACAAGCCGAATCTATAACTCTGCAGTGAAAATTGGCTTGGGACTGGGCTGGAGTGCAAGGTGGGGCAGGGCTGAGTGGCGGAGTTGGATGCCCCCGGCGGCTGAGCGGGGAGCTGTTGCCCCCTCCACATGCAAGAGACTCTGGACTGGAGCCCCCCCGTACCCCCCCCACTCCTCTGGTTAGCAGTAGCAGTGAAAATACCAGCTGGGTTCTCCAGGGATTTCAGCACTTCCGTGTTCTCATCCCTTTTTGCACTCTCAGCACTTTTGCGCTCTCTGTGCCCCTGCCTTCCTTCCCCTTCCCCCTCACTGCTGGTTGAAGGCTGCTGGCAGTGGAGGCTGTGGTCTGAGCCAGAGAGGTGGTGCGGCCACAGGTGGGCAGGTTCCCAGACCCTGACAGTGACTATAACGGCTATGGCAGCAGATTGCTCAGATTGCGGGATGCTGCTAAAACAGAAGACGCAGGCTTGCATAAAACTCCATCCTCCTTGCTAGTGGAGCTGGGTGCCTGGGGTGACTGCCAGGGCAGCGGAGGGCTGGCCTTTCCCCGTTCCCCCGCCTCACCTGGGACTTTTCCACCCAACCTCAGTGAGGTGGCAGCGGCAGGAACAGGGATGACAGGGCATCTGGCCCCGCTTCAATTTTTCCTAGTGACCCAGCCAGCAGGGGCAGGCAGTGGTTCCTTGGTTGAATTTCTTCACAAAATAATGGTATTTTGACAGATGCTTGGCTAAAGTTGAAAATCACTCAAGTTGAGCCACTGTGGATCTGATTCTGTCTTGGAATAATGTAAAGAACTACCACCCAGACCAAATTCTCATGTGAAGTCTAGGTTAAAAATCTCCCAAGGGCTCCCCTTAGGAGTGTGGTTCATTCAGCCAGAGAGGATTAAGCTAAGAGGGAGGGCGGGTCCCTGGCTCAGGCTTACAGCAAAGAGTTTGGTACCTGCCAAAGAGGACCCTCCTGTTCTCTGCTTGGGCGGGACCAAATAGCCAAGCGCCAGGCTCAGATTTCATTGGGTTGGAATGGAACAGCATCCCTGTGTCTGAAACCTGAAACCACAGGGAGTATTTGAGACTGGCAGGGCAGAGAGAGAGAGAGAAAAAGAAAGAGGGAAGTCTCCCACTATAGTTGGGTTAAAAGTCGGATAGCCGGTTCCTTGCTGTCACTGGCGGAACCTCCCCACACAGCTCCATCTGGGAGCCACACTGCCTTGGCCCGGGCACTGGTGCTGGTGGCAGGGCAACTCAGGCAGCCTCCGGCACAGGCACCGTGTGCAGGCGCGCACCCCGGTGGCAGGCAAGGGCCGGGGCTGGGGCCTAGCAAGCGGTGACCACCACAGCACTTGTCCAACATGGAAAATCCAAATACCAGTTTCAAACACTTGGGAAACATTCGCCCTCCCCAACCCTGCATCGTGCATGCATCCTGGCCCTCCCGCTCCCAGCCCCAATGTCTATGTCAATATCCTATCTCCCCCCCTTCCCCCCCCTAGAAGTTTGACTAAGGATACAAGACTATTTAGACCAATTAAAAGAATCGGTTATTCAGTAACGACTCTGATGAATAATCAGGGACACAGATGACTGTCTAATGCCCAGCTTACCCAATACCAAGGGCTACTCTGTGAAAACCCTAAGTTGACTCTAGAAACTGTGCGGACTCTAAACCCTGCCACATTTCTACCTTCAGAGGAGGGCACTCCAGAGCACAACTGTGCTGAAGTGCTACATGAGGTGTATGCCAGCCGCCCAGACCTGCGAGTCTCCCCATTGCAGAATCCTGAGCTCACTCTCTTCACGGATGGATGGAAGCCACTATATGAAGGAATGGGAAAGGCGAGTTGGCTATGCTGTAACTACAGAAACTTCTGTAATTGAAGTCAAAGCGCTTCCCCAGGGCTGGTCAGGACAGCGAGCTGAACTTCACGCTTTGATCAGAGCCTTACTACTAGCAGAAGGGAAAAGAGTTAATATTTATACTGACTCCCGCTATGCCTTTGCTACTGTGCATATAAACAGAACCATCTACAAAGAAAAGGGAGTATTAACCGCTGGGGGCAAAGACATTAAAAACAAAGAGGAGATTCTGAAACTACTAGTGGCTGTTTGGCTTCCAGCAGAGGTCGTCATCCAACATTGCCATGGACATCAAAGAAATATAAATTTAATATCAAATGGTAATAATTTAGCTGATAAAATTGCAAGATTAGCAGCAGAGGGCAGAGCTGGAGACTCAGCCTGCCTTATGGCATCAGTCCAAAGACCAACAAAACCTCAATATACCCTACAAGAAGAAGAATGGGCCAAATCAGAAGGGACCATCAAGAAAACAGGGGAGTGGTGGTAGCTTCCAGATGGTAGAATATGTTCCCCACACGCTCGGGATCCAGCTTGTCATGGACTATCACCAGTAACCCACCTTGGGAAGACATCATTGGAAATGCTTCTCCGAAGGCAGTTTTACATCAGTAAGCTCTCTGCCCTCTGAGGACTGTCACAGAACGGTGCATCACGTGTGCTACAAACAATGCCAACAATGTCCCATGTCCACCCCCAGGGGTGCAGCAGATGGGCAGTGCCCCCTTTAAGGACATTGAAGTGGACTTCACTGAGCTGCCCCAGGCTCAAGGGGACCAGTACATCCTCATCTTGATCCTCACCTATTCAAACTGGACAGAGGAAGTCCCTACGAAAACTGAAAAGGTAGGGAAGTGAAAAAAGTGCTCCTCAGAGAAATAACTTCCAGATATGTTATATCCCTAACCATTCATAGCAATATGGACTAACTGATCCAGTCCAGACAGGGATTAGGGGTAACTCAGAGAGTTGAGTGAATGAACCACATCCCCAAGGTTGCTTTTGGAAGAGTTGTTCAAGAAAACAGGTCATAATTGAGTGGGTCTCCTGCCCTAGCTTTTCTCTGGGTAAGATTCACCCCAGAAAAGCATGGGTTCTCTCCATTAGAGATTCTGTAAGAAAGGCCCACACCAATCCTGGGTAACTTCCCCAGGAGCCTTCCTCAATTAGGAGATCTTTGGGAACAAGTCCAGGCTCTAGGTGCCATCTTTCAGGCTGTAAACAGATATGTACTAGAAAGAGCCCCAGTTTCATTAGGAACCAGTTCATCCATATGAACCTGGGAATTCAGGTTAGGGTCAAAGACTGGAAGAAGGAACCACTGAAACCTCAGTGGACAGGTCCACATACTATTGTGCTTGTTACTCCAACTTCTCAGAGTTTCAGGTATATCTCCGTGGGTGCACTACTCACAAGTGAAAACAGTTCATCAGAACAGCGAATTATCTAACCAGGAAGGAGACCCTGCTGGCCAGAGCTCTGTCTGGACTGTGCAGCAGCTGTCTCCCACACGTCTCAAGCTGACCCGCAATTTGTCAGAGACTTAGAGGAGCTGATGATGCGCCAGGAGACTCTGTTTATCTCTGTTCATTACCCTGTTCACACTACTGGCTTTACTGCTTTCAGATGCCCTTGTCAGTCAGTCCTGTGGACCTCTTCCGTGAGATTGCTGCCTGTCAGCATATATAGATAATTGGAAAGGCCAGCCTTTCTCAAATTCCATTCTGGAATATTGCTCCAGTTTTATTGCATCCCTTAAACCATGAACCTAGTGTTATACACTCTGTTCTCGGTGTTCATTCACCCATTATGGACCACCCCAATAACAGATCAACATACACCTAACCACTTCTTGCAGCTAGTCCAGGATATAAAAACTTTTAATTTATCCAGCTGCTGGCTATGTGGTGGGTCAGGGCCAGAAACAAACTGGCCCTGGATCGCTGTCCCCCTTCACCTTGAGTGGATTCTGAGTAACCTCTCTGAGGTCCATCATGGTACAGTTTGGTGGAACCCAGAGACAAACCATGATTGGCCATTGATAGAATCACCCCCCCACCCCCGGGATGTTTTGTCTAAAACAGATCACTGCAAGTTCTGAAGTCTTCCTCGGCCACCGTCATTATAATTGGACATATGCCAGGGAGGCAGTTCCCCTCAACTGTGCACCTGCAGAAGGGAAATAGGACAAATCCAGTATCTTGACTAATAGCATCCAGACCCCATTCCAGGTGACAGATCCTAAAAATAAGGAAAATTTTTGTAGATAGTCGGGAGGAAATCATTTTTTAACAGCAACACTTGAATTTTTTTTTTTTTTGAAACAGTATTACCCTGTAAACGCTGCAATGAAACAGGCATCAGTCCTTGTACATCTTACCAAATGGGCTTGGAGCAACTCCAATGGTGAAGATAGTCCTGGATTCACTTGGTATTGGAGTCTAACCTGCCAATATAAGAACTGTACTTGGCATCCTAGCTCTAACTTATGGAACTATTCATATGGCACCTATAGGGGCTCACTGATCCTGGATCCCCTTTGGGAAACTTAGACGATTACTATTATCCAAGTTTGAGATGATAGTGACGGGGAACAGATCTTTGAAACCATTGCTTGTGCACTAAAGGGTCACTACTGGATCTGTGGTGAAATGGCATATACCTGCCTACCTTAAGGTTGGACATTTGTTAAATTGGCATAATTAGGCCTCAGTTCTTCCTCCTAGGAGGCCTACAGGAGAAATGTTGGGAATTGGAGTTTATGATGAGTTATATAGACCAAAGCACAATTGATAAGGTTACAAGCAGTAGTAGAGATAATTACCAATGAAACAGCTACTGCACTAGACTTGTTGGCAGATCAGGCTACCCAAATGAGAGCTGCCATCCTCCAGAACCAACTAGCCTTAGATTACTTATTAGCAGAGGCAGGAGGAATTTGTGCTAAGTTTAATTTGACAAACTGCTGCCTGCAAATATTGGACAATGGAAAGCTAGTTAAGGATATTGCCATAGGTATGCGGAAAATAGCACGTCCCATTCCAGAAATGGGAATCCCTCTTCGACTCTAAATGGCTTTCTTGGTTCTCCTGGGCTGGTGGATTCAAAACTTTGATGGGAATTATGGGACCCATTTTGGGAATTTGCATATTGCTTCCTTGTCTTCTGCCTGTCATAATAAGCTTGATTCGGTCCACCATAAACACAATTGTTCAACAGATCACAACGAAGCATGTCTTGCTGCTCAGCAGTATAACCCCAAGCCTGCCGATGATGAACAAGAATGCTAACTATACTCTGTTCTGTATTCAGAAGGTCCAATATGCTGCACCTCCACCCACTACGACCTTGTCCAGCAGGAAGTAGCGAGAACGAGTCTTCGTCTCAAATTCCCCATCTATGGACTTTCAAAGCTAATTGTCATCAGTTTGAAAACAAAAATGGGGCAATGTAGAAGAGAGGAAGCCACACTCCAGTTTGTAGCCACTGAGGACCAACAGTGGCCATCCAGCCACCAGGTGCCTGATAGTCTAGACTGGCTGAAGGCTACAGACTAGATAAAAGGATCTTTTCTGAGAATAGAACCCTATGTGCATTTTACAATTACGTGAATCCTGGGTGTTATCCATATGAGGAATTCACAAGTGAATAATTGAATTCTGTTTGTAATTCCTGTTTTAATTCACACCTTCCCCTCTTCCTCAGCAATAAAAGTATATCCCAAAAGTATTTCAGGGCTCAGATTCTGTATCTGGCCCGCGTGTAATAAAGCTGTCTTCACTGCTTCTAAAAGAGCACCGTTTGGAATTTGTTGGTTGAGACAGCTATAACACAGTGACTATACTTTTTCTTTCTTTTATTTCCATTCTTTTTGTTTCCATTCTTTTTTCTTTCCATTCTATTTTCTTTTCCATTCTATTTTCTTTTCCATTCTTTTATTTCCATTCTTTAATTTTAACCTATGAATATGTCTAAATTGTGTTTATTTTGTGTAGCATATAGTTGAGTCTTTCTTTTACTATCCAATCTGATATTTGCATTTAAATTTAAATTAAGTTGATTTAAGGTAAATTCAGGGTAAAATGTACAAAGATACAAAAGGTATAGACTTCTAATTCTGAAATAAATAAATATTGGGAATATAATGTGCAACATTATGACTATAACTAACATGGCTCTTATGAGACATAGGAAAGTTAAGAGAATAAATCCTAAGAGTTTCATCTTGAGAAAAATTCTTTCCTTTTTTCTTCTTTTTGTTGTATCAGTATGTGAAGGTGGATGCTAGTGAATGTGGTGTGGAAATAGTTTCATAATACATGCAAATAAAATCATGATGTTTTAAACAGACACAGTGATGTATATTAGTTATTTCTCATTAAAGCTAGAATAATTATGACAAAACATACAATAAATGAAAATTTAGATCATTTAACTGTGTGGTTATTGATATGGGTCTTATTAGACTAATATCTTGCTACTTATATTTCTTTCATTTGCTCTTTGCTCACTTTCTCTTGCTCTTGATTTCTTTTAGATTGACTATTCCAATGAGTCTTAAAAAAATTCTATTCCATTCTGTTTTTGACAAATCTCTTGTTATAGCCCTTACCCATGTGTCTTGTGATGTTAGTAGATGCTTTAGAGTTTAGAATACTCGACCTAACACATTTCTATTTCAAATATAGCAATATATTGCATATAGTACAAGAATCTTACAATACTATACTTGCCTGTCTCCCTTCCAGGTCTCTGTGCTATGATTGTCATACATTATACTTTCCCATGTTTAAAGCCCATACCACATTGCAATTATTTTTATTCAGACATTTATTTGAAAATTGATTTAACCATTTAAAAACTTAAGTTTATACAAGCAAATGCCATTTCTTTGTTTTTCATCGTTTTCTGTAGATCCATATTTCCTTCTTATGTATTCTTCCTTCTTCCTGAAGGTATTTGTTATTTCTACAACTGGAGATTTGCCCTAAAAGTTTTATTCTGCCTTTTCTCACTATAGAATTATAGGTTCAGTTTTTTCTTTAATTACTTTAAAGATGTTTGTTGCTCCACACTCTTGTAGTTTTCGGCATCTCTGTTGACAAAACTGTTATGCTTATTTTCTTGGTATTTGATTTTTTTTCTTGCTGATTTTAATATTTTCTTTTTATCGTTCGTTTTTGACAGTTTAGGAGATAATTTGATGTTATTTTCTTCATGTTTGTTTTGCTTAGATTCCTTGACATTTTGGCTGTGTAGGTTTGCAGCTGTCATCAAATGTAGAAAATACCTAATGATTCTTTTCACTAAAATTTTAAGTTTTATTTCTATTATGACTCTAATTATCTAGATATTAGGTAACTTGAAGTTATAACATGGTTTATTAAATTATTTTTTCTCTATAGATCTCAAAGTGTTTATGTTACTAAAATTATTACAGTTAATAAACTTTTCTTCTGCAATATCTACTCTGCCATTAATCTCATCTGATGAATATTTTCATCCCAGACATTGAAATTTTACTCTCTAGTAGTTTAGTTTAGTTCTTTTTAAAAGTTATTTCAATTTTTCTCCTATGTCTTGAACATTTAAAATTCAATTAACTATTTGATGTGCACTTTTGCTAATTGTAATATTTATGTAGCATTTTTGTTGTTTTGAATTAGCTACATACTCTCCTTGGTATAAACCATATTTTCCTGCTTGCTTGCACTCCTCATAACTTTTTACAGGACGCCAAACATTGTAATCTTTATTTTTTTATCATTAAAACTTTTGGACTTACAAATAATCTCGTGGGAGTTCTCAAGCAATGTTAAGTTACTTGGAAATAGCTTGATTCTTTCAGGTCTTGCTGTTAAAGTTAGGTGGCTCTCAGGGACTTCACTGTAATTCATTTAAGTTATGCCTCCTTGTGCTGTTGACTGGAAATTCTCTCAAGATGTAAGCCATGACAATCATATGGTTCACCTGTTTATTTTTCCTTTCTCAGGGATCACTGTTCTTTGTTACCTGATGTCCTGTATCTTGAAATATCCTGTCTCATGTATCTTGCCAATTTTTTCGGTTATTTCAATCTAGCTTCTGTTACTACATCATGGTTGGAAACATGGTTTTCTTTTTTAATTGTTACTAAGAAACTTTTGTTAACTTTGTCTTAGTATAGTCAGAAAATATGGCCTAATAAATTATGATTTTTATATTACTGACGCTTTCTTCTTCTCTGTTAGTATATGATTAATTAGGAGTGAATGTTCATGACCAAGTTCTCTATAAAGTTAAGCATTGTTACTTTTTATTTGTACAAGTTTTGTGCATTTATTGGGAAATTTTGGTATACCTTTTTCTTAACATGTTATATTTGATTACCGAGTTTCTTTGATTAAAGTAACATATGAATAGTTCTTTATGATTAAATGTGGATAATTAGTTTATTCTCCATTCATATTCATTATTTATTAAATTCTCTTGGAAATTTATTCATGATTAAATTGATATTTTTCTCATTTCCTTCACGATATTGAAGTATCTGTATTCTCAGTACGTATTTTAAAACTAGGGATAATAAAAATAGCTTGAAAATAGTCTCCAGGGACATGGATTTTGGTCATATCAGGCTTTTATATGCTCTGTATCACAGCTCAAATCATTTAATCTTTCTGTGCCTTAGTTTTCCCTTATGCCATTAAATGACATGGAATTAGATTACATCTAACATTGTTTCCAACTGTGAAATTTGATATACACATTTATATCTCATCTTTAGGTAATGTGACTGTACAAAAGAGTTTTGCTGAAAGCCTGACATCATTTGTAGGTGGTATGAGGGAACATCTGTTGGCTCTTGCATTCACTATCTTAAATTTAAACATTTTGTGTTTTTTTCCAAGTGACGATATGCACATTATTCCAGAGAAACCCTGACAGAAATACATTTTTAGAAAAAACTAGCCATGAGCTTTACACTCCTGTCCTATTACTAGGTCATATTTTTTTGGCAGTTGTGCCATATTTTAAATAGATTTTATGATGATTCCGTGAAAAGCACATTTATATTATATTGCACTTTTATGCTAAAATGTTCATTTTAAATGCAAACATTTAAATTATACCGCAACTTTTTAAACTCTGTTTTGAGAGTGATATATTTAATTTTTAATAAATTTTGAGCATAGAGATAACTGAGTGGTTTGATCCTCTCCGGACCAGGAGGTCTGTGTTTGGAGCATATGTGTCTCAGTGCTAAAGTTAATATGTAATAGCTCAATTAAAAAGCTTAAATTGATCCTCACAATAATATAAGCAGAGGCAATGTTTTGAGTTTGTTTTCCTTCTCTTTATATGCACATGTACAAATGGTAGGCCTGAGGTAATGAGATTCTTTTCAACTGAAGCTGCCTGTAGTTAGACACATGAACAAAACACCTCCAAATAACTTGCCTTCCTTACTGGCATTTACGTGGGAGATGTGTTTTGATTTGCTTTTGTGTAGCAAATACTACGTTATCTGGGCCAAAAACACTTCACCATCAGAATTAGATACTGTAAGCACAGCTGATTTTTAAGAATATTTTGGGCAGCTGCAGAATTCGGAAGCACCAATCCACCAGGCATTTCTTCTTGCCCAAATTGAGTCACTCTCTATATTAAATCTAATGTTACATATAAACGAATATTATCCTTCTCCTGCTGACAAGATAAATATACAACAACAAAACTAAATGGGCAACACATCTAATGGAAAAGCTTCACATTTAATTAAGGAATAAATAATTCTGAAATTAAGTCAATACGTACCCATGTGTCATTGGGCAGAAGTCCATTGTTTTAAAATTCCACGTGAAATTTTCATTTATTTCTGAAGAGTATGGTTAGACATTTTTCTATTGTTATAAAAATAAGATATATAGGACACATATATGTTTAGATTAGAATATAATGAAGGAAATTAATATTTGATTTTAATTTGCACTAGGGAAAAATTGAATGTGAGATGAAAACTGCTCACTCTGGCTATATTTGGAAATAATCTATGAAGATATTTCCGTAAAATTATTTCAGTTGCTGTAAAGCATCTCTTATTTGTTAGGTAGCATATCATTTTCTTTCAGAAAATTTGCTTGTTGGATATTTTTTATAATCTTTTAGTAGTATTATTAATATTGTTTCACAGCTAAAAATGAAAAAAGCTTATAAGACAAATCATACAGCTGGAAAGGGGAAAGGCCTGAATTTTAACCCAGTCAGACAAAGGGCTTGTGCTTTTGTAACCAAATATAGGTATTTTGTCACAGGCATACAGAGAGTTTAAATACCTGATACTGGTTTTTGCAAAAAGCAAAGAGCTTTTTTGTGACTCAGTCAAGGAGGTAGGCTCAGATGGCCTCTGGGATCAAAATTGGCCCCAGGAGCTACAGATTTAAGCACTGAGAAGAACAGGGACTGGGATAATTGGGTAAAAGAAAAGAGGAGTTTTCGTCAGGTATGTGTTTTAGTGAGCCTGATCTCTGGCCTTTCATATATCTGTATGGATTACATATGTGATTTGAGGACTTGCTAAGATTCACACAGTGGATTTAAGAGCTGTGACAATTATAACAGCAAGGGTTCTTTCCACTCATCACTGATCAACCAAACACAGAGAATGAGATTTTATATTGTGAAGAAAAGGCTTTTGAGGCAAATATTGATAACTTGGGAGCATGGTAGACTCAATCCCAAAACAACCACCTCAGAGTAGTGTCTATTCATAAGGTTACCTGTTTCTGGTCTTTTCCTTAGTATCAAATTTTCCATTTTTAGAGGAAACCTCATAGATCAGACATCCTCCTGGAATTTGTGAATGCCCTTATCAGAGTGGGGATGGAAAAGAACAAGAACATAAAGTGGGATGAGGACTTTTTAAAGTGGAAAAGAAAAAAAGGACAGGCTGAGAGGTTTCAGTAAAGGGCATTTGGGAAGGGGGAGGCAGACATACAAGTCCTAGTGATGAGGGACTCTGTGATTCATTGACTAACAGTTCAAGAAAGCATTCCTGAGCATTAAAGTACAATTTTATAAGTTTATTAGAGAAAATGAAGGGGAAAGAAAGCAAAAGCAGGAGATAGAGTTCTCCTGGACTTAGGAGGCTACACTGATTGCTATGAGATTACTAAATTTATATCCCTCTTTTAGCATGAGGATTGGCCATTAATAAGAAGGGACTGTTTTTAAACACCAGGGACCAGGCCATCACTATAGGTGGTTCAGGTAAAATCAGAAGAGGAACTTTCTGAGAGATTTCTCAGTTCAGGTCTAAGAGCTTCTGATATCAAAAGGAATTCCATGCCCTCTTATTGATGCTCCATCTTCCATGCTTGTCTGGGTCAATGTTAATTTTGGAAGTTTACAGAAATGCTGAGATGATATGCTGCATCCATTCTAATTTCCCATCACTAAGGCTGTTGCTTTGCTATTGTTGACAGGTGGCACTAGTCTTCATTCTGCATCAGCAACTTGGCTTTTGAGCTTAGTACTTTACTTTGGGGTTGGTTTTATTAGCGCAAAAGATGGATTCTAAGTTAGTTTCAAGAGAGAAAAAAAGGAGAAAAGCAGGCTTGTTATCTATGTTAAGTTTTGAATTTTAAGCTACTCAATGCCATTAAGGTAACTTTCAATAAGAATGAGTGCACTGCAGACACTCCCCTCTTCAGGAAAACTACACTAAAGAATGTGAAGTGAGTCTTATGAGGTCAATCTCTGACAGTGAGTTAACTAACTGACCAGATATACTTTCCACTCTAACACCCACCTGTCATGAGTTAATTGTTTTTACTGGCAGCCCATTTGCTCTTCCCTAAAATACATAGAAGTTGGGACTCATTTGATGATAACCATTATCTTACCTATAAAGCTTGTATGTAGATGTATAAGGAGGAAATAAGATTGACTAGCTAAAGCCTAAGGCTTGCTGGCAGTCTCCACCTTGGTATAGAGGGGAGGGTCTTACAGCAAAAACCCTTCCTTAGCAACCTTGGTCTGAAGACACACACCCTAGTTTTTCCAGCCCTTTACTCCAGGCAACTTTACCAGCTCTTGCCTGAACTCCAGTCTCTGGTTATATCCTTGAAGGGAGGATTTCCATTCCCCAGGTATATACGGGAAGCCATCTTGCCTCTACACACACAACAGCATGCAACTTGCATAGAGTGACGCATGTGGTGGGATACACACAAACATATACATACTGTACTTAATGTAACTTTCCCAGACTTCAGGGAGCTTAAACTCATTGCTAGTTTAATTCTAATAAACTTGCCATGTAATCCTGGATATTCGAGCTATTCGACTCTGTAAATTCTTTCCTGACAAGCTGCATCTCATTAGGGTGTCCAAGCTCACCCCTGTCAAAATGATCAAACAACCTTCTGTGATTTCATGGTTATTACCCACTCACAGAGCCTCACCTCACCTTCCAACCCTGCCAGTTGGTCGTGGGAAATGTTTTCCTCCTTCCGCACCCAACTCAAAGTTACTTTCTAAGTTCAAGAAGCAGTTAGGCAGGTAGGCAGAATGAGAAAGGAGGAAAAAATATCTTATTTTATTTTAATTTTGTTGCTCATACTAATCATTTTCCCTGGATCCAAACCAGGGATTCAAACCCAGAGATGTGTGATCTTGTGCTCCTTCGAATGTAATTGCTCTAACTGCTGCTCCATCAGGGTACACCAAATTTTTCATTTTTAGTGTTTAGTGGAACTAATATGTGCTAGAACAAAAGTAGATTTTTTGGTTAAAGATTGTGCAAGTGTTGGTTAAATAAATGAAAAGAATCACTATTTAATGTGTTAATTTGCTTAACTGGTTTTAAAGGGAGGTTAGCATGTAAGATGTGCCAGATATATTTGAGCATATCTCGCTGCTTCTTTATATAGAGATTTTAAGGAGAATAGCGTGCTACATAAGATACTTGAACTTTGTTTTTGTTTAAAGGAAAGTTTCAAGCAGAAATGAAATGAATAGAAGCAGATAGGCAGGAAGAGAGGAAGAAAAATCATTTTATTTATTTTATACAGTTGTTCCTAGTTGTTCCCGTTGGCTCCAGATATTTATCTGGGACCTTGGTAGTAGAAGTGCCCAATGAAAGGTTTTTTCTCTGGGCTCCGCAAGGAAAGAATGCCAATCAGACAAAAAGTCGAAAACCAGGGCTTTATTGGCGAGGTTCTCCGGTCCGCAGAACAGGGGCCAGGGAAGTTGCGCCTGAGCGAAGGGAAGCGCGCTCTTAAGCAGAAATTTCGCAGGCTTTATGCGAGGTGATTGGGGATTGGTTCTGTAACTCTAGGTGTTGGCTTTTCATTGGTGACTGGCCCAGACCCGGGTTGCCATGAGGATGAATGCCTTGGCCCAGGTCTCTGTTTCGTCAGCCATCTTCTTTCCCAGATACAGCCGCCATTTTGTCCTTCTGGACCGCTTTTTGTCCCTCTGGGCCAGCCTAACATTCCAACCTCTTTGATAGGATAAGGGGCTCCGTGATCGATCTGGCTGCTTCCTTTGCTGACAGGGGGCGTAGAGGGGAGGGGGTCAGAGGTTGGTGACGTCTGGCTGAGTCTGGACAGGAGAGTAGGCCCTGGTCTGGAGCAGCATCTGGTGAAGGTAACCCAGGAGGCTTTGCGGATTCTGTCCTGGAGGAATCTCAGAAAGCATGGGCCTAGCATTAGTAATACACAGATTATCAAAACTGGCCCAATGGTTGGGGCCAAAGTGATAAAAATCAGGGAGCGCCACCATGGGGTCCCCATTTCTGGCGGGGTACAGCCCTTTTTCAACTTGTCTTTAAGATTTTGGAGAGTGTTGACGTTTTCCTCTACCAGGCCTCTTTCGTTTACATAGAAGTAGCACTGTTCCTACAAGAAGAGGCATGTTCCCCACTTTTCTGCAGTTAGGAGGTCAAGGGCCCTGCGGTTTTGGAGGGCGATCTGGGCTACTGAGGTTATTTGTCTTTGCAAAGAGGCTAGGGAGGTGGCAGAGGCATCAAGGGCTTACTCTAGCTCAGCCCACAGTTGGCAGGTGGTTTGTAGGCTGTGTGCTAGGCCTGTGCTGCCTATTCCAGCAGCTATCAAAGTGGTGGTGAAGGTTTGGCCCACGAGTACAGGAAAGAAGACAGCTCGTTTTTCCCTCTGCCTGGCCAACTTGGCCCCGAGCTCTCCTTCACCATAATGCATAAGCTGTGGGGTTAGCACAGTCGGATAGCATGGAAAGGCGGAAGAGGAACTGATGGTCCATAACAGCATCCTGTTATACCAAAGGAATGTACCTGGAGGGCTGGTGGTGGTTTCTGAGACTTGCACAGTTTGGTTGCAGGAAGAGGAACTTACGGCAGCGTAACATACCTTGTGGTCGCCCATCAAGTCTTGGAAGAGTGGCACTTCTTTCATGGTAAAGGATATTGGGGATTTTGAGACAATAAGAGGGTTGGGTATAGGGACTGCTGCAATTGGGGAGTGGTCGAGAAAGGCACATAAGAAGCAGTCAGTTATATCTCCTATATCCGAAATGTTGAGAAGCTGAGTGCCCTGGCGGATGAGGTTAAGCCAGGAGAAAGTGCTTTTGGACTGTTTTAGGGCTCTATTGCTGTCTAAGAATTCCTCCTGGGTGAGTATGTTGTTAGCCCGGTCAGTGAAATCCGACAGCCTGGGGGTCATGGGGGAGTAGGTTCGGTAGATGAATGTGTCCCCTTAGGGACCTGCATGCCAAATTGCCCCATAAAGCTTTCCATTAACCCCCTTTTCCCAACCTGATCCCAGGGGTCCGATACAGTATACTGCCATAACTGGTTCTTTGCCCATTCCGTATATTTGCACTGGTAGTAAGGGCATCCCCCATATTTGTCAGGCCACCAGTGACAGTATTCTTTAGGTTGTTTATGGAGAAGGCACATGGCATGCCATGTTTCCCAGGATTGGGAGAGACTTTTGAAATTACTGGTGGAGGTGTTCAGCATAATGGGTTTGGAACATTCTGAGAGGGGGCAATCAGCGATAGCTACGGTATGAGTAACAGTATTCTTGCCCTCTCTGTAAGTTTCATGGACAGAAAACCTCCAAACATGTTTCTTTTTCAGTTTAGGGGGGGTCCCTGACAGATTTGGGAGAGAGAGAAGCAAGAGGGAGAGGATCGGAAGCAGCTTCATTTGGGGAGTCTGATGTGCTGGTGAAACGGATTTGAGTGTCCCCTATGAGTTGAGCTGTCCACCTGTCTGGGGCCAGAGCCAGCTTAAGGTGGGTTAGGTGGACCCAGGCTGGTTGTCCAACCAGTTTGGCTGCTGTGGGAGTAGTGAGGCTGACAGTGTGTGGTCCTGTCCACTTGAGTTGCAATGGTCCCAGTTGGAGTTCTCTGAGTAGGACCTGATCTCCGGGTTGCAAGAGGGTAGCAGGACCTGTTTCTGGGCAACCCCCTATTGGGGGAAGGACCCGGTCTGCGTGTTCTCAAAGGAGATGGTGAAGCAAGGACAGATAAGGTAGGTTGGAAGCCAGAGGAGGGGTATGGACCAGCAGATTGTTGTTAATTAAAAAGGGGTGGCCATACAGCAACTCAAAAGGGCTGAGCCCCGTCGACTCTCATGGAGCTGCCCGTATTTAAGTGAGGGCCAGAGGTAAGAGAGAAGGCCAAGAATTTCTGGTTTCTAGGATAAATTTGGTCAGCCGGGTTTTTAAGATGCCATTGGCTTGTTCCACCTTACCCGAGGACTGGGGATGACAAGGGATGTGCAGCTTCTAGGTGATGCCGAGAGAGGTGAAGGCCTGTTGTACGACCTGTGAGATGAAACCCGGGCCGCTGTCTGACTGTATGGAAAAGGGTAGTCCGAATCGTGGGATGATGTGACTGAGGAGGACTTCAGCTACCGTGTCCACTGTTTCCCTTGCCGTGGGGAAGACCTCAATCTAACCTGAAAATGTGTGAACAAAGATTAGAAGGTCATGAAGTTTTTTGTGAGGGGGCATGCATGTGAAGTCAATTTGCCAGTCTTGTCCTGGGAGATGTCCACGCAGTTGGTGGCCCAGGACCTGGGGCTTCAGTTTTCCCTGGGCCGATGTCTGGGAGCAGATGGAACATCTGGAGTGGATCTCCTTGATGATCTGGAAGAGGGTGGGATGGGTAAACAGTGGAGATAAAAACTTCATGAGGGCTTTTGGGCCAGTGTGTAGTGTCTGATATATCTCTGAGAGCAGTTGGGAGGCCTGTCCCTGAGGCAAGGCTATTTTGCCATTGAGAAATATCCATCCTTCATTTTTCAGGTGTCCCCCCTGTTGGAGGAGAGTAGAGAGTTCCTGGGAAGAATATTCGGGGCCAATATTAGCAGTCAGGAAAAGTATAGGGTGTGGCGGTGGGGTATGTGCAGTGAGTCCTCTAGCCACCATATCCGCCCGGGCATTGCCACGGGAGACAGGATCTGATGATGTCTGGTGCCCCTTGCAATGGACTACTGCAGTAGCAATGGGTAGGTCTACAGCCTGAAGAAGCTTAGCAATTAGGGAGGCATTAACAATAGGTGACCCTTTGGTGGTTATGAATCTCCTTTCCTTACGTAAGGCCGAGTGGCTGTGGACAATTAAGAAGGCATATTTGGAGTCCGTATAGATTGTGACCCTTTTTCCTCTAGCTAAGATTAGGGCCCTGGTGAGAGCAATGAGCTCGGCCTTCTGGGAGGTAGTGCCCTCGGGAAGCTTGTTGGCATCTAGGGTTTCCGACAGAGTGACTACCGCATATGCAGCTCATCTTTGACCATCGGCTCCGAGCTTCCATCTACAAATAGAATGAGATCAGAATTGGGCAAGTGTTTGTCAGATATGCGGTCTAGAGGCTGGCTGAAAAAGTCTAACATCTCAGGGCAAGAGTGGGTAGGTTCTACTTCTGTAGTGGGGGCTGGGAGGAGGGTAGCTGGGTTAAGGCTTGGCGAGAGCCGGAGGGACAGGATAGTTCCTTCAATAAATAGGAGGTGATATTCCTGTAGACGGGAGGGGCTGAGAAGGGAAAGAGAGCGGTGGGATAATAGGTCTGTCAAGCGATGTGAGGAGAATACAGTTATAGGTTGGCATAGGGTGAGCTTTAGGACCTCCTTTCCCAGTTCTGCTGCAGTGTCCAATGCCCTAAGACATGGCTATCATCCACGTAGGGTCAGATCAAGCTACTTTGATAGGTAGGCCACTGGGCGGTATGTCGGGCCCACTGGCTGAGCCAGGACCCCAATTGCAACTCCCTGCTTCTCATCTGTAAAGAGATGAAAAGGGCGAGAGGGGTTTGGGAGGCTGAGGGAGAGGGCCTGGAGCAAGGTGTCTCGCAAAACGGTGAAGGCCTTTCGCACTGTCTTAGGAGATGTGAGGGAACCTGTGGGGGTATCCTTAGTTGCATCGTAGAGCAGCTTGGCCAAAAGAGCTAAGTTGGGAACCCAGTGTCTAAATAACCCCACCAGCCCTAAGAAGGAAAGGATCTGATCTCCTGATGTAGGTGACTGGAGGTTGTGGAGAAGTTGGGTGCGGTCTGCTGTAAGGCTGCGGGATGTAGGAGAGAGAGAGAGAGAGACCAAGATAGATGATCTGCTGCTTTGATAGTTGGGTTTTATCAGGAGAAATTCGATATCCTCTTTGGGCGAGGAAGTTGAGAAGGGTGACAGTCTGTTGTTGAGAGTCCTGCAGAGAGGGGCTGAAAAGTAGGAGGTTATCCACATATTGGAGGACTTTACTGGGGCCCAGGTCACAGGAGGCCAAATCTTGGGCTAAAGCCTGACCAAATAGGTGGGGGCTGTCCCTGAATCCCTGCGGCAGGACTGTCCAAGTGAGCTGTTGTGACAAGGCCGTGTCAGGGTCTGTCTATGTGAAGGCAAAGAGAAACTGAGACTCTGGGTGAAGAGGAATGGTTAAAAAAAAAAGTTTCCTTCTGGTTTAGTACCGAGAAGTGGGTTATATTAGGAGGGATGTGGGAGAGGATAGTATAGGGGTTGAGCTAATTCTCTGCGTGGAGAAGCCGAGGACGAACTCTTAAGGGGACAAGCATCCTTCCAGTGGCCAAGCTGCTGGCAGTCTGGGCAAAGCTTCCTGGGCAGCCAGGGTTGGGGACACTGGCGGGCCCAGTGTCCCTCCTTGCCACATTTGAAATAGGCCCCAGGCAGGGTGTTCTTTGGCCCGGATTTAGGCTTTGCCCCCGTTACCACCGGCCGCAGGGCCACCAGCATAGCCTGGGTCTGCAGGGCTACCTTTTGCTGTAGGCGTGCCTGGTGGGCAGCCTCAGCCTCTGCTTCCTGATTATTGAAAACCTTAAATGCCATGTTCACCAGATCTTGGATGGGGGTTTGGAGACCATCCTCGGCCTTTTTCAGTTTTTTTTTTTTGATGTCTGGGGCTGACTGAGAGATAAAATGAGTAGCCAAAACAGTCGTCCCAGCATTAAATGTTGGATCTAAGCAGGTATGGAGTAACATGGCCTCTGTTAGCCTGTTAAGGAACAAAGCTGGGTTTTCTCCAGGTCCCTGTGTCACTTCCCTGAGTTTGTCGTAATTCGCTGCCTTTTGGGCTGACTGGTTCAATCACGCTATGAGGCATTTGACCATCTGGTCGCGATGCCTTCGGCCCGCCTGTCCTACCTGGTAGTCCCAGTGTGGCTCCGCCTCCGGGACAGCCTCAGCCCCCACGGGCATGAGGGGGTTGGTGGCGTGTGTTTGGTCGGCATAAGTCCTGGTGGCGGTTGGAACACAGTCACGTTCGTCAGGGGTCATAGTGGAGGTTAAGATAATATGCAAGTCATGTCAGGTTAAATCATAGGCTTGCACTAGGTATTGAAATTACTTAATAAAGTTAGTTGGGTTGGCAGAGAAGGAGCCCAAGCATTTTTCTATAGAAGAGAGGCCATTCAGGGAGAAGGGAACGTGGACTCGGACTACACCCTCCGTCCCCGCCACCTCTCGGAGTGGGCAAATGCGGGAGTCAGGGGGTTTTGAACTTCGGCAGGAGCGGGAGCGAGTGTGAGAGCTGATTGGGGAGGAAAGACTTTCATCAGGAGTAGGAGGGTTCGGCTGGGGGTGATAGGGGGAGAGAGGAGGAGGAGGAGAGGTGAGATCTTCGGGGGAGTCAGAGGAGGAAGGAAGTTCTGGAGCAGAGGGTTCAGAAGGTCGGCCAGGCTCCAAACTGCCATGGGCAAGGAAAACCTGGGCAGTGGAGAATTGAGCGCAGAGGTCTGGATGGGAGCACAAAGCCCAGAAGCCCTGGATATAGGGAACCTCAGACCATTTCCCGGTCCGTCTGCGGAAATTGTCTAAGTCCGTTAGGGTAGCAAATTCGAAAGTGCCTTCTGGAGGCCAGCATTTGTGATTGTCGAGTTGCTATAACGGCCAAGCCATAATAGACAGAAAAATCAACCGCTTTCGCTTCAGGCTGGGATTGATTGTAGCCAGATTCTTTATTAGGCACCCTAAGGGTGTTTTAGGGTCTATTTTGGATTCTTACCTTCCCATTTTTGGTCCCCAAGGAACAACAGATAGGGAATTGGCGTCCCTCAACCCAATCTGTTGAGCCGGTCAGAAAAATGGGAGTCTGGGTACAGGGATGTCTCCTCTGGAGCTCACATCCCGGTAATGGAGGAGCTCCTCTCCGAGAGTGTCACCCTGACGCAGCGCTGCGATTTGTCATGAGAGCAATCTCTTGGTATCAGCACCTAGGGGGCCGGATTCAGCGGTTGGGGACCAGAAATTTGGGGCGATGGCACTTACCCTAGTTTGTAGTCCGGACTGGAGGGGTGGCCACGAGGCCTCCTTGGGAAGCAGGGAGAGGAGTGGTCCTCAGCAGACAACAACTCCTCTCGGGTTTCGGCACCAAATGAAAGGTTTTTTTCTTTCTCTGGGCTCCGCGACGAAAGAATGCCTATCAGACAAAAAGTCCAATAACCAGGGCTTTATTGGGGTTTGCACACCCGGGTGAGGTTCTCCGGTCCTCAGAATAGGGGCCGGGGAAGTCGCGCCCGAGCGAAGGAAAGCGCGCTCTTAAGCAGAAATTTCGCAGGCTTTATGCGTGGCGATTGGGTATTGGTTCTGTAACTTCAGGTGTCGGTTTTTCATTGGTGACTGGCCCAAACCTGGGTTGCCATGCGGATGTCCCCCTTGGCCTGGGTCTCTGTTTCGTCAGCCATCTTCTTTCCCGGGTATGACCGCCATTTTGTTCTTCTGAGCCACCATTTTGTCCTTTTGGGTTTTCCCGGGTACGGCCGCCATTTTGTCCTTCTGGGCCAGCCTAACACCCAACTACTACTACACCAGGGCATGCCTGAACTTTGATTTAACCTAAAGTAGGGTGGGGATTCCCTAAGCCTTCAATAGGTGAATAGGGCCCATATTTTGAAACACTTGCATTAAAGTTCTACCTTTATAATGTTGAGTTGATATCATATTAGTAGTACCAATTCATAAGATTGACTCTATTTCTTTTCTTTTTTTTTAGTATCAAATTGGGCAGCCCATTTAGGGGAAACCTCATAAAACAGACATCCTCCTGGATCATGTTAGTGCCCTTGGTGGGGATGAGAAAGTAAGAACAGAAACTGGAAGTTGAAAAGAGAGGTTGAGTCTATGAATGAGGTTAAAATTCAGGTGTACAGACCGGCAAAATCAAGTAAGCCAGTGCCACTTGCTTCTGAAAAATCTCAGGGAAAATGTGAGTCCTGAGCTCCATTTTATAGGAGGGGAGACTTTGGCAGAAGTGTGCTAAAAAGGGAACTTGAATGTGGAAATATGAGTCACATCCTGGAGCCAGTAAACAAGTCATTTCTGTTTCCTCTATGTCCAGACACATCTAATTAAGTTCATTTTCCTGTGTAGAGAAGGGAAAAGATAGAGAAAAGGAGAACACCATATATCTCCTAAATCTTTACCCACAACTCCTATGATATACATAGTCTTGCAGATTTACCCCTAAAGAAACGTGTATATACTTAAGTTACTTTTAAATAGAGCACAATAGAATAAGTAATTTCTTTCTTTACTTAAAATTAGATTCTTAGAAGTTAAAAGAATAATAATTAAAAAAAATGACATCCAGGAGCAGTAGCCTAAATATCATGATTTTAGAAGCAACCAAATTTTACCTCCTTGATACAAGGACGCAACAAGGACAAACTAGCCTTTCAAAACTACAAATTGAATGTAAGGGAGTATATACAGATGTTGATTTAAAAGGCTTTATACTTGAAACCTAAGTAATGTTATAAATGAATATTATTATAATGAAATATATATAAATAAATTCGATATAAATACATTTGATTATATATTTTACATGTAATATGAAAATAACATATAAGCATATATACATATACATATATATGTGTGTGTGTGTATATATATATATATATATATATATATATATATATATATTAAAGGGTAGGGATGCCTTGGCAGAACAGATCCAGAAATGGTCAGATAAAATTCTGACCAATGGGAGAAGAGTAAATGCATTCTTATGGCCAAGAAACAGAACCAAAAAGGCAGCCTGGCTGAGACACCTAAACCCATTGGCTGTGCAGGTGCACTGACTGCTGTAGCCACCTTGGAGTAACCTTTGCCTCATTATAATCTGCTTAACATAAAATTATATATGGGTCTATAAATTGAGCACATTGCAAAAGAGTGAATTTTTGGTAAGAAGCATGTGCAATAAAGAGAATGCCTATCCCCAGAAATCAATGTTTCCAGGAAATCCCCAGCTGGGAATGCCCAGAATGCCCCTCGGGTGCCATGGGAAGGGATATAAAAAAGATCCCCTTCACAAAAATCTGTGGCCCAAGTGAAATGGTTGTCAGTGTCCTCTCAAACCTGGCCAACTTCTTATCATCGTGAGAAAGCACTATCTTTCTTGCTTGCTTAAATTTCTTGTTTAACCTTTTATCAGCTGTGTCTTGTGTGCTAATTTTACATGTGGTATATAGGAACCTGGATTAAGACTCCAGTCTCTTTGGGAGCTTTCACACTAACTAACATTATTGTCTATCTTGCTTGAAACTCTGGTGGCTTCTTACTGCCTTTAACATACACTTTTAACTTCTCATTATTCTTCTCTCTGGTACCTTCACCTATGACCACCTATGACCTTGATTTTCTACCTTAACACTTTATGCATGATGTTCTGGAGTGCCTGCCTTCCTAGTTTGTTATCTGGGTTTGACTCAAGGACTGGTTTTGGGCTTTGTTCTGCTTTATAAGACCTTAGAACTGAGTAAGGGTAGTTTTTATGTTTCTAGGGGTTATAAAAAAAATATGCAGAGGAGAGTAGATGTGGACTGCAAAGCTCAAATATTTATTGTCTTAGTCTAACAGAAAAAGTTTGCCAACACCTGATTTAGATTATTTTTTCTCCTCTAGGCATTCTAGTTATGTTCTTTATATCAAATGCCCCAATTTGCAAGTGAGTTTTTTTAACAGTAATATTTAATATTTCTTCAGTTCATAATGCTAAATTCCATTTAGGTTATTGAAATTATGTCTCAATCTCTATTTCACACTACACCTACCACCAGAGTTCCAGTGTCCCTTATAGCCACCTTTCCCCCTCATACTCTCTGCTCCCCTTAAACAGTACTGAATCCTGCTATTTTTGTTGGAATTTGTATGTTCATTTGTTTCATTTTATTGCATTAATCATTTATATATATATATATGAATAGATATAGGTATATATATGAGTGGAATATAAGTCAAAAAGAAAGAAAAACACAAGATGGTTTCACTCAGATGTGGAATATAATGAAAATGAATTTTTCATAATGTCATCATTGCTGATTGTCTGCTTTTCCTCTTATCTCTATGAAGACAGGGGCCATCCTTGCAGAAACCCTAAGAGTAAAATCCTGGGTTTCACATATGTCTTGCCACTCTGAGTGTGAAATACGTATTTCCAGTTCAATTCCCAGTTCAGCTTCAAACATGCCTTTTTATTTCCCGTGCTTCCCCCTCACATGGCATGAGGTTAATCACCATCTCTGTGCTTACCTTCTTCTAAGCAGTCATATGCAATTTCTGCATCAAAAAATGGGAATAAAATTCGTACCCACTTCCTCCCACATGTTTATTCAGTGGAGCAGTTGACACTGCTTCCAATGATGATATATAATGGATTGTTTGAGTTTCATAAACTGATATGCATTCCTGTGAGAAATAAGAAGGCCGGCCCCTGTAGTGTTGTAGTGACCACCTTTCACAGGTGAGGTGAAGACCATTCTTATGTTTGTCTGGGCACTGAAAATCTTGCTGGTTGAATCCTCTGTCACTGAAATCTAATAAAGTTGAATGTTTCTGAAATTTTAGAAATTAGATTACTGTTGATAATCGTCTCTCTTTCACCATGGAAGTCCATGTTCATAAATCTTTGCAATGCTATTCAAAGATGACATCTGTTTAGCATACATTATGAAAGTCAGATTTGTTTAACAGAGACTTTATTAATTTGTTACTTTCCCTGAGCAAATGTGACTGCACATTTGTTTAAATATTTACAAATGCATGTGCATGAGCAGCAGCAGAAGGTAAAATTAAAGCCAAATAGGCCACATGTTTTTAAAGGAAGGTAGGGTTTCATTTATTTTGTTGTGGTATGAGTAAAAATGCAGCACAGAAAATGTGATATGTTCAAACTGTCTCCTCATATTCACTGATTGAAAAGGGACAGTTCCATTTTCTGCAGTGCAAAACCAAGTCATTCTTATTAAAAGGTCACAGGAAACTGAGGAGAAATGTCAGGCACACAGACTGACCTATTCAGAATATAATCAAACTTGCTTTAAAAAGACAACATCTACATTATGAAGGGAAGCGATCTGATTGTATTCTCTGTGCTTTGGTAATGCAGTTAGCGCTGATAAGACCTTGAGACAATCTTGCCCTTCAGAAAATGAGTGTTTGTGGTGGGTGTGGGTGGGTTGGAGGGGACATCATGATGTAATGTGGCTAAGAACATTTCTTCAGCCAGCCACTGTTTCCGTTTGAATTATTGAAGCACCATTTCTTTACA
Organism: Solenodon paradoxus; assembly: GCA_004363575.1. Taxonomy (NCBI): domain Eukaryota; kingdom Metazoa; phylum Chordata; class Mammalia; order Eulipotyphla; family Solenodontidae; genus Solenodon; species Solenodon paradoxus. The sequence continues at coordinate 155,798 of RJWH01000056.1, forward strand.
AGATGCACATTTTGCTTCAAAGCGAGCTTTGCTCCAGCTTAATTTTCCCTTAGATTAATTAATTTCATAAAGGGTTGATGAAAGTGTTTCCCAGGATCCAGCAGCAGATTGATGGCTGCAAGTCTCCAGTTGTCTGTTTGCCGAGAGCCAGAAAACCATGCAGAGGTACCATTTCTGCAATGCATCCTTTGATATTCTCCCATTTCATTTCAAGAGACCAGCTGTAGAGGCAAGATGGTAATTCCGTTTTCATGCCAGTTTATCATTGGCCTCTCTCCAGATTTCTAGTATTTAGGGCTTGATTTTGCTGGCTGCTTCTTTCCTTGTGTGCACAGAACTCCCATTGACTTCATTATGATAAACAGAATGATGATAAACTTCAATGGTAAACAGAAGGGTTCTTCACTTCAGTGGGAATTCTGCATCCATGAAGAGATGTGGTCTAGTAAAATCAGCCCATTTCATGTCAAATAAATAAGCAGGATAGTATCTGCAATGCCAAATCAGTGTCATGTGACATATGTCTATGAGGATGTGGATACTAGAGATTCCACTCATACACTTGCCAAATTTCCATCTTGTGATACCAACTTGATTTCTTAAATCTCCTGGTTAGAAACCAGGAGCTAGTTATATTCTCTTTTGACTAGGATGGATCTTTTAGCAGATATATGCAAACACGTGTTCTTTAGACAAGCAGGTATTATTTTTGTACTTGTAAAGATGGATCACTGTAAGGCTCACTGAAGTAGATACTTCATTATTATTTTTGAAAAATATCTGTCATTTCCTCTAGTTCAAATGGGCATGGCTAACAATTTGTTATATGCATTTTCTCCTAAGATGACAATGTAGCAAACTAACATCTTGTAGATGATGTTGCCAGGCTAAGTATTAAGTTCAAATATACTTATTTATACACATACAAGTAGTTAAATCAAAATGTTAGCATGCATTTTTTTTCCTCAGAGGAAAAAAGGTGAGCAGAGATAGGCACAAAGAGAGAGGAGGAAGAGGCATTTTTATTTATTTTATTTAGTTGTTCATCTTGGCTACTCTAGCCAACCCCGTGACTTTGGAATCAGTACTTTGGAATGTATGCAGACTGTGTCCAGCCAGCTGGAGGCAGCAAACCCATCCATTGCTCCACCAGTCTGTATTAAAGCAAGCAGTTTTTGTTATTGATTATTTATAAAATAGTATTGAGCTTAAAATTGCAACATGGTCTTGCTAAACTTTTGAATTTATTGTATTTTAATAAGATTAAACCCAAATTGGAGTTTGATATAAAGAAAAAAAAGAATTCCACTATAATAAGATACCCATTCTACTAATGATTAAATATTGTAAATATCAATTAGTGTACTTTTGCTTCAGTCTTACAGAGACTGGAACAAGCTTAACTCTATATATTTGTTGGCTTGGATGAAGCTTTAGACTTTTCAGTTAGCCTGTCCAAATAATGAACTACTAATTCAGATTTATTTTTTTGTTAGAGACTATTTTAAACACTTAATGAATTTTATTCTTCTCTTTAGCAAGAGAATTGTCCATGTGCAGACATTAAGGGAAAGATTCCTTTGTCTCTGTTTCTTGATTTTCTGTTTTCTTTCTTTTCTTGATTTTTAATACTTTTTTCTTATTAGATGTTCCTTATAAGCTAGTTTCTATTTCTTACTTTTACCCCCTAAGTATTGTTTCATTGTGATCTTTTTGGTGTCTTGATTAATCTGGATGTCACTTGGAATATTTACTAATGGACTAAAATTTTCTGGATGTTTTGCAGTTTGGTTTCTGCAATGGGTTACATTTTTGGAAAACCCTTTTTTCTTTACTTTTCTGAATAGATTTTAACAAAACATTTTTCTCAAGAAATGCAAAGTAATTTCTCTACAAAACTATTGTGTGGCCTACATTCAAAGACTTCATTAAAAGCAACAAGACTATAAATAATAAGTGACTCATAAATAGATATTTTCCACTTTGTGTTACATACTTTGTAAGCTACAATTAAGTGGAAGTAGTAAAATACTGCTGAGTAAATATTAAGAAAATAAATTTGAAATTTGAGGATTTTTAAAATTGGTATTTTTTCTCAAATGCAAGGGGAAACACTTTACCTCCATTCATTTGACCTATCTTTTCTTTCAGGAAAAATTCATTTAAGAACCCAATAAGAAAAAAATTCAAAGACATATGATCCCTTCTTTATAGCTAGAAAGTGAAAAAACTAGAAAAAAGTATTAAAGTTATTTGCTATCTCAAATGATTGACATTATTTGTGGTGTGATTATGACATTTCACAGAATATCATAATTATTTGATTAGATTAATTTATACCAGTATGAAGTAAAAAATGAAAATAAAGCTAACTACAAGTATCTCAGAGAGAAGCAGTTGGGGACAGGGAAAGAGTGGTTATTTTACATGAAATACTATGCTTTGGCAAGATAAGTCCATCAAGCTAATAACTATCTGGAAAGGTGAGACACAGAGCAATGACACACTACACTAAAAGCTTACATAAATTAATTTTTGAAATGTCTTCAAGGGATTTAAATAAATTGTAAATAGATTATTTGGTATGTTTTTATTGTAAAATCCTTATGATAGTGAAAAAACTAGGTGTCCAACAACAAGGAAATGGTGAAGTAAGTTGAGGTATGCTCCTGGATATAATATCAGCAGCAATTATTCCAGGACTTTCAGAGAGCTTGTAATCACAAAGCCTCTTCTGTGACTACTGGAGAAAAACAGAATGCAAATCATTTACCTGGAGAGGGGAGTGAAGTGATAGCTGCATTTTTGGTATAAACAAAGCAAATGGAAATACAAAAAAAATTGTACTTGGACTTGAATGACAGTTTGAAGAAAAATTCTCAATAAGCCTGATTCTGATAAGCTTGTTCTTGGAGAGAAGAAAACAGGATTTGTTCAGGAGAAAGTAAGCTGAGGCACCTGGGAAAAGGCAGGTTTACTGGAAAAATGCATGAGGAGTTTGGGGAAATGGGAATAGCTTGACAAACACATGGGAACTGTCCAGAGGTGTGGGTGGGGATGTTGAAAATTCAGGTTGATACCAACCAGTGAAAGAACTTGATTAAAAGATTTATGATTTTATTCTGCAGGTCATGAATAGCCATCTGGACTTTTTGAGAAGACAATTGATGTAGTGATGGAACTGAAGAAGTGGCTCAGAGTTATGTGATGTTAATTTATTGTCTTTTGGGGGGTAGTTTTTAGTTAATAAAATGTATCTGAATACCTTGATTATAACTCATTTTGAGCTTGTTTTCTCAAGTGTTTTAAATAGAAATGTTCATTTGATAGAAAAGCACTAACAGGAAGGAAGTCGCTATGTAAGTACATATTGCTGCTTATTTTGTTTCAGTGTTTCTACTTCTGTTACTTTATAAGACCAGCAAAGTGTGTGATGACTTATAAACACTGGTTTGCGCCAACTGTGAGCTTTTCCAAGTTATTTCACTTAACTAAACCTCCACTTCATCATCTATAACTAATCATAGTTGTTATTTATTAATGAGATGCACAAAAAATAGTGCTTGCATATGCCGGACACTTTTCCAGAGTTTGTTTTTCTTTTAAACAATTTAAATTAGATTACTCCTCATATAACACTAAAGCAGTACTCAGTTTATCTCTGCATTAATAGTGAGGAAACAGGCAAAGAGAAGTCAAGTAGCTTGACAGTGACAGAACTGGGACCATAATCTGGGCAATATGGTCCCAAAACCTCTCCTCTAGAACTGTCTTTTTTCTCTGCTTTTCAATAATAATAATAACAATAATAGTAGTAGTAGTAATAATAATGGATAATAATAGTAATGAAAATGATAGAAATTTAAAAATAGTGGTAGTATAATGATATAATGTTAATATAATCCAAGAATAGTGTTAGTGTGACCATTTTTATGTTCTTTAAATTGTCTTTTTTTCAAAGGAAAGAAGCAGGCAGGAATGAAGGTAAGCAGAGGCAGGCAGGTAGGAAGAGACGGGAAGAAGTATAGAAGCACTTTTATTTATTTTACTTAGTTGTTCATCTTGCTTTTTCCCCCAGCTCCAGGACACAAACCCAGGTCCTTGGGATGTATGTGAACTGTGCTAGTCAGAAGTGGCTGTCCTAACTGCTGCTCCACGTAGCAATTTTTTTGACACTCTTATTCATCTTCCTAGCAGCTCTAGGAGACAATCTCCGTGATTATTTCTATCTCAGCTCAGATTGCTGAGGGACTCGTGGTGACACAGAGAAAGAATTTCTCCAGGTGAGTTTCATGGTTAAACCAGGGCACTTAAAGTGTACACCATCACCAGGAAAGGATTCAATCAAGTTGACTCTAGACTCATGTTCATCTTCTCTGTCAAGCGTCTCCAGTAGGACAGCCTGTGAAAAAAGAATTAGGAAGACCTCTCTGGCCGTGAGTTTCGAAACTAGACTTATGAGTGGGTCTTCATAGTAAAATGGGGGAAATCTGATCCTTAAAATCTAAACATTACGAGACAGAATTTCAAGATTTTTTCATTATCGCTGATGTGGAGAATATGAATCTTGTAAAAATGATGCTGTCTTTCCAGGGTCTAACAACGTGCTTTTTAGAGTAGGCACGCAAAGAATGTTTAAACAATGAATAAATAGCAAGATGGAGAAAAAACTGTTTGCCTATCTACTGACCCCCTTCTACATAGTGGCTTAGTTGGTGGACATTTGTTAAGTTATTAGGTGTGAAATTTACTTCTGGTAGAGTTGAACACACTACTGATATCCAGTCATATTAAAGGACTAAGAAAACAAGGTCCAAGAAGGAAAAAGTTATTTTCTCAACATTGAGCTTCTTCAGGAAGTCCATTCATTCCACCCCACCCCTTACCTTCTCATCGTGAACTGGGCATTAGCAAAGCTAGATCCTTTAATTCTTTCATCTTTAACAAACCTACTTTAGAGAATTGAACTCTGAGAATATAATTTGTTAATGGTTTCACAAGCTCTTTGGAAGAAGATTCCTAAGTGATGCCATATCACTATTTCTGATGTTGATATCATATACTTTGAAAGAAGACATTTCTTTGTCTTTTGTAGGGAGTATAGAAGTGAAATAATCCTGAAAAATAAAATCCTCCCCAAAATACGTGGCTTCGCATACATACATGCAATAAAGGTTAGGCAGTGAAGAGAACTCTCTGGAATTGAAACTATTTTTTTTCATAACTTGTCAAGTATGCTTATGTGTACAAAGAAAGAAAAGTCTTTGCATTTCTTATACACTGTTCTTTTAAATTTTTATGGCATTTAGTTACAGTGAAAATAAATAATCAACATTAATGGAAGTCATAAATTCTGTTTATAAGAATCTATTAATATACCACTTGTAGGATTAGAGACTAGGGATGTGTTGAGTGGGAGTATAGTAATTAAGTGGTTTCAATGTGGCCACATAGTTTAACTGACATTAAGAAGCATGACAACAATAAAATCCATAAAGTCTTTTTTGTGCATCTGGAAATAACCTAATACATAGAGGTTTATACAGCAGAGCTGTCATTAATAAATGCATTTGTACTCTCATTTGGCCCTCTAATGTAATCAGACTATAGCTCCTTGGAATCTATTTTTTAGGAGTGTCTCAGAGATAAATATTTTAAAAATAAAACTATTTGACTTTAGTAACTAATGAATTCTGGAGTAAAAAATCTGTTCTTACTTGATTATTTTAAATCCTACTTTTTTTTGTACAGTTTTCATTTCCATCTTGTCTTTTTTGAATTGTGGTCACTAGAGCTATGAGAAGTATTTTGGGTACAGATGCATGAGAATTTGTTCTATCTCAATATCCTATGATACAATGCATACCATTTGTTAGCTTTTTAAGCTACAAAGCCAAAAGCATTCCTGATATTAAGAATTGGCATCTCCCCCAGGAAGTTACTGTTTGTCATTAGCATCTTCCTACCAAGAAACTGATGTCTCCTGTCCAGAACATTTTAAGAACTTTGGCACATACGTGACTCGAAACATGGAGGAAGTATATAATTCTTACGCACACTTAGTTTTCTGCATACCCACAAGACTTGTCTTTTGTGATAAAACTTGGGAAGAATTAGAGCTAAAGTATATCAGTGAGTAATTAATGGAGCCATGAGAGAATCTCATGAACAGTAAAAACATCAAAACTGTTTCTACTATGTCCTATCTGTCTATCTATGTTATATCATCATCATCTGCCTATACCTATGTGTATATGTGTATGTAGGGTGTGTGTGTGTGTGTGTGTGTGTGTGTGTGTGTGTGTGTGTGTAGTCTGAGTCCCATAACAAAAACCAGGTAAGCCTGCCATGTTATGTTCCTTTGTGGAAGGATAAATGTGATCTGACGGCTACATAACTTGCACTATTATGTTTCAAGGCTGCAATTTGAAGGCTTGAGTCAAAGTCTGTCTGACTACAAAGGATATACACTTTTTTATTTTCATATCCAAGTGAGACACATACATTAGACACCATAGCACAGAAACTGAATTTTTGTTATTAAAACCAGCAAGTACTGATCTGAAGAGAATAGGCTATCATTACAATTTTCCATATACATGACTGTACCTATGGCATACCTACAGGTCAATAACAATCATAATACATTGAGATTTTAATAGAGATTACACAGCATTTATTCATTACCATGGGCATTATGGTCATGAACATCATAATCGATATAGTCTCCCAATTCTTGACCACAGCATATCTTCATTAACTTTTGTTCCTTTCAGTTATTCAGATTTTCTACTTATTATGATTTAATCTTGGTGGTTGTATATTGCTAAGAATTTATCAGTTTCTTCTAAGTTAATAAGTGTGTTGGTGTATAATTATTTATAGTGATCTCATAATTCTTTTTATTTCTGTGACATCAGGTGTTGTTTTTTTCATTTCCTATTTCACTTACTTGTGTATTCTTTCATTTTTTTAATCTAGATAAAGGTTTGTTTTATATTTTAAAAAACTCAATTTGGTTGATTTTTCAATTGATTTTCTGTTTCACTTATTTCTACTCTAATCTTGTATCATTTCTTCTGCTACCTGAAAGTCTTAGTTTGTTCTTCTTTGTTTAGTTTTTTATATAAGTCTTTCTCAGTACTTGCATTCTCCAAACTCTGTAAGTGCTGCCTTTGACACATACATAAAAATGTTAATGTATTGGTATTAATACAATTGAATTATTTGCATAAATATAAATCTACATTGTTACTATTTTTTGGCATATGTAAATATTCTGAAACCAAAATCCTGTATGTATCCAATAATTCAATAATTAGGGCAAGATTTATATATGCAAATTTCATTATCTACAGCAAAACAGGAGAACTCAAAAATCTTTGGTTGTCATTTGTTCAGATTAAATCATTTCCAGTGGTTGGCATTACTGGTTTTAAGTCCTCTGAGGTCCTTCTTAATACTCTTACCTTATTCTGGGTGATTCCCTCAACTTGGTATCTGCATGCATACCAATTTTGAAGGTCTTTACTGTTTCATCTGCCAGCTAATTTTCTTATGAAAATGAAAAGACCATTAGGGACTGCCCTTTCCAATAACTTTTGGATTTAGTATGGGTCATTAAAAAGCCACAAAATTTTGAAATATATATTACTCAATTTCTAAATGTGATATTTCAGGTACAGGTGTTTCCAGGAGAGAGTTTTATCCAATGCTCCTCAGTTTATGCCTGTTTACATCCCGTTTATGTATTAGTCTAAATTATATCATTTTTCTTGTGTGTACATGACTTTTATTTTCTTGCCCTTAAATAGGAACTAGAGAGCCATTCTTTGGAAGTAGATTCTCACTTTAAACACGTGTGACTTGGGTATTTATATTCACCTTAGAATTTAGACTGAAAAACAAACACTTGACATTGTTCAATAAACATTTCAACAACCAAAGGGACACATTGTCAGAATCTTAATTAGAGTGATGCTATGGGGCACGTTCACAAAACAATATGAGTAATTACATAAAACAATCATCAACACCCACAAGTATTAACAATGTAGATACAGCAGGTAAACAATGTAATGAGGATTTTTCAAAATTAAGCTAAGTAAATTTTTACATAACTGGTTTGTTAAAAAATAAGGTGTCCTATAGATTTTTGCTTCTCAGACTTTATATTGTGAAATGATTTATCAAATAAGAGATTCCTTTCTGTTGCATATTGCAGAATACTCAGTACTCCAGAAAAAAATAGGTGAATGAATGGCATGAAAATTAATTTAATAGAAATAGAAAGATTGTAGTGGAATTGAAAAGAATATCACTGTAGAAAAGTTAAGTTTTTTGTGAGTGGAAAATATACTTATACCTAAAAATATTATAATAAGTATACTGAAGGAATTGATTGTCTCAGCACTGAACTCAAGTAAGTTGTTATCAAAGTGAATGGCCAATAGGAAGTATAAAGTAAATATATATATATATATATATATATATAAAGTTTACAGAAGATAGAATCTTGGAAAGGTATTTTGTAAAAATAATCATCTGATGGCTTGTACTTGTTTTGTAATGCTAAATGGAACCATAACTCTGAGTCTTAGGTGAGTCTACCATCCCACTCGACTTTCCTTAGTCAGAGAGAAAAAGCCTTTGAGATTTCACCTTCATCAACTTTCCATTATACCTAGGTAGAGCTCCTTACGCAGATTTAATTCTAACATGTTTACTCTTTATTTTTCCTATAAATTTTTTGTTTCAATTAAAAAGATAACTATTGTTGGTATTTACTAGATAGTTTGGGGGTACTCTTGACAAACCCAATTTTTGATTGACGTAAGTGGGTACTTAAGTGGATCATATTCTCTCTCTCCCCTCTCTCCCTCTTTCACCACACACACACACAGACACACACACACACACACACACATCAACATATTGAACACTGAAGGTATCCTTAAAAGGATAAAAGAATGGCAAAAGTAATCAGAACGATGTGCTTCTAAAAAAAAAGCAGGTAGAAGAATTTTGAAGGCAATTGCATCTTGCTCAGTTTCTAATGGTTTAATTAAAAAAGCCTCATATGCTCAATCTTTCGAATTAAAAGAATCATCAGTTTTTTAGATATTATGTGTCCTCCACCTCTCTTGCTCTGAATATCTTGTGCCCATACATAAGCAAGACTCAATATATAAGGCCCATGGCAGAAATTACTGATTTGATGGAATAAGCTGCTGTGTTAGCCCTGAGTGAGGTTGTTGAGCCATGAAGAAATGCTACACTCAAAGCAAAGCCCACAAGAGTACATTGTACAATAAAGATGTCAATGCAAGCTACTCAGCTCATTAACACTCGATATATTCTATATATGTATATATATGATGTTTACTGATTTATTTATTCATTCACTCATTCTTTTACTTAGTAATTATAAAGTGCTTACCACCAGGCACCAGTGAACTAAAAGTAACTAAAACAGCCCTACTTCTAGCAACTCACAATGTGGTAGATTAGTGTGGCAGAAGGCTGTACAAATCAGACTGGGAACAAAAGGGGAAATATGCCTGGAGGATTCTGGGTCTTGAATGGAGAGGCACATGGAACAATGTACAAAGGCATTGGAGCAGGAAAGAACAGGGCACTTTGGGAAAAGAAACAGAACATACAGCATGACAGAGAAACAAAGTGTGGGTGGTCAGAGATAGATTCTGAAGAATCTGTTTGGAGTTAAACACGTGGAACTTTGTTTCTAGATAATGACGAATCAATTAGCAATGAATTTCTTCCCTTATTATATAAGTGGTGTGTTTATTAGAGTCACTATGAAAAAGCAAAAAGAGGACAATATAAATCAATGTAATCTCATCATGTAGATTTAACCACTCAGTATAAATACACAAATATATAGATATGTGTATATTAAAATAAGTAGAAAACACATATGTGTTTATATGTATGTATGTATATATTTATATGTACATATATGTATAAATATGTTTTCACATTTTTCCTGGAGTGTGTCTGTGTTAATATAATTTTTTACATATATGTATTACAGTTCACACAAACTTTTGTAATCTACCTAGTACTATATTAAACATCATTTTAGATCAATAATTAGTCTGTTGCATACATAATTTTAACCACTGTGAGGGAAGGAGAGAGAAGATACTAAGATAACTATCGGACAGACCTGATTGGGTGGTGAATGGTGGGACTGGGCAACACGAAGAAAAGGGAGATAAATTTAGTTTTGAAAGATCTGAGTTTAAGAGTTCTAGGTTTGATTGTGTTCTGAATCATCTCCCTTGTCAGCAAAAGTATTCCTTTGAAATGCATACTACTTGTACTTTCCTATCTACTTGGGTCTTATTTTTCTTCTTTACTCTCATTTTTATCAGCTTGCTCTTAGCTTCCAGACTATGTCCATATCTGGTATGCTTTGAATGGTGCCAGCTGCAAAGGTGTATTTCATGTCTGGCAGAACGATGGCCCTATATCCTTTCTTAGAGAGTCTGCGGATTCACTTTCAGTAGAGTGACACTTAAAATGCAGATTTAAAAGGCATAATCAAAATGGTAGCAATTTTTAACTTATTTTTCCGTAAATTTAATAGTATGAAAATGAAGATTTAAAAGTGCATTCTTTTGAATCAGGCTGATTGCATGCCCTTTGGAGGCATTTGTTCCATTTGATGAAAGATGTCAAAGAGAGAACAACTTTTCTCCTAATTCTACCTATTAACAGCTAAAGGGCTCATGCTGACTTCTTTAAAACACAGAAGGAAACTTTTAAAACATATATCAAAAGCGATATAGTATTATGATAGACAACTTAGGAAAAATAGAGGAAAAGATATCCCATAATTATTAAATGTAGGTTCTAGTTGAAAAATAATTTTGTGTTAATTTAGTCTCATGAAACTCAGTAATAGTAGTATCCTAAAGGAAGACTCAATCCTAATTGAGTGTCATCCTTTCTGTAGATTCTACATGGTAAATTCAACGGATACACAGCATTAGGCTTTGTTTGCTGTTTGCGCTTACATTTGGAAATTTTGTCTAAGAACACAAAATAGGTCGCTATTTACAAAAGAATACTTGTTTTTATATCTTGGCATAGCCATCCAATAAGACATTATTAACCATTGCTTAATGTTTGGCGATTATTGTGAAAAGCAATTTAACGTTTTTTTTTAACTCAGAGCATTTGGACAAATGTACAATATGTTGTTCATCTCCACAGTGGAAAAGTCTTCTAAAGTAGAGGCAGCATGGATTTTGTACTATATAATAATTCTAAGATTCTGATTTTCAAGTTTGTAATTAATAAGACATGATTATTCTAAATTTTTGAGAGACATAAATATCTCCATGGACATACAATCACTACCTCACGGTGAACTTAAGAAATATGTTTAACCTATTGCAAAGCCACTACAGTTATTTCTAAAACCAACAGGGTTTTCAAGAAAAGAAAGACAGGAATTTTCAAGAGGGGAAAAAGCTAGTACTGGAAAAGCTTAAAAGATAACAAATCATTTTTAAAAGTATAACCACCTAGAAATCATAAGATATTAAATATTGACTGATACTTTCATCCAATATAACCTTTTTTTCTTATAAACTGATATAACTGATGATAAAGGAAAGCGATAGTTACCACGATTTCATTAAAGGATATTAAAAAGTATTCTTACTCTTAGTACAAAATCAAAGAAGATAAAGACCACAAAAAGAATCTTTGACAATAGGGTAAGGAAAGGCAGGTGGGAGCAAATAAGTAAATCTGGTCTGAAGAAACTTGATTCTAGGATTGTCCTAAAGGGAGGTTCAACCTCAAATTGAAAACATTGGGATTTAATAGTAAGATGGTCTTTATGTAGCAATGGTTTCATTCTATGCTTGAATAATTGGAGGGTAAAAAGATTCCACATGTATTCCATATGTTACTCATTAAACTGAAACAAAGATTCCAAATACAATTATTTTGTGAGACAAGATTTCTACTGAATGTAAGTTATAGTCTGTAAGTATGTAGTCCCCAAAATCACCTGTATCACCTAGTTAAACAGAGGGTACAATAATAAATCTCAGATAGACCAATTATCTACAGATGCAAATTAGTTGCTCATGTATATTTGGCATAGGAATTCTGTGATTTGCTAACCCACTGTTCCTGGCAGTGTTTTTTGTGGCCTCCATATAAACTTCTAGGAAATGATATGGTCATAACTTATATGTTTCAGTTTGGAGCAATTAACTTTACATTATTTGTCACATTTAATAAACTCTGATAAATCTTAATCTGAAGACTACTTAAATATGGAAATTCCTGGCACTAAAACTATAGATAGTGTGGTAATTGCTTGAAATTAAGCTAGAGTTATATTATTAATCAACATATAATAGAGTATTCTCATTATTATTTATGGGTATGGCTTAAAGAATTTTCTTTTGGTAGGCAAAATTCTTTAGTTTTTAGATTCCCTAGTAGCTAGGTTTATAAGGTAAGTTATAAAAATGGGTCCACATAACTTATAAAAATGGACAATTTGATTAAATCAGGTATTTGTTTATTTATTTGCTGAATGAGATCTTAACCTTTATAGTCACTTCTTTACCCAATTCTGACCAGAATCAAAGCAATGATCCATACATGTTTTAGTTGCATAAAATGCCTTTTCCAGAGCTCTAAGGCTCTCCAAATCTTGGTTGTTTTTTTTTTTTTTCCTGGTAGATGTTCCTATTCCTTTAGGTTCTTGTGCATAAATGTATTATTTATTTGTCTGATTTCAGCCTGCATGACATGTTTGCTCATGCTCTTGTTCACCTTTTTTCCTCGACACCTTGCCTTAAATTGGCAACACATTAATAGCTTAATCCCATTAGACATTGTCCATGATCCCACAAATATACTCCTTCATTTAAGACTTGATTAAAGTATAACTTAAAATAATTCTCTTAATATTGTGGGAACCACTAGTAATCAGTCAATTGAGTATTTACCAAGTTATGCTTAGATGCATTCAATGCATCCCTAAATGTCTTATTTTTAAACTCATTTTAATTTCTCTGTTTTGAAAATCTTGCAATATAATTGCTGAATTGAGTTCAATACATAATATTCCCTTAATAGAGTCCTTTTGATAACTTTTATTGCATAGCTGAATCTGTGCAGATGTTATAGCATTCATTTTCATAAGAATCCCACAAGCTGGAAATCTTCAGAACTTTCTTGCACTTGAGAAAATGGGGTTCAGAGAAGTTTCATAAATTCTCTAAGGGGGGTGCACTCTGGTGGAGTAGCAGTTGGATCATCTGCCTTCAGGTGGCATAGTTCACATGCATTCCAAAGACCTTGGTTCGCACTCCTAAGCTTGGGGAAACAACCAAGATGAACAACTAAGTATGTAAATAAAAATGCTTCTTTCTATCTCTTCCTGCCTGCCTCTACTCACCTTCATTCCTAAATTTTGCAACTTTCTTTAAAAAAAATCCCCAAGGGAGCAGGACCTGTTGAGCCGTGTTAGGTGCTGCCATTTATGGTTTTACAGAATGCTTATGTCCCAGAGATGCGCAGGATGCAACTTCCACAATGAACATGGGAGCCCTGTCTGGATACAATTCCAATCTATTTTTATGGCCAAACTCCTGAGTAGCTCGTTGCACTTTCAAAACAATATTGAACAGATTGTCCTTTACAGAAGAAGAATATGACTGTGACTCTGTGTATATATAAGCATATGCCCTGGGGAATGTGAATTAAGTGAGGTATGTTCACAGCACCTTGGAGTCACCCCAAGCCCACCCCATTTCCCTATCTCCCCCACCACACACACACACACGCACACACTACCCCTTTTGCCTTATCTTTCTGGTGCAACTTGACTTCTTGTGTCTCTGTGAATAGAACTTCCAATCACCCTCTGCAAACTTTTTGTTCTCCTGAAAATGAAATCTTTTGACTGACTGATTCAGGGATAGCAGAGTTCTTTCATGTTTAGGCTTCATCAGTGCTCTTTCTTACTGCTGTGACCCTTAAGCAAGCAACATACCTGTTTTCAGCTTTATTTCTCATGGGTAAAGTAGAACGTAAATGATATTTTTTGGAAAGATTACATAAAACAATACATGTAAAGATATGATGCAGAGTAGGGAGCACAGCAAGCTCAATAAATTTGTCTCCTCTTCCTCTTCAGCCTCATCTCCCCCTCCTTCCTTCATTTTAACATACATGCATTTTCAATTTGACCTTTCTTTGTAACCAATATTTGCTGTCTATTAAGTAACTTAGCAGTGGGAATCAGGCCAGTTTTTCTTGGCCAGTGACCAAGTAGACTAATAGATGAGCATTTGGGGCTCTCTTGGGATCTTCCATGAAATCACATTGGCCCTGACCACTGTTCTCATAAACCTGGGATTCAAGTTTTGAGATTCTCACATAGGAGCTCATGTTTTCCTTGAAGAACATAATTGAGGTTATTTTTGCTCAATTATCATGAAGTTTGGAGAAAGAGGAAGACATGGAAGCTCTTTAATGATAAAATGTCCCTATCTAGTTCTCTCCGATCACTGCCTCTGAGCTTTCTGTCGCTTTTATTCCTTCTTCTCTCCTTCCCTTCTTTTCTTCTCTTCCTTTCCTCACCTTAACATTTCTTTCCTTCCCTCCATAACCATCATCCCTCTCCTCCTCTCTTCCTTCCTTTCCCTTATTCTTGCCTTCCTTTCCTTCTCTCTCTGTCTCTGTCTGTCTGTCTCTTCCTCTCTCTCTCTTTCTCCATCTGACACTGAAATAATATTCTCAATACCTTATGCTGCTTAACAAGGCTTGCATATATTTCTGAGTAGTGGTAGTTACATGTCTAGGCTTGAATTCTATGAATATTATATAGGCTAATAAATCCTGCAAAGAACACATTTACAAAATAAATTTTATCATAGAAATATTGCACACACTAAGAGTGCCAGAGCAGTTTTTTTTTTTGCTTCCTCAAACACCTGGTAATGAAATTTATTGACATATAAACTTAATAAGCTGCTAATTGAGTAATTATCGATTGCAGGAAATGTGTTCTTAAAAGTCACATTAACAATTGGCAGAGAGGCAAAAATAGAACAGACTCATTTTTTAACTCGCTTTATAACATTACCTTAAAATTGTAAAGAGTTAATCTTATCACAGTACACATGGCTGAATTTATAAAAGATAAAATCACAAACGAGTAATGCACAGTTACTTGTTACATATTCTTCCCATTACAACTGACAGGTTCATTAATCATATAGTGTATTTTACTATTAGAAGCTATAAAAGAGATCAAATCTCTTGTAATTTTTCTTCTTCTCTTTCATTTGATAAGTGTGTTGTTTCAGTGTGCAGATAAAATATAGTGTCAGTCACCAACAGTCTCAGGAGATTTTCATTTTTTCCAGTAAGAATATCCTTGCTTATTTGCAATGTAAAAATTTCATAGATCATGCATCATTTCCCCATAACTTGGTCACCAGATGAAGCAAGAATTCTTTGTGCACCGATCTGCAGAAATGGTTACCCAGAAAGAGGGCCTGGGGGAACACGACTGTGCTTACAGTGA
Source organism: Solenodon paradoxus (assembly GCA_004363575.1). Taxonomy (NCBI): domain Eukaryota; kingdom Metazoa; phylum Chordata; class Mammalia; order Eulipotyphla; family Solenodontidae; genus Solenodon; species Solenodon paradoxus. The sequence goes on from RJWH01000056.1 coordinate 171,390, forward strand.
CAGTGGTGTTGCTCACCGAGTGCTGAAGGCGTTAATGATGAGTACCTTCATTCATAACGTAACATTGATTCATAATTAAGGTTCTTGCAAATTATACAGATTGCTGACAGATTTCATAAACTCTTCTGAGGAGAGGTGACAAATTTTACAGTTTGTAACAGATTGCCAATGAAGCACTTGAAAAGCATAAGTGAAATACAAGAATATTTGCCAATAAATAAAGGAATAGATGATACTCTTTTTCAGAGTGTGTGATTAGAAAAAAGTGCTTTAAAAGGATACCTTCCCACTTAGAAAACAAAGGATTTTTTTCCAATGTAACAAAAATCCTGAGAGATGTCATTAGTCCAAACAGCTAAAACAGATGGACACATTTTAATTTTTTCTAATTAGTAAGAAAAATAGGAATGTCTTTTTTTTTTTGTCCATTTAAAGAGGGGAGAAATCAACCATGACATTTCTTCTGTTTCTGTGTTTCTATTTTTTTATTTTTAAAAGTGTAACTTATAAATAAAATTCTTAGAATTTCTTAGTTTTGGTGATCAGTGCGACACTGATGTACTGTAATTTATACAAGAACTACTTCAGTGTTATTTTTCAGTGCTTCTTGCCAACCTAAGTATTCTAAATATAAACTGAAGAAACTCAGTCTGGCGCAAAACAGCTGATGAAATATTCTGGGCTTGCATTCCACTATTTTCCCATAAGACCTTCTATGAGAAGCAGGGAATGTAAAGAGCTCTTGATTAAAGTACAGAAACGTCTGCAGCCCACTTGCTTGTAGACTCCATTTAGAGTCCACCATGAGTGGCCTTTCAACTCTGTCACACAGCAGTGATGCTTTGTTTGTGACAGAGACATAGTCGTGTGCTTATTGTCTATTTTTAGGACCACAGCTAGTTTTCCATATTATAACTCTCCCCCAAATAGGTGCAATTTTGTCATGTCTGCCTGGGAGGATTCCTGCAGAGGCCGGATTGGTAAAGCTATTTCCTCAATCCTTACCCGTAAGTAACTTAAAAGAGCATTTTCACAACACATTGGGGAAGTGAGCAATCATTGGGTGAATTTGCACAGTGCAAATAGTCAGTCTCCACTTGTTCATGCTTCCCTTCCATTTATACAGCTGACTGTCTCAGTCTGTGTTTTTTGTTTTGTTTTCTTTTTTTGTTTGTATAAGTATCATGCCTTATAATTGAGAGATGATTCTCATAATGCCTCAGCTTACTAAAGGCTGCATATACAAGATTAACAAAGCTACAACTAATAAATCTAAGAATACTGGGCTTTGAGTCAGCGACCTGGGTTTGATTTCTGCATCTATACTTAAGCATAATACAACATTGAACAAGTGACTAAATCACTCTGAGCTTCTATTTCTTCAGTGTTGAATTGGAGAAAAATTAAAAAAAAAGCTACGTCAAATGGTTGTTTCTAAGATTAAATAAATTAAATTATGACACAAAATAAAACTTCATGCTGTAATCTGGTATTATGCTATAATAGTACAGTGGGACTTTGTCTAAATCCACCATTGAAGTAACAGAGGATTTTATATCTTGGGCACTTGTATTTCTTTTCTTCACAAATGTACAGCATTGTTTTGGTGACTTTGTTTCTATTTCTTCAAACACAGCTTATTGAAGTAATATATCACTAGAAGTGGTCACCAGAAAAATGAAGAAGGAACTTCTTAATGTTAGGATTGAGTGAATTTTCCCACAGGGCTATGGCTATTGTGCTGAAGCTTCCATTTCAAACATGTGGCTTGATTTTATTTGGTCATCCAAGCCAATATATCTCAGCTTCTTAAAGGCTCACTGGAATGAATGGGTGAATAGAACTTTAGGGAAACTCTTAGGCACATTAAATGCTTTCCCTTTATCCCTAGAAGAGTTTATAAGGAGTTTATATCTAGATTTATTCTTTTCCTTCTTCAAACAACCAACAGTTAGATCCAAGCAACCCATCAGAGAATAGATGTCTTCCTTTAACTTCTATGTCTTCTGTCCACTTTTGCTCCCATCCCTAGACTGGCCCACAGTGTCTCACAGTGACATCCAGGATTCCTATAGTCTGTACAAGACCTGCCTGACCAGATTTGTGTAATTTCCTTTCCAAGAGGTCTTTGACCCTTCATACTTCATACTTCATCTGACTGGCTCCCATGTGGTCCGCTTTGATGCCTTGGCCTGACCCTGGTTCCAGGTGAGTAGACTGAAAATCCTCTCTATTTATAGATAAAATGAGATTGGTACTCAGTATGAAGCCTGTATGCTAATTTCAAGTAATTTTCCACAAATGAGATACTGGAGTTATTCAAGGATCTACCTTTGTATTGAGCCAAGGCTGACCATGGAGGCCGGGTGATGCAAAGCGCAGTCAGGTGATAACCTTGCTCCATGCATTGAGAGATGCCATTATCGGGTGTAGTGAGTGCAACCTAAAGCTCTCAGAAAAAGATGATGTATTTTAAGCTAATGCTGCAGAATTCAGAAAGGTAAATTTGTCAGCAAGCCTGGAGTGGCTGTTTAACATATTTATTTAGGAGTGATAAAATACTATGCTGTGTATATCTCAATAAAATAGAAGAAAGTGAAGTCTGATTATTTTAACTTCTTTTTCTTAAAAAAAATTGGAGATAGAGGTGCTCCCTATTATAAACATACGTATATCTCAATATGTCCCAGTATCCATAGCCTTATCTACACTGATATCTGTATATGTATTTTATATCTTTTGGATAAAAAAAGGAGAAAGCAGTAAGGATTGGTTTAATTTCAGAGACATTCAAGTTAGAAATAATCTCAATTATAACAATATCATTAATTGAAGAGAAAAAGAGAAAGTTTTGCGGATTGTCATTTGTTGCCCAACATGTTCTGTCAGTTAATTTGAGTCAACTAACTTTTTTTCCATCTATTTTGTTACCTTACTTGACTACTTGTTTGCAGTTCTCAGATTCGGTGTGAACAGATATTGCTAATCTTGCATATTCTGAATATCTAATGACTTTAGAGAGGAGAGTAGCAGAATTATTTAGAGTGACTATATGGGATTATTATCTGTAGAAACATTTTCTGCATTTTGAGTGTCAAACGTTGTCATTGTGGATCCAGGAAATGAAAGTAGAATAATCTAGAAGTATTTACCACAGTTAAGTGTAAGACTCTGTGTTTTGGATCCTGAGTATCTACCATAGTTAAGTGTAAGACTCTATGGTTTAGATCCTGAGAATGAAAAAAATACTATCTTCTTGAAATTTATTAAGTATTCTGGACGTTTGTCTTTAACACATCTCTGCACCTAGCTCCAAATAATGGACTTGCTCCTTATGTATTCTATGGCATTTTCTCTACCATGAGTACTGTCAAGCATTTTTCACACTTGGAAAACCTCTAATATTTTCCATTCCCCACTCCAGTTCCACTTCCTTCTATTCTGTGACCTGCTAGCACATTGCAGTCACATCACAGCATTTGCCTTCAGGCCAGTCTAGTGCTAGATCATTACATTACTATTATTATTATTATCTCTAGTTTCCATCACTGCTCTCACCTTTGACTTCAGACCTATGAATAGCCACAACTTCTCACTTTTGTTAGTTCTAGAGTGCTTCATCATTCCTGGAAGCTTCCCTTAGCTTTGCAAGTCTAAGTTAACAATACTTCGTTGTGTTCTCTTCAATCACCCTTTTGAGTGTGCCTTGTTACTTAGGCCAGGAGTGCTATGAGAACACATTCTGGAGTTTTTTTTGGAGAACAACTTGTTTCTAACTTTTATAAACAGAGTAGGTCCTGGATTAGGCTTCAAAATTTATTGCCATGTAAATATATTTAGTCGATTTTCATCATCTCATTCCTAGAGCATTCTGATTATTATTGAATAAATGTTAAGATTGGGTCTGGTACAAATTTAAAAAAGTTTTCTCAAACAAGACAAAAACTCATTTATCTTTCATATTAAGGAAGTTGAAATATAGATGATCAGGGATTTGCAGACCCCTAGAAAGCATCAGGGAGTTCCACCTACCTGAGGAGGGCCAAGTTGAAGCCTGGATTTCTAGACTCAGAAGGAAATGCATGGTCAAAAACCATGCTTCTTGACCTTTGTTATGGTAACTTTGTTAGAGTAGGTAAAACTTCACTGATCAAGAAATTCCTTAAATTCTCTGGCATGACTTTTAATACGCAACATTTTCCCTTTTGTCCACGACCTCTCTGGAGGCAGCTTTTATTTGGAATTTCTTTCAACTTATGTCTGCTAACTTTTACCATTCTCTAGAGTTTTGGTCTCCTATTCACTTCATTCCTTGACTTAATAATCAAATATCTTATAGTTCAACATATTTTCAATTGTCCAAACTTTGACCCAAACTTCAATCTCATATCTTTGACCTACTTCTAAATAATTTCTCAACATTTCTAACATTATACCTAAGACCACTGTGTTCTTCTTTCACAAATCATTCTCTTTTATAACTTCTCCACTCCTCAAGAACCCTACAGTGTTCCCAGTCTCCTAGACACAAAACTTTTGAATTATCTTTTATTGGGTCATTTTCTTCAATCTTTCATTTAGTCTGATGAACACTTACTTTGAAATTTCTTACCCCTTCATTGTTTCTTATGCTGTGATCATCCAGATGTATACAAAATAACTTGCTGATATTCCTGGGTGCAGCTTGTGGTGTGTGTATATATATGTGCAGTTTTTATTTTATCTGTAACAGTAGCCTAACATTTATTAAACACATCTCAGAAACTCATGTATCTTACATGTATTAGCTCATTTCTCACAAGAACCAAAGGAGAATGCACTATGCTATTTACATTTCTCAGATAAGGAAACAGAAACTCTGAGAAGTTAAGTGACTTGTCTACACTCAGATCTAGCAAATAAAAAAAGCTAGGACTCAACCTGGGCAGTCTAGCTTCAGAGTTTGAACTCTTAAACTTTTGCTGTATTGCTCTTCTGTTGCTGCCTGGTTAATGGCTCATGCTCTGCTACAATTAAAAATCCTTCTGTCTGCCTGTGACATCAAGTATAAACTCATCAGTCTCATTTTCTTGGCTTTCTATAATTCAGCTCTGCCAATACATCCAGGTCTATTTATCACTGTAGTCTAATGTATATAGTATGTTATACCACTTGTTTCATTTTCTCAGTTCTCAAAATCCAATTTCTTTTTCAAGTTGTAGTGTACTTGCTTTCTCCTAGAATGATACTTTCTTGTTCCTGTGTCTTGGAAAACAATCTCTGGCTTGGCTTCAGAAATTGTTCTAGGGGCTGCCATTGAAAGACCTCATCCTTCTCTGACTTATCCCTGGAGAGGAGGCCCTCTGATGAAGAAGGGTAAGACATGAACAAAGATATGTACCTACTCTCTACTTTGGTTGTTTATACTTGTCATCTGTTAAACCTACCTCAAATATGACCTCATTGTCAATCACTTGCTAACCATCAGTGGGGAAGCAGGGGGGAAAGGAACAGAGGCAGTCCTCCAATCAAAAGGCAGAAGATTATGAAATGGTGCCAATCTGAAATCCTCCAATCAGTTCAAAGGGGGAACGACTATTAGACCAATCAAAACCCTTGTGCCACTGCAGGACACCCCTGGGAGGGGATAAGGGCTGCCAGACTCTTTAAAACCTCAGTGGAAGCTTCTCCTGGCCTGTTCCCCTTTAGGAATGTGGCCTGCTCTTATTCTGTCTCTTAAAGGATGAATTATCTTCAATAAATCTCACATGCTTTTGCTTACTACTGGCTTCTCTAGTCCCAGAGTGGGTGGGTTTGGGGCTCTACAAGAGCTCTGAACTGCCAACACACTCATTGTTTTTAAGAATAGATATCTTGAGTGATAATATATTTATGACCAAAGCCCTTCCTTAAGAAATTGAGGAAACTGAGGCACATTGTATTTAGATAATTGACCAAGTCTTTAAAGGGCTTTTTTAGGAGGAGGACCAGAGCAGAAACCTGTTTCTTTGCCTCCTAAACCACTGTACCAACCTTGCTGTAGGGATTTCTGAAATCAGAGTAAGAGTCAAACTGGTTGCTTCATTTCATGTCCTTATGCTATTTAATTTTCATTACAAAGTTTCATTTAAACAAAAGTCCTGTGGCTACAATAATTTGAAACTTAAAGTCCTATGTCAGGGGTTGGCAACCATGACCCAACGACCAAATGTAGCACTCACTGCTTGTGTATGATCCTCAAGCTAGGAATGGCTTCTACATTTCTGAATGGTTAAAAATAAGTTAAAAGAAAAATAATATTTCCAAACACATGAAAATGATAAGAAATTAGAATTGCAGTGTCAAGGAATAAAGTTGCAGTGAAATATGTTCATTTGTTTATGTATTTCCTATGGATGCTTATAATGTTATACTCTCCTAGCCGACAAAAATCAAGCATGTGCTCTTTTGGAAGTATTATAGGTAGATTCACAGTGTGTGGGCCCAGTTGGAGTTCCCTCCATAAGACTGAGCCCCGAATGGAAATGGAGGAACACTTTTACAGGTTTAGGTAGATAAAAAGGTGCAAATTAAAGCGGGAGTGATAAGCAGGAGCCCAAATTGATTGTAATATACATAAGATTTTGGTTGTAAATAATTAGGGAAATTTGTTATCAGTTGTCTGCATTTCGAGAGACAAAGGGGTATAAATTAAGGTAGGAGTGACAAACAGGAACTCAATGTTAATTGTAAATTCTCCACATAGACATAGTATACATAAGATCCACTTGCAAATAGTTAGAGAAATGTGTGTCTATTGGCTCCGTGGGTGTCATGGCTACTAGAATGGCGGGCAGGTCCCTCCTCCTTTTTTCTGCATTCTGATGATTTTCAAAATGGTGGCAAGGTGGTGGGAAGGTGGCGGTGGGAAAATGGTGGTGGCAACATGGCAGCCAGTTCTTCTACATTAACAGAAGTCTTGCATAGTTGCAACAGAGATCACATGGTCCAAAGAGACTCAAATACCTTCTAATGGCTCTTTACTGCCAAAGTGTACATTCTCATGGCACACTGTGCTTCAGATACTTGTCTTAGAAAGTTCTTCTTTTTCATTTTTCTTCTTTTTACAAAGCTCTTCATCTTTGCCCTTTATATTTGTGTCACACAATTTAGCTTCCTTGTGTGTATGTGTCACTATTTTAGATTAAAAAAAAAGGTTTCATGTATATTACCTTTGTCTTTTATACTGGACTTCAAAGTTCCTTGAGGGCAGGAGTGAGATCTTATACAACATTTTTTATTTTTTACTTTATTCACCTTAATAGCTTCTAACATTTTTAATTGGAAGGATGGGTATATTTTTTCGTATTCAACAAATACCATAAAATACATAGAAGAAAACATGGGTGATACACTTCTTTAGATTGACTTTGGAAACTTAACTCCAATGCTAAAGGAAACAAAATCCCAAATAAACAAATTGGATTACATCAAACTAAAAAAGTTTCTTCACAGTTAAAAAAAATATCGCAATGAAAAGACATTATACTGAATGGGAAAAGATGTCTACATATCATGCATCTAAACAGAGATCAATATCTAAAATAAATAAAGAACTTACAAAACTCAAAAACAACAAAAAACCAATACAATTAAATATTGAGTAGAACTGGATATGTTTCCAAAGTAGACGTACAAATGGTCAATAAAAATATGAAAAGAGGTTTCATCTCTTTTGTTATTAGAGAAATGCAAATCAAAACAAAAATGAGATAATCACTTCACACCTGTGAGAATGACTATTATCCAAAAAGACTGAAGGCAACAAATGTTGGTGAAAATGCAGAGAAAAGGAAACCCCTTTACACTGCTAGTATGAATGTAAATTGGTATAATCATGGAAAACAGTATGGAAATTCCTCGAGAAACTCCCAACAATCCCATTATCCCACTTCTGGCTATTTAACCTTTACAGCCCAAAAAAACTCCATTAATTCTAAGGGATAGATGTACCTGCCTTTTACTGCAGTTTCATTTAAAATAGCCAATGTGAAAAATGTCCATTGACAGATGAGTGGATAAAGATGTGGTCTATTTACATAAGGGAATACTACCCAGGTATTTGAAATCCTGCCATTTGCAGCAAAATGGATGGACCTAGAGAAGATTATGTTTAATGAGATTAGTCAGAAAGGGAAAGACAAACTTTGTCTAATTTCACTTATATGTGGCCTATAAGGAAAACAAAACAAAACAAAAACCCAAATAAACCAAATCAAATCAAAAAAGACTTTTAGTCTATAGAATCAAATTAGTGGTTACCAGAAGGGAAGGGGGAAAGGACCGGGCTAATTGGATAACAGGAGTCAATTATGTATGGTGAAGGATAGAATTCATTGTGGTTGTGGTGAACTTGTGCAGTATACACCGATGTTTATTTACAATGATGTATACCATAAACCTATATAATGTTATCATGCAAATTTCCTTCAACAAAATAAAAAAAAACACTATTTGAAGTTAATTAAATGTGTTATATTAGTTTCCTTTTGCAGAATCACATCTAATGTATAAGTTTGCTTGGGATGCCATAACAAAATATCATAGGCTAGATGGCTTTAGTAACAATTTATTATCTCACAGTTCTAAAAGATGGTAGTCCAAGATCAAGTTGTAGGTAGGACTGGTTTCTCCCAAGGGCCTCTCTCCTTGGTTTGCAGAGGTCTAATTTCTCTCTCTGTCTTGACCTGGTCTCTTCTCTGTGTGCTAGGACTCTGGTATCTTTTCCTCTTCTTATAAATACACCATTTATAGTTGGTTAGGGCCCAACCCTAATTTAATCTTAATTACCCACATAAAAGTACAATTTGCAAATAGTCACATAGTGCTTCAATATATGAATTTGAGGGAGATGTTATTAAGTCATAACTATATCAAAATTTGGTCTATAAGGATGCTCCTTTTTAAACAAATTATGATACATTGGACTATTAACAAAGAGATAAGTGAGCATATATGATTTTCTGTCAAATCCAGCAATGCTAATTTGCTATTTAATACGTGACTCCATTATTATCACATGTTGTTCCTGATTTACTGATTGAATCTTATTTTTTCCTCCTTTCTCATCTCTGGAGTGGAAGGGCTTTATATCTCCTTATACAAATACATAAAAGAACAAAATACAACATTTGAAGAACTTGAAGAGAAAGAAAAAAAGACTGTAAAACATAAGAGCATTTTCAATACTTTCTAATGTCATTAGAGCATTCTTTTCTAATCTCAAGTGGAAGAAAGAAGCAGATAACATTAAAGAAAAACAACCAAGCAGACAGCCTACAATTGCCAAGTGGTGGCTCTGTTGATACAGTCTACTTCTGATAGAACAATGCTTTTGTGCTGTTAATAATCACCACTGAATGCATTTAAGACTAGTCTCCTGGAATGTATTAGGCTCAGCAAATGTTTTGTCTGAATAAGTGTATTCTACATAGGAGGAAAACTTGGTGTTTGACTTTGTCATAGGAAATTTGGAAATTATATAATTTTATAAAGAATAAGATTTTGAGGTGGGGAAAATTGAGTTATTTTAAACTTTAAAGTGAAAAAAAAAATTGGCCTAATCTAAAGAACATATGGAAGAACACATTTCTGAATTGCACACTGCTAAAAAAAATTTTGTTCTACTGTCTCATTTTTCCCTCACCACTATAATGCCAGTTTCAGTTCCAAATATGTAAATCACACCACCAATGTATCAGAGAATGTGGTTGTTCTACCAAAATCATACCAAAGATTTTTGATCATTGCTAACTTTTGACTTCCTCTCATTCTAGATATCTCCCTTCCAGGCATTCATAGCTCCTGGTGGCTTGAAGTGGGAGCAGTGAAGGTGGATATGGAATGGAAGTACATGGATGTGGAAGCATTTTCCCCAGCCCCAAGTGATGAAGCCTGGTCCTCAGGCTTTACATGATCTATACCCCAGCCACAGGCATAGTCCCTGAGGGTTGCCAAATCCATTTCTCTCTCTCTCTCTCTCTCTCTCTCTCTCTCTCCCTGGACTGGGTCTCAAGCTTGGGTCCATGTCTTTCATAGTTTGTGCCATAGCTACCTGAGTCACAGGGAGGGGGGACCTTGTTTTTGCTTTTTAAAAACACAAATTCAAACTCAGAAAAACAAGGTACTGAGAGACAGTTTCCTTTTTCATTCATTGTAGAAAAATAGTAAGAAATGAGACAGATACTAAATATTTGCATAGTATTTTCTCCCTCAGTCCTTCATACAATTTTATTGTTTTGATCATCTTGCAATGATTTTGGTTTAGTAGTTATCACAAATGTAATCAACTGAATTGCCTACCATAAGACTATCACACTCATTGATTTTATAGATTTTTTATAACTGATTAAGACAGGAGTTTGTTTCAAAATATCTGAAACTTGTTTTTGGATAATTTTCTTGTGCAAACTCCTTGTGAAGACATAGTCTGCAGACTGGGTTCAAGGTGTCCCTTCCTTCATGATATTCAAAACCCTAATCTGAGACAATTTTCCTGCAGGAGACTACAACTTGCTTCAATTGTTTCCCACTCTGCATGTGCAGCTCCTCTATTTTGTGACATGTCCAGTTTTTTCCTGATATAGAGGATTAAGAATTATAGATTTGACATACCCTGTTTGCTCGTTAAAATGATTTTTAGCAAGACTGTCCTGCTGAGTGATGGAGTTCTCTGTGAAGGCCAACATCTTGCTGTTCTCCACCATAAAGATTCCTCTGAGTGTGGTCCATTCTTCCCTGGTGAAGTATATGATCACATCATGGAAGACCTCCGAGTTCTGAGACATGTTCTGTTTCCAACACAACAGCTTGTACTGCTTCCCTGTGATTCCATGAAGGAGACAGCATGAGGGCTTGATCAGGGTGCACCTGCACATTCAGAACTATGGGCTAGGTACTCTTGTGTGTCTCTTCAGGGCATCTTACAATGGCAATGCGGTCCACCACAGTCCCTCCATTCAGTGGCATTTGGCATCCCATTAGGCAATTGGCATCCATTGCTTATCACCAAGAGCACAAGTATGAGAACTGCCATCTTGATTTCAGTCACCGTTTCACCAACTTCTGGATCTGTCTGTGGATGACCTCACCTAAGAGCTCTTTCCACTGACCTGAGGGCTGCAGGGCTGTAGTCAAAGAGATTTGTTCTGCTTGGACATTTGGTGTCCCCTTCCTTCATAAAGGATTTTTCAAATGATACCATAGTAAAGAGTAGAATGCTTCAAAAATATGTGATTCTAGAGAGCAAGAAAAATGGCAGACTAAAACAGCTCTAAGGACACAGACTTTATGTCTAAATGATATTAACTCTGACACCAGTTACAATAAATGACTAATTTTATTATAGTCTTTGAAAAGAACCTTACACCCCAAGTGATTACACAACAGCTGTAAAGATTTGACTTGACCTTTCTAGTAGAATTTTCTTATTTTTCATCTGTCTGGTTGTGACAATAGTTATGACCTCCTTTATGTCAATCTTCTAGCGAACACTCTTAACTCTATCCTGAAGTTCCTACCTCATAATATTTTTGAAGCAATTATAATATAGTTCTAGCTACCTTTTGTTAACATTGGTTCAAATTAACAACTTACTTTGAGTATTCACCATGTGAAAACACAAATTATTTTTGTCATAGATTGAAACTTTATTTTTAATAGTACTATTTGTTTATTTTTTATCAACAATGCTATATTCATTTTAGGATATTGAAATTACATCTCAGTCAATATTTCACACCACACCCACCTTCAGAGTTCTAGTGTCCTTTGCCACCTTCTTTCCTTTCCCTTCCAACCTCTCTGTTAGCCACTGTCCATTGTCTTGCTAATTTGTTGGGATTTATATGTTCATTTGTTCCATTTCATTATATACCAGATATGAGTTAAACCTTTTCTGTATTTCTCATTTTCTATCTTACTTATTTTACTTAGCATGATCCCTTCCAATTCCATTCAGATTTTTGCAAAAGGTATGATTTTAACTTTTTAAATAGCATCACAGAATTACATTGACCATATAAACCACAGCTTCTTTATCCAGTCATCTGCTAATGGGCAATTAGTTTGCTTCCATGTCTTGGCTATTGTGAATTTTGCTGCTATGAACATATGGATTCAGATAGTTTTTTGATTAGAGATTTTGTGTCCTCTGAGTATATGCCCTGGAGTGGGATTGCTGAATCAAATGATAGACCCATCTTTATTTGTCTGAAGAACTGCAGTAATGTTTTCTAGAGAGGTTGTACCAATTTACACTCCCACAAGCAGTGTAGGAGGGTTCCTTTTCCTCCATATCCCCTCTGACACCTGCTGTGGAAAGATAAATTTGATATTTTATCCAAAAGTCCGTAGACAAGTCATGTCTTGGCTATCCTCTGAAGTTATCAAAACAAAAGCAGTCAATTTTTATTAAGGAGTTCTGTGTGCTAGATTTAGTCAGTAATTGTTTTGATTGGATAGTGAGGTTGTGGAATTTGTCTGAATCTATTATTAATAAAGTCATGTCTTAGAAAGGCTAGCAGGATTTCCATTAATTTTTACTTGTATTTTTGTTTGTTTTGATTTTTTGAGAATTCTCACTGTCCTCCAGATTATCCTATTGAAAAAATAACATATACAAAAAAAACTGAAAAGCCTAAAACTTTTACATTTGTCTCTGTTCTTTGGATACACGATATACAACCCAAGGGTAGCAACATAATGCAGACACTTGAACCCTCATTCATTCACTGACTTTATGAAAAAATATTGAATGAACATTAAGTGCATGAAACTGAAGCAACTATATTATGTCAAATATGCAATAAATTTAGTAGTGTTCTTAATTTTTTTCCAAGCTTCAAATGAACTGCAATTTTTTAAAAAGCATAGTTAGGATTTTTTTTAAATAAAGTATTTAGAGGGCTGGGTGTCTCCCCTTAAAAATGTCTCATAATATCTCTTTAGGTGATTTGTTTCATGCTGTGTTTTTATGCAGTTTAGATGATTTTAGATGTTTGTATATTAAGAATAAAAGTAATAGCTGCCAATATATTGTATGGGTCAGAAAGTCATTGTGGACCATCTAGATCTCAAAATTCATCCTGTGAGCTTGAAATGACTGCTTGGAGTGATGACCAGCATTGACTGTCCTCATCAATTAAATTAATCAAGTAAATTTCAACTTACTCTTACTCTAACACTCTATGTAAGATGCCAGAAAATCACACTACCTAGTTAGTAATTTCTTCCAGATTGATCAGACTTCAGTGATAGCTTTTATTTCAAAAAAATCTTTTCATCCCTTTTGAAAAAATTATGAAGCATTTTTTGGTTTGGCGAATTTAGTATATTATTTGGGAATGCTTTCTATTAAGAAAAATATATGAAGTTATAGGTAGTTGATTAGAAATAAATTATGATTCATCTGTAGTTTGTATTTTCCAAAAGGTGAATTAATGAAATTAATTCATTATTTGCAAAAGAAATGGTCTGAGGTTTACTCCAACTACAATCATATAGAGCGACAAGTTTCCAAGTTTAAGATTACAAGAGCAATAGGTTTGTACTAGTTCTCATTCTTGTTATGATTGTTGCTATGAGAATGGATTCATGTTGTGCCATTTTCTGTTTCTTTGTCATTTTTTGTCACAAGAACAAGACATGAGAATCTGAATGGCTAGTGTTATCTATGAAAGGCAGTAAACTATTCTGTTTTAACCTTTTATATAGTCTCATTTTGATTGACTAGCTATTCTACCCCCTTTTCCTAAGTTACCAATGCTGTTTAAAGAAAAGAAGAAAAATCGTTGCCCAATCAAATGGGAGAACATTAAAAAGGTCAAAGCAGTAGACTTGGCTGCTAGCTTTCACAGCATGGATGAAACATTTTTTTAAAGAAAAAAACTTATCCTTGTGACAAAGATTGAAATAAGAATAGAAAATGTCAGATCAAGAATCTATTCATGTAACAATGATTGTGATGAGAATGAAAATAGTGTACACTTTACCCTTTCTTTTTATAATCATTGTAAAGTAACTTCATGTGGTGCCTCTGGGGAGCTGAACTTGAGACTTCTGAAACTGGGGAAAAAAATCAAAAGGAATCGCAAGGCATAATGTAAGAAGAATCAACATTTAAGTGACCACCCAAGGTACCAACATGTCTCAATTACAGAATGTGGGTGGTTTTAAGCAAAGATCTGGTAAAAGTGGTCTGTAGATTAACCACATATAAACAGGAATCATCTTTGAATACATATATCGCTTTTGAAATATCAAACTGTGACCCTGTATTTATAATGTAAACGATAAACCTTATTTCCAGGTATGTGTAAACTTATAAGGAGGTCATTCAAAAACATGATATTGCTGTTTTTTTTTTTTTTACTACAAATGACAAATTACCCAATACCCTTTTCTAGGATTTTTCTAACAAGGAGCTTAAGCTAAAACTTTTAGTGCACTAAAATATTATTTAATTGAGTTAAAAAAATGGTAAGAAGTAATACTGGGCCGTAGTGGCCTCTCTACAGTTTTAAATGAATTTGAATAATGTATGACAGTTAAGATATTATTACTAAAATAATAATATAATTAGGAAACAAAGTAATATCTCCAGATTGCTGTGCATTTATTCAGAAACACCCCCAAGTCATAAAATGAAAAACTCTTAACTACTTTTTAGCTTGATAGTTAGTATGCTTAAATATTTAGTGTGTACCTAACGTTCGAAACCAGAGCTGTGGTCCTGGGACTCTACAATTCTAACCTGCACTCAGTGTTTCTTTGCCAAGGCACTATAACATTTGCAAAAAAAAGAAGAGAGAGAGGAAGCAATGACTGTAAAGCTAAAAAAGAAAAAGAATCCTATATATACTTTCATCTATTATTTTATTAAGAATTAATTGGTAAAACATAAAACCACTATGATTCAATATCTGTATGTATTGTAAAATAATTACCATAACATATCTAATAACATCCATCATCACACAGTTTTAATTATTTTTCATGCGAAAAGAACTTGATTTAATCTCTCAGCAACTTTCAAATACACAATATTATTAAGTATAGTTAGATTCCATGATGTACATTATATCCTCATAATTTTTAATTTTATTACTGGAAATTTGTACCTTTAACCCTCTACCATTGTGCTTCCTCCTTTCCTCCCCACCTCTGGCAACTATGTTCACCAATCTGTTTTCTGCGTCCTTGAACATGAACTTTTTTTTCTTTTTCTTTGTGTAGGGGAGGCAAATTTCACATATAAATGGGATCATATGGTATTTGATGGTATTTATGTTTAACTTACGTCACTTAACATGATGCCCTCAAAGTGTATTCATCTTGTAGAAAATGTCATGTTTATGATTTTTTATTAGCTTTATACATATTGGGAGAGAGTAATCAATGAGACTGTGAGTTTTAGGCTTCAAAAGATAAGGTTTTAATTGAAGAATTTTTTTTTTAGGATTCTGAATGAGTATTTGAAACAGAAAACAGCAGATTTGTCATCTACAATACAAGACAGCTATGCTTGCTTGTCCCAGAGAATTTGGGGTTTCTCTTTTAGTTACTGGAAGATCCTCAAAGATCAAGGTTGAATTTTTGATTTAAGCATTAACACTAATTCCAGAATGGTTGTCCATATGTTTTATTGGTATTTACATTGAATGACACTATGTAACAAAACCAGTAAGCCTTGGAAGTTCTGGAAAATAGACAGGGAAAAAAATAAAGACAGTAAATTTCCGTTTAAACTTCTATGTGCTTTATACTTTTAAGATTGCCATACAGCAGAATGAAAGGGAACGCTTCTTGGTTGAAATCTAGATGGTTAGCTTCACTCCCATTATGAGGTCTAAAATCTAGCACATACTCAATAGTTTATGAATTAGTGAATTAATGACTAAATTAATGAGATACCTGTGATCATTTAGGCCCTGGAAGGCCCTAGCACCTCATACATTAAAATATGGTGGGAGAGTTCCATGAATGTTCTTCAAGATGAGTCACCATGATGCTATAAGTCAAAGTAACATGTTTTACAATGCCCGTCTCAGAGTGAAATAATTAATTTCCTACCTTGGAGATGGCAGTTGTTGCTGTTATTTTAAAGTAGACATTCACATTTCTTCAAATGGTTTTGGTTTTTAGGACTTTTGGAAGACCCTTTTCCACAAATGACTTCCCACCTTGTTCAGGTTGACCCCACATTCTACAGGAGAGCTGAGAGTACAGACTATGACCCCATGCCCTGCAAGTATCCTAGGGAGGTTTACCACCCAACAACTTAAGCATGTCCATAGTGTAACTCAACTACCAGGTCCTGTGCTGAAAATGGGCTTCCAAAGAAGAGAGAGTCATTGTGGTTAAAGATACCAGAAATAGAGAAGTTAGAGACTTAGACACAAATTTCATTATCACGTTATTGGGGGAATATAGTCACAGAAAGCTATCTAGTTAGAATTCCTTGAATTAATGCAAATGACTTTAAAATAAATGATCCTTTTTCTGAGATTCAGTGGCAATACTTTTTATAAAAACAGAATTTTATTTTCTCCTTGCTTTGTGCATTTTTGCCTAGACTGTGCTTTCTGCCTCAATTACCTAAAACTTTCTATTAGGATAGGGAACTTTTCTTTCATTTATAGCAAACCCAGTTTCTACTCTAGGCAGCAACAAACCAGAGGTGTGCAAAACCAGGAAAGTCTAATGTGTGCTTTAATTTATCATTTTAATTCCTTCTACTCTGCAAAGGAGAAGCATTTTTCTCTCTTAACTTTATTAACTGTTGAAAAGAACATTTATATTCTTAATTTATGTTCTGAAAGCATGTCGGTTTTTGTCTTTGTCATTTAGAAACCATGATTCACAAACAAGGTTGAGTATATTAGCTCCTGAGGAAGATAATGCCGTTGGAGCAGCCCAGGTTTGAAGTAAAAGCAGAAGTGCTCATAAAAAATTGAGTGCAAGCAAAATGTTTTTAAACTATGTGAAAGAGATTTTGATATGATCTAGAGTTCTTTTACTAACTGGAGACCCAATTCCATTTAATTCCTTAAAAGCCAGTGTGAATGATTAGACATCATCTGTCTCTTTAGCTGATGCCCATTTGTTCTAACCTCTTGACTAATTTAATGTAAATATTCAAAGTGATCTTTATTTGTCCATAGTCTCAGGGGTTGTCCTTGAAATATGTTCAATAATCAGGTTTCTCAGGTAGTTTTTTGGCAAAGTAATTCTTGCTTTTAGAGCAAGAAGCATGCAAAATTACTTTCTCTAGATTTGTACTGATGAAAAATTAAAGACAAAATTAGAGTCAAGATGACATTAGGTATAATGATGGAAAATAAGCAGGTGATTAATAGAAGGAATGGAGCTTGATTTTTCTCTCATGGACATGGTTTTTACAAATTTGAACTGGTTATAAACTAATAGGCCTTCTTTACCTTTTCAGACTGGGCGAATAGTAATCATAAACTTCAGAACAAAGAGAAAAAATTTTCAATGAATGCAGTAAAAGAATTGACCTAATTATCCTTTGACTGCAAGATGACAAGGAAGTCCTTAGGTTTCAGAGGGTTTTGATTTGTCAGGATGCTTAGGCATCCCTTCGTTGAACTTGGATCCATGGAGAAGCCCACGTAACACAATTTATATGTCTTTGCATATATATATATATATATATATTCAGCAATACAGAATTATATACTTTCCAAGGAAATTCACTTTTTTTGAATAACACTTCTTTTGACAATTTTCCTTTTCATCAAACTCAGATTTATTTCCCTATTACTTTCAACCTTACACTTAGATCTGCTTTCTGGAACATTATTCAACAAATTGAATTTTACGTGGACACTATTGATATATGTGTGATGTACTGTTTCCAAATCAAACACTCCAAATTTTTTCAGCTTCACATCACATGTAATGGTTGAGAGACTTGTCTTTTTTTGTCTCTTTTTGAATGTACTCAAGATTGCTAAGGTCCTTTCTATGGCACACTCACCAGAAATAAACATTTCTATCCACATGTTATTGAGTAATGGTCAGTATGATGCTCTTTACACCTCCTTTAATCTGAAAACAGTATCTTTTTTATGTAACCTAGTATGTTTTGTCCTTTTCAGCACTCACTAATTGAACTCAGGATAATCTAAACTTTCTCTTGGGTTATTTAGAATAATCTAAACTCATTATTTAGATGATTTAATAATCTAAACTTTTATGTTTAGATTATTTAGAACTCTTAAAAAGTCAAAGCCTTTTCTTTTCATGATATATAAGCACTTAAAAGGAAAAGAGATATATTAACATTGTTAATATTTTTATAGTGTGAAAAATTATAGCATTTTAGTATTGGCTATGACACTGAAAGTCATCTAGGGTGATCCTCAATGTTTTTTAAAGGAAAGGTGCAGGCAGGAATGAAGATGAGTAGTAAGACCGGGAGGTAGGGAAGAGAAAGCGTTTTTATTTTACGTAGTTGCTCATTTCGCTTGTTTTTCTCCAGTCCTTGGACACGAACCAGGATTTGGGCATATATGTGTGGACTACACTTTGCTGAAGACAGTGAGTCAAACTGCTACTCAACCAGGATACGCTGATCCTCAGATTAAACAAAGGAGAAATTTCATACTCCAGATTAAAAGAAATTGACAAAGGACATGTGATGGTATGTGCTGAAGTCAGGCTAAACCCTTGATCTTTGCTGAGAACAGAAATATTATTTAATAACTCCTTAACTACTAAGGCAAAAAAAAAGAATAGTCAATGGAATGTTGGTAAGTAAAGCAGTTGAGTCCACTGACTAATTTTAATCATTCTTAAATGATTACCACTAAATTAATTCAAGTAAACTATGTGACAGTTCAATGTAGAAAGTGTAGAAATGTTTTATTGGTTTCTAAATGCATAGCCCTGGCCACTTTAGGGCCTCAATAAAATTATGCTATTCTATCTTTTTTCCCCTCCTTTTGCTTCTTTAAAGTGGCAAAAGGACAGAGAAAAAAAAAATAAAAAGATATAGTAGAACTAGGAACAGGAAACCACAGAAGACAAACTGTTTCTTTATCTTGCTCCCTGGCAGTTATTCCTCTTATAACAGCAAGAGAGGGAGAGAGGTGCATTTCTGTCAGATAAGCAGCAAGAGGTTCTTTGATGAGGTTGAGTATAAACTCCCTGAACATTTAGATTTCAATTTAAGGGGGGAAAAATCAGGATAAGTGAGAGAAGTATAGAATTGTGTTTTGAGTCACTTGTTATTGGTGGGAGGCAGACTGCATAATCCAAATATCTGTGGGACTGAAGACACTCAGATTTTAATTTTGTGGGTATATAGTGATTCCAGGGCTTTCAAGAAATGCTTCCAAAACTATTGATACAAATTCAAGGTTGATGTCCACTAGTGTGTGGTACAGGTTTGGGTTTTGCTGTGGGTCTACTCGTTTGAATCTAAGTTAACTCTTTACTCACTCAATGTCTTTGCACAAATTTGTTATCCCTTCTAAGCTCCATTTCCTCATAAAAATGAAAATAATATTGGGAGTACATTATGGAGAAACAATAGATTTGCTATGAAGAGTAAATACAATTATATTTCTAAAGTGGTTAGTACAGCGCCAGGTAGCCAGTAAGCATCCAAAGCATATTGACAATCCTAAGGGAGTCAAACATTTCAGGAGGTTAATATGCTGAATACTTGTTTCTGCCTGTTGTTTCACTTACCCCTCAGACCGAGGTTATAAAGTCAGTATGAATATTATTCCATTTTCAAATAAGGTCATCAGAACTTGGAACATTTAACAAACTTGGAAGAAAAATTGAAAGTAAGGAATGGAGACTCAAACACATCTACAGTAATTGGTTTTGATCAAAGTAATGATGGAAGACCTATCTAGTGGCAACATACCCAAATTGCAAGTTTTTTTTTTTATCGGAGAACTGAAGACCCTTGACAATTAGGGTTTTAGTGGAAATCTAAGGTCTGAAGGGAAATTGACTGTCACCAAATCAGACAATGAATTTGACAAGGAGGTATCACAGTATATTATAGAAGATATGATGTTTTGTTTTCAGGAAAATAAATGGGTTGAAACTATCAAGTTTGTGATCCTGGATGAAGTTTTAACCTTTGTGAGTTTTATTTCCTTCTATGTAGAAGCGTGATAAAAATAATTTCTAAATTTCTGTGTGTATTAGGCATAAAACACATCTAAATAACTTAGCAGAGGTCCTGGCACATACCTAAGGGCAGCCATACCTAAGGGCAGCCTTGGAGGGAGAAAGAGGCGGGGAGGGGACAGGTGACAGAGAGGTAACAAGAGAGCTGTAGCAGGGATCAAACGCTGAGAGAGGGTAAGGAAGCTAACAACCGATTGACTGGAGTTCCTAAATGTCTATTCCTGGGAAAAAAGTGTGACTTAAGGGATTTTGGCTTTTATTTCTTCTTTGTATATTGGTTAAAAAAGTGGAAATGAAATGTGTCCACTGTATTGGTAGAGTAATGATAACATAATAGTATAATAACATTATAATGTACAATGACCTAATGAATGTATCTGTTTTTAAGGTGCTGATGAGGGCTCAGCAAGTCAAGATTGAAAGTAAAATGCCTGGCCTATGATTGGTGTTCTGAAATGTGACTTCTCTTCTTCCTTGCTGTAGACACAGCCTTTATAAATTTCTACAAAGTGTCACTCACCTGCCAGAACCTTCAAGTAGGTCACTGAATTATAATTTAAAAACCCCTTTTTTTTTCCAATGCAGTATGTTGAGAACTTTTTCTAAGTGATGTGTTTGATATCAAAAAGGGTTAAAAACAGTTATTTTTGTAGTGATTTTATTTAATTTGGAAGGCATATACGTTTTGCAACTCATATTGAAATATGGGAATGTCTGAATTACAATTCTTAACTTGTTTCATTAAAAAATTGGCTGTGGTCTTTAATTGCTTTTGTCCATCTTTGATACTTGAACTTGTCTTCCTCATCCTAAGTTTTTAATCATCTTAATGTGTTGCTGTTTTAAGGAACTTCAATTTTAACCTAAAATGAAAATGTATTCATGTGTATATATGGATATATTTATATTCGTATGTATAGTTAGACAAATAGATATTCCCAAATCATTTAAAAGTTCAGTTCAATGATAAGATGGGAAGCCATGCTCTCTTAGGAGATTTTGGCATGCCTGAGGCATCTAAGGTCTGGATGTCATCCCTGAACTGTCAGCTACTGAATTTTCCACCTTTCACTAGTCTAGAGAATATCATGACAACAGGTTAGAGAATGTTTATTGAGAATGACAGGTGTTGATCTCACATGGGTCATTGCAAGTATGTCTTTTGACACTTATTTATGTTTTCCTTGCACCATACAAACAATAAATCAAGAAACATTTAAACTATTTCCTTTTCCTGTGCAATTAACTTGGCAGTGCCATTAAAGTCATCTAAATCTCATGTCCTTATCATCAACATTTAATTAACAAATACTCTGATGTACATTGCATTGCAAAATGGTGCATTGCAGACTCTGATCCTGCCTTTATCCACTTGAAGTAGTATTAAATATATCTACAAGGTCACAATTATCAATGGGCACAGAAGGCATTATTAGGTACAATAAGCAAATGAAATAAATCATGAAAAATGCAAGGAGACACAAGGAAAGCTTGTAAGTCTCAGAAATATAACAGAGTCACACAGAATTTCCTTTCACTTCTTTGTTCCTCAGATTTAAACTTTGGAACTTTATGGTGGAATAAGGAGATCATAATGATCCTTTTCACTTCTCTTTTCCTTTTTCTCTTTCTTTTTGAAATCAAGAAATGAAGGTTAAAAAAAAAGTAAGCAGAAATGCAGGCAATGAAAGAAAGGAAGAAGCAGTTTATTTACTTTATTTAGTCATTAATCTTTATTGTTCTCCCTGGCCCTGTGACGAGAACCCTGGTCCTTGGGATGTATGGGAACTTCACCAGATGGAAGCAACAGAACTGATGTCTACTCCATCAGGACATGTCTCATCTTTCATTCTTAGTGTAACATTTGGGTGATCAGGCCTGAGAACTCTTATCTTGCGTTGTATAAGAACTGGTAAGGACAGTGAAATGGTTCAAGGTGTAAAGATCAGGGATCAAGAGATACTTAACTTACCATATTTGAAAGCGAAACACACAGAGATGGGTTAAATGGCAGTGCCTCCATGAAGATTGCTGGACTTAACAGCACACAGGGCCCAGTAGAGGTGAACTAAATTATAGGGAGACCCATAATAATGGCTACCTTGATCTATCTAAGAATGAATCTTTTCCCCATAGTCAGTGCTGAATAAATGCTTTTGAATTCATGGAGGAACTAAGAGTAGGCACTCCATGTATGTCTTTTAATAACTATAGTATAAAAAGACTAGAGGTGTCATGGGGAGGGTAGGATTTACGGGCACAGAATCATTTTTCTCTCTTACCATGTCACATTTCTTATTATCCTTTAGCTCCTGTTGTTTCATTAAGTCCCAGGATTCTTGCTCAAGTTTACTCTCTATACTCTAAATCTCCTCCTGTAGCATGATCCAGGGGCTCTGCTGCCCTTTGTCTCTTCTTCAAAGCTGCCTTACCCACTTGGCTTTTTGGTGCCTTCCTGCAGTCTGGTTGTGGCAAAGGCTACAGTCTCTTCAACTCACTGTTTCCTTCCTGCCAGTGAAGACAGGCACATCAACAACCTGTGCTTCTAAGTTTCAGTTGTCAATCACCATGAAGAACCTATAAATGCTGACAAAACTAACACTAGCACAGGTGATGTGAAAGTTACCCAACCCAAACCCTACTACAATACTTATATGCTGGTCTTGCCCTACTCTTGGACTAGCTTATATTAGGATGCTAATCAATTTTTCTTATCTTCTTTACTTCCAAGGCTGATGATCACAGAAGCTCCTCTGTCCCAGTGCCCTTTCCTAGCCCCTTTAAAATGAAGCTTGGTTTCAAGAAGATTCAAAGCAGTTAAATTAATATAGGCCCAACCTCATCTTCCTAGAGTAGGCTAATTAGACATCTATATACCTTTTGACTGAATGATATTAGCCCAGGATATGTCTTCAGGGCACAAATTTCTTCAAGCACAAATCATCACTTATTTATACTTTTGAAATTCTAAGCCGCTCATCTGATTTTCTCAATGTAAAGACATTATTTAGTACATTTATATACACACATGATATTCACTAACAGTTTGAATAAAACTATATACACGCATATATGCATATATACATACACACAAACAAATACACACACGCATATATGTCATACACTGGTCACTTAATAGTTAAAATGGTCCACATACATCCCAAGGACCTGGGTTTATGATCTGGGGCAGGTGGAGGAGGGACATACTAAGGGTATATGCTCAATTTATTTTTTGTTGATGGGGTTATCTGACCAAAAATATTTGTAAACGATTGTTCTACACCAATTCATATTCCTTCCTTACTCTTAAAATATGACTTTCCCATTGCTTCTTAGAAGAAAGATTCTATGGCTAAGTCTATCCTATTATAATTTTCACTAATACATATTTTATGCTTCTCTGGAGCATCACCTATTTTCAATAGTCTGCTTTATTTGTTAATTTTTAAATAACTCCCGTTTATTCTTATACTTCATTTCTATAATTCCTACTTTGAGTTTAAGGTAGTAAAAGTTTCCTTATATGTTATTTATGTGAAATGATATATGTTCATTTTTTTAATTAGACTACATCCTCTGAAGGTAAGTATCTGTGCTTGGTTTACTTTTGTAGCTTCTATAATATGAATGTAATGTTATACACATAAAAGTTCTCAGTTAAGCTATGTTTATTGAGCCAGAAGGTAAAAATCTAGCACAATGTTTGCACAGTGAAGAAACACAATCACTTCGGTTCAATGATTGTGGCAGATACTTTTGGGTGGCTACCCAAAGTCATGTTTCCAATTTCCTTCTAGCCAACTTCCAGTTAAGTGTCAGGCACGTGATGCAGTTTTAGCTAATAATGGCGAAGGGGAAGTCTGACATGCGTTCTAGGAAAAAACTTGTTTTTCTTATATAGTCACTGAAATTGTGGTTTCTTCCTTCTCTTTGCCTTAAAAATAGAGGTGACGACTTGGCAATAGCAGCCTTCTTATGACCATGAAGGATAGATAGACACAGTCACATTGTTTTTTACCTCTTTAAACTCAAGAAACAATACCAAGAATGATTTGCTTTTGAACATCTTGTCACAGAAGTAAATAAATTTATTGAGCATTGGGTATGGGGGAAAAGACTTATGCTCATATTGGTAAAGGTCATGCCTCCCTTCTCACTAAAATATTCCTAACTTATATTCTAGTAGACCAGAGAAGCAAGAATTGTTCTTTAATCTATTATAAAAGCTTCAACAGATGCGTTATGTCATATCTCTTTTTTTTTTTTTGTAATAGAGGAAATTATTTAAGAAACTTGAATTAGAAGAAATAGAAATCCCCATGATGTGGTGCTGCTTTGGATTGTATCTGGAGAGGGAAATAAGATACACTCTGTAAAGGGAATTAATTTCTGGGTTATGCCCATGGTCAGGTGTGGGATGGCCAGAGACGAGGGAAATGACCAGTACTGGAGGCTTTAAGATCTGGTAGCATGAAGGCCCAGTTCATAAAGGAACTGAGATTCACGGGTATTAGATAAAAATGCAGCAGGCAGGTCAGAAGCAAAGGTATTGCAAAGATGAACCCTGAAAACTGTAGAGGCCTCTGAAGATGTGGGCAGCGGGCAGAGTGAAAAGCTCAGGGTCTGTGAGGTCAGAACGATGAGTTTGGCCCTCATTCCTGCTACACACTAGCTGAGCAAGTGGACAATTCATGCCCTTTCTGAAGCTCAGTCTTATCCCTACCTGATAAGAAGAGAGGTTGCATTACCATTTTTTTAATTATGCACAAATGGGCAATGTTGGAAATTAGTTTAATGAAATGATACTTGTAGTCCAATCTGAGGGTGACATTATGCTACATGTTCTACACAGAAGTGAAAGAGAATTCTTTAAGATGTATATTTGTTAGCGGCTCATCCAGTGGATGGATAGGCAGTGTGAGGGAAGGGTGTCAGTATGAAAGCGGACCCCAAGTCTCAGAGCAACTCACATGCTTGGGTTTAATGGAGTGGGATAAAAACCTCCGACTTTCTGTTCAATGTCAAAGGCCATGACAGGAAAGTGCAGTTCCAATGATTTTAGCAGATTAACCCCCGGATAGTTTTCAAGCCATTAGTACTTGATGATTGTTACATTTTGGTCTTTTCACCTGTTTTAATTGGGGAAACTTCTGTAAAATGCTATTTTCGGTCCCAGCAATCACCAGTAGGGGTTACTACTCAAAGCCAAACTCATTCAGCCAGCAGCACTAAAAATACTCTTGGTCTCTGCCAGTCAGTTTTCTTCTATTTTCACAATTAGTGGCTCTGCCTGGAAACTGCCTGCCAACATGCAAATATCATCCAAGGGCTGATGGAAATTTGAGAATGTGCTAAGCTGTGTAACGTTTAAGAGCAACATTATTCATTCACTATTTGAAATATTTAAACAAATGTAAATCAAAAAAAGATGAAATCTCATTATAAGAAATGAATGGCTGCTTTCCACTCTTTCTCCAATATAGTCTTTATACCATTTACATACTATTTGTAATATGAATATTATTGTAGTGAAATAAATCACATCCTTCACTTTTACATTTTTAATTACATTTTTACTGCATTTGTTCTTTTGTTTATAGTTAACTAATAAAATATTTATTACGTCTTACATATATGATGGTGTTTCTGTATTTTAATCAGATTTTACACATAATCTTTTCTCCTTCTTTTAGTGTCTTTTTTATGACCCTACACACCATAGGATGTTGTTTTGTGGAAAACCTCATTATTTTTTAATGCATGGCTATTTATTAATGTATTGTGTATATAACACACTATGCATTTCTTTGAATTGATGAATACATTTACATCCACTTGAGAATAAAAATTCCCTTAAGGGCCAATCTCACATTTCTCTCACTGTGCTGCCAGAAACCTATACTGATTAATTTTCGTGTTTTGTTGAGGAGAGGAGAGTGAAAAGAAGAGAAAAACACAGAGAAAAACAGAGAATGAGTGGTAATTTTAAATTTCATCTTCTGAGAAACCTTTTACCTGAGGTGAAAAATTAATGCTTCATTGCAAAATGGAATTTTTAGAGCATGCAAATTAATTTACCCCTTGCAAAATCTTATATTTGATATGCATTTTATGTTGAGCACCTGATCTGCTTTTTCTCAAGTTATTTTCCATTGTATTTGTTGAATTGCTTCATCTATTGCTCCACAATGTTGCACTGAGATTAGCTATTAATTGAATGATGAGTGAAGAACAGAGTTGACTACAATAGCAGGTACCAGGGAATGCAAGTTTACAGCTGCAAAAAACCAAAGATATTTTCTCATTTAAAACCGCGATACTGCTAACCATCAGCCTAACTCCCCACTAGTCAGAAAGTCTTTGTAAACTTCCAGAGTAAGCCAGAGGGAAATAATATCTCTTTCTAAGGCTAATTAATCCATTGTTTGTACTACCTGAGAATTTTTCCGGGATCACTGTGGGTGGGTCTTGACCAGGTGTCTTGCTAGGCATTCTCTCCCACAGCTTCTGCAATCTTTAGGGACACTGCACAGGACTGTTTTTGGAATAGCACAGAAGTGTCTAGTTTAAATGGCTGGGAAGACCAATGATCTCAACAGTTTGTCTTTCTTCTAATGAGTGTGAGTCTTCCAGTTGAGGACTAGAGAAAGGGAAGGAAGAATGACTGGGGCTAGGTTTTCTTTCTCTTCCATTCTCTACACAGAATTGTTTTGAATGCTCCAAAGAGAAAATATGGTACAGAGAGGAAAATATCCCTTTGTTATTTTCTCTGTCCTCCTCCCTGATATAGTTTTACCTGACATCCTCAATGAACTGCACACTCAGAACATTACTGGAGGAATTTTCACAACAATTTCATGTATTCTAAACATCTCTGTTTTCAAGAAATAAATTTAATTTTCACACTATGAAAAGAGTGCTAAATGGGCAATCCGCTGTAACCTCCAATTTCAACAAGGAAATGTGTCAATTGACTGTGAATTCAGCAAATAAGAATATAAATAAATCAGTGGAAACATGACCATCTAGTTACAGAGAGACAGAGCACACTCATTAAGCTCACCAGTTTGAAACCAATTGGACTTTCATTCATGATTTTCCTGTAGGTTCTATGCTGGACTTCTTTAGCAATGATAGACATACTGGATACTTTTGTCCCACCTGTGGGGATATTCTAAGGGCATTCAGTTATCAGTGGCTACCCAGACAAAGGTCTAAAATTGTCACCTCTATGTTTACCTAGTACCCAAACACATAGGACCAAGAAATATGTAAAGGATAATTATTTAGAACTTTCTCAAAGAATCTGATAATAATATGATATTGTTTGTTTACTATTCATAGTAATGTGAATTCTTAGAACCTCATTTTTCTTATGCTGAAATGGCACTAGTAATAATAGACTTCACAAATGATACTTGCGATGAGAAGTCCATAGCTAAACATTTTCTTTTCATATCTTGTTCTCTCCATTTGCCTTCTCCCTTGCCATAACAATATGCTTCAGTCACCAACAAAAATGACATCTCAACTCAAGCTCTGTCACATTCACTTTTCTGTACATGAAATCTTTCATTTTTAATATATTTATTGATGTAATTATGATTTATAAAATAATATAAACCTATACTTACAGGTTCACCATTCATCAAATATATAAAGTACACCCTGCCCACTACCAAATTACCAGAAGTTCTTCACCTTTGTCCCTTGGACCTCACCTTTTTTTGCCCCTCACCCCACTGCCTTCCCTACTGGTGAACATCAGTGCTATTGTCAATGAGCAAGGGTTGGTTTTGGTTTTATCTGTTTCTTTGCTTTATTTCATTATATTCTACCTATGAGTAAGAATCATCTGGTATTTATTTGTCTTTCTCCTGATTCATTTCACTCAGAATAACCCTCCCCAGTTCCATACATGTTGATGAAAATGGCAGGATTTCATTTTTGGGGGGCTGCATAGCATTCATTTGTATCTGACATCTTTATTCATTTATCTGATGATGGGCTCTTAGGGAATTTCCAATTCATATGCCTGTTGGTCGTATGTACATCTTTTGAGAAATATCTATCCAAACTTCTGCCCATTTATTTATTGGGTTGTTTGTTTTTCTGTTGTTGAGTTTTATGAGTTCTTTGCATATTTTGGATATTAAGTCATTGTCAGATATATGATTTGCAAGTATTTTCTTCCAGTCATTAACATGTCATCTTGTTTTGGTGACAGTTTCTTTTGCTGTGGAGAAGTTTTTTAGTTTTATGTCATCCCGGTTGTTTATTTCTGATTTTGTTTCCCTTGCCATGGGAATTGAGCCCTCAAAGACCTAAGATTGAAGGCGTGGATCATATGCCTATGCTTTCTTCTATTTTATTGTTTCTGGTTTTACATCCAAGTCTTTAATCCATTTTGAAATATTTTTGTGTTTGATGTTAATGAGTAGTCTAGAGTCACTCATTTGCATGTAACTGTCCAGTTTTCGTAACACTATTTATTGAAAAGATCTTTTCTTTTGTCATATGTTCAAGGCCCCTTTATTGTAAATTAGCTGACCATATATGCATAAACCTATTTCTGGTGATCAGTTGTATTTTACAGATCTGTGTCTGTTTTTATTCCAGTGTCATGCAGTTTTTATTACTATCGTTTTGTAGTATAGCTGAAGTTCTGGGCATGCTTCACCTTTTTTCTTTTTGTCCTCATGATTACTTTGACAATTAATGGTCTTTTGTTTTTCCAAACAAATAATTTTTTGTCCTATTTCCTTGAAAGTGTGGTTATGGTGGGAATTTCATTAAACTGATATATTGCTTTAGGTAAGATGGTCACTTTAACGTTTTTCTTCCCAACCATGTACATGGGATGACTTGCCATCTCTTTGGATCTTTCTCTATTTCCTTTCAGAAAGAGAGTTTTCATTGTACAGTTCTTTCACCTCCTTTGGTAAGCATATTCCAAGGTAATTAAATATTTTTACTTCTGTTGTAAAAGGGGTAGTTTTCTTGATTTCTTTCTCTTCCATTGTATTGTTTGCATATAAAAATGCAACAGATTTTTACATCTTGATTTTATAGCCTGTCACTTTACTGTACACATTAATTTTAGTAGTTTATTATGGAGTTTTTAGGGTTTTTTTTTTTTTACATGTATCATTTTGTCATCTACAAACTGATAGTTGTACTTCCTCTTTTCCAGTTAGGATTTTTTTTTTTCTTCTTCTTGTCTAGTTGCTCTGGCTAAGACACTAAGCATGATGTCGAGTAGCAGTGGTGAGAGTGGACAGCCTTGTCTCCTTCCTGATCTTAATAAAAAGACTTACAGTTTTTCTCCATTGAGTATGATGCTGAATGTGGGTTTATCATAAATGGCTTTTTATACTGAAGTATCTTCTTTCTTTCCCAATTTTATATACAGGTTTTTTGGTTTTGTTTTTTTTTTAATAAATGAGCGTTGAATTTTGTCAAATGTTTGTTTTGGAATTATTGATATGATCAAATGGATTTTCTACTTGCTTTTTATTGATATGGGATATTACATTAACAGATTTGCATATGCTGAACCATCCTTGAATCCCTAAGATAAATTCTACTTGGTCAGGATGATTGATCCTTTTACTGTTGGATTTGGTTTGCTAATATTTTGTTGAGGATTTTTGCAACTATGTTCATTAGAGGTATTGGTCTGTAATTTTCTTTCTTGGTGATGTCCTTGTCTGCTTTTGGTATCAGTGTAGTTTTGGCCTCAGAGAAAGTGTTTGGAAGTGTTCCTTGTTTTTCAATTTTTTGGAAAATTTTGAGAAATGTAGTTACTAATTTTTCTCTGATTTTTTGATAACTCACTAATAAAGTCATTTTTTCTTGGACTTCTATTTGGGGGGAGATTTTTAATTACTTCTTCAATTTCCTTGCTTGTGATAGTTCTGCTCAGTTCTTTCATTTCTTCCTGATTCAGTCTTGGAGGATTGTCTGTTTTTAAAAATCTGTCCATGTCCTCAAGGTTGTCCAGTTTCTTGGCTTATAGCTATTCATAGTAACCTCTTAAGATGTATTTTGGCGGCATCCATTATAACCTTTTCCCCTTTCATTTCTGATTCTCGTTATAAAAGCATTTTTTTTCTATTTTTTTCTTAGTGAATCTAGTCAAAGGACTATCAATTTTGTTGATTTTTTCAAAGAACTAGATTTTGGTTTCATTGATCTTCAGAATTTTCTTTTTTTATTTATATTTGGTTTATTTCTACTCAAATTTTTATTATTTCCTTTCTTCTACTGACTGTGACTTCAATGTTTCTTTTATTTCTTGCTACTTTAGATGTAGGGTCAGATTGTTTATTTGTGATTTTTTTTCTTTTTTCTTGAGGTAGGACTGGATTGTTACAAACTTCCCTCCATACAGCTTTTGCTGCATCTAGAGCTCTAGTAGTTTGTGTCTTTATTCTCATTCATCTCCAAGTATTTTTTAATTTCCCCCTTGATTTTTCTCTTTTATCCAAGAGTCATTACGAAGTGTTCTATAAAACCTCCATATATTTTGGAACTTTTCAGCCTCCTGTTGAATTCCTCACTTGTGTAATTAAGTCCAGATATCCTATTCCTTAGCTCCATGAATTCTGTTTGGAACTGCCTCATATTTTCTCTATCTTTGCTGTAGTTCTCTTTTTGTTCCTCTGTTTTCTTGCCTTGATTTCCATTAGTGTCATTAAAACAATTTCTTTAGAGTCTTCAATAGTTAGTTTACTTAAGTCTTTTGCACTCAGAATTTCCCCTGTATTTTACGCGTGTGAGAGGTTTCATCAACTTATTTATATTTGTTTTTTATCTGTTTGGCATTTTATATTTATTTCTGTTAGGCTACCTTGTTATAAAGGCCTGTTATTGGTTGTGAAGATGCATAGGCCTGAGTGCTGTTCTGGAATGCTTGGTTTTCTTTAGTTATATGATCATCCTTGATCAGGTTTGTTGAAGCTCCAGGCCCAGCACTGTGTTGAGGTCTTTGTGTCTAGCCTACAAGATTGGGGTTAGGATAGGAAATATAGAGTTTCCCCTTCCCATCAGAGTCATAGGTATAAACTAAAATGCAAAGGAAGAGAGATCTTTGAGTTGTAGGCTAAATTCATATTCAGTCCACAGTCCCAACAGAGTCAATAAAAGAGAAAATAGGCAGCTAATCTTAGCTGAGCACAAATCAGTTTTGAAAAATACATCTCTTCCAGAGGAATTACAGTCCCAAAAGGGCACACAGCAAACAAGCCCCGGGCCTGGTAGTAGAATTTCAGGAAATACCAAGCAGATAGCAAAGCTGTTTAACTGTAGCTCCATGTTGGCAGGAGCCCTTCTAATTACTTGCCCTGTTGGAGAGTTAGAATGGAATGTTCCTTACCAATCAAGTTAAGCAAATCAGCAGCCAAGTCAAACTAGCAGGTGTGCTACAGACCTGGTTGTCTGTCTGAAGCAGTCCTCAGAAAGGCAGACCTGTGCATTAACTTTTTAGCACTAGTACACTAATGGAGGAGGAGGTGGATATTGCCCTCTGGGCTCTCTCCTGCAATGGTGACTTTCAGTGCCAGTACCTACTGGAAGCAGCAGCTCATTCACATGGAGGCTAGCCCTCTGAGATTTTTGGTTCAGTAATTGAACACCAGTTCCCAGGTATGGTGGCACCTACTGATGGGGAAAGGCTTTCAGTTCTGAGAGAGTGTCTTTGTAACTTCTCTCCCTGTGGCCTTGGATGCCCCAAATAGGATGATGTGACACCAAGACAGATTAAGCTGTGTGTACTTTCTCTTTGTGAAGATGTTTGTAATTGTTCTTTCTCAAAGGTTGTAGTTGTTAAAATGAATGTTCTTTTGAGTGTGGGGAGGAGGTGAGCTCAATGTCTTAATAATATGTCCTCTTGGAACTGGAACTCTCACATTGTTTTAAGATTATATTTCCTTGATATTTTTCTTATATTTTTATTAAATTAACATTGTTCTATAGCACTATATAAGTTTTAGCTGTGCAGATTCACTATTTATCAAATATATTCTATCATACAATGCCCACCACCAAATTTCTAATGTTTTTTCACCGCTGTTCACTAGACTCTACTAATTTTTGTTCCCACTCCCACCCCCTTCCCCTCTGTTAACTTTAGCTCTGTTGTCAGAGTTCAATGGTTAGTTTTATTTTGTTTTATCTGTTCAAAATATTACACATACATGAGTGAAATCATCTGGCATTTATCTTTCTCCTGATTTATTTCACTGATCCCCTCCAATTCCATTTATGTGTCAAAAATAATGAAATCTCATCTTTTTATATACCTGAGTACTATTCCATTGTGTGTCTATACCACATCTTCCTTATCTAATACTCTTTTGATGGAGACCTAAGTTGTTTTCAATTCTTGGCTATTGTAAATAGTGCTGTATTGACATAGGGGTGCATATATATTTTTTGAAGTGTTTTGCAGATGACATTAGGTTTACAGGGTTTGCACCTAAGTTGCCTCAGCTTCCTGACCACAAGGGTGTGGCATATAGTGTTATATTTATTATAATTGATGAACCTACATTGACAAAATGGAATCACCCTAAGTCCAGAGTCACATTAGAGTTTACTATGAGTATTGGATATTCTATGGGTTTGAAAAAAGAATGTATAATGAAATGTGTTCACCAGAATAGCTTCAAAGACCTGAACATCTTCTGTGCCCTGGCTCTTCATCCCTGCCTCCCTCCTAGCACCTTACAAGCACTGTTATTTTTGCTGTCGCCATAGTTATGTCTTTTTCAATGTGTCATATAGTTGGAAATGTACTGTATGTGATCTATCAGGATTGGCTTATTTTAATCAGTAATATGCATTTGTTTTCTTCATGTCTTTTCATGACTTGATATCTCATTTCTTTTCAGTATTGAATGACCATTCCCTTGCATTCTAATAGAAATCCAAGTTTTAACGATTATCAATAAAGCTCCTATAAATATCTATGTACAGGTTTTTTTTTTTCAATTTCTTTGAATTAATACCAATGGGTGTGATTTCTGGACAGTATGGAATCAATTTACTAATTCAGTGGTATATTCTTAGTATAAATTGTAGTATACTATACACTTCATTGCTACAGCATTTCCAACATTAGCTCATCCATCTTCTTTATACTCATTCCTGTGGGATCCTTCATTGTGACTCACTCTCCCTTCTCTGTTCATGCATAATGAAATGACACTTTCGCAGAGAAGTCTCTCCTCTCCAAATTGGAGTAGAGATACCAAGTTATATTATCTTAGGTACATTATGTGTGGACTAAACTTGCCACCCATTCATCTGCTGTAGCCTCGTAGTTTTAAAACTGTAAGTACCATTCTTGACAGAGTTACTGCAACATAATAGGTCCCCAATTAATGAATCAATGAACTACATTATATATATTGTTGTACTCTTATGATTTTAAGAAATCTCTTCAGACTGCATTATCATCTCTAGGTTTCCTTCACCTACGTTTGCACTTACTCTGTAACATGTTTTATAATTTCGCTTCAACCCCTTTGTTGTGATAACACTTTTGTAGACTTCTGTTAGTTCATATTTATTAGGTATGTTTTCTTTTTTTATGGTCAGTGCCACACAGTTAGTAGTAATGATAATCACAATGAAAGTGAAGACAAGCCTTTAAGATTAATCCACTGTCTGATACAAAGTGCTGTAGATATTTGGGTCTGTTGAGTTATTTGCAAATGGGTAACACCTGCTTTAATCTTTCTAATGCAATAATTCTAATTATGGAAATGTTTCTTAAGAGAAACATTTGGACTGCTTCTAATTGTGTCTGAACAGGTGGGACAGGTAACAGTTCAGTCAGCTGTGCTATTGACATCATGTAAATTAATACTCTATTCAAATCAGAAATTAATTTTTGTATTTTGAAATTACCTAGAACCTTATTACTACTCACATAACTACTTCAAATGAGAGGGAAAAATTTTTATTGGAGAATTGCTTGTGGCATGGGTCTGATAAAAGGGGTTAAATTCTAAAGTGAAATATAACAGCAATAGCAATTTGATTAAAAGTTTCTGCACCAAGTAATACTTGTGAGCAATCCTGTTGATCTTTATCCCTAGGTGAACAATCAATATTTTACATGTGAATTTCATAATGGTTTTGTAAGCAAAGAGTTTCATAATTATGGAGTCAATTTTTGAAGGTCAGTGTAATTTGTGATATTTTACTTTCCCATTTCTCAAAGTGTGTGAAAAATAACATTATTTATGTAAAATTATCATAATCAGACTAAAAGTAAGGTTAATCTAGTATTCTTTTTATTTTATAGTAAAATAGGAAGTTTGATCAACTTCTTTGAGGGATACATGAAAACATGGAATGAAAATAACTTATAGTTACACTTATGAACAATTAATTGGCTGTTCTACTTGATTACATAAATTTTTACTAAATTGAATTGATTCATGTGGACAGCAGCATGCTTTGTTCTTCCCTGCCTTCCCACTTAGGTGTGTTTTAAAAGTATCTTGCTACAACCAATGGGTAGAAGCTCCAGAATTTATAATCCCTTATTTTTTTTTATCAGATCATCCATTTGTCAAAATGTGAGGATTAAAAACATGAAGCTTCAAATCAGTGTCAATGGAAAATAAGCAATATTCAAAGTGATAAAAGACAAAATAAATTCATTTTATTCCTAAGAATTGTGATTTTAAGTCATGATGAACTAACTTATAGATGTAATCTTTCAAAATATGTTTTGAATAACATATGAAATTGGTAACCAAATTAAGAAGTTTCATGACAAAAAATGAAAATTCAATTTACGTAAAACAAATTGTATCATATATTGATTTTATATATATAATTGATTATTTTTACTCTTCTTCCCTAAGTGTCATTTGAATTGATTTTTCTCCATAACTGTTTGGCAAAAGAATAAACATATAAACTCTGGTTGGGAAGAGATAACACTCTTTCTCACTCTCAGCTTGCATTCTCAAATTCTATAAACAGCAAAAAATATTTTCCTCTCTCGTATATTGTATGCTCTGAAGAATCAAAAATCACATATAACCAAGCAGAGAGTATTTTCCTTTTTTTGCATTTAGGTAGGTGTGCCACTTAGAGAAAGAAATACAAAATCAAGATTCTTGTGTATTGAAATTTTGAAGCTTTTAGGTAAGTGATGTGTAAACATATGGGAGAATTTCAAATAATGTCAAGTTGTTCCTTTTAGCAACCTTGGAAATAAAAGTTCTGTATAACTGAAATATAAATTCTTAGCACCAGTTAATATATTTAAAAAATTATATATTAATTAAACCAAATAGGTATTGTATAAATAGTAAACTCTATATTAAAGACATAGATATATGTCATTTTATATGTATGCAAAGGTAAACGTATTTATACTACATATTTATATATAATCATTTTCACATTAAAGGTGATTTTGAGTGATTAAAAATAAAATATTTTGAATTTTAGTTTATTGAAAATAACTATTTTATAGTTTGAGCTTGTATTGACACCAAATGTTAAGATAAATTTTCATTTTAATGCATTTTACTTAATTTTCACTATTTTCTGTGTTTTTTAAAATTAACTTTTTACATTATGCTAAACTATGAATATGTTGGTATTTAAATGTTGATACCTAGTGATTATTGTCATGGCATCCCAGGATGCCAGTTTGTCACTCAATTTGGCCCTAAAAGTTTCCAATGGGGTTAATATTTTAGGGGTACGCAGTGAGATTGGCAGACAAATGAATAGTTAATTTTCAGCATTTGACTATTAAATAGGATACAGTGTGCAATGGAAGCATATTGAAATTACCTTTCCAAGATGGCGACCTGGTAGGAGCGAGACTTATGTCCTCTCCACGGAGCAACTAGGGATTTACTTATTTTCCAGAAACAAACATCACAGAAAAGCAGTCAGAGAGATGATAGAGACATAGTAGCATTCGCAACAACAAAGAATAGGCAAAAACATCTGGTTCAGAGCTACGTGGCTGACTGAGACTCAGGATTCTGGCAGCAGTGAAGAAGGGGGAAGAGTGGGAAGAACCAGCCCTCACAGGAATCAGGAAAGCAGGGGAGAGCCTGCTCAGTGGGACTGGGGCGTGGAGCCAGGAGAGAGTGTCTAGGCACAAAGTGGAAGAAGTACTAGCGCCTCTGTGGAGTGAACAGGAGGCCCGTGAGAAAATTACCCTGAGCACTCCCATAACCAGGATGCTAGGGGAATCACCGACTCCCACCTACCTCCTCCCACCACATTATCCCAGAGCTGCAGTAACCACCTACTGGAAGTCCCTCCCTCAGGTTTAAAGGGAGAACAGTCTGGGTTGGGGGCTGTCAATACTACCTACTAGCGCCACCTTGTGGGTTTAGGTGAAACTGTAACCTGACTGCCAATTGTGTGCCAACAGCAAGATGATCAGTGGTTAGGAGGGATGCTGGGAAAAGGCTCTGCATCACCCACACAAACTTCAACCCCATAGACTAAACTTTTGGGCAGCAGCAGAAGGCCACATAAGAGCTTCAACAAATCCAACCGGTGGCCACAAAACTCAAGAAATCCCAGTGTCCAAACCAAGATCCAGGCTTACTCAGTGCAAGTCAACACCTTAAAAAAGGTCAGCACTGCAGGAAAACCTAATACAATGCAACATAAAATGCCAAACAGAGCGAAGACATATTCATAATGGATCCATTCAAAAATCCAGGGGAAAATCTGAATGCAACAAATGTCTGCAAATGACCTGAGGATAAATTTAGGTGATAAAAATCCTCATGGTAATTTAGAAAACTGTAAAGAAATAAAAAGAGAGCAACAAAGAAAGAGAGAGAAGAAATGAAGTAGCTCAAAAAAGATGGCAAAGAAATGAAGAACAAAATAGCTGACCTAACGAATTCAACAGAGGGGCCCAAGAGTAGGATGGATGAGGCCTCCAATAGAATTGGTGAGCTGGAAAATGGGGCAGACCAGCAAAGAGATAAGAGAATGCTAAGAAATGAAGACCAGCAAAGAGAAATAAGAATGCAAAGAAATGAAAACCTATGGTAATATGAAAAGAAACAACATTTCAATTATAGGGGTCCCAGAAGGAGAAGAGAAAGAAAACGGGGGAGAAATTGTTTTTGAAGAAATAATAACTGAGAGCTTCTATAACTTGAAGAATGATGCAATCCTCCAGACCCAAGAAGCTCAATGAGTCCCTTATAAAAGAAAACCAAGCAGACCTACACCTGGATACACTGTCATTAAAAGGTCAAAAATACAAGACAAAGAAAAAAATCTTAAAAGCAGCCAGAGAAAAACAAGTCATATACAAAGGAGTCCCTATACGATTGTCAGCAAATTTCTCAAGTGAAACTCTACAGGCCAGGAGGAAGTGGTATGATATATTCAAAAGACTGATAGGAAAGAATTATCAAACTAAGATACCATACTCTGCAAGATTATCATTCTGCACTGAAGGAATGAAGAAAAGTTTTTCCAATAGGCAAAAGTTAAAGCAATTTTTCACCACAAGACCAGTTCTACAAAAATTACTAAAAGATGCTATTTCAACTGTAAAGAAACCCCATTTAAAAACATGTCTGTTAGATCTATTTATCTATGTTCATTGGAGTTGTTGGTCTGTGGTTTTCTTTCTTGGTGACTTTTTCAGCTTTTGGTATCAGTGTGACCTTGGTCTCATGGAGAGGGCTTGTAAGTGTTCCCCGTTCTTCAATATTTTGGAAGAGTTTGAGCAAAATAGGTATTATTTCTTCTCTAAAGGTTTGGTGAATTTCATTGGGAAGGCCATGTGTTCCTGGGCTTTTATTTTTAGGGAGACTTTTGATTATTTCTTCAGTTTCTTTGTTTGTGATTGTTCTGTGGGGCCTAGTCAAGAATTTAGCATATTTTATCTTATTTAAGATAAGCCTATGATGTAGAGTTTATTATTCTCATTTTATAGATTAGAAAATCAAAGGTAATAAATCTGCGTAGGTTATATAGTATATTAGTGTCAGAGCCGAGATTCAAATTTATCTTTTATGCCCAAATCCTGTGTGCTTAATATCCTGTTTTGTTTTGTTGTTATTGATATTGCTTTGTTTAGAAAGATAATGCTATCCAAAATTTTTGAATTTTACTTTCATCATGCTGAGTTTTTTCTTTTTAGTTCCCTTATTCCACTTGATAATTCTAATTTCTAACTTTTTTAAATTAAGGAATTAAGGAATTGTGACTCATTTACATTAAGAATATTTTGTATATTCTGCTATATTAATTGTAAAGTTTCATTGTTTTGGCAATATCTAATATATTGTACTCTCCTGAGTTTCTTTGGAAATAAGTATTTAGTGTGATAAATTATGTTCTTTCATTGACCTGAAAAAAAATCAAAACAAAAATGCCACGAGTGCTAAATGAAACTAGAACTCTGGTGGTAGGGGTGGTATGAAATGCACATAAACTGAGGTATGAATTCAGTATCTAAAAAAGCATATAATGATGTGATATAAAATAAGTTCATATAATATGTATTACATAAACAGACATGTATAATGATAATATTATGAATATTCATATATCCACTGTATTGTTCAATTTTACTGGTTTTGAAATGCATATAATTTTCAGAAGCATATAAATTAACAATTTTGAAAAAAATCAAAAATAAAAAAAGAAATTGCCTGTCATTCACTATTTTAAAGTAGCAACTATAAAGTGGACAGTTTACCTGAACCAGGTTGACCATCTCTTCACCACTGTGCTGTTAGCAAATTTTACAGAAACATATATGAAACTAATTTGAAAAATATTGCTAAATAATTTTTTCAGAATTGTAGCAGGTATCTGTATGACTTTGATTTATAATTAAATGTGGAAAGGAAGAATATGGAGTATTTCAGAGATGTGACTTTTAAAAGTGTATCTGCAAACTTAAAGAGCTTTTAGAGATTAAAGATATGAATATAAATGAATATATAAATAGGAAAAAGCATGCTATATAAAATATAAAATAAATCACTTATAAGAAGCAGAACTACATATATATATATATGATTAAATTCTGTAATCAAGCAATACTACTCTAAGAAGACCCAAGCTTTTATCATGCTCTAATTTTCAATTTCATCCACAAGGCCCCACTTCCTTTTGCTTATATATGTTATAAAGGATCAGCTCTCTGACAGAAAGAGAACAAGAAATTTCATATCATTATGGGGTGATGGAGAGTTATTGAAATAATGAAGGGCCATATTTGAGCCATGTGAAAGTAGAGTAGTAGTATCCTTAATTTTAACCGAATCTAGCCCAACTCCTGATAGGTGTTGTGTTGGGAAAGTTCCTGTTAACTGAATAAATGCTAAACACAAATTGATAGGAAAAATGGGGTAACCCAAGGTTCCTTTTCATCTCCCACCTACTTCATATGCTGTAGAGATTTCTTCAGGTAAAAAGAAAAATGTATTAATTTTATTTTTATGCCATTACCTTAGAATCTAATCAAGTTACTCTACAGGAGAATTATGGTTGTACTACATTACTTAAGACTTGAAAAAATTTGCCATGGAACCTTAATCAACTCGTAATGCTTAAACAGAAAAAAACTCTTGAATTCAGATTCTTTTTCTAAATCATCAAATCTCAAAGATATTTTTGAAGTAGTTTATCATAAATTTTAACCCGAATTGCAAGAAAGTCATGTCACAAATTCTTATCCTTAGCAATAAAAATGATGTTTAATACATACTTGTTAGCTGGGTTCCCCCCAAAATAAAAAATTGACAGATATGATATTGTAAGATGTGCCTAGAAGGTATAACTATGACTTGAAGTTTTATAAATATTTTTGATAAGAACTTGAATGACCTAGATTCTAGTCTATTTAATAGATTCAGATAGTAGTCGTTTTACTAAATTTGGAGTTCTATTTCTATTAAACTATTAAGTAAAATATCAATACAGCAAGATGATTACATATTTTCCAACTTATGCACTATTTTAAAATCTCATATAACAAAAATAACATGTTGCATTGCACATTTCATCTCTCTAAGCAGAGTCAGAAAATATTTGAAAGACATGTCAGAAATGTTTTCTTTAAACTTTGAATCCTATCTTATAGTCAGGAAAGGAAAGTGTTGTTAAAGATGCATGTGGCCCAGCTGTCTGGAAGAATGACATACCAATAATAAAGATCCAAACGGGCAAGAGGAAGAATTTAGCTAAGGTTGCATGTGTACTTTGTGTTCCAGTTTCAAATATTAGATCCAGGTAGAAGAGTCTAGAATTCATTTGGAAATGGAATGTTAAAGAGAAATAGAGGTTTGTGATTATCTTACAGAATATGGTAACTCTGAAGAGTTTGGAAAGTGCAAAAAAGGCGAAACAGATTTATATAAAATCTGAAACATCCCTCTTTTTTCTAGTTTATTTTTTTAAATTTGGGCCATATTATGTAATTCAAGCAGAAAATAATTACCTCAGGTATATATCTAAAATAGATTTATCTAAAAATGTGTATAATGGGAATATTATATGGCATTAGGTAATGCCTAAAATAATTCATCAATTCCCAGTATGCAAATATCTCAAGAAGTGGACATTAGAAATACTTTCTTTGGAAATGTTTTCTGCATGCTTACTCTCAAATGTATGTACTCTGGTCAACTATTTCTTTCTTCCAGAGAGTGCATTTAATCAATGTTTACAATAAGTTGATCACTAGAGACTTAGTGTGAAATGGAAGGTAAGATTTTTAAAATTTGTTTCCATAGCTATATGAAGGTTAAATAATTGTGTTGACTTTTAGTGTTGATTTAATGGGAAATGTTTTAGGATCAGATGTTAAGATAAATTAGATAATGAGTGTGAGAAGTGTTTCTAGGCAAATAAGCGAAATATTTGTTATCTATATGATCTACTTTTGAAAGACGGTTCATAATGATTTCCTTTCTATTTATGAATTACGTTTTATCTGTTAAAAAAAATTCCAATATCATAATGTAAAAATACATCAGAGGAAGCTCTCAAGCTCACAAGTAGAAAAACATGAAAGGCTGCTTTTGTTGTAACTCTTCTACACTTGTGAAGCAATGTTTTTCTACATCAGGTCCATAGGAGGCTTCTCCTAACTTCCATTGGGACCTTGGTTTTATGGATCCCACACTTCTAATTGTCTTGTTACAGTTCTCTCTCTACTGACAAAGCCAAGTGTGTACTCTTTTAGAAGTGGTGAAGGCAGCTTTATTACATGCGGGCCCAGATATCATAATCTGAGCAACCAAGCAAATTTGGGGGCACAATTTTATAGAGTGAGGGAGAGGGGGAGGTGTAAATTAGAATAGGAATTACAAAAGGAACCCAGGTTAGTTGTTTGCGAATTCTTCACATGAACAACACACAGGATTCATGTAATTGCAAAAATGCACATGGGGCTCCATTTTCAGGTGATAAAGAAAAGTCCTTTTATCTGGTCAGTGGCTTCCAGCCAGCCCAGATTGCAAGGTGCCTGATGGCTTGGTGGCCTTCACAGTTGGTGGCTAGAAACTGGGAGTGCAGCTCTCTTCTTCTACAGTCTAACAGCAATTAATGACTGTTCAGAGATGAGCAAGTGACTCAGAGACAAGAAGCAAGGAGATTTTGACTAGTTCTTCTGGGAAAGGTACTCTTTTCTCTTTCATTTGACTTGACTGTGAGGAAATTAAATGTAAAGATGCTGTGACAATTGTGCCTTTGAAGGGAGAACTTGATGAAAATGAAGCCATAGGGATGAGTCATACATGAAGGGGTACTGAGACCTAATAGTATTATTAAGCCTTTGACCATGATGTCCAGAAGTCCACTTCGCCTTTGATGTTTTTCAGCTATGGTGTCTCTCTTCTTTTTCTAATCTTAAAATCAGTTGGGAGATGATTTTCTGTCACTGTAAGTATCCTAAATGATGAAATATTCTTATATTGATGATTTTATTTTTTCCCTAAGAAATTCTTGGATGCAAATCAAGGAGGAGAGTCACATCTTAAAGTGTAGTACAAGGTCCAAGCTATGCCCGTACCTTACACACATTTCTGAAAGTCCTCTGGGTCAGTTCTGAGCTAGATTAGATGACTTTGTTGATTCAAATAAAGGTTTATGTCCCGGTGGGTTTCACTTTAATATTTTATTTGGGGACTATATGATGTGAAATATTGTTGCCTAATGTCACTCTGTATAGGAGCCACACAGAACTGTGAAATTCTGCCCAGTATGGTGACTGGGCATTTGTACGTCAGACGTTAAGATGTCTGCTGACCATTGTATGCTTGACTGAAACATTGTGTCTTCTCAGAAATGATATAATAAGGTAGCATGAGAACATGACCCATGCCCAAACTTGAAAGTGAACTTAGCGACTGGCCAATGATGAGCACAGACTTGGATGTAACAGATGGACTTTCTGGGATGATAACTGTCTCCTCCTGCACTGACAGTACCCAAGAATTTCTGCCCTGGAATTTTGCTGTTCATGCCCACTTGGATGCTTCTGCCTTCTCACTGCCCTCCCTCTGCTGATACCCACTATAAAAGAGCTTGTCTCCCAACCAGTGGTGCAGTAGCTTTCCAGACACATGCCTGACCCGCCACTGTCTGGGAGGTAGAAATCTGTTTGACCCACTACCATCAAAACCCTATGTCGTGAATACAGTAAAGGCCATGTCCTTATCACCTGTGCCTTCTTTTAATTTCCTTGGACTATCTATTAGTCAGGGTATTACTTTGCTAGAATGTGAACACCTGTATGCACTCTCTGTTCCCTCTGTGCCTGCTCTTTTCCTCCTTTATCAAGGATGCACAGTTAAATGCAGATACTATGTAAAACTAATTCTCTGCATGCATTGTAAGACCGACGACACTTGCATGTACCTCTGTACAGCGTTGTGTAGCACCCTAGTCTCCATGCCCAAGACTTCATTTAAATTTCTAAGAGGAGAGTGCTAGAACTCTTCATTATATTTTGTCATTTATATGCCTAAAATCAATCATATGAAGTAGTGTTCATACCCTCGATTTTAGATGAGGCTACTGAAACTCGGAGAAGTTGCAGTTAGAAGATAGGTCTTTTGATGTCAAGTTCAGGTTCCTGCCACCCTTTGCTAGTATGATTCTGAGCAATGAGTTACCCAGTAAATTTAAGTGTAGCCTTCTGTCTTCAGATTCAAGGGCCCACACTGTCATCTACAAAAATCATGGCAGAAAGTGATTATCTGCCATGGCTCTGCTGTCTGTCCATTAGACCATTTCCTTCCTTTTGACTCTTTTCTCTCATATCTCCAGAGCAAGATTGTGTAAGTACACACACACACTTACATGCACACAGCCTCTCAATACACCATTCTCATTGGACTAATCCTGTTTTCATTTAGTCTTTCTAACTTGAACTTGCCAAGAAACTTGTTTTCAATCAGTGCAAAGATGATTATAAATTTTCGTTCATTAAAAAGCACAGCTCCTCATGGAAAAATATCTTTTTTCTTTTGCTTTATGTGAAGAAAATGGAAGACAGTAGTTGGCTGCTTAAACATATTAGAGTCTGTTATTAGTTAATAAAATATGTCCATGTTTAGTGTTGTTTGTGAAAATGTGTTGTGTCATATCAAATATTTTGTATTAATTCCAAGCTGCCAAGAAAGAAAGATCTCAAAGGATATTTTTAGTATGATTTTGAGCTCCTTAAAATTAGTTTCTTTCTGGACTTTAATTAGAATAACGCCATATCAACTTTTTTTTCAAAAACTAGCTACTGATTCTCTTCCTCTGCCATGCCCCCTGTGCCCATGGTTGGTCAGATGATAGAGAAAGGGAAACCTTTAGATACTATTTTTGCTTGCTCTGGGCTACAGTGCAATCTGCTTCTGAGGACTGGATCACAAATTAATCTTGACCCCTTTGTGAGGGTAAAGTCTGCAATATCTTAACCTTTCCTTCTGTCTGTTTTCAGAACAATTTCAAAGTAAGACAGCATTTTCCAGAAATGTATCAGATAATATTGTACAGAGATCTAGCAACACTCCCATTTCTACTTTCTGTCTTCAGAATTCTTGTTTTAGATGATTTTAAAGACACATTTTTTTGTTTGTTTTAAAATAACTTTTAGGACTATGTCTTCTGTAAAATACTGATTTTATTAGAAGAAAAAAGTCTTTGTTTTGTGTGAGGGCATTTAAATTTCTGGGGGAGAAGTCTGGTGCTGATTAAAGTGGCTCAGGGAAAGACCTGTGGACTTCTTATGCTTCAAACCATACCTTATCTCTATGTGACCAGACTGCTTGTACTGGAATTTTTTAGACTCCAGTAGACTAGTGTTTATATTAACAATTTAATAGGAGTTATAAGCATTTATGGATACATGCAGTCTTTATGTCCCTTAGTGGTATGCTATTGTTACATGATTCTGCTGGAGTGTTTATTCTAAAACTAAAATTGTCTGTTAGCTATTCATAACTTTTTTCTACAATAGGGTGCCTTGCCAAGCATGATTTTGAAAAAATACTTGCTCCCTAAAAAAAGAAATCACCCTGAGATTATCGCAAACATCTCATTATTTTGAACACCTGGATTGTTTTGAAGATTTCTTTCAAAATCTCAATGCTAAAAAGTTATAAAAGAAAAGAAAATAATTTCACC
This sequence comes from Solenodon paradoxus, assembly GCA_004363575.1. Taxonomy (NCBI): domain Eukaryota; kingdom Metazoa; phylum Chordata; class Mammalia; order Eulipotyphla; family Solenodontidae; genus Solenodon; species Solenodon paradoxus. The sequence goes on from RJWH01000056.1 coordinate 216,243, forward strand.
CTTTTCATTTAACAGCATCTAGCTGGAATAGATGTTCTACTTTTGAGGATTAGCAAACAAAACAATTGATCTGTATTTTTCTTCCCTTCTCCTTTTGAAAGAAAATGTGGTTTTAATACACATCCTTTTTAAAAACTATTATATGTTATGTTCAAGTTATCCTCAACCTTCACTCCTGAATCAGACTTAACATCTTTCTTTTCCACATACTACAGGCAACTCAACTCAGAGAACTCTCCAGCCTGACCCTTCTGGGGCTGACCAGTACGAGTGCACAGGTGGAATCATTCACCACATATCCAGACCAAGTTTTTGTAACTCTTTACTTCTGAATTTTTTTACCTGCCTTTCTAAACACTGTTTGGCATTTTTTCATTAAAGACTGTTGGTTTAGTTGTTCTGTCATTCATTATAGCAACAATCTTCAGACCTTTTTTGATTCAGTGATCTACCAGCCTAAGCCTAACTGGACACTCAGATGAAGGTGTGAAAGGAGAGAGAACAAGAATGGAAATAAACTGTCTTCTTTGAGATGTTTTTAACTGCATAGTACTAAAGTCCTGCAGTGAGAATTCAATCAGCATTTCAACTTCTGAGATGTACTGAAGGTATAAATACAGACATACACGGTATCTCCATGTGGGTGTCTTCCTGGATCCTCTATTTTTTTAACCTACAGAGGAAATTTATTCTTTGACCAAAGAAGGAGAAATCAACTCATTATCTGAAGGCTTTCTCCAATCTAGGAACACGGGGACTAGGTTATAGGAAGAGGTGGGGTTTACTTCTCTAGTCACTGCGGACTGAGTCATCTTTAAGGAGACTAGTTTATTTGATCCAAAAGATTTCAGAAAAAGCAGCATTTGGTTAAACAGGAAATGTGGAGATTTTTGTTGCATTTGGAGAAAACGATTTTAATTATTTTTTATTCATCCTTGAACTCATATGCTGCCACTAATTTATTGTGGCAATAGTTCATGAGTAACATAGTATCAAAACCAAGTGGTTCAATTTGAGTTTCTTAGCACACACTATATATTAAGAATCAGTATTTTTAAATCTGCTGAAACCTAATTCCTGAGATTTTGAGGTTTTTAGGCTTAATCAATTAAAACATTTTCTATTTCTCTGATTTTATGAAGATTTTAAATACCCTCAAAGTTTAATAAATGTGTGTGCTTTGTTTTGCTGTTTTTAAGTAGCTCAGTTGATTTTCCTTTGAATTAGGTAAGTTGTTTTGCGTAAGAGTAAGTTGAAACTATATAAAATTTATTTGTTGTTTTATTTTAAAATAACATCGTGGCACAGTGATACATTTTAAACATTTAATCAATACACAGCTCATAGCATCCTTCTTCTTTTCCATTTTGCCATCAACTTACTACCTGCAAGGTGAAGACACAGTGACAGTGAAGGACCCTCCAGGACCTCCCTGTCATTATTAACCTGAATTTTATAAAACACAACTAGACCTGATGTTTGATATAGTCTTGCTTTCTTTTTCTCTTCAAAGTATGTCTCTCTACCTCACTGTTTTGACTACTGCAGAGAATTCTATACACAGAAGTAGGAATTCATGTAACTCTCTCTTCGTGTTGTGTATTTTAGGGGGAACTTGATGGTGAGGGTGATGACCTGCCCCATATCAAACCTATCTCCTGTATAGCTCTCAGAATTTCTTCTCCTCCATGAAACTCCATCTCACATAGTTTAGGGTATATCTACTCTTTTCCTGAGTTACTCTTACATCATCTGACTAACCCATCTCTCTTTCTCCAGGTTTCACTTCAGAATTCATTGTCACCTTGGAACCAATGTAATTGGTTTGAAATTTAAATTTCATAACATTTACCTTTGTTTTATAGTTTTTCAAGGATATAGGATGAAACATTCTCTTTAGCATGATTTGTCAGGTCTCTTATGAATGAATCTTCCCTGTATCTACCTGCCCCAACTGTCCTTTTTCCCTTTACCCTTATGCATCCTGATGTCACATGGAGAGAGCCATTGTCATTCTCTGAATGTATCCTGATATTTCTTCTCTCCATGTCTCTGTATTTGCAGCATCATATGTCTAGAATAACATGTCTCACTTTGTGTTTCTTGTGATCTCCTTTGGAGTCTATTAAAAAATCATCATGTTATCTTTACTTGCCTGGTCTTCTTTTACAGAGTGTAGAGATAGCCCTCTTCTGTGTGTTCATGACCTTTGTATATACTACTACTCTATGTATTTAAGAGATGATATCTGACAGGGGCCATACTTTATTAATTTTGATGTCTCTGGTGTCAGTGAAAACATATAAGAATAGTAGATATAAACAAAAAGAATATTCAGTATGTGAGTGACTGGAGTGAATAATTGAATCAGGGAAATTTGCTTTGGGTAACGATTGCTTATCAGAAAATTGAACTCAAAGATATAACTAGATATAGATAGATAGATATGCACATGTATACATATACATGTATATAATTGCACATTATAGTATCTGTATATATCATATATGATTAATCAATTATCTTTATCAATTGACCAGAAATTCACAGTCTTTACAAAAGACAAACAAAATTTAACATTTCAGGCTCAAAACAACCGGGTTCCCTCCTTGCCATCCTCCCACCAGAATAATCACCTCTATCCTGATCACCCTTCTATGACCTCTTTGATTTTTGTTTCTTTTTCTGGACCTTACTCTTCATTCACTCCTATCAGTAAGCTTTTGCTTATCACTTAGCCTTAGACCTTTTTTTTTAGTCTCATGATTCTTGACACTTTCATCAATGTGATTTCTTCATCACGATGCTGATCTTGACTAAAGAGGAAAGATGTATCATTTGTGGATATTATACTTCAACTGGGATCCATGGAAACCGCGATTCAATTTAAATTTTGAATACTACTGTGTTTTTATATACAAGTATATTTACATTCCTTTAAATATCCTATAGTGTTTATTGTTGTTTTTAATTTGACAGGTTAAGTTTTCAGATGCTTTTTTTGCCCATGGACTTGCCTAAAATTCTTGTAATTGATTCCAGATGAAGAATAAACTTGGAATTGTCTGCATGGCTTGAATTATGAGTTTTTGCATAACTGTGGATAAATAAAATAGAATTCAGTCCAAGAATCATTCAATTTGCCTTTCAATTAAGAAATTTTATTCAAACAATAAAGCACAGAAAATAGTTTCTAATTACCAACTTTAAAAGGAAGCATGCAAAATTTAGAGAAATATTATAAAAACATAAATAACTTGGCCTGATCCTAACTGTCATCATGAAAATCAGTAGTTAAATTCTATTATAGTCTTATTTTTATTTTAAGAACAAATGAAAGAACAAAATTCATCTTGCACTTACAGTAATGATAATAGAATGTTACCATTTATTGAGTGCTTTGCTATATATGTATTTGGCATCTTGTTTACATTATTTAATTTAAATCTTAAAAAAAGCTATGAGGTAGGAGTTTTCTCTACTTTGCTAATAAGAGCATGTGCCCTCAGAAGTGAAAGTATCGTCCCCAGGTTAAAATTCTCAAGGGAAGGCCAGATACTTGGCTCTAGATCTGACTCAAAAGGCTGTGTACATAGTCATGAGCCCTTCTTGCCTGCTATCTACAAAGATTGTCTCCATACTTAGAACTAGAAGCATTTTAGGGCAAAAATTTAGCTGTGTTGTTCTGAAACTTAGCTACACTCAGCATCAAATTCTGTTGTAGGTCATCTCATATTCACTAGATAGGTAGGCTTAACTAAATAAAGGCTGTTTTCTTTTTCAGTGTTCTACTTCTGAACTCATCATTCTGCTTCTTTTATGACAAGTGGAGAGGAAATGGAATAATATCAGAGACTTGCTCTTAGGCAGATAAACACAGATCCTTGGACCTCATCCCTGAAGATCAGTTTAGTAAGTCTGGGATGGGTCTAGTTGTTTAAATTAGTGACAAACACCCCTGACTCTGATGTAGGCAATGCATTGTACAGAATTTGAATAGCACTGCTTAAACTCTAGCACAACTGTCTTCAATGGAAAGATAATATAAGCTACAATGAGTTAGCTAAAATTTCTTTTGTAGCCACATTTAAAAAGTAAAAATAGACAGGTAAACATAATTTTAATGATGTATGATTGTGCTATGCTATGCATTCAAAATACTATTTAAAGTTGAAATCAATATAAATTTTATGGAGATTTTTTGAAGTTTTTGCACCAAATTTTTGAAGTACTTTATATGTGGAACACTAGTCAATTTAGATCAGTCACATTTCTAGGGCTTAAATATCCATAGGTGGCTGGTGGCTACTGTATATGTAATAGTCCAAATCTATAACTAAAAGGAAGGACATAGATGAGATTTAAGTTTAAATCACAACTAAGGGTCAGATAAGTTGCCAATCATACCTTCTGACCAATTCCTGCAGCAGTCATGTTGTACAAACAGGAGCTAGGCCTGAAAACAAATTGATCAGAATCTAGAAGTGTCTTCTTGGAGAGTAGAAAGAGAGACAAGTCAAGGGATGGCACAAGGGATGTAGTAGGGGTTCAGAGAAGGTAAGGAGTCAATGTCCCCATCCTTGAGGCCAGGATCTCCATCAGGCTTGAATACATGATTTTGCTACACTCTAGCTGGCTGGTGAGGAGTGGGATGGGCAAGAGTGGGGATGGAAAGAAGAATGCTGAGGACTAGATAAAGTTTTCTATACAATGATGATATCAGAAAAGATCATCTCTAAATCCTCACCATTATTAAAATGAGATGATTGTGTACACATCTGCACATAACGAAGTCTTCTTTATACCTGGTGAAATGTCTTTCCTATGATTCACTCATAGTTGGCTCCAACATTTTGGAATGGAGGCATGAATCAAATTTAATGTGGTTTGTCTTTTATAGATCACACAAAGGTATTGCTTTGTGTTACATAAAATTCTTTTTTTTTCTATATTATATATTTTAAGTACATGGAAAGTCCCCCAAACCCAAAGTATAAACTATTAACATAGCATTCTGCAATTTGTGATCAATTAAAGCTTTTAATGCAGAATTAGGTTATAGCTCAGTGGCTTAAGTTTGCTGGCATAGGGAGTTTCATGCACTAATGCATGCTGATGGTTCAATTACCTGCAATCTCATACATAAACACACAGTGTTATCAGCCAGTCATATTGATGGTGTTAAATAACACTACACCAGGTATATTGGTCAAAGTGAGATAAATTAAAACTACATGATATAGTTCTCAAAAACTATCAGGAGAAATGAAACAGATCGCAAAGTCTTATTTGCAAGGTCTGATCCATGGTAGAGTAAGTTCATTAAATGTTCAGAGGAGGGAGAGGTCGTTCTGGGATAGGTTTTTATTCTTAAAATGAATGAAAATTAAGTCTGGCTTTGCTGTTGTGTTTAAGATATCTAATACTATGCCATGAATTCACATATAATCTGTATAGTTGATTTCAATGGTTGGTAGGGGCTACTGAGGACATGGCTGTGATAGGCTTTTGACATTGCTGTGTATTTCCCTCTTTGGCCTATGGAGAATGTCAGCTGGCAGAAGTTTCTGTTTTTAACTCAGGTAACCTAAAAGATAAGGCTCAAGGCTCAGAATAGCTCATGGAGATTTCTACACACCCAAAGAGAGACAAAGTGAGTGATCACTTCTAAGCACAGGAAGGATGTGGGCTAGCATGTTCTGCATCAGTAGAGATAGTGGAACGAAGGAGAAGGGAAAGCATAGATTAGAAACTCAAGTTCCACTTTTCAACACAACTTCAAATTTGTGTATGGTAATACTAATTTTCATGAGTAGTCAGCTATAACCCTCTTAATTTTGATTATTTTTCTGAATAGTGAAAAGATAAATTTTGACTTCTCAGTCATGATAATACTAATTAAGATGTTTTGCAGTTCTATTGCCCTTTCTACTGCAGATTTGTAGAAATAATGGATCTAGAAGAGTTAACTGTAAACTATATATAATTTCAACTTAATTGCTTCAAAATACTGTTTCTAAAATCTGCTGTTCTCAAATTGTTGTTGTGCTCTCAAATCCCACAAATGTTGTCAATAAGTTTAGGAAATTTTTTGTTGCATTGGATTCAAACATTCTACTTAGTTCTAATACTTGAACAAGAAGGGAAAGAAGGTTGCATGTCAGCATTCTTTGAGATGTATTAGGATAGGCAGAGCTATTCTTTCCTTAAAATATCTTATTCACTGTCAACTGCCATAGAGTCTAATATTCCCTATCAATCTTTTCTTTTTTTAAAAGCTATATTTAATATTAAGATTTTCAAAATGCCTATTAAATGTACTTTTTTCTAGATAGGGAAATACATGTGAATATTGACAACTGAAGCATGTATTTCAAATCTACATTAATTATTGCATGAATCACTTAACCAGGTCTAGAAGCACAGGATTTAAGAAGGCAGAGTGTGTTTTGCAGAGTGGGAAGTTGTTAATGTAGATATAAAAGGAAAAATTCCCCCATTTATCTGAGGTTCTTCACAGGCTGGATAAATGAACAAATTAATATTAAATACAGTTAGTAAGAGACAAACCCAAATTTGATAACATACGTGTGGAGAATTTACATGGCAGCAAATTCTGAGATAGCTTGGACAGATACACATTAATATCCTGAACTGAGACCTGGAAAACAGAGTGTGAGTCTCAGAGGAAAGAGTAGAAGGTCTTCACTCCACTTGGCTAGGATATATGACTCTTCCATACTCTGAAAATAAAGATAAATAACTCCCTTTTCTACGTTCTTCTATGGAATAGGGACAAAAGACCATTTCTGGATGAGAAGGGTGGAGGCCCAGAGACTGGCAGGTGGTCTCTTTGATTAATGAAAGGGCTTAAGGTTTTTTAGAAGAATTAGAGCTTCTCCTCTACTTCTAGGACTGTCCTCCACTGTCCTTGGTTCTTCGTGTCAGAGTGGGCATGTACAAGAGACCAATTCTGATAGGCTTGAAGTGTTGTGTTTTAGCCCCTCATTAATAAGGACCAAAACACAGGGAGTTTGGGAGGAGGAGGTGCAGTGTGAGGACTGTGAGCCACTGGGTGAGGTTGAATATGTAAGGTGTTGAGGATGGGGATTGCACAAAGATGGTAGGTAAGCAGGTACTTTCACAAGGAGAAAAATATGTAAAAGAAGGCAACAAAGTGAAAGGAAAGGCAAATGTTTTGTAAGGTCAAAATATTATTTATCACTGCAGTGTTTCTTTAGCTATCAGGGCAATAAAGAGTCTTACAGTTTATATATTCTTCTAAAAAGATACTGAATTTGAGAGTCTTATAGGGAAAAATATATATGTATGTATAGGCATACATGCATATATACACACATATATATGTATATATGACAGCACTTCCACTTACATACTCTAAATAATTGAAAACAGCTATTCAAACAAAAAAGATATGGGCATGATCATATGATCAAAGATATGATCATAGCAGCACTATTCATAAGAGACAAAAAGTAGAAACAATCCAAATGTCCCTCAGGGAAGAATGAATAAAATGTGGTATATCCATAACATGGAATATTATTCAGTCATAAAAAGGAATCAAGTTCTGACACGTGCTTCAACATGGATGAATCTTTAAAACATGTGCCAAGTGAAAGAAGTCAGCTGTAAAAATCATGTATTCTATAATTCAATTTATGTGACCTATTCAAAGCAGTTAAATCCATGGAGACAGAAAGAAGATTAGTGACTGCTAGAGACTAAGAAAGAAAAGGAACTGCTGCTTAGTGGCTATGGGGGTTATTTTTAGATTGATGAAAATTTTTTTAACTAGATAGATGGGAAGACTGCACAATATTGTGACTATACCTAGATACTGTATTATACATTTTAAAGTGGTTAATTAGATAGCACATGAATTTTGCTTCAATTAAAGTAAAAAGCAAAATTTGGGAAATATGGATAAATGGGAGTTTGTTGGCTTTATGTAGGCTTCTGGAGAATTTTTCATGTACCTTGGTTTTGGTAGAAAGTAGCACAGTTGAAGAACTTGGTTTTTGAAGAGGATGTAGTGTATAGGACTGCCATGCTGTTAGTTAAAGGCAGAGTCAAGTGTTTTGAAAGCACCTGTGCAAAGGTTCGGGTTAACATGCCACTAGGAAAATTAAGTTGCCAAACCAACATCTTACCTGAATAGATAGCTTCCTCTGTACTTGTATAAGAGATTTGCAGGGCAAGTTTTATTTCAGACACAGATCTGGATTCATTCTAATTCATAAATAAGTGAATCCTCAAGTCCTCAGTTTGTATAAAAGAGAGGAGTGATTTCTAAATTATGTAGGGAAGAAAATGCATATCAAAATATTTTAGGATTTTCCCAAACACTCAGATTTACTTTTCTAAGTGTTTATTTTAACAGGTTAGAAACATGGACATAGACTTTGAACATTTTACCTTGAAATCATTTTAAGGCAGAGATCATAAAATGCATTAAACTCATAAAGTTTCTAATTGTAAGCACTGAAACTTCCTTATAATCTTTTCAAGCAGGATCAGTGAGAAATATGTTATCTGCTTTATAGAGTTGTAAATCAGATAATTAGATATCAGTCAATACAATACATCAGAAATAAAGATTAGGACTTTAGAGCAGTATCTTAACCTTCTTTCTAGGAAAATCTACTGCCTTTGGGGAACAATTCTAGCATGTAAAAATAAAACTGTTTTATTAATGAGAAAGAATATAATCTCTGTAACCAGTGGCTTGTTAATCTATAATAGAACTTAATTCAATATATTGAAAATCAGAGACTCTTTTCTTGTATGGGAACTGTAAAAATAAATTTAATTATAAAAATCATTGAAAGGTAATATTGCATTATTGAAATCAGAGTATGGGCATCATATCATGCCCTGTGACATCACCCTTACTTGAAAACTCCATCTCCAAGTCACTCAATTAGTTTGAAATTATTAAAGGATGTGTGTGTGTGTGTGTGTGTGTGTGTGTGTGTGTGCATGTGTGTGTGTGTGAGAGAGAGAGAGAGAGAGAGAGAGAGAGAGAGAGAGAGAGAGAGAGAGAGAGAGAGAGAGAGAGAGAGAGAGAGAACACATGCTGACACACTCATTTTGGGTAAAATACTCAAAGTCTTGTTTTAGTCTGTTCAAAATTAACAGTCTGCTGCCAGGGCACAATTTTACACAACTTGATCCCCATGACTATATTAATAAACAAGTTCTCTATAACTTTCAAAATATGGCTATGTCCATTAAACTCATATCTTTAGAGTTGTAAAACTGGTCACCTATTAAAACCTTTGAGGGCATTTGTGAAAACTAAGGGTCCCTGGTCTTGTACCAAGAGATTATGCTTTATACACTTAGAACAATTTTAATGTAACTGTCCTTGAAGCCTACTTTGGAGACTACTCTCTTTGCCTATTCTGTTTTACTGTTTTCAGTTCAAAGTATAAGGAATGAATAGTTCAAGCGACAAGTAATGCTATTTATTGTAGGACGTTGATCTCAAAAGTCCAGATTTATCATTTATCAAGACACTGACCATACATCTATATTAATAGGTGATAATTTTAGTCACTGGTGTGATTTTCATACCACTTTGATTATGAGAAATCAGAAAGAATACTTTTCAGTGTACTTCTCCATTCTGGTGCTCATTGTCCAGGGATGACAACTTTATTATGGTATATATAAGTTAGTAAAGGCAAAAAGCTCATAAATGTGTGACAAGATATTGACCCATTAATATCCTTACTCAAATAAAATCTCTATGGGAAGGTCCCTGACTCTCATTTTAAGATTATAAATTACTTCTCTCCAACAATGCTTTCTTCTTTCCATGTTTTATTTTATCTCATGGTTTCTTTAATCATCTGATAAGCTGTGTTTAATACCTTTTTACTTTTTAATTGGCTTCCTCGCCCACTATAATCAAAATTGTGTGAAAGGACTCACTGTTGATGGAGGTGCCTAGGAAGCATCCACATAATGACTGTCCTCTTGTGTTATGTTTTGGAAATGGAGATAGGAAATCTCCAAGGGTTCAAATTCTCAGGAAGAACAAGTGAAATATTATAGCTTCTTAGCATTTGTTGGGATTTGCTAACTGGTTTTGATAAGGAGAGAAATTTTATTCAATGAAGCTCCTCTTGAAATGCAAACTAAATTTCCTATAAACAAAATACCTAAAGATGAATATTCACCCATGAGATTCTAACTTGACATAGATCTAATTTTTCTGTTAGAACGCCTCTCTCTGTGATGTAACTTCCTCTTTTCTCTTGGCTAGTAAAGGATCAACAATGACCAAACACATGAGGTTCTATCTTTAATGTTCTCTTCAACCAGTCATGAAATAACCACATTTTTCTTCTTAGGAACCAGCGTTCTCTCTTACAAATCAGACATGAAGATCTTCTCTGATCAAGGTATTCACACTGCAGAAGTACAGCTTATCTAACTGGAACAATCTTGTGGGAAAAATTCAACATGGAGCCAGTCTTTTTAACATTCTTGAATGAAGGCTTCCAGAGAAACTTCCAGAATGAGAGCCTCCCTAACCAATCGAAGTGGGGGGAACAGCAGAATGGGGAGCAGGACTGTCTACATAATTTGCCAGTAAAAATTTAAAATTCAGGATCCCTGTTTAAAATCAAGAACTTCAAGAGTGTAACAACAGAGCATTAAACCTAGTGTTAGGTCCTTCCTAACACAGGACACATGCCCATGAAATCCTGGCCTGTTGGAAGATGAGGGAGGTGTATCAGAGAAAGTTTCTTTGAGGAAGTCATGAGGTAGCATTTAAAGAAGACAAGTTTTCAAGAGAGAAGAAACGTGAAATGTTAAGACAGACAGATGTAAGAGCAAGTGTTGCAGGGGGGCCACAAAAGAGTGATGTGAGAAGGAAGTCAGAGAGAGTGTGAAACTTTATTCAGAGGCTAAACAGATTTATTTAAAGATAGGGAAACACTTTATTTGTATTTCAGAAGGGTCACTGGAATATTTGTGGTGAATGGGCTGCTGTGGAGGAGACATTTGACAAATTGATACGGTAAGCTGAATAAGTAAGCTGAATATAAACTCCCAAATATATACGTTTTGATACCTGGAACTTATTTATGCATTAGTTTGTGGGGGTTGTTTAACACCATATCACAAACTAGTTGGCTTAAATAGCAGAAATATATTGTCTTGTATTTTTGGAGACAAGAAGTTCAAAGATTGAGGTACAATATAGGGTTGTTTCCTTTAGAGAACTGTGAGGAAGAATTCTATTCCAGTCTTCCTTTGGCTTGTAGATGGCCATAGTCTTCCTGGGTCTCTTCATATCATTTTCTCTCTATGAAGGTTTCTATGACCAAATTTCTTCTTTTTATAAGGACACTAGTCATGTTGACTTAGGCTAGTCCTAGTGACTTCATTATTTGATTACCTCTGTGAAGACCCCATCTACAAATAAGGTCACATTCTGGGACTCCGAGGGTTAGGACTTCAACATAAGGATTTTAGGGTGATGCAGTTTAACCCATAATACCTTATATGATAAAGACTTTGCAGATGAACTTAAGTTGAGGATCTTGAGAAAGATAGATTATCCTGTATTTTCTAAGTGAATTCTAAATGCAATCACAAATATCCTTATAAGAGAGAGGTAAAGAGAAGTTGAGACACACAGAAGGAAAGGCAATGAATGTGACCAGAGAGGCTGAAATTGGAGTGATAGTTGTAACACAAGTAATGGGATAATTTCTCGAACCTGGAAAGAAATGACACGTGGATTTTGCCTAGTGAACCTAGCATGTCTGACCTCCAAACCTTAAAACAATAAATATGTGTTATTTAAGCCACCAAGAACATGGCAATTTATTAATGCTGTCATAGCTATAAAACTGCTAATACAGTCAGTATCAGGTTGGAAAGATAATGGCATAAGGTAAGACTATGATACAAGGGAAAGGATTAAAATGGTAAGAGGAAAATCACATCGTATTGCAAATGATTAATCATATGATGTAGGAGAAAGACAACTTCTCTTGACTGGCTACTGGATTTCTGTCTTAAGTATCTCTCATTTCAAAAAATAAGATAGAACAAGACAAGAGAGGGCATTCAATTATGGGTTAAATTTTAGACTAATAGTGCTTGATCTCATGAATATTCATGTTGAGATGTTTTATTGATTTCATGGCCAAAATATTAAAAAGAAAAATTTTAAACTCTTTATAGAGTAGTCATAGTTATGAAATTTTTCTTTAATTCTAAATTTTATAAAATTTCTATTTCAGTCCGATATTATTTTCATTTTTATATATTTAATAAAACCTCATGTGTGATGTCAGATTTTCTCACTGAACCTTTTGTCCTCAGGATAGACAAGAGGCAAGTTGACCATATGCCCTAGTTTGCCCAGAATTTATTGTCTTAAGGTCCTATCAGACTGGCCCCTCATAAACTCTACAAATCAAAGGCAAGAGAAAATATATTATGCCATCATCTTGACAGAGAAGGTCCTTTTTATCTTTATCTCCTCAGTCTAAGGAACAAAGCAAAATAGTGAACTAGAGATTGTCAGGGGTGCCTATTTATTTACTTATTTATTATTATTCTACCTTCCTGGTGGGGGAAGGGAGGCAAATGTTATGCTTGGCTATTGTATATTTACCACAGATCCCTCTTTCATTTGAAAGAGGAATGAACCCTGCTTCATGGGAGAAGTCAGGGAATTAGGTGCTTGGTAAGACCATGGGAAGAAAAAGTAATTGTTTTCTGAGACTTACCAGAGGAATACAGGAATGGAAGACTGGGTTTTCTTTCCTTTAGGATGGCTGAAATGCTTTTTCATTTTCTAAATATTTACAATTATCTTGTCAATGTTCGCATCTCCATCCAGGGGTACTCAGTGTTTACTTTTAAATGAGCATCTGCCACCTTCCATGTGATGGCATACTGGAGATTTCATTTTCTGCTCTTCCCACTACACAGCAGCACACCTGAATGAACTTTGAAATGCTCAGAATGCTGGGGTAACAGATGAAGCACAGACTTAGAGGATGTCCCCAAGTCATTACCCCATCAGTCAAATATGACACTGTAGAATATTGGGTCCCAGGTAAGTTGCCTTTATTCTCTATCAGTAAGTTCTATTTGAGAACTTGTCAGTCATTTTACTCCTGAGAGTTCTGGTGAATATGGTGCTAGGAGCATTGTATTGGATGAATGCGCATTTTCTTCTGAATGTCTGAGTGTGTGTTTCAAACAACTAACAAATAGACTTTGAATAGAAAGTGTCTTGTATCATATTAACTACATGTGCTAAGTGACCTAAAGTTTAATGTCAGGTACTTGTCAATTCACAAAGATAACCTAATCTAATTGATGTAAGTTTTTATAACAGTAGTATAGCAATACTCAAATAGACATGAAAACATAGGCTGAAGGGCCAAATTGGCTTCCTAATGTAATAAAGCAGGTGCAGTGCAAAGACTTGAATTCAGGTACCTCTGACTCAACTCAAAGGCACCTCTTATTTCATTTTCTCCTCCTGAAAGGTGAAATTAAGCACCAATTCACCAACTAAATTGCTAAGCCTCATAAATTTATGTCTGTATATATTTGAGAACTGAACTACAAAAAAATAAACCAGTGGTCTCATGTTTTGTATTGATTGTTGTGACTAATATTGTACTACAGAAGTACAGTTCTATTCAACTTTGAAATATACACGTTCAATGTTGCGTGAATGGCAGGTTTCCACTTACTTAAATGTTATCTAGTGACTAAAGTCCCGTAGAGCCAAACTCCCTCTCCAAACGCTTTCCAGTCTTTCATATTCTCAGAGTGGATGAGGAAGTTAATCTTTACATTTAAATGGTACTTTGTGTTTAAAGTTAAATTGAGGCCCAGCACACAATACCATGCCATCCTGCAGCAATGAGTCTTTATTGCTCTATTACAAGCATTATTTCATGTCCTGCTGTTGAAGTCTGTCCCTTTTCAGAGCTTAAAGCAAGTATTGCAAAGTGTTTTGTCATCCATGATAGATGCTAAAATCACAGGTGGGGAGGTGTGAAGAATTTTTATTTTCATCATCTTTATGATGTTAATGATTCTCGACAAAACTACTTCATTTTATGTAAAATTAAAAATTCATAAACTGAAACTCATAAAGACTTTGTACTAGCAAAGCACTGACTACTACTGATGTAAGTATAGTCAGTTTTGTTTGTACTTTTATAGACAAACTGGAAAAAGAAACTTTAAAAATTCTTTGACCCTGATTTTACCATCTGAATGGTCATGGTTGAGTGGAAAATCAATGAAGTGCTGTGAGAATTGCACCTCAGTGTTGCCGACAAGTCACACAAAAATCCAACTTTTCACATGAGATGAAGATTGCCTTTGCTTCATTTACTCTCTTAAGACACATTAAAATCAAAGCTATCGCCCCATTTGGCCATCTGTCAATGCTCACTACACAGTAAGCGGGTCGACTTTGTTCCTGGATCACCAGAATAGGAGGATGTTTTGTTGTTGTAATAAATGGGTTTAGGCTTAAGAGACAGAAATAAATCAATGCAATTTATAAAGTTGGGGTGGAAATGTTAGATGCAGTTTTCTAAACTACAGAGAATTATGTATGGATGAGTTGCAATAAATAAAACATAGCTTAAACCGTTTACAAAAATAAATGATAAAGATGAAATAAATTAATGTATAGCCTTTTATGTGGAATCATCTCATGTGTTCACAAAATGCATACAACATTCTTTTGCTCATAAGTTGCAAATTTCATGTTTGAATGTAATATGGTAAATAATGGTTGCCAATTTCTCTCCTAAAGTTCCATTTCCCAAGTTTTGTTTAGAGTAGACCCAAAATCTTAATACCTACTTTCTGAAGATTCCCAGACAATCGTTGTCCTAACAATGCACTACCTTTTGACAAAAGCTTGTATTTTCCGATTGAACATACTGGATCCAGTGTGCTGACCCTGAATTCAGTTAAACACAAATGCTCACTCTGCAGGTGCTGATCAATGAAACTTGTGTGGCTGGTATCTTCAGAGAGCTTCCAAGGAACAAGGGCACCAGGACTTGTGGACAGTATCAGTGTCTCTTAATCTTTTCATAACCAGACTCAAAGTCTGTTTCCTTAGTTTACTATTTGCAGTTGATTTGACTCTTGTCCCCTTGGTGGAGAGGACAAGATATAAGGGATATTAAGGGATAAGCAACTCTTTAATAGACAATCAGTCACAAATTCTTCTAAACGTGGTTTTGTACAGAGATTTATGATTTAGTCTACTGAAAAAATAGAAACTATAAAATGTAATATTGGAAGAAAAATAACTGAATAACATTGAATGCCAATAAACACCAATTGAAATACCAATTGTAAAAGCTCATAGGTATTATATTTAGACAATATTTTACATCTTTTTATCTGTGGAGACAAACACATATGCTTTAAACACTCAGAGATATCCTACAATAAATGAATGTTGTATAGCTAACTTTTCAACTACCCTTTATGAAGATCGAATTTTTGAAGAACATATTTTATAAGCTGAAACTGATAAAATAGGGGCAGTTTTCTAGAGGAGACTTTCCCAAACTACTTATCCCTTAAGAATGTCCCTATACCTCATGAAAGTTGGTTTGTTAAATACCCCCTTTTTGTTTTATCTGTCTTCCCCATCATTTTCTAAAAGAATGTTTGCATCAATCTGATATGTTACTTTTATGTGTTTCCAACTGCTGTGACAGTACAAAACTGTGATGGTTCAAGTGTACATAAATACTAGAAAGGTAAAATGTTCCATGTGCATGGAATAGAATGCTCTCCAGGGTTCAGAGTGCAAGCAAAGCAATATTTTATACATTAGAGCATGGAAGTTCTCAAAGATAAAATGTTAAGTGAAATAAACATGGAAAAGAAAAATATTAAAGTATAACTTCCTTTAAGAAAAAAAGGAAAAAAGTTTAATAATATGCACATATATAATTAATATTGCATGTTATATATATCTGATTTTATATATATACACACACACATACAGATAGTGAGTTGAAAATGCGTGCATTAAGTGTACTAGAGTTGACTGCTCATTCATGATGGGAGAGGAATGAGGTAGATGGCACAGGGAGCAATGGAGAAAATATGAAGTGAATCAAAACACAATACAATTAAATGCAGCACTATAAACTTTTCCTTTGACCAGTGGTGACAATTAGCCTTGATATAATTATGGGCATTTGAAATCAAGAAAGGAAGGAAGGAAGGAATGAGAGAGGGAGAGAGGAAGGAAGGAAGGAAGGAAGGAAGGAAGGAAGGAAGTTGGTTAAAGAGCCTAAAGTGATTCTGATATATTTGGGTCATGTGTCACTGACTCTACATACTTGGTATAGCTCTAGGCATCCCTGTCTCTGTATCTCCCAAGATGGTGGCATTTTGGGTTATTCAACCCTTCTTTGGGGAACTCAGAGTAGTCAAATCATCTTGTAACTTCAAGAATCATGTTGATTTGTAGCTTACCACAAAATCAGGTTCTTTTCCTGAATCTGAATTTCAGTAAAGGGCTAGATTTTAAATACTAGGAGATTCACTTGGGTGATTAAGTGTTAAGCTGCTTTTTCATTATGGGCTGCCATCATCTGCTGGCTTCCCCTCTGGAGAAGGCAGTAAGTGGTAGACCAGCTTTTTCCTTCTCTTAACTTATATATCTGTGTCTGTATCTTTCTGGATATCAGGGTGTTATCTGCAACCCCATGTCGATGTCCAAGTCCACCTCCAAATTTATTATTTATATATTAGATATATCTATATCTATATATTATATATTTTAATACATCTATTTTTATAATTCCTGAAATAATAATTGATATATAGTAAGAGCATCAAGAGTTACCCACCGTTAATTTTTGTTTTTTAGCTTATTTAAACCTGCTGTCACAGTCTCCTTCCTTTGGAGGTTGTGTGTCCCAAAATACTGACTGTCAATTGGCACACATTCCTAGTTGCCCTTGTAGCTATCATCTGTATGGTTACTTAATTATGATCCTCTGTGGGGAACAGACTATGAAAATAAAATAGATTTATTTTATTAAAGGAAATTCTGGAAGTTCATAAATACCAAAACATGACGGAGCTTATCAAGTGTTTCCCTCACATGTGCCTTTAACTAACATTTCCATTCTAGGAAATTCATGAAGATACCCTGGGTGGTAAAAATCTTGTACCCCAGAACATGTCACCTGCATTTGCATTTATAAGAATAATGTGTCCTCCACACTTACACCACTGGAATCAAGTAATCTGAAAGGAAGGAATGTGCTTGGGTGTGCTACTTTTAAATACAACATGATTTCTGACATCTTATGATTTCACTTTCATTTTTGGGAGGTTCTCCTTCCTCTTCCTCCTGCAGTGCCAGACTTCTGCCTACCTGCAAATTATTAAGATCTAACCCTCTAGATTCAGCCCAGAAAGAATCAAGAGCTGAACTTGGTAGCCTACACGGCTCATTCCTCCACAGTAGGGGCCTTCCGAAAATTGATGCCTTTAAGCCCATTGTCACTGTCATCGGGTATCTGGTGTAAGGTCATGTTATTTGACTATTTCGATTCCTGGTGCTAAATGTCTTCTGACTAGGTCTAGAACACAGCGTTGCATCCCAAATCTTTTGGTTCTGACCCAGATCCTCTTGCTTAATTTTTCAGGAATTGAGTTCTTCCTCATTTATTTATTTATATTTAAACTTTTTTTTACATATAAAAAGTATGCATATAATTAATGTATGCCACTTGGTGAGTCTGGATATGAGTATAAGCCAAGAATTCACTAACCCAAAAAATCCGTAACCTATTCAAAAACCTTCAAAAATTTCCTCCTCTAATTATTATTTTTGTTTTATTTTCTTTTGCTTACACATTGCTATATGTTTTATTAGAAATTAAATGTGCACCTTAGTCTGTGTGCATTTCATAGCACACCCACAATCAGAGTTCTAGTTCCCTTTACCACCACCTTAACTCTTTCCTTCGTTTTCTCTCTCCTCCCCCACTCCTAGTAGCCACAGTCTTGTATTCTGTGATTTTGATGAGATTTGTCTGCTTGTATTGTTTCTTTATATTCCACATATGATGCTAGAGGTGATTATTCTAACTGAAATAAGCAAGAAAGAAAAAGAGAAATACAGGATGGTTTCACTCATATATAGAATAGTATTTTTTTTGTGTGTTTATTTGTGATAACAACATTTAACATAAGATCTAACCTTTCAATGAATTTCTAAGAATAATATACAGTACTGTAAACTACAGGAACCATGCTGATCTCCAGGAATTATTCATCTTGTATAATTTCAAGTCTATACCTTTTGACTAGTACCTCCACATTCTTCTCTCTGCTTCTTGACTTTTACTAGTTTGCATTTATCAGTTGAGCCAACAGATAAATGTATAAAAATGTGATATATATGTGTGTATGCGTACATATATATACACACACAATTTAATAGTATTCAATCTTTAAAAAGAAGGAAATCTTAATATTTGTGACAGCTAGAATGAACCTGGAGGACACTATGTTAAGTGAAATAAGTCAATCACAGATGGGCTATACTTTTATCTGATGTTCAGTCACTTGGATAAGCATCAGTGGTTTGTAATTGTACACTTACTTGAACCTAAATCTACTAAAGCTAATATCAGTTCTTCTCCAAGGTGAAAAAGACAACGTGAGGAAAATGTAGCTACATCATTCTTTGGCTGCATCAATTCCATGCCTTAGTATATTGGCACCAATTATGCTTGGCCTATGTTCACTCCACTCTCTTAGACTTGGTGTGCTCTTTGTCAGTTCCCTAACCCAGTCAGGATCAACCACAGCTTCTTTGCTTTAGTTGTTTTATTCCCAAGACATGCCAGTTTGGACATGGAAATTTTATACAAACGCATATAATTATATATTATAAAATAACTATGTATTAGTATACACCTCCTAAACACATATGTATATATATAGAGAGAGATGTATGTATACATATTTTGTGTATATATGTATATATACACTTTTGCTGATGTACTAAAAAAGAGGTGCCTCCCCACGAAAAGTTTAAACTTCATGACCTCATATGTATATATTCTCAAAATACCCTAACCAATAGCAGTTTTCATTCTTTCCTCCTCAAGAAGTAATGAATATACAGTACTAGAAGATAAATATAGATATTATGCACCTAGCTGGGGCATAAGAGCAATCAAGATGACACAAGACTTTGTAGCCATATATATAATCCCCAAAGTAGGACATATAGTTGACATAGTTGCTGGTAATGGGGTATGATATTTTATATAAATAACATTCCAGGAAACCTAACATTACGTATATACCAGCTATTTTGAAAAGGGCAGAAAATCCCCCTTCTTGTTACTTTAGCTTGCAAGTACATCTTACAATAAAAAAAACCCAAAACTCCTGATTTTCTGAATTGAGAGAAAAATTTATTGTAAAAGACTACCATGGTGCATTTTTAGTGGATTAGGGCCTTAGAAAGTTAAAAAGGAAAAAAATTATGAAAATTAGAATAAAGTTAGAAGCATATTTTGAGGCTTTTAGTTTATTTAGGAGTGAATTCATGCACTCCTAAGTTTGGAATCAGAAAGTTAATATCATTTCTTCACCAAGGTGACAGAGACAATGTGAGGAAAATAGTCAGCTGTTCTTTAATCTGCTGTAGACACAAATCAGAAGAAAGGCAAAGACTGCAGAGGCTAGTAGGGACATTAATGCTTTTCACATAGGCAAAGTAAGAAGAAAGATGGCCACCCTCAAACATTGAATCTGAGGTAACTTTCATTTCATCCATCCTGCTCTTGAGAAGTTAACATTATAATAATGAAGAACTTGTCAGGTTGGTGAGATTTGATTTGAGTGTGCCCATTTGTTAGCATTGCTGGCTGGATGGGTACTTATGTTGATGAAATAAAGTTCTCTATAATACTAAATCACTATATCATGTCACTTGTTTAAATATCCTGAAGGGCCCTGAAAATTATATCATGCTCTTTCTTATAGTTGATTAACATCACAGAGCTGACTGTGTTCCAACTGTGGGGGCAAGATACAGAAATTTTTTTAGAGGAAACGGAATGATTATTTATAGCATATTTAGTTTTGCTCATAGATTTTGAATCCAATGGATGTTTTCCAAATAAGCTAGCATGGATGGATATTAAACAAGAGACAGAAAGGAGTAAAAATAGAGAAATGGAGAGAGAGCAGGAGTTTCCATGAAGCACTTCTTTTCCCTTTTTCGCCCCCCTATATCTTTGACTACTTTTAGAAAGATCTTTCACAGAACAGAGAAGGGGAAAAGAAAGAACTCAGAAAAGATTTAAAAAAATGAATTGGAGTAATTGCTAATGAAATCTCAAGAACAGATAGGGTTATTGATAGTCTTTAACATTACATGGGTGTCCATTTAGCATCATGAGCTCTGTCATACATACTTTCCATGCTTTCTTCTAGAGAAAACTTTGTTTGAAAAAACTGCACACAGCTTAGAACCCACAAAATTCTTTACCTTGGTGTGAACATTTGCTCCTGTCATTTCCCATCTCTTTAAAAATTGTATAATAACATAATAATTTGTGAATTGTATACCGAAAAAATTCTGAGTAGTAATTTAGTCAGGAAGATCAAAATAGAATTATGAATAGATTTCCAGTAATTTAGTCAGTCTTAGTTGGAGCTACTAAATGGAGTTTATTTCTGAGATTGGACACTCCAGATGTTTCTGATGTCTTTAGAGGCAACCAGAGCTGCATGTTGGGAATGATAATCAAGCTCATTTGCCTTTTTATCTGGAACCTTCAGAGCAGAGTGTATTACTGATAACTATCATAAGGGGAGCACCAACTAAAATGTTGAAAAATACTTTAACTTTGTTTTTATTTATTTCTCATCTGCTGTATTGGCCTGTTTAAATTTTCTTTAACAAAGTAGGAATAACATTTCTATATATCTTGTAATAGCATTTTATAGCAGTTGTTAAGAATGCTTAAAAATCAACCATAAGTTGATATATTTAAAATTCTATAGCAAGAACTGAAGAAATCTTACCCAAGAACACTGAATAATTCAATAATATTAATATTTATTGAGAACACACACTGTCCCAAACATCATTGTAATCCTTTCATCTGTGTTAACACATCTCTTAACACTATGAGGTAGTTTTTAAGAAACTCATACAGAACTTAAGTTGCCCGAAGTTATTCAGCTGGTAAGTGGTGGAGCAGGGACTTGAAGTTAGGCAGTCTTGGATCCTATTTTAAACTTTCTTTCTCATTTTTTCACAAAAATAATAAAAGAGAAAAAAGGAAGTGATATTTGGCCTCTATAATTACTGTACTGTCAATGTTACAATAGCAAAAGAGTTTATCAGATGATTGCATCAATCACTGAAAGCACCTTTTTATTAAAACTGATCTCAATGACCTAACTTTCTATCTTGACTCATACTCTATTGAAGTCACCACTCTCTTTGGAATAATACATATTGAAAATATGGCACTCTGTATTTTTTCCTATCTGCCAAGTTCCTTTTCATTTTTTAAGATTTAGCTAAGATTTAGCTTCTGTTAATCTCTCCATGCTCCCCAGGAAATATATTTTGCTATATTTCTTTTAAATGAGGCTATTTCTCCTGGTTCTCAGTTGCTGGTATCAGCATCAGCTGTTGTACAATTCCCTGGAGATCCTGTGTTAACCCTAAAAGATTCAAGTTCACCATGGTTTCTCTAATAAACTGTATTTCTCTCTCCTTTTCCTCTCTCAATACTCCATGTAGCCCTTTGAATATTCATTCATTCTTGGAACCCAAATCTATAACTGATAAACTCAGATAATCACCACTTTACATTTGTGATCATAAGGAGTTAACTCAGTTGCCTGGAAGATACAGATATAAAATATTTCTATCCTGATTTCGTATAACTGAAGTTTATTTCACTAAAAGTCCAAATTATGAAAATTTATGTTGTCCATATAGACAAATTACGAAAAATTTTGTTTTTTGTATAGAAAGGACTGCTTATTTATATAAAGCAAATAAAGTTTAACCCATTTAGGGATTTTTAATTTTAAAAGTCTTCAAACATACTAAAAACTAAAAGAAAATGAATATGATTTGTTTATATAGCTATACGGACTATAGGTTTTCATCATGACATATCTTCCTTAATACTTCAGCATGCATCTCCAAATATTTGACATTATCCTACATAAAATAACACCATTATTGCAGCTAATAATATTAATAGTACTTTAAAAATATCATCTTAATACTTAGCTCACATTAAAATTTCAGAAACTGTTAACAAAATACTTTCAATAGATATTTCTTAAGCTAAAATTTAAAAAAGAATCAACTAAGCATAGTGTGCTGTAATACTTTATTAGCTTATTAAGTTTATTTTATATATATAAAAATCGTCTGCTTACTCTGAATGATCACATCAATTTTTTCTTAGAAAATGTGTTCACTTTTTCATTTGTCTAATAGATTCCTCGTGATTTTGTTAAACTTCTTCCTCTTACCTCTATAATTCCCATAATCTCAGAGTTATATCTAAAGACATGATTAAATTCAGGTTAAAAGCATTTTGGCAGGAATACTCACAAGTGAAGAATTCAGGCTGGGATGCATGTTTCTTTATATCAATACATACATATAATAATTTAATCAGCAGGCAGTGGTGCAGAATCAGTATTGCTTGCAAAAAAAGGTAATTGCTCTGCTCACTTTCCTCTGGATAAACCTTAAAAGGTCCGTCTTTTTATCCCCAAAGATAATTCTCCCATTTCTCTGCCATAATTTCTGGAATGTTGACAATATCCATCTCTGTTTATGTTGAACTTTTGGAAATTCATGATAGGCCTAACATATTAAGAACCACTCTCTACCATTTATACCTTATCTTGAATCATATTATTGAATTACATAGCTACTGATCCAGCAAGGTACTTGAGGGAAAACAGGAGCAAAGAGTCTTAATGGAAGGGAGAAGTATACAAAGTGGAAATTAGATCGTATACTTGGCAAGTAGCACCAGGGTTTCTTAACAGTTATTTTTTTAGTGAGTTGGACAGTTAATGTAGATAGGGCAGCTAATATAAGAGTAGGGAGTGAGTAGTGAGTATTTTTTAGTAATCTGGGAGGGTTATCAACTCTATACGTATTTTATGACCCTAACTGCTAGTATGCTCATATAGTAGTCATATATGGGGTGTTGTCCCAGTTCCACCAGCACAAGTGACTTTTCCCATGTCACTGTTTTCTTTTCTCTCTCTATTTTACCAGTAAAAAATCAGTTGCAAATATCTAATAAAAGAAACCAGCAATACACATATATTTCTCATGTTTTTAACATTTTCTACCCAAAGTTTTTATCCTTTACTTGTTGTTGCTTATTTGTCTCCATCTTCTGGGCAAGGACTTTGATGGCCAAAGACTTTGATGGCCTTGGACATTTGAATCTCTAGAGTCTAGAACTGGACTAGCTCATTGAAGAAGTTTAATAAATACTGTTGAATGAAGAAATGATTGAACAACTTGCAAACTGGCTGAGATTGTTATTTCCTATTGTGTATAATTCCTTTGCATTGTTAATCTTGCTTGCTTTTTAGTGAATGATGAGGTATTAAAAGAAAATAAGAGTGCTTTCTCAAAATCAATACTTTGTAGTTCTCAAATAAGTACATCACTTTCTCATTTTCCTTGAGGGATTCTCTCTACACATCTTTTGGATTATTTTGGGTGTATTTTATATCATCACACATTCTGGATATAAAGAAGAAACAAACTTGTTTTTCCCCTGTAATGCTCTATTCTTCTGGCAATAGTATACATCAAATTGAAACAATTGTTGGCATATACAGAAACTCAGAGCAACAGTTTTTTCATTTGTTAGATGGAATGCAAGGCCACTTAGAAAATAGTCTTCCTGCATTTCCCTCATGAGAAAATAGTGAATGGGTAAAGAATAAAGAGTTATGGATGTTGACCTTTGAAACTCTCCCCAAAGCTGCATGGTTACTGATGAGATGACATGAAAAGTCATTTCACTTGTAATGAGATACCAAGCAGACCTGTCTTCTTTTAAAATCTGGCATTTAAAAATACATTTACTTCTATTATGTACTGGTCTAACCTGCACAGGCTATTGCATATGACATATTACCCGAGCAGATGTTTTAGACAACATGCTGGCAGCAATGCAAGTAAAGAATAAAGTTTATAGTTTTGTTTTTTCAATCTCAGAGTCACACAATTGAGAAAGCTTTTTTATCTGGCAATTTATTGCAAATGTTATGTAAACTGCCTATTAATTTTATGCCTACTGTGCAGTAGAACTCCTTAATATGAAAAAATGGGAGAGAAGTAGAATCCAGATTATTTTCTTCCAGAGGACATCTTTTCAATTTAGCAGAATATTTGCAGCCAATTTGCCTCTGACCTTATGACCGAGGAGGCAGGTGAGAGGGATATTCAGATATTTAAGAATTATATTTGTTGATACTAAAGAGGGGGTGAGAAGCAAAAACCTGGCAAGAAAAAACATGAGAGGAATTTTTATAATTGTATTATTTTGGTTATTCTAGGTTACAGAAAAAGTGTAGAACTTAAAAAAAGTGTTCATGGGAAATGATTGCATTCATTTTGCTGTCATGAACTCTATTGCAATTTATATTATAAACTCAAAATAAGCCTGTTTAATATTTCATTAAAATGTATAAAGTATAAATATACAGTATTATGTTACATTATGCATTTGCAAGCTGATATTCAGATGTGGAAGATTTCTGTATTCATGAAGGAATGACCTTCATACTTCACTGGAGGATCACCATTTATGCAATTTTATGACATTTTAATTTTATTTATGTGCCATGTGAAAATATAATATTAATATTGTAATCTCTAACAAATGTATTATCAATCAGAGAGGGTACAAAACCATCTCTGTTTTCATAGCTGCTGGCACACACGTTTCCCCCGTGACTTGGTAGTACCACGTCTTTCTGTGTCTATGCCCAATTTGCATTTATTTGTATTTCTGAAATTTGCCTTTTCTTATGAAATCTTGTAGAATAATAATGTTCAAAATAGAAAAGACATGGTATTTATTACATAGAATTATCAGGAAGGTGAGCCCTGCAGGAGTAGTGGTTTGGTCACCTGCTTCTGACTCCAAGAACAGTACACATACATCCCAAAGGACCTGGGTTCATGTCTCAGGATGGGGATAAAAACCAAGATACACAGTTAAATAAAAATAAATAAAATGCTTCTTCTCTCCAACTGTATGCCTACCTACTTGCCTTCATTCCTATCTATTTCTTGAAAAAAAGTCAATATGAAATATTACTAAGTGGCAGAGAAGTAAAATTACAAAACTAAATGAAAATTAGTTAAGACCAAATCAATTACTATATCACTCCTACAGCAATGCAATTAGGATGTTTGAACAATCTCTGACTTTCACATGGAGAATTCAAGCTAAACAGATATTTATTTGACACTATGACCTTCCTGCCTCCAAGCAACACTGATTCTGTTCTCACCAATCTTTTAGCTTCAAATTCCTAACCAATAGGAGGCATTGAAGGAGCAAACTACTCATATGAATTGGAAGCTTTCACGTGGTAGGACAAAAGATACTGATTTGAATTCTGGAAACACAAATACATTATTGGGGAAAAATGTGCAATTAGTTGGAAGTTTTGATACTACTTCTAGTGGGCCTAAAAGTAAAGTATTTAAGATAGCATTTAAATTTTTTCATTATAGTGAACTTACATCTGGTATTATAGTTCCCATAAGCAACAGTACTTTTTAGGATGGTGCTTTAATCTCATCGTTTTCTGTTCTTTTGTTCACAAATGTAAGAAATGCTTATTTGGCCATTCATTTACCAACAAGAGAAATATAATGATCCTACAACTATAAATAAAGTACAGTGGAGAATATTAGCACAAGTTAACACAAGCTTTTTGGTTTTTATGCTAGTAAAAAAATATCAGTAGAGAAAATTGGAGCAAATTCCTGATTCCTAAATTTAAGTTTCCTTTTCTGCTGGTCCCCATTAGTTAATTATAGTAAATTAAATGTAATTTCAAATGGAGCTAACAAATAATAAAAGTTCCCTCCAACTGTTGTTTTCTACAATTTTTTATTTTCTGAGATAATGAACAAGGTATTGTATATTATTGATAGATGAGCCTTAATACAGTTGGTAGTGATTATCACTAGAGAGAAAATCACTGTATTTCAATACGGAAAGATCTTTGTCAGTAGTGTTTTTCTTTTTATCCATTATGTTATATTAGAAAAAAATACTACAAACGAATCAAGTGCATTTATTCTCTTTAATTTCAAAATTAGAAAATAGGAACTTGATCTCATTATCTAATTAATCTCATCCTAGATGCATTTTCTTTAGAAAAAGATCATTTTTTATCCATAAAAGTTTTTACTATCATCACAGTATTTATTACCAAACAGGAATCCTCCAAGTATTTTTAGCATGTTATTTTGTTTTATGCATATGTTTAGTTGCCCCATTTCATGAAAAATTTTATGGAGTTGTTCTTCTTTTCTTAAAATGCAGACATTCTTTAGGATAATACTAAACATTCTTTCCCTGAATCCTCTCAGTAGTTCAGGTGGTAAGCTGGTAACTGGGGCATTAGACCATGCCGAATCCAAGGACCTAGGTTCAAAACTTAGGGTTGGCGTCACAACCAAAAATATAAATAAACAAGTAAATAAAAGGGCTTAAAATGTGATTTATATTGACGTTTAATCATTTTCATACCTTCGGTGCCATATGAAAAATAATTATAAAGCTATAACACTGAGTCCGACTCATATAGGTGGTCAATAGATGAGAGGCATTTTGGTCGTGAAATTGGGGCCATCCCAGTACAATATCTGCCTAAGTCTGACAATTCTCTCTTATGGTTCCCTCTTTCAAATTATGATAATGATAAAGTTACCAAAGCTATAGGTTCAAAAGTATTTAGTCCACCGAGTACTTTCTCGGATACTCCCTGTCTTGATTCACTAACAATACTGTGAGATAGACAGGCAAAAATTAAATGCCTCTCTTAGATAGCTCATAAAATTTAATTGATATAGATGAACATATAATGGTGTGACCTACCATCCAGACAGATCTGGTTCTATCATCCACTCCAGTTAAGTAACCAGCAAGTCTAAACATAGTCTCTCCAGTCCAGCTCACGAGTCCCACACTCAAGATTTCCCATGTCCGCTCCTCCTTCCCACTTACTCTCATGAGACAGGAGGAAATCCTACTTCCCATCAGTTGTGGACAGGGATTCAGAAATCCATGGCCTGCTGACCTTTGGAGGATGTAGGCTTTTACTCTTCCAAAAAAGGTGATGCAAGCAAGTTGGGGCTTGAAAACCAATGACATCAATCATATAACTTTGCCTCCAGACTGCTCTGGACTGCTTCCAGAGATGCTAGAAATTAAAATCTTGTCTCAAAAAGATGTTGTCATTTTTTAAATGACAATTGAATTTACCTTTGGGTAAACAACTTTTTTCTTTTTATAAAATAAAAGCAAAACTAAATGCAGCAAAACATTCTTTTTTTATCAAAGAATTTTTCTACTACATTATTGGTCATAAAATTGGCTTATTATAGTAAAAAGATCCCCTAGTAAAGCACTATGATTGTCAGAAGTATTTATTGCTTTACTGAATGGTTATAAGGCACTCTGGGAGAATAATTATGAAATTATGACTTATATACAATCAATCTAATAATAAAGTAAATACTGTCAATATAGTCTATCCAAATATTAGTGTTCTATTTATCATATATACACATATACTATAGATGCATGTATATATCTGTACACACATACACATTTATTATACATATATGCATCTATATTCTATACCATGTATGTGTGCATATATATGTATATAAATCGTTGGATGGCATGATTGCAAAATAAACCTCTTAAGCAATACAAATAAATGAAACAAAACTTAAAACAAGAGAAGTAGCCACAGGAGGTTTAACCAGATGTAGAAGCAGGAGGAGGAACAAAAAGGGGTCAGTGAACCACTCTCTCCACAGCCTGAGCAGTTCATGAGATTGATGGCTTTATCCTTAACTGCTGTAGGAAACTGCAGTCACTGGGTGATAGCTGCATATGGTAAATCCATTTGAATATTGGAGGGAAGAACTCACTGAAATCACATATAAGTTTCATTGCTCCCTATATGTGTGTCTCAAGGACCATCTAGATAATTATTCATCAGTTTTTAATCCCTGCTCACTGACACTTATGTTTTAAAGTTAATTTGCTTTATACAAGGATTTTAGAAAGTTATACCTTGGTTAGGATCTAAAATTCAACTATTGTCACATGATAGACTAGGTTACCCTTTTAAAGTAGACATTGTTCTTAATTTTCATACCATGCTTAAAAATACCTAAAACAACCATGGTGGCCTAATGGTCTAGTCACTCTGGGCACATTCCACATATTTCTCAAAGTCCTGGTTTCATAACCTGGGGCCAGGAGAAGCAACCAATGGGAACAACCAATGAGAATAATATGAAGTGCTTCTCTCCTATCTTTCTGTCTGTCTGTCTACTCTCCTTCATTCCTGCCTGCACCTTTCCTTAAAAAACAAAAACGAAAACAAAACAATCCAAAGTTTTAATATTGTTTCAAGTCCTATATGACTAACCATCAATTCCTATCACTTTTCCCCTTGTTTTTTAGTCTGACTACATGGGCCTTCTTCTGCTCCAAAAGCATAGTAAGGGTTCTTTCATATCAGGGTCTATCCAAAGCCGTTGTTTTGCCTGCAGTACTTATTTCTATAGATTTTGTTTGGCTTATTCTCTCACCTCATTTTAGTCTTATCTGCAATGCCAACGGATAAGAGATGTCTTCCTTGATCAGTCTCTTAAAATAATACCCAGCCAACATTATTTATATTCTGATAGCACATTTTCATAATACTCATCACATTACTTATACCTCTATTTTTATCGTTCTTCTTTTCCATTAAAACATAAAGCCATTGAGAACAGGGAACTTTTCTCTTTAGTTTGGTTAATCCTCAGTATCTAGAACAGAATCTGGAACATAGTAGATATTTGTAGATACATTGTGAATGCACTTGGGATCTTCTGTGACAATCTGACATCAATGAAAAATCCAAGTGCAAGGTTTTATAGATTGTGAAAGTATCAGGTAATAATGAATTAGGGAAAGTGAAAAAGCTGATTTTCAGTTAGAAATTTAGAAGATAGGCATTATTTTTGCCTACCTTCCATAATATGAGAACTGTTACATAGTAGAATGTAAACTCCATAAAAAAACCCTCCAACAAATTCTAGTAGTCTGTACTATATAAGAATATGATCTCCAACATGTGAAATATGTTGATGAGTCTTACACAGTACGTTACTAACAAAGGGTGTGGTGGTCTTTTTTGGATTTGAGAGACAACATATCCCACATCTGGGTCTGTGATTCTAATCCACTTAGCAAATATCTTGCTGGAGAAGGTTCTATAGCAGGTCCAGGGTTTAGGAGAGGATCCAGTTGAAACATTGTGACAAGTATGAATTCTCTTTGGAGTCTCTGACAGTTTTCCTCAGTGGATAACTGAAGGGTTTTAGAATAGAGCAGTGTTCTGTTTTCTAAGAACCCAGTTTCTTTTTGAGAAACACTAATTTGCTGTGAAAACCAAATAGAAACTAAATACATATTTTATGTCATCAAATGACCAGGCAGTCAAAAACTATGTAGGATAAAATGAGTGTTATTCTAACAAGCTGTAATATTGGACACACTCAGCATGTGATTGATAAATGCATTATGCATCATATTTTCATCAACAATATATAGCAAAATATTATAGACCTAATGTGCAATAGATATGTTACAAGCAAGTTTACCTTTAAACATTAAAAATATCTGCAAACAAAGGAACAACAATAATAACTTTCAAATAACAACCTAGAAATATATATTCAGTAAAAATAGCCTTCAAAAGTGAAGGCATAAGCATACCTTTTCAGACATATGAAAACAGAGCATGTAGACAAAAAAGCCAAGCTCAAATGAGTAAGTTATTTTCTTTAAACAGAAGAGATGGCTCCCTGTGGTATTTCAGAGATAAAAGAAAATGTGAAGAGCAGCAGCAATGACAAATATATAGATTAATGTGAATGAATATTGACATGTCATAATGTGATAGCAACAATATATTGGATAGTAAAATATATAATATCCATAGCATAAATTGCAGATGTGAATTAAATGTCAAAGTATTCTATTATCTTTTAATTGTGCAGAAAATAGTGAGAGTTCTAATATATATCTCTACTTATAAGTCAAAAATGCACATTGCTATTTCTTAAATAACCCCAAAGAATAGATAATGATGTATAACTAACAGTTAAAGTGAGCAAATGAAATAACAAAACTGATAAAGATTTACAGTAGTTCACTAAAAAGATAAAGAAGATGGTGGAGTGGCTGTAAGGTTAGTTACCTCCCAAGGAGCACAGACCACATGTCCTTGGGTTTGAGTCTCAGGTCCAGGAAAGAAACAGCCAGTGGGAACTAAATAAAAATAATATAAAGATGCTTCTTCCTGCTAACTCGTCCTGCTTTCCTGACTACTTGCCTTCATTCCCGCTTACAACTTTCCTTTAAAAAAAATACAAAGATAAAGAAGAGGCAAAGAAATGCAGGGAAACAGAAAGTGAAAACAAATAGTAAGGTGGTAAATTTAAGACTCCAGATACCAACAACTGCATTAAATATATTGACTATTTTATATCGTCTATTTTAATTAATAGACTAAGATTTTCAGAGTACAAAATCCAACAGGCAAAAAAGTCTCACCATTTGCTGCTTAAAAGAAATTAATATTGCATATATGATTTCAGAGAGATTGAAATGAAAATAACAGATAAGGGTATTCTATATAAACAATAACTAAAACATATTAAAGATAAAAAGGGTGTTCTAATAATAAGAAGTCTCATTCCACTTGGAAGATTTAATCATCATAAATGCACACCTAATTTTTAAAACTATAAAGAAAAGTTGTCAGGGTTAAATAAGAAATAAGGAAATTTACAATAATAAAGGAAAGTTGTAACTCATATTTCAGTAACAGAATAGGCTAACCAGAAATTCAGAAGATTGAAACAGCAGAACTACCAATAGTGATATAAATTATAGATATGGAACATGTATAACTTCATTTTTTTCAAGTACATGCAGATTATTTACAATATTTAACCCACTGGCAATAAAACAGGTTTAAATAGATTTTACATGTTACAATCTTTTGCTGTTTGGCATATGAAAACTTGTGGGATTCAGATAAGGTCATTCTTAGAGGAGAATACATAGTACTACATATATCAGGAAAGAAATGGATTTAATTTTTTGAAATCTATCTGAAAAAGTCAATAAACCATAAGGTCAAATGGCATTCTTACTCTTCTACCAAATGTTTGAGATTAATTTATAGATTCAGCACAATACCAATTACACACACATACACACACACACATATATACATACATGAATATATATATATGCATGTAATACATACATGCATATATATATATGCATGTATATATATATATATATATATATATATACACATTTTTTAAAGGAAACAGTAGGCAGGAATGAAGATGAGCAGAAGACAGGAGGAAGAGAGAGGAGGACGAAGCACATTAGTTTATTTAGTTGTTCATCTTGATTTTCATTCCACCCTAAGTCCTTGAGCCCGGATCCTTGGGATATGTGGCTTGCACTCTTGGTGAAAGACAGCTGACTAATCCGCTATTCCACCAGGAAACACCCGTTCGGAGGATATAGTAACAGAAATTGACAAGTATGTTATGAAATTCATGTGGAAACTCACACAGGTAAGAAAATTTTAAAGAAAAAGAACCAAATAGAAATAATTTACTAAATTTTCAGGATATTCTGAAGCTACCTTAATTGAGACAATGTGGTATTGGAACAATGACAGGGAACAAAGTAAGAGGATAAAAGTTTTTATATAAACACATACAAAAAAGGCCACTTGATTATGACAATGGTGACATTGCAGAGGAGTGAAAATAGTCTAAATAAATGTCGTCAGATCAACTGAGTATACATATAGAAAAATAGAAATTAGCCTGAAATCATGTCATAAACAAAAAACAATATCAGGTGAATAGCTGTACAAAATATCTAAAGTATATCAATAAGTCATATTATTATTATATTAGTATATTAATTATATATGATAATGTAGAATATATAAATTATAAGACAATAAGTATGCCCTTGAAAGTACACAGAATCAATTGACTATAAAGGAAAACATTGATAAAAATATGGTGTTGCTCTTAAAATGTTATATTAATAGAAAAATATGGTTAATGGAGTAAAAAGGTAAGTTAGAAAATTCTCAAGTATGTTTGCAGCACATAAAGCATCTGGGTGTTCTGTTCCCAAAACTTCTGTAAAACTTATACAGTTCAAAAAAGAAAGATAAAAGTAAAATTAAAAAATGGACCAGAGACTTGTAGAATTTATGAAAGAATGATATCTAAAGATCAGAAAAGATAAAAATGCTTAGCCTTTGCAATCACCAGAGAAATGAGAAAAAGACTTTGACATTACTGCACATCCTTCAGCATAAATATATATATATATGTATATATATATATATATTCAGAGAGAGAGAGAGTCATATATATATATATCAAGAGTTAGTAAGAATTTCTAGGAATCTCATATTGCAGATAGAGTAAAAATTGCATAATCCTTTTGAAATATTTTTATTTATAGCTACCAAATTTAAAGATACATATGCTCTATAACATAGCAGTTTTACTGTTATATATTCATCATGAATCTACACATATATGCACGGTAAACATGTATGAATGTATTTATGATAGTCCCAAATGGCAAATATTTCAAATGCTCATCAACAAAAGAATGAAAACATAAATTGTGATTTGTTCACATAAGGGGATACTATGCAGCAATGGAAATAACTGAAATCCTATTACATAAAACACAAGGGAGAGTCTCACAAACAGAATGTTGAATGAAATATACCAGATATAAAATAATTCAAGCTATGCGATTCCCTTTATGAAACATTTGAGCACAGGTAAAACAAATACGCGGTTTTAGAAATCAGTATTGGTTCCCTGTAGTGAAGTAAGGGATCCAAGTAAGTTCTTCTTTTTTTTTTTTTTTAATTTTGGGCATAGTGACACAGGTGAGTTCATTTTGTGATAATTAGTTGCACACAAAAAAATGTGTGCCCTTTTCTATACGTATATTTTAATATGTGCTGTGTTGTGTGTCAGTAACATATCTTCAAAAACAGAGAATGCAACTTATTTTTGGAAGTCATTATCTGCTGACAATGAAATAAGATATTAGGGAAAGTCAAAGCCCTTTCCAGGAAACAGGACATTATCACTGAACTGCCCTTTACTTGGTTAAGAATAGGTCATGACCAATTCTATTTGACTTCCTTGTTGTATAAATCCATTTTAATATTAGGGAAGATGCATTTAATGATTTTCAGAAATAGCATTAATAATCCCTTTTCATGTGTGCCCATTAAAGATCCTGGAGATTTTTCAGCTTTAGTTCATGGCTATACACTCCTCTAGGCTGCAAATAGTTTCCCAGTAATGCCTATCTACATCACTCTCTTGTGAGTGTACAAAAAAGGAACCATTAATAGCTATGTCTAAACCATCCATTTGGCAATGACATTATATTTGATATATTAGTTAAATATTTGATACTTAAATATAACAAAAAAGACTTTATAGTTTTTTTATGGCTATGCCTTTAAATATGCAAAATATGTTGAAACATTAACAGCACAAGTGATCAATGCTAAGTATTAATGTCACATAAAATGCTTAGAAAAACAATTTCATTAAGTCAGCCATATTTAAACCACTTTATAGAATCTGTCATTTGAATAATTAACTGGGTAAATTGACTAATTCTTTTGTAGTCCTGTAAAGTTATTTGCTATGGTATTATAGCTTTTATAGCTATATTCTACTAGAAAAAATGTGCTATATCCTAACGTGTTATTGGGTTTATTCTTCTTAACTTTTTCCTAGTATGGTAACTGT
Source organism: Solenodon paradoxus (assembly GCA_004363575.1). Lineage (NCBI taxonomy): Eukaryota > Metazoa > Chordata > Mammalia > Eulipotyphla > Solenodontidae > Solenodon > Solenodon paradoxus. The sequence goes on from RJWH01000056.1 coordinate 250,510, forward strand.
AAAGTATTTGGCATTTTCATCCTAATTCCATGTCTCAAATTAAGAACATCAGATTATTATATAAATTTTCCTGTGATTTTGGAAAAAATTGGAAAACACTTTCACAGTTTAAGCAGGCTTTGAAACATGCAAAAATAAACAAGTCTTTAACAAAACAATTCTGTAATGCTATTAAAATTTCTCTTGACCCAAACCCAAGCTGTGCTATGAATTTAGAAAGCTTCAGTGGGAAATTATAATCTTAGAAAGCCACATGCCTCATCTTTTTGGATAGAATTTATTGTTAGATTATCCATTTTTAATACTATATGCAGACAGTTTTCCTTCATTGATCCCAGGTCAACTTCTGGAATCTCTGGAATATTTAAAAAATATTGAACTAGCTTTGCATTCTAACATTATATAAATTTAAGGTGTATGTGTTCCTTATTCTTATTCAGGCCACATGTCCTTAGTTCTTTCTACTGTGAGCTAATTGGTTGCTAGCCTTTGGAATCTTCATTGCCCTCATTTAGAAATTACAAATGACCTTAATTTGGTGATATAGGAGACACTTCTTACAACTTGATTGACAACTCCCCTGGAATCGTTCATATCATAAATAAATCCCACAGTGTCAATCTAAACTCTTACTTACAATGTGACTGATAGCTGAATCTATTAACAGTGGGCTAATGCAATCAAGAATGGCAAGACTATGTGATACTCTGATTCATACTCCCCTGAAATGAGCAATGGTTTTAATAACAGCATAGTTTCTTCTCATAATACTGAAAAATAGGTATGGAGGAGTGGAAACTCAAAAGAGATTTTCAACACTAGAAAAGATTTTGTGATCTCCTTAAGAAGGGACACTGGTTGATGCAAAATATTTCAGAAATTAGGAAAAGCTGCAAGAATTGATAGCTGATACATCCTATTCTCTTTTTATCACCCCTTCTCCCCTCCACAGTATAGTCTGATCTGTAACCAGGGACAAATAATCAAGAAATTAAACTCGACAGTGTTTTTGCCTAAAATATGGCATGTTATATTAAATACAGTACACCACATGAGGATGTAGAATGATATGGATGCTTTTCATTTCTTAAAGGATTCTGCCATTTTATTGGGACCTCAATTTTCAGTCAGTATTTAGTAATTTGTACTTCATGTTGAATTGGAAATCAGTTGAAACCCTACATTTTTATCACTCAAACTTTTTCTAAACAAGAAAATCCACTTGTTATTCATATAATCAATTTAATCAAATTGGAATACATTCTGTTTCATTCATCGCTTAAATGTCCATCTCTTTAACGGACTGAAATTTCCAAACCTTATATGTAGGTTCTATATCTGTTTTGAAACGTAATTCTGTCACCCCACACTGTGATTACCCCTTTTCATCTTGTGTCTTTTGCAAATATAAGCCACATTTCCTAGGCAGTGTTTGATAGAGTAGCACGGAAACAGTGTTTGATAGAGTATTGGGGCATAGCATCAAGAACCATTTTTCAGTTCCCACTCCAACAATAATGCAATCCTTCTGCCAAAAAGATATTAGAACCTCCTTCTCTATTACCAGAGCCTTCTGAGACAGCCGATAGGGCCAAAGATCACACAAATATTGGCAAGAACAGGAACCCTAAATTCAGGTTAGATAGGCAAGTCCCTATACCCTGACAGGGATTCCCACTATCTGGTAGAAAGAACAGCCAGCATTTTGCAGACCACGGTGTAGACAAGCAGAGCCTCTGACAGAAATCCACTGATAAGGATGCAGTTCTAAGGGATGAGAAATATATTTGTAAAATCTTAAGTATCGAGTAGTCATGGTTCTAAACCTGTGACATCCAGTAAGATCAGCTTGTACAGAATTTTATGACACATAGATTCTCGATAGAATCTCTTAGGGACAGTCAGCTCAGTCAAGAGGGACTGGTGACTGCAGATCTAGGGCCTACTCTGTAGACCTTTGATTTTACTGTATAATGTGTGACAAAATATAGATAGTTCTTATTAAATGTATGGTTTTCAAAAACCTAATTTTTATTAATAACACTACTTAGTTATTAAAGACAATATTTTGTTACTCTTGGTTCTCAAATTGAGGATGGTGTTGGGGAAGAAGGGTAAATGCAAAATTTACAGAATATCTTTTTTGCTAAATTGTATTTCTTTCTTAGAATTTTCTGTTTCACTCTCACTGAGGTCTTAATATCTCTCAAAGCAGAGACCTATGCTGTGTTTATTTTTGTTAAGTACTGTGCTCTCTTCTATGTAATTGTTTGTTGCAATTTTCAAGAAATCTTTAATTTTATGATATCAGGATAACATATTTTTCTGTCTTGAATATCTTCTTCTAATTTGCTTTTTTCTTAAAATTATTACCTATGATTCTTATAATCTCACTGGAGTTTTCTTGTAGTATAATATGTTTCTTCTGTATACCTGAGTTCATTTAAAGCAGATAGCTAATTTCTAATAGCTTCTTTATAGACCATTTTGATTTTATTCCATTCTTAAACATTCTTTTCCATATTGACATTTTTCTCCTTGAAATAGGATATAGAAGTGAAATGTTTTTGCGCAATTGTCTTCTGCTATCCTTATCTAACAATTTAATTTTTTCCTTGTTCTTCTGAACAGAAAATACTATTTCATTGTTTCCCCAATTTGATTATGAGCTCCTGCTGGAGAAGAATATGTCTTTTATTTATTTATTTATTTACATTGTCCAGTGTTCAGCACTATGTTGAATATGTAAAAAGATCTTAAAATAAATAAATACTTAATATCTTGTCTTGTCACTCTCATTAAGCAAGCTGCTGTCTTGGAGATGTAGGGAAAATGTCACATAGCTTTGGCTAATCATCTTGCCATCTGTTCTTCACTTTCAGACTCTTTCTTGAAACTTTGCCTAGGCACATAGATGATTCACTTTCTTCCCCATAGTGTTTATGACATTTCCCCAAGTGTTAAATCTCATGCTTGTGGTTAATCAATTCTTGGATTCTACCATGATTCCAGTCTGATAATTTTTGCTATGGAATCCATGTGTCTTGTGTGAGGGTTATGTACAGTGGCCTTCAGAGTATTTCAAAAACTTCTGACATTGGCTCATGACTAGAGATTAGAACTTGCCAGTTTTCTATTGAAGCGCAAGAACCCCCTTAACCAGACATTAACTTTTATCTTTCGTTGAGCTAACCAACTGTCATCAGGGTCTTTTTAAGAGTAAAGTCTTTTTCAGGGATTTATGTAACTTATGAGAAAAGTAGAATAATATTATGCCAAACACTCACAAGGCCAACATTCTCAACAAGCTTTCATCAACAAGTCATTCATTCTGAAAGTTCTGATGAATGGAACACTCTAGAGAACATTCAACACTGCCAGAATGAAATAATTAAATGTTGGGATTGGAAGGAAACTTAAAAACAGTTTAGCATATCTCCTTAATTTTGCTAGTGGGAAAAAAGGGGAGACCCAGAGAGATTAAGTGGTCTGCCCAAAGTAATTCTGTAAATTGCCAAATGAGATAGAAGCCATTGGTTCCAATAAGAATTTGGGAGCAGGGCTTCTTCTGTTTTCAGGCTTTTTCTTTGAAAAAACTGTTTACAAATGTTGCAAATTGGTGTGACAAAGTAGCACGCAATTAATGAGTAGGTTCTGGCTAGAAAGTGGCATTTAATAAGTGAAATATAAAAGTTATGCTCTCGACATAGCCTTTTTCTTGCTAGGGAAAAGGTGCAGGCAGGAATAAAGTTGAATAGGTAGACAGACACAAAGAGAGAGGAGGAGTAAACGTTTTATTTTTTGTTTAGCTTGTAGCTTTTCCCAAATCGGAATCTTGAATCTGAATCTTGGGATATATCTGGACTGCATCTGGTGGCCTTATCTGCCAGGACACCAGATCATGCCAGAAACTTCTAATAAGCAATGAAGCCAGAGGTTTGGTAAGACTTTCTGGATGTGGTGGCTGATGTGGTTGAGTGTGGTAAAGCTGAAGGAGTAGAAATGGTAAAGTTAATGAAGGTAGAATGTGGAAGAGTTCTGAGTGATTAAGGTAGAAGTTAGCAAATTTAATCTCTCATCTTAAATGCATATTGCTAAGCAGAAGAAACCAGACTGAAATGCCATATACTGTATGATTTCATTTACATGACATTCTGTAAAAGGTAAAACTATAGGTACAGAATATACTCTACTAGTTGACAAAGGTTTATGAAATGGGAATTTTTGACTACTACTCTTTTTTATGGTGGTGAAACTAATCCACATGGTGCTGGAATGGTAAAAGCATAACTCTTTGTATCTGGCAGCATCTATTGAAATTTGCAGTATGAAGAGTAAACCTTAATATTTGCAATTGAAATATATTCAACCCAGATATCAGTGGATCCTGGGTTGTAAGATAAGCCATAAAAAAGAAATCTACTAATATTGCACATGTTGACACAACCTTTCTGAAGAAATGGGGAAAATATGGCACTGACCTAAGTATCTTTGGAAAATGATGGTTTGACTGAAAAAGATCTAAGACTAAAGACAAAAGAGAATGTCTTTTAAAACACTGCACTCTAGTTGGTAAATTTGCACTTTCAAAATAAATGTAAAATTTTTTTTAAAAAGAATGTAATTTCATCTTCCAATTGTGATACATTTATAACAAAAGAGAAGCAAAGAATTTATTATCTCAAGAAAATTTATTGTGGAAATACCTGTATTTCTCAAAAGAATAATTGTAGACAGCAACTCTTGGTCACAGAATGAGTCAAATATATTCCTGAATTGGTATTTTCCATATTTCTTCATTATTGCTTGACAGATCTATGCCTGGGCACTGTCTTTTTTTGTGGCGATGGAATTACATGTAGAATAAATATTTGGGTCCTTGCAGTTTTGGCTCTGCTCCTCAAAGCTCATCTCATGAAGTGACCTGACTGATAGTGAATTGTGGAATATTGAATCATTTCAGATGGCTTTGTTTCTTATGGTTTGCTAGATTGTACACCCTTTTCAATCTATGTCAGTTGTCACACCTGCTACTATTTTATTATTTCTGTAACAAATGAGAAATTTGCCCTCCTGTGTTGAGTACCCTGCACTGCAAAAATGCATGCCTTCTGCTGGAGCGGCATGCAGCAACTTTCAGGAGTTTAATTCTTCCTTGAACATTCATAACAAATCAGAAGCTTTCAAAGGTTGCTTTGAAAAAAAAAAGATTACTTTTAATGAAAAGAACTCATTTACCATCTATTACAAAATTTCAGGCACACAGAGCTTAGAGCAAAAAGACAGGACAGAATAAACCAACATTGTGTTGAATCATAAAAATGTTAGGAGTACAAAAGACTCTAAAGATGATACATTGAAGAAGGATGTAAGGTCACAGAGGAGAAAAAAGTGAATTGCAGTGATAAGAGGAGGTGAAATGTAATTGTCTGTGTACCCAAGAGTAGACATCGCAGAGGTCTAAAACATAATTATTAACAATCACCTCTTACAGAGGGATACTAATACTTGAGACTCAGAAAATCAGAGATTTAAGGGAAGCAAATGTGTATCACTAAGTAAGTTCTAATTATTGTGTTAGAATAGGAAATATTTTTCAACTTGGAAAATATTTTGTTTGGGAACAAAATGAATAAATCAGGTTGGAATATATTTCTAATAGACACAAAGGATAAAAGAAAATAAAAATTACTGTCTCTTTGTTTTGGTGGTTACATTTGACTTTTCCTTATATCATGCAGAATGACTTTTCCTCCTTTTTGGAGTCAATCAATTAACCAAAGCATTTTGTCTCATTAATTGCTGAATTACACATGTATTCAGTGGGGCCCATTTTGCAAATTAGGTGTCAGGTAGTCAGCAAACTCAGCTAATCCAGGTGGTAGGTTTTGGTCCTTTTTCCCCAGTGATTTGAACCAATTATGTAGATAATTGAGGACTGATATAATCTAAAGCCACGTATACAAACAGAGGTACAGTTGTCACCAAGACTTGATTCCTCACGGAAGTTATGGTTTTGTGAAGACTATAGAGAGGCAAAAAGTAGAGAAAGAAAGAAAACATATTTGGATTAGATTTTTTGGTGGGTCTTCTCTGAAAGAATTCCGTACTCTAGTAGCGTTTGTATTTTTATATTTACTTTTACCTGCCCCTTATTGTCAAAGAGTATTTGTACTGTTTTCCTTTATAGTCAAATGTTAACTATGTATTCTTCTCAGTTCTTCACAGATTCTTGCTAGGTTAGCCATTCATGTTTACCAGGGGGCTCAGAAGAGAACTTACTAGCTTAAAAAAACAATAGCAAAACCAAACAGACAAGTAAACCAAAAAAAAAAAATAAATAAATAAAATAAAATCCAAACTACTGTTGCAGAGTTTACTAAAGACAATAGAAACTCAAAGATTTAGGTTCGTGATGATCGATCTTAATATGAAGAAAAACTGTTTCCTTAGGTAAGTTTGCCTGAATCTTATTGTGGGAGAAGTATTTTCTACTTCTTTTGCCAAAAAATCATAGTGCTTACTGCCTTGCCCAAGTGTTGCAATCTGCTCAGTTCAGTTGCATGAAAAACACCTTTCCTTCTGTGATCGTCAGATGGTATCTAGTCTGGTTTATCCTTAAATCTATGTTCATAAATAAGTAGGGTACAATTATGTAATCATAGAAAGTCAAGTTCAAGTGTAAATTTATTATGTTAACAAGGATAAAGTGTTGGTGAAGACAAGCCCTTCTATCCTGGGAATTCCATACACTTCTTACATTTTTCAGTGTTTGCTCTGTAACAATTCCCTCCTTTTTTGTAGCAGCATTTTTTTCTTTATGATACATTATTACATTAGCATATACTTACACTGTAGCAATTTCTTCTATTAAAAAAAAACTATTTATTCAATCAATTTACTTTCCTCTATTTAATTTCATGAAATATTGCTCACCTCATGTTGTCTCACAATATGCTCCCACTGGGTGTCTGTCTTCACCTCTCCTCACACTTTTCTTGGTCAAGGATCCTGCTGCCCAATGCTGTCAAATCCCAGGCTCACTTTTCTCCTTTTACTTTATTTCACACCTCACCAGAGGCTGAGTCCCTGCCCCCCAATCCCTGTTTTTAAAATTGTTTTGACAATTTGCTTTGCCTGAGTTTCATAATATCACTTTTTGTTGGCTGTTCTGTCTCACGAGCAATACTTAATTTTAAAGTAAGCTTTATTGAGGTATAATTTACATATATAAACTACTCCTTTTAGGTATTCAGTTTGATGGTTTTCACAAACATAAAAGCCTGTCACCTTTACCAAATGTTGAGTTATATACTACTTCCATTAACCCCAGAAGACTTCATGCCCTTCTGTTGTCAATTTGCTTCCATCTCCAAGTCCTGGTACACACTGATCTGATTTCTCTCTCTATACAGGTATGCCCTGCTTTTTGAAAGTTTATATAACTTTTTTCTGAAAGGTATACATTAGTATCTGTTTTCCCTACCTGAAAGAAATTTGAAGAGGATTTCAGCATTTAAAACAAAAGATGAAAATCAAAACTAGTGTTCAACATGCATTCAACTGCAGCAATTCTAAAGGCAATGCCCTTCCGGAGTGGAGCTTGGTCTTGCCAAGCTCCTCCTTGGAAATCACTTTACAGATGCTGTATATGTATTGTTTCATTTGTGTCTTTGATATATATATATATATATATATATATATATATATATATACATATATGTGTGTGTGTGTGTGTGTGTTTCACAGAAATTCAAGTCCAGGCATAGTAACATCCCGCCTAGGGAATAGTCCAAGGAAATCATGAGAAGACATATGTGGCCAGGTCATAGCCTATGTTATACTCACAACAGGGGGTCTGGCCAGTCAGGCATGTGTCTCCCCGATGGCAGCAGGTTGGAAAAGTTACTGTGCGAATAGTGATGAAGGAGGATATTTTAAAAAGGATAACAGCAGCGGAGGGTAATGATAGGGTAAGAACAGTTGAATTCCAGAAAATCTTAGGTTCAGTTAGATGGATTAAGTCAGCTATCCTCCCAGAAAGTACACCTGGTACATTCGAGACTGTGCTTAGCATTAGCCAGGTGTCAAGCACATTCTTTAAGGCTGGGCATGGATCATGTTTTCATGTTCTCCACAATTCACCCTGATATTGCACATGTCACCTCATATCTTATGTGTCATTCTTCTGATAGGAGATGCTATGAGGTTAGCGCATTTGCATATTGCATTCATATGTTGTAGCAGCAGTATAGACTACGTATCAAGATGATCAAAATCAGCAGAGAGCTGGCTACACCCAGGAACATACACCTCCAATAGGATGAGAGGGAAGACCGCTAAGCAGAGAAATAATTAATAATTAATTGCAGCTTATCAATTTATCCTTTCAGAGTTTGTGCTTTTTTGTATTTTATTTTTTAAATATTTACCAAATCCAAGGTCATAAATATTTTCTCAAATGCTTTATGAAAATTTTACTAGTGGTCTATGATCCACTTCAAGTTGTCTTTTATTCAGTGTGAGTTCTAGGTTCATTTATCCTATTTTTTCCTAACAAATGAATGGCCAGTTGTTTTAGCATCATTTGTTGAAAAGATCTTTCTTTTTCCACTGGCAATTTATTAAAAAATCAATACATGTATTTTTGGCTTTCTATTATGTTCAATGAATCTTTGTAGCTATTCTTCAACCAATACACATTTTAAATTACTGTTGCTTTAGTTAAGCAGGTAGTACGAACAATATAATCTTGCTGTTCTTCATTCAAAATTGCTTTTGCCAAAATAATTGTTGCTTATGTGTATTTTAGAACCAATTTCTTTTAAGATTTCTATGTTTTTGATTGAAGTTGTATGAGTTTATAGCTAATTTTGGAAGGACTGCTTTCCTCTGACTGCAGACTTGTTCTGCCTTGACACCCAGACAACTGTGTATATATCCACATTGGAATGAACTCTCTCCTTTTGTCACCCTCAGTGAACAGCTGAAGGCTGTAAGCATGTTCTAGAACTTCTAGAGTTTCTCAGCAATAGATCACCCATCCTCATCCTAGACTGTCTTGATCTATTTGAACTCATATATTTTAAATAGTCAAATCTTTGGCAAAGTGGCAAGGCAAATCTAACGGCTAAGGCTGTCTTGAGACTGCTTGACACTAAGTGATAAACATGATATAGTTCAATACCTATTAAAGTTTTTTAAAATAGCTTTCATTCAAGTTTTATGATGCTCACCATAGCAACTAGCATAAATTGTGACTGATTCATGCATAAGTATTTCACATCTCAATCATGATAGGTTATAAACAATAGCTTGTAAATTTTATTTTGAAACAATTCATTGCTAATATAGAAATAAAATTGATGTGTATGGTGACCTGGTTTTTTGCAACATTGCCAAACTGACATTAGATCTAGTATCTCTGGGGGTATATTTTTTGTGGTTATCTAGATATAACCACTCAACCTACAAATACAGACATTATTATTTCTCTATTTAACACTATAATTTTCATTTCTTTTTCTCCCCCATCATTATTTTACTGGAGCAGGACCTCCAGTACATGTAGAATAAGAATTACAGGAGTGGACTTGCTTGTATTATTCCCAGGTTTAAGGGGATGACATTTAGGACTTCATCATTTTGTATGATATCAATGTTGGCCTTTCACAGATATTCTTTACAAAGTGAGGAACTTTACTTCTATTTATAAATTCATAGATTTAAAAGAAATCATAGTGGAGGTTGACTCTTTGAAAGATGATTTTCTACAGCTATTGAAATAAACGTACGACTTCTTTTTCAGTCCATTGCTTTGGATAATTGCATCTATTTATTTTTAAAACTTGAATTAATCATCATTAATGGATAAAATTAATTCACTAATAATATATTATGCTTTTATATGCTACTAGATTGAATTGCTAATGCTTTGTTTAGGGTTTTTACATCTGTGTTCATTATTGAACTTACCTGGTAGTTTTCTTTTTTGCAATTTCTTTGACATTTTGGAGATATCTTACTGTTAATGATTTTTACTATAATTCAGTTGTCGTCAAAGAATGTGTTTTGTGTGGCTCTATTTATGTTTACATGGCTAAGACTTGTTTTATAACCCAGAAAATGGTCTATCTTTGTGAGCATTTTATCTACAATTTAGAAGAATGAGTATTCTGGAGTATTCTGTTATTCTTGGCTATATTGTTCTGTAACTGTCAAAAAGGTTGCATTGGTTGATTTTTACTGGAGGGTGGGTTTTGTTCCATATTTTAATGCCATGTTTTCTGTGAATAGTTGAATTTATTACTAGAAATAGGTTAAAAATCTCCAACTGTAACTTAGGTTTTGCATTTTTTGCTTCATTTTTATTTGTTTCTCTCTTGTAGGTTATATAGGTCTTCGTTAAGTATATATTAATTAAAGATACTTTGAATTATTGGCAAATAAAAGCTCCTGTCCTATAAAAAGGATACGTAATATCCTTTTAAACAAATACTTGGAAATATTCTTTGTTATAAAATCTAGTCTCCCCTAAATCTCATTATCTTTGATCCTGTGCCATTTCTTGGTCTATTCCCCAGTTTTGGTGAATATCTTTGAATAGCTTTCCTAAAATAATGAAAGTTAGTTAATTTTTTAAATTTGAATTTGTGAAACAGTTGTTTCTTTTCAGCATAGACTTCTAGAATATATATATTATATGTATAATATATATATTTAATAGGAACAGGGTGGAGCTAGTGGCAGGCAGATAGGAATAGGGTAGTGCTAGTGGCAGCCAGGGTGAGCTTTCAGTTACTGCAATCTACTCAGAGTCCTGAGATGTTGTTGAGACAAAGATTCTGTTAAGAAATCCATGAAAATATTAATATAAGACATTAGTCAAAACAATATGAGGGTCCTTTGCAGAAAAGACTGAGAAAAGGGCCTAGGGTGAAAAAACATTATCAGAAAAGGCTGAGACAAAGACCTGATGAGACTCCCATTCAGATGTTGCACAATAAGCCCTTAAATAGGGTTTTTTTAAAAATGGCTTTACTTATGGCTTCCTGGGAGTCATTTTCCTATCAGACCTCTATTCTGTCATTTAGACTTAAAGCATATTGCCTGTTAGGCATCCATATATTGATGTACCACAGGCTCTTCTAATTTACCATGCCCATTATATCTTTCCCCAAAGCATAGTCTTGCTCTACAGTTATTTATTTGGATTAACAGTGTCATCATACATATTTCCCTAAATCAGAAACTCTAAAATAAATCTCTATTCTTTATTTCTATAGTCAATCACCAGGTTTTATCAATTATTTATCCTAAACATATTTTTTATATTCCCCACATATTACAATTAAAACAAAGGTAATTTAGTAAAGTTACAGGATTAAAGTAGAAAATATTGAAATAAGTTCTAGTTAAATACGATAGTTGTAACTGTAAACTTAGGTAGGTACTTAACCTTCTTATACCTCAATCTCAGATGTCAAATAGGAATAATTGAAGCATTTATCTACTATATGGTCATTATAAGTACTAAATATGATAAAGGATGTAAAGAGCTTAGTACAATAGCTGTTATATTGTAAATATTTGACAAGTGATTGCAGGAATGCCATTGTGGAGTAGTGGTTAGGTCAATCACCTCCAAAGGAGTGAAGACCACATTCCCCTGTGTTTGAGTCTCTGGTCTGTATGTGTCTGTATTAGTGTGAACAACTAAATAAAAAGTAAAATAAAATGCTTCTTTTTCCTTTCATTATGCCTGCCTACTTGCCTTCATTCCTACCTGAGACTTTCCTTTAAATCCAAAAACAAAAACACACTGCAAAGGTTTACTGATAGTGTTTTGATCCACATTATTATAAATTAATTCTATAGCTATTCATTTCAGAGCCTAGTATTTTGATAGCTGTTATTATTTCTATTTTATAAATAAGGAAATTGAAAGCCTGTGAGATGTAAATAACCTGCATGTTATAACACAAGTAATTAGTGAGTTCAGAAAATATCCTATCAGATTTACAAATTCAAGACATTAGGGTGATATTTAAATTTTAAAGTTTGTGTTTAAAAAACATGACTTGCATTTTTGGGCAAAAGTGAAGTATAACTAATTATATAACATAACTTTTATTATTAGAGTAAAGAAAGCATGTATGTCCTTTAAGCTACACATAGATTTTCCTGACATTGAATTATATAAGAAACTTCTTATGTTGGAGTTAGGGAACACTGTTTTGCAGTAGATGATTTCCTCAATAACATTTATACATAGAGTATAATCATGGATTTTTTTGTGACTATTATTATATTATAAATATAAAAGATATAGTATTCAAACACACACTGTCTAGAATTGTCTAATACAGTATATAGCTTAGCTTTAACCCTAATGGCTGACAAAGTGATACAATATGTAGATTTATTGTGTGATTTCATAATGCAGAATAACAGAATAAGGAAGCTGAGAATATTTTCATCATAGGCAACTCATTTGCTCTTGCTTCCCTAGAAGTGTTTTTTTTATTAATTCGTGTGCTACTAGTCTAATATCAGAATCTTATTTTTAAGCTCTTTTCAGCTATATCCTTTCTATAGTAGAGTTATTCAGTCTTAATTACCTGAAATTCTGAAATTCCTCAGAAGAGAAGAAAGGAATGTTTCTTTTGAAGGATGAAATACCTTTTTTAGACTCTTCAAATTTGTGCTCTTTTGCTGCAGCTTGTTCCTTTCTCCTTCAGCTGCTATAATCGTATAATAGTACATTTTCATATTTTTGGAATTTCTATCAATTAATGAATTTCTACCTTTGATTTGCACTAATCATTAGTGTTTCTGTTCTATGGCTTCCTATAAAACATTCTGCTATTTGCTTTAAACGAAATACAATTATAATAAATTTTGGACTTCTGTTAATCTGATCTTATATGACAGGATTTAAATTTCTAGATGAGAAAAAGGAGCATGGATTCTTCAAATACATTTTCCTAAATAACAATTCTCTTAGTCTCCAAGATAAGTGGAATAAATTCATTAAAACAATTCACTGCTTTTACCTTGGGAAGATGCAATCATATGATCAAAATAGCAAAACCTTCAATACAATTCAGCATGCTACAGTAAGAAATCAAAGTAAGAACAGGACTTGGGGCAGTATATTTAAAGACTTACTAAAATGTTATTAAATTATACTTTATTTATATGTAGTTTTTAAATATCCCCCAATCTATTTGGACTTTGTTTCTCTGTCTTAAGACAAAGTTTCTTGATACAAAATTAGTCATCTAGATAATCTGGCAACTGTTTTTAAATTGGCTTAGACTAGTCCAAATTTTTTTCTTAACAAGCATTTTCACAAGGGTTCATTGGCTTCTGATACAGTCTGACTGTGAAACCATTTCACGAACCATTTTGTTGAGCCAGATTATATACAGACTCTATTTCCTGTGAGCATCATGGCTAAGAGACATCCTCATAAGCCAATCTTCCAGTTAAATGCTCCAAATTACCAGTTAATTGCTCTAGCCTAATGCAACTGGCTTATGCATCTTCCAAATACCAAGCAGAAGGAAATAGTGCAGATAACTGCACATTATCCAGTAGATTTCAAAACATTTATAGAGCTAATCAAATGTTGAATATGTCCAGGTTTTACCCAAATGTACCTGAATTGAAAAAATCCACATCCACAAAACTTTTTATTTTTCTTATTAAGCACTATATATAGTAATTAATAAACCTAAATTATGAAGTCAACATATAATTGCAAATGTACCTGGATGCTCCTAATAAAATTTGGTTTTGTTCACTTTATTTTGCATGTCATGAAAAAGAACACACCTGTTTCATCAGTTTTAAAAAAATTTGCCTGCAGAACAAGGTGGTAAGGAAGGACTATACCATAAAATATCATCTTCAGCCTAATCATTTAGGGCATATTCAAATGCCCTTTAGATGCCATATCCAGAATTGGAAATGAATGCAAAACAGCCTTATTAAATAACAATATAGCTACATAAACTTTAATGAAATTGAAAAAAATTCTTTTGCATTACAATAGGCCACTCATGCAGAATAATTCATGCACAATACTGGATTCCAATTGGGGACTGTTTTAATACTGATGTTAATGAAGTGCCAAGAAGAGAGTGAGTAATAGGGTGAAAGTCTTTTGTAGCAATTTCAAGGAGAGAGATTTTTGCATGTTTGATAGGACTTTCTTAGAAAATTTCAATTGCAGCAATTTCTTTTGGGTGGGAGAGTTTGATTTTAAAAAGGGAGCAGAAAAGATGAAGAGAAATCAAAGAAAGGGGGAAATTTATCTTGTTTCTTTTTGAAATAAAAATGTGTTCACAAAGAATAAAATGAAATTGACTAGATGAAAAATGAACCCAAATTGTACATTTTCCAAGTTAGATAAAATGCAAGCAAAGGAACATGAAAGAATAAAGAAACTTTGTTAATTTATCCAGTTTTAATGACTTTTGATAAACTCTCTAAAATAAATCAGAATTTAATTTACAAGTCAAATAAAATACATTTTATCACTGCAAATAAAAATATCATTTTCCCAAAATATTGTAAAAAAATACCGTCAGAATGAATTTGTTGAGTGAATGTAGTTGTTCTAATCTCTTTACTATATTTATTTTAGAAACCAGTGTGCAAAAGAATATATGGGACTTTTTACCTAATGTGGAAATAGCATTGATTTTTAAAATATGATTACCTGCTTACTTCAACTCCATACTGTGTACCAATTTTTTCAACAGAAGAATATTCACAGAACAAAAAGTCCAAATTCAGAAGGTCGGATAGTTTAATATAGCATAAGCATAATTTTTACATATTTCAGGAGAAGTTAAGCTTACAGTTAAAATTTTATTGCTGCCAAAAGATTTGAGAAATAGTACAGGATTTACTTTCATCTTCTCATTCAAATGTGAACATCTAATCTGGAACATATTTCCCTTTTTCTGTCACTTCTTTGTGATATTTCTTTATGTGCTTGTCTGAGGACACTAGTTTGTTAACTTTTCCCAGGACTATGAAGAAAAAAAATATGTTAAGTTAATTTTATAAAAATAAAATTGCTTCCTCTGTTTATATAAATATTTTCTTTAACAAATGTTGGCGAATATAGAGAGAAAAGGGAAACTGTTTACACTGTTAGAATGTAAATTGGTGCAATTTTTGTGGAATGAAGTGTTGAGATTCCCCCCAAAAATCAGAATAGAAATCCCATCATTCTATGTCTGGGAATTTATCCCCCTTAAAATACAAAAACACTTATATGCAGAGATAGGCAAACCCCTATGTTTTTTCCAGCATTATTTACAATAGTTAAGAACTGGAAACTACCTAAGTGCTAGATAGTCAGATGAATGGATAAAGAAACTGTATAAATAAATATATATGCATATGCATATATATACAAATGTATGTATATGTGTGTATGTATGTTTGCATACATAAATATATATTTTATCATATAATGGCATAGCTACATATATGCACACATGTATATACATTATATAAGTACATATATATGTAATGCTATAAATACATATACTTGTGTACACACTGTATATATGCATGTATACAAATATAGTATAGATTTATACATACATACGTTGAAAGATAACAGCTCTAAAAAGACGAAATGCTGTCATTTGTGTCAACATGGATGGAATTAGAGGGAAATGTGCTAAGTAAAATTCATCATAATGAAAAAGGCAAATATAAGGTTATCTCACTGTGTGTAGTATATAAATAAATAAAACAAAGGAACACACAAAACAAAAAGCAGTCCTTGGAGATTGACAATAGAATTTAGGCTATCATAGTGGGAGGGGTGGGAGATGGGAGCAAAAGGTGGTAGGATCCAATGGACAGTGGTAGTGAACTTCTGGTAATTTGGTGGTAGGCAGTGTATATTGTCATATATTTGCAGTTAGCAAATCTGCACATATGGGCTTATATTATTTTATAAATCAAAGATATCACAATAAATATTAAATTTTTTTCCAAGACTTGCTCCATTCTAGTATCCTTTTATCTTGGACATATTTATAAAAATATATAATCACTTTACTAATAAGTCCTCTGGCATAAAATCTTCAGCAGTTTCATGCTTCCTGTTGAATAAAATTTATTCTCGTGAGTTTGGCAAACTATTTCTTTTGAAATCTACCCCGTTATCCTATTTGCCACTAACTTTCTACTTAGAACTTTGAATTTAGTTAGAATTTTTTTTTAAAGGAAGAAAGCAAACCAAAAACTAAAACCCTTTTCCATTTCTTGTGTTCCTCATATCAATCTGTCAATCTTTCTGATTTCTAGCTATGAAAATTCACCTAGCACTATGGGTCTCTAACAAATGTTGCTTCTTCCCTAAAGAATTGCTTAATTTCCCAGTAAGAAATAATCACATTCTTCTGAATTTCTAAAGCAGCATTTGCATCTCTGAAATTATAGAAAACAATATAAAATACTAATGTCTAAAATTGTAATAATGATGTGTGGATCAGGAGTTATTGTGTAGAATGGACGCATTTGATCATAGTTCCAGAGGCCAATGTTTAGGCTTAATGCTATGAATTTTTTGAACTGTATGAACTTGAGCAACGCATTTAAACACTCAGAGGTTCAACATTTCTATCTCCAAAAATAATATATTAATTGTTTCTAATTGAAAACAGTTGAAATCTCTAAAACACATAAAATAGTTCCTTGTACATAATTCAGTGCTATGTGTTTATTATTTTATCTTATGGTTTTCTTAACTATTATGGTTGATATCTTACAGAGAAGGGCAAAAAGTTATTTATCTGTGAAAGCAATATAATGTCAAAGATTTGCTAACTATATATTTGAGTTTTAAATTCTGAAAATAATTCTTTGGGCTTGAATTCTCAATGATAAATCTCATTTCTTCTAAGCTGCAGTAGTTAAAATTACTTGCTTGGTTTAATCATATCTAGTCATCCTTGAAGCATTTATTTATTGAGCCCTTATTATAATAAAAATATAGCAGAAGAAACAGAATGAAGCAAAACCCACAGTTTCATTAAAAAGATGCAATATTTGTTGATACTATGCCATGCCATGAATGCAGAAATCATAGCATTGGGCAAAGAACATGTATATTTAACTCACAAAAACTTGAATTTTCATCTTAATTCTCCATTTTCTAAGCTATTATCTGAGCATTAAGTGCCTCCGTATTCTCAAATAAAAAGTAGCTAGAACGCTGAAATATATAATTGTTAGTAATACTGACAATGAGATAACATGATGAAAAATGTCCTACCTTGTTATTTGACATAAACAACCACTCACTAAACACTAGTTCTCTTCCACAAATACATTTAGAAGATTTTTTTTCAAAATTAATAGAACTTTCTTAAAATTTACATACATTTCAAAAAAGGTAAAAGTGAGCAATATGCTGGATATATGGATATTAATTATAATGTTATTATACACATGTGTCTATATATTATATACTATATATTTGTTGTGATATTTCAGATCACTATATGCTTTTTAGGATATTGAATTCATGCCTCAGTCTGCATACATTTCACACCACACCCACCACCAGGGTTCTATTTTCTTTTTCTTTTCTTTTTTTTTTTTTTCGTTTTAATTTCTTCAGGCCAAGATACAATCTTATTTCCAAAGAAACTCAGAAGAGTTCAATATATTGGATATTGCCAAAATGATTAAACTTTACAATGAATGTAGTAGAATAAACAAAAATTCATAATGTAAGCTTGAGTCACAACTCCTTAATTTAGAAAAGTTAAAAATTGGAATTATCAAGAAGAAGGTAACTAAAAAGAAAAAATTAGCATGAATAAAGTAAAAAAAAAATTTTGCATAATGTTATCTCTCCAAACAAAGCAACATCAATAACAATAAAACAAAGCAGGATAAAATAGTAGACACATAGGATTTGGGTATAAAAGATAAATTCGAACCTTGGCTCTGACACTGGTATACTATGTAACCTTAGGCAGATTTCTTAGTCTCAGTTTTCTAATCTATAAAATGGGAATAATAAATCTGCATCATATGCTTATCTTAAATAAGATAATATATGCTAAGTTCTTAAGGAGGTCCCACAGAACGATTATAAGCAAAGAAATTAAAGAGATAATCAAAAGTCTCCCTAAAACTAAAAGCCCAGGATCAGATGACCTTTCCAATAAGTTTCATCAAATATTCAGAGAAGAATTAATATATCTGTTCTACCCAAACTCTTCTAAAAAATTGAAGAACAAGGAACACTCCCAAGCGCTCTCCAAGAGGCCAACATCACACTGCTACCAAAAGCTGACAAAGATGTCAGCAAGGAATAAAATCACAGACCAATGTCTCTAATGAACATAGATGAATAGGTCTAACAGACCTGCTTTTAAGTGCGGTTTCTTTACACTTTATATATCATCTGTTAGTATTTTATGTAGAACTGGTTTTGTGGTAATGATTCCTTTAAGTTTTGCTGATTGGAAAACTTTTTATCATTCCTTCAGTTGTGAATAATAATCTTACAGGGTATGGTATCCTCAGTTTAATATCCTTTTCTATCAGTCTTTTGAATATATCAAGCCATTCCCTCCTGGCCTATAGTGTCAGTTGGGAAATTCATTGACAATCTTATGGGGACTCCTTTGTATGTGACTTATTTTTCTCTGGATGCTTTTAAGATTCTTTATCTTGCACTTTTGACATTTTGATGGCAATGTGTCTAGACCTAAGTCTGTTTGGGTTTCTTCAGTTAGGGACTTTTTTAGCTTCCTGTGTTTGGAGGCTTGTTTCTTGATCTTCAGATTATGGAAATTTTCCTTTATTATTTCTTCAAATGAAGTTTCTGCCCCCTTTTCTCTCTCTTATCCTTCTGGGACCTCCATGATGTGATTTATTTTTAATATTATCCCACAGGTTTCGAATGCTGTCTTCATTTTGCTGAATTCTTTTTCCTCTTTGTTGATTTACTTGGGTGTATTCCTTTACTCTGTCTTCAAGCTGAATCTATTGGAGGCTTCATCCATTTTATTCTTGAGTTCCTCTATTAAATTATCTAGGTCAGCTATTGGGTTCTTTATTTCTTTGCCTTCTGTTTTGAGCTGCTTCATTTCTTTTCTCTCTTTTCTTTTGTTCTCCTTTTCTTCATTTATTGTTTTATTGATTTCCATGATGTTTACAGTTGTTGCCCTAAATTAATCCTTGGGTATCTTGCAGATGTCTGTTATATTCAGATTTTCCCCTGGGTTTTTTGTTGAATCCATCATTTCATGTATCTTTCTCTACATATTTTTTCTTTTTGGCATCTTGTTTATATTTCTTTGGATTAGGTTTTCCTGCAATAATAACCTTGTATAGGGTAATGATTTCTGCTGAGTAAGCCTGGATCTTGATTTGGACACAGATTTCTTGAGTTTTGTAGCATCACTAACTGGTTAGATTTGCTGAAGTTCTTATATGGGCCCTCCGTTGATGTCCTAAAGTTCAGTTTACAGGGTCTGCGTTTGTGTGGGGGATGCTTGTAGGTTCTCTCCTTCAGCATCCCAGCTCCCAACTTCAATAATCACCTGGCCGTTGGCCCACAACCAGCAATCAAGCTGCAGTATCATCTAGATTCACAAGGAGCTAGTACGTAGTGTTGAAGGTTTCTCCCTCTGAAAGACTCTTTTCTTCCTTAAACCCTATGGAAGGATTTTTTTAGTGGATGTGTCCTATGGCTGTGGGGCAATAAGGTGGGAGGGGGTGTCAGTACTCATTAATCCCCTTCTGGTTATGGTGACACCCAGTGTAATTTTCTCACTGAGACTCCCATTCAAACCACCAGCATAGTGGTGCCTCTTTTGCCCTGTGCCTAGACCCTCTTCCCCAGAAATAACTGCTTCTATGATTTCTGAGAGGGCTGGCTCTTCCTGCAGTTCCACCTTTTCCATCATGACCAGAATCCCAAGTCTGAGTCTGCAGTGTTGCTCCAAACTTAGATGTTTCCACCTATTCTTTGTTGTTGTGATTGTTGCTGGGTCTCCATTGTTTGTCTGTTTTCCTTGGTGTTTTTTTTCCTGGAAAATAGGGTAATTCCTAGTTGCTCTGTGGGGAGGATTAAGTCTCATTCCTACTAGGCTGCCCTCTTGACCAGAAGTCCCCAGAAGAGATATTTAAGTAACAATTCTAGATAAAGAACTTAAAGGTTAACTGATTAAAAAAAAATTCAGGACACAGTATGGCCTTTCCCTCTGTGTTATTATTTTGTTTATTCAAAAAAAAATTATTGGGTTTCTTACTTGTAAAGTATGACATAAGTTGCAACACAATTAGTAATAATTAATGGTGAATGTCATATTTGCATACCTTGAAGTTCCTGAGGAGTGGAAACACATTTCTACCTTGAAGTATAAGGAAACATCTATGGAAAATTATGCAAACTCAAGAAAAACATGAAAAAGAGAGTGATCTAAGATTGCATTGCAACAAGAACCTGAATTTACCATCTCCAATGTGCACAACAAATACTCAACTACACATAGAATAATTTACAAGAAAGCAGACCTAATACTACAGACCTCACAATAAAGGATAAATGGACACCACAAAAATGAACAGGAAAGACATATATAAGCTCTCACTGAGTACGATTCTCAAAACCAGAGATGGATACTTAGAATCAGGAGGGATTCTGAAGGTATAGAACTCTTCATTTGAGAGTGAGGGAATGAAGCCTTGCATAAGGCACACCAACCTTTAAATATTTATGGGAGAATCAAGACCCTAGAGTTCCAATGTTGAGCTCTGCTGGAAAAATCACCCGGAGAACTTAAGAATAATAGGGAATGGAGAAGCTGCCTTTTAAGGGCCTTCAACAGATTGATGCCCCCTTAGACTCTAAGTAGTAATGCCAATCTAAAATAATAAATTAAGAAAACTCACTAACCATTCTGATAGACAACCTGAGAGATGTTCCCTAGCTTAGAAATACTAAGAAGTACCATCTTGGCAAATTCATATGTCCTTCATATGTCTTTCCTAAGGGCAACAGAACTGCCTTAGAACCTTTTTGCAAACTTATTAGAAAATGCGTTTGTGGTTGAGCCTTGTTGGGAGCTTCATCCACCCAGTAGACATAATCTTGCATCACAGTTCAGCATTCAGAACAATCCTGCATCACCACCAGATGCCTATGGATGTATACAATGAGAACTACCATGCAGCACTCTTAGCTCCTGAAAATAAAAACACATCATGACTACACCCCACAAAATATGCATGTTGTAAAGAATAGTTGGCAGTTCCAACCTCTAGTCACAAAACAGCAATGCATCATGTCTGGCATGAACTTACAGTAACAACCATCCAGGACACCATGGTTACAGGTCTTGACTGTGTCTACCTACTGCACTGTAGTGATGCTGGGATGACAGCCCTATACACCATTTTATGCTGACATAGCAGAAGGGTGGTTACAACCAACATGAAGCAAATCTGATGCACCTAATTTAGGGACCATGCGTTACTGTGCTTTTGGATTCCATAAGATGGAACTCTTGAAAAAGATTGTTAATCAATGGGAAAAAGTAAATGATCTGATGAATAGGCCAAATTAATGGTTATAACGGTACTCACAAAACTTGGGAGAATAATGAATAAACTAGTAAATTTAAAAAAAAAGTCATACAGAAATTTCAGAATTGAAGAATGTAATGATAAAACAACAACAAAAAAATACAACAGCATGATGAAAGAAGATTAAGAGCAGATCCGTGAAGTGGAACGTAAAGCAATAGAAGTCACCCAGATAGAATGGTACTGAAAAAAAAATGTTTTTTTTAATTAAAACACTTTAAGAAGTCTCTATTATTATAACAGAACTAGAAAGAGAAGAAAGGGACATACATATTATTTGAGGAAATAATATCTGAAAGCAACCTTAATCTAGGGAATAAAATAGATATCTAGGTAGAGAAAGCCCTGTGATCTCCAAATGAAAGCAACCCAGAATCCACATGAGAACATATTACAATTAAATAGCAATAGTTAAAGAAAGTACTATAAATATAGTAAGACAAAAGCACTTTGTCACATACAACAGATATCCCATTCGATTATTAGCAGAGTTTTCTGTTGAAACATTAGACGTCAAAAGAGAATAACATTAAATACAGAATGCTGAAAGGATGAACAATTCTAACCAAGAATTTTATATTTGGCAAAATTATTATCAAGAACTGAAGTAGAGATTGAGTTTTTCATATAACCAAAAAGCTAAAGGAGTTACTGCTGCTATACTGGCCTTTCAAGATGTGTTAAATAATTTGAACTGAAAAGAAATAACACTAACTAGAAATAAGAAAACACGCAAAAGAAAATAATCTTACTGGAAAAGTTTTTACATAATAAACCTGTGGATCAATTGCTTATAAAGAAAGCATGGTTATTAAAAGGCAAAAGTAGTATAATTAAAACTGTGATAATTAGTCAAGGAATACATATAACATAAAAATGAGAAAACAAAATTATAGAATGTGGGAGGAGAGATTCAAAAAATGTGAAGTTTTAGAATGCTTTCAAATTTAAGGAGTGTTAAGCCCCCAGACAGTATGCTACACACATAAGATGTTATATCTACAGCTAATTTTAAATATTGAGAAAAACTGTGTAGTAAAGATCTAAAAGAAAATAAAAAATGAAATATAAGCATATTATAAAAGGAAGTCATTAAACATCAAGGAAAGAAATAGAAGAAAGGAATATAGAAGAACTACAAAAGCAGTCAAAAATTAACAAAATGTTAGTAGATACATATCTATCAATAATCACCTTAAATATAAAGAGACTAGATTCTCTAGTCAAAACACATAGAGTGATTGAAAGGATGAGAAATGTGTGATCTTATTATATGCTGCATGTGGAAGACTCACATTAGGATTAATAATATATGTAGTCTGAAATTAAAAGGATAAAATGATGAAAAATATATTCCATGTAAATGAGTTTGAAAGGAAAGTTCATATCAGACAAAATAGACATTAAAACAAAGACTGCAAAAATTGCAAGATGTGACTCCATAATAACAGAGAAATTAATTCATCATGAAGATATAGCAGTAACTAATATGTGTGTGTTCAGCATGGGAGCATCAAATATATAAAACAATATTAGCAGATATAAAGTAAGAAAATGACAGCAATACAACACTAATAGGAGAATTTAGCAACCTATTAGCATCAATAGATCTTCCAGACAGAAAATAAACAGAGATATTGGGTTTAAGTGACACATTAGACCACTATGACCTAATAGATATATACAGAGCATGCCATGCCAAAATGTTAGGCTATACGTTCTTCTCAAGTATATATGAAATATTCTCAAGGATAGAGCATATGTTGGGACACAAACAGAAATCAACAAATTTAACAAGATTGAAATCATATCAATAATCTTTTTCAACCACAATTGTATGAAGCTATAAATCAACTACAAGAGAAAGCTGGAAAGTCACAAATATGTGGAGAATAAAAAACATTGTGATGAAAAAAATAGGTCAATGAAGAAATTAAATACAAAAATTTAAAATATCTGGAAATAATCACCAGAGACTGACCTACTCAATACAGTCAGCTAATCTATGATAAAGGAGTCAAAAGCATATGGTGGAGAAAGAAAAGTCCTTTCAATAAATGGTTTTGGATTAACAGATAGCTATATGCAAAACAATGAAGTTAGATCACTCTCTAACACTACTGAAAAAAATTAGCTCAAAATGAACTAGAGACTTGGACATAAGTTTGGAAACCACAAAATTCTTGGAATACAACATAGGAAAGATATTCCATGATATCAGCATTAAGGATGCCTTTGGAATTCAACTTCAGCATCATCGGAAACAAAAAGAAAAACAACTGATGCTAATCAAACTAAAGAACTTCTTCACAGCCAAGAAAACATCAACAAAACCAAAAGGCAACCTACTAACTGGGAGAAGACATTTACATTTCCTATTTCTGACAAGGGTTTAATATATAAAATATACAAAGAACCCATAAAACTCAATAACAGAAAAATAGGCATTCCAATCAAAAACTGGGAGGAGAAATTTGAGAGACATTTTCCCAAAGAGGATATACAGATGGCCAACAGGCACATGAAAAGATGTTCCTATACCCTGGCTATCAGAGAAATGCAAATGAAAACAACAATGAGATATCACTTTATACCTGAGATATTGGTTATTATCCAAAAGTATGGAAACAACAAATATTGCCAAGGATGTGGAGAAAAGGGAATATTTTTACACTCCTGGTGGGAGTCCAAGTTGGTGCAACCCATATGGAAAACAGTTTGGAGATTCCTCAAAAAGTTGAAGATGGAAGTTCCATATGATCTGGCCAACTCATTTCTGGGTATTTACCCAAAATATACAAAATGTACAAAAACAATCATTCACACATACATCCCCATGTTGACTGCAATCCTATTTACAATAGCTAAGAACTGGAAACTACCTAAGTGCCTAATGTCAGATGAATGGACAAAGGAGATGTGGTACATGTATACAATGGAACAGTACACAGCCCTTAGAAAAGATGAAATCCTGTCTTTTGAATAAACATGGATGGATCTAGAGGGGATTATGCTAAGTGAAATAAGTCAAAAGAAGAACCAGATGACCTCACTATAGATACCAGATAACCTCAATCATAGGTGGAATTGAATAGACAAAGCCAAGGAATAGATGTAACATAAGCAACAAAACTGAGATTACCAATAGGGAATAGGATGAGGGTGAGGGGGACAAATGATGGTGCAGCCCACTGGACAATTGTGAACACTTTGTGGTTTAGTGGAGATCAGGGTGTGTTGACATATATATGAAGAATGTGGAACCTATAATTATGAGTTTGTTGAATATGTAAAAATTTTAAAAAGTTGCAATCAGCTATTTCTTATATTAGCTTTGTGCTTTTGCATACACATTAAATTATATCTGATCTTATTTTCTTCCTTCCACTTGTTTTGGGTTTGTTTTTTCTTCCCTAGTTTGTTGTAGTAGAAAATATCATTGATTTGATATGTTTCTTCTTATCTAAGTAAACATTTAGTGCCAAGTTTCCGTCTCATTACTGCTTTCACTGTGTCCCACAAGTTTAGATATGTTGTATTTTCATTGATTCACTATACTTTCAATAAAAAAGTACCTGGAGATAACTGAAAATAAAAATAAAACATACCAAATTATTTGGGGTACATGAAAAGCTGCACCTAGAGGGAAGTTTATAGCAATACAGGTTTGTGTCAGAAAAAAAAAAAGTTCAGGCAATTTAACCATGTAAGGAATTTAGAAAAAGAAAATGTACAAAGTTATTTGAAGGCAGGATATAATGAAATTTAAAGTGAAGTAAATGATAGACCAACAAGACAGTTCAAAAGATCAATGAAATTAAGTGCTGGACTTTTGAGAAAATAAGCAAAATTGACAAGTCTTTGAATATACTCACTAAGGAAAAAGAAAATACAAAATAAAGACAATAGTGAAAGAGAAAAGTTGAAATGAGTACCACAGACATACAAAAGATCATAAAGACTACTATTAACATCTATATGCCAAAAGAATTGAACAGTGGAGAAGAAATTATAAATTCTTAAAGTCATATAACCTAAGACTGAATCAAGAAGAAAGAGAACATTTGAACAAACTGACCACAAGCAAGGAAATTGAAACAATAATACAAAACCTCCCACCAAAAAACAAGTGGCATCAGTCGTGAATGTTATGAAACATTCAAAGAGGGAATAATACTTATCTTTTCAAACTCAAATGATTGAAGAGGAGAAAATACTTTCCAAACATTTTTAAGAGACCAGAGCTACCTGGTACCAAAACGAGACAAAAAGTCACAAAAAAGGAAAAATCATAGGCCAGTATTTTTGATAAATATACATGCAAAAATCCTTAACAGGATTTTGGCAAACCAAATTTAACAATACATTGAAATGATGACACACTGCTATTGAGTGGGATTTATCTAGGGGTTTAAGAATGGTGCAACATACACAGATCAAGCAACATGATCCACCTCATTAGCAAAGCAAAGGATAAAAAGCATGGTCATCTCTATAGCTGATAAAAACATGCTTGATCTGATTCATCATCTATTTATGATAAAAACTCACTTTAAAATGAGTATAAGACAAGGATGCTACTCTCACCACTATTATGCAGTATAGTATTGGAAGTCCCAAGCAAAGCACTTTGACAAGAAAATTAAAAGTTAACTAAAATGGGATGAAAGAATTTAAACTGCCACTATTTGCAAATGACATAATTTTGTTCATAGAAAGTCCTAAGGACTCCACCAAATATCTAGTAGAAATAATAAACAATACAGTAAAGTTGCAGGGTACCAATATGCAAAAATGTATTGTTTATATAAACAACAGACCAGCAAAAAGGGAAGCTAAGGAAACAGAACCGTTTGCAGTTAAATCAAACATAATAAAATACATATAAAATAACAGCCAAGGAGGTGAAAGACCTGTATACAACAAACTATAAAATATCATTGAAAGAAATTAAACACTAAGAAATTAAAAAATATTCTGTGCTCATAGAGTGGGAAAAATAATATTATTAAAATGCCCATTTTACCTAAAGTAATTTACAACTTTAATGCATTCCCTAGTAAAATCCCAATTATATTCTCAGAAATAGAACAAAAATCTTAAAATTAGTATGAAATCTCAAGACACTTTAGCAATGAAGGAAATCTTGACAAAAAAAACAAAAATGGAGGCATCACACTCTTACTTCAAATTATATAGTTAAAAAATCAAAACAGTATAGTCTTGTGGTAAATACAAATTAATAGAATAATTTTGACAGATGTAATTAAACTCATACACATATGGCCAACTAATTTCCAACCACAGAGTCAAAAACATAAAATGGAGAAAGGAGAGTCTTTTCAATAAATGGCATTATCATTTTTGCCATATAGACATTTTCAATAAGGCAAATCAACTGGAAAATGTTGACTACTCTAAGGATTGTTTGAAGAATAAACAGATGTGTAGAAATGTTGGAGCATGTTATATAGTGATGTATAATTAATATTGTGTGTTTAATTTATAATCTAAAATTCAAAAATAGATCTGTTTATACTATAGTCTTTAAGAATACACTGTAAAATATATTGTTTTAATTCTGTTTGAACCCCAAAGCCTTTGCTACACTTTTCCTAATTTATTCAGATGTGTCTCCATTCACTCCAAATTTTTAACTTCATTTTACTTTAGGTACATGCTTACCAAACATATTTATTGGATTTTTTTTTCAAATTCAGGAAGTAGCTCTAGATCATTTGACATTATATTATTTTAAAAGAAATGATTTTACATTTAAATATAATTTTATATCTAAGTTTGGGTTTTTAGTTAAGTGAGAAGAATACTAAACATCACAAAAATGGTAAAATAAATATCCAACAAGCAAATCAAAGACATAGCTGTGCCTTATGTGTATTTATATGTATGTGTGTGTTGTTTCATTTACTTATATATTTTTCTTTTGAGTATCCATGTCAAATTTACGTAGAAAAGTTTCATGATAACTCTTGAGGTGAGGGAAGGAAATCTGAATCATTTATAGTGTGGTTGACATAAATATTTTCATTGTCAAAGAAAAATTTAATTGGCAAGTAAGGATTTTTTTTTTCACTTCTTGCAAAGTCTTTTACTTACGAAGGCATAGACTGCACTCTGTATATACCAACTATTTAAAAAAGTTACGTAGAAAATAAAAGCCTTTCTCAGACTTTCACTGTAGTGAAAAAACAACTCCATGATTTCTTTCCACTAAATAAAAGTATCTGTGGCAATTTTGGGTCTGTTCCATTAACAACCTCATAGTTTATATGTTATTGACATTTCTTGCAGCAACCTGGAAAATGTTCTGTACCAGAAATGTTGTAGTCCCTTAGGAAGCTCCATTTTTGACTATATTCTTTAAGTTGGGATAAGTTCAGTCTATACATGCTTCAGTCCATGTGAATGTGAATGTTGTTATCTTGAATGCAAGATGAGTACACATTTAGTGGCTAAGTCTTTCCCACCCTCAGAGTAAAATCTGTTTCTTTCAAAAGGCACAAATTCTTCTAGTCATAAGATCTTAGAAGTGTTATGGGTCTAACATACTTTTAATTTTCCTTTTATGTATGCGATGCTAACCTTTACTATCCAATGTTATTTTTAATGAATAATTGTCAATGTTATAAAGAGTACAGTATAGTACTTTTTAGAGCATTTATTTTGAGATCAAAAATACAAAGTAAATGAAATTGCAAATCTGTAGATTTGTACTGCAAAAGTAGAATGAGAATTAAGAACATAGTTATATTTTTTTTCACTCTAGTACATTGAGACTATGATCTGTTTTGTAATTAAAAAGAGCCTAGTTACTTAGAGAAAAAAAATGTAATATCACTGAGACTGAAGACCTCTTTGTGGTGGGATAAGTATGCAAATCAGATTTATAGAGGAAAGTATTTTTGTTTAATCAAAGACAAAATTATGAAGGGCATAGTTCTTGACAAACAAGTATATATGTTAATAGTTATATCTTCGTTGCTCAACCTCAATAAATATGCTCTAGTACTCAATTGGCACCTAATTAATAAATAATTAGAGGTTCAAAGAATATAAATTTGCATTTTGTTGCATTAGTTAACTCAATGCTTTTAATACTTTGCTCTTACTTGCCTTCCACATAGGAATTTTACTGCATTTATTTCTCTTGCCAAATGAAATGTCCAGCAGCTTAGAGTTATTAGAACATTCTAACTGAAATTTGAAAACTAATTAGAATGTGTGTTCCTATATAGAGGCTGCTGAACTAAAAAATCTGAAGCAAAAATAAATCACTATATTTATACTGTAACTGTCATATATTCTTAAAATTAAATTCAAACGTGAGACTTTTGATTTACAACAGAACCAAAAATATATACCCAAACACTTTAAACTTCTTCAAAAAAAGTTGTGAAGACATTTTTGAAGCTAAATAGAAATAAAATCTGCTTTTCTTGTGACAAACTAACAAGTAAAATAACAAGTAGTAGAATTTTTAACAACATTATATGGAAAATATGGCAACACCGGCCAATATCAGAAATTTCATTCACAGGAATTGCATGGGATTAAACTTTTGCAAAGAAAAACTTGGCAGGCAAAATTGTCAAACTCTTTCCAGAAATCAACTGACAAAGAAAACACACACACACACACACACACACACACACACACACACACACACACACATATACAGAGTCAAGAAAATTTTGGTTTCAATGATATATCCCTAAACTTCAAATTGCAAAGATACTTGAGCCAAAGGACAATATTAGGAATCTGTGATGATTTGAGTATATCTTGACTAATATTCCTGTATTTTTTAAAATGCTTGCATTGAACCACAGGCTTCACAAACTGGCATTCATTCATTCATGCATTCACAAGGAAATGCCAGACAATCGAGCTGCTGTAATACTCTCCAACTAGAGAGATAGATCATAAATAAGTAAAAACAGACATAACCTGATAAAATATGGCCCCCTTACTCTGAAAATGGTACAATCACAGAACTTTTCTATAGTTACCTACACATATCAATAAATTTGTGGATTTCCATATGTTATAAGAAAAATGATATCGGATTATTCTTGGTAGCTAATGACATTCTATTTTGTCACTGAAGACAGTTTTTTTTTGTATTTATTACAATAACTTTTACAAATTAAAATAAACTCATGTAGTTTCCCCATACCTGTAGTTTCCCTTTTCCTTGGATATATATCAACACACTCTACCCTCCACTAAATCACCAAGAATTCTTCATCATTTTCATCATTGCCCAGTGGACTGCACCAACACTTACTGTTCCCCGCTCCACCCTGTCCTGTTCCCTATTGGTAATCTCAGTTCTATTGCACATGTCCAAGGATTGGTTTTGTTTTATCTGTTCCTTTGTTTTGACTATTCACATTCCTCCTATGAGTGAGGTCATCTGGTGTCTATTTTTCTTCTTTTGACTTATTTCACTTAGCATAATCCTCCCTAGATCCATCCATGATGATTCAAATGTCAGGATTGCATCTCTTCTAAGTGATATATAGTGTTCCATTGAGTGTTTGCATGTGTGTATGTGACATTTTCTTCATTCATCTGATGCTGGGCACTTAAGTAGTTTTCAGTTCTTAGCTATGGTGAAGAGAAGTTTTTCTGAAGACAGTTTTAAGTTAAAAATGAAATGCGTAAAATCAAATTGTGTATCAATAGTTAAGAAATCTGAAAGTAAGGGAAACAAGGAAAAGCCATTTGTAGTCCTGCATTCCTAGAATCTGTGGGGCAAAGTGAATGCGCTTCTTGGAGAAAAAGCTGCTAAAGGAATGAACAGATGCCATGAGAGAAACTGGAACCATTACAGATGCTGGGGAGTGAGGACCCTTTAGAAAAGAGCTGTAGAGGTGGGGGCCTGGGGGGAGGGTAACTAATCTGCATTTGAGAACTGCAAATAAGTTCCCATCCCCAAGGGGATGGGAGGGAGCTCTTAAGAATCTGGTAAACTGTCTAGTCTTCCAACAGGAAGAGCTACCTGTAACTTTCAAGTCAGAACTGGCTTGTGACAATGTAACTGCCTGAATTACATCCTCCATGGTTACATGCAGAACTGTAGAGAAAGGAAAGGATGCATGGCCATGCTCAATGAGGAAAGGGATGCTAACTCTGTCCATTCGAGAGCTAGTCTCCCATTGGTGGGAGACCCAAACTCACTAGTTAGGTGTTTAAGTGAGTGTGTGTGTGTGTGTGTGTGTGTGTGTGTGTGTGTGTACACACTAAATATTGGCAACTGCAAGTCTCTGGGCATTATAACGATTCACTAAAAAACATTGTTTTAATTATTTTTGAAACAGGATCTCTTCTCTTCTCATGGTCTTGAATCCACTTCCCTCACATAATAGTTTGTCTGACTTTAATCCCTATTCTTAGTAACAGTTAGATGATCTCAGCACACAAGTTTCTCCTAGAAAAAAAGTAACACAGCCATCGCACTTAGCTAAATGATGCCCATGTGGCTTGAAATGGTGACAATGCCTTCTGAAATAACCAGTTTCTACATTGGTAGCATCTGGTTGATTACAGTCTGCATGAGTACAGTTAGAAACTAGGTTGCTGATACATTAATTTAGTGTTTCATTATGATTGAAACTGACCACTTCAAAAAAAACTATATGCAATAAATACTATTGATCCTAAAGATGACCGTGTGTAAGACCCCACAGAATTGGGTTTCAGTCATTTTGTATGTGAGCCTTGATGCCTTTTCAGACCACAGATATTATCTGTGAATACTTTAGTATGTATCTTTAATTTAGATTAATGTTTTATTTATACAAATAAAAGGAATAATGTAAAACTGGAATAAATGATTTCTTTGAAGCTGAGTTCATGTTGCTGAGACATCTGTATGAGCTCCCGTTAGCTGTCAAATAGAACTCCATGAGAAGAATGTGGAAATACCACGTGGTGATAGTGCCAACCAAGTACACACACAGATTCCTGCATCTTCTGGCAAAGTACTACATGACTTTGAGTTGACCTTGAAATTTATGGTCTGGCACAAATAGTCATTAAGCTGTGAACAGCTTGTGTAATGTCTTGATAGCAAACAGTACCCAGAAATGTGTTAGCAGTGGGAAGAATTAAAAATATCCAATTTAGTTTTAATTCTAAAGTGGAGAATGGTGTGCAATTTTGAGAAGTAGTGACAAAGTTGAATGCCGAATCTAAGGAAAAAGGACAATGTTTGTGATCTTCTGTGTAAACTTAATGGAGACTAGAAACAGACTGATTGTTCTGATTTAGATGTGAACGGTTGATGGGCATGTGAGTAGTGCAGTAATTTTCATCAGGTATTTCATAAATTTATGAATTAGAACCTTTTTCCTTAGCTTTGTGGAGCAAAGGGAAGTAAACTTATGCTTGTTTTACATATGACTGGAACTCTCCACCCTCTTAACTGCAACATATCTGAGCCAGGGAGTAATTTACACCCTTATTACACAAGAGTCTTATCGTTTAAATTGTATTCAAGGTAGCACCAGTTAATTTTTATTCCTTGAGTTCCTGGAAAATGTCTATGCTATCATACAATTTACTATTGGATTAGAATGGATTTATTTCACAATATCTCATAATGTATATGAATAATTGGTTAGTAAATGATAAATATTACATCCAACAATTCATCAGTTCATAAGAATGTCTATATGCGAAAATAGTGACCTATGAAAAACAAAATGTCATTGGATTATTAATGAAAATTAAGAAGAAGCTAGCAGATGAACTTGTCTTACCTACAGTCCCTGGTAGAGGAGTAGTACTCTGTCATTATTTATACAACAATAGCAATTGATTACCAACAGTGTACACACAGCTCAAGGGCAGGAATGAAGAGTTAAGTGGGATCAACAAGTTATCTCCTTTGGACATTCTTACTGCAATTGAGGAATAAATCAGCTAGGTGGGTAAAAGCTAAAGTAGTCATGACCAGGCAGAGTAAGCAAGTCACTAAATAGTCTAAACCAGGGTGAAGATCCATGTACTCAAGCTATCCAGGTTTCTTAAGTCATTTAGGTACTGGAATTCTTTCCATTTCTAACTTCCTTGAGGCTCGTCCTATTCTTGAATTTAAGAAATACATATTTTTAAAATATCTTAGAGGAATTAATAGCAAAAATTATGCAGTATAATAATTATGCAGAAAAGAAAAGGAAAACACTGTGTCACAATTTCCACTTCTTAAACTATCATCAATTGTCAAGGAAGTTTAGACTTTACCTGATACATCATTTCTAAAACTGAGGTCCAGAAGTCTTTTTTTACGAATCAGTCTGTAATTACAAAGCTGATTTTGATAACTAACAGCAGTCAGATTTGAGCTTTATTGCCCACTCTCATTTTGCAGATGAGGAGACAGAGGCAGTGTCTTCAAGTGTCAAGCCTCAAATGCATAATTAATATATAGAAGGACCTGAGTAAACCAGCATCTTTGTTATGAGTTCTTTTTCCAGTCACCAATTAGTTTTTTGTACAGATTTTTGGAATCCTTATTAGCTGAATCAAGTTAATTAAATATCAAGGAGTAGTGGGTTGGGACTTTACTGTGCTATTGTAGACTTTTGTATTTTACTATTATCTTAACCATATTAAAGGTGAAAATAAATGAAAAATGCCAGGAGATACATACTTTCAAGGAATTTTAGAAATTAGTGTACTCAACAAAAGGATTTAAGATACAGGGAAAATGTGATAGACTCAGAACAGGCCATGGAATGCTGAATTATATGTTACATTTATTAAGGAATTCTAGAACTCGAAGCACTTCTGTAAAGAGAAAATTATTAGATCAATACAAAGCTACTATAAATCAGCACGATTCTCCCATCATATCAAAACAATGTATAACTATAGTTATTTTTAAACTGTTGGAAAATAGATGTGTTGGGGATATTTTAAAAATAAGCATCTTTTTTATTTTCATGCTATTACTGTAAATATTTAATATTCTAAAGAGAAGTTTTTGTTTGTTTTTTTAAATGTCTGTTGTTCATCACAATTGTCTGACCTATACACCGTTTCTTTCAAACCTATAATTTGTTATTTTCTTTATGATAGGTTTTCCTCTGGCCACCAGTTTTAAATAATTCAGCAGATGTAGCTAGGGGTCTGCTTTTTGTTGTTTTTTTTTTTAAGCACAGAAAATAACACACATATAAATATAATTATAAAAGTTTAAGATTGGCATAAGGAAAAAACTGCTCTATCAATGAGCTTATTCAAATGCTGTGTTCCTGTACTCATTAGTTTTTGAATATTTGAATGAGTACAATTAAATGCAAACAAAAATACACACAATAAATTAAAAAGGCATCATATATGAGCACTAACTTTTATTGGGAAAAGGGAATGATTAGTCTTGATTTTTAATATTTTCCACAGAACACACACTCAATTATATTCTCTGCTCAGGTGGGATGTTGAAGAAAATACTTCAAGCCTTTTTTCCATTCCACTTCTTCTTCCCTGAGTATGAAGGGATGAGTACTCTGATTGGCTTGCACTTGATCTTCACTGGAGAATTATTCTGTTTGTTTTTTTAAATAGTGAGTAGGCCATTGCATCAAAGGGAAATTAAGATGAATATTTCCCCTATTCTTAAACATTTATACTAGATTTTCACAAGTTTTTACTTATATATGTATGTGCTTGTGGTGCCAGGTTTGAAACTTATACATTACAACAGAAAATTAGCTAATTTGAAAGAAGCAAATTATTCTAGGCAATGTTCTAACAATATTACAAAAATAAATCTTTTAAAAGGGCCACGTGATGAGGTCCATACTATTATTTTCTTTGTTCTACAGATAAAGAAACTGAGTCAAAGTGATTTGTTTCAGGTTTCAAAGTTAGAGGACTATAAAAGAGGATTTAAAACTCAAGCAACTGAGACTTCTAGAAAAGGGGTTTAAAGAGTCCATTGTAAACTCTCTCCCAGAGACAGTTAAACTGGTCAAAAGTGGGAAAGATAATCTTTCAATCTCTCTAGAGATTGATCCATAGACTTGCAGTCAATTAAAGGCATTTGATATTCAAAATCGGTGGAACTTTGTGAGAATGGTGAGATGTCCACCATGGTAGGGTCTTCACCCTCAGTCTTGTGTCACACATTAGTCATTCCAGAAGGCTGTTCAGATCTTCTAAACTGTATCTAAATATTCCTCCACCTTCAGTGTCTGATCAGTAAGGAGGAGCTGGGCAGGCAGTCTTCATTTTCCAAGAGCTATGTGTCAGTCTCTCCAGTGAATTTGCATCCTGAGTAGCGCAGTTCAGAGGAAGATGGAGCCAGCTCAAAGAGAGAGCAAAGTCTGCAAATTCCACAACTCAACTGAAATGAGTGGCTCAACTGGTAATTCTGATATTTAGGTTAAGTCTATCTCAATCACTGTTAGACTGAATTGTCTTCTTTATGGCATGCCCAGTGCCATTCAGTCCTCTAATTATGCCTTTGAAATTATTCCCAGTAGGCGATTTTACTTGATAAAATCTTTAGAGAAGATCACATTTATTGACTTCCTATCCTAACATTTTGTTCATGTCTTATTGTAATGTTTAATGTGAAATCATCATTAAAGCTTTCAGACTAAGATAAATGAAATAGTTTTATATTAATTCACATAAGTAGGCAAGAGTTTCATAAAATGAAACAAGGGGAAACACTGATTAGTTTTAAAATATCAGTTTTTCTCTCAAATATGAAGGCAATATTTTGAATTAAAAAGTATAACTGTGACGTATGGTGGAGAATGAACTGATGTACGATTAATTCAATTTTTATTTTGTCAATAATACAGTCATTGCAATATTAAGGACATAGATTTTGGTTTTATTTGATGCACATTTTATTTCATGGCTTTAATTTTTCTTAGCCAGTTTTTCCTAGTTACTAGTAACTGCGTTAACAGTCATAACATTTTTCATGGTGTCAGAATTAATAGAGACCTTTAAATAGGGTGAAACCTCGCATAATTAAATAAATATATTTACCAAATGTTTTTGAAATTCTTAGGTAGATGATAAAACAATAATCACACTGAACCTGTACTCAAGGTTATTTAAGGAAAAGACTATTTACAATTCTGAAGTTTCTAGCTTTCTGTTTGTTGGTCCCTTGTAATTAGATGTGGACATAAAAAAAAGCAGCAAAGCTGAGTATATGTTGATGTAAATGGTACAAGAAAGGTCATACACACTTCAGTTTATTTGAACCTCAGAGAAACTGTTCTGCAGATAGATTAAGTTAGGTGGTAAAAATCTGACGAATGGCAAGATAGACAGAAAGCAAGGGATATTTGTAACTAGAAGACAACCAAATATTCTTTTTAATTTTCAAAATAGAATAATAACTTTTGAAATAGAATAAATTAATTCTTTGTAATTTAAAAAGTTTAAGTAAGCATTTTTTAAGCAAGGAAGAAAGGAAGAGAAGTAGGAAATATTTTATGTATTTATTTATTTATTTATTTTTATCTTTGTGTGTTCCCCTGGCCCCAGGTCTTGAACCCCGGTCCTTGGGCTTAACCTGGTCTATGACCCAGCTGTTGGTTTAGTGCCTGAGTCACTGGGTCATGTCTAAATCTTAATTTAAAAAATATTCACAGAAGTATTGAGAAATTTTAAGAGTTTGTGAGTCCCTCAAAAAATTAAACACATAGTTCTCATATGTCCCTGCAATTTTATTCCTAGGTGTACATGCAAGAGAACTAAAAGCAAGAGTTCGAAACACTTATAGGTGAGTCTATTACACCACTATTTTTACTATTATTGCTATTAGTATTACACCCAAAAAGTGGAGCTAAAACAAATATGTGAATGAGTAGATAAGCAAAATGCAGTATATCCAGATAGTGAAATACTATTCAAGTAATGAAGTACAGCAAGCGATTGAATATCATTTTGTTCAAAATTGTTTCATTATAATGTCGATGGATTCCCAGAGCTACTGTTTGAGTAAAATTTGCTTATTTCCCCGCCATCTTGTGCGGGTTTATCTGGGGACTCCATTTTCCCCTGTATCTCACAAATGTATACCTTACTGTTAATTGGTGTGCCTCAATTGCCCCAGTGTGAGTGGGTGTGTGCGTGTGTATGAGAGAGAGAGAGAGAGAGAGAGAGAGAGAGAGAGAGAGAGAGAGAGAGAGAGAGAGAGAGAGAGAGAGAGAGAGAGAGAGAGAGAGAGAGGCAGAGAGAGACAGTATGCCCTGCCATAGAAGAGTTTCCTGTTCAGCACTGGGTCTGCCTCGTGTGGTGAGCTCCAGGATAGGTGCTGGTCTCCTGTGACCCAGAATTGCAATAAGTGGGGTGGAAAATGAATACAAATTATTGCTTAATATTAGAAAAGTCTTAGGTCTTTATTTAGAATTTGAGGATGTTTTTGTGCCCAGAAATGTGCCCTAGGAACTTAATTTGCATTTTATATTAGTCTTATAATTTTATGTATTTAGCTTTTTTTAGTAGAACTGTTTTTGGTTTAAATTGTTCTACTTAAAGTTGCTACTCCAGAACCTATCAGTGATGTACTGAGATATGCTACAATATGGTTGAACCTTGATAAGTTGTGCTAAGGGAAATTATTTAGACATAAGATTTTACATAATACTTGATTCATGTATACTAAATGTTCAGAATAAGCAAATCCATAGACATAGAATACAGATTGTTGATTGTCAGGGTTTAAAGGAAGGTGAGAATGGGAAGTGCTTACTGAATCAGTATGGAGTTTCTTTTTTGGTGATGACGGTATTGGAATTAGATGTGATGGTTGTGAAAAATTATGAATATGTTGGAAGTCACTGAAAAGCATAATTTAAATTATCTGAAAAGGCAATTGTTTTATAATTTTTACCTTGATAATGAATATATAAACAAATAAATATTTAAGTAAGTAAATACAGGCATTAACTAAGGATATTCTAAGTATATACTAAGACATTTCCAACTGAAATAAACAATAGAATTTAGTGATTAAAAAAAAACCAGAAAACTGTGTTTTCTGGAGACAAGCTGCCTATTTATTTGTTTAATCATTTGATTGGGATTGTTTACAAATCCCTTTGCCTAAAGTAGAACCAAAATCCAGAAGATATTCTGAACAGATTTATTTATCTTTTATATATAATACAGTTGACACATTTAAATTACAGGTCAGTGTTTTAAAGCATATTTACATAATTGTGCAGCCACCACCATCATTGAAATTTTATCGCTGTAATTTCAAAAGAAACCTATTACTCATTTGTTGTTACAACTGTGCTCTTCCTGTCACACCCAGATATTCCATTGTGTGACAAATATTAATTTTCTACTTCTTTAGATTTGCTTATTTTGGACATTTTATATGAACTGGATTCATATAATCTTATGACCAATTTTTTATTTACAATGTTTTCGAAATTCATATAATTTGTGTAACTTCTTCATTTCTTTTTATTGAGTAATAATATCCAATTGTATGAATTTATTAAATATTATTGACACATTCCTGAGTTGATGGACCCTTGAGTTGTTTTTGCTTCTTTGGGTTGCATGAATAATGACACTATAAATGTACTCATACAGAATTTTTCAGAGACTTGTTTTTTCCCTTCTCTTGGGTCTAATACCTAAGAGTGAAATTCCTGAGTCATATATTAACTTTATATTTAACACTGTGAAGAAATACCACACTTTTTAACAAAGCACTTTTAATAGAAATACATTTTCTCTAGCAATATATGAGGGCTCCAAATCTTTTATGTTCTTGCTAGCACTTATTTTCCTTTGTCTTTTTTATGTTTAGCCTTCTTAGATAATGTGAAATATTTCAAGTAGCTTTGATTTGCATATCCCTAATAAGTAATTATTTTGAAAATATTTCCATGTGTCACTGGTTATTTGCTTATGTTTTAGATAAATATTTACTCAATTTATTTATCCATTTAAAAATATGGTCATTTAAATTTTTTTGAATTATTGAATATTTTATATATTCTGGATACAAGTCCCTTATTAGATACATAATTTGCAAATGTTCTTCCCATTTTGTGGATTATCTTTTCACTTTTTTAGTGTGTCCTTTGAAGCACAAATGTTCTTATTATCGATGAAGTCCAGTTTATCATTTTTTCTTTTATTGCTAGTGCTCTGGTAGTTTCTATTTTTGTACAAGATCATGAAAAGTTATGCCTATATTTTATGTTGTATTTTCTAGTTTTACTGTTTACAATGCATGTATGAACCACTTTGGGTTAAATCTTTGGGTATAGTATGAAGTAGGGTGCTCAGAAGTTTTTTAAATATGTGTATATCCAGTTGTTCCCACACCACTGGTTGAAAAGAATATTGTTTCCCAATTGAGTTGCTTTATCTCCTTTGTAGAAAATAAATTGATCATAAATGCAAAGGTAAATTTTTATTGACTTGAGCTCATTCATTTCTCACTGGTATTTATAGCTATACATTTCCCTTTAAACCCTACTTTAGCAATGTTGATACTTTATGATATAGAATTTTCAGTTTTGCTCACATAAAGGTATTTTCTAATTTCTCTTGTAGTATCTTCTTTTACCCACTAATTGGTGAAGTAATTTATTTTAATTTCCACATATTTGTGTATTTCCCAAAAGTCTTTCTGTTGTTGATTTATACTTTCATTCCATAGTAGCTGTAGGACATAATTTGTATGATTGCAATACTTTCACATATATTGAGGCTTATGACCTAGCATATGAGGAGAATACCCCATGTGCCCAATAGAATATAGGTATTCTTCTGATGTTTAGTAGAGTACTGTAGTCTAGTCTGCTAGTTCTACTTTGATTGTTGTGTTGTTCAAGTTTTCCATTTCCTTTTCTATCTTCTACCTAGTTATTTTTCTCTTATTGAAAGTGAGATATTGAATTATTTAGCATTTATGCTTAATTGTCTATTTTCCCTTTAGTTTTGCCTTTGTTTACTTAGAGGACTTTTCTCTTAAAAGAATAGGTTTTTCTAATCATGATTATAATTAAATTTTAATGATTAAACATTTATCATTATAAAATGCCCCAACTTCTCCTTGTTGACATTTTTTAAAGTTTATTTTGTCTGGTATTAGTCTTAGACACCTCAGTTTTCTCAAGACTGCTCTTCACATTACTAAATTTTTCCATCCTTTTACTTTCAACTTATTTCTGCCTCTGTAACAGAGAACATATAGTCAAAGTTTGCTAAGTTTGTTCAGTCTAAAAACCTCTGCTATTTGATTAAATTGCTTAGTCCATTCATATTTATTATTCTTGAAATCTGCTTCAATTCCTAAATAATAAAACCAAAAAACAAATGGTATAGTCATACACAGAAGTTTGCCATAGGCATTTTAAGATTTATAGGCATCCATTTTTTTTTTTCAGTGAGGAAAATTTATCTTTTATAAAGGGTCAAATAAATGTGATTCAACTAAAAATGCAATTAAAAAGTGACAAAATACTATTCCCATATTTCCTTGAAATTGACAAATGTAGTCATTAATTACAACAATTATCTGAGAATTCCAAGAAGATAAAAAGAAATTTGACAAAAGATTTTCTAAGCACTCTCATAGTCAGGAATGTACCAGTATTGCAAGGTTCTTGTTCCCAATGACCAATAAAGACCAAGAGCCATAAGTAGGAATGAATAAAGCAACATATTCTTTGGCTAAGAGGAAAACAGGAGCTCCTGCTCTAAATGTCTCTTCAACTACTTGTCTTACGGTGACAAGTTAAATGCTTTTTGTAAATGAATGAACAGAGTTAGGTCTCAGGGTTCAATAAACTTCTGGAAAAAAGACCAGAATGTTTTAAGACCATAAGACCACACCTATTCTTAGTCCTAATTTGGTTTAGAGCAGAACTGTCACCACTTGGAAGAGTGGGGTTTCATATGTTCTTTTTGACCATTGTTTCCTCTTTACCGCCGTTGTGTTTGGTTAGTACCCACAGTTCTTCAAGTACATATTCCAGGGCAGCCACTATATTGTTTCTATTTTTTTTAAGAGTGGAAAGAAGAAGGGAGGTGAGGAAGAAATATTTTTATTTATTTAGCTGTTCATTTTGGTTTTCACCCCACCCCCAAGTCCCTAACCTGGGTCCATAGGCTGTATGTGGTCCAGTTTCTCAGCCACTTGAGCCACAAGGGTGTGATTATTTTCTAATCTAAATCTGTAAATTCTTTTGTCCTCTCTAATTGCAAGTCATGCTGCTCTGGTAGTTCCTAAAAGTAAGCACTACTGAGCCACATGTTAGCTCTGGTTTAACCATTTTGAGGAACTGACCAAGTAGGAATGTAGTATGTGACAGGAATGCTTAGTATTTCACACACACACATACACATACACACACGTTTCCCCAGAATTAAACTGCAATCTCATTCAATATTACAAAATGATTTCATGTAAATTTATATGCTAAGTCCAAAATTTATCTAAGAAAAGACAATGTATGAAAGAAAGTAGCTAAGAAACTATGAGGAAGAAGAGCAAGGAAAGGTAGTTTCCTTCCTACTCATGGTATAGAAAAGCACTCTGAAAAGCTACAGAGTTAAAATGATATGAATTTGTGAAGTGATAGGTAACTAGCACAATGAATATTAATTTGGATGATAAAGATCAAATTCAAATTATGGAACAAATAAAGAACAATTTAATAAATGAAGTTGGAAAAACTATATATATATAAATGATACTCATATTACATAGAAAATGAAATCTAAAAGAATAAACATACAGATCCAAAGGTATAAATACATTAAGATAAATTGTGAGAATTATTCTATAACATCAGGGAAGGTGAAAACTTTTGATGACAAACCATAAGTGCAAAACCATGAATAAAATACTGATATATTTCAAGGTATGTCTGTTAAAATTTTCTGCATGATAAAATTGGCCATAAATAATTTAGAAACAAGTTGAACAGAAAAAATGAAAAGATATAATTTCCAGTAATGAAATGGATAGCCTAAAATCTAGACTCAGCTGACATATCACATCTTCAGAAAGAATTTCCCTCAATATACTGTACAATGCTCGAGTGCACGATTCCTTTCCTTCATATTGTTTCATAGCAAATTAAATAGTTATTGGTGTGGTTATTTGTTCTGCTTCTATATCACCATTGAGTTGTATCTTCCATTAGGTCAGCATATCTGTTTTTCTCTGCTGTTTGATACCCACACGATACCTGATGTGGTAAATATGACTGTTAGTTGAATAAATAATGAAGAAATTAAGGAATGAATATTGACAGATATATGTAGATAGATTCATTTTATATTTACAATTCATGTGTTTTGTTCTCATATTTCGTTTGTCATCAGACATTTAAGTTAAAGTTTTTCCTAGATTTCTTTGATTAAAATGGTGTTGCTTACACTTTATATAATATATAACATGTATAATCAACTAGTTATGCATTTTGCTTAGAATATTTAAAAAAAATCTTTATTGTGATAGAACCATTTACAGTTATACACACACAATGTTATTTATTGAACTACAGAAACAGTTTTGATCCTCTTTCACCAAATCTTGGGGGAAAAATGCAGATATTATTGCCCCCTTAGTAACTTTAGCTTTAATAGAAGGTATTTACTCCATTTTACAGCTGAGGTAATCTCTTCATAATCATATAATAACAGAAGTAGCTATCTTAGTCAATTTAGGATGCTTTAGCAAGATACCATATAATGGGTAGCTTAAGCAACAAAGATTGTTTCTCATAGTTCTAGAGGGCAGAAAATGGAGATCAAGTTGTGGCACATCTGGTGTCTAGTGAGAACCCACTTCCTGTCTTGTAATTAACTGCTTCCTTTTATTTTCTCACATGACTAAGAATACTTCTCATCTTCTTTCATAAGGACACTAATCTCATTCATGAGGGCTCCACCGAAGATTCCACCTTCTAAGACCATTGCACTGGGAATTAAGCTTTAATATATGGATTTGGTGTGAGGGATACAGATATTCAATCCACATCATTTGGATTTGCTCAGTGCCTCTCCCTCTTCTATTACTGCATTTCCCAATATAGACATAGCTATATCTGAGCATATGCACAGATATTATTATCTCTCTCTTCCTCCAATGGGTTTACACTGACAATAGTGTACTAGCATACAGTGCACTTAAGGGATTCCTTTAGATATTCAAGCATGTATAACTCAAAAGTATCATCATTTGACCTCTGAAGTTCCGCCCTGCCTAGCTGAAGGGTCAGTGCTTTTGGTTTTGGTCATCTGGAGAAAATTTCAGCAAGATATTTCACAAGACCATCAAAACATCCTGTTAGAATTAAATGCCAGTGGTCCTCAACAGTCATCAACAGGATATTGTATTCTTTTATTTCTTACTACCATTTCTCCATATTGCATTACCCTGATACCTTATCTTGTTCCCTAGGATTACTCTCCAAATACACTACCTGCAAGGAATCTTTTCAGATTCTGACACTTAAATCTGGTGAGGCT
The DNA here is from genome assembly GCA_004363575.1 of Solenodon paradoxus. NCBI lineage: Eukaryota > Metazoa > Chordata > Mammalia > Eulipotyphla > Solenodontidae > Solenodon > Solenodon paradoxus. The sequence goes on from RJWH01000056.1 coordinate 293,668, forward strand.
GCTGGAGGAGATGCCTGAATAATTATTTTAAAATATTGTTGGTTTTACCCTATAACATATATTTCACAATATGACCCCAACCTGTAATCAGAAAAAAAGCTATGCTTAGGATTGATTTTTATTCCTCCTATGTTTTTTTATATTTCATTTAGAAGTCAATGTCATTTTCTTATTTGTGCAATTCTCAAGTTTTCTTTTAGACAGATTATTAGCTTCAAAATCCCTGAAGATGAGGCTATGGAGAATTGATAAGGTTTAAGAATGGTAAGTGACTAGAATGACTGAATGAATTTAAAAATACTTACACAAAGAATGTGAATCTTAACCTTATGTCGTGGAAACCACCAAATGTTTTTCAAGAATAGAGTATTTTGTCTATAGCCACTTTTAATTAGATAAATATGCTGGTGATATTGAAGGTGAGTTGATTTCATGACTATGCAAGTCCAGACATCACTTAAGTATGGGGTCTTCTAATTTCTTTTCTCATTTCTAAGGCAATTATATGTAATATGTAATGTCATTTCCAAGTTAAATATACGATAAATACTTACTTGAATGTTTATTTTGCTTGTGCATAATTTTTACAACTTCCGTTTCACAAAGATGCTTTTGTCAGTTATGTTTGTTTTTATAATTTACTAAATCAAGCTTACTTTGGAGTAATTCTCTTAGTATAATATTTTATAGGCTAACTTACGCAAAGAGAGCAGCTAACAGTATTGTAATAATTGTAACATTTGTAATAATGATGATGTTTTAATGTATATAGATTACTTTCCACATTTAAGTTTGTTGCCTAAAATTCAAAAGCCAAATTATATTAGGGGTTTCAATAAGTAAGCATTATGCTATCATAATTTTTAAATAGATCCTTTCATTTTCTGAGACTTAAGAGCTAGAAAGCTAAGCCTGGTATGCTAAATATTGTATTCTGTACTCCATTTAGACTTTGATTTGGATTTAAAATTCAAAATCACTTCCATCATTTCTATCCTTGTGAGTGTGTGCCTGTGGGGATATTAAAATAGAGAAAGAGCTACTTGGGGAGATGAAATGATTGAATTTGATGCCTAAGGCCAGAAACCTCATTTTGCTTATGTTAATATGTAGAACTTTTTGCACTCCAATTCATGGTTAGTAAATGCTTTTTCTTGATTTTATAAAATTCAGCATGGTATATCTGGTTGGGAACCTTATTTCTTTTGTTGCAAATAGTGCTAGCAACTCAATCTAGTTCTATTAGCATAGCTCAATTATTAAATGGTTGCACATGATTATAGAGAACTAAATCTGTGTTACTTTCTATAATTCCACTTTATTTAAGATTGTAGATTAAGTCTATTGTAATCAGATAAATCAGCAATTAACTTAGCACAGAGATAGAATATAAAGATGCAGTCTTAAGACCTAGGAGCCATTTTCAAAGAAGAATTTTAGTAAATATATGGTAAAACTTAATCCTTCTTAAAAGAGTGCCAATATACTCAGAGTCTAACCGTGGTAGACAGCATTTGCTTATGTTACCTTCAAATTAATTAATTAATATATAAGTTTTTAGCAAATCTTTATTGAACACCAACTCCTTTGCATTCCAAGATGAATACTATATTATCTCAGGCCTAGGGAAGCTCAGAGCTTAGGAAAAGAAGAAAAATGTACAAAGACACAATTTTATTTCAAAATAGCTAGTAGTGTGATGAATACCCTTTTAAGTGATTATGAAACATAAAAGAATAGCTATTTGGGTCCCTTATAACAAAAGTTGTCAAAGAGAGAAGACATTCAGAAGAATTCACCGGCAGAGAACTGGGGTCTGATTATTGCAGACGGAAAGAAAATAGCAGGCTAAAATTTGTCACAGAGTCCATCATTTTTTACTATGGGAAGGAAGGTTAGACAATAACCAGGCAGAAGACTGAGTTGTGAGAGGAAGGGAAAAACCTCAGACAGGTGAGAGTAAATACATATCATGAAGGTTATTAAATATAATGCAAAATTTTTTGGTTTATAAATAGAAGACTGATTTATCAGAATTATGCTTCAGAAAAAATGTTCGATGGCTTAATGTGGAAGAGGAGCTGGTGATGAGTATAAGACTGAGCAATTCTTTCATTAAGACTGTTTGAACTAAAGCTCCTGTAGTAGAAATGTCATCATCACAGTATCACCTGAGCTTCCTAATTTATACATAACAGGAAATAAGAAAAAGGAGTCAGAGCTGATTTTTGTCATCTTCCTGATGACAAAGTTGGCAACAGTTAAGGCATGGAAGTGAGGAACTAATGACTTTTTCATTTCAAAATATTACATTTGTTGCTTCCAACTCCTTTAATATAAACAAAATCATGTAAAGTGATGATTATATGATTGTAATTTTGGGTTTATAACATACAAAGGTAGAATATATATAATAGTGCAAAGATTGGAAGATGAATAGATTTATATAGGAGCAATATTTTTAGATCACATTGAAATTAACAGTACAACTCTGAAATAGATTTTTATAAGTTATTATGTATATGGTAAGTCCAAGAACAACCACTAAAGACATACATATTTTTAACATATATTTATTGTATTTAATTGTTTATCTTGGTTACTACTCTTGACCCTAAGTCTTAAACCTGGGTCACTGGGATGTATGTAGAATACATCCAATGACTTTATTCACTTATTTTTAAAATACTACAAAACAATGATTAAAGGAATTGAAGTATTACACTAGATAACATTCAGTCGATGTAAAAGAATACAACAAAAGAGGACTAGAATAGCAAAAGGATGCAGCAAAAACAATTATATGTAAGGCAAGTAGAAAAAAGTAAGTATGAGATGAAAATCAAATAATATCAATTATAATATGAAATGTGAATGAATTAAATAAATAATTCATTCAAAAAGCAGAAATTGTCAAATTTTATAATATCTAACTGTGCTCTCAATAGAAACCATATTTTATATTTAAAGATACATACAAGCTGAGGTAAAATGATGTAAAAAATATTTATCAGGTAAGTTAAAACTTTAAGAAAGGTGAGTTGCTATAGTTATATTAGACAAAATGGAATTTAAAATAAAAATACTAGATATGATGAAGGATTTTTTTTTTATATAACCATATTCTGGAACAGAAAATGAGTCTTAATAGATTTAAGAGGATTGAAATAATGGAAACAAGTTTTGACCACAAAAATAATAAATGAGGAAATCAGCAATGTAAAATGTATATATATATATATAAATACACTCAAATATTTGCAAATTTGACACCTAATAAACAATCCATGAAAATAAGGGAAATCTCAAGATGAGTTTGAAAATATTTCTAATTTAATGGAAAACATTTCACTATATTAAAATATGTGGAATATCTCCAAAGCACAGTTAAAGGAAGACTGATAGCATGAGATGTTTATATTAGTAAAGAAAAGGACATGCAATCAATTATCCAAGGTTAATTTTCCATTTTAAAAAATAATAAAAGGAAAAATAAAAATAAGGAAAAATAAAACTAACATCAGAAATCAATAAAAAGGAATATGAAAATCTATAAAATGTGTATTTTAGGTAAACTACAATGTTAGAGGGCAAGCAATTCACATAAATTTCCCTGTGTTCTGACACCAATCACTAGTTCTGAGCCTTCCCACAAGCAGCTTTGGTTTCAATAGTTTCAGTAGAACTCATAAAAGTCATTTAAAGTTGTTAAAGTTATTAGTAAAACTTAATAACCATTAAAGTAACTAATGGTTAGGACTTATTACAGAGAAAATATCTAGATTATAACCAGCTAAGAGAAAAGCACATAGAAAACATCAGTCCAAGGAAGGTGTCAATGTGGAGCTTCCATTGTTCTTTCCCCATGGAAGCATAGATTTGTAACTACCTTGGCACTGATGTGAGACAATGCATATGTAATACCATGCCAATCAGGGGAGTGCACCTTAGCTTAGATAGCCAGAGTATTATTAAGCCACAATCACATACTGCCATACATATGGCTCTCTTTCATCCCTTCCCCTGAGAGTTTCTGGTTTCTCTGAAAGCAGAGAGATAACACCTGATCCAATTTCAATTACAAATTACTCTATGAGATTATCTGGTAGTCAAAGTCCTCAGGTAGTCAAAGACACTTCTACCAGGTAGGGCATCCAGGGTCCTATATGTTAAGTAGCAAAGGACAAAAGCCAGACTTCTCTTTGGGTAAGATTAATCCTGACCTAAGAGAGAAAACCAGTGGAATGCTGTATCTTTGATAAAAATCTAGCAATATTGATCATAAAAAAAGAAAAACACCAATTGCTAATATTAAGAATGAGAAGAGACACATTACAAATTGTAGTCATTGAAAGTATAAAAAGGGAATGGTAAATAACAATAAAAATGTATTGGATGCTTAGAATATAGGGCTAATGGAGATGAATGACAGGAGTGTTTAAAGAATGGAGGGACAAATTGGGAATATGTTATAAAATACCTGTATTATCTGTGATATGGTATAGTGTATTTGAGAGTAGACTTAGATGTTAATGCATATTGCAAACTCTAGGCAACCAAGAAAAAATTTAAAAAGAAATAATAATATACTGAGAAGAGTGTCAAAGAAAATGTTAACTAAAACTGAAGAAGGTAGAAAGAGTGGATCATAAAAAGAAAGAATAAGCACAGATATGCACATGTAGATTTTTATCCAAATATATAAATGATAGTATAAATGTAAATAAGACATTTAAGCAATTAGGTTGCTAAAGTGGTCTAAATAAAAAATTAAAACATAGACTGTCAGAATGTCTATAAAACAAAACTCAACTGTTTTTTCTATAAGCAATACTATTTAAATATATACACAGATAATGATTCTTGCATCTATAATTTAATACACATATTAGAAAGAAAGAGCTAAAATAATCTAAGTTTTCAACTCTGGAAACTAGAGAAGGAAAGCTATTTAAATTTAAAATAACTAGAAGAAAATCAATGGTAAAAGTAGAGCAGATATCAATAAAATTGAAAATAGTAAATCACCAAAGAAAAAAATCAATGCAACCACAATCTGGCAAAAAAAAACACATGAAAACGGATAACCAGAGTAACCAATGCACACAAACACACACACACAAAAAGTAAGTTTCTAATATCAGAAATAAGGGAGAGTTGATCATTATGATCAAATGATTCCATGCATATATGTGTTTCAATATATATGTGTGTATGTATTTCCTTGCTTCATAGGCTTAGAGGGCCTTAAAATGTCATCTCAGTAACAAAAGCACACCTTGTACTCAGATCTTGGTTCTGAAAACATTTCCCTAATAAAATGAACTTGGATAAATGTCTGATTCTACGACTGGAGCAGGAAATATACAAGGTGTGTCTAAAACATTTTGTAGTGCCGAAAGATAAGGATGTACTTAAGTGATATAGATAGATAGATAAATATATAGATAGATAGATAGATAGATATAATAGATGGGGATATGTCAAAGGTATAGAAGTGCCAGCTGATCCAGTGGGCAGAACTGAAACAATTTGAGAAACAAAATAAAGTAATATTGGAGTATAATTCAAATATTGAAATAATTATCCATGAATTCATACTGATATAAATATGTGCTTGAATACATTTATAAGTGAACATTAAGAAACACGTCTTCCAGGCATAGGAATTAATTATGTACTCCACCTTCAATGAGGTGAATACAATGATCACCTCATGTCTGAGTAGTGTGGTGGATGGGAGAGAGTAACTTTACATTGGAGAAAACTGCAAAACAGTGAAGCAATCAATAGTCAATCTCAATATTTATAAAACACATTAATAGCATGGAACTTTGATATGACATGGCAAAAATAGCACTTGACCTCTGCAATCTTCTTTCCAAAACCTATAACCCCAGTTGAATCATGAGAAACAAACAACAAATGCTCAAATGGGGCAGCGGGGAGCACATACAGGGAACCGTACTGTGTGCTAAATTTTTCTGTAAATGTAAGACTTCTAAAAATATACATCAATAGTCTTCATTATCATTGTTATAAGAATCTTTAACACATTTTTACAAGACAAATTTAGCAATAACTAAAATGTAAGTTCCATTATGGTGAAGTAGGATTTGCCCTAGGAATATAAAGTTGGTTTTACTTCACAATTCATGTGATTTGTCACATTAAAAAAAATAGAAAAGAAACACCATAGTGTCACCTCACTCTGCAGTAAAGACATTTGTCCAAATTCAATATCAATTCATAAGAAAAGCATCTATTTATTTTGTAAGAAAATTCCTCAACCCAATAAAGAATATTTATGAAAAGCCTACAACTGACATATAACTTAATGCTTTACTCCTGAGACATGTAGGCAGACAAAGATGTTCACACTCATTGCAAAATTTTAATGAATATCCTAGCTAGTACAAAAATAGTAGAAAAAGATATAAAAGCCATAGAGATATCAAAGGATAAAGTGAAATTGACTTTATTTGCAGACAACATGATCCATAGATTTTTTTCAAGAACAAAGTGTATGGCAACTTATCAGGATACAAGATTAATATATTAATGTATTAATGTAATGTAATGTAATGTATTTCTACATGCTAGCAATACACAGCTGGAACTTAAAATTAATGTTTAGAATGTCAAACTCACAACAGCATCAAAATATGAAATATTTATAGAGGACGTTAACAAAATGCAGCAAACCTACATATGGCCAAGTTATTAGAGATAATATTAATTACCTGGAAATGCATGCCTTGTCATGGATTGAAAGATGAAATTTTGTTAAAATGTCAATATTCTCCTGCTTCCTCTGTATATTCAATGTGACCCCAATCAAGATATGGAAGACATTATTTTGAGGAAAATGATAAACTGATTCTAAAATTCATGTTAGGGTGCAAAGTACCTATACTTGCCAAAATAACTGAAAAAGGATAAATTCATAGGGCCCTAAATACTTAATTTTAATATTCATTATTAGACTCTAGTAGTCAACACAATGTGGTGCTGTTATTATATTAGACAAATCAATGTGACAGCACTGAATATACAGACAGATTCATACATATATGGACAGCTAATTTTTTACGGTTGCACAGAGGTGCTTCTAAATAGAAGGATATAGTTTCCAATAAATGTGTGGAATACTTGAATTGCCATATGCAAAAGAAAAACTCAACTGTTTCATAACTTCACATAAAAACCTTAGCTCAAAATGTGGAATAACTTTTAATGTGGGAGTTAAAACTATAAAATTTCTAAAAGTACATGACGAAAATATATTGATGATAAGTTAGGTAAAGCTTTATCAAATAGAATATAATAAAAAGAATTGTACAAGAAAAACTGATAAGTTGGATTTCATCAAAACTAAAGACTTTGTACTTCAAACCACTATTAAGAAAATGAAAAGACAAAACATGAACATGGAGAACACATTTTCAAATTATATTTCTAGCAAAATATCTATTTTGCATATACAACTCAATATATAGACAACCAATTTAAGTAATAATGTCAAAAACTGAACTCACAGTTTTCTAGAAAGGCTCTATGAATAATGCCAAAGAAACACAGAAAAAAACCTGAATTGATACTTTTAAAAAAAGATATATGATACCAAAGTAGTTCATGGGAAGATGTACATTAATAGCTATTACAGAAATGCAAATTAAAACTACAGTGATATGCCTCTATGCACCAATTAGAATGACAGAATTTAAACACAGACACACTCCAAACAAAAACCAAAACAAATCCCGAATCTGACAAAACCAGATGATGGCAATGATTAGGAGAAGCAGAAAGCTTTATGCATCATTGTTGAAAATGTAAAATGGCATGGCCACTATGACAAGAATTTTAACAGTTTCTGATAAAATTCAGCGTATACTTACCATAGTGACCTACCAACTCCATTTATAAGTGTTTATTCAAAATAAATGCAAATATGTATGTAAAGACTTATAATCTGATTTTAATAGCTCTTTATTCATAAAAGCCAGAAACGCAAAACAACCTTAATAGACATTAACTAGTTCAAAAAAAATAGTACATCAATACTTTGGAATATTGCTCAGAATAAAAAGCAAAAAAATACTGATATTCTCATCAACATAATGAATCTCTACAGCACTATGCTGTATGGAAGAAGCCATATGCAGATGCCTACCAATTGTTTGGTTCCATTTATGTAGCATTCTGGAAGTCACAAAACTAAAAAGATAACCATATTTATAGCCCCCAAGAGTTGGTGAGGGGACTAATTTCAAAAGTGCACAGGAAAACGTTTAGAATGATGGAAATTATTTTTGACATGAATATGTATTGTTTGTACAATGGTATATATTTGTCAAAACTCATTAAACTCTACACTTAAATCTAAATTTTATTTTATGTAGGTATTAAGTCAATAAACCTAATTAAAAATAAATATTAATGAAATTTTATAAAATTGTTCTAAATCTAAATCATAGCAATACTTGCATATAACAATTCCCATGGATTTCAATATTTTATGTTTCTGTTTTTCTCAAGAAAAGATTATGGAATAACGAATTATTTTCTTTATGTTAGACCATTGGCAACTTCTACCTTTCCTCCCTTGTTTTTACTTTTTTTCTTGTTTTCAAATATTAGGAACTCTTTTTTAGATATGAGTAGAAATTAGATTTCATGATAAGGAACCTTGAATATGTAGCATTTTTGAACTAGAAGAAATCTTGGTAATCAAGAGCTCAAAATTATTATTTTGTAGAAAATTCAAATACAAATATGGCATGCCCTGATGGTTTAAATACTAAGTTGTAGCTAAAGGTGTGAATCATATAGACTAGGGCCCAGGTTTGAGACCAAGGACCTGAGAGAATAACCACAAACAAATAAGTAAATAAAAATCCATCCTTCCTTTCTTCTTTCCTTCCTGCCTTCCTTCCTTCCTTCTTTCCTTCCTTCCTCCCTCCTCTTTCTTCCTTTATTAAAAAAATCCAGATAAAAATCATGTTCACTGTCAAACTAATAATTATTTAATTAACTCAATTAAGACTTAAGTTTATATGTTTCCTTTCTGAAAATGTTTTTCATTGTATTCTTCCATGAAATATGTCTATTTGTCAAGAATTGTAGTCAACATTTTATCCTTTGTTTATCCCTATCATCTGTCTATCTACCTACATACCTATCTACCTATCTATATCATTTGTGACCTATTTGAGGTGAAATTCACATTGCATAAATGTAACCATCTTAAATGAGTGGAATTTTAAATCTTTCTTATTTGATTTAATGTCTAACAACAGCAAGTTGTTTTTTGTCTTTTCTATCTGATACAGTTGCCAAGTAGATAAAGTTTACTTTGAGTTTCCTGAATACCTATTAACTACTATTGTTTGTTCTGCGTGTTCTTCTGGTCTGAATACTTTCAGAATAAAGTTTTTTTTTTTTCTCAGAAACCAGGTTTCTCTCCCTATTTCTCCTTTTAGGTAGACTTTTAAAGTCAATATTCCATACAGTGACCTTTCCCCAAATCTTGATATTAAGAATGGTCTTATCTTCTTTTTTTGCAAATTATTTAATATTTTAACTTCATGTCGTAAAGTCACTTAATAAATAATTCATACTATTGCATAGATACAAAAAAGACTAGGGTACATGATTCCTAACTCTTTTATTCTTGATTCTTTTCATTTGAAGTCTTTAAGCATATTGTAGTATCTTTCACTAGAGATTGAAGATGTGTATGTTTTGGCTAATCCTGAAAGGTTATCTTATACTATGCATCCAGTTGCTGCTGTCTATTTAGGATGAGCATTTTTTCTACCTAATCTTCCCTTGGGTTCCCTAGACATAGAAATAAGAGACTTGAGTAATTCACCAGGGGCATCTTCCTGGACATTCCCTAGAAGTGATTATGATTCTCTCGTGTAATAGCTAAAGTATTGACAAGGTTTTGGCTTGGTTCTCTCACCATATGACTAAACATCCAAGTCGAATTTGAGCTGGAGAGGTGGTTATGCAACCTCTTTAATTGCTGGCAGCATAGAAACACAATTATTCTTTGTCAAAAGAAAAGGTAAAGAGGGCTCTCTATTAATTCAAAAGAAATCTGAACCTCAGTTTAGGTAAAAAAGGTAGAACATTCACCAAAAAATTAAAAAAGTGCAAGTCTAATCTTGACATCGATGTCACTCTCATTTGTTTTAACTCGCATTAAGCTATCAAATTTTGTGGCAAGCTATAAACTTGTTGAGTCATTAGCCTGCCTGGTTAACGGAGGAAAGCTAAATTTCTGTTCCTGCATAATGACACTTATTCACTGTAGACATTTGCATCACTGGGAAACAATAAAACCTCATCCTTCATAATGAAGTTCTAGGCTGACAAAGAGGAAAATATAGTGTTGTGGGACAACTATGAATATAAAATAAGCTTAATAAAGAAATAGTGACAAATTATATTATGCAAAATGTAATGCAATAAAAAATGTTACTAACTCATTGGAAATGTCATAAATAATCTAAAGAGTTTTTGACTGTCAAGTTCTTGAAAAATATTTCCTTTAAAATTGAGGTGCAAAAGAGATGCCAATTTAATTGCTGTCATATTTTGACAAGCTTGGAGATGCTTGTATCTGGCTTATTTGCTAAGTTCAGGTATTTGTTCATGTTGCAATGAAGGGAGGTGCATAGTTAACCACTTCTGCAATTGTAATGTTGATCTAGCAAGAAAGCTTAAGCTACAGGATTGTTGCTTTGGATGCTGATTAATGTTTGGATATTATAATCAGTTTAGACAAGCAATCTTCACAAAGTAGGCAAAGTCAGATTTTGTACTTGAACATTAAAAAAAGATAATAGTCAAATTTATATTATTAATTGTTAGATGTGCTAAGTATGCTGTACAAACTGTGCAAGCATTGGAAATTATAGTTTGGATGCAACCCTGTGGACTAAATTTTTGTGTGACCCAGGATGGATATGTCTGGAGACTCTGACAACAGCAAGGGCACACAGGAATGCCCATCAGCTTTTATTCTCAACTGTGGAAAGAAGCTAAGGCTTATTGCAGTCTCATTGAACAAGGAAGTATCAAGCCCTGTGTGCCACTGAGTCTTTAATAGGTCCAGCAGTCATGACATTGAAGACAACATCTTCTATCATGGGGTGGATTCCAGATAAGATTGTGCATTCCAAAATCTTGGTGGTGCAAGCAATGACAGACCAAGTGGAGCACTTACTTGCCGCAATGCACATTGAAGAAGCAGATGCCTTGGTACAAATCCAATTACTGGAAGAAATCCCCACAGAGAAAAAGTGTGGCTTCACTGAAAAATGAGACATCTGGACAACATGTGAAGCAATGGGCCTACAATAATCAATCAGTGCATTTACTTGCCTTATAGCACAACAGGGATTAGAATAATTGAAAGATGCAAAATCCTGATGAAAGATGAACCAATTTATGCATGGGGTGGACTGCCCAGTTGCACACGACTTTGGGATGTCTAAATGAAGATCCATACTCTCATGTGAACTTCCATGTCCACCGGTGAACCACCGAACCTGACTCTGAGAAACCCTCATGTGACTGTAGGTACACAGGAACAACCAAACCTTGCAACTGGGCATCAGATTCCAAAATTACATGCTCTTGCCAGCCCCTTGATACACACTCTGGGCAAAATAACGTCACCTGGCTTTAGAGAGTGCAGGATGGCTCTAAGCTCCTCTTTGATTTCCTCTTTTACCCAAGAGTCCTTCAGGAGCATATTGTTGAATTTCCAATTGTTTTGGGGTCTTCCAGGTTTCTTTTTGTGGTTGGTTTCCAGTTTTAGGCCACTGTGGTCAGAGAAGTGGCTTGGTATGACTTCAATCTTTATAAATTTGTTGAGAGATGTTTTGTGTCTCCGTATGATCTGTCCTTGAGAATGTTCCATGAGTGCTTGAGAAGAAAGTGAAATCTGTAGTCATTGAGTGAAGTGTGTGTCTGTTAGACCTATCTGTTCCAGATGGTTATTTAAAGTGGCTGTTCCCCTGGTTGGTGATTTTCTGCCTGGTTCATCTGTCTATTGTAAGTGGGGTGCTGAAGTCCCCCACTATTATTGTGTTGCTGTCAGTGTCTCTTTTCAGATCTAATAACACTTGCTTCTTATATTTTGATGCTCCTTCATTTGGTGCATATATGTTAATAAGTGTTATGTCTTTCTGCTGGATACTTTATTCACTATATGGTGTCCACCTCTGTCTTTTGTTATGCTTTTGAGATGGAAGCCTGTTTTATCTGATATGAGTATAGCTGTTCCTGCTATTTTGTGGTTGTCATTAGATTGTAGGATTGTCTTCCAGTGACTGACTTTGAGCCTTTGTTTATCTTTTGGAAAAAGGTGGGTTTTCTGAAACCAGCAGAAGATTGAATTATGTTTTTTAATCCATTCAGCCACTGTCACTTGACTGGTGATTCCAGACCTTTAATGTTTAGGGTGATTATTGATGTATATCTGCTTAGTGTCATTTTATAATTTGTCTTTTGTATGTTGCTCTAGATGATGACTTTGTTCTCCTCTTTTTAAGTCGGATGGGTGCAGTTATGTTTTGACTGATTTTGCCTTTTGTTTTCTTCTTTACTTTCTCCCTAGGGATGTACTTTGAGGTTACCTTGAAGTTAGCATTCATAACTCTATGTTTACTACCTAATTTTATTTGAAAGCATGTTAGTCTTCCACTCATTCTAACTATCCACATTTTTGTTCTCTTCTCTTCCTCCCCACTTTAATATTTGCTGTCATATTGGTTTTTTCTGTGGGGTTTCTTTATGCTTTATAGAACATCCTTTAATATTTTTTGCAAAGCTGCTTTTATGGTGATGGACTCCTTTTAAGTTTTGCTTGTCAGAAAAGGTTTTTATCATTGTTTCAGCTCTGAATTTAATCTTGTGGAATATAGTATTCTAGGTTGAAAGTCCTTTTCTTTCAGCAATTTGACTATATTATGCTATTCCCTTCTGATCTGTAGAGTTTCATTTGAGAAGTCTGCTGGCAATTTTACAGGGGCTCTTCTGTATGTGACACGTTTTTCTCTGGCTGTTTTTAATTGTCTTTCTTTATCTTGTGTTTTTGACATTTTGGTGATGATGTGTCTAGGTGTATTTCTGTTTGGGTTTATTTTACTAGGAACTCTTTGAGCTTTCCGAATCTGGAGGCTTGCTTCATTCTTCAGATTGGGGAAGTTATCATTTATTATTTCTTCAAATATGGTTTCTGTCCCTTTTTCTCTCTCTTCCTCTGAGACTCCTAGATGTGAATGTTGTTCCTTTTGATGTTATCTCAGAGGTCTTGAATGCTGTCTTCAATTCTTTGAATTTTTTTTTTATCTCTTTGCTGGCTTGCTTGATTGAGTTCCTCTGTCTACTTTCCAGATCACTGATTCTATTGGAAGCTTCATACATCCTATTGGTGAGTCCCTCTATTGAGTTCTTTAATTCAGCCATCATATCTCTTTCCTGTTTGAAGTTTTGTTTTAATTCTTCTCTTTGCTTCCTGAAATCCTCATTTACTGCCTCTACTGATTTCTGGATTCCATGAGTATGTTAATCAGTTACCCTAAATTCCTCTTCAGGTAATTCACATATATCTCTTCTATTCATATTACTCATGTTTTCCACTGGATTTTTGATCAGATTCATCATTTCGCATATATTTCTTTGTGCCTTTGCTCTATTTGGCATTCTGTTTATATTTCTGAGGGTTCGGTTTCCCTGGTGTTGTGTAGGTTTGACTTGCCCAGGATTGATAATCAGGCTACAGTTTCTCCTGTACCCACGAAGTGGTGCAGGTAGCCATGAGGTTTGGTACTGCCTTCTCACTGTAATCCAGGGGGTGGGGCATGTGATGGGCGAGATTTCCAGTGGGCAGATATGTGGTAAGTGGAATTTCCACTCAGTGGACCCTAGGGTCTGTCATGCAATGGTTATAGGAAGGGTTTGATTTTGCTGTTTTTCAGTTATGGCTGCGCCCAGCATAATTTCACTGGGCCTGCCTCTTTCTGCCTCTGTAGCTGATCCCAAAATCCCTAGCTTCTGCTCACCATGCATCTGGAGACTGCCGAGCTCCATCCTAAATCCAAAAATGTGGCTTAGCTGAGAACCACACTGGGTGCCATCACCCACCATTAGTCTTAAGCTGTTGTGTCTACAGTTGAAGTACCAATTGTTTCTTGTCGTTTGTCTCAAGAAAATAGGTGATTTTTTTGTTTTTTTTCGGTGTCTTTGGGGACCGAATGCATCTATCGAGTCACCATCGATCTCCCAGGTTGGATCTACAGAATGCTCCCTGGTGACCTCTTTGGTGAGCTACTCAGTGTTGGCATGGGTGGCTTGCTATACATTTATAAGAATAGCCAACATCCAAGACACTCACAATGCTAAATGCTGGTGAGGAAATAGAGTGAAAAGAAATCTCATCTTTTGAGGTTGGGACTACAAAATGATTCAATCTCTTTACAAGTTCGTTAGTTTATTGATAAATTTAGTCTTAGCATAGAATTCAGCAATCACACTCCCAGGTATTATCCAAATGCATTAAAAAAAATCTATGTTCACAAAAACTTTTACATGGATGTTTATTCATAATTGCCAGAATCTAGAAGCAAGGGAGATCTTCAACATGTGGATGAATAAACAAATTGTGGTACATCCATACAATGGAGTATTATTCAGTGTTAAGCAGAAATGAACTACCCAGAAATGAAAAGGCATGGAAGAATGTTAAATGAATATTACTAAATAAAAGAAGTCGGACTGAAAAATCTTATGATTTTAATTAAAAATATTCTGGGAAAGGAAAAAGTATGGAAGTAGTAAAAAGTTAATTTGTTGCAAGATTTAATGAGGGAGAAGGGGAAAGATGCAAGATAGAACTCTGATGATATTTTAGAGAAATGAAACTATTCTGTAATATTATAATGATAGATACATAACCTTATGTATTTGTCCAAGTCCAAGAAATTGCACAAAGCTAGGAGTGAACGCCAATGTAAATTGTGGATTATTGCTAAAAATAACATATTAATATTGACCTATCAATTACAATAAATGAACTATGCTAATGAGAGATGTTAATAATAGAGGAAGTTTTGTGTAGGTAGATGGGGATACAGGGTGCATGGGAACTCTACTGAATTTTTGTATAGGACTAAAATTGCTTTAAAAATAAGGAAAATTAAATTAATAAATTAAAATAAACAACAAGGGTGCACTCTGGTGACCTCGCATTCTAGTACACCTGGGAGCAGTCCCACATACATCCTGGGTTCAAGACCTGAGACCAGGGGTAGCAACCAATTTAAATAACGAAATTAAAATAATAATAAAGCTCTTCCTCTTTCTCTCTCTTCCTGCCCGCTTTCCTACTCACCTTTATTCCTGTTTTTAACCTTCTCTTTAAAAAAATAAAGTAAAATAAACAACAAAATCCCTGTACAATTGATATCTATTTTTGTGTTATGATTATCTCAGCTCTTTCTCTAATACTGTTGCTTTTATTCATATAGTGCATTTAGACTAACTTTTAAGCTGCAAATTTGAATGCCCAAAGATACATTTTAGTGTTTTTAATATTGCTTATATATCATTATTTTAGGAACTAGCAACTTTAATTCTAATTCCTTATAGTTTTATATATGCAGTATACAACTGTGAAAATATGACTTCAATATATAAAATATTTGTAAAGAATATACAATCATAAAATATCAAGCAACTGTAATTGACTTCACCATTTAACTTTTTATCAGATTGAGAGTTGTCCTTAGTGGTTGATGCAGAGTGATGTGCAATCATCTGTGATTGACTGGAAATCATTTAGTGTAGAATTATATGCTGAGTAACTATCATGCCAATGAAAGGAGAGTGTTAGATTAACTTACGGCAATGGTTAATTCTAGTTGTAGAAGTCTGACCCTCAAGGAGCTCATGTAAAATAGTAATTCCCACAAACTAGAATAAGTGGAATAATAATTGCTTGTTAGATAACAATAACAAACATTTGGATACTTAAAATGTATCAGACCCTGAGAGAGGACTTGGCATTTGTAAGTGATTTAGTCTTCACAATAGTCCTCTAAGATAGGTGGTTTTATTATTCCCATTTTGTAGATGACAAAAATGAGCCACATAAGGTAAAATAATTTGCCCAAGCTTTCAGAAACAAATGGAAGAGAGAATTGTGAGTGGACCTTGGACACACTGATTGTGGCATGCATACTCTTTTCTATGCCCACCTAAGTAATAGAAAGTATGGGCATAGATAGTGAAAATTTGATTTAAAAAATAGACAATCTATTTTGTCCTTTAAGCTTGAATATCTAATGTTCAAATAATTTCTCAGAATTCGTTTGTGACCTTACTCTGGTCTTGTGTCTACAGAGACAAAGCAGAGGCACTGTTAGCTAAATCCTGACTTGCATCGGCTCTAAACAACCCAGATAATTTTGTCCACAATTTGCTAGAAAACCCAAAATTTGGTTTATGCTGTCTCTATGTGTCTGTGTGAATATGCTAAATCTGAGAGGAGTTTATTTTACTGTGTTCCTGGAAGAGACCAAGATCACAAGATATTGCTGAGAAAAGTCAGCAAGATTGTTGGTGTATAGACAAACCCATGGAAATTATGAGTGCAAAAGTACAAAAGAAGCAACTTGCTTATTGGCCAAAGTGATGGTTTATGGTTAATCCTTTTAAAAATGATTCACATTGAATTTTAGTTTTCTAAGTGTATTCTTTGCATGCTGCTATATATTCCATTTTTTTTTTCAGGTTGTTAGTTATATATCAAACAAACATATCTGGCAGAGACCTTTTCATAAGACTGAAGAGATTGGAATTCTTTTTCATGATAAATTGAAAGAAACTGAGAAACAACTGAGAACAAATACTGCAACTTTTTATATTGTCTAAAGTTCACAGAATTCTAAATGTAATCTTCTCACCACTCTTGCAGAATACAAGACATGCATTCAAACATGAGGGAGGTGACCATTATAAAAAAAGGATTAAAGATCCTATGAAATCAATGAACAGCACAGTCTTTGTGCAATTATTTTAACTTCCACTTCTTAAAATGTGTAATGAGGTAAATTTACACATATCAACTCCTTGCAATTTACTTGAATTGAATTCTAAGAATTTTAAATGGCAAGAGAGCAATGCTGAACTGTAAAGACACAAAGTTATTTTATAGAAGATGGCTATTACCATAAATTTAAAAACTTATGATCACATACTCTTAAGAATGAATTTGGAACTCTAGATGGCAGGAATTCTTCTCTTCTTTTGTTGGTAAAGGAATGAGAACATTTTGAATATTAAAGAAAAGAGCTGTTTAGAATGTTAAATGAGAGAAGGGAAATGATAGCAAGGTGGTGGGTAGGATAAACTGGCTAATGTAAGTCTTTTTATCCCTTTACTAAAAAAGATTCATTCTAGATTTTACTTGACTCTAATTCTTTTTTAAATTAATCATCCTTGGTGTTCTTCATATAAGTGAGTCTTAATACACCTAATAGAATGTGTAATCATAAGGAATGGTAGATGAAATAATCCGGTGAGAGACCGAAAAGCTATTTGAACATAATAACACATACAAAGGAGATGCTGATTATTTTGTTCCCAATTTGATGTTTGGAGCAATCAGAGATGATTTACTTTACTCAGAAACATATTAGGATTCTAAAAGATGTAGCGTTGACTCACATGACTCATTACTTGTAAAACTGAATTTGCTATATGTAGTGAAGTTTAGACAGATATTGAGTGATATAACACATTGGACAAATTGGAAAAGAAAAACAGAAAGATAGAAGCTGCATAAGTAAAACTGTTCTAAGACTATGGTAATAGCGCTGCCTATACTGAGCAATCAATTTCCTAGAAGTTTGCAATAGCTTATAAAGTTATTTGTAATTATATATAATATTGATCTGTCTACATACTTGCAACACACACATAAATCAGAAGACTCACGAATGAAATTAAATGAAAGAATTAGGTGTAAACCATGTGAATATATGAGCCACCTTGGGAAAATGTTGAATACAATTACCAGTGTATGGTATGTTAAGACTATTCCATTATCTGTACAACATCTATATTCTGATTATACCAAAATGCTTTTCAGCTGAGTAGTATAATCCATTTTTGCTTATGCATAACTAGAAAATCTGTGACTTGGCCCAATTTTCATGACCAGTGATTGAAATTTTCCTGGTTGACAGAGTTGTAGTCAAAAGTGAGTCCTGGCAGTTGCCTATTGTCTCTCCCTGGGGGCATAGAAATAGTGTGAACATTTCTGAGCCATCACTAAGTCTTCCACAACTTATTCACTCCCTGCAGTTCTGAGTTTCCTGTAAAAGCCAACCTTTTGGATCAACAGATGTCAATTCCTTCCTTTCACAATCTGAATATTCCAATTTCATAACATGTCAAAATATTCTAATTTGCTGCCATTTACTATTTGAATAATGGCAGTTCCTCACTGGAAAGCATATGGACAGCACAGCCTCTGCTGTAGAGTGCCTAGTTAAATGGAACATGTCAGGAGGAAGCACAGCTCACACTGATGGAGGTGGTTAGCATCTGGTTTCACTAATTTCAGCTTTAAGCCACTTCTCAAGTCTTCTTTAGTGAGGACAAAATTGAGTCAGCTTTATGCTCTACCGAACAATCATGCCCAGGTGACAATCAGAAGTGTTAAATACATTACCTCAAAATCATGCAATGTAAATATTAAATGAATAAGATAAAGGAGAAGAAAGCAAGTTGTTTGGGTAGATAAGCATTTTGATGAACTAGGAAAGAATGTCTGTTTTTGTTCTTTTTTTTTCCTTTTTCTTTTTTAACTAAACAAAATTATTCGTTCACATACTGTGCCCTGAATTGTGTAAAACTATTTTGACATAAAAAACCCCAAAAAACATAGGGATCCCATTATATATTTTTACCTGTTTTATCACAATTCTTAAGTATGTCTGCACAACTCTTAGGGGAGCCCTCTAGTATGAATACTCACCTTATATGGTCATGGTGGCTTATAAAATGATGCATTAAATAAAATAACTCTATGACTGCTGACAAGCCTCACAGTTGAACTCATGTAAAAAAATGTTTATGAAATCAGGGAAAGAGAGCACTAGAGATTTTTACTGTAGTTTTAGAGCCTCTGGCGATTTGGAATACCTGAGTTGGCTGCCACCTTAACTATTTTCCCTTTTCAAATATATGTTCACTGGGGTCTGTTGTGACATGTGCAATGTCACCTTAATCTCTACATCGCTACTTATAGCATGAAAACTCTGCTCTTTAAAAAGAAATAACTGCATTGTTATTGGAAACAAAATTACATTAGCTCAGAAAACTGAGCCCCATGAATCTGTCCTGGTTTATCAACTTTAAACAAAGAAATCAGGTATCAGTCATTCTGATTTTGAATAAGATTTTTTGGTACAGAAAGATATCAAGACATGACAGAAAATTATTCTACTTTTTAGTAATGTCTTGTAGAATAAGTTCTACAAAGAAAACATAAAACATTGCTTCATATATTTTAACAAAGCATTCTAAATTATTTGATGTGTAGAAATACAGTTATCATCATTCGACTCGAAGCTACAAATTTACTGAACTCCGAATTTGACTACAGAGAGTGTATTACATTCTTCTTCATGATCTCACATCTCCATGTGAAGCCACTATATACTTGATTCTTAATAAACCATCATTCAGTGATTTAAAATACTGTTTTTCTCACCACCAGTTCTCTGTAGGGTCTCCCTTTCTGATTTTCCAGAATTTTCATGTGGCAAACTTCAATATAACCTTTAGAATAACTCATGCAAATTCTTCCCTGAATTTGTTCTTTATATTATATTCTCTTTAGATTGCCTTTAGAATGTACAAATTTATATGGTTATACATAGTGGATAATAAATTATTTTTTGTCTAGTGTCCCCTAGCTTACTAGGAACTGTAAGCACAGGTTCTAGAGAGCACAGTGTGTCCTCTGATTTTGTTCATTATATGCCTGATTCTGTGCCACATAACACACTGAGAGGTCTTGATTCTTGATTCTTCATTAATTCCAGTACCATTAGAATTCACTTAAGGCTTCATGTTTGATCATAAACCATAACGTGCTGAAACACAGTTTGAACTATTTGTGGCAATGTGTTGTAGCTATTCATATAGCTATTTGTAACTATTTGTGATAATGTATAACATGATATGAAGTGAAAATTTTTCTCTGGATAAGAAATTCCATCTCTTGAACGACAATGTTGGTCTTCAGTGTCCTGCTTCTTCATGTAGAAATGGAAAATGACTCATAACTTCTCATGGAATTAGCACCAGTTACCAGGGACTTCATATAGATTCTGAAAGCAGTCTGAGTACCAGAATTAATAATCCAAATAGTGACCCAAAAAAGCAGATGCATCTCTAGAAGTCCAGGATGATTTTTGTGTGATTTGAAATAATTTTCTCTAAAGCTTCTAGCTCCTCTCCAAAATTTCTTTAAATCAATTGTTTGGAAGTTAAAAAAGAAACTGAAAATACTATCCATATTCCAGTAGCAAACCACATGACATAACTTATTAATGTATCACATTAACACTTTATAATATATTCATATTTGCAAGTATGATGTTTAATCATATGAATTCCTGTCTGAACAAGCTCTGTTTATAGTGAGACTAAAATGAGAACTGCAATCACAAACAATGAGCTCATGCAATTCTATTAATATGATGATTTTTATTATTATGTTTATTATTTATTGAGTCCTGACTGTTCTCAAGAAGATTGAAAGTATAACATTACACAGAAACTGAAAATTTTCAGATAGTATTTTAATCTCTTTATTCTCTAAGAATGAAGCTTCCCAGAATTAAAGTCTATTTAAATCATTTCCAAAGAGAAAATCATGAGTCTATGTCAGAATAGTTGTATTGCCAGGGAGCTGACCTGGGATGATCTTCTAAATGGTCCACCCTGTGCTCCAGCTGTCAATCTAAGATCCCCTAGACTGGGTAGCTTAAACAAGAGAACTTATTTACTGGCTGTATGGAGGCTGGAAATCCAAGATCAGGGTGCCATCATGATTGGTTTCTGTTAGGCATTTTCTTCCTGACTTGTAGATGGTGCCTTTTCACCATGGCTCACATAGTGTTTTTTATTTTTCTTGAAGGGAGAGACAAGAAGAAAGGAGAGTGGAGGAGAAGGGAAGGAAGGAGAGGGAAGAGGAGGAGAGAGAACTGGGGACTCTGGTGTCACTTCCTCTTTTTATAAGGACATCAGTTCTATTTGATAAGAAGTTCTACTCTTATGATGTTATCTAAACTTACTTTCCTAAAGGCCCTATCTCCAAATATGGTCACATTACAGGTTAGGGGAATTTGGGGAAACACTATTCAGTCCATAACATACATGAACACTAATGTAAGAACACAAATGTACAAAAGTTAATATGTATCTAAATAACAAGTTGCTTGAGGTATAGAGATTCAATACCTTTCTTTTGAGGTCAACTTTGGGAAGTTAGTAGAAATGTTTATTTAGAAATTTTACCTGAATGCACCTTTAGAAATGCTACAATTCCCACCACCAGAGGAATGTAACATGGCAGCTCTCAAATTTAAACTTCTAGTTTCTTGGTAAATCCACTTTTACCTGTTAGAGATCAATTAGTGTCTAATTTCAGCTTAAGAGTAAAGAAAGGAAGGAAAGAAACCTAAGGGAAAGAAATAAGGAAAGTGAGATTAGTGGTTTTGACATGTGCCTTGGTTATCACTATTTTTTTCTAGTTTCTCCTTCTTCACTTAAGTCCTGAACTTCCCTATGACCCAGAGAAAGTTGAAAACTACTGTGTGTGTTCATAAATTTGTTCATGTAAGATTAGTGTTTTGTTTTTGTTCAGTTTTTTTGTTGTGATCAAAGGTTCACATTCAGGGTCAGAAGCCTCCAAAGCAGCTGGAAATTTGTTTCTAGGATGCCAGATGCTGTGTTCATTAGAACTACATAAAACTGGGATGTCCCAGAAGGAGTTACATCTGGCTGAGCTCTTGGTCTACTGGCAAGTTTTTATTAAAGAACAATAATGAATTATTTCACCATGCAGATTGCTCATATACTTCCACTTTCTCCTCCAACTACTTTATGACCTCTCATATTTCTTACCACAATCATGTCTGAATGAAATAGTAAACTATTTCAGCCTAGAATATTTGGTTAATTTATTTTAATTTCCTTTTCTCATGAAAGGACCAATCACTTGACTGAAATGACTGAACTGATAAGTGGCTTTGCTCTCCAATCTTATTTGAATTCATTCTGTCAAGGCTTTTTTGGTGTAAGAGGTAGAACTCAGTTCTAGCTTGCTTGTACAAAGTTGAGAGTAAATCGACTTCTAGAATCCAAGGAGGGGCTGGAAGACAAACAAGCATTTTCCCTACCCTAAGCACTGGGAATACATACATGGGGTAAAAATATTTCCTACACCACAAAACTTTCTGTGTTTCTTATTTTTAGTGCTTTCCGTACAAGTTAAAAATTTGAAAAATCACTCAGTTGATCTTATAATTTCACTCAAGAGAGAGAAAAGGGAGACGGGATATATTGAGAAAGACCTGAAGATTTCTATAATTAAAAAAGCAAGACTATTAGTATTGGATGTAGCCATATTTGGCTTGTTCCCAAGTATAAACCAATTGTGACATTACAGGTTGAGGTGAAAAATTATTTATCCCATCTTTCATAGTATGTCAACTCGAAACAATTGTACATAGGGTAGCAGTTTCATGTAAGTAAATGTGGAAATGGATTGGGGATATGTATGATAGCACCATGAAGGAAAGAAGATAGATCATTAAAATCATAGTAAGGCTGTTTTTCAACAGTTTTCAGATGATTACACAAACTACACATTTTATTGATTTTACAGCAATATTTCTCTCGCTTCCTTTTCAGTTTGAACTTACTTTGCTAGTGCTTTATTGCCATGCTACTTTCAAAAAGTGAATTTTTGATTTAAAATATATTTTCAGACAGACTTGATTAGGATTTCTGTGAAAAGATATTTTTAAAGGCATAAGAGGTTTTCTTTGCTGGCAAAAAGTAATATATTCACATAAATTATGACTGCAACTTGCAAGTTTTCTTGTCTCATTCTGCAAACTCTCTTCCTTTAGGTGTATTGCTTTAAGATGTTTGTTTCAATTTTCTGATTGGCTTGATGAAGAAAGAGAGTGAAGACTGTGCTTGTGGAATAACAATTAGGTCAGTTTCCTCCAAAGGAGTGCAGTCTTGGGTCAGGGTGAGGTGTGGGGAACAACCAGTCTGAATAACTAAATAAAATTAAATTGAAATGCTTCTTTTTCCTTTCTCTTCCTGCCTTCTGCCTAGTTGCCTCCATTCCTGATTGCAACTTTCCTTAGGGGGAAAAAATAAAGAAAGGAAATGAGATATAGATGTCCCATTAATAAAAAAAATATTCTTTTATTAATATCTTTCTTATTAATGATTCTTTTATTAATATATCTTTGACTCCCAGAGATAAAGAATGGCAATCAATTACAGAATCTTATGAAATTTGGTATTGATTTAACTTTTGTATTGGGTTGAACATAACATTTACAAAACATATGGATAATATACAGTAAAATTTAGAAAAAAAATTAAGACATTAGCATTTCCTTTATCTGATTAAATACATCAGCTTTATCATCCATCATTTTTATTTAGTCAATTACTTTCACATATATTAGAATATAAATATGTGTATATATGTAATCAGTTGTATCAATTTAGGGATTAAGCACACCCTGAAACTCAGTGGTTGAAGTACGCTGCTGTTGCTCTATATGGTACAGTTCACATAAATGCCAAGGACCTGAGTTCATGGACTGGGTGCAGGGTAGGGGTAAGTAAGGAAGATCAGGGGGACAGTAGGCTGATGGGGGAAACAAACAACATGAACAAACTAAATGGACTTCTTTATCATCTCCCTGGCTTCTTGTCTATTTGCCTTCATTCCTGCCTGCTTCCTTCCTCTAAATAAATAGCAATTCTAATTTTTTTTAATTGGGCATTAATTTTGACATATGTTGTTCTTTGGTGGATGAAATTCATCCACAATGAACTTTTCTTTTTGTTTTTTAAAGAATACTTTTAAAAATCATTGTGACTTGGCGTGCCTTGATAGATGAGGGTATAAGGCCATCGGGCATAGTCCATATACACCCCAAGGACCCAGTTTCAAAATCCAGGATGGGGTTGGGGGAGAATAGCAAAGATGAATAACTAAATAAAAAAGAATAGAATATTTATTTCTTCCTGTTTCTTCCTGTCAGCTCGTTTTCATCCCTGTCTGCACCTTTCTTTAAAAAACAAACAAAAACACACTGTGATTTAATTGGCTTAGATTATGGATCAATAGCATATAACACCAGTTATCTCAGGAAAA
Source organism: Solenodon paradoxus (assembly GCA_004363575.1). Taxonomy (NCBI): domain Eukaryota; kingdom Metazoa; phylum Chordata; class Mammalia; order Eulipotyphla; family Solenodontidae; genus Solenodon; species Solenodon paradoxus. The sequence continues at coordinate 318,176 of RJWH01000056.1, forward strand.
CTAAAACATTCCAGTGTATCATCTATCATGTGTACTGCTTTAGTCCCAGGTCCTTTTCCCCTTCTGAACTCCCTCCCATCTGATAACTAGTCTTGTTTCCTATGACTTTTGTTAGTTCATTCATTTTGTTTATATTCCACATATGAATAAAACCACTCAATATTTTTCTTTTTCTTTCCGGCTTACTTTGCCTCAAGTTCTAACTAGGTTGTTGCAAAATGTTAATTTCATTTTTCATAGCTGAATAGTATTCCATTGAGTATAAATGCCATAACTTTGCTTTCTATCTCTTGAAGGCATTTAGCTTGTTCCATGTCAGATATTATGAATTAATTTTCTATGAATATAGGGGTACAAATATCTTTTCTTATTAAGGTCTTTGCATTTTTAACATATGTCTAGAAGTGGGATTCCTGGATCAAATTGTAGTTCACCTTATTTTTTTAAGAATCTTCATATTGTTTTCCAAAGAGGTTGCATTTCTACTAACCATGTAAAATAATTCCTTTCTTCACAACCTTGCCAAAACTTCTAGATCTTAAAATCTAGAATCTTAAAGAATAATTGATGTATGTTTTGCTAGAAGAGTCAATCATGTATTTTACCAGCAAAAAGAAATAATTTGGCAATTAAATGTAGTTCTATCAGCATAAGTCAGTTTTTGACAGTTTAGGAAATTTCATGCAAGTGTGGATTAGGGGATTTTATGAGTGCTATACCACAACCAAAGTTATGAATTCAATGATCGACATAACCTTTGCTAATAAGAGTTAGAGTCTCAACCAAACCATACAACATTGGTTTAATTCTCATGAAGGCAAGGGCTGTTTTTGAAAAGTAAAAGATTAGTTCTTGATATATTTCCATTTCATCATAGTGTAGTGTTTCAGCTATTTTTTTTAAGATTATCCTTTGGAAAACTTTCAGATATTAGAGTAAAATAAATATTAGACATTTTAGATAGAATGTATTTCTCTGATTTATCTCCTGTGATTTTCCTCTACATTGATTTAATTGGTCTTTGTCTAATACCTTAGGTTATTAAACAATGAAATCATCAAAGCTGAATTTTCAGTTTTGTCTAAATGCCCTATTTGGCATGTAGTTATAACTAAAATTAGTTTCTAGGTGTTCTATAATTATATTTTGAGGTGTATTTTTTTTCTCAAAAATTAAGACTTTCATGTATGCCCCCTCACCAGGCATTTGATTTATTTTCTTTATGGTGAGATATATTTTATGCTTAAACTTTGTTGTTAATTTTTAGTTTCAGAATATTTTTCTTAAAATTATTGGTCCATACATATTTTTCTTTGTGTATTGAAATGTTATTTATAGCATAATACCATGATTTCCAAATATAGCTTCATTTATCTTTCGAATCTGGAAGAACTAAAATTTGCTCCCCATAATACAGTTTTAATATTATGCATCATCAGTTGTGTTGTTTCTATCTTCCACTGTAGATATGAATATTGTTAATTTTTATACAATCTTTCCTTATCTCCTCAAACTCTTTTTTCAATATATCCATTTTATTTCTATGACTATATTTTAGTATTTCAATAATCTGTTGTTTTGTCATAAAGTATTAAAATTTTTTTAAATTTATTTCTCAATTATGTCATAGATAATTTCAAATATATTCCTTTTCTAAAATTTGTCTGGATCCTGTTCTATATATACATACGTAAATATGCATTGCTTTTTTTTCTCTACTTACACTCAAATGAGGAAAAATCTGAAAAGGGTTAAAAGGGTTAATATTTGTGATTGAACTATACTTAGTCTACCTTCTGTTCACTTACTTGATTGCAAATCTATAGCTAGATGTCAAATTTATATACACAGTTTAAATGGCTTAATTCCAAGTTTGGGGTAAGGTTGCTTCTATTAACTATTGAGAAGCCACTAATTAGGCTTAGTTTTCTCGTTTGTAAATGGAAAAGTGATAGTCCATGATCCCTAAAATTCAATTAGGTCTAAATGAATTATTTGCTGTTTTTTAATTGCTCATGTACTATAGAATCACATTCGGCAAAATCAATAGTAAGGCAAAAATATGAAATTTATTTTTTAAGTTAGTTTTATTGAAGGAACATTGCATCATACCATATAGATACATAATAAAGTTTACCACCACCAGTCCAGTTTTTCCCCACCATAAAACTGACCCCTTCCATCTACCCAATTTGTCTGTCCCCTCCCTCTTCTTTCATTTTCTTTCACACTGAGGGAGACGAGCAGAAGCAGCCAACTTATTGGCAAGGGAGCTTGTCACTTCATTTTTCATTAAAAGAAAAAAATGGGTCTGCAATGAGCAATTTAAGATAACTTTTAAGACTACAGTAGGACATCTTACTTATGGATATATTATTATATATACATGATAGATGGTAGATGGGTAGAGGTATAAATAGAGATATATACATGCATGCACACATGCATACTTATATATATTTAAGTCTTATGCTTGTAAGGTAAACATTTTTAACTTTTTTCTATTATGACACACAAGAGGCCAAAGTTTTTCTTTCAAGATCTTGACATCCTTTTATATAAGTTGACATTCACCTTGATAATCTTTGGTAGACAACAGAATAGTGTATCTGATTTTCTTGGGAAAGAGAAAGAACTAATTATCAATACAATATTGCAGGCAAATTAATCCTTATATATCTTTTAAGGTAAACGTCAATAATATGTTTTTTTAATTATCATACATTTGAGGTTCGGTACAAATAAAGGGCACCTTTATTTAAGAACAGAAATACTTCATGGCAAATAAATAACTATTAATCAGAAATATTATGACAATGTGAACATACTTAATTTAATGTTCATTTCTTATCTTTCATGCAATTATATATTTTCTTCTTGCTCAGATCAATCCTGAGAACAAGTCTTTATCAAAAAGTGTTTGAAGTTTTCAGTGAAGTTGATGTTACTTTTTCTGTCATGGTTCTTAGAGAGCATTTATCATTTGAAATCTGAAGTAGTTTTATTATAAATAAAAAACCTAATAAATTTAGTTTCTTTTTTCATTTTGAGAATGTTTTCCTCTATGGTGGGTTAGTTGATATTTTCTCTGTAGTCTTCAGATTTCAAAATCCAAATGAAAAATTTTTATTTTATTAGAAATCTGAGAATATATTCATCATTAAGTCAAGGTAAAGAATGGAAAAGAAACCAATTTGTGAACTTATTTGGTCTTAAGTAGGTAAAATTTGAAAGAGAAAAGATGCAAGATGCTAATGGCTCACAATGAGTTTCTTTTTAGCTAGACAAGTCGACAAAACGTATAAGCGAAAAAATTCTGAATCAGTTGTTTAGAAGGTCCTGTGTCAAAAATTAAAATGTAAAGACTGTACCTGTTTGCTTAGGGCAGTGTTCTCCAAGTGTCCATGGTAGTAAGTCATTCCATATATTTGCTCAGCCTAGTGTATATCATAAAGGTCTTTTTATTACAACTGGTTCTCAACAGTAGTTTTCTCTATCTGGATAGGGTTTACAGAGATGAAATAAATCACTGAGGGCTTGGAAAATAAGTTATACATAATTAATGGATCAAATAATATAAAAAATGTACAATTCTTTAATTTGCATATAAAGCTAATTAGCTTCAATAGAAAGTTGACAAAAGAAAAAACAGATATTGCACCCTGGTGGCTCTTAGCTCAACCTCCTTGGAAGAGTGCAATCCACATACATCTCAAGAACTCCATCCCTCATCTCTTCTTGTGTGTGTGTGTGTGTGTGTGTGTCTATGACAACCAATACAAACAAGTAAATAACAATAAAATAAAATGCTTCTTTCTCTTCTCTCTTCCTGCCTGCCTACTTTCCTTTACTCCTTCCTTGTCTCTCTCTTAAAATTTTTTTATTCCACTAAGTGATGCAAGTCACCCAAAAATATGACTTCAGAGAGTTGGAGTTACTTTTTCAAATAAACTGAGCTTTCCTTTAAAGTTACAAGTCCTTATATTTGAACACAGCAATGGGAAGTGATGAATGGTAACTAAAACTCTTTAAGACTACGCTTTCATTAGTTGCAGTAGCTCCAAGATACCTTTCAAATTTAGTATGTATTTTGCACATAAATATAATAAATGACCTGCACAATCCACCTTTTCCAAAGCTTAGTATTTTCTTCTGTTTTTTTTTCAATAAGAGGTATAAAAGATTACAAAATTGAGGCCCCCATGTTCTCTCCCCAACATTCTTCTCTGGAGGTTAACTGTCTCTCTCTCTCTCTCTCTCTCTCTCTCTCTCTCTCTCTCTCTCTCTCTCTCTCTCTCTCCCCTCTCTCTCTCTGTCTTTCTCATGAATCTTTATTCAACATTGAATAAAGTACATGATGAAAAGTACTTCCACCTTAAAACACACACACATACACACACGCACACATCTGATTCCCATATTTTCCTGCAACTATTCTTGCTGCTCCTCTTCCTAAAAAACTTACTTATTTCACTTTTAACAGTTCTTCATCCTGCACATTCCTCTTTCCATGCCGTTTTGATTTTCACTCACATGATTCCATTAAAACAAATTTTACTAAAGCCACCAAACTTCCCTATTAATCTAAATACAAAGAACAAAGGAAATTATCTTTGTGCCTAAATCTTTAGCTGAATTTGACAATGCTGACCAATTCCTCCTTGAAAAATTGTCTCTTTTATGGATATATTTCCACTATGGATACAGTATAACTGGCTTATGATTTATTTGATGATGGACAATGGGTTGTTATCAGGTTTGGTTATTGCAGAAGTTGCTTTGAACTTTCTTACTAGTTTTATATAGACATGCTTTCTTTTCTCTTGGGTAAATATCTAGGAGTAGAATGGCTGGGTAATATGGTGGTTATATATGTATTTATACATATATGTTTATTTTTTAACTTATTTTATATTATACTAAACTGTCAAGCTGTTTTCCTAAGTGATTGTACTATTTTACATTCTCATGATATGAGTTCTAGTATCTTTATACCTTCACTAACACTTGATTAGTATGATCAGTATTTTAAATTTTAGCCATTCTAATTTCATGTATCACGTTATGATTTCAACTTGCATTTCCATAATGACAGAAGATATTGGACATCTTTTGTTGCGTTTATTTTCTATGCATATATCTTTTTTTGGTTTTGTCAATTTAAATTTTTTAAAGATTTCTGATTAAAGTTATTTTCTAATGAAGTTAACATCTCACATAAAATCATTCATTGAAAATTTTTGAAAACATGTTGTCAACTCTGTGCCTTAATTTTTTTATGTAATTTTTTGAAGGGTTGATGTTTTTGAAATTGCAAAAGAAACCTTTTTTTCTTTTATGGACCATTCTTTTTGTATTACCCATAATAATTTTTGTCTATCTGGAGGACATAAATGTTTTCTCCTATGTTTTAATCTAGATGCTTTATAGTTTTCGTTGACTTCTAGTTCTTTGATTCATTTTGAGTTAATTTTTTATTATAGTGTGGGGTATGAATTGAATCTTTTCCTGTACCACTTTCCCTCCCCCAACTCCACCTTCTCCTTTTGCACATGGGTGTTGTTTTAAGCCCACTTATTGAATAGTTCCTTTCCCAACTGACTTGTCTTTATAATTTTGTTAAAAATCAGTTAATCATTTATATTTGGCTATATTTCTAAATTTTTTATTTTGCTTCTTGGACATATGTATTGGTTGTGATGCTAATAGCATATTGTTTTATTAATGCTTTATTACAAGTATTGAAATGACGTAGGTCCTCCAACTTTGCTCTTTTTAAAAGTTGGTTTAACTTTTCTAGATTCTTGACATTTCTCTATGAATGTTAAAATTGTCTTATAAATTTCTACAAAGAAATCCATTGGAATTTATTTTAGGTAATTAGTAGATCAACTTTGGGAGTATTGATTTTAGAAAGAGCAAGTCTTCTGATAAATTAACAAGGTATACATTATCATTTCTTTAGGTTTTCTTTGATTTATCTAAAATATACTTTGCAGTTGACATGTACAAATCTTGCACAATTTTTGTCACAGTTTTTGCCAAAATAATTCATATTTGTGTTATTAATATAAATGGTATTGTTCTTTATATTTCAATTTCTGGTTGTTGTTAGTACATAAAAATATACTTAATTTTATGTTTGTCTTGTATCCTGCAATATTATTAGTTTTAGTAATTTATTTTCTAAATTTCATTAAGTTTTCTGTATAAACCTTCATATAATTTGTGAGTAGAATACTTTTACTTTTTACCTTTCCAATATGCCTTATTTTGATTTATCTTCCTTGCCTTATTTCACTGACTATATCTTCTAGTATAGCGTTGAACAGAAGGGGTGAGAAGGAAATCTTTAACTTGCTCCTAATTTAGGGATAAACCTTTCAGTCTGAATTATATTTCACTATTAAAATATAATGCTAGGTATTGTTTCCTTGTAAATACATTCTATTGAGTTAGATATCCCCCTTCTCTATCTAGCTGGCTATATCTTATGTATTAGCAGTGGATGTTTACCAAATGCTTTTTCAATGTATTATTGATATGTTATTATAGTTTTGCTTTTTTGTTTTTTTATATGGTAAAAACATTGATTATTGTTAAGACAATCTTATTTGTCTAGGATAATTTCTTAATTTCTAGAATAAATCCCACTTGATTATGATGTTATCATTTCATATATTATTGTTTTTATTTTCTAAAATTTTGTTTAGTATCTTTGCATCTATGTTTATGAGGGATTGGTCTATAGTTACTTTTCTTACAGTGTCTGATTTTTTTCAGTATCATAATGCTGCATAGATTAAGAAGCAAAATATTCTCACCTCATTAATTTTTTGGAAGATTTTGTGTGATATTGGCACCATTTTGTCATTAAATGATTGGGAGAATTTGCCAGTGAGAACTTCAGGGCCTGAAATTTACTTTGTGTGGCAGTATTTAACTACTCTAATTCGATTTATTTTTATATACAGCACTATTCTATTAGCCTTATCCATTTTGATGTAGTTTTGTAGCTTTTTTATTTTGAAAGAAGTTTTTCATTATATGTAAATTAAGTTGTTCAGAATATTCCCAAATTAACAATTTAAAACATGGAGAATATATAATGATGTCCCTTTATTTCATTTCGATATTGTTATTGCTATCCTAACTATGACTCTCATGTTCAGTCTGGTTGGAAGTATGCTAGAATTATTAATTTCAAAGAACCAAATTTTGGCCTCTTTCTTTATTTCCTATTTTTCTACTTTCTCTTTAATTAGTTTGCAATTAGATTTTTATTTTCTTAAATTGAATTGCTTAGTTTGTTTAGAAAAATCTCACAAATTTTGATAACTTTGATTTATTCCACAGAGAATATTCTCTGATTTTTGACTTTCATCCTTTGTTTGACTAAGATGTATTTAGAAGTTTGCCATATATTTTCCAACATGTAGGAAGCCTGCTGATTTTTAATCTAATTCCATTGCGATCAGATAGCATGATTTGCGTGACTTTGGATGCTTTAAAATTTATTGAGACTGCTCTAATGGCTCATTTTATGGTAAATGTCCCATATGCACGTGAAAAGTTTGTGTATTCTGCGTTATTGAATTGATTGTTCTATAAATGGTTGGTAATGACCTGCTTTTTCATGATCATGTCTTTGCCGAGTTTTGTATATTTGATCTATTAATTATTAAGAGAAGGGTATTGATATCTCTGAATCTAATTGTGGGTTGTCCATTTCTTCTTGTGGTTCTATCCATTTTAAATTCTTATATTTTGAATTTCTGTCATATAGTACATAATTCCTTAAAGTTTTATGTATGTTTAATGAATTCATCCAGTTATTATAAAATAGATTTTATCATTAATGTATTTTGTCTTCTGAAATCTGTTTTATCTGATGTTAATATAGTCACTCCAGCTTATTTTAGCATGATATAATTTTGTTTGCTTTCACTTTTGATCTATTTGTGTCTTTTTTAAAGGAAAGCTACAAGCAGAAATGAAGGTGAGCAGAGATAGGCAGTAAGAGAGGAAGAAAAAGTATAGAAGCATTTCATTTATTTTAATCAGTTATTCATCTTGGCCTTTTCCCGTTCTGGGGAGGAGAATGCCTATCCTTGGGATATATGTGGACTGCACCCAACTTCTACTCCAATAGCATGCCAGTTGCATTCCTTGTAGGCAACAAGGTTATATCCTTTTTTAAAAAATTCCAAAAATGTCTTACAATTGCAGTATTTAGAACATTTATATTTAATGTGATTATTAACATGGCTATGTATATCAATTTTCTCTATTTTCTGTTTTCCTTGTATCTTATTTATTGTCCTGATTTCATTTATCCCTTTTGCTGACTTATTAAAGTTTGAAAAACAGTAGTTGACTTATGGCATAAGGTATATATCTCGAATTCAACACAGTCTACCTTCAAATGATATCATACCATTTTACTTGCAAATGATTATTATAGTATAATTCTTTCTGCCTAATCTTTTATGCTATAATCATTCACTTTCCTATACCTATGTCCTAACGCTACGAAACTTTTTAACATTTTTTTTTGTTTAAAATCTTATCTTTAGAAATATTAAGCCACATTGAAACAATGTTATATATATAATAATGTGGTTGTCAACTCTGACTGCCTTCTTTCTATCATGGAGATCTATGACTTCATCTATTCTTTTTCTTCTACCTGAAAAACTTTGATTTTTTTTTTTATATTGCAGGTCAGGTCTGCTGACAATAAATTCTTTCAGTTTTTATATATATGATAAAGTATTTTTATTTCTTTGGAAGATATTTTCAGTGTTTATAGAATTCTGCATTGCTAATGTTTCTAAGTTATTTTAAAGACTTTGCTCCACTGTCTCTTATTATTCCCAATGAGAAATCCTTTTTAACTCATAAATATGTTCTTCTATATGTGAATTTTTTTATACCTGCCTTATAGTTTTTCTTTCATTTTTTATTGTTTTTGAACAACTAATTATGATATATCTTGGTATAATAGTCTTCATCTTTCTTGTGCCTGGAGCCTGTAATGTTTCTTGGATCAGTGAGTTATAATTTTTACCCCATTTAGAAAAATTTTGACTGTTATTTCTTTAACTTTTCCTCTATTCTCTCATCTAGCAAATCACAATTACACAATTGTGATACCTGAAGGTGTTAGATTGCTGATATTCTTTTATTTTATTTCTCTTTTCTTTCTGTATTTCATTTTGGAACACACTAACCCACATGCTCAAATTTGATAATCATGTATTCTGCCATGTTTATTTGGACCTTAAGCTTATTCACTATCTTTTCTATCCTGCATTTTATAATTTTCACATCTACAGTATAAACTGAACCTTTTATAAAACGCCCATGCATCTAGATTTTGAGCTCATAGTTTACAATAATAATAATTGTTTTAATGTTCTTGCCTGCTAATGTTAAAATCCATGCCATTTCTGAATCATTTTTGATTCAATTCATTTTTTTCCTCTTCATTATGGCTGTTTTATTGATTTTTTCATGCTTACTAATCTTTGATAAAATAACAGAATTTTCAAAATTTTATTATTAGATATTGTATCACTATAGAGATTAAGCATTGTTATGAATCATCTCATTTTGAATATGTTGATACTTTCGGGTGTTGATTTTCAGATGGGTTAGGCAGGCCAAAGGAGCCCTTTATATAGGGTTTATTATCCCTCACTACTTAATCTGTACTTTAGCCAATGTTCTAAGAAAAATGAGGTTTACTCCAGACTAGATGGTTAGAACAGACAGTGTTTTCAGTCTTGTATGGACTCTGTGTATTAGCTGGTATCATGCCATCAAGTATTATCTTTTCATAATAACCACCTGCCTACTCACTCCCAAATATTAACCCTAGTCAGAATTTTCTAAATTGGAAATTTCCAAAGTAAATCAGATTATCCATATGAGAACATAATAATCTAAACAATTCTGTCAGGATTATTAAATGAGGAGCTCATGTTTGTTAAAACCTCAAGTTTTAACCAATAATTTATGATTTAACTGTTTCTATGAGATACCATTATTTTATAAATATTGGTTTGACAAAAGTCTATTGATATGAGTAAAAAGAGCAGCACAGTAGGGGTCCTCTCATGTGAATGATACTGATGATCCTTAGAGGATCATCAATAACTGCTATCCAGTGAATAATTCCAACTGCCAGGCTCACTGTCTAGCAAAATCCTCAGATCAAACAGAGTCATTCCATGCTTTATGGCTACATGCCAGGTTGTTCTATTGAGTAATTCCCTAGCTACCAATAGATTGGCCAGATTTATCATGTATCAAGTGAAACTTAAAAGTTTTTCTTTTTGTCTGTGCTTGGATTTAATTCTTTTTCATGTTCAATATGTAGCAGATATTGAAGTTTATCCAAATGTACATTTTGTTTACGAGAGCTACATCATGGTAATTTTTTTTAATGTTCCTGATCTATTAGTCCTAGTCTTTCTGCTTATTATCCAGAGAAGCAGTATACAAAGAAACAGAATTTGAGGTTAGATGTAACATCATGATAGGGTCTGGTAGTTATCTGGAGTGACCAGTAGATCACTAAACAGTAGAATACTACTTTTAGAAGTTTAGCTTAGTCTGTATTAGGTAGGGATTCTAAAAATAATAGAACATACTTTAAATGAATTATTTCCTACCCCAATCAATTGCCCAAGATTATACTTCAAGGAAGTGAAAAGACCTAGATTGAACCCAATTGTATGACTTGTAAGATTAACATCACTTTCCTTATATCAAGTTGTATCCCTTTAATTGAATGTGTAACTAATTTCTCCTGTGAACTATTAAAATTCCAAATGGAGTCTTAACAACAAAATAGTTGATACAAACAAATAAATGTCATTATAATAGCTATTTTCATAAATTAAAAAGTAGGTAAAACTTCCGTAACTTCTGAAAGTCTAAGAATCTGAGGATCAGAATGATTTAGAATGTTAAAGACCCATGTGGAAGGTCAGTTAAGAAATCAATCTATTAAATTTTTCAGTCCAGTTACTATGTGCTTTAAACTTGGGGACTGATGGACCACAGATGGATGAAATAGAAGACTGACTATGAAGTCATTCTTGACTTTGGCACCAAACTAATACTCTTAATTAAGTTTTTAGCATTATGAATGAATACAGATACTTGATTCTTGTTATGAGAACAGAGTACTTGAATCATAATTCTTTCTAAAAGTTTAAAAGGAGGGATACTTAAAAGGAAGATATTTTCTTCTAAAAGGGCATATCATTGTAGCATTTCTGAAAACCAGAGCAAAATTCAAGGCATAGAGTAAAGTATTTTATCTGGAAATCTTCAACAAACCAACACAAGAAATACAATAAATATTCTGGAAAAAATATATTGGTGATGACATGTGTAGCTATTACTAATTGAATTAGTGAATCAAAATAGAATTCTATTTGAGGTCTCTGTAGACTGTATTTGACAACTGAAATATTATGTCACTTTTTTCAATTTACAAAAATAATTTTTCTACTTTGAACTGCTTTAAAGTGACATCAGTTTGGAATAATCTGACCTCCTATGTTACATTTTATGTCATAAAAGTTATAAAGAAGATTTACTATCTTTTAGTATTAGAACTCCATCTCTAGTTCTGGTCGTTGTATTTCCTAATTATGTTCAGATGATGGACTTTTATCAAGGTAGTTTATTTATGAATAATGTTCTTTGTGTGGCTTCTGTGGTGAACAAATTAGATTGCTTCTGACATCAGCCAGCAGTAAATTAGCTTCCAGTTTAGCACTGTTCTAAAAGACTGAAAGATTTACTTTGTCACCATCCTTGTGTACAGAGGAAAATACTCCCTTTAGTCTTGATTTGCTTTTCACCTGAAGCACAGCAGACATTCTAGAGTTCCTAACACTCTCATATTTGCTATTAAGGAGACAAAATATATTTTATTTATTTTAGGTTTTGAAATTTGATTTGTTTTGTGGACATTTTAAAACTTATTTGAATTAATACAAATTAATCATGTTCTTTTAACAATATGTTACACTTGACTAAGGAGTCTGAAAATGATCACGTATTCAAGAATCCCGTAAGAGCAAATTCTAGAGCATCATGCAAAATGCTTTAAGCAGCAATCACTCGTTTGCAAGTAGATGCTAAAAACTGAGAGATAATCAAGCAATAAGGTGTAGAAAGAAAAAAATCATTTCATTATGGATACAATTACTCAGGGAAAATAATTTTGATGAAATGTGATTCTTGTTAAGAAGTGTTAATGCTATGACAGGTATCTTTAAAAAAACATACATATTAGGACTAAAATTTCCAACACTGGTTTATGGAAATTTTAGACCTTATTTTAAAAATTAAACTTCTTAATTTCCTAAGGATTAATTATGGAGGATGATCTTATTAAGGTTGGGCAATCATTTTAAAGCATAATTGCTTCGCGTGGATGAGGTCTTTGTTCTATATTGGAAATTTACTAGTATGAAATTATGATGTTAAATTTGTTTCTTTAGTTTTTATTAAGATGAAGATTTATTAAGATGATTTATTAAGACAATTTTATTTTATTAAGATACACTGCTAATGATTCCAGAAAAATTTTGGCTAAAATAATGGAGAAAAAAACAGACTAATAATTTCAACTAATTTTAAATAACAATAAAATCTCATTGACTTTGTTTTGAAATGCATTCCTTCTATTTCCTGCATTAGTGTTCCTCAATACCTACTTTATATGTGAATTTCTCAGAAATTCTATTTGGTTCAAAATTCAGCATCTTTTACTTAGTGAAGCACAACTCTTTCAAAGTAAAACAAAGTTATCTATGTGTTTCCCAAAGAGTGTCTTAAAAGCCATACTATCTACTTGTAGTAGAAAACATGTTCCTCCAACTTAAAAGATGGCATTCTGCCAAACTAGATTGTTTGTTTTCATTAATGCAATAGTTTAACAATCTGTTTCCCTGTATTTCAACCCTTGTTTGTGTGTGTGTTCTATCACCATCAACAGTAGCTCCCAGCAAGAGTTAAGAGTTTATTGCTGGGCATTGCTAGCCAACCAACAAGCAGTAGTGAAAAGGAAACCCACTTTAACAAGAAGGAATGTAGCCTAGACCGGGAATACGTGACCATGTGGAGAATGAAGCCACAAGAGAATACAATGAAAGTAAAGTTGAACCAGCAAGTGTTGGATGGGGTGTGGCGAATAAAGGAGGTGGGAATGTAAGTTAGAGCAACCTCTTTGGAAAACAGTATGAAAATTCCTCAAACAAATAAAGATGAATTTACCATTTGATCCAGCATCCCATTCCTAGGCATATATCCAGAGGATAAAAAAATCTCTAATCAGAAAAAATATATATATCTTCACCTTTATGGTCATAGTGGCACAATTCATAATAGCCAAAAATCTTCACCATAGTCAAAACTTGTAAGCAACCTAAATGCCTATCAACAGATGACAGGATAAGGAAGGCATGGTATATATATACACATATATATATATATATATATATTCAATGGAATTCTAAGACGCTATTTCAAAAGATGAAATTGTGCCTTTTGCAACAATCTGTATGGAACTGGAGGGGATCAAAATAAGTCAGAAAGAAAAAGAGAAACTAAAATAGTTTCACTCATATGTAGAATATAATGACACAAAGCAAATAAACAGAAAAAACTCAGCAAAATTTAAAAACAACTTCTTAGAATTCCATTGAGTATATATACCAGCAAAATTCACTGACACAGCATGATGACTACCAGGGGTTGGGAGCGGGGGTGAAGGAGAGAGGGAAGTGGTGGTCAAGAATGCTGGAACACTGGTGGTGGGTGTGGTATGCAGTGTTCATAGACAGAGAAGAAATTGCAGTATATTAAAATGAGTGTACCTTTGTAAATGAAAGAAATAATAAATTATTATTAAAGTACAAAAACAAAACCCATGGCAAGCATCCTGAGAAGTCTCAGTTCAGAGAAGCATATTGGGATGCAGCTTCCAAAATGCTGAGTACATTTACAGGGAATATGGGAAGTGGGTCAGTGGTCTGAAGAAGCCATCCTATGAATGGGAGGCCAGGGAGAGTGGAAACAGTTTCTCATACCTGAGAAATGGAATGGAAACTAAAGCTAAGTGGCAAGTCATAATGAATAGGAATGTCAAGTACATTTCTTCTCAGGACTTCACTGTTCTTTGCAAATAATGAGTAAAAGACAGATGGATCAAGAAATTTTGGGTACTCACAGCACTTGGAATAAAAGGTCCTAGAGGATATTGAACATAGAAGGGAGGTTCCGTTCAATGATATAAGAGCGAATACTCTTTTATCTATTGTGTTTCAGAGAGAGCTAAGCCATTTATACATATTCTTGTTTAATCTTCAGCATTTCTTTAGAAAGTAAGCACTATTATCTCTAGTTTAGTGATGAACAAACCTAAGCTCTGAGAAGTTAGTGAATTTACTCTTTATCACACATATCTTAAGCAGTGGTGTCAAAGATCTAGCACACACGTTCAGACAACTTACTTTTGATTAGCACTTATGAAATTGGAAAGCGGACACAGAGTAGTTTCTAACCTCATATATTGGAAAGCTGGACAAATAGACAAATGGCCCTTTGCTATAGACAAAAAGGAGGAAAGAAGGGAGTTAAGAAAATTTATGGCAGACACATAAGGAACATCACAATTACAAATAGAACTTGAGAGGAAGAAGCAGGGGCATGATTAAGAACATGGAAAATGAGGGTGGATTTAAATGTGAGCATACAGAGAAGAATGATACCTGTTTTGATTTGAGGGTGCAAGTTACTGGGTTTTAAAATTGGAATATAAAACTAATGAATATTTCCAATTAGCAAGGCTTGAAATCAGTTTCAGGAATTGGGCAGTGATCTGGGAATGATGGAACAGATAAGTGGGAATGGGAATTTGGTTTTCCATTGGGCGCTCAGAAAGTGTAGGGGAGTTTGAGCGGGGCTGGGTTAGGGTCAGAGAGAAACTGACAATTGTATTTCTACAATGAAAAGAATTTTTCTATAAAAGATTGATGCCTCATTAAATAGTTACCGCATGTAGTTGTGGTAGACATAAAATCAAATAACATAAGTCAAGTAGCTTGATTATTCTTGGAATGTGGTAAGTTTCTAATAAGTAATAGTTTACTGATTTAGAAATTGGTATACTTGTCAGTAGCTTTTTAAATGGATTCAAAGCTTATTTAAGCATAGTTTGTACTCTAAAATATATTGTCTTATTTGAAATGATTTCATTTTTTTCTATAATAAATGGAATGGCAGGAACTATATATTTGTTATATAAGTATATGTTGCACTATAATTATTGTTACATTTTTGGTATAATTTATGCATAGAAAACATTGTTTTCTTGCTCTGCTTTCACACATACACACACACATACCCCTTTTTATTTGAGCCCTATATTAATTCTGTCTTAGATATTTCCAGGCTTTATTTTAAAGTCTAAGACACAGTATGTGCTAAACCTCAAAACACATTTTAATTTCAACTTGGGTTTTGTGAAAAAATGTCATCTAATTTCCATAGTAGAGTCAGAAAGCTACAATGTCAATTTTCATTCATTTAATCTTAAAAGTTTCCACTATGTTTAGAAGAAATTTTTTAGAACTAAGGACAATCCAATATTTATTTCGTTCAGTCTTTTGTCCCTCATCTAAGAATATAAGTTAAAATTTGAAGTATCTAAATTATATTATAATTGTTTTACTTTAGGTTTCTATCAGTGTAGAGGGAAATGTAGAGGGATTTTGTTGGTTATTACCATAATATAAGCATTATTTCCTAAAAAAACTAAAATCTTTTTTATCTTTTTCGGATAACTACAGGGAGAAATTGTGATAATAATAAATATCAACTTTTAACTGAACATTTAAAAATCCACAGTATTAATATCAGTATAAATCTTTTACTGAATATAGACATATTCAATTCTTGAAACTTTATGTCTTTATAAATATAAATATTTTTGTATTCTAGGAAAACTAGGTTTCTAGAGACATTTTCTGTTCCTCCAGGTTAACTCTGATATTTAAAAAATTTCATCATAGGATCCAGCTGCCATGGCTTTTTTTACTTTGTGCATTCCTTTGGAGAATTCATTTGTACTCATAATTTTTATTACAACCTGAATATCGTTGACTACCAAATCTATCAGGGGCCAATTTCTCTCTCTGATTACATGCCATGCATGCAGCAGCTCTTCATACCCACTGTTCTGAGTTTTGCCACCACTTACATAAATATCATCTATTACCAGAGTTATCTCATCTTCTTAATTTCTTTAATGAATGTCTTCACACAAGCTAATATTGCCTAATATCCTAACTACTCAGACACCAAAATTTAATGTGTCTAGCATATAATTTTTATAGTAGCTTTCTTCAATGCTTTATATAATTTTATTGCTCAAGAAGTCCACTCCAGTTGTTATAATTTACAACATTCATGTATTTTAATCATTGTTCTTACTACATAAGGGATCCTCTCATGAATTCCATTGTAGCTGTACCCATCCTACTCATGAGTATCACAATGTACCATATGCCAACTGTGGTAGATAAAATAATCCTTCCACACACACGTACACACAAGATAACCAAGTCCTAATTAACAAAAGCTATGAATATACTAGTTTATGTCAAAATGAATATTGCAAAATTGAATATGTTAAGAATCTTGAGATGCGGAAGGTCATCCTTGAGATGGGAGGAGCTCCATGTAATCATAAGGATCCTTATAGGAAGGAAGTAAACTGTCAGAGTCAGAAAAAGAGATTTGACAGTGCAAGTACAAGGGAAAAAGAAGAGAGGAGAGGTTAAAGTAGGGAAGGAATGTGTAGAAAAGGGAGAGGAGATCTTGAGTCTGAAGGGGAATTGAAGATGTTATGCAGTTAGCCTTAAAAATGAAAAGAAGGGGCTATGAGTCATGAATGCAGGCAAGATATTTGAAGCTGAAAAAGGCAAGAAAGAGGTTTTCCTTCTCAAGATCCTCCAGAAATAACACAGCTTTACTGATTTCTTCATTTTAGTCCCCTTTTAGTCCTCTGGATCTTCTTGACTGTAAGATCCAGGTTGTTTTAAGCCACTAAGTTTGTAGTGACTTGTTAGAGCAGCATCGGGAAGCAAACAGTTTGCCCTTTTCTTTGGCTGGACTAGAGGCTGCATGAGGACAAGGGCATGTGGGTCTTATTTATTATATGCCCCTAACTCCTAAAAGAGGACCAAGCAGGTTAAAGAACAGAATAAATTTGTTGTATAAACAAATGTTTAATGTTCCAAGTGGGGATTGATAATCTCTGTTGAAAAACAAGACAACAAGCTCAAAATGGAATCATTTATGCTAAGTCCTATGTCACCAAACTGAGAATTTTATGTTTGACTCCCAGAAATGAGACCTTAAACTAATCAATCAGGAATCATCTGAATAGCATTAGTTAAGTGATCGGCCTAATCAGTCTATGCCATCCTATAAAGGAAAGTAATTTCACAGTAGTCAACCCATTTCTTACCTAGTGTAACTCCTTTGCTCCTTGTCCTTTCTATTAAAGTTTTTTTTCTATTGTACAGATCTTCTGAATTCCTCTCCATCTGCTAGACTGGATGCTGGGTACTTGGAATCAATTTTTGTTGAAACAAACCCCCAAATTTATACTGCCTCAGTTTACCTCTAATGCTTGTTATTTTCATTATGTCTCCTTTCCTAAAAAATGCCAAATCTTTTCCCTATTAATAATTTTTCAATGGTTCTTATGATATGTCCTGATGGCCTAGAGGTTTAAACCAGGCAGAGTTCACATACATCCCAAGGTCCCTGGTTAAAGACCCAGGGCTGGGGAAGCAACCATGAAGAACAACTGAATAATAAATATACAAATTCTTCCTCTCTCTCTCTCTCTCTCTCTCTCTCTCTCTCTCTCTCTCTCTCTCTCTATCTCTCTCTCTCTCTCTCTCAAAAAAAAAGTTCAGTGGTTCTCTCAATGTCCAGATCAAAAATGTATCTTTGCTAATAAGGTTAATAAAAATCATTTTCAAATTTGGTGATTTTTCAGCACTAAAGTTCCCATTTTATTTTTTTCTTTAATACTTTTATTTATTCATGTATAAACTGCTTTACAGTTGTTCCCTGTACTCTGCTTTGCTCTTCATATTGATTATAATTTCTTCAAATCAAGTTCTATAATACTTTTTAAAAACTGCTTAAAATGCTTTTAATTATGACAAAGCTTGACAATAAAGTTTCTTATTTTGTTTTAAGCTAATTGCTGAAGAAATGTTGGATTTGATTTTTGTTCATTTGGGTTGTTTCAGACAGAGAATCTTCCTTACTTTCTCTCCATATGGCTCTGACAACATACTCTAGGTCCATGGCAGCCCCTTCAGCATTTTCTCTACTTTTATTTTCTCAATAATAAAGGTTGTACAAAAGACTTGCCAAATAACATTAAAACAAAACAAACAAAACAGCAATGTTAACAGTGTGACAGAGTTTTGGTAAATTTTTTTGTTAAACTGTTTGGTGGCTAATGGAAAACATTAGGATTCCTTTAATTATTGTAGTGTGACTTTAACAATCACCACACCTCATAAACCACTAGGAGGAAAAAAGATATCAGATGACTAGTCAAGCATGGAGAACAAAGTCTGCTATAAACACAAAGGTGAATTTGTCATAAATCACTAGATATAGAACATAAAAATACTCTTGTACATGAAGTATGCATAAACTACTATTGCATTCTTATATTACACAAACAGCAGTATAATAAACTAGGAAAAACTTGCCAGCTTTTTCTTCTAGTTATCGAGGAACCAAATGTCTGTCTTTATTGGTTAAAACACCATCAATAAAGAATAATTTCATAAGTACAGATTTAGTTTTATGAAGATACTTGGAAGGAAATATATATAGTGTTTGTGTGTGTATGTGTGTGCATGTGTGTGAAATCTCTATTATAGCATATTATTCTGAGAAATAATGAATATAGAAGTCTGCATGCATGCTGTACACTGATTATGATCTGATCTTTATCCAATAACCCAAGAAATCAACATTTCTATTTTTCAACAAAAGATGGAAAAACTGAAACTACTTAAGTTGCAATTAAGAGTTCTATTTTTATTAGTCTTGAAATAAATCCAGGAAGAAATTAATAAATTTGCAAAGTATAATTTTATTTGTGGATGAACTTCAGTTAAAAAATTAGAAGCCATTGTATAAAACCATGCATATTAAACAAAAAAAAAGGTCTGATTTGCTGTCAGAGAGAAATTAAGTCTATACCAGAAAAGAGAGTGTGAGCTGGCAACTGTCTATATAACTATATTAGTTACCAAACACCAAACAACAAATGACTTGTTTAATTCCACTTAACTGCAAAGAATGTTTCCACAATGTCTACCAAAAATATCTGGTCTAATTATTATATTTAGTAGAGCTCTGAAACTTGAAAATCTTGATGATTAGAAATTCTTCAAAAACTAGAACTCAAACAATTTTCTAACAAAGTAAATTAACTGAGATTTCATTTTATTTCAGAGGAGAATGTGAAATCTTAAAGTTTCAAATCTAAGCAGTTTTTTGCTTGCTTATTTGCTTTTATTTTTAAATTATAAGGGCAGAGTTGGAATTGGGGGTGAAGGCAATATAAGTTTCCCATTTTTATGCAACTTTTAGTTTAAGTCACTCAGAAGCAGTACTTTGAGTACACTGTACCAGAAAAAAAGGGGAGAAAGATCAGCAAAAGTTTGGAAGTTCAGCCATATGAAACCTAAAAATGAACATATATGTGGATATATATCCTGTATGGTACCCACTTGTATCAATTACTTCTTGTCATCTAAAATGATTGAAGCTTTTCCCTCCTTAAACTCAACTTTAATCCTATACATTAGTCTTATATGAAATTAAACAAATAGATGGGTAGGGAAAATATTATGTAGGCTGTATAATATGGTCAACTTTAAATAAGGTGGACATAATATAATTTAGCTTCATTATATTTGATCTCTAATATGACTTCGTGTTTCACCAAAAAAGTTACTGCATTTTGATTAGGATATTAGAATTTTCTTAAGCTGATCATTTGTGCCTTGGGATCTAGTGCTTAGGGTAACCACTCTTAAGGCAGACGATTCCAGAATCAACTTCACTTTCTACCTCATTAATTACTATTCCTAGCACAAAGTTGGGAGTATTGGGAGCTATAGTTTCTGGATGAAGGGTAATCAGGTTTATATAACTTTATTACAATTGTTCTTTAGTGTCTTTCAATGGCCTTTAGATAGGCATCTAATTTGCCGATAAGAAAGGATAGAACATAAATTTTTCTTTCCAGCACTAAAGAAGTCTGGTGATAAAAAATAAATAACAAGAAATGAATATCAACATCATTTCAAATTATTTTGCTTAATGTTTAAAATATTCTTATCCAGTTTTCCTTGATTTGAATATTGATTCTGCTTATAGGTTTAATGTAAGATTTGAACACCATATTTTATTTCTTATTTTATCACAAATATCTTATTCTTTATCATTTAGTACCTATATTATCTAGTACATATTACTACATCTAGTAATATATCAATTAGTATCAATGCCTGTAGTTTAAACTATTTCATTACCTTTTAATGTATATGTGCATCTCTAATATACAGAGAGAGGAAGGAATGAAAGAAGGCAAGAAGGCAGGCAGGGAAGCAGGGAGACAGAGAGGAAGGAAGGAGGGAAGGAGGGAGGGAGGGAGAGGGGGAGGGAGGAAGGAAGGAAGGAAAGAAGGGAGGAAGGAAGGAAGGAAGAAAGGAAGGAAGGAAGGAAGGATCTTTATTTTGGTTCTTTGTCCCTGGTCAAGAACCTGGGCGCTTGGCCCTTGGGCTTTACATGGTCCTAACGCTAGCATCTCAGCCACCTGAATGACAAAGGCACTTCCTTTCTTTGCCATTTTGCACAAGAATTGCTCAGAAATATGAGCATCCACAGTGCTAGCTCTCTCTCTATTAAAGCAACTATCCTCATTTATTTTGCATAGGCCAGTAGATAAAGCCAATTTTTCCTACCTGTTATATCTAAATCTCTCCTTTTGAAGTTGAAAGAAGGTAGTTCACAGGCTACTGGTAGGCTATGTTTCTGCTGATCTTAATTGGGGTTGTCTGGGTCAAGCTGAACTCCAGGCTTCCAGCTCAAGTTCAGGTGTATCCTACATGCCATCATTCTGGGACTGAGCCTGAAATCATAGTGGTTATCAGGAACATGCTTTCTTATGATGGATCACAGGCACAAAGCACCTCAAAGGAACACATATGATCCTTTTTGAGCTTTGACTCAGGACTGACTGGCATGATCTTGCTTCTGCCACATTCAGTGCTAAATCAAGTCACATAGCCAAGTCCATAGTGGAAGACACTAAAAAGTTCCAGGGCAAGCAGAAGCAGTGATGGATAAGTAAAAGAATCCTATTTACGACAGGCAATGCATAATATTTTAAGGTTTTGAGAAGATCATTAGGAAAAGTAATCAAGAAATAAGATAAAAATGGATCTAGAAGGAACCACTAGAAGATACAAGAGATAAGATGGAAAAATACTGTAATAATAGCAAAAGAGGCAATAAGATCCTTGGGTAATGCAATTTCAATGGGGAAAAAATAAATTAGAAGAGTAAAATGCCTTATGGTATCAAGAAACATCTAACAATCTTGAATGTCAGCCCAGATATGGAGATTGGTGGAATAAACTCAAAAGGATTCCAAGGACCTGTTGATAGAAAGTTTAAAAGGGGAAAATAAAGTACTTAATGTGGAAGGTGGTTGATGAGCTTGACTTCTTGTTTTGTATTGAGTTCTAGTGTCATTTTAGAATTAAATCCCCAAATCAAAGGACTAAAGCAAGAAATGAGAAGCTTTTCCTACTTCCATCTAAGAACAAAAATGAGACTATTTTGTAAAGTGCTTTGCAGCTGGCACATGGCAATTATTTATTGTGCTTTTATCAGCCTTCTCTTCTAGGCTATGGACATAAAATGAATGGTAAATAGTCAATATTTCTATGTGCTCGAGTCCTTCGTGTACACACGTCCTTACCACAACACTTACCATGTTATCTTTCAGAGGTCGGATAACCAGTTGCCTCTTACCTACACTATTTCATTATTCACTTTGTATCCTCAGTAACTCCAAAGAAGACTGTGGTTTTAGGATTTAATTTTCCAGCTTCTGGCATATAAGGAAGCCAAAGGAGAAGGGGATTGTAATGGTTGCTGCATGAACCAAATAGAATATTTGCCACATTTCATAGTTACCGATGTCACTTATTACTAAGAATGCAAATCTCTCAATTTAATTAACGTTTTAAATTCTTTGGTCAACAAATAGAACAAAATGTCTGGACCTGCAAAACTTTCCAGAAGTTGAAAATCAAATATGGAATATTTAGAATGGACAAAAATGTCAGCTCCAGGGAAAGCACTGTAAATAATGAGAACAACTTTCAAAGACAATGAAAGAAACCTGTTTGTATGGCTACCAATCATCAGGAGAAAAGAAGAGAGACAGTGGAGAGAATGGGAAAGGAATGAGAGAGCTAGGTTTATTTTTAGTGTATCTTTTCTGCAGTAGGAAATAAGGACATTTTTTATAACAAAGGCCATTTTATAAGAGATTGGATTGTGTCCTTTCTAAAGTTATAGAATCACTTGAGAGAAATAAGGAGCTAGAAGTCACCAAGTATAATATTCAGTAAGAATTTCTGAACTAAAATGTGAAAAAGTAGATACATATATTAAAGTTTCTTTGAACAATTCTCTGAGGAAAAACAATTTACCATTACAGATAACACTGGTGCTTATGTATGCTTATCCTAGAATATGATCTTAAAGTATTATCTCAAAAAGTGAGAATGAAAGTACTAAATGCATATTTTTACAAATATAATTTAATATTTTGCATCTCTTTACATGCTTTCTTAATTCCCCAAGTTTTATTTTTAGTTTGGATTCTAAAATTAGTCAAGAATAAAATTATTTGTTTTAATTAATATTAGTTTTCCTTAAATTAGCAATTCATTCTTAATATCTTCTTAAATGTTTTTGATAATGCACATTTTATATTTTTCCTTACTTTGTCTTATATTTTTAACTGCTAAGAGGAGAAACAATTTTTTGATGTGTGTGTCAAAATCAAAATAATTAAGGATATTTCCTTATTTTTAAATAGACTATGATATGTTAACACTAATGGAAACATGTATAAAATATCTTCATAAGAAACTAATTGCATTATAGATGGATTTGCATTCTTTTCACTGACAAACTGAATAATAAATATGACTAAATCTACAATGAATGTGAGACTAACTAGATAGTATTTTCTGCTTAGGTCAAGTTTTGTAGAATGCAGAAATTAGCAATTGAGTCATCCTCTGAAAGAGCTAAAATAGGTAATTTTGTCTTTAAAACACTGAAATTTGAAGAATCCCAATTTATCTTATAGTCTGTCTATGCTTATTAATAACACTTTTATTTCTGCCATAGGACACCAACAGTGTTTCCTTTATATCACTGTTTAAAGCTTTGTCAAATCTATATGACTTTTAGAACTTTTCCCTGTTTCTCATTTATCCACTTTTGCAAAATTTAGCAGCTTAGATTTTAAGCATAGATAAAAATTGAGAGCAATTTGGATTCCTCAACTATATCCATATGACTTAGTCCTATTTCTTCATAAATTAATAAAATATTATTGATATTATACTTTTCAAGTTATATAAATATATTGTATTAATTAAAGCATGAATAAATACCACATATAGAAAAATATATACAATACAAAAAGCACTATATTCATACCTATTAATTTGATTCATAAAATTTAGGTTTGATTGGTTTAAAAAAATCCCTCAGTGTTCTAGGACAAAGTTCCAGTGTTTATATGACTTTCATTATCATTTTTATTTTTAAGGGAAGTTGCAGGTAGGAACGAAGGCAAGTAGGTAAGCAGGCAGAAAAAGCACTTGATTTTATTTTTATTTGCTGTTTATGTTGTTTGCTCGCCCAGGCATGGAAATGTGAACCTGGTTCTTGTGATACATATGAACTGTGTCTCTGGCTGACCAGAGGCTGAGGACCCAGCCACTGCTGCACAGGGTGTGTCATGCTTTCCTTCATGACTGAGAAATTCTAAGTGATCATAGTATGTTTCTTTCCTGGTTTTTATAGTAATCCATCACTTCCTTTTAAACTAAATCAAATGGCCTATTCCATCTGAAGGAAAAACTACATTACAGAACAAAAACCTTACAATTTTTAGAATTTTTTTGCATTGCTTTATTTTATTGTATTTTGTTTGGTTCTGTGTGATGGAATTACATATTCTCATGAAGAAACATGTGAGTATCAAAGTCACTGTTTACTTTGTGAAATTTTAGAGATTGCTTGTTAGAGAAAAATTGGTTAATATATTGTCTACAGAATGAGAAAATTCTAGGGCTTGCCCTTCAAGATCAAGAGGACATAACATCATTTCTTTCGCAGTCTCAGTCTTGCTATTGTTTGAGCAGCAGACAAATGGGACTATTTAATGTAGCAGAGATATTCATTTGCAGTCTTACTTTTTGAACTGGTTCTTTGAAAAATGATATTTCTTTCAAAGCTGAATCCACTCTTTCCCCTACCATGTCTTCTTATTGAAAGAGATTGATGTCTCTAAAGCTCAGGGAACCATTCACTGATACTTTATATAGTTTATGTTGCATGTCTATTATTTTCTTCTATTGCTATGAAACTTTTTATGTTAAAAAGTAGCAGTATAAGATGGCAGAGGTTCTATGTTAAATAGTTTACCACCTATGGGATCTTCTAACAAGTTAGTTATTCTTTATCAGCCTCCATTCATTGACTTTAAATTGGGGATACAAATCCCCACCATAAATAAGAGTCGTATGGAATAAAAAGATCATTTATGTAAAGCTCTAAGTACAATGCCCATCATATATGGGGAGTAATAGAAGTCCATAATAAATGTTATTATGATAATATTTTGAAAGTCCCTAAGGTACAGAACTATTGTTTTAAACCACAATTCCTATCAATTACTACCCAGTGAATGAATAGTTCTTACCCTCATATATTAGTGCTATTCAAAAAGTTGATTTATTGCATGTAATAAGCACTAGCTATGCTTCTTATGGTAATCAATCTAATCTAGTCTAAGCTACCATAAAGATACAGCGACAGATTAGACCATGGAATTATAGAAATATTTTAAAAGTGGCCAAATTGGATGGATTTAGGTCAGGGGAGAGATAATGGTATGACAATGATGATACCATTTACTGAGAAAGAAAATAATGAGACAAAATAGCTTTTAGAAGGTTGGGATAAAAACACTTATTTTTAACCCCATGGAATGTTTATGAGAAATACAAATAAAGGATGATGTCATATATGAATATGAAATTCAAGGAGAAACTCCTTACTGAAGACATAATTTTGAAGTCATCAGCATGGTTAGAGAAAAATATATTGAGCAGTGAGAATTTCAATATTCAGAAGTCATAAAGAGGAAATAAGGCTAACAAAGTAGACAAAGGAGAGGTCGTTGAAGTAAGAGGAACTCAAAGACAAAATGATGTTCTGGAAGCAAGCAATGAAAGTATTACTAGAATAAGGAAGTACTTAACTGTGTCAAATACTAGTGACACATTAAGACATAAGAACTGGATTTGGAAATGCAATAGTGGTTGGTAACATTGATAATGAATGTTTTAAGTGAAGTGATGGGGATGAAAACAGAAATAGAATGATTGAAGAGAGAACATGAAAAGATGTGTGAACATATATCAACAAATCTTTCAAGGAATTTTGCTCAGAAGAAAAAATAGAGAAATGATCTATAAATGAATGGGGATGTTAATTTTAGTTTTAATTTTTCTTTATTTTTAAGGTTGGATTTGTTGCTGTAGAACATTTGAAAACGAGTAAGTAGAGAGGTAAATTGAATGAACTTCACATGTGAGGTGAGGGTGGATGGTGGAAACAAAGAGCATAAATGTATTTTGAAAGTGACAGAAGGCATAGTGGCAGAAGCAATGTTCTTAAGTACACTAGAAGAAATCCTGTGCATAGGTAGAAATATTATTTTAACTAAGATTGAGACCATCTACCCACTGAAATGAGAAGGCACCAGAGGCAGAAATGACAGAAAATTTAGTTTTATCTAAACTTTTTCTAGTTACATATATTTCCCTAGTTAAAAGAGAAGATAGTGAATAGGGAAGAAGGGATGATGAGGGTGTGAAGAGAAAGGAGATATGAAGAAAGAGTTATTCTGAAAATGGGAGAGCAAATTGATTAGGTAATAGTAGTAAGACTATAGATAAGCAATAAGAACTCAGTTTAGCTCCGTGGTAATAAATTAAAGGAATACAGGCAGCATAGTTGTGTTTTTCTTTAGCCACATTTTTGAAATAAGACTGGGACATAGGAGCTGAAAATAATTTGAGAGTGGTTGTTATAGAGCTGCCATATGGAATTTAAGTTTAAGAAAGGAGAAAGTGAAGAATAGTTGGGGAAATGGTTTGCAGAAAAATAGATATAAATCCTTTTGGAGCACAGAATGTGTAAGTGGGTATAATGACCCAGCATTCTGGATTTGTAAACACAAGATGTATGATTTAAAAAGTTGGAAGTGGTAGAGTTAATAAGAATAACAATGTCTAGGTTTGAGAGTGGGCAGTTGAGTGGGGTAGAGTAAGATTAATGTTAGACATGAAATCTCAAGGAACAGAAATAATGAAAGTATCAGATGGGCGCTTTGGGATGTGCACATCATTCTGAATAATGACTCTGTGATAATGGAGAGAAAATGCAGAGCCGAGTGGTCAGACTCATGTATGGAAGTTTGTTATATATTTCTTCTTTGTCCAGGCTTGTTGCACTGAAGTTTTCTTTCTTCTTTTACAATCTCTCTCTTTTTTTAAAAAAATTTTGCACCTGTTTTTTCACTTAAAATTACTATTTATCAGAATTATATGTTGAATTAATCATTGACATAATATAGTATTTTGAGTTTCAAATGCTTACACAAGAATTTAGCAATCTTTGAAAGACAAATGTCCGATTAGAGAGGTAGGACATGTAGAAATTGAGAGTATGGCCCTAGAATCAGATGACTTGCATGAGCATTTACATTATGGGACGCTGGCAAACCTCCTTACTCTCTCTGGCTCGAGAGGGATAATAATAATAGCAGTACAATACATATATATACACACATATATATGCATATATATATATAAATCCTGTAAAACTCTAGAGCAGAAAACATAAAATAAATGCATATATGCATGTGCATCTATATATCTATATGTATAGAATCATATACATAGATTTTTCCAAGTATATATATCTATACATATCTACACATATACATATTCATACATATATATAAACCAGAGTGATATCCCCATATATGTCTCTTTGACAAAAAAATTATTTTGAGCTGAAAGTGATTAGGAAGTAACAAATCCTTGAGAAAGGATCTGAACTTTTCTCTTTCTGAAAACATGCTGTCTCCAAGCCACAGATTGCACGATGGAATCTGCAAACCTACCTTCCTTATTAGTTCCCATTCATATATTTACCTTCCCTCATTTGCTACCCTTGGAGACTTAAAACTGCTTTCTTTTCTCCCATCATTTCTCTTCAAATTTGTGGTTCTCTGTTAAATAAGCTATGTAAGCTGGAATTGAAAGTTGATATTTTAAACTCTTTGTTTTAGTTTTTTTTCCTCCCCTTTAGAATATACACTGCAGGAATAAATAAATTGTTTCCTCTTGTTTCAGTAATGTGTCTTTTTATTAAAAGAAAACTTAAGGTTGGAAGATGTAAAGTGTTGCCTCACCTACCTATTCATTCATTCAGTCATTCACTTCATTTTACTACTCCAGAGGAAACTAGCATAACCTAGAGTAAAAGAAAAAAATCAGAAAGTGTTTTCCACGTAATTCACAAAGGCTATCAATTAGAGCTCTTCAAAAGAAAGGAGAAAAATAGATCTTTCAGTAAGGTTAAATCAAGCAACCACTCATCTTTCTCATGTATATATTATGTATGTATGTATGTATGTATGTATATGTGTATCTCTGTGTGTATGTGATCAACTCTGCAGCATAGTTTCCCTTATAATTATAAACAAAAACCAAGTTTGACTAATTAAGCCAAAGACAGTTATTGCAGGACCTTGATGGGAGTGTCTGGAGTACAAGTCATTCAGCAGTGGGATATCAAAACAATTTTGAGTGGTAAGGAGTAGGGGTGAAAAATGGGTTCTCTGAAAATGGACTGGTATAAATTAAGCTAGCTCTATTTTAACTTATTTTCTTGCAACTTTGTATAATTTACTGAAGTCAGTGGAAGGAGTATCTAATTAGTGTAGATTAGGGCACAATTCGAAACTGATCGTATGAGGTAAGAGGTCGCAGGCCCAGCTGCTTTCCTACTGGCATGGATTGACTTTTCCAGTCACATCAGTACGTTTCCATCACAACACCATGGGGAAACAATTGTGCAACAGGAAATTGATGTGTTGTGTAACAGGTAGAATGGATGCAGAAGCCAACCAAATACACGTCTATTCATAGATCTCCTTGAAAAACGGACATGAGCATTGGGTCATGTGTAGAAAAACACCAAGAAGAGATAGGTAACTCCTGGGCATGGCAGGAGTGGCTGAGAAGCTCTAAAGACAAGAGATTGCCTTCATCATCTCATAGTGTTGCATCGGGTCTAACCTAGGACTTTTTCCAAATGTAAAAAGTAGGTGAATATAATCTTCAGATGTTCTTGATCACTTTCCATTATAGTCAAATTTCTGTACTGTATTATTGCTAATAAAAATTCTGTATGGCATTCTTTACTATCATGTAAATATCCTACTTCTCATAAAAATTTTCCACTAGGCTGATCATTTATTGATGATTTTTGCTTGCTCTAACCTTCACTATGAGAGATGTAGATTCATGAATTTTCAACTCTCTCAATCCTCCAAATTGACCATTTGATCATCTATCTATCATCATCATCTATCTATAAATCACCTGTCAGCTACATATTCACCAATAATTTGTTCGTTATTAGTATGAACTGATAAATGTCTCTTTCATCCAATGATTTAATTATTTTTGATATCCTTAATTATTTTGCTGCTGAATTGTTCAGGATGTGGAAGTTGGAGTTCCTTCCACCAGATGGTTCTTATGCCTTTATTACATGCTGCTATCACTTTTAAGTACTTTAGTTTCTGGATCAAAAAATGTTCTCTGCTCCAGTCCTGGGGTCACTGATCTGTGGAATGCTGTTCCAATAAGAGGAAGTGTTACTACAGACCACAGTCTGCATACTTGATATAACATGGTGCTTTTTATATATATGACGTGAGTAAAATTTTTGCTATAATTATTTTTATTATGGTTAATTATGTTTGTATTTATTTGCTTACATATCAGTCAGCATAATTGAAGATATCGTCTATATACATTTTTGGTATGAGATACAGTGCTAATTTTCATATATTCAAGAACTATGACTTTGTGCATCTAATTTGTTCCAAATCATAAATACCTAACCACAAGCTGCCTTGGTGATAATCTTTACAAATGGATCTTTTGTGGTCAGGCTTTGCTGTCTGCTGTAGGATTTCTTGGGAACTCTTTGCTTGATTTGGCTGATGTAGACACTAAAATCTGAGGCGGAGAAAAATAAGCTAATTTTTTAAAGCTTATCCTTGCTTAAGAGGAATGAATCATTCTGGATCTGAATTACACGAGGACATAGAAATATACAGCCTTTCCTTCCCTCTGCTGCATTGAAAGAGTCATTTTAGGAATTTTTTTCCCTGCTGTTTCTCGGCAAAGTCACAAGGCACTGAAAGTGGACTGGACTGGAATAAAATCTTGCGGGTAGATGTTCTGAGGCAGGTTTTCAGTATAGGTACGACCTTCCTTTCTCCAGCAACTGGAGAAGAGAAGCAAGGCTGGAATAGGTTCCTTATGACCATATATTAATAGCATCGCATGTAAAATGCAGAGTACTATGTACAAATTCTGCCTTTTGAGGCAAAGTTTCATTTTCAAGTTATCTCAGTGAGATAATAAAATCTGAAACACAAGAAAAAGATTTTCATTTTATTATCGTATTCAACAAACTCTTTGTCTAAACTCGCATAGAAACTTTCTTTTTCTTAGTTAAAATAGTTATGCCTCCATTATAGTAAATAGTTTTAAGCACTGATGAAGTCAAAATACTGAAAGTTGATGAAAAACGCTTGTATCATATAATTATGGAAGTAGAAAGTTTTTTTAATATTACTTTAATAAGAATCTTTTTTGTTGCTTTATATTTAGCACTAGCAATCTATTTTGTTTTATTTTTCCTTTTTGTATTATTAACAATTGCTTTAGTAGCTAGCTTTTATTTTATTTTATAACATTTAAGGTTAAGCTTTAAAACATTATTTTCAACATTTGTGTAATCACAATATAACATTTTGTTTAAAATTTGTCAGGATTGTAGTGCAGGAAAGACTAAACCTAGAATAAACAATAATGAAATATATTTCAATAATATAATTTATACTATAATAAAATGTCTGGGAGATCAGTTAGAGTTTTCTCATACTTACTAATACTTATATTTTAAATATCCTGCAGAAATATTTAAATCATGAAATAAGTAAAATTAGAATAAACCTTAAAGATCATCCAGCCCAATCTCAAATTAATAGCTGAATAGTCTTTTCATATTTCACTTGTTCCATCATCAGTAACATATGCCTATCTTCTACATTGCTGAGGAACATAACATTTTAAAGAGCAGTCATTACTAGACATAAGTAATTACTAGGAATTCTTGTCTTAATTACTGAATCAGAATCGTCCTCCTTAAGCATTGCACACATTAGTTCAATTTATGCTTTTTAAGACATCAATATTTCTAACCTATTTTACAAAGGCAGACACTACCCAGATTTCATAATATTACTCCCATTCTATGACCATCTTTGCGCACAAAGATTGTTCTATTGATACATATCGATCCTAAGGTCTTTCATGTATTTCAGTTAAATATTTTTTTTTTCCTTTTCTATAAATTCCAGTTTACTATTTGGACTCAAATTTAGAAATTTGCATTTGAAATAGTCAATTTATTTTCATTAGATTTGATATATAACTAGCTGCTTGAAATCTTTATTTGCCCATGTTTGTTCATTCAGAGTAGTAGCTACCCCATCTCTTACAGTTAACAAGTTCTTTACACTTAAAACATTTTCGCTTTGTTTCTATGACATACCCTCTTGATTTTCTTCTTAACTCTCTTTCTCAGTCATTTTGTAAGTGTATTATTTTCTGCCCATATATATTATTCCTCAAAATCTCATGTCAGCCTTCTTCTGTTCTCAATTTACATATCTTCTTGGTGATTCTATTCAGTCCACTAACAGGGTCTTTTAGTCTAAAATCCAGAATGGGATCAGGGAGCTCACAAATATTGTTATGGTATTCTTAACCATACCATTGATATGGTTCTTAGAGGAGAGAATGATAAAATGAGGATGATGATAATGATTTTGCTGTATATACTCTTGATTCCCATAATGTTATCTTCATTGAAATCTTTCTACAGCTCATCAGTCACCACACTGAATTCCTGGTCTACTTTTCAAACTCCATACTTACTGTTCCTCTTGTTTCCTAGCTCAATGAATGTCATCACATTCATATAAAGGTCCATGCTGGAAATATGAAAGTTTAAATGATTCTTGCCTTTTTTACTTATGCTACAAATGCAATAAATTTAAGGTAACTATCAATACTATCACGTCTAGATTTTAAAAAAATCCCTCCATTCCTTCCCTCTTCCATTCTTACCAAGAAAGTCAACAATATCTCCTGCTCTTTTCTTAGTGGGCTTCCTACCTCCAGACTTAACAATTTCCAGTTTGTTCTTGTTCCCAAAGAATATTTTAAAAACTGAAACTGATATTGCATTTTAACATGAGAAACCTTAATCTACTTGTTATTCAAAAGATAAATACAGACTTTACTTTTGCAAACAAGTATCTTATGAATATTTTCTGGTGGATCATCATGTCATATTGTTTCACTCTCAATCTATGTCCAGTTTTATTACATTCTTGGATATTCTAAGATGTCATAATCCTGCCTCTAGAATTTAGTAGGTATTATTTCTTCTACTTGCAAACTTGTTCCCCCCAACCCACTTAGTGCAAAGACCATAAGAGATATATGGGGAAAATAATTTGTGAGAACAATGACAAAAACACAGCAACGCTGCAGTGATCTACCATGATTTAGTCCATATGCATACCCAGTCTTGTTTCTAGGAATTACTAATTTCCTTTTCATAAGTTCACATCTCAAAATTAACTATTTGCTCTCTTTGTCTTGATTTTATAACAACATGACAAATTTAGAGAAATAATAAAATAAAATTAAAAAATTAATATATCCTTGGTTTGTTGAAAGAATCTTCTGAAACTTTTTAAAACCAGGATAACATTTACTCTTCTCTACTATCTCCTTAATGATTACTGATAGTAGCCAAGGAATTCTTAGAATAAGTTTTCTCAGTACCTTAGATCAATATATCTGGGTCCAGAAAATTGGATTCATTTTGAGTAGCTGGGTGTTCTCTCACAATCTCTTCACTTATCTTTCAGTTTCAATTCCCCATGCCCAATATATTTCCCACTTTTTCCAGTCTGAAGATCATTCTCTTTGACAGGGAAGACAGAAATAAAATAGAAAGTTCCAATTTTTTTTCTCTTTCTTGTTTGCTCACTTTATGCCATCTGGTCATAATCAATAGGGTTACTCAGTTTTATTCTTGCTCAGGACAGAACTAGCATATGCTGTCCTCAGTTTCTTCTGAACTTTAGTCTTTATGATCCAATACTAACCCTTTGGTTAGATACCGAATGTTAACATATTTATTTTTCTTAGCTGTCAGTTTTTCCTGAGAAGATAAAAACTTCTCAAACTGTATATTAATTTTCACTTGTATACCCTAGGAAATCATTCAGTGTTTTTATTGTATTCATGTTAGAAATGTCTAATGGGGACACTGTTTGGCTAGATTATTTTCCTCCATGTAGCATGCTAATAAATAGGAGAAACTATTCAAGCTTTTCTGAATTGAAAACTGTGCTGCTGTACAAGAATCACTTGCTTATTTTTTCATTGGCCACACTGTTATTTTTCCCAACAAAAGTGCCATAGCCAATGTATGTATTTTCAAGAGATTTTACATACATATGCAAGCAAATATAGACATATATTATTTTTGCACAAATAGTGTGTCATTCTCAGGCTGTCACAACAAAATAAGAAAAGGTAGATTAGATAACAGTTCTGGAAACTATAAGTCTAAGATCAGAGTGATGGCAGGCTTGGTTTCATAGGTGGCCTCTATCTCCGACTTGCAAAGGGTTGCCTTCTCACTGTATCCTGAGACAGTTACTCCTAAGTCTGTGTGTATTGTGCATGTCCTAATTTCTTCTTATGAGGATAACAAGCACATTGGATTAGGAATCCTATATAACTTCATTTTACTTTAATTACTTCTTCAAGGGTCTTATGTCAAGAAGATAACTGTTGACAAGCAGTTAACATCCAAAATGTATAAAGAATACATAGAACTCAGTGAAAAACAAACATACCAAGCAAATAAACAAAAAAATGGGCAGAAGATCTGAATAGACACCTCTCTAAGGACAGTATAATAAGCACATGCAAAAATGTTCTTAATCACTTGTTATTATAGAAATGCAAATTTAAAAAAGGAGACAACTTGTACCAATGAGAATGACCTATATCAAAAGACAAGAAACATTAAGTGTTGGTGAGGTTGTGAAGACAAAGGAGAGCTCATTTTTGGTGGTACTGAAGATTGGTGAAGCCACTCTTGAAAGTAGTATTGCAATTCCTTAAAAAATTAAAAATTGAACTTCCATATGATTTAACAATACCACTTCTAAGTATCCAAAGAATATGAAAATATTAACTCAAAAAGATACATAAGACCCTATGTTTATGACAGCACTATTTGCAATAACCAAGAGATGAAATAAATTTAAGTTCCCATCTATGAATAAATGGATAAGGGAGAGCTGGGAGATATACACAAAAGAATACTACTCAGTCA
The DNA here is from genome assembly GCA_004363575.1 of Solenodon paradoxus. Taxonomy (NCBI): domain Eukaryota; kingdom Metazoa; phylum Chordata; class Mammalia; order Eulipotyphla; family Solenodontidae; genus Solenodon; species Solenodon paradoxus. The sequence goes on from RJWH01000056.1 coordinate 352,439, forward strand.
TTTAAAAAGCAAAATATTGACATTAATGTCAAGGAAATAATTTGGTAGTTATATTGTACCCATTTTACAGAAGACACTTAAGATAATTTTTCTCCATACTCTAATTATAAGCATATGCCACTCTTATCTTTATAATATAGTTTAATAATTTTAAAACGTCTTATTTGATGTGTATATCTAGAGTTATTATGTATATTTGTCAACAAATTAATAATATTAATACAGTAGATATAGCCTGATTATATTGTTAGCATTTTCCGTTAAAGAGTATAGCAGAATTTTGCATTTGTTTAAATCTTCTGTATATCTTTCAGCGTTTTAAAATTTTCTTCTTATAAGTGGTGCTCATTTCTTGATAGGCTATTAAGGTTCTTTTTCTCTCATATTATAACTGGTTATTATTTTATTAGACATTCAAACTGTACTCTATATTTTATCATGGTTCTTAAAACTGTGGTATTGTCTGTAATAATCATGTTTCTGTGTACATATATTCACACACAGATTGCATGATACTTTTAGCTCTAGCACATAGCATGACACTGTGTCATACAGACACTTCTAAATTATATTAACAATATTTTCCACCTAGTCATGTTGAAAAATAAGCTTATGTTTTATATTTAAAACAGTGGCTCTGTAATAAAAGTTCTGTTGTTTTATAAAACTTATTTTACTGTCATCAAAGTATTATTTCTGCCTTGCTTCAATGTAAAATCATAAAAAATATGAAAATGGAAGTGCATACTCTTAAAAGTAACAGAATCATTGAATGTTTTAATATCTTTGGCAAGACAAATAGCAGCAACAAAAACTCCCCAGAATATCTCAATGAGAAATTATCTAGTTGCCTTGAGAAAATTATTATGAACAAATTCATTTTATTTCATATTTACATAAAAATGCAAATAATTATATTAGTCAGTATCCCAAAACTGTTCTTTGAGAATGTAATCTAGAGTTTATTCATTGGTTAGAATGTTCTGTGCGGACATCACTAAAATTCTCTTTTTGAGACTTGTAATGGTAATTATGATATATCATGAGAATAAATATTTTGAATAAATGGGCACTTTCACCCTGAGGTTATCATAAAATATATGAGACTAACTATTCTTAGTATAAATTTTGTTTGCATATAACCAGTAACTTTATCTCAATAACTGTTCTAACATCTCATTAGATTGTACCTCTTGTCCTGTGAATCTTTTTTATATTATTATTCCTTTTATACATATAAACAGAATGCTATAATTCACATTTATTTGTTCACTGATTTCTTATATTTGGGGGTATTTCCTAACTTGATTATTATCTCACTGGCAGTAGGAAATATTCATTGAATATTTTTCTTACTACCACCTTCCCCACCCATCAGCTTCTACTGCATACAGTAGTTCTGACAATACAGACAAGAAATTTTTATTTTTAGTTAAAATAATTAACAAAATATCAAATTAAATTACTATAAAAAATCACCACATGTAATGTTTTAGTGTACTTTTGGGGACACAAATAATGAATTGTATAATAATTATTTGTTGTTGTCCAAAATTCTTTCCTTCTGTATGGTTTACACTGTTACAAAAATTATGACATATAGACATAGACAAATAATAATCATGAGGTAATAGATGCTCCAGAAACTCTCAGTAAAAAATGTAACCTCATTTACTGCTTTTTTTTTTACTACAGACATAAAATAAATAGAATTTCTACCTTAAAACAATATTCTGGTTTCTAAGAGAGTAAATTGTTTTAGGCCAATGACTCCACCAAAGCAAATAAATAATTGTATATACACACAAATAACTACCTTATAAGTAAGAGAAAAAGAATCTTATACAAGGGTTAAGGACCAAGATTTCAGAGAAAGAGGAATGCTCTAGAGTGAGTCCTATATTCTTTGCTTCTTTTCCCCTTTGGCAGTTTCTAATTCCTTAACTGCATCAAGTGAAAAGTTGAAAAGACAAACAGGTAGCTTTTGTTTAGAAATTACAACAAAGTTTACAGCAGTCTCAGTAATCAGATGAAGAGGAAAGAAAAATGAATATTCAAAATCCATAATGAAGAAAAATATTACAGGATTCCAGACAAGCCCTATGAAAGGCGATATTTAAGGAATAAAAGCATAGGGTACAATTTCCTTCACACAGACTGAAAACATTGACTGGATCAAGTAACTCGGTGTTTACTATAAATGCTTACCATAGGTAAAGCAAATCCACTCTGGAGAAAGATAGCATAATCCAGAAATTCACACAACCTCACAGCTAAATGGCTGATAATGGAAGAAAAATGAACAACAGAAAAAGACCAATATACAATTTGATGTTGGAAAAAACGGAAACACATTTGAACACTATAGTTGTTTTTAAATTTTTTTAATTTATTTTTTATTGAAGACATTATTCTGCAAATTAGAATGGTTTCCTATGTATAGGTTCCCCATTTCTTAGATATATTTCAGCACACCATGCCCTCCACCAATCACTAAGTGTTCTTCCTAATCGTTCAGTGGACTCCACCACCATTTACCCCCACCTGCTCCATTCCCTTTTGGTAACCTCGGTTCTGTTGCCAGTGTTTTAGGGTTGGTTATGTTTCACATGTTCCTTCGTTTTGTCTATAAACATTCCACTTATGACCAAAGTCATCTGGTATCTATCTTTCTTCTTTTGACTTGCTGCACTTAGCATAATCCCCTCTAGCTCCATCCATGTTGATTCAAATGACAGGGTTTCATTTCTTCTAAGGACTGTGTAGTGTTCCATTGTATATATGTACCACATCCTCATCCATTCAGCTGATGTCAGGAACTTAGCTATAATTTCCAGTTCTTAGTTGTTGTGAATAGGGAGGCAATAAATATGGAGATGTATAAATCTCTGCGGATGGGTGCTTTTGTATCTTTGGGGTAGATGCCCAGAAGTGGAATGATGGAATCATCTAGGATTTCTGTCTTCAGTTTTTTGAGGAATCTCCAAAGCGTTCTCCATAGGGGTTATACCAATTTGCACTCCCACCAACAGTGCAATAGTGTTCCCTTTTCTCCACATCTGTGCCAGCATTTGCTGTTTGCAGGCTTTTGGATAATAGCAAGTCTTTCAGGTATAAAGTGATCTCGTTGTTTTAATTTGAACTACCCTCATAGCTAGCTGGTAGGAACATAATTTCATGTGCCCCATCTGTATATCCTCTTCAGAAAAGTGTCTCTTCAGTTCCTCCTCCCAATTTTGATTTGATTGTCTATTCTTCCGTTGTTGAGTTTTATGAGTTATTTGTATATTTTAGATATTAAACATTTGTTGGAAATATTGAATACAAATATCTTCTCCCAGTTAGTAAGTTTCCTTTTGGTTTTGGTGATGTTTCTTTTGTTGTGAAGAAGAGCCTTAGTGTGATGCAGTCCCAGTTATTTGTTTTTCTTTTGTTTCCCTTGATGGTGGAGTTGAGTCCCCAAAGGCTATGACTGATGTCATGAAAGTCCTGTGTTGTCTTCTAAGAGTTTTATGGTTTCTGGTCTTATGTCCAAGTCTCTAATACAATTTGAGTTAGTTTTTGTGAATGGTGTTAGAGAGTGGTCTAGCTTCATTCTTTTGCATGTGGCTGTCTGGTTTTCCCAAAATCATTTGTTGAAGAGACTCTTTTTTCCATCGAATGCTTTTGGCTCTTTTATCATGGATTAGTTGACTGTATGTGAGTAGGTCAGTTTCTGGTGATTCAGTTCTATTCCACTGTGCCTCTGTTATTCCAGTACCACACTAATTTGATCTCTATTGCTTTGTAATGTAGTCAAAGTCTGAAGGTGTAATCCCTCCAGATTCCTTCTTTTTTTCCAATGATTATTTGGTTATTAGGGATCTTTTGTTATTTCATACAAATTTTAATAATTTTAGTTCATTTCCTAGAAATAAACCCATGCGATTTTAATGGAGATTGCATTAAACCTGAATTGCTTTGGGTAAGATGGACAGTTTAATAATATTGATTCTTCCCAATCATGAACAGATGTCTTCCCATTTCTTTGTGTCTTCCTCTTCTTCTTTTAAGAAGGATTTGCAGTTTTCATTGTATAGAATTTTAACTTCCTTGTTTACTTCCTTGTTAGATATATGCCCAGGTGCATCATTTATTTAAATTCTATTTTAAATGCTGGGATTTTCATGATTTCATTTTTATCTAGTGTGTTGTTTGTGTATAAAAATGCAACAGATTTTTGTGCATTCGTTTTGTGGACTGCCACTTTATGTATTCATTGATGAGTTCTAGAAATTTTTTGATAGAGTTTTTGGGATTTTCAATGTATATATAATCATGTCATCTGCAAATAACGAGAGTTTTACTTCCTCCTTTCCAATTTGGATTCCCTGTATTTCCTTTTCTTGACTAATTGATCTGGCTAAGACCTCCAGTAAAATGTTAAATAGCAGTGGTGATAGCGGACAACCTTGGCTTGTTCCTGACTGAAGGAAAATGCTTTCAGTTTTTTGCCATTGACTATGATATTGGCTGTGGATTTTTCATGTATGGCTTTTATTACATTAAAGTATTAACCTCCTAGTCCCATTTTATGGAGTGTTTTATCATAAATGGGTGTTGGATCTTGTCAAAAGTTTTTTCTGCATCTATGGATATGATCATGTATTTTTTTTCTTTTTATTCTTGTTGATGTGGTGTATGACATTAATAGATTTACGTATGTTTAACCTTTCTTGCGTGCCTGGGAAGCACTCCACTTGGTCAGATGGATGATCTTTTTGATGCATTGTTGAATTCGATTTGCTAATATTTTGCTGAGAATTTTTGCACCTATGTCCATTAGCGATATTGGTCTGTAATTTTCTTTCTTGATGACATCACTGTCAGCTTTTGGTATCAGTGTAATGTTATCCTCATAAAAAGTATTTGGGAGAGTTCCCTATTCTTCAATATTTTGGAAGAGCTTAAGAAAATAAGGATTAATTCTTCCCAGAAGGTTTGGTAGAATGCATTGGAGATGCCATCTGGTCCTGGGCTTTTATTTTTGTGGAGGCCCTGGATTACTTCAAATTCTTTGCTTGTGATTGTTCTGTTCAGTTTTTCCAGTTCTCCCTGGTTCAGTCTTGGCAGACTATACTTTTCTAGAAATCTGTCCATGTCCTCAAGTTTGTCCATTTTGGTGGTGTAGAGCTGTTCATGAAGTGCCTTATCATGTTTTGAATTTCTGTGGTATCTCTTTTAACTTCTCCCCTTTCATTAATGATTCTAGTTATGAGAGTTTTCGCTCTTTTTTTTGAAAGTCTCACCAATGGTTTGTCAATTTTGTTTATTTTTTCGAAGAACCAATTTTTGGTTTCATTGATCAACTGTATGGTCTTTGTGTTTTCTATTTCATCTATTTCTGCTTGTATTTTGATTATTTCCTTTCTTCTGCTGATTTCTTGGCTTTATTGTTCTTTCTCTAGCTGTTTTATATGTGAAGTTAAAAGTTGTTTGTGATTTTTCTTAATTCTTGAGAAAGGCATGGTTTACGATGAACTTTCCCCTCAGTATTGCCTTTTCTGCATTCCATAGGTTCTGGTAGCTTGGTTTCCTCATTCTCATTTGTCTATAAGTATTTTTTAAGTTCCTCTTTAATTTCCTCTTTTACCCAAGAGTCCTTCAGGAGCACATTGTTGGTCCAGATGATGCTTTTGTTCTCTCTCTCTTTGGTCAGATGGGCGCAGTTATTTTTGATTGATTCAACCTTTTGTTTCTTCTTTACTTTCTCCCTGGGGATGTATTTTGAGGTTACCCTGATTAGGAACTCTTTGGGCTTCCTGGATCTTAAAGCTTGCTTCATTTTCAGATTAGGGAAGTTCTCAGCCATTATTTCTTAAAATATGGTTTCTGCCTCCTTTTCTGTCTTCCTCTGGTACTCTTAGGATGTGTATGTTGTTCCTTTTGATGTTATCCCAGAGGTCTCAAATGATGTCTTCAATTATTTGAATTTTTTTAATCTCTTTGCTGGTTTGTCCCATTGAATCCTTCTGTCCTACCTTCCAGATCACTGATTCTATTGGAAGCTTCATCCATCCTATTGTTGAGTCCCTCTATTGAGTTCTTTATTTCAACCATCATGTCTCTTACCTGTTTGAAGTTTTGTTTTAATTCTTCTCTTTGCTTCCTGAAATCCTCATTTACTGCCTCTACTGATTTCTGGATTCCCATGAGTATGTTAATAACTGTTACCCTAACTTCCTCTTCAGGTAATTTGCATGTATCTGCTGTATTCAGATTTTTCCCTCGATTTTTGATCAGATCCATCATTTCATATATATTTCTGTTTGCCCTTGCTCTTTTGGGCATTGTTTGTATTTCTGAGGGTTCGTTTTCCCTGACATTGTATATGTTTGACTTACATAGGATTAGCAATTGGGGTGAAGTTTCTCTTTTACTCCCAATGTGGCATTTGGGGATAGCATTGGATTTGGTGCCTTATTGGACTACCTTTTTGCTGTAATCTAGGGGTAGGGTATCCAATGGGTGGGATACCCAATGGGCAGAGTATGCAGTGGGTGGAATATGTGGTAGGTGGGATTTCTTTTCGGTGGAACCCAGGCTCTGGAGTGAAATGGGAGGGTTTTGAGTTGGGAATTTCTTTGGTTGATTTCTGGTTACGGCTGCACCCAATGCAATTTCACTGTATGAGCTCCAGCTCAGCTTCTAGTACTCTGGCTCTCCTTTCACCCCCTCCCAGACTGATCCACTGTGTCTCTGTGTCTCAGCTCTATTGGACCACCCTCTTGCTTCTTCCACAGCTGGTCCAAAACCCTCAGTCTCTGCCCCACTGCAGGTCCAGAGATTCCTGAGCTCCATCCCAAATCCAAATCTGTGGCTTAACTGAGAACCTCACTGGATGCCTTCATCCACCATTAGTTGTCAGCTGATCCATATCCAGCTGAAATGTCTGTTGTTTCTTGGTGTTTGTCTCAGGAATATAGGTGATTTTTTTGTCTGTGGCCAGTGACCTGATAGTGCTTTCTATTGAGTTCCCATCTGGAAATCAATCCCTGAACACTATAGTTTTATAGAGTATATTTCTCTGTCAAAAATCTGCATTTTGTACTCTGAATCTTATTTTAAAACTTTAATAATTAAAAACGCACATTGTGACACTGAAAATAAATTAAATTGAAGTCAAGAATATAATGGATGGGTTAAAACCAGAAGAGGAACAGGATTTTTGAGCTGTAACATAAATGATTGTAAAATATCTAGCTATAAGATATAGGAAGAAAAGATGGCAAAATGTATTTTAATCTCTTTAGAATCATAGTCACATAAGATATAAAGACAAAATGTAATACACATGTAACTGGAGTTCCACATTAAAAGGAGAGGATGAAACATACGCAATACTTATTAAAATGTTGGCTGAGAATTTTCCAAAGCTGGAGAAAGGCATAAAGTTATGTATTTAAGAAGTATTATGAAATTCAAATAGGATGAGGAAAAACATACTTAGGTATTTATAAAATGCTGAAAACCAAATACAAGGAGATAAAAGGCATCCAGAAGAAAAGAAATACCTTCAAAAAGAGCAAAACTAGAATTGTCAACTAACAAGTCAAGATAAAATTTAGAAGAAAATAAAATATTATCAAGAAAATAATGAAAGAAAATAATGGACAACATTGAACTCTACAGTCAGTCAAGATATTCTTTTAAAAAAGTAAGATAAACACAGCTTAATACAAACAAAAATGAAGAGAATTTTCCCTATTTGGACCATATTAAAGTATATGAAAAATTCATACTTATGTTGAAGGGAAATGATTCCAGATGGATTCAGAGAAATTAAGGAATACAAATTCAATGAAAGAAGATATGTTTAAAAATTAAAATGAATACATATATGTCATATAAAACAATAATACCATTTTATGGAACGTGAGTACAGATAATACATTTAAGTAGTATTTCATCTCAGAATTTTTGGTTCACCAGATTTTATAGGCAGGAGCTGACAGTCCCTCACACTAACAACTTTCTCAATTTTTAGGTCCTAATTCCTTATCCCTTCTTCATTCATTGAGTCCTTTCTACAACTTTAGTGAAGCATAGCTTGCCTAATAGTACATAGGACTGCCCATAAATTCAGAGCGGCGATGCTCTGGGGCAACCCTCAACGGTGTAAAAGAGAGTCATTGGGTAATTTCATCCATCTCTCCAACATCTGTCTTATAGATTTAAAACAAGAAAGATTTATTCTCTCACAATTCTGGAAGACAAAATTGTGAAACTAAGGTGTTGATAGTATAGTATGTCTACAAATATTTTGGGGGATAATCCTACCTTACCTCCTTCAACTTCTGGTTTTTCCTGGTGTTCCTTGGCTTTTGGCAGTGTATCTCTAATCTTTGTATACATTGAAATATTGCTTTCTTTTCCTGTGGGTTGTGTGTTTACTTCTTTATCTTATGATGATACTTTTCATTAATTTTACCACCCATAGATGTAAGCCAGTATGATCACATCACCAGATGCTTAATTATATCTGCAAAGAATTTTTTTCTCTATATGAACACATTCATAGGTTCCAGTGTTTAGCATATGGACATAACTCTTTGAAGAATACTATATTGCCCATTACAGCCTATCCTCTAGACTCCTAAAATTCAGATCTATGTCACATGCAAGCAGTATTAATCTCATTTCAACTCCCTCCATTATAGCATCAACTCTAAATCAAAAATTTCATCTAAATCTCATCAGTTCAATTCTCATATCCAAATCTCATCAAAATCAGATATGGATAAGACTTAGAGTTACGATTCATCCTGGGGTAAAAATTTCTCTTCATTTGTGGTCTTAGAAAAAGTAGAAGTTTTCTACTTCCACAATAAAATGGTGAAAAAGAAATGATAGACTTTCCCATTCTGAAAAGTAGAAATTGAAAAGAATAAAAAGGGTTACAGATTCCAAGCACATTTGAAATTTAGTATGGAAAAGAACATTCATTTTCAAGTTCTGAGAATAATCCTCTGCAGCAATATGATTCACTGCCTGGACCCACAGTACTCTGCTGGCCTTTATCTACAGAGTAATATCTCCTTTTTTTTGAAGGGTAACATACATTTGCAAGTTGACTATCTCTACCAGTCTATTTCCTATCTGCAGACCTTTGGAAATCTGACAGTATTGTCTCATTTTAACCTGTTTCTCCTCCTTCAGTTGCAATGGGTTGTGTTGTTTCGTAACATTATGAAACAACTTGCAGATCTCCAGGTTATGACTTTAAAAAAAGGCATTCTATTGATACTTCCTTGATAATTCCATCAGATTATTCTGGGCTTCTGCTGAAAAGGTTGAATGGATATGAGTCATGAATCTAATCTCTTCAGCAAAAGATTTTCCAATCATAGCCTTGAACGTCTTTCCAAAGATACTTAATCAACATCAATTTCCTAATTTTAGCACCTTTTTCTCCCTCCCTCAACTTATGTCTTTAATTTTTATAAATTGCTAGAGAAAAAAAAGGCAATACTGTCAACACTTCGCTTGGAAGTACCTTCAGAGTCATCATTTATAAATTCTACTTTCAGCACAACACTAAACCAAATTCAGTGAAGTTTTCTACTGCCACAAAACAAATATTTAATGCCCTTTAATTTGCAACATGTTTCTCATTTCCTCCTAAGATTTCAACAGAAATACTTATAATGCCCAGCCATTTTTCTACCAACAGTCTGTGCAAGCAAATCTGGTCTTTTTCTACAATATTTCTCAAACTTCTTTTATGCTTTGCCCATTAACCAATTTCACAGTCACTTCTAAAAATTTACGTGTTTTTTGTTTGTTTTACAGAAGCACATAAGGACACATAAATTAAAATTTTTTATTTCAGAATTCCAAAGTTCAATTAAATCACGTTGCCAACATAGCTATGTTCTGGGAAGAACTTTATCTTGCCTCTTCCAGACTCTGGTGTCTTCAAGTGCCCTTTGTTTTGTGACCACATAATTCCTCTCTCTACCTCCATCTTTATATGGCCTTCTACTTCTCAGTGTATGTCTTCTCCTCTCTGCTTAAAGGATTTGCCATTAGATTTTGCATTTATCCTAATCCTGTGTTATTTACTTATCTCAAGATCTTTAATTATACCTACATCTAAATTTGGAATAAGAAGATCCATTTTCCCAAATAAGGTTACATTCACAGATTCTGGAATAAGCACATGGGCATCTTTTGGAGGGGGTCACAATTATACCCAATGTAATCCCTAACACGCTGAAGCCCAAAATATGTGACCTAATTGCTAAGATACATTTTATTGACTTATCTTGCCCACTTGATCACATTTTTTCTGGCATCATATTCCAAATAAACTCTCTGAAACCTATTTTTTTGTCCCAGCATTTGTTTCTGTGGGAATCCAAACTAAGGCATATAGGTAAAATAAAGTATTTGAAAGCAATAACACAAAAAACATGTGAGAATATAAATTAGTTTAAAATATTCCAGCATTTATTATCTGAGATGTAATAAAATTGCTAATTTATGGTATTTTTTAACAAATCAAACAGGAATATTTTGACCTTTAATGACTAAAGTAAAAATTAGAAGCACGGATAAAAAAGTTAATAAAAGAAAAAAATGGAATAAAAGATTCTTCACGTTTTTATAAAAGAATGATATAGATACCAACACAAATATTTCAGTAAATATATCAAATGTAAATATGACCAATAATTTAATTAAAATATTCTCATAGTGGCTAAAAACAAAATCAAATACATGTTGTTTCTAGAACATGATTGAAAAAGTTGAAAAGAAAAGAATGGGAAAAGATACTACGCATGCACTAATTCTGCTATATTATGCATACATAGTAGCTGACTATGCAAGTCTTATTACACGAGATGAAGAGAAATATTTCATAAAGACAAAATATCAATCTACCACAAAATGTGACAATTCACAGAGCTAATAAAATTTCTATTTTGCCAAGATGGGTGGGGGTGGTATAAAAATCACCATCTTCCATCATCTTCCATTTTATAAAAGAAAGAACTTCTGTAATATAAATAGAAGGAATATATACTGAGAATAAAGAACAGAGCTTTAAGGAAACTAATTTATGAAAAACTCAATACATTGCCCATACTGTTCTATTAGATTATATTACAGATAGAAAACTTTAGTACAAACTTATCAGTGCTTTGCAAATTCTACTCTACTGATAAACTCTTCTCCATCAAAAATATTAACTTATCAGACTATTCATGCTTTATATTTTTATAAGTGCTCTCATTATAACTAAATAGTAAGCACACAGTGCAATATGGAATATGAATTTTTAGGTTTCATGTACATTTTAATTTATAAAATAAAATCTTAGCTCACCTGTTCAAGTATTTTAAGTTTTTTGACTTGTTTTTCATGCCTAGAAGAAAAACAATGTTTTTAATTCTACCTATCACCCTACCTGTTAACCTCATTGCAGTAGAGTCCAGTCATTAATCTCTTATATCCTTTCCTCCTTTACCCAAAGCCAGTTTCCAAAGATAGTAGAGTTTAATTTTTTCTTTTGTAATATTCATTTCCTTAGCAATCTTACATCAATGTGATCTTTGAATTTTAAAGTTTTATATTATATATCTGTGTCTATTTGCTTGAATGGCATCACACTTAATGATTCAATCTTAGTCAACTGAGCCATCTCTTGTCTGAGATACTTATACAAACTTGACCGTTACATGTCTAGTTTCCCCTTTAAGAAATTATCTGAATAAGCAGTTATCTTCTGAGCTGTCTAAGCTTTTGTTTTCAACCACTAAAACACACAATAAGGCATATTTCAAACCTCTATTCCAACCAGAAACCAGAGTTTTCTCTGAAGAGAGATGAATGTTCCAGAGATGACATCTTTCTAAAAAGTAGCACTTGCCTATCTAAATGCACTGTTTAAGCAGGAGCACTGCCATCCATCTTAATCAAGAAAAAATGTTTTCATGATTACTCTAGTTACTTGTCATTCAACTGCCTAGGTTTAATAAACTTGCCTGAAAAATAAGTGCTTCATTCTGTGATTTGTGATGTGGTTTAAAGTCCCTGTAGTCAGATGAGTGGTGTTTGAACAGTCCAAATTAAAATGTAAACACTTGAGAACTAGATTAAATTATGTATCACCAGTTTCTCTTTAAAGTTCCAAATTCACGTTGTCTTTGAAATTGAGTATTAAATTGCCCCTGGTGGTGCTGAGTTTTTCCTGTCTTTTATAAATTTATATCAGTATCCAGTATATTATTTTAAGAAAATACAACTTACCAAATTTATTTTCTGAGAAGTGCCAGAGTGTTGTTCTGAATAGATGGCGAGCTATTTTTCCCTTCTCTCAAATAAAGTCTCTTTTGGGGTAAAACCGATTTACAAGGCACCCCACTGTGATTAAACATAACAATAGAATGTTTGTATGGTTTTATTTTATTCAATCTTTAAATATTGATAGGAAGTAGGTATTTTTCCAGGTTTCATAGATGAACAAATTGAATTAAGAGAACATTTTTTTTTAGATTCCTCAAAGCCTAGTTTGATCCCAATATATTTTAAATAAATTGTGGGAGGTTGGAGGATGACATGGTCAAACATCATGGAATGCTTGTGTCTATTACTTTTTTTTATCTAGCTTTAGTCCCCTCTCTATCATATTATCCAACCATCTGTGTCTATATCTCTCTTTCCTCTAAATTGTTGTTCTCAGCGAGCCTGGGAATGCTCTATATTTCTGCTAAAAGGTTTCAACTGAATCAAATATTGCAGAACCCTAGAATGCTCAGGATCTAACAGAATACAGGCTGGCCTTAGCAGTGAGTTCAGAATCCTATTAAGGTGCAATGAGTGGTGAAGGCAGGACAATGCAGTCCTCTCTTTCTTGTATGTCCACTGGTTTGTTTATTCCTTCATGTCTAGATAAGTTTCCTAGGTACTCTAGATACTGGGTTAATGAAACTATAGTCTCTATCCTCAACTTGATAAGACTTCCGACCAAGTAGCTCCTTAAATGTTTGATTAAAGTTTATATCAATATTGTGTCAATTAAAAATCATGAAGCAAATATTATAGCTCTAAATATCTCAGACTACATTTTAGATCTATGTCTTTGGTGGCAACTGCTAAACTGTTTTTATTATATTGAGTATTTATCTATTTATTTATTTATTTTTAAGGAAAGTATTGAAGGAAGAACTGAAGAACAGAGGCAGGCATGCAGGAAGAGAAAGGAGGAAGAAGTACTTTATTTATTTTTATTTTTATTTAGTTGTCCATCTTGATTTTTCCTTCTGGCCCTGGGACACAGACCTGGGACCTGTGCTGGGCTAAAGGCACCTGACCAAACCACTACTCCACCTAGGTACTCTAAGGTTTTGTTTTTTTGGTTTTTATTTTTAAGATTCTATTGTCTTCTATATTCTTATTTAAATTTTCCTCAAAATCATATAAAAATTTTAGTCAATTGAGTATCTGGAAAATTGTGTTACCTCCCTTTGCAACCTTATATTTTATATCAGGTCACAGACATGATCACTTAAAGTTATTATGCAGGGAACTACAATTACATCCATGAGAAATCACATAGGAAATTTCACTTATGTTGAGAGACCTGCTTCTATCAGTTATACACATATATATCTGCACACACACATATATATGGAGATAAAATGTGAATGCTTTATATATACATATGTATGTATACACATGTATATACATGTATATACATAAAATTTCTGCCTATTCTTCTTCCTTTGGGATTGTACTCTGCAGATGTATGCTGTCATACTTGAGTCAGACACCAACTAGCACTGTCATTCTTGCTACAGTTGCAAAAGTGGCCCTTAACCCTCTCACCCCAACTTTGATTTATGTGTTATAATATACACGGTGATTCTAAGTCAATGCTTAGCTCTTTTAAGGGCCTATGCTGCACCGAGTAGGGTTAACTTAGGAGTTTTATCCCAGTTAAAGGATATAGTTGAAGTCTGCTTGGTCTGAGTCTGTTTACATTGACAGAACACTCATAAAATATGAAGGAAAATGTGGTTTTGGCACAGAGCGGCTAGTCAAAGAGCCTGGAGTCGGAAGCCAGGTCCAGAGGCACTCTTTCAGATTTCCCAGGCATTTATTGTCTCGAACCAAAGGCTGAGTGTCCTCTGGAAACACAGCTCAGTAATGGCACCCACCAGCTTCCTCACCCTGGATTAAACATTAGAGACCTGTCACTTCTAACTTCGAGTGTGATTTCTGGTTCTCTTCTGCCTGGTGTCAGGAAAGATAGTGTTTGATGATGCTGAAGAAGATTGAATTACAGTACTTGGATTTTCTTGTAATTCAGTCATTTAGTGACTCAATTTATGACTTAACTATAAAGAAATTCATGAATGTTTAGTGAAAACTTTTTCTTAACAACAGCAAATTAAGAGACTGATGTTTTGGGAAAGATAGGTCTTTGAAGGCCATTTTTCTCTTTTTCTTTTCTCTTTTTAATTTTTTAAGGGAATTTACTTTTATATACATTTCTTTTCCTGGCCAGAATGAATAAAGTCATTGCAAGATGATGTTCACTAAAGATCCCAGGTTTCAGGCTAATGTTGCTGAATACTATAGGCCTTCCTTAAAAAAATAACAGATAAAACCAAGGACTGGAATTTTTGTAAAAATTTAAAAAATATAAAGAATATATAATTTAAAATCTCTGCTGAAAGCATTTTGTATTTAACCTTCCCTTCTTCCCTCCCTGCCCCTCTTTTGTGTTTTTCCTCTCTCTCTCTCTCCCCACCCCTCCAACTGCATACACAGATTCTTTCAAGAACTGGGACATTCAGTACTATTGAGCTGTTGTTTTTCATTATTCATTTGGTTTCTGTAGTTTTCCATGGGCAGGGTACTTTCACTTTTATAAAAACTGAGAAAAAACAATGTTGTCAGTATCAATAAATCTATATCCAAAGAGAGTCACTTCTTATCAAGGTTTCAAACGTGCTTCATGGTTTTCCCGTCTCCTGTCCGAGCTAATCAACAGTGATGCTTCATATATGCAGGACACCCAATGCCAACTTTCATACTGTATTCCATTTTGGAAACAAGAACTTAGATTACTTATTTATAACTGCATAAAGTCCTGCTGTTGAGTGCTGTCTGTGAAACCCAGGGACTGGCTTGAGGCAGATGTAGAGGCAAGGGTGGGGAGGACAACGGCTAGATTCTGTGGGAAAGTGGAGGGAAATTTTGTTTTCTACCATAAATTAAATAGCCTAATTTAACCCTCCACCGGTAATATGAGAACCAATTAATGTATTAATGGCCAGAGTTTACAATACTATCAAGTTTTAGAAAATGGAAACTAGGAGTCAATTCCACTTAAGTACTCTTTGAGGCATTTTCTTTTCTTTTGTGTAGCCAAGACAAAGTTTTGTGCAGAAATGAGAATTCTGAAAGATTTTGAAACAAAATTGGTTAGTTTTTGTAGTTTCTTTAATTCTTAGACAAGAAGTGTTTTAAGTATTAACTGCCTGATATAAGTTACAGGAAATGATAAAAAGTGGTAATAATTATTCCATTATATGTAAATTTTATTTTTCTGGTTCAAACTTTAGAGGCATTTTATTTTTTACTCTTAAAAAATAAAAAAAATGTGGTATGGTTTACTTTACCTATGAAATATGGACACTCATTCACACAGCAGATGATACAAGTTGTAGTCTTGCCTTAAAACTCTTGAACATTTTTAGCTCAAATCATATAATATTACTATCTAATCACATGTAATTTGTCAAATCTCAGCATTTAGAATATTTTTAATTCAGAGAAAGCTATACATATTTAGCAACTAATGCATAGAGAAATGATAATAACAATCTTACCATTTAATAGCAATTATTCAATTGGTATACATCTTCAGCTTTCATACTGTAAGTGGTTTGGAAAGATCAGAAGTGGGGTGAGAGTTATACTTGCTTTAAATAAAAAACAAAAATAATTTTTAGCATAAAGAAACTATGTGTATTTCTAATACCCAAATATTTACAGGAATTAAGTCAGTGTAATATTCTGAGGACAATGGACATAATTAAATTTGATTAAATGTGGTTTTTAAATTCTTATAAATGTGGACCTTAATGAAGACTGGCTTCTGTTGAGCCCACTGATTTAATTTGGGTGTACTGTAATCTACAGGACCAGAGTAGAAGCAGTAATTCTGTGAGGCCATCATAAGCTCACTAAAAATGCACTGATAATGCTTAATGGCGTACAAACCACAGCTTTTTGCATCCAATTTGTAAGGTCCCCTCTTGCCATGGCTGCTGCTTACTGTTCAGTGCTATTGATAGTACAGTAGTTCTCAAACACACCCCAGAAAATGAGAGGTAGTTTTAAAACAGGATTTGAAGTCATCAAAGTACATATAAAGCCAGTATTTTAAGAGTGTGTAGCACATGGCTAGGATAAAAAAATTCTTATGTATTCTTAATCACAGTGAGTTTGGTTAGCTGTTAAGTACTGTATAGTGTACCTAATCAAAAACTCAAACATCCTACACAATGGAAGAAAAATAGTTACTCTCCATGAGCATCTATTGTTTCCTACCTCAGCCTTCCCTGGACTAATGAAAAATTTACTTTTTAATTATTTGAAGGAAGTGTCAACAGTACAAAGAAATATAATGTTCAACTCTTTGCTCACCATCGAGTAATACACATAATAAATTAGACTGTAATAGGTTTAAGCTAACTGAAGACTACACAAAACTGGATGACTTCCCTCCATCCATATTATGCACTTTTTTCTCTTTACCCATAATTGAATAGGACCACATTAAAGCAAAATTAAAATAAAAAGGACAGTTTTCCAACATACTTGGCTTTCAGATGAGACTGTTCTGATAAAGTATGAGAACCCTTGCTATGATATATATGAATATATGTATATGCATATATATGTATGCATTTCAAATATCAGTTATGTATGGTGGATGATTTTGTTCAAATGAGGCACATTTACTGTGATGATTCACAGGAAGAATGGGAGGAGGGAAGGACAAAGGAGAGAAAGCTCCTTTCAAGGCTTCCTGCATTCAAATGTGTAGAGGTCTTTTCACTTTCACTATTTTCAAAAAACTCTAAGATAAGTTTTCAATCCAAAACTAGTTTTTTAAGTTTCAGTTTCCTCAGAGGAAATGTTTTATATGAATATATGGAGAGAACAATTGTAAAATCCTCTGAGTTGTGGGTTTGAAACATACTTTGACTCAGATTTCAAATAGAAACAGCAAAAAAAATATTAGGAAAGCATGCATGTTAATCAGTTAACTTTTATCAAATGGTATTGCTTTGAATATTTCAAATAGAGGAGGCAATTTGGAAGATTTGATGATATTCATTTATTCTCTTATCTATCCAAAAAATGTATATTACTCATGTCTTTCTTCTATTAAATATTATGGTGATATAATGCAATTTTTCTGGAAGAGTTATAGTATATATTTTTTAAAAGTCATGTACAGTACTGAAAAACAGCTGGAAAATAAATCCGTGTCCTATCATGCATAGAGTATGACTGACTATATGCATGTACAAGTTCCTTGACCATGCTAGTCACTAACAAGAGGCTGGTAACACCTTCCTGACTGGTCTGAAAATGACAGAAATTGTGTGAAGACACAATCCCAATCACACATTGAGTGCTGAGCAAATTATAACTCTGCAATAAAAAGTTAGTAAATTGTCAGCTACCATATGCCTTATAATGTAATGTCTTATATTTTCACTCCTCTTCCAGCCACTCAGGATACCACAATGCTGCCAGTCACAATTCTGTTCATGTGATGATCCTATGCAAAATCATTTGCATGCTGTTACAATTTCTAACATTTCTTAATAATCCCTAAATTTTTTCTACATATGAGATGAGTGAAAGCACTACTTAATTACATGCACTTTAAAAATTCAACTTTGTAACATATCTACAATGAGGCAAGAACACAAGAATAGTGAATCTACTTGAAAAAATATAGCAACCTTGATATATTTTATGATCATTTTAAATTATAATGGGGAATGATAGTGAAGTTTGGTACAATTTTTAGAATGGAAAGTTATTATTTTGGAATTTTTTTGCTTGTACACATAGAAAAACTATTGATTTTTTAAAAATTTGAATACTGAATTTAAAATATTGATTGACAAAGATAACTAGTCATGAATGATAAATCTATTTTACATGCCAGTTTATAATCTCGTGTTTAAGTAATTTAACTGACTGGGAAACTTGAAAGGAATAGTGGTAAATTTTTTATTTTTCAGCAGCTTCTCATGTTCGTTTTGTATATTGGTGGAAGCCAGCAATTGAGCGTCTAGGATAATTTCAAGCTTTATTTATATCAGTCAAAACTCATAATTTACAAGCATGTTATCAAAATTTATTATGACTTAAATTTCATAGAATTCATTATTCATACATGCTTCATGTATTATATTTTATTATCTTTTGATAATAATTTTGATGGAATATTTTTGTCTTTCCCTCTGCCTCCACCCCTGCTTTCCCCCAAAATTCACAAAGTAGTAAATGGTGTACTTCTGGAATTTGAAATATCCAAATATTCCCATGCGTCTTCCTTGCATATTCGTGTTTGGTTAGGCACTAAGTTCTATGGACAGATTCTCTTTATTCAAACTCTGCCTTCCAATTTCCAGTGTTGCAGATGAGAAATCTGATGAGTCTATTAATTTCCTTTGCTAGTGTCCTCTTTATCACTCAAATAATTTACATGTTTTTCTATTAGTCTTTGCTTCATTATTCATTAGTCTGGTTTTTTTTTGGTTAATTTTAACTGGCAATTGTTGAGCCTCTTCTACTTGCAAATTCAAATTTGGACATGGAGAGCACCTTCAGTTTGGCCCCCATGTTTCCTTGGTGTGCCCATTCTACTGGCTTTAATTTTTTCTGACAAGTCAAAGATGCTACAGGTTCATCTTGTATATTTATTACCCTCACTTCTAGAATCAGCTATTTCTCTAAAAAACTTTTTTATTTAATTGGAGGATGGCATTAGAAATCAAAATCTGAACACCATTTATGCCTTTTACCCTAAGGAAGTGATGTTTCTAATATTCTTAGTGAACAGAGCTCTGAAATGCATACTAATACTGTATACACAAAAATCTTGCTTGTTGGGGCTCTAATCCCAATTGTGATGGTGTTTGGAGATAGACCCTTTGGGAAATAATCATGCTTAAATTAAGATGTGAGGGTGGAACCCTCACGATAGGATAAGTGCCTTTAAAGAATAGTAAGAAGGGATCTTTCTCACTCTCTCCAGTCAATCTTCTGGCACTCTTATGGTATA
This sequence comes from Solenodon paradoxus, assembly GCA_004363575.1. Lineage (NCBI taxonomy): Eukaryota > Metazoa > Chordata > Mammalia > Eulipotyphla > Solenodontidae > Solenodon > Solenodon paradoxus. Next base: position 371,808 of record RJWH01000056.1, read on the forward strand.
TTTTCCAACCTCCAGAATTCTGTGAAATAAATGTGTATTATATAAGCTATTTTGTTATTGATATTTTGTTATAGCAGCTGGAGTTTATTAAAATACTTGATTATTGATATGATGAATTCTAGCTAACGTTCGTTTATACATTTAGGAGATTAACTTTTTTTTTAATTAAAGTTAAACTGCATGAACAAAACATTTCTTGTTTATCCTAATATATCATTTTAATTATTTGGAAATCAAGCTATCTAAACTACAAATATATTAATCTTCAACCACTTAGATCTGAGGAATTCGAAGTAAAGTCCCATATTATAGGTTTCTTTTATAGTTTTATTTGTGTCAGCATACCATAAAATAATAAGCTCATGTGAAAGCATTTCACCAGGAAAAACAGTGAATGTTCTTGTCTTGAGTGAATTAGCAGGCTGCATTTTCTAGTAACTGACTCGTAGGACATTTTTGTAATGTAAGTAGCAGAAAGTTTAATAAGCTCCTTCCTGATAGTGTAGCTTTTGTAACACATGAGATACAATAAGGTATTGGAATATCAAATATTCAAATTTAAATCACATTTAAAATTTTAAATAAATTAAGCTATTTGCAGATAGAAGTTTAAGCTATTTTCATGTACTCTGTTGTATTACTGAATAGCATTACTTAGTAAGAACCATAGAAATTACTATGCAAAATTCATTGCATCTAAACATGATGGAGTTGCAGATATTTTATTGCAATTAAAGATAGATCCCAAGAACAAAGAAGTAGGGTGATACTAATTTTACATGTGTGTGACTTTGTGCATGAGTGAAGCAAATTGATTTTATTTTGTATTCTTGCTGTGGTCAGCTCTAGTAGAACTTGATTTGTCATTCATTCTTAATTCTAGTCAACTTATAAAATAGCTCATCAATTATTTTGCATTCCTAGCTTTAGGCAAAATTTTATATTTTGTTTTAAGGGTAATTATTTTTACCTTACAAAAATAAAAATACACAGTATTTATAAATAAAGAATTTGTGCAAATTAAAGACATATCTTATAATTAGTTCTAAAGGTCACTTTAACATATCTTATTATTTCATGATATTAATTGAGTAGACATACTTCAGGAAGAATGTTTTAAAGACAATCGGCATAACACAGCAAACTTCCCAATCAATGTTTTTGAAATCGGAATCTCCAGTATTTGAAGAGAGGGTCAAATCTTACCCTATGATGAGACAATTGGTCTACATTTATTATATTGTGAATCCTCAGGGAGCTAAATTTTGTTTATGTTCTTTTTTGACATAGTATTAAAAACTTCTTAAAAACTGCAATTAAAATGATATTTGGGTAAAATGCTTGGGGCAACCTCCAAAAGCTCCACAGAACTCCAGCAAATACACTTGCAGAATTAATTGTTCCAGACACATCAAAGTCTTTCACATTCTGACCCGTGCCTCATGGTTGGTCTCATCTCTTAGTGTCTCAAATACAGACAAATATAGCCCTTCTAGCTATGGCTTTCTTAGGATCCGCCACATACCTTTTCATCTACATAGTTCTGTGCTTTTCTTTTTTAAGCTGAAAATATTTTCCTTCTCTAGACTTCTTGGTATATTTTTTAAATGTTTATTTATTAAACTTGTGTCAAGTCTTAGTTGAAAAGCCTATTATTTGGGGAAATCTCTGAATTCCTCTGTCAGTGTCAATTTGCTTCATGTTTAGTGTTCCATCAGGACTGTATGTCCCTTGGCTACTGGTAGGAATCTGTACTCTCCTCCCAAGCAAGGAAAAGATAAAACCTTTGTTGCTTCCAACAAACAAGGAATGAATGGGACATTTCCAGTGTGACTACCCCTTCCCCAAGGAGGAGGTCTGATTGCCCTGGTTGGCCAGAGTCTGGCATTGATTGAGCTACATTTCCCCAGTGGACATTGGGAAATGGTACAGGTCTACTCTTCACCTTCACCTTTCTGACCCATGTCTATGAAGCAGGTTTACAGTCTTTGTAGTTATGGGCACCTGAGACTAATTATGTATATGCGTGCTCTATTCTATACAGACAAAATCTATATTGAGTGTGTCTTAGGCCTTCACTGATTACTGTAACACAGTTTATGAAAAGGTCTTTATCTTTGGGGTTTGAAGTCTTTTCCAGATTAATAAACTTGTATCTTATTTTTCATTTTTTGCCATATTTAATGTACATGCATGAGTGAAAAATATAAATGGAATAGAGTAATAGATTTAAGGTGTATAAAATGTGTAACATGCAAGTTGCCATTCATTAAAATGTCAAAATCCTCCACCAAGCTGTTAGTTTCTATAAGACCAGTAGGAGCCCCAGTGACTTGTACAGGCACAAGCATAAAGCAGGTAACTAACAAGGGTGCATTTAATAAACACATGTTCAAAATATTCTGAATAGAGTTTGACTTGATGTTGCATAGAAAGTGAATTAGAGTGGTGGCGAAAGAGATGAGGCGGGAGGACTGGAAGTAGCACAACTAGTGGTACAACTAGTAGAGACTTTGAATATGATCTAACCAGCTTGAATCTCAATTCTAATATCTCACTTGTTGTGGAAATTTAAGAAAGCTACTTTCTGTGCTTCTATGTCTTCATCAATAAAATGGGAATGATAATGATATGTACCACAAACAAGGGAATTGAACAAGTTGGGACTTTTAAAACACTTACTACAAAATAATATAAATTCTTAACAATCAAACAACTGGTCAATCAACAGAATTGTTAGGAAATATTTCAGTAATGCTGATGGCTAGAAACTAAAAGACATTTGTATTGGTGACTGAAGGAGTGTTGCTGAATGGAGAGGAGAATGTTTGTTACTTAGACTTTTCGGGGATTAGTGCACTCCAGCTTTCCACTCATGGAAGTGACATGGTTATATCACTTAACATACTTAACTTTCCAAATATCAGGTTGTTGACTTCTATCTTCTGACACTCAAAGAGAACAGGATATCATTCTATGCGGTGTCTATCCATTTGGTTCCCTATGCTTCCATTTCCCTAAATCATTGTTGTGAGAAAATGTAATCATTGTGTCAACTGTTTGAGTCAATCATATTAGAATATTTTATAAAATATCACATGTATTTTCATGTCTGAAATAAAATAATTTTACTCATATAGATATAAAGCTATATAGTTACCATTTTTCTAGTACAGTCAATAGATAAATCTAATTGCTATGATTTCAGATTCATATGATAAAGCAATTAGCAAGAGATTTTTGTTGTCCTAACCAGGGTAAATCTAATAGATTTATGATCTTTATTAATTGCAAAAGTGCACTCATTCTGGGAGGATGACTTATAGAAGGCAGTTCTTCTTACTGGCTGATGATGCTTGATAAGCCAAGACAGCTGAGCAGCAGCAGCCCCTTCTTTCTAACATGGGGGAAATGTGTGTAGGGCAAAATATGCCAACCACAAGCAGAGGTCCTGCTAAGTCTTTAACAAAGAAGATGTGAAATTGTTTGTGACTGATATTTCCTAGTTTGGAAGTTGGTTTCAACATAGTCTAAATCTATTATCGTATACAGATGACATTATTTTAATTTACTGTGAAAAAGTTGCAGAAATTATAGGATGAAGATGGGTTCAGAAAACATGTATTAAGTACTCTCAATGTACCTGGCACTGACCTAAACATACATATTTGAAAATGAAAATAGAGTAAATCAGAGCTAGGCATTTATTTTCCAGTTTAAAAAAATGAAAAACTTTTCCTCTTGTCTTAATAATAACCATGAAGATTAGGTGAGGTCATATAGGTAAAATATGTATACACCCTAAAGTATTTACAGATGTTAGTTAATTCTATATTTTTAGTGATTTAGGAATCATTATTTTGGATAAATATAAATTATCAGAATAGAAAAATATTATGAATAAGAAAAGAAGAAATGTTTCAATGTCATCTTTGCTATGGAAAGTGATAAAATTTAAGCTTAATCATTTTATTCGCTTCTAAAAACCATGCTTCTTTAAATTAGATTAAGAACTCTAACTTTAATATAATTTTTCAAATCCTATTTTAGCAACTTGCTGCCTGAATTTAATTTCTCTATGTCTTCTTTTTACCTTAGAGTGAAAATCAAGTACAAACTTATCTATACCTATGGCTTTCATCAAAAGAATATCTGGACACTGCATTTTCAAACTAAAAGTGTTATAAAGTACTTTAAAAATGAATCTTAACAGGAGTGACAATCAGTCTCTACATGGATAATAATACTGAAAGGATTGTTTTTCATAAATCTGTAGTTTGTAGGTTCCCATTTTTAAGTCATAGTTCTTTGTTCAATCAACAGAAAATAGGGCCTACTTAATACTTAGTTTCCTGATTTCTGTTTAATTTATAGATTCAATTCCAGCTAAAGAGAGTATACTGAACTCCAAATTATGTACAAATAACTAAAAAATATTGATTCTTTGTGTTTAACAATTCTTATTAATGTCAGTTATTTACCAATTTCATTTGCTTCAATGAGTATTATTTCAATACCCTATTTTTATTTCATATTTACCTGCATCTATTCATATGTAAGCCCGATATAGTCCATCCAGTCTGTGTCCATAATGTTCTAATAGTCCACTCCATACGCAACATATTTCAATAGTTTTTTTCATACCAGAACTGAAATGTAAGCATGTAAAATTTTTGTGAACTGGACTGTAATATATCAAAAACAATACACTGTATTCATGTTGACAGCTGATATCTGATGTGAAAATAGAGTATTTTCCTCCAAATGTCAGTATCCTTCCACTTTACATTGCATTGCATTGATACAAAGAAGAGGAAAAACTACTGTGAAAAATAAAATCTCTTTTACAGATACAATAACCAAAAAAAAAAAAAACCAACAGCAACAAAACAAGCAAAAATCAAAGCTGTTCCAATGTTTTTAATATCCGAAATTCTGACACACTAAGTGTGATAATCTGCTGCAAATGTTTGCAGAAAAATATACTAGTCTTCTATTGCTGTTCTAACAGATTGCCATAAATTTAGTGGCTTTAAACAACAGATCAAAAGTCCAAAGGGGTCTCATTGGGTTAAAATCAAGGTGAAGCAGCAGGGTCATGTTTCTTTCTGGACATCTAGGGGAATGTGCTATAATAAAAATTATTTAGTCTTTGTCCCTTATTTCGGCACACAAATCCTAAAACCTGTGAATCTTCTGAGTGATAGGAATATCTTTGGTATGCTAATACAATAAGTCTTGGCTGAGGGACTTCTAAATAACTTCAGGATGAAGACTGGTCACAAGAAAGAATAAGTCTTGATTTTCAGCCTCACCCCAATCTTGACTTCAAGGGAGAAGAGAGGTGTTAGAGGTTGAATTCAATTGCTAATGGCCAATGAAACCTCTCTTTAAAATCCATTAATAGTGTTTAGAGCATGTCCAGGCTGATGAACAGAAGAAGATCGTTCTGGGAAAGAGACAGGTCTAGAGAGAGCTCAGAAGCTCTGCAAGCCCTCTTCCCTCTACTTGTCATGTGTATCCCTTTCATTTGGTGATGGTTAAGTGTTTTTACTGAGTTTTGTGAGTTGTTCTAGCAAATTATGAATCTGAGGAGGAGCCATGAGAACCTTTGGATTTATAATCAGTTAGGTAGAAATGTTAATAGTCTGGATAATGTGCACCAGTGGTCTGGTTGGTCTTAAAGGTCCAACCATTGTTTAGTGGGGTCAGAATTGAAATGTTGGGCAACAAGTTAGTTTGGAGAATTGAACACTAGATGTTTGAAAGATACCATATATTTTCTGTTGGGAACAAACTTCTCAGAGAGAATCTCTTGTCTTTTCAATCTTCTTAAATCCTGTTTTCCTTGCCCCAGGGCCCTTTTCTTCCTCAAAGCTAGCAATGGCTAGGTTCCCTATACCTGCTCCCTTCCCATCTTACACATTCTTGCATCTCCACACCTACCCTGCTCCCTCAAACACATGCCTTAATTCTCAATTTAGTCTTTCTCATATCATATCATTCTGGCACTAACTCCTGCCACTTCCTAACAAGGATTGTGATTATCTGAGGTTCAAGGGATAATCCCAGATAATATTATCATAAAGTCAGCTGTTAAGTAACCATCATTATCTGCAACTTTAATTTCTTTTGCCACATAATGTAACATAATCACAGGTTAGGGAATTAAGTTGTGGATATTTTTGAGGGACCACTATTCTGTCTACCACAAATGGTGATAACAGAAATTATACTGTTTCACAGGAGAAGACATTCAATAACCTAAGGATTTAATGTATTCCATAAAAGTTAGGTGTTTGCCCAAAGTATTTTGTGCTGCCGGAATATTGAGATATCAAATATTTACTTGAATATGTGAAAAAGAAAGAACACATTCCAAAATGTAAGATTTAATTGTTAGGGCTTGCTCTGTTCTGCTTTAGTAACTCTGGGCAAATCATGCCAATGTTCTTGAGTGTCCTCATCAATGGGATGATAATCCCAGTCACAATTCAAAAAGTTGTTGAGAGAATGGAATGAAAGAGTGTAAGAGAATCTACTGGAAATTGCAGGAAATCTTATAGTGCTTGTCATGCACTGTTATACCATTTGTTATTGGCTTGTAAAACAAGATATTGCTTCATAACAACTCTTTGCTATGATGTTGCTTAAGCTATAGGAGCAGTGAAGGTTGGACATCTCAAAAGTTTCCTTTTAACTGTCCTCTTCCCATCCTACACATTCTTGCAGGCCATCTGTCTCATTTTTCAAGAAAAAAAATTATATTTATTTATCAAATTATATTTGATAGAAATTTCTTTTGGTTAAAAGAAAACAAATCAGGAAAACAACAGAAGTATGAAAATAAAGGAAGATTTATGTCATCACTGTTCCCACTCCTACCCCATGTTGAGAGAGAAAAATGAGGAGAATTTATAATAGGTTGCAAAAATTTGAAGTCATGATACAAAGTATGGTGACAGAATAAGAAACAAGCTTAAGGATAAGAGATTTAGTTTAGATCTTAAAAATAAATTCCAAAAATGAAAGTTATTGAAATGGAACACTGAAGTTCTATATTTTCCTGCTTTAGAGGTCTTTTGAAGAAAGTGAGTCTTCTTACATTCTGTGAACTATAAAGACTTTAAGTATCTCTGACTTTCCTTTAAAAATAGCAAAAGTATATCCCTACTAAAGTATTATTTTTAGCACCAAAATGTATTTGTTCTTTTTCAGAATGATTTTGGCTGTTCCTTAATTTTTTTAAAATGAATTTAGAATCTTTTGTCAACCTTTCTGGCAAAATATCTCATGATCATGATTTTGGTTAGAATTATTTCAGATTTCAAGGTTTACGTGGGACAAGTAAATTCTTTCTTGATGTAGTAATCCACTAATATGATGTCACTTCACAGATTTGGGTTATCTTTAATATCTTTCAATAATATTTCATACTTGCTCTGTAAGTCTTAATATAATTCAGGATTATTCCCCAGTGACTTAAGTTTTCCACTGATATTGTTAATATTTGACTTTTTCATTTTTTTATAAAATACAACATATAAATAAAATACAGATGAACTAAATGACAAAATGAATGAGCAAAATGAAGTGAACACAAAGTTCAAGCAATGGTAGATTGTTGGCTATCCAGAAAATGCTCTTATATCCCTCCTCCAAAATAACTCCTGCTACATTTAAAGGAAACCCTTTCATAATGACCCTTAAAGTTGTCACTATCTTAAGTTTAGTGTGTAATTTTAATTTTTCAACTTTTCTTTGTAGTTTTGCTATATAATATATACCTATAGATAATTACCAATAGAATTTAGATATGTCCCCATTTGAATTTTGTAATAGTAGTATTATATAGTCTTTGATGCATATTTTCTTTGCTTAAAATTATGCTGATGAGGTTAATCCATGCTGTGTGGGTATATTATATTATTTATTTTATGGTATCCAGATTTTCATGTCTATGTGGTACAGAACCATATCTTGTCAACACTTAATACTGTCAACTCTTCCAATTTTATCTTGATAAATGTACATTATCTCACTGTGATTTTTAATTTGCAATTACAGAAGCAATAATATGGAAGTGAAAGGCAGTAAAGTATTTCTTACAAATAACACACATGTAGTTTGTAGTTTTCTATACCTTTAGTGAACTTTTGGAAATGTACTTTTGTGAAGATCTTTCTCTATTTTTAAAACTTCATTCATTCTTTTATTTTACTGTATTGGATCTTTATAATGTTTGTAATCATTTTAAGTGTCTTGTAAATTGTTTTTGTGTTTATTTTTTGCTGTATTTTAAGATAATTGTTAATAATTAGATTTATTAATGTTTTCCCTTTCTGCTACTTCTCAGTACCATTAATTGGAATAGTCGTATTGTTTAAAATTTACTTTGTCAATTTCCACAATGAAAATTAAACAAAAATAATGGCATTCAATATAAAATTAAACTTGGAAAGATTTGGTTACTTTTATATTTTAGTCATATCTGTGGACATATTTCTCTATTTTTTGCCTCTTTAATAAAGATCTTATTATTTCCTAATGAAGTTTTGTGTTTTTCAAAAAAACACATCTTTTGTTAATATATAATTTATTGCTTTAATACTACTAAAACGATAGAGCTTTATGTTTGTATTTTCATTTTTACTTTCTAAGTACAAGTTGTGGTATAGAGAAATAAAATTAATTTTAATTCCTTACATCATTAATCCTAAGACTGTAGTCTTTTTGATATTTGCTTCCTTTCTAATTTTCTAGAACAGCAGTACAAAGACCTATAGCTGTGAAATTTTTACAGATTCTCTTTTTAGTTATCTCAAAACTTGATAGGTTCAAATAAAGTTATCCTTATTAGACTTTTTAAGTTATATCTTAAAAATCTATTGATTTTGTCACTATTAGATCTTTTTATAATTCAGCATCTATTCTTCTGTTGCTTATAGTCAAACACACTCATTACAATCTTGCAATACATTTTTGAGTGCCTATATCATTGTCCTTCTGCATAAGACACACTATCTCTTTGTAATCTTTTTAATTATCTATATCAGAATAGCATATTTTGTTTAGCAAAACAGTGTATTTGAGAACTTACCTAAATCATTATGGGAATATAAATTAATGGCTAGAGGTAACATTATTATGATTTCACAATAAAATTGATGCTTTTTATCTCTCGTCCTGCATTATAACAGTGAATTAAGATAAATAGAGGACAGTCATATGCATTTAGTTACTAAAATGTTGAAAACACCTGATCTTTTATCCTGTCTTACAGTAAGTAAGTCTTCACTTAAAGACATAGGACTATAAATTTAAGTAAATAACAAATAATAAAAAACAAGGCCTGGTATAATGTCATTTCATTCAGTAGTAAACTCGGACTCTTTTGTGCCCCCATCATCATCATCAACATTATAATAAAATGATGCTGAATGAAATGTTATTTGAGAACCTGCTGTATTTCTAACATTTCTAAGAAGTTCTGACAGAATAAAGAAGATTGTACAAACCTTAAGATTGAACCACAGTAAAACTTTATTCACGTCAACTTAAAAATCCACAGTTTAGTGATTTGAGGTGCTATCTTCCTTGGCCCAGTACTGCCCATGAGAAGATAGCTGGAACCAGAGAAGTAATTAAATCCTGAATTGAATATATGGTAAGGAAACTAGGCTTCCTTTGGAAGATTATTGAGGAATCCTAATTTTCTGAACCAATTCTGAACATTAAGACTAAATTCAATGAAAGAGTCATGCAGGTGGTTTTGAAGTGGTCATTAATGATCACAAAATTTCCTTTTAATGACTGAATTTTTGAACTTTAAATTACTCATTTCTGAAGACAATAGCAGCAGATTCTAAAATTCATATCAGGAACAAAACTTATAATTTTAATGAAGACAAATTTAGATTAATTATCTCATTCTACTTCTAACTTTAACTTATTTGTAATTCCACATTTACTTTCTGAGATCATCATTATACTTCGTAAAATCTTTTGAACTCCTATTCCAGCTAAGTTCAAATCTGGCAAATGTATTAAAGAGTTTGACCTAAACTAATTATTAAGTTATTTTCTCTTGGAAATAAAAGTTAGCACACTATGTGTATATAAATCATTCATAAACAATATAGCTATTTATCATTTATTGATTTTCATTATTGGCTTGGGATCCTAGAACTAATTCTTCCCTTGCAGAAAATAAGTAGCCCCCAAATCTAGTCCCTATGCCTTTAACAAAATAGCTCTTAGATAAGACTTGAATATCACCAGATTTGTTTATTATAGCCTATACTCCTTCCTTTAAAAAATAAGAAAGCAGAACTTGACACCAAAAGCAAAGACAATGAAAATAAAAATAGACAAATTGTACTACTTAAAATTAAAACACACAAAAATATAAACAAAATGAAAAACAATCTACTGAACAGGAGAAATTGTTACAAATCATATGTAATAATGGTTAATATATAAAGAAAACATGCAATTCAATAGCCAAAAGACAATGATCTCTTTAAAAATGAGATTAGAATATTTTTTTCCAAGGGAAACATACAGATGATCAAGAGGTATATGAAAATATGTTAAATATCACTAATAATCAAGGAAATACGTATCAAAAACACAATGACATATGACATCATACCTTTTATAATGGCTATTGTCAATAAAAAGAACAAGTTATGAAGAGCAGGAAACTTGTAAACTGTTGATAGGCATGTACATTGGCTTAGTTACTATAGAAAACAATATAAAGGTCTTAAAAATATAAAAGTACAAAGTTCCTGAGAAAGCACTGAGAGAAATGAGTACCCTTGCTCCCACCAGCCTGTTGTGCTCAGGAGCAGTGTCCCACCCCATTGCTCCTATGATTTCCCAGGGAGGCATTTCAAGAGGAGGAACCAGCCCTGCTGATGCTAGTCTACCCAACACAGAAGTGAGAGTCAAGTTCCTAAAATGCAAAATGACTTACATGGAGAACACTGTCTACAGGAAACCCACATTATATCCCAAGACAAACATGAATTGAAAGTGAAGGACTGTGGAAAAGATATAGCAAAGCAACAGAGATGAAAGAAAAACAAGACCTATAATGTTAGTATCAGACAAGATAGACTTCTACCTAAAGGGGCTAACACGAGGCAAAGATGGACATTGCATCATGTTCAAGGGATTAATCTATCAAGAAGAAATAACTGCCATTAATATATATTTATATACAGTCTATGCCAGATCACCTAAATATCTAAAATAAATGCTAACAGAACTAAAGGGAGACATTGACACAGCAAATAATAGGGAACTTCAACTTCTATCAATAGATAAGCCAGGCAGAAGATCAATAGAAAAATAAAGATTCTAAATTAAGTAATAGAGCACATTGACCTTGACCAGATAGAGTTAGACAAAGCCTTCTACCCTTATAAAAATATTATGCAATCTTCTCAAGTACACATAAAACATTCTCAGGGGTAGACGGTCTTGGGACACAAAATAAGTCAATAAAATTAGCAAGATTAAATTATAGATGGCGTCTTCTCTGAGCACAAGACTATAAAACTTGAAACAAGTCAACAAAACAAAACTGGAAGATTAAACAACATGCTTCCAAACACTTCCTAGATGAATGAAATAAATGAAATAAAAATTTATTTGGAAACAAGCAAAAATGAAGAGATGAGCTACCGGAGCATGTAGGATGCAGCAAAAGCAGTTCTAAGAGTCTATAAGAATACAAACACACACCAAAAACCAAGAGACTACTCAAATTAAATATCTAATCACACACCTGAAGGCAATATAAAAAGAATTTAAACCAAAAATGATCAGAAGGAAGAACATAGTACAAATTAGAGCAGAACAAAATTAAATAAAAAAGAAGATTCAAAAGATCAATAGAAAGAAGCTATTCTTTTAAAAATAAATTTGGTAGACCTTTAGCCAGAATCATGAAGAAAAAAAGAGAAAACTCTAATAACAGGAGTAAGTCATCAGAGATTATTTCCTATATTCCAGAATACAAAGGATTCTAAGAGATTTCTTTGAATACCGCTATGCCAAAAAATTTGTCAATCTTGAAGAATTGGACAGATTTCTATATTTTTACAATTTTCCACACTGATTCAGGAGGACATAGATAAGTTTAACAAACTATCATAATCATAGATAAAGCAGTAGTCAAAAGATTTTCAGAAATCAAAAACTCAGGACTCTGTGGCCTCACTGGCAAATTCCACCAAACATTCAAACACCTAATACCCATAGTACTCAAGCATTTCCTGAAAACTGAAGAGGGAAAACTTGCAAATGCATTCTATAAGACTAACATTATACTGATTACAAAATCATGCTAAGGTGGGACCAGAAAACTGAAGGTACAGATTTTTACCACTGACGAGCATAAATACAAAAATCCTCAACAAAATTTTGGCAAACTAAATTCAACAACACATCAAAAATATGTATTTCATGACCAAGTGGGATTTATTCCAGGGATGCAATGATGTATCAATGTGTATAAATCTATCAATATAATATACCACAACAAAGGTAAACAAAAATCATAGCATCATGTAAATAGAGGCAGATAAAGCATTCTACAAGATTCAACACCCATTCATGATTAAAAACTCATTAAAATAAGAATAGAAGGCACATACCTCAACATAACAAGGCATATAAGACACATATAGTTAATATCATACTTCATGACAAAAGGCTGAAAACTTTCTTCAGCTCTGGAGCAGGAAAAGAACTGAAACTCTCATCATTGTTATTCAACATTGTCCTAAAATTCTTGGTCAGAGCAATATGAGAGGAAAATGATATTAAAGGAATCCAAATTAAAAAATAAAAAAAAATCATTATTTGAAGAAGATATGTAATATCTAGAAAATTTAGAAGAATTCACCAAAATAACTATTAGAAATAACAAATATAATGAAGTGGAAGTATATAAAGTCAACACACAACAATTAGCAATATTCTATATGCAAATAATAAAGTAGAGAAGTGAAAAATCAAGTAAGAAATCACATTCATAATTTCATCAAAAATGTGAAAAAAATACCCGAGGATTAATAAAGGCAGTGAAAATTCTCTGCAATGAAAATTGTAAGAATTGATAACAAAAATAGCAGAAAACACAAAGAGATGGAAGAATATTCCATGCTAACGGAAGAGAAGAATGAACATAGTTAAAATGGCCATCATCCCCAAAGCAATGTATAGGTTTAATGCAATTATTTTTCAAGAAAACTTAACCATCAGTACTAAAGTTTGTATTGAACACCTCCCAAAAAATCTAGAATAACCAGTTATCCTCAGAAAAAGAGGAATCACATTTCTCAACTTTAAACTACAGATCAATTATCATCAAAATTTAGTGTTGCAGAAAAATTGTCGTCAAAATGATATACTATTGGGAAACAAAACAAAAAAAGCAAAGCTAGAAAAATGGAATTCAATTGAAAACCCAGAAATAAATCTACACCTTTATGAGCAGATAATTTATTACAAAAGTTCAAAAGCATACACTGGAGGAAGAGGAGTTTACAAAACAAATAGTCTGGGAAAATTAGACAGTCTAATGAAAAGAAAATAAGCCAGATTACTCATTTGCATCATATGCAAAATTTAACTCAAATGGATCAAAAACCTTGATTTAAGACCTGAAACATAAAATACATAGAGGAACATGTAGGAAATATGATTCATGGCATCAACCTCAGAGATTTCTTTGGGGAAGTGATACCTGTAGTAAAGGAAAATAAAGTAAAACTAAACAACTGGAACAACATCAAATTAAAATGTTTCTTCACAGCATAATCACCACCACTAAAACAAAAAAGGCAACATTGAATGGGAGGAAATATTTGCTCAACATAATCAGACCAGAGCTTAATCTCCAAAATATGCAAAGAATAACATAAAAATAAATGAACCACTCAAAAAAAAAAAAGGAGGGGGAACTGAAGAGACACCTTCTTAGAGAAAAATATGGCCTACAGACTCATGAAAATATGCTCTTCATCACTCACCACAATGATATATAACTTAACACCAGTGAGAATGGCCTATATATCACAAAAAGTTAAAACAATAAATGTTGGAGAGGGTGTGGAGACAAGTAAATCTTCCTACACTGCTGATGAAGATGTAAATTAGTGTGTCCTTTTTGGAAAAATGCATAGAGATTCTTCAGAAATATGAAGAAGCATCTACCATTCAGTGTAGCAATCCTACTTCTAGGCATATACCCAAAGAAGACTAAAACTCTAAGGATAAAAAATATCTACAACCTAATGTTCATAATAGCACAATTCATAATTGTCAAGAGATGGAAAAATTTAAATGCCCATCAACAGTTGACTGGATAAAAAATTTGTTGTGCATATATTCAATTGAATTCTATGCAACTGTTAAAGATTATGAAATAGTGTCTTTTGAAACAACTTGGATAGAACTGAAGGAGACTGCAATGTGAAATAGTTCATAAAAAAAGAAAAGAAGTACAAAATGGTTTCACGCATATGCAGAATATAGAGAAACAAAACAAACAGATAAATCCTAAGAAAATTCACAGAATGAAAGATTGTGGCTGGTAAGAGTTAAGGGGAGAAGAAGGATCAAGGGAGGAAAGGAGGGAACAAAATGATGGTAAGGGACACTAGAACTCTAGTGGTGGGTGTAGTATGAAATATGCATAGACTGAGAATTCAATATCCTAAAATTCACATGGTAAAATAAACAAAAGAAATAATAAAAAATATATATTATCATTAAAACATCAAAAATGAAAACAGAATTATCATATGATTCAACAATTCTACTTTGGGGTATTTATCCAAAGAATATAAAAACACTAACTTGCAAAGCTATGTCCACCCCCATATTATCACAGTATTATTTATAATATGTAAGATATGGAAACATCCCATGTGTTCATCCATAAATGACTGAAAATAATGTGCTTGTTGATGAGTGAATAGGTAAAGAAATATACACACATTTGCAGCCAACCTGGAATATTATTCAGTCATCAAAATGAAATCTTTTTTTTGTGTGACACCCTGAACAGTGAAGGTATTATCCTGACTGAAATATGTCAGAAAAAACGATGTGACCATATGACCTCACTTGTACGTAGAATCCAAACACTTACAACATCAATAATCAAAAAGCTCATATATGTGAAGAACAAACTAGTGATTGCCAGAGGTAGAGGAGGTAGGATATATTGGTAACGGTGACCCAAAAGAACAAATATTAAGTTACAAAAGAAATACATCATAGGGATATAATGTACAAAATGACTATATTTAATAATATGGCATTGCATATTTGAATTTTAAGAGAGTAAATTTTAAAAGTTCTTATCACAAGATGAAACAAAAAATTTTGTAAACATGTGTTGTGATGAATGTAAATGATAGACTTACTGTGGTGATCACTGCAGTATATACAAATGTCAAATCATGCTGAATACCTGAAACATAATGTTATGTCTCAATTATACCTCAATAAAAATATTCAAAAGCAATTAGGAGAACAGAATACAAATACATTCACTGCATCATTTAAGGTAATAAGATCCATCTGAAACCCTAAACTATAAAATGACAAAAATTTGACAGAACAATGGTAAACAGACTAGGAAAATAAGTACGGTCAGCTGCGAAGCTAAGCAAGATTTGAAAATGTGTATTTTCCCAAGGAGTATGATTCACTCTTTAAAATACTGACACAAATTTTTTTTTCCACAGAAGAAAAAAGCTGAAACTTAACACTAGGAGGAAATTGTCTTGATTCAGTTTATTACTGAAAAGGACGGGCAGTCAGAATAGACAGGAACTACAACACAATTAAATCACATATTCTGGAAGCAGTCAGTTTATGTGACACTGGGGAAATGGAGACTTTGTCATGTGGACAATTCTACAGCTTCATATCTCTGTTGGATAGGGAAAAGGAAACATATAAAGATTCACACACTAAATCCTGCATCTTAAGGAAAATTGCTGCTAGCATGGAACACATTTATAGAGTCTTCTCCCAGAAACCTCTATAAATAGGTGGTTTAGAAATAACTTCTCTTCAAAATACTGGGCATCAAATTCAAACTTAACAAGATATAGCCAAATAAAAAGGAAATTAGATAGAAGAAAAAAAAAATTTAATTATCAAAAAGAAGAAAAGTGGATGTAACATTTTTTTTAATTTAGGAAAACATACAGAACAACAGTAGCAAAAATATCCTTAATGTATCAACTGCCTCTTTGAAGCAAAAGCCTAAGCAAAATTTTTAATAACTTAAAGAATATATAATAGTCAGTAGATAGAGATAAATACCAGCTGAAAGAGGTATGGAAAATATGGTAAGGAAAACTTTGAAAAAAACAATTATGGATGACAACAGAAAGAACACTTGGAAGAAAAATCACTGTTGTATATAAATTTATGATCATAAGGAATAGAAATAATAAAGCCTAGTAAAATAAAACATAAATGAATAAAAATGTAATTTAGAGAAATAATAATAGAAACATAGCAAAGGAGGTGTATTATATGCATATTTAGGCTACACAGAAAAGCACAGCCTGAGTTTAATTATTCAATTAAAGAAAAAGGTACTTACATTTAAAAATATATTGGAATAAAATTTTTAAGTGGCTATTTTTAAGAAATTATTTGGGCACTTAGGCAAAAGCAATGTCACTTATAAAGAAAAAGCAATACAAACTCACATGAGTGTATTGGAGCAAATTATACAAGATCCTTGAAGAAAGAATAATCAAAATAGTTCACACAAAAAGAAATTTGTAATGCAATATAAAAGCTATATAGAATTGTAAATATTCACAACCTTAGGAAATGTAATTTCCTGATCCTCTTTGAGGGAATCTACTAGAGGTCAATCTTTCATCAAATTGAAGATAACAATTATAGAAAAAGGTTAGGCAGCAGGTACTGAATCTACTTAAAATAAAAGAAAGATAAAACAAAAGTGAAGGTTCTGGTGATAAAAACATAATATGACATTATGTTAGACTTCTTGGAAAATATTTAATTAAACATAGGTTTGGAGGAAAAAGAAAAAGAATATGAGAGGTGGTACATGAATAATAATTTCCTCATCTTTGTTAATTGTATGTAAAAGATAAGAGGTAAAATGGTCTCAATTATCAAACACAATTTTATTTAAAAGTACAGCTGTGAAAAATTTAAAAGAAAATTTTTAAATCAGTTGAAGCCAAGTGACTCCAGATTTTAATGCACACTCTTCTATCAGGGTCCCAAGGTAAAATTAACAGTGAAATTCGAGGGAACAGACAATTGGTGCTAAGCTGAGAATGAACAAAGTCACTGGGCGGGTGGGGGGGGGGGTGGCATTAAATAAATATAAAATTCATGGGAACCCATTGATTATTGTAGCTAGAGTAAGATACAGTTGAGTTTATGGATATAATGTTGCATATACAGTGTCTGATACTTTTTTAAACAGATAGGAATTATACAAAGATAATCATTATGATCAAATTTACCAGTATTGAAAACAAATGTAAATGATTTAAACTGTCTATTGCTTCATATTGATTATATGTCACGTCAAAAATATTAAAACAAAGCGATTACTGAAAATCATGTCGGGTTAGAGTAGAAATGGTGATTTTACACTCTTCTCTATTTCCTCTATCCATTTCTTAACCTTCTCTATACTTGTCTACAATCACAGGAGGTAACCCATGTACATACACACACACACACACACAGACACACACACACACACACACATATATATATATATATATTGCTCAGTCACTTTTTTTCATAAGATTTTCGTTGAATTTGGACACTAGGAAGCAGTGACAGGAAAACTAAAGAGAGGAAAGAGGTTGAGGAGTTTTATTTATGTTTATTTGTTTTACTTCTTCCTCCCTGCATTGGTACATTGCTTCTGGATCAGCAATGCCTCAAAATTAAAGTTCAAATGGGCATTCTTTCTCCATGGTTTCTGCTTGCAGTGGATTCATAGAGCCATGTGTCCTATAGAGAGTAATTTTATTAGAAATTTTCTTTACCGAAAACATAAAAAGATAGTGAAAAACTTGAACAGATATTTCAAGAGCTATGGGAAAGTATAAAATGATTTATGTGTAATTGAGACCCGAGAGAAGAAAATGGACCAAAGGTATATATCCCAAAACTAAACAGGGAAGAACTAGAAACCATGAACAGATCAATCACAAGCAAAGAAATCAAAACAGTGATCAAAAACCTTCGCCCAAACAAAAGCCCTGGACCAGATGGTTTCACCAGTGAATTGTACAAAGCATGCAAAGAATTAATTCCAATACTCCTTAAACTACTCCAAAAAATAGAAGAGGGAAAATGTCCAAACACTTTCTATGATGCCAATATCATGCTGCTTCCAAAACCAGATAAAAACTGCATTGAAAAAGAAAACTATAGATTTATATCCTTAGTAAACACTGACACAAAAATTCTCAACAAAATACTAGCAAATTGAATTCAACAACATATTAAAGGAATCATATATCATGATCAAATGGGATTTATTCCAGGAATGCAGGGATGGCTCAAAATTTGCAAATCAATATATGTGATAAACTATATCAATAAAAAAGGACAAAAACCACATGATCATCTCATAGATGCAGAAAAAGTGTTTGACACTATTCAACACACTTTTTGTGTTAAAAACCCCCCAAAAAAATTGGTATAGAAGGAACGTACTTCAATATAAGTAAGGCTATATATGACAAGCCCACAGCCAACATTGTACTCAATAGAGAAAAACTGAAAACTTTTACCCTAAGATCAGGGACAAGACAAAGATGTCCATTCTCACCACCACTATTCAATGTAGTGCTGGAGATTCTGGCCAATGCAAATAGACAAGAAAAAGATATAATATCCAAATAGGAAAAGAAGATGTAAAACTATCATGTCACAGATGACATAATATACACAGAGAACACCAAAGAATCAAGTAAAAAGCTGATAGAAATAATAAACAAATACAGTAGAGAGGCTACAAAATTAATACTAAAATTCTGTTGTATTTCTATATGCCAACAATGAAAATACAGAAAGAGAACAGAAGAAAACAATACCACCTACAATTGCGCCAAAAAAAAAAAAGAAATACCTAAGAATAAACCTATCCAAGGAGGTGAAGGACCTATACTATGAGAACTATAGGATATTGCTAAAAGAAGTAGAAGATGACACAAACAAATGGAAAGATATTCCATGTTCATGGATTGGAAGAGCCAACATAATTAAAATGGCCATACTGCCCAAGGCACTATAGAGATTAATGCTATCCCCATCAAAATTCCAAAGACTTTCTTCTCAGACATAGAACACAAAATAATGAAATTTATTTGGAACAACAGCCCAGGATAGCAAAAACAATCCTCAAGAAAGAAACAATGGAGGAGTCATGCTCCCTGACTTCAAACTCTACTACAAAGCAATAATAATTAAAACAGCATGGTACTGTTACAGAAACAGAAAGAGATCAATGGAACAGAATTGAAAGTCCACAAATAAATCCACATATATATGGACACCTAATTTTTGACAAAAAAACCAAAAACGTACAATGGGGCAAGGACAACCTCTTTAATAACTGGTGCTGGGAGAACTGGTCAGTCACATGCAAAAGGTTGAAACTAGACCATTACTTAACACCATATACAAAAATTAACTCAAAATGGATTAAAGACCTAGACCTAAGATCAGAAACTATCAAACACATAGAATAGAATGGAAGCAAAGCATTATTAGACATAGACCTAAGAGATCTCTTTGGCAACTCAACTCCCATTGCAAGGCAAATAAATCCAAAATACACAAGTGGGGTTACATAAAACTAAAATGTTTCTACTCAGCAAAAGAAACTCACATAAAAACAAAAAGGCATCCAAATGAAGGGGAAGAGATATTTGCCTCTCACACCTCAGTAAGGGTTAATATCTAAGATATACAAAGAACTCAAAAAAATTGGACAACAAAAATACTAGCAATCCAATCAAAAAAATGGGTTGATGATGTTAATAGACACCTCTCCAAGGAAGACATACAAATGGTCAGCAGGTTCATGAAAAGATGCTCTATGTCTCTTGTCATCAGGGAAATGCAAACCAAAACAATGATGAGATATCACCTCATGCTGGTAAGAATGGCTATTACTCCCCAAAATGGAAATAATAAGTGCAGAAGAGTGTGTGGAGAAAGGGAACTCTTAATTCACCGTTGGTGGCAATGTAAAGTGGTGCAACCATTCTGGAAAACAGTTTGGAGAGTCCTCAAAGAATTGAGAATGGAAATTCCATATGATCCATTTATTCCTCTACTGGGCATTTACCCCAATGACACAAAAACACTTATTCGAATAGATATATACAACCCCATGTTCAATGAAGCACAATTCACAATAGCTAAGAGCTGGAAACTACTTACATACCCATTAACAGAGTAGTGGATAAAGAAGATATGGTACATATACACTACAGAATCCTAAGCAGCCATCAAAAAGGAAGAGATCCTGCCATTTGCAACAACATGGATGGACTTGGAGAGAATTATGCTTATGAGATAAGCCAAGGAAGGACAGCTATCATATGATAGCACTCATATAATGGGTAAAGAAAAAACAAATACATGTGATAAATTAAACAACACTAACAACACTAAAAATGAGGAGAGAGAGAATACTACTCCAAGCAATTATGGACTTGTAGAGATGAGAGACAAAAAGGCAAATCAGGGAGTATCAAAGTGATAGGGGAGAGATGGGGGAAATGGGATGAAGGGAATTAACTGTAAACGAAGGAAGAAAAAAAAAGGGTGAATATTAATAAATCTGCTATACTATTTGTAAATGGAAAAATACTACTATGTATACCTCAAAATGAGTCATTGTTATTAACCATAAAACTTTTGTTGTAGGAAGAATTATAGCTGCATAATATCCCCCTTTGCTTTAAACCTATGACTTTATTACATTTTATGACTAAAGGGATTTTTACAGATGAAATTAAGGTAACTAATCAGCTGGTCAAATAATTGAGCAATTTTCCTGCTATGCCCAATGTAACCACATGAGGTTTTAGACAATAAGAGGAAGTCACAGAGATGTAACAGAATGAATCAGAGAGATTTAAAATCTGAGTATAAGTTGACTCATTAATGCTTAATTGAAGATGTAAGAGATCATGTGGAAAGCATGAGAAGGAAATGGGTTCTACCAAGAAATTTAAAAATAATTCTTGAGTCAAAGAATAAACTTAGATTGAAGTGTCAGGAATTTAAAAATTATCTGGAACATGAAAAACTTGAAGGGTACAGTATCCATAGGTCTAAATATTTTTGTTAATAAAATTATTAAAAATAAATTAGATACATAATTCATAAATGTATGCTCTTTTGCATGTTCAAAAGTTGTGCTTTCTGTTATTTCCTGGTTCAGAATTTTTCTACAGTCACACTGCTATATTGTTCTGTTTGGATTAATTTTTTTTGATTTAAGAAAAAGTTAGCTTTTTGGAAAAACAGACTTGAGGGTTATTGATATTATCTTTCTCAAATCTGAACACAGAATAGAAATTGATGACCATAAGACCAAGTCAGTACTTGTATGCAGCAGGCTTTCATCCAGACTGGGTTTGCTGAATTTTAGTGGATTATTGCTTCTGATGTTACATTTCTTCAGCTATCCTTGAGTAGTAGAGGAGAAATATCTCTATAATAGAAAGACTGCAAATAATTGATGTACATCCATAGATAGGCCTATTCTCCTCACCAGGATTGCCCCAACTCCAGTTATGAACATTGTATTCTTTGTTTTGAAAATATGTTTTCAAACTATATTTTCTTTTGCATTTGTTGTTTCTAGATTTGTAGGAAGAGATGAGAAAGTGTCACCTTTTGCTAGTTCCTTAAATAGACTTCACCATGATTTTGAGAGTTGAAATCAGGACCAACTGGTGTATCACTAGATGTGTGTTGTGTGTGTGTGTGTATGGGTGGGGGTGAGTGTTCAGGCCCAGGGATGGGGCTTAGACGAGAGAGGGCTTAGGAGTGACACAGGGGTTGGAGGGTAGGGGGTGCTCAGACAAAAGCGAGGGAGTATAGCCACTCCTTTAGGGAAGACTGTATCACTCTCTGGGAATTTGGAGCTAGTTTGTTAGCTGTATGATTACCCAAATTAATGTTTAGCAAATTATAATTGAAACCCTGATAGAATGTCAAGCCAGGACAACTTTGCTGCCCCTGGACACACTGTCAAACCAGGAGGTATGATAATCCTATACATAAATTCTATTCAAAGAGCACAGTTGTGGAGCTTTCTGATTAGTACAGACTTTTACATCCTCCTAAATCACAGAGCGTGATCTTATAAGTTATGTATTTTTTAACCTTTGTGTCTATGTTTCTCGTTTTGTTACATTCAAATAGTATGCATCACTCAAGAGGTTTGAAGGTTTTTGTTGTTGTTTGTTTTATATCAAGCCTTTGACAACATAATAAAAGACATCTCTAAGAGATTTGTGAATAACAAATATGTAGGAAGATTTTGTCACAGACATTCAGATAACGTGATAACTTATCATCTTTCCTATTTTAAATATCAGTGAGAATAATTGTAGTTAAAATGTTGTGCATGTCTATAATTATCTACCTAAGTAAATCCCAAGAAATAAAACTAATTGATGAATGATAGGTCTTTTTAAAGCTCTTGATATACATGGTAATAATACCAACGATCTGTCAATTTATATTTGCTTCAGAAATCTTTAGAATTACTAACTTCATTTACACACATTCATTTTTAAAAATAGGCACTGTGTAAGACAAATAAGTATCTCTGTGTGGATTCTACTCATTTCACATTAAGAAGCTAATAATTAGCATGCAATCTACTCAGTTCTTGATCAGCGATCGCAAACTCTGTAACCAACACTGTAAGATATAATATAAATAAGTTAAATAACTCAGGGCATAGTGGGCATTTCAGTGAAATAGAGAATAAAGAGCCCTGTTAAACAGGGAGAGTTGCTACCCAACTACAGCTGATGTCAAGTAGGAGTTCTAGTTATATGAGAGCTAACAAGCAAAACAGGAAAATCAAAAAATGAAAATGAAATCTCCTGAAGTTTAAACAACAGACTTTAAAATCAACTTAAGAAAATATTTTATAGGCCAGAACAAAAACATCTGGGATAAGATTTGACCTATAGTCCAGCAAAGTAAACCCATCATAGAAATTCTATGCCAAATAACTATCAAAGCTATTATGAGAAGGCCTGAATATATGTCTTATTTTCTGAATTGCATTTTGATTTTCTACCATGAAATTTTATAGAGTTGATACTTACACTGTGTATTTAAGAGGTTTTCTACATTTCTACTAATCTGCTAAAGCTATTTCAATATTTGAAGATCTGTCAATGTAATTCACTATATTAGAGACTGAGAACCTAAAATGAAATATATGTGAACTTAACAATGGACGAAGAAAGCATATTGGCTAGGCAAAACTCCAACATCCTTTCTTAATACAGACTCTTAGCAACTAGGGATAGAAGGAAATATTCTCAGTCGGAAAGGGCAGCTACAAAGAATATATATACATCTAACTTATGACTTCATTTTGAAAACCCAAATTTTTCCCTCCAGAGAATCAAGAAAGGGTCACTAGTATTCACTTATACTATTCTGATTTATAACAGTTCTGATCCTGTTTGTGGTGGTTGTTAAATGAACCTATGTGTGTACTAAAAATCACAGACCCAGACACCAAATAATAAGTTGTATCATGTATAAATTAAAATACATCTAAATATAAAATAATTCTCCACAATAAAGTAGCTTTCAATTTTAAGAAAACCTATATATTTCTAAAAGATTTTACCCAAGATCTATATCCACATTCTGATCATTTCAAGCTAAGATAAAAATCTGTAAAGAGGATAAAATTCAGCTTTAAAAACTTAAGGTGAAATATATCAGGTAAAAATCAGAGAGTAAAATACATACATAGAGCTATTCTGTGTGTCATGAATTTGAACAGTGAAAAAACACTGAAGGAGCAGACACTTCTAGACAAGATTACATACTTTTGATATCAATGGAAACAGCAACATTTGATTTTTCCTGTTTTAAGTAACTATGAACTGTAGCTGTATTTGTAAAACATATGTGATACATCTTAATCCAGCTTTATAAAGCACGTAATTTTCCTCAGTTGTGATCTCAGGCCACACATCTCCTTAATTTACAATAGTGAATTTTGTGACACTCTAAATTAAAGCAACTCTACTCACAATTTGTTCATATTGGAAATACGTCAAGAAGAGAACCATTGGTGGGTTATTGAGAATTTTCCAACTTTTTTCAAAGATGACAACTAATAGCTAATTTTTTTGAGTTTGTGCTGTGTGATATAGTAACACCCACAGACACACATACTTTGATCTGTATAATAAAACTCATTTATTCATTTCAACTTTCAAAGTATGCTTTGTGTAAATCAATATGTGATTTATGATTTTTAGACTCCTGGACAAGGAGAATTTCACATAAATATACCAAGATTTCTAAAAGCTATGAAATACACTAAATAATGTCTGATGATAAATTTTCAAAATATTTGATCAATGATGCAATGCGAAATTGTAAAATATGAAAATATTAAATAATAAATTAACAAGCAATTTGTGTTTTCTCTATCCATGAATGCTAAAATTACAGTTGCATAATTGTGAGAAGTGAGGGAAATATTTTGATATATGAGGAGGTTGTTAGACATAAATACACAATGACCAATGTAGGCATAGTCAATCACGGTATGCATAATTATCTTACGAAATTTGTTGCAACTCCTTTGAATAAGGTCAATGGTAGCAATGGTGTACTTAATATCTTTTAAAATATCTATATCGAAACTGTATTGTGTTGTGCTTTCAAAACATGACTTCACAAAGACAGGACAGGCTAAATAGAATTAGCTCTAAGACATGAAAACCTACGTCGATTTAACATATTAAAAGCTATTCTACTTTAGGAAATAGGCACAGGTGGTCCTTGTTAAGGACATGAACACCATGCCTAAGGTCTCTTCCCACTGTACTTTCTTCATTCTTGTTTCATTTATCCCAATTATTTTTCTTTCTCATCAATTATTTAATTCAAAAAATAAGTTCCTTATCTGAAAATATATTTCAGCAGTGTTTTACAAGATCTGTTGGAATTAGTATGACTGATTTAGAAACTTTTAAGAGGCTACTTTATGAAAAATATTTCCTCAGTAATAAGGACTTGCCATGTTTAGCAGATTGAAATGATTCCATTTAAATCTGAGAAATTGGTCACATTATCATTTGTCTGATTGCTCTGAGTTGTTGCCTGTCTAGTCATTCCTTCTAATAAAAATTCATGTAAGAAGCCATATAAATAGAATCAGACAGAATGTAGTCATTTATTTTGACTCCCATTTATTGTTGGTATGTTTTATATTATCCCATAGGTCTTACAGTTTAGTCCTTTTCAAACTTTCAATAACTTTTTAAAAGTCTATCTCCTAACAACTTGTTGTAAATTCTAGCTCCTTTTGATAATTTATATTTGTTGATTCATTGTGGTTATGCTTGCCTTTTACTCTTTAAATGTGATTTTTCTTTACTTCTTTGAAAACGTAGTAACTGCTTTGAAGTTTTTGTTACAGTTGGCATCTATGGACTGCATATTATCTGCTTTTTCCTCTCATTTTGTAAAGTTTTACGTTTTTTGAGAGCATTGTATTTTTTTGGTTAAAAACTTGACCTTTTAGATAATATATTTTAAGTTGTCGGAATTCTTATTTCTTGAAGAATTGCTCATTGGTGTGAGGAAAACCACTACACACACACTGAAATTGAATCCAAACATGTTGCCCAATATTTTATGTTGTGGAGACACGAAATAAGTTAAAGTTAGTTAGAGAGCCAAAAATAAAGTTTACTAGAAAACTATACTGACTGGTCACTAATAAAATAATTTAAGAATAGATTAATCTCAAGTTTAAAAGTTAAAAAAGAGATGAAGAGATATTCTAATCAAACTAGAAATTAAAGACGTAAATACAAACTAAATAATATACATAAAGTAAGGAGAGAACTTTATTTGAAGACATTCATTTTATATTTTGAGACCTCTGAAATTGGGATAGTATGATTATATTATGATTAATAAGATGAAAAATGAAAATAATGTACTTTACAACAAAAATTATAAACAATTGGAAGTTTAAAAATGAATTATCTGTCATAAAATGATAGAAATTTCTGAAATAACAAAAAATTAAATACTTTAAAATTGAAACATCTTCCTTAATCTAATAAAAAATAAAAAAATACTCATCATCTAGAAACCAGTGGATAAAATACTTTACAAAAGTAAAATTTAAATACAGAAAAAGCAGTGTATCAGGAAAGTTGTGATTAAAAATGCCTGTATTCATAGAGAAAAGGAAATATAATAAAATAGATAAAATTTTTGCAATTTTGATAAAGGAAAAAATAGAAATCAAATATATAAAAGACTAAATATGAGAGCAGAGATAGAGGCCATTAGAGATGAGTATACAAATCACATTAAAATAAATTAAAATTTGGAAAAGCAGCATATATTCCTACCAACTATTATAAAATTATTAAAAACAATGTTAAAAGAAAAAATTTGAATTGGTTTATTAGTATTGTAAAAATTAGAAAAGTGATTAAAAATGTGCAAGAAAGTGACCAAGATGTTGGTGTCAGAACTGAGTTTTATCTAACACTTAAATAAATGATGCTATGATAGTTTGATTACTGCAGATGAATAGCTCTGTATTTTACTTATAAAACTAGTAGTAAGACACACTCTGGTGCTTAAGAATTAAGTCTGTAACCAGAGAGTATTCCACACAAAGTCCAAGGACCCAGTTTTTCTACCTAGGGTTTGGATGGGTAGCAACCAAAATGAACAACTAAATAAATTTTAAAAATGCATCTCCCTCCTCTCTCATTTTCCCTGCCTGTCTGCCTAACTGCCTTCACTCCTGCTTGCTTCCTTTCTCTTAAAAAAGTAAAACAAAACAAAACAAAACAAAAAAAAGAATTATAATCATGCCTATCAAAGAAAGGTATCAATAAAGGTCAATATCAGTTAGTTTTTAAAACAATTCTAAGTAGCACTTAGCAAATGGAATTTTACAGTGTATTAAAAAAGTAATAATCTGTGAGAAAGATTTATCTTAAAAAATGTAATAGTGTCTTTCTTAAGGAAATCTGTGTACTCAATTGCATTGATATGTAAAAAAACAAGAGATGCTCTTAATACAAGAGATGCTCTTAATACATTGCTAAGTCCTGATACTATTATTAATAAATAATAAGAAATTAAAATAAAACTGCATAAATATAATAAAGACCATCAAAAATTAGGGACAAATACCCAAAATGGTGATTGCTGAAAAATATTTAATTAAAATTGGAAACATGCTGGAATTCTCATTATATTACTAATTACCATTGCCTTTGCATCTTTAAGAAATGTAATCTAAAAATGACACATATTTGAAAAGATAGCTTTTTCTCTTTCATGATATTACAGCATATCTAAAATTTTAACTTACTAGAAAACATTGCAATTAGTAACAAAATTTCATATGAAGAAATATAAGCATAAAAGCTTTTCTATAATCTAGCAATAATTCCTTAAAGTCAGATTGTAGATGGTATTCTGTTAATAATGGGGACTAAAAGAACTCTAAAATATTTAAAATAGATTTCATGAGAAAATAATATCTACCTGAAAAATCCACGCTGGATGAAACACACAAAGTGAATTTGAGTAAGTTAAAAGCATGTTTTTTCCTTCCAATATTTTTATTGCAATAACTTTGTTTTATAAATTAAACTGATAAGTATAGGTTCTCCATAGGTGCAATTTCCCCATTTCTCAGATATATATCAAGACACCCTGCCCTCCATCAAATCACCCAGTGTTCAGAGGACTCCACCAACACTTGAAACCAACCACCAACCCCTCTCCACCCCATCCCATTCCCTATTGTTCACCTAAGTTCTATTGCAAAAGTCCTAAGTTTACTTTGTCTGCTTCTATGTTGTCTATTCACATTTCACCTATGAGTGAGATCTTATCATAATGCCCTCTAGATCCATCCATGTTGATTCAAATGACAGAATCTTCTCTCTTCTAAAGAATGTGTAGTATTTCATTGTATATATGTACCACATTTTCTTTATCCGTTTATCTGATGTTGGGCACTTAGGTAATTTCTAGTTCTTAGCTATTATGAATACAGCTTCAATAAACATGGAGATACATAGATCTCTGTGAATTAGTGTCTTTGTATTTCTTGAGTAAATACTCAGAAGTGGGATGGCAGGATCATAAAGGATTTCTATCTTCAACTTTTTGAGGAATCTCCAAGCTGTTTTCTTCAAACTGTTTTAAGTTGTATCAACTTACACTCCCACCAACAGTACAAAATGTTCTCTTTTCTCTACAGTCTCACCAACATTTTTGTTTCCAGACTTTTGGATAATAGTCAGTCTCTCAGGTGCAATGTGACATCTCATTGTTTTGATTTGCATTTCCCTGATAGCCAGCAAGTAAGAACATCTTTTCATATCCTTGTTCAACATCTGTATATCCTCTTCAGAAAAATGTCTCTCCAATGCCTTTTTCCATTTTTTGATTGGATTGACTTTTTCTGTTATTGAGTTTTACGAGTTCTTCATATATTTTGGACATTAAGCCCTTATCAGACAAAGGAAGCACAGATATCTTCTCACAGTTAATAGATTGTTCTTAAATTTTAGTGATGTTTTCTTTTGCTGTGAAGAAGCTCTTTAGTTTGATGTGGTCCCAGTTATTTATTCTTGTTTTTGCTTTCCTTGATTCTGGAACTGAGTACACAAAGGCCTCTCTAAAACTAATTTTCTTTCTATATTGCCTTCCAATAATTTTATGGTTCTGGTTTTATGTACAAGTTTCTAGTCCATTTTGAGTTAAAGTTCGTGAATGGTGATAGAGAATGGTCTGTCTTCATTCATTTGCACGTACAAATGTCCATTATTGTCCATTACTGTCCATAAATTGTCCACCATTTATTGAAGAGACTTTCTTTTCTCCATCATATACTTTTGGTTCCTTTGTCATAGATTAACTACTGTATGCATGTCAGTCAGTTTTTGGAGATTCAGTTCTAGTCCACCTATCTGTGCCTGTTTTTATTATAGTACCATACCATCTTGATCACTATCACTTTGTAGTATAGTTCTATGTCTGGGAGTGGAATCCCTATGGATTGTTCATTTTTCTTATAATTGCTCTAGCTATCTAGGGGATTTTGTTGTTCTATATAAAATTTTAATATATTTTGTTCTATTTCCTTGAAATAAGCCATGAGATTTTAATGGGAATTGCTTTAAATCTGTATATTTCTTTAAGTAAGATGACCATTTTAACCATGTTGACTCTTCCCAATCATGAGTAAGGTATGGCTGTCATTCTTTTTGTGTCCTCCTCTATTTCTTTTAAGGACTAGTAGTTTTCATTTTACAGGTCTTTCACTTCTTTTGTTAAGTATATTCCAAGGTATTGGATTTTTTTGTGTCTAATTTAAATGGTGTAGCTTTATTGACTTAATTATATTCTGACATGTTGTTTGTATACAAAAGTGCAACAGATTTTTGTGCATTTTTTTTGTTGCCTGCCACTTTACTATATATGCTGATTAGTTCTAGCAGTTTTTTGACAGTTTTTAATATTTTTGATGCTTCTTCATTTGGTGCATATGTGTTCATATGTGTTATATCTTCTTGCTGAATTGACTCTATATTCATTATAATGTGTCAACTTCTGTCTTTTGTTATGCTTTTTAGTTAGATGTCTGCTTTATCTGATATAAGTATAGCTGTTTCTACTTTGTGTGGTTGCCATTAGATTGTACAATTGTCTTCCAACCATTAACTTTGAGCCTATTTTCATCTTTTAAAAAAAGGTGAGTTTCCTGAATGCAGAAGAAGTTTTGGTTATGATCTTTAATCCATTCGACTACTGTGTCCTTTGATTAGTGATAGGGTGATTATTTATATATAACTGTTTATTGTCATTTTTTAATTTGTTTTGGTTGTTTTTACAGAAAGTGCTCTACTTTTGTTCTACTCTTTCTCTTCTTAGGTCATTGGATGTAGTTAAGCTTTCATTGGTTTTCCTTTTTGTTTTTTCTTTACTTTTTCCATGGAGATTTATTTTCAGGTTTCCTTGAGGCTAGTTTTAAAAATTCTGTGTTTATTTCCTACTTTTATTTGACAGCAGCTTACTCTTCCACTCATTCTATCTGTTTTTATTCTCCTCTCCTTTCCACTTTTTATATTTCTGTATTACTGCTTTTAAGTGGTGTTTCCTTATACTTTATAGCTTTTCCTTTAGTATTTTCTGCAGAGCTGTTTTTGTGGTGATAGATTCTTTTTTCTTTTGCTTATCGGAAAATATTTTTGTAATTCCTTCAGGTCTATATGATAATATCACAGGATATAGTATCCTAGGTTGAAAATCCTTTTCTTTCAACACTGTGAATATATTATGCCATTCCCTTCTGGCCTATAGAGGTCAGTTTAGAAACCCACTAACAATTATATGGGTCCAGTTATAGTAGTGCCCTGTGTAATTTTCCTTTGTATGTACTTGCTTTTCTGTAGTTGCTTATAAGATCATTCTTTATCTTGAATTTTTTTTTAACAGTCTGATGGCAATGTGTCTATCTGTGTGCTTGTTTGTGTTTCTTTTATTTGGAACTTGTTATGCTACCTTAGTTTGGAGACTTGTTTCATTCCTCATGTTAGGGAAGTTCTCAGCTATTATTTCTTCAAATGCAGTTTCAGCCTCCTTTTCTTTATCCTTTCCTGGGACCCCTATTATGTGAATGTTGTGCTTTTGATGGTATCCTATAGGTCACATTCTTCATTTGTTTTTATTATTTTTTCTATTTGCTGCTTTCCTTGAGTGCATTCTTCTTCTTTATCTTCCAGTTCACTAATTCTATTGGCTACTTCATCCATCATACTTTTGGGTTCCTCTATTGAGTTGTTTAATTCAGCTGTCACGTTCTTCATTTCTTTGTTATCTTGCTTCATTTCTTTTCTCTATTTTTTTGTTGTTTTCTTTCTCATCCTCTATTATTTTCCTGACTTTCTTGAGTATGTTTATCACTGTGGTACTAAAACAACCTCATGTAGTTTGCACAACTGTTATATTTAGAATTACCCTTGGGATTTTAATTGGATCCATAATTTCATGTCTATTTCTCTGTGTCTTCATTCTGTTTGGCATTCTGTTTATGTTTCTGTACATTAGATAACCCTATAGTGATAGCTTTGTGTAAGGTATCAACTGGCACTAGAGAAGCCTGTACCTTGGTTTGAACACCAGGAATACTTGAACTGTGTGATGTTACCACTGGTTGGATTTTCTGACATTCTTATGTGGACCTTGCAATGAGATCCGAGAAGTCAGTCTATGTGGTTGGAGTTTGTGTGGGTTATGTGGGGCTTTCTCCATTGTCTTAGCTATGAATGATAATGACTACCTTATCAGTGGCCCACAATCATCAATCAAGCTACAGTTTTGATTCCAATCAGAGAGGCCCTGTGGATAGGATTGAAGTTTCCTGCTTTCTGGAACTTTCTTCTTACTTTAAACCTGGAGTTGGGATTTCCAGTGGGTGACTGCTGTGGCTCTGTAGCAATATGATGAGAGGTATTGGGGGTGGGGTAATTATGTCAGCTATGGGTCCAGTTATAGTAGTGCCCTGTGTAATTTTCCTTTGTCTGCCACTTAGACAACTGGGGCACTGTTACTCTTTCTGCCTTGTGCCAAGACCCTCTGTCCCATGTCCTGGTACCCCTGGGAAGGCTCTCTGCTGCCCTCAGTGCAATTCCTGGTAGGATTGGTTCATCCTCATGTTTCCACCCTCTCTGTAGCTTTTTTCCCCCAAGTTTTAGACTCCTGAATCTGCAATGAAACTCTTAACCCTGATTCTTTCACCTACCCTTGTGGTGGTGATCACTTTTGCTGTGTCTACAGTCTCCGGTTTAACCCTTCCATACAGTGTGTGTCTGAAGAATAGGCAATTTCTAGTTGTTCTGTGAAGAGGATATTTAACACGTCCTACCAAGTCATCATCTAGACTCCGTCTCCAATAATGTTTTTTAAATGAGAAAATCTTCAATGTATCAGTTCCAATGAATATTTCAAAAGTCATTTGAAAGTACATAAAATGATTAAAGATCACATTGAATAATAATTGTCTGAGAAAAGATAACAAAATTCTAAGATAAGAAATTTAGGAAAGATTTGCTGAATGTCAGAACATAAAACATGTCTTTCAAGTAAATATAGGAACAGACGAACAGACAAATATATCATGCAAATAAATAATTCAGAACTATATCCTTGACTTAATAAACATACATATGAAAAATGTAAAAGAAATAAAGGAATAAACTGTCACATGAAGAAACAGTAAGAAGAAACAGTAAAGGAATCCCATCTCATATTACAGAAAATATTTAGAATTAGATGAAAAATTTAAATGTACGATAAAACATAATGAAAGCAAATTCCAAGGCATAATATCTAGATTTCTATTTGTACAATCCAGGGGCGGGTATTTGAGACCTTCCTAGGGAAGACTATACTACAGAAGTTATAAAAAAGAATGTTTATATACAGAATATAGAAAAATTGTCAAATGTTTCATGATAAAACTTTTGATAGGTAAAAACAAGTGTGAACAAAATATTATTTTTCTCTGTATGCAGAGTATTACTTTTGATGATATAATAGTATCCTTACTAATATTATAAGTAAAAGATAGAAAATGAATGATGGGCAAAGGACCTAAAGAACAAATACAAAAAGTCAACTAGAATTTTAATTGATGTTCAAAATTATCTAATGGTCAGATGAAGAAAAATTAAAATATGTTTAAGATGCATGACTAATGTTGATGTTAGAAAAAGGTTATTCACATATAATGTAGCAAGA
This sequence comes from Solenodon paradoxus, assembly GCA_004363575.1. Taxonomy (NCBI): domain Eukaryota; kingdom Metazoa; phylum Chordata; class Mammalia; order Eulipotyphla; family Solenodontidae; genus Solenodon; species Solenodon paradoxus. The sequence goes on from RJWH01000056.1 coordinate 404,946, forward strand.
GATAAAAAGAACTATATGCTTCCAATTAAAATTTACATTAGCTAGACTGCAACACTATTAAAATTTACATTATCTAGACTTCAACACTTTATTTAGTCTCTGTGAATATAACCCACAGAAAGTTTAGCACCAAGTTGGGATGACATTTAAAAAAATGTTTACTTCAGTATTACTCATAATGGCCAAGAACAGGAACTTTAAGAGAATATTGAATAAATTGGGATACACACTCATTATGGAATATGAAACAAACTTTATCAAAGAATAATAAAAACAAAAAGAAAAGTTTATGCAATATTATATAATTTTTTAAAAACAAATGAACCCAAAATTATAGATATGCTTCTATATCTATGTTATAGATATGATCAAATTTCATGTCATAATGTCTTTAGAAGAAAAATATGGTGATGATATAAGCAAAGGCATTAAATCTTTCAAAAAATTCAAAATAATGATAACATGTATATTAAACTGCCATTTATGATGTCTGAATACTGTATACCTCTTGGGTGCACCATTTCATAAATGACAATGGAGGTGGATTTCTTACGGAAAAATATCCACTTATATATGTGTACATACACAAATGTAAGACTGCATACATAAATACACACATATATAGATACACACACACACGCACACAACACACACATATATATATATTTCATTGTATAAATAATGAAAAATTCAAATAGAAATCCACCAAAAATTTAATGTTAGCTACCTTTTATCTTTACCCCTAGCTTAGGGACCCAATATTCCTTTTTTTCTTTATATGATATATATTATTTCACTTAAAAAACGAGTGTCTATTATTTGTATCTTAAGCAAAAATGTAGGTAAGTCTATTGGTGAGGATCACAGAAGAAATAACAGTTATAATTGTTAAGTATCCTACATTTAGCCTTTTTGTAGTTACCAATTTTTGCAAGCCCACTTATCTTTTCTTTTGTTTTACTCATTCCAGTGCTCAAAATTAGGGCAATATACCTCACTCTTTTGACGATCTTCCTCCTAAAAGTAATATCGCCTTCAGGAATAGTTGATAATGCTTTTAATTCTATATTTGGTGTTTTTCTCACCTAGTGGGAGAGGCTCCCTGTCCCATCCTTTATTGTTGAAAGCTTTGGGTCAGCCTAATATAAGAGGTAAATTTATTATCACTAATCTCCAATATAGGTTTGCCTTTTTAAAGCTTTAGTGCTAAATGCTAAAGAGAAAATACTGTTGATCTTATCTGGGGAAAATATGCAATTTTAGGTTTACCTTTATTGTTTAGAGCCATAATATTGTCAGAGTATCTGACTCACATCCTTATTGCTGTTAAACAAACAACCCCTCATTAAATCTAAAGTAATACCCTGCTAACAAGGGCTGAAGAGTTTATTTACTTGGCTCTTTTTGTTGTTAAATATAACAATTGTGGCCAGTTTTATTTTTCACAACATCTTCATGAGATATTATTTTAAACAGAATATTTATTGCAATATGGTTATCTACTTTATCTAGCCATTATAACTATTTTTAGATTTTGCACAAAGAACACATTTTTAGCAACGTTAAATAGAGAAAATTGTGGCAAAACATGCAGCAATAATTTGTTTTCCAAAACAAAAAGCATACAACTGCTCTCTAATTACTAGCCTTTGAGGCATTTACAGCTAAATTAAAATCATCATTAGCTGTTAAGTGTGTTTGCTTTGATTAGTTACTGTTTTATGCGGTTTCAGGCAGAAGTAATTTTGTGGTATTATTATTATTAATGAAGTTAATGCGAAGTGGAAAAAATAAAGTTTTGTTATCTGACAAGTACGAACTTTGGAATTATCCATTTAACTGTTGTCAAAAGTCACAGGACTCTTCCCTAAAATATTTACCAGATATCAAAATTGATTATATTCAAAGGAAAATATATCTTCAAATGTAGTTTAATGAGCAAAACAAGAAAACAAAACTTTAGTCCCTAAACCACTATAGCCCAATATAGCTGTGTAGAAAAAAGCAATGACAGTTATATTCAAAATCATATTTCATCACTGTTAATTTGGACTTAATTTAGCCAACCCATACTCAAACTTCATCTATGTAAAATGGAGCTATTGAAATGTATCTTTTGGAAAGATGTAAGGATTAAAATTGAAGTAACTACCAAAGTTTCTGATACATCCACTGAGTTAATCTCCTTTCTCCTTTCTTTCTACATGTCATGATTTAGTGTACTAAAACTATTAGAAAATAATTCTAAGCACCTACAGAAAGATAAACTAAAAGACTTAACCTGTTCATGTCACTATACCACTTGAATTTTGGAGAAAGAAATAATGAGTAAATGTAAACTTCCTATATTAAATAAACAGTGTAAGAAAAAAGTATATTTTAACATCATTAATTTTTATCAGTGAGGAAACAATTCTTTCCGAATATCATGCTATGATTTCTGAAGGCACGTGCAAATGTGTAAGCTCATATCTGTTTAATTTACTATAAAAATCCAATGAGAAAACTTCATTATTTTGTGGGTCCAGGTGTTAAGAACTATGTGAAGGAAATTAAAAAAATAAAAATAAAGAAAAAGAAATAAAGGAAAAAAATTAGTAACTTTTTCGACTGGGCTATACCACTGTATTTATGGCAGTGACAGCATTCACATCAGGATTTACAAATGCATCTTCTGTCATTCCTACAAAATACCCTTGTAGTAATCAGAGGATTTTATACTCAGAATGTTGATAACATATCAGATATGTAAAGGTTATTTAAAAGTATCTACAGCATGAGAAATTAAGTCTAAACCACAGTTATAGGAAAAACACATGAGTATTGTTTGTCAATGAGAGGAAATTTTGTCCCTATACTTTTTTTCTTGTAGAATTATCTAATGTCTTTAAAAGCTATGCATGGTTAATTAGAAAGTAAGGACAATTATACTTATCTTTAAATAATTAAATCAAAGAAGAAAATACCCTATATGTATTACTGTTATTCTTGCCTACTTCTTGGAAAAAGAATTGCAATATCAGAATAAAACCAGAGATAGATTATGAGTAGGAACAAGTCTCCATATCTTATTTTAAAAGTTTATCAGGATACTAGAAGCTGCTATAGATTCTGTAGGATTAGCACTTATTTGTACTTAACTAGTGTAAAATTGATTAGAAGCCATTTTATAGCACTCTTGATATCCTGCTACCTTTTAAATAAATAGTGTTGAGAAGCAGGTATGTCATGGGATCTATACATTTTTTTAATTTAATATTTATTGAGGTAACTTTGACTTACAAAATAATATTAACCCATACATACAGTTGTACCATTCCTCGATATGTGATAGCACACTGTACCCACCGCCAAATTACCGAAATTCTTCACCATTGTCCATAGATCCTACCACCACTTGCCCCCATCAGCCACCCCATTCCCTACTGGCAGTTCTATTGTCAGTGTTCAATGGTTGGTTCTTGTTTGTTTATTCCTTTGCTTAGTTTCTGTATATTCCACATAACAGTGTGATAATCCCACATCTGTCTTTCTCCTTTGGACTGACTTCACTTAACATAATCCCTCTAGAGCCATCCATGGGAGGCAAATGGCAGGCTTTCATCTTTTTTAAGGCTCTGTTGTTCATGTGTATATATACCACATCTTCCTTATCCATTTATCTGATGATTGGCACTTAGGTAGTTTCTAATTCTTGGCTGTGAATAAATAATGCTAGAATAAACATGGAGTGTATATAACTCTATGAATTACTATTTTTGTGTTGTTTGGGTAGATACTAAGAAGGAGGAATGACAGGATACTATGGAATTTCCACTCTCAATTCATCTGCTGTCTTCTAAGTAGCTTATGTTTTCTGGCATTACATACCAATCTCTAATCCATTTTGAATTAATTTTTGTATGGTTCCAGAAAGTAGTACAGATTTATTCTTTTACACATTGCTGTCCAGTTTTCCCAAGACCATTTATTGAGAAACTTCCTTTTCTCCATCATAGATTCAGTTATAAATTTATTGATCATATATAAGTGAATCCATTTCTGTTGATTCAGTTCTATCCCACTGATCTGTGTTTCTGCTTTAATTCCAGTACCACATATTTTTGATCACTATCACTTGATAGTACAGCTCAAGATCTGGAAGTGTGATACAATACATATTTTATTTTAAATTCTTTCTGATTGTTGAGGGTGATAGTTATATTTTGTTTGTTTTAATTTTTCTTAAGTTACATTGCATTATAGCAAAGTTTTAAGGTGTGAGCCAGGAATTTTGGATAAAGACAATATATATATATATATATATGATAAACATTTTGTATATCTGATTGACCAAATATATATTTTATTATACACCAAAAGATAATACTTGTTTGGGCTGCTGAGGTGCTGAGAGCTACTAGTAGTTTTAAGGTGTTTCTGTGAGGGAGGGGGAAGATATTTTGCAACAAGGAAGCATTTCTATGAAAATATTTTTGATAAATTGCCTAAAGAGAAGTTAGAAGAAATGCATTGGAATCTCCAAGTCTCTAGTGATATGATTTACTTTTTCATTCTAAATAAATACCTATTCAAATACCCCTCGAAAGAAGATAAAAAGGACAAAAAAACAATTTGGATAGAGAGTGGCAGACTTAGAATATCAAAGTTATTTTTCCTTCAAGAATATTTGATAATAATGGTTCTTAAAGATTGGGTGTGTAACTATAAAACTTAAATATTACTGATATATTGATATGATTACTGATATATACTGATATACTGATATTCATCATTTGATTTGTAATTCTGTTAAATAGCAATCCATCACCACCAGCATAAGGATTAGTACAGTGATTTTTATGTAAATTTATTATGTTTACCACCCACTTTCATGACACGTAAAATTGAAGTAAGTTAACAAAAAGGCACAAATCAAAATAAATTGCAAAGTACTTTACAACAGAATGTGACAAAAAAAATCATCAACCAGATCTAGAACCTCAGAGAAGCACTGTTTTCTGTGCCTAATGCAAAGGACACAAGGCAGCCTTAATTATCCATCAAAATCTGTGTAAGGCATCTATATATACAAAGAGGTTTCACTAATAAATGTTCAAGTCACACTTTTACATACATATCCAAGTCACATTTTAAAAACTTAATTTGTTATATAAATGCTAGGCTTCCATCATCCATGTATATAGGTTGCTGGGTTCAAAAAATGAAATCCAGATATGCTATACTATTTCTTATAATTTCCTTGAAAAATTTATTTTCTTTAAAATTTTATTTTATCAGGTGATGGATAAAGAGAATTAACCTTGATTGCTTTATTAAAGTTTTATGTATAACTATGGTGAATTCAATGTTCTGTTAAATGACATTCTTTAATTCAGAATTTTCTTTTTTTCTTGAATTTGCCAATAATATAATATTTGATATTATAATTATGATTGTCAGTCTTTCAAAAATGTTGATCAATTTCTAAATTGGTGGACTGTTAAGATCTTTTCTTACCTCCTCACCCCATACATAACAAAACTACACCCATCTAGCAACCACAGCCTTCAAAAGGGAACTTGTTTGAGCATTTACACAAAGAAAGGAGCCATGTTTTCATAAATGTAGAAGTTAATCTGTCTCAGCTTCACACGACCTTGTCAGAAACATCTGGACCATAGGGAGAGATCAATTATAGGGGCAGTCCCTGGAGTAAAGGACTTGCCTCTGCATTTGGTGTCAACATACTAGGATACTGGCTTTAAGTTACTGAATCACAAACTTCTGTGTGGGGAGGAAAGAAGTATGGCCCTCTTCTGAATGAAAGGTTGCTTCTACAATATGCTGTTATTGAAAGTTCCACATCACTCTATTTGGAGACCCTGGGCTTTGGGGAGAGATCAGTGACGTCAATACATTTTAGGAGCTGAAGAGCTTTCTCCTGCAGGAAGCACTCTCGTCCTTGGAAACTGTCTAAAAATTACTGAGCTGGGAGCTTTGGTGTGGGGTTAAAACAGGGTAAACACCCTTATGGTACCTGCAATTGGAGGCTGCCATTGTGGGAAAGTTTCTGGGGAGGACTTCCTCATCTTCACCATTAGCACAAGAACTGTTGGTGCTTACTGCTGCCTTTCTATGGGGGAGCTAGAGACAGGTTGGTAGCATCCATACAGATAGTTAATTATATCCTGGAAAGGAACATTTCACTCTTATGGGGAAGATAATTTGAAGGACTCCACCAAAATGTCAGAAACTGTCAGCCTATAGCAAAATCAAAACAATCCTATATTCTTGGCACCTCCTGCAATTCAGCCCCCAAAACTCAGGATTTATTACTTTCTGTGGAAACTATCACTTCTTTGGAGGACTGATGAAATTTCAACAAGAAAAGTTTCCTGTTCTCTTTCTTCTGTGGGCTGTGTTGGGCTATGGCCTGCCTGCAATTGGGTCCACAGCTCTTGGATCTCTCTCCTTGGGCTTTGTTGTTCATACTTAAAACTCCATGGGAAATCTCTACATTGTGTATCCCAAATCCAATACTGCAGAGAGGACTCTCAGGTCTCAACACAGGGCTCAACTTAGAGTTTCAACAAATCTGACAAATGTTGAGATCACACAGCTAAAGGAACTCCAGCATTCCAGATCAAAATCCAGGTCTATTATGTGCAACTTGATACCCTAAAAGAAGACCATTGCATCAGGGAAGCTTAACCAATAGAAATAAATACAAAATGCCAAATAGATTAAACAGGCTGAAAGTATTTATGGAGAATGATGAACCAAACAAAATCTCAGGGGAAAATCCGAAAGCAGCACACAAGTAATTGATCAAGACTTTAAAACAGCAGTGATAACAGTACTCACTGAAATCAGGACAATGGAGGAACAAAAAGAGAACTACAACAAAGATAGATAAAATGTGAAGTAGTTCCAAACAGAATTCATGAAGCTAGAGAACACAGCAGCTGAGTTAAAGAATACAACAGACAGACTCAATAGTAGGCTGAAAGAAGCTTCTAAAAGAATCTGTGAGCTAGAGGATAGGGCAGTGGAATGCACTCAAGCAGCCAACAAAAAGGAAACAAATAATTAGAAGAAACAATGGCAGCATATGAGACCTATGGGATAACATCAAAAAGAACAACTTTTGCATCTTTCAGAAGGAGAAGAGCTAGAAAGGAGGACAAGAAACTTACTGGAAGAAATAATAGCTGAGAATTTCCCTAACCTGAGGAAGAAAGCAGACCTCCAGACCTAGGAGCTCAAAGAGTTCCAAATAAAACCCAAACAGACTTACACCAAACACATCATCTTTAAAGTGTCAAAAACACAAGACAAAGAGGAAATATTAAAAGCAACTAGAGTAAAATGCGTTACATACAAAGGAACTCTCATAAGATTGTCAATGAATTTCTCAGCTGAATCTTTTTTAGGTCAGAAGGACATGGCATGATATATACAAAGTGCTACAAGAAAAGGACCTCCAACTAAGGATACTCTACCCTACTATATAATCACTTAGAATAAAAGAATGATAAACTCAATGAACAATCAGAAGTTAAAGGAATTCATCACCAAAAAACAGCTATATAAGAAATACTAAAGAAAGTTCTATAAAATGAAAAGAAAATCTACTTAAAAGTAAGACGTCAAAATATTAAATGTGGGAGGAAGAGAGAATAACTAACTTGCTTTAAGTAAAAACAGGTTATCTGAATAGAACCATTTATATAAACTCCAGAGCAATGTGAAAACATAACATCAGGGAAAAAGTAAAGAAGACATTAAGAAAGGAAATCAAACACAATATAACTGCTTCGAATTACCTAAGAAGGGATAGAGAAGAACAAAGGAACTGTCAGAAACAAAACTAGAAAAAAATGAACAGAATGACAACAAACTGTTACATATTAATAATCACTTTAAATGTTAATGAATTAAACTCACCAATCGAAAACTAGAGTGGTCAAATGGATTTTAAAACAAAATTCAACTTTTTTTGCTGTGTTCAGGAGACTCATGTACATTCAAAAGATAACATAGGATCAAAGCCAGTGAGTAGAAGAGAATCCTACAACTAAATGATAATAAAAAAGAAAGAAAGAAAGAAAAAGTAGGGCAATCATACTTAGATAAGATAAAATAGACTTCCAACTAAGGAAGATAACGAAAGATAGGAATGGGCATTATATAATAATTAAGGGGAAATTCAGCAAGAAAACATAACTCTTAATATATATTAATATATGCACCAAAGGAAGAAACATCAAAATACATAAAGCAATTATTGAAAGAACTAAAAAAAAAAAAAACACTGGCAACAATTCAATAATAGTAGGAACTATTCAGTATATTACATATAATACAATAATAGCAGGACAGTCCACTTACAAAAATGGACTGATCAACCAAGCAGAAAAGTAAGTGGGAAACAATAGTTTTAAATGATAAATTAGAATATATATGTATATATAATATATGTACATATATTCTAATAAATATATATCACTTCATCTAAAAACTACAGAGTTCATATTTTTCTCAAGTGCACATGTAACATTCTCAAAGACAAACCATATGTTGGGAAACAAAACATGTCTCAACACATTTATAAAAATTGAAATCATACAAAGTAACTTCTCTGATCATAATAGCATGAAACTAGAAATCAACCACAAAAAGAAAGCTGAAAGATTCTAAAATACATGAAGGCTGAACAAATTTGTTTCTGAGTGACTGTAGGGTGAAAGAAGAAATCAAAAGAGAATTTAATAGGTCTTGGAGAAAAAAGAGAAGGAAGATAATGAGCTACCAGAAATTATGAGATGCAGCAAAGGCAACGCTGAGAGGGAATTTTATTACAATCTAGACTGATCTCAAGAAAAAAGAAAAAGCAATACAATCTAACCCTACATATATAGCAACTAGAAAAAGAACAACTAAATCCCAAAGTGTGTAGAAGTAAAGAAATTATAAAAATTTGAGCAGAAATAAATGAAATAGAAATCAAAAAGACAATTCAATTCAGAAGCTCAGTGAAACCAAAGGCTGGTTCTTTGGAAAAAATAAACAGAATTGCGATATTTTGGCTTGATTAAGAAAAAAAAGAGAGAAAGCTCTCATAACTAGAATTAGAAATGAAAGGGGAAAAGTCAAAATGGATAACTTAGAAAACAAAATTTCATTAGAAACTACTATAAACAATATAGGCCAATATATTTACAACCTGGAAGATTGCATAGATTTTTAGAAATACTTTAGCAAGTCTGAAACATGGAAGCAGTGAAAGACCTATCACAAGAATGGAAATTGAAAAAGTAATCAAGTCTCCCCCAAAATAAAAGTCCTGTACCAGACGGCTTTAAAAAATATGAGTTTTATCTAAACACAGAGAATTAATACTTATTCTTCTCAAACTTTTCCAAAAAAAATTTATAATAGGGAAAACTTCTAAACTGTTTCTGTGAGGCCGATATTATGCCTGTATTAAAAAACAAATAAGAATGTCAGCAAGAAAAACAATTAAAATCAATATATCCATTAAATTTAGATAAAAAAAAATCCTCAGCACAATATTAGCAAACTGAATCCAAGCAAAACAGCAAATGGATTCTCCAACATGACCCAGTGGGATTTCTCTCAGGGATGAAACCATGGTTCAACATATGCAAATGTATTCATGTAATATACCACATCAACAAAAGCAAGGAGAAAAATCATATGATCATATCAATAGATGCAGAGAATGCACTCAATAAGATTCATCAGCAATTTATGATAAAAATTCTACATAAAATTGGCATAGGAGAAACATACTTTAACATAATGAAGGCTATATATGAGAAACCCACAGCCAGTATTATACTTAATTACGAAATACTGAAATCATTTCCTCTAAAATCAGCAATGAGACAAGGCTGTCCATTCTCATTACTGCTATTTAACAGTGCTAGAGGTCCTAGCTAGAGTTATTAGGTAAGAACAAGAAATAAAAGGAAATCAAACTGGGATAGAAGAGGTAAGACTATTACCATTAGCATATGGCATGACAGTTTACATAGAAAACCCTAAAGACTCCACCAAAAAATATACTAGAATTAATGAGTAAAGTGGCAGGCTACAAAATTAATATACAAAAACATTGGCATTTTTATACTTAAGCAATGTGATAGAAAATAATAAAATCAATAAAACTATCCCATTTGCAATAGAAAAAAGTAATTAAACTGTAAAATATTAATAAAGAAAATGAGAGACCTGTACAGTGGAAACTATAAAACATTTTTCTAGAGAAATAGAAGAAGATGCAAACAGATGGAAAGATAATTCATGCTCATGGTTAGGAAGAATTAATATTGTCAAAATATCCATCATATCTAAAACAATATACAGGTTTAATGCAATTGTCATCAAATTTCCATGACATTTCTCAAGTAAATAGAAGAAAAATTAAAAAAAATTTTGGATTCACAAAATACCCCAAATAACCAAAGAAATCATGAGAAAAAAAAAGATAGCAGTATAGGTATTATACTTCCAGGCCTTGAGCTATATTACAAAGCAATAGTGATAAAAATTCTATGTACTGAACCAAAAACATAGATTCAGATAAGTGGACTATAATTGAATACCAGAAGCAGACTCACACATGTATAGTCAGTTAATTTAGAGCAAAGGAGCCAAGAGCTTACTATGGGGGAAAAAAAAAAGGTTTTTCATCAGATGGTGTAGGGAAAACTGGACCACCATATGAAAACTGATGGATCTAGACCACTTTCTAAAACCACACACAAAAATAAAATTCAAAATGCATTATAGACTTGGATATAAGGCGAGAAACTGTGAAATAGGCGAAAGCATAGACAATACATTTCATGACACCAGTCTTAACAAGGTCTTTTAGGATCCAAATCTAGAAGCAAGGAAAACAACAACAAAAAAATCTCAAACGGAATTAAATCAAACTAAAAAACTTTCTGCACAGTGAGAGAAACTATCACCTAATGGAAAAGACATCCTATGGACTGGTAGAAGATATTTGTACACCATATATCTAACAAGGGCTTAGTATTCAATTATTAAACTCAGCGGTAGAACAAACAATCCTATCAGAAAATGGACAGAAGAAATGAATTAATGCTTCTCAAAAAAAGACGTACAAATGGCCAGCAGGCACATGAAATGATGCTACTTCTTGCTTGCTATGGGGGAAATGAAAATCAAAACAATGAAATATCATCCTGTAATACTTGTGAGGATAGTTAGCATCCAAATGACTGAAAACAACAAATGTAAGGATGTTGAGAAAAATGAACAGTTTTACAACATTGGTGAGTACAAATTGTTGCAATCTTTTTGGAGAACAGTATGGAGATTTCTCAAATAATTGAAAATGGAAATTCTTTATAATCCTGCCATCCAACTTCTGAGTATTTATCCAACAGTATAAAAACACCAACTTGCAGTGATACATGTATCCCTATGTTTATTGCAGCATCATTTACAATAACCAAGAATTGGAAGCTACCTAAGTGCCCCTAGTCAGATGAGTGAATAAAGAAGATGTGTTGTGTATACTCAATGGAATAATGCACAGCCCTAAAAAGATAAAATCTTGTCATTTGTGACAACATGGATGGAACTAATGGGGATTATGCTTAGTGAAATAAGTCAGGAAAAAGACAAATAATATATGTCCCTCATATGTGGAATAAGTGGAATATAAAGAAATTGATCCAATGAACAAAGATCAACCCTTGGACATTGATGATAGAACTGAGTCTAGCAGTGGGTAAGGAGATGGTGGTGGAAGCAAGTGTGGTGGTGTTCAAGGGACAGTGGTGGACAACTTTTGGTAATTTTATGATAGACATGTTATGTTGCCATATATTTGAGGAATGATGAACCTGCACCTATGGGCTTATTTTGCTTTGTATATCAAAGTTACTGCAATAAGTATTTTAAAGTATGAATGAATATTTTGTGTATCAATATTCTATTTAGGATTTTGCTTTGGTAACTCTTTGAGAGAATACAAGAAGTATAAAAGGAAGATTTACTCTTTTCCTAATTCAAATCTTTTCTCCAATTTACTTTGGAGAGCAATAACAACTGCTGGACTCAGCCATTAAAAACAAGGACAATGATATCATTGGCAATTATTTTGAATAGTCATTCACACTTGTGAAGAAAAAACAGAAATTAAATGCTGTATTCTAGTAATATTTTATACCCTAGATATAAAACATAAATTGAGTTAAATAATATGGTCAAAATTAATTGCCCTGTATGATAGTGATATTTATGTTAATTGCCTCCTACGTTTGAATACTTTGAGTTTCATTTCAAAATTTTTCAATGTCACAAGAAAATTTTGTTCTCAAAATTAACATGTAATATAAGAAAGTCTCATATCAGTATATTACAGAGTAAAAATAACCATGTGGATAATACATGCAAAAGACTATACATTTTAGATTTAGTAACAACAACTTTAGTTGGAAGTAGTTAAAATGCATAAATGTAATGATTTATGTAATTAAAGGATATTTGTTAAATAAGAAAAATTAGTCATGGTCAAATTATCATTTTTTTCTAATTGGCATAAGAATCAAGATTTCATAAGTAATTTTTTAAATTAGAAATGTTTCAGCTAATGTATTTTACCTTAATTCTATTTTTTATTGACACAAACTATTGAGGGAAAACACCATTGATTTTTAAGTAGTAGTTGGCATAGACTGAGATATGTCTCATTTATCTCTAAGGTTTCATATCTTAAACATTTTACAACACTTATATAAAGAGAATAGGTAGCTTCGGGTTTTATGCACCATTTTATTTTATTTTCCCAAGAATTTTGTAAGCTTGGTACAGTTATTATCAACCTCATTTTAAAGATGAGTTATCTTTGATTCAGAGAGTTTAAGTCAATTGTCAATTTTATCTGAGCAAGCATGTTTTATAGCTGGAATTTAAACCTATGTTACACATTTGCAGGTACAACACCTACCAATTCAAATTTGAAAGCTTTTGTTCATTCTTTACATTTTTCTCTTCATTTTTTTTTTTCTGAAAAATAGAAAAGTAGAAATAACTTCTATTTGCCATTAACTGATACACAATTAATGGCATTTTGTTTCAGATGCTGCCTTTTTACAGCTAATGTTCTTGTTTTGTTGTTTCCCTTTTGGAAGTAAATATAATAAATGGAGCTAAATAAGGCAGCAAGATGACTTGTTCACTTCTTCTTTTTCTGTAGCCACAGCCACAATCTGCTACCTCTTAGGTCTTTACTCCTAAAATACATGAACAAACTGGCATGCCATCTCCTATGCTCTAGTATTTCTTTGATTCATTCTATTGTTTATGTAACAGGTATAACAATATTCTCCAAATACTGCATTCTTCCTGGTATCATACTTTTCAATAACATGCAGATCCTCATTGCTATCTGTGTTTTACCATACTCACTACATCCTTTGTTTAACCCTCTGCATAGACCCACCCTTCTTTTCTGCATGTTCCTTATACCTTACATTTCCCCATGACTTCCTCTGATTTTGTTGTAGTGGTTGTAATTTTGACCATCCTTGCTCTTAGGGTTTTTTTTTGCCAGCTTTATTTAAAAAATTACCTCTTCTAGGTGCTGTTGCTCACTTAATTACATTGCTTTTCTTCTGGGTTTGGACTTAATAATCAAGATTTCGTTTAGAAAGAATATCATCTAATATTATTCTTGGTTCTGATATCTCTTTTTTTAAATAGTGACCTGAGAAAATTCATATGCTACTTGGAGTTACCAAAACACTACTGGTATGAAAATAAAGGTGTATAAAATTGAATAAACCCACAACAGCAAAAAATAAGAGTAAAAATCAATTGTGGAGTAATGTTATTAATAAAATTCTGGAAGACAAAAAGCAGATGTGTGTGTCATGAAGGATGAAACAAAGCAGAAATAGCCACAAGCCAGAATAAACAGAGAATCAGTGTAAAAAGTGTTATCTAGCGCGATTTTAGTGAGGGTTCCACAAAAAGCTTCCAAATGGAGTCAGCAGGTACTCACAAGAGCATTACTCAGTGAAGCAAGAAAATGGTGTCATTGTTTGACAACATCTGTGATGTGTCAGTCCAACCCATAGCCTCATAAATGTAACGAGTGAGGTGAATTTTGAACCATAAGACAAAAACTGGAGAAATCCTCCAAAACAAAAAATTAATCTGAAAATTGCTAGTATGCTATTATGATTTTATAATTAATAACTATGCAAGAGAAATAGTCTTATTCTGATTTGCGGTGCACCTGTCTGTTATCATATGCTATAGTAAAACAATTGACATAGTTATTCATGTACCCAAGAGTCAAATATTTTTCTGTCATAAAATAGGAGCAGATTTATGAAAAAAAAGAAAAACCCATAGAAAAAGGAAAAGTTCTTAGAAATTGTAAATATGACTGCCGGGAATTAAAATGGTGTAGTGATGAGAGATATGAATGAAATTATCTCCCACATTTGAGCACAAGATTTCGAACTGAAAATGTAAAATGACTGAATTTGAGTGTTGTGAGGGAAGTTGAGTGGAAATGGAATGGAGAAAAGCATGAAAGAAATAAAGAGTCGGATTTAAAGCCTGGTAGACAACTCAACAGAATTAAAATCACAATCCATTCTTAAAAGTATTTTTTTTTTGTATGTGTGACATTTCAGATCGCCAAATAAAGAGAAGATCCTAAAAGCTTTCTGTAAGGGAACAATCAGTAAATAAAAGTTTCTTAGAAAGATTATTCAAATGGGCAACAAATCCTCTTCAGTCACATTTCATTCTAGAAGAAAATGGAGTAATGCTCCATGGAAAAAATGTTTCTGCTCTGTGACGATCACCTATAATTCCGTATTTTGGAATTTTGTATGCTTGAGATCATCTAGTTTGTGAACTTTAATAATTTTATGATTCACTCTGTATAATACTTTCAATGTCCACACTACTTGTAGCATACAATAATACATCATTTCTTTTTACAGCTACAAAATATATTATATTTTGTTCATTCATCTTATGATGAAAATTTGGAATATTTCCACCTTTTGGCTATTATAGATAATACTGCTATAAACATTCTTGCACAAGAGTTTGTGTGGACATGTGTTTTCATTTCTCTTGTTATATATCTACAAATGGAATTACTGGGTTATATAATAACTATATGCTTAAACATTTGAGGAACTGTCTGTTTTCTTACATGGTTGAACCATTTCACATTCTCACAAGCAGTATCAGTATGAGAGTTCCTATTTCTCCAAATCCTTTTAAACACTTGTTTTTATCTGATTATTTGATTCAAGCTATCCTACTGGGTGTCAAGTAGCAACTCTGTGCTTTTGATATGGTTTTCACTCTGGACTATTAATGTCCAATCTCTTTTCAATGGGTTGCGACTTGCAGATATGGATGTCAATGCGTCAGGTTTCCTCACACTTATTTATTAAGTGATTGCACTGTACAAGCAGTTTTAAAACTCTGCAGTCCAAATTTTTCAGTAAGCAAAATTACTCATCACTTCATAGCAAGGACCTTTGAACTTCTTCTAAAAGAGAATGTAACTTTTATTTACCCTAAAAATTTTCTGAAAGTCTAGCTCTTGTGAGCAATAGCACTGCCCTACTTTTCATAGTTTAGAGACTTTTAGTAAGTGGAATTTTTCCAAGGAAAAGGGACTAAATGGTAAACATCACAAGATCAAGAGAATAGTTGAAGGATCTAGGATAAGAAAATGCAAAGATATTTGATAACTTCTTTGACAAAATGACAAGAGTAAAGTACTTTACATGTGGATAAAGGAATATCAGGCTAGAACTAGGAAAAGTGACTATAACTTTTAGAAATTTAGTTGGAAGAGGTACTTTCTAAGAAATAGAAAAGAACAATAGAATGAGACTTTTTAATAGGTAATAAATTCTATGAACTAGGACATGTTCAAGTAAAGATTGTTCAACCCTTTCAACAGATAATGGCTATGGTGTGGATAAAGTTTTAGAGTAGATATTATCCTAGATTTTACTATGATTTCATATATGAAAACTTTTAGGACTTAATTTTATGATTACCAGAGGGCTGAATATTATTCTTTGTAATGACATTAAAATATTACTGTAGCAAGTTATATTAGAATTTGTAATCTAATCGTATGGTTCTTTCCGACTTTAGGATATTATTGGTAGGCGGGAATTCAGGGAAGTTCTGCTATTTGTCATTCTAAAGAAGCAAAATTGAATGAGAATATCTTAAACTGTTTCTGCAAGTATAATTTTTTTCAGGATGCTCATCATATAATTTAATTGACTTTTACAAAATATATAGTATATGTTTGTATCAACAAATGAGTGGTATTCTAGTCTGGCATTGTTTTACATACCAATACACACTATAAGTTTGCAAGCTCTTTAAAATATAATTAATAATTTACTAAAATAATCATCTTTAAATATTTTTAAATTTCATTTAAATTATGCTTTTGTTTATAATAACTCTTATTTTATATTATCTTATTTATTCTTTACTAAATAAAAAATTGCTGTATACTGACATACTTTGAAGATTTTTTTTTTCTTTTAGTTTTTGAATTTCAGTACATTTGCAGTGAATCTTTTAAAAAAATTTCCTTCAGAATACTATAACAATTGGCACAACTCCGCAGATTGGTTGATTTTATTAATAATGTATTATTGCCAACATGATAAAGATATTCAAAGCAACTTTGAAATTCTTTAATGCCACCACCCCTGGAATTACTATAACCTCTCCATAATGTTCTTTAAATCCTCTGACACATTCACATGAATATTTCTAACATGATACCACTGCTCTCCAGTGAAGTTACTGAGTTTAACATGTACTTTTCTGTTTAATCTTGAAGTCTCTTCTAACCAAGAATAACACCTACCCTCTAGGTACACTTAATACCCATTCTTTTTAACACCCTTTGAATTTGCCTCCATGAATTATTCTCATGCCATTTATATTTTCAGCTTCTTTGTTTAACCTTACTCACACCCTAAAATGCTGATTTTCACCAGACTCTCCCTGTATGTGTCTTGCTTCTTTTGTACATAGAAAAACTTAACAAAAGTGTAGACTAAATTAATGCTATTGATATCCTGTCATTTGCACCAAGTCGTCATATTATTTGACCTCTGCTCCAGTGGGTATTTTTCATACTTCAACCCATCACTCAAATATGGTTCTTTTCCAGTGTTCCACTTTCATCTCCTGTCTCATGTTACTCTGGTTGATTTGACACTAATTATTAAGTGTACAATAATACCCAAAGTATTTTCTCTACATGCAATTTATCCAAATACTGATGTGAGCATCCAATTCTGTTACACAGCTCAGTTGAAGTTTTTTAATATAACTAAAATTTCCATCTCTACCATAACCCTAACTCTGATCTCCCAGATTAGGGATCATCTTCAATTATTAAACTAAAACTCTATAATTGCATATGTACTTCTGCAACTTCACATATGATCTATCTTCTTACTCCCTCCTAAGAAAGATATTTACTATATGGAGCATCAATTTAAAGGAGAAAAAGATAAGTGAGATGACTGAAAATGTAGGAGACCTGCCAGATCAAGTGAAAGAATTGTGTAAATTAATAACCCTACAGGATTATTTAAATAGCATTATAGGAATAGAAAAAAGTAGAATTCATGCTGGCTATCTCAAATTAACACTACCACATACATTTTTGAAAATTTCCTAGAATATGGAGAAATAATGTGAAAATTATCATAGCAGAAAAAATATTTAAAGACAAAATTGAAGAAAAGATTTTGAGCTAAAGAAATACATCAAGAGGGCTGTTCTGTACCAGAAATATTAATTGAAAGAACAAAATACACATTTTTTTATTTCAAAGACAAAGATATATTTCTCCTAGTGTTCAAGTAGAAAACAATCAGGAAAATTCAAAGGAAAAAAATTGAGCTAATAATTAATTTTACAAAATATAAAGTGCAAATAATTGAATGAAAACTAATAATACTATTTATTATAAACGTAGTAAACATTTAATTACTTACTGTTCAGAAGATTTATAGGCATTATTTCATTTAATTCTCAAACAACTATAAGACAGAGATGTTATCATTACATTCTACAGATGAGTAAATTGAGACTTAGAGAGTTTAAGACATGTTCATATTTGCAAGATGAGTAAGAAGGACAGCAAGGACTTGAACATTCTCTTGACAGCAGACTGTAATGCCAACATATGCATAACAATACACATCTTGTTTTCATGGTGCAGTTTACAAATGATATGTAACAGAAATATATAAATTCCTATCAAGAATCTGCATTTTAATTAAATAACTGTTACATATATACATGCCTTCAGTTTATAGGGAAAGAATGACCCAAGTACTGTCGTTGATGAGTACATGAAGACATTGTATAGTACCTTTAGTTAGAAACTCAGAAAGTAGACAACCCAAAGTACCTTTTACAAAAAATGTACTGAACATCATATTTTAGTTACTAGAAAAATTCATCAAATAAAGGATTGGGGAAGTAGGTGCATGAGAGAGTGATTACTATAATAGTAACTTGCTCTTCAAGGGCCACTTCTCTGTCTTTAGGTTTCTTATCATCTTCAAAATGGGAATAATTACAGTTCCTAAGTTATAGAGTTATTATAAGGTTTAAATAAGAACTATCACAGTAAACCAAGCAAAATAAGGAACATTCTAAAAATGAAAGCTTTATTGTACAGACTTATCTTTCAAAAAAAAAAAAGAAGATTTTCCACAAGATCCCAAATATCAAAGAGATGTGATTTTGAGGTTTTTGCTTTTTATGGTGTTTTGTATTTTAGAGAGAGAGAGGGAGAGAATAGGTACTGTGTAAAGAGAGAGATTAGCATGGCAGATCAGAAATGACATGTGGTATACAGTTAAAGTATTAATTTGAGCAATTATTACTCAAATTTCTCTCAACAAATAGGAAAAAGATTGTTATCTCAAGTAGCATTTACACTGATTCCTCAATAGGATACTTTCATGGGGGAAACCTAACAGATTTTCCATTTGATTTCAAAGAAGGTAGACTCACTGTTATGATACCATGAAGACTGAATGCTTCTGGCCTGGAGGTCAATCGTACCAAGCAGCAGCAGCATCACCATCAGCAGGAAAAACCAACAGGAGCCCAGATTACATCTTCAAAGAGCAGCCAGTAGAGACGAAGAGTAGATTACTGATTCCACACTAAGTGTCAGATACTGCCTGGGGACTTCCTAAGTAGAGGTCAAGATCCTACTGTTATACAGGTAGGGGTTAATGAGCTAGCAAATTAGGATATTAATATTAATGGAGCATTCTTAGTACCCACAGACTAATGAAGTCTAGGGTCATTTGGGTTATATTAACATCAAACAAAGTGGAATTGTAGGCCAAAAGCATTTGCTAGAATAAAGAGAGGACTTTTATTGATTAAAGAAGATAAAATCTGTAGTTATTACCTGAGGTGAATAGCAATATCAAAAATATAAAACTAGACATTACTAAAAATTAAAAGAGCAATTTAAAACACAGTAATACTGTTTTTTAGGTCTTGATAAATTAAGAAAAAAATCATTTTTGATCATCTGAATAGTGTAATTAATGAAATTATGTATAAGGGGTGCATGTGTGTATGTATGCATGTTGAGATATGTGTATATGCTTTTCCTTTTAGAAAATGTTAGATTAAAAATATTAAATAAATTCCACAAAGAAGAAACTCTCCAAAGCATAAAAGACACAGACTAAATTCTATAAGAAAATAAAATGCAAATAAAATAATATCAAAAGGATTAAACATGTCTAATGACTGAGAAAAGAGTATCAGAAAACAACAGTATGAGAAGAGTACATATTAAAATCCTTAGAGAAACATATGTAATTGTAGGAAAATACCCTTAAAGCTTTTACACATTTAGATAATTAAGAAAAAATATTCAGTCAATTTCATGTATTAGAAAGGAAATCATAAAATAAATCAAAATATTGGAAGAGAAAGCAGTTGGCAGTGATAAAAAATTAATGATTTAGAACAGATAGAAGAGATGAATAGAAGAAATGAATCTGAAATGTGTTCTTAGAAAATTTAAAAAAAAACAAAGTAAATGTGTTGTAGAAGAAAACAGCGAATACACATAGAGAAAAATTAGAAGACAATCTTTTTTAATTTTAAAAGATAAATATGCAAAACTTTTCTAACAAATTAGGAAGATTTCATAATAAAATGTATAATTTTGACTTGCAATAAATCAGCTAAGATTGAGAAAACTTTAATAAAATATTACTATGTTGTTACCTTCAAAAACATTTTATTTTAAAATTATCTATAAAGAATTATGAATTTAAATTGCCTTATCAAGTTTATACATTTTCATTGATTCTCTAATGTCTTCCAGGATATAGTCATGCAACTATATAGGTACAAATATTTATAATTTCTGTTTTTCACTTATAAGAACTTTCAGGACAATGTTTACAATGTCAAATGTAGGAAAATTCCATTTATAAAAGATATGCACAAGTAATAAAGTAGAAAATTAAACTTGTTACTATGTTAAAAATAATATGGCATTCCTTGCTGGAGTAGCAGTTCAGTCAGCTTCCTTCAGTGGAGAGTGCACATCACATATCCCAAGGACCGGGGTTCAAGACTCAAGTCTGGGGCAAAACCAAAATGAATAAGTAAATAAAATGAATAAAGTGCTTCTTCCTCCTCTCTCTTCCTCTTTGCCCATCTCTACTCACCTTCATTTCTGCCTGCACCTTTCTTTAAAGTAAAATAAAATAAAATGTCATGAAAAATTAAGGTTTATGGTGTATACAAGAAGAGATAAGAAAATTAAGAAATTAAATAATATAACTAGCTTAATAGTTTAAAGTAATAAACTATCTCGGTACACTAGTGATATTCCCTTAATATATTAAAAAATATACTTTAAATTGAGCATTATAGAATTAAATCTAGATATTTCCATTAGTCAGAGGATAGCAAGATTCTTGATGCTCTACCTTTAAAATAATTTTAAAATAAAATGCAACAGAAAAACATGAAAATATACATATGAAAAATATAACACAAAAACAGTATCTTTGGAAAATTATGTTCTAAGCAAACAAGAATAGTTAGGCTTCAGAAAAGAAAATTAAGCATATTATTTTAAAATGGGTAAATGTTTTGAACAGTTCACAAAAGAAATGCAAATATTCATTATATACATAATGATGTGCAACCTAACTCATGATCCAAAGCAATATCAAGAAGCAGATATTTTTATTTATCAAATAGCAGTTGTTTGAAAATGTAGGATACCTGGTATGGTGAAAGCAATAAAAAAAACAAAAATATTGATGAAAGCAGGAACTGGCAAACTCTTTGGGAGGGAAAATTTCAAAATAAACCATAGCCTTAAAATACAGTTGTGATTTCAGAAGCTCTCCTCTGGCACAGTCATTTACTTTCTAAGATTTTATTCTAAGAGAAAACTGATAGATGCAAGCAAATATGGATCAAGAATAACTTTCTGAAATAATTCATTTCTTAAGATGAAGAGAGGGTCCCCACCTAATGTACTAGGAAGGGGTTGGTTCTAAGAGTCACAGTGCTCTAACCAGCAGCCCTTTTTAATTGCACTATACTATTCCTACCTGCTTGAGTGGCTTTTCATTCCACTGTCAAACGGAAATCACACTGTTTATCCTATTTTCCTGCTGCCCCATCAGTTGACAGTATTTCCCAGAAGGAATGCACTTAGTCTTGTTATGATATCATCATCTGTATCATTGCACAAATGACAAACAAAATTTGAACATACTAGACATTATCTAATGTGCCTTTTGTGAATTAATTCAATACATAAAATTATGCGAGACTGGTGGTTTCATTATCCTTTTTTTAGAGATGGGGAAATTAAGACAATGAGAAAGTCAACAACTGACCCAAGATCATTCATAGACTATAGGGTGCCATACATTGCAGTTCCTCATAACACGGGCAAAATGTTATCACTATTTGTATGATGAGATTATATTTGTCTTAAACCAATGATGTCCTAAATTTAACTTGGAATCCCAAGAAATCTGTTAGATACACACGTCCTCATTAACAATTTCTGAATAGAATTCTAACACATTCTTTAGCAGTGGGAGAGAATGAGAAGGAAACAGTAATTTATAAAGGCTAGGTAGGGAAAACCAAACTGAGCAGCACAGGAAGAAATCAGAGGGCAGGGCTGTGAAAGAAACAAGAGGTCTTCCTCTGAATTGATTGTAGGTTCCCCAAACTCTAGATGAAGTGTTAAAAATAATTTCACTACTCCATTGTTTCCAAGTAGGGAGGTAAGTTTTCTGCTCTCACATTTCTGGTATCCATAAATGTTTTCAACAGTGACTGAGAAGAATGCATTTTCTCATAGTCCTTGCATGTAAGGGTTCTAAATTGACCTCTGAGAATTAAACTTTAATCACCAGAACAAGGATGAGAATGATATATGAACTCACCATAAAGAAATAGACTTCTCTAGGTCCCAGATTTTTGCCAAAACATTTCCTAAAGTGTGTTTCTTGGAAACTAAGTTCTATAAAAGTTCCTTCAGAGACAAATCAAAGCCTCCCACGTCCATATCTTGAGATTCAAAGTGTGCATGAATACCAAAGGTTGAGGATTCCTGAAGGATTAACGCTATTTGATTCTGTTTTCTCCATTTATTAGATGATGTCTCTGCTTTTAGGGTCTAGAAACTCTTGATAATTTATGCTAAAAGAAAGAAAAGACTGTAGAGTTTTGGTTACATGTAATGTTCTGAAGTTAAGTTGACTCTTCCCTAGATGTCGTATGGTAGAATAAACATGAGCCTTGGAATCAGCTAAAATATGATTACTAGCTCTGTTACACAGCAAGTTTTTAAATCTTTGTGAGTTTCTCTAAAGAACCAGCAAATTTGCATAATACTATTACCATTTGTAACTTTAAGACCTTGGGTATACTGAAGTCACTAGTGTTCTATGAGTCAGGTATAAGGTATTTTGCTGATTCTGAGGTACCTAGTAAGTTATTCTTTAAAATCTACCCATTGCTTTGCCTATTAGAGTTCAGCCTGGGTCTGTGTGTCTGTTTGAAGGATGAGGAGTGCTGTTGCGTATGCTGAGTTTTTATGACCCCTTTTCTTTTATGATAGCACTTCCCCAAAACTGCATTGTTGTAATGTGCACATTACTGGCTACACAGAGGGCCAGATTCCAATATCCACTTTGTAAAACTTGCCAAGAATAGGGAAGGAGGTTGGAAGCTGGACTGGCAGACATTGTTTATTTTCTCCTGGGGATTTTAATTTTGATCTGTGCTTGAATGCCAGATTTAATTTTCAGGTCTCGCTCTTTCCTGTTTCTTCTTTTACTGCTACTGCCATGAGACACTTTCATTTTGGGGGGAAATTTTCAGGCACATAAAGCCACATGAGCTTGATTCTATACTTTATTTGGTTGAATATAGTACAACATGGCAGAGGAGGCAAATTAACAAATACAAACACAGGGAGAACACTAAAGCAAGATCACATAACTTTTAATGCAGCTTTTCATCTCTCCCATTACTGTAATGGAAATTCCTTTAGAGATGTTGGTTTAGTTTATTTAGATTATGTCATTTAAGAGTTTGAAGATAGTTCTAGTTTCACTTGAACTTAGAGAAATGTTTATAAAACTTCTCTGGGCCTTAAAGAAACAGCTGATGCATTTCCAGGACAGTCAATTTGGAATTAAAATCAGACCAAACTACTCACACCATTTACATAGATGATCCTCCCGGTGGGCAGACTACAGAGAGGATAGCCAGGATTGGTACTTTTTTTTTTGAACTCTGATAGCAAAAAATAGTTTTTAGATCATAGAGTGTTTCTAAAGCAAATAATTGATTTAACCCCCTTAAATCCTCTTGGAACAATAAACAAAGGATCTTAGCCATATCCTGGTAGGAAGTAAATTTCTTTTTGAGAGTAAGTTAGTCTTTTGTAAGGAATAAGAACTTTTTAAGGTCCCGAGGATACCATTTAGCAAATTATTGTTAGCAGTTTCCTTAGTGATACCCCAGGGCCCAGAAAGATTTAACGAGCCTTCGAAAGTGCCAAAGTTACTTTTAGGGAGTAACTTATAACTGGAGGAATTTAGCTAATCACACTAGAAAATTTCTTTGGATGGCTTTGTAGATCAAGCACAAACAAAAAAACATGGCTTCTAAATAGAGAAAAGATTTCTCCATGAGTTAAATTCTATTTTATCTAACAGATAGCATTGCTAGCAATATTATATGTCAGATATAAAACAATGCATGTAATGAAATGTCAGTGAACTGCTTATTTCTTGCCTATATTTATTCTTACGATCAATAAAAACCTTTCTTCAATGTTGACAGATGCTTTTGGATCTAATTACGCTAGTTTCTGTTAAGGATACGTAAATCAGATTCAAGTAATTTGGGTCATATTATTCATATAACTATGTAGTTGGCTTTTAACACCTGGTTTAACCAACAAAGATGAATCTGTATTGAAAAGTATCTTTTAGGATTGCAAGTATTTTGGGAAGTATAAAGAGGTTTCTATTCCCTTATTTCCACATTTCATAATATTCAAAATAGAATTTAAGTAATTAAAAATAATTACCAGCAGCACAGGGAAAAATGACAATTGTTTTAAACAGTATTGGTAGTGAAATTGTGTGCCTATTAGGAATATACTGAAGTCACTGGTGCTGTGCATAAATAATAATAATCATATAGAATATATTCAACTTACATCTATCTTTAAGAGAATTCCTCAAAGTCATTCTAATTAAAAACCATTTGACCTCTTTAGAAAAAAGTAACCTCAATTAATTTGTAAGAAAATATGATTTTTGTATAAATGATTATTATCGCATCTTTGGGAACTTTTTAATATATACTTTGCAGAAAGATGCTAATTATTAACAGATTTCTTAGGAAAAGGAATCTTGGAAAAACATTTTAGAGGTAACTGTATCTACTAAATGGTACCTGACCATGGTAGAGACCAATCTTCCCAGACATTTCAACTTCCTTTAGCAACCAAAAAATAATGGTAAGAAGTGATGCTGGTGTTTATTATACCCATTGCTTTGCTTTTGATTCCTCTCCATCTTGTTATTCTCTTGGCTTCTATAAATTCACACAGGAGACTGAATGTAGGACAGCAAGGCACTGTGTGAACATGATAGAGTTAGTACCCAGGTCTGTGCTGACACATCAAATTCTTTCCCTAGCTCTGCGTTGACCTAATCCAGGTCTTGCGCTTATCATGATCTGACAGAGCCCAGGGCATAAAAATTTCGTATGATGCCAACTGAAATCTGTTACAGAATACATTGAGCCAGTAAACCCATTTTTTCTGTTAAGACAGTTCTGAATAGTAGGTTTCAGAGACAAAAGCAAGCATCTGAAGGCTGCTGTATAGTTTTTTTCAAAACATGTATTTAAATATATTTTCCAAGGGTTGTAACATTAAAATTTTTAATCCCTCTTGCTTGACTCTTGAAATTAATCTTGTGTATCCCAAATTGTATTACACATTAGAATCACCATCTTGATTTTCAGGTTGCATGCTAAGGCGATTAAGCCAGAATGTCTACACATAGAAACTAAGCATTAGCATTTTAAAAGAAAATTTTCATCATTCCAAACTGAAACTTTGTATCTATTAAACAACATCTTCCTGTCACCCTTTTACCCCAGTACCTGGTACCAACATTTTAATTTCTTCACTATGATTTTGACTACTTTACCACAAATAAATAAAATACAGTTGCTGTCCATTTATGTCTAATTTATTTCACATAGCACAATGTCCTTAAAGTTGTCCATGGTATAGCATGTCTCAGAATTTCATTCCTTTTTGACGCTGAATAACATTCCATTATATGTATAAATTATGTTTTATTTATTCATTCATTCATTCATCAGTAGACATTTGGGTTATTCCTATTTTGGGGGTATTTTGAACAATGCTGGTATGAATATATTGTTTGATTTCTTGCTTTCAATTCTTTTGGGTAGATATCCAGAAGTAGAATTGGTGAGTCATGTGATAATTCTATGTTTAACTTTTTGAGAAATCTACATACTGTTTTCCATAGCAGCTTTACCATGTTACATACCTACCAACAGTTTATAAATGTTCACATTTACCCATGTCCTTGCCAACATTTGTTATTTTCTGTTTTTGTTTGTTTTTATTTTTAGTAATAGCCATCTTTCTGGGAATAATGATATAATTGCTTTTTGACTTTTGGTATGTTTACCCATTCCCTTTATTCAGGTCATCACCATTATGGATTTTAAGTCTCAACACAGCTTAGAACCTAATTACTCAAAATGTGGTCTGTGACACTACAAAATAAACATTATCTTGGAGCTTGTTAAAAATAGGAACTTGAAGTCACCACTCCAGATTTATTGAATCAGTAACTGCGTTTTAACAAGATGTCCAGGTGATTCATATCACATGCAAGTTTGAGAAGCACATAATATTTAACTTCAGTTACTCTTGACATCATCGTCAAGATCTTTCTAGTGCACTCACAACATAACCCTTTAATTAATTCAATCATCTGCACTGCTAAACAAAATCACACAGTCTAGAGGATTGTTGTTACCACATAGCCATGATTTTCAGATATGGGCCCTCACCACAATTTTTTGAAAATTTCTTTAGAATCCATGGCACATTATCAAGAACAGATATACTGACTTGCAATGTTTTAGTTTTTTTTTTTTTTTTTCAGTTCATTTCACACTTTTTCTAGAAGAACTTACAAACTTCTTTGCGAAAGCTAATAGTTTTTCAAGCACAAACTCTTTCAGTTTAATTTCATCTTCACCTACCAGCTAATCACCTACCTTCTCTTCCAGTGATAGAGAAGAAAGTATTCTTGTCCTCTTCAAAGTTTCATTTTTCCATCTATGGCCTGCATCTTGACTCTCGCCATCTCTCCTTCAACATCTTCCTTAAACAGCACTTGCTCTTCAAAGGCTTTCCCTTAAATACCATTCTATTATAATCATATTGATTTCACCAGAAAGGATAATTGTTCTAAAAAGACTTCAGTTAATCTACAAATAAATAATTTGGGCATTCTAGAATTTTGCTTCATTCATTTCCAGGTAGCTGAATTGATAGATAACTTGTCATTCTTTCTAAGAAATTATTCCTTCTCAAATCAATTAGTTTCCTCTTCTGACACCCATAATAGTAGTGTATGACCTTTTTTTTTAACAGCACTTATCACTCTGTCTTGCTGTTGTTCTATGACTATCTTCAAAATCTAGATAGTGAACAAACTGAAAACAAGTATTCCAGGCACCTCATCCCATTTTGGCATATGGTAGATTGTTGCTTGGTTGGATTTCTGGAGGAAGTACAAATCTTGATGAGCTAAACATCTGGCCCCAGCCCAGCACTGGTTGCAACTGCTTCCTGTTTTGACTTGTCTTCCCCCAAAGCTGCCTCTTGCATCTCATAACATGTAGCATATATATTCCTATGTAACTGGAGGGTATGTTTTCTGTGGCACAGAACAATTAATTGCATGAGCTTCAACTTCCCAAAACCACAGTATTTCTTCATATAAGCTCAAGTTTATTTTCCATTAAATGGGGGTAGAAAAGTCTAATTTATTTGTAAGTTTAATTATCATATCAAATATTTGGGGATTTAGAGTTGCCAAGTAAAATTACTTTTCTAATATGAATTGGAAGCAATTTCTTCAGCATTTCTAAGACTTTGTATCTCATAACTTAATATGAAAAAAGGTTACCTGAGGAACTTGTTAAAATACAAATTTAAATTCTGTATGTATAGTCCTGGGTTGAGTAAGAGATTTTGCTTTTCTAACATATTTTCAAGGTTTGGACTGGGGTCAGATTATTTTTGATTTGCAGAAGCCAAGACCATCTCCTCATACTGAAAAATTTCTAATTTTCACTGTGTAAATCAGATCAGTCCATGATTAAACACAGGAAGTTATGAAGTATCCATGATGATTGTTTAAAATTAAAGATCAATTATCAAGCTGAAGGTGCTTCTTTTTCAGATAGATTCATATTCATCATTGGTTAAAATAGATTGGTAAAAGAACAACAAAGATAGTTTGCTTGTTTTAGTACAAAAGCAATTTCAAATATGAAAGATTAGTTTGGAGTGATTTATGACTTAGATTTGAAGCAGTAAAATACAACTTTGGGAAGACAAGAGCCACGATCTGGGATACAGTGCAAGGTCTTGCTCTATATTTTGCAGTCTGAGTTAAAATGTGAAGCATAACTAGAGAGTTGCTTATCTCACTGAGAATGATGCATGAGTAGTAAGTTGAGACAGCCTGAAGCAGGGGACATGAGGAAGTGTAGAAGCATGCACAAGATTTTCAAGAGCACTTCTCAGGAGTGCTGAGGATGATGGCCACATTGGGTCATGTGGAATGTTGTTCCCTAGGTATTGAACAGTGACGTTGCCTTGCAGTTGATCAGGGCTATCTAATGCTGGCCCTGGCAATATAGCTAGGTGATTGGGTCCTGATTTTATGAAGCAGTACATTTATAATGTTATCAATGGGGTCACAACAATTCAGCCGTACATTTGAGTACCCTAAAAGGAGGTCAGTATCCTCCTAAATCAGCAGTTCTGACAACACATAAGAATCACCTGGACTATGTTTAAAGCTGCCAGGGTCCCAGTGTCAGTTTCTGATGTCATTGGTCTGTGGTAATACTTGGACATCAGTAGTTTTAAGTTTCCCAGGTGGTTATAATGTGCAGTGTGAATGGGAACCACTGCTTTAAGTGTTCCCAGGATAAAAATCCTGCCTTGCAGACAAGGCAGAACATGTCTCGCCACAGCTAGGTCCTTTAACTTGCAAGCTTAGTCTCATCCTTTTCTCTAGAACAATGGTTATCAAACTTCAGTGGTCATCAGAATCACCTAAAAGACTTGTTAATATTTAGATTATTGTGTCTCATCCCCAGGCTTTCCAGTGCCTGTGCTGAGGTTTTCATTTCTAACAGCTTCCTGTTGACATTGATGCTGCTGATCTGGAGACACAATTTTGAACCCTTATGACAGGTCTGAATTTTGAATCTTAATCTCAGCAGGAAATCTACCTCAGGGATATTGCTCCTAAATTTCATGACTCTAAATCTGGTTATGAAGTCTGGACTCGGTCTTTATTGCCATGACTCAATTCCTCATACGGTGTGTTGGTTTAGATATTGGGCTTTCTTCTAGTTTCTAAGTTTTTTCCTTACTAACTCAGAAACCCAGATATAATGCTTTCTAATTCAGAATCAAAAACATTGGGCATCACAAAGACACAGAGCAATGATCTAAAATGAGATTCATCATTCAGAAAATTATCACTGATTCCGGTGTTAAGGATGAATTAGAGAAGAACAAGAAGTGAGGATGGTTGCAGAAAGCCTGGAAGAGCCATACATCAGGCAAAGGCAGTGGAATTGGGATGGAGGGAAGGAAACAATTCACAAAGTATTAACAAAATTGACAAGATATGTTGATGAATGATTGCATGTTAAATTGAGGAAGAAGAATCAACGGTAGTCAATCACAATTCACAATTTATTAGTAATATAACTAATAACTTAAAACCTGTCATCACTAATTATGACCAGTTATAGAATGTATTTTATATATTTTAAAGAATATAGGCACTGTCACTAAGTCATCTGATGTAAAAGTGATAGGTGTTCATTACATCTTTTAGAAAAGGAGTCAGCAGATTGTATGATATGTGTAAGTTCGACCCTGTTCCACTTTTATCTTTCTATAAAGAAGAACTAAAAGCACAGATGGTTATCCATGATTCCTCAGTGTTTTTCATGAGGAGCTGTTATCATGTTACAGTAAGTTAGATTTCTTGGGGGAAGTGCATTAATTCTTCCATGACATGAAGGAACTTGTATGTAGTTGCGATTAGAAACCTATCAGACTTCAGAGGAGAAACATGCAGAATTTCAGCAGTGCAACCAGACGACTATGAGCATTTTTCAGGACAATGTGATCTCTCATTTTTAGCACTCCCTTCTAGCAAAATTTCAGATTGTCTCATTCTACTTCTTGGAAATGAACCTAATAAAATGGCAAATATGCTTAGTGAGCCAAAGAAAACATTTGAAGTTGAATTTTATGTCTTTGACATTTTTTCTTTGTTTTAATTGCTAAATGACTTCTTTGTCTTTAAACATGAGATTGGCATTAAATTAATAGAATGATCTAATCAAGTCCCCTTTGGTTTATAGTTTAGAGGATACTAAGATATGAATACTCAGTATTATACCTAAATTTTCACATGGCATGAATCATTGCAATTTCCTTTGCATTTTCTGGATTGAAAAAATAATACCGAACCAATAACAACCAAAGATGAGGTGTCAAAGAAAACAGGAGCTATGAAGTAAAGTATGTAAGATTTTATGAAACTGCCTGGAAATCAAAGTTGTTTGTATAACTCAAAAGTAATCTGATCTGGTGTTCCAAAATTCTTTAAAATATTCATCTAGAAAATAGAAGATATACTCTAGCATCTTGAAATATTTTTTTTTCTTAAAAGACTATATCTCCTCCAAACTGTGATCCAGGATAAAGCTGCATGAGAGCAAAAGAAATAACAGTTGGTGGAAATATAATAGGATAAAATGTACATGACAGAAATAGCCAGTGTAAAATTCCAGATATACAGAAATTATTACGAAATTCAGCTGTCATTGTTATAGCTTGAATTTTTTTTCATATTTTCTCAGAATCACACATGTATAAAATGTTATAAAAACACTTTTAATATTGGGAAATACCATGATTTTTAAAGTATGCTGTAAGTGGGAAGATATTAAAAAAAGAAATGAAGATTTCTGTATAGCTACTTCATTTTTTCTTTGAATTGATTGAAACCATTTTCTAAATAATTATATAAAACTTGAGTTCAGCTATGAATGTAAAAATATATATGTTAAGTCAAGTTTTCTGCTTTTATAGAAAAAATCTAATATATGAGAAAAAATCTTAAAGTGATTTATATAGAGAAAGATAGCCATTTGTTTAGCTTTGCTCTACATGAAGAATGTGCAAAAAGCAATGGAGACTAATCTAAAATCAGAGCAAGTAATGAGGTGGTCATATCAGTTTGACTTGCAAAGAAATAATGATCATAGAGACTGTCAAGTAATTGTTTCACTATAACAAAGCTGGATATCTTCATTCTGCAGTTTAAAAAGGACAACATTTTGCTTTGGAACTGAACATTTCAATCTTGACACTGAAAGTCTTAGAAGAACCTCTGTGGTTGAGAGTCACTGAAGAACGAGTTAATGCAACAGTGAGCATTCCATCTTGTTTTTTAGAATAATTTAGTTGCCAATTCTCTCCAGCAAACAGTTTGAAGGAACTATGATATCTCAGGCAACAATTAGAGACTTGCCAAAGTGTAGTTTTAGACCTGGATCTTTCCAGGTGGATATATGACGTACTCAGAATAGACGTTTCATGAAGTAAAAAAGATGGACACAGCTGGAAAACAGAAAAACTATGATATTCACAGAAGTTTTAAATGCTCTAGATTTGGACATCAAATATGCTGGTTAGGTAATCACTATGAAATAACGAGGTTTCATCAAAAGATACTCAAATATTTCTGATTGGAATGTAGAAAGCAACTCATCAAATGATTTACAAGTTCCTTAAACAGTTAACCACCACTTACAATATGATGAAATATTATATGAATAATACCGAATCTGACTTGAATAGAATGCATCTTAAATTTCCCCTTAACCATTCTTAGCACTTTTACTTCTAAACTACCAGTAAAGTACTGCTTGCATGCACATTATTTAGCATGTATCCCTTAACATTTGCTTCCATATTTCATTTGTTCCTTAAAATAACACTGCAATAATCTTTCCATAACTGAAGGTTATTCCAGTTGCATTTCTGCTGAGTGTTGTTATCACCAAGTTTCATAGGCTTACATAGGTCCACAAGGACCAAGCATTATGAACTCCACAGTGCATACTGTTGTCTTTAAAAATAGATAAGGATTTTATAAGCTGACAGATAATGACCAAGATGATTATTATTGTGACCATTTAGCTTCATATCTATAAATTATATTTGCAGCTTCCAAGATACTTTCCTACATCTCACTTCTTTTTTCACCTTATGAACTTCACATAAGATAGACCAGATATCTGTAGTCATCTCCATCTTCTTTTTAATAAGTATATTAAAGTTTTTTTTTTAATTTTAATAGTTCACATTAAGTTAGTGGTACAATTAGAACTTGGACCAGTGTAATAGAAACTGAAATTTAAGGAAATTTCCCAGACAAGGATGATATTCACAATTGCACACAGATTTTGCAATTCTCTAGATAATTATGCTAGATTATCAAATGTGTGTTAGGCCAAAGATACTGTATTTGCATTATCAAGATGTCTCAGGGATCATATTATGGACTGCGAATAATTATGGCATGTGCCTAATGGTCTTGTGTATATTGAAACTCAGGGTAGTGGAGATGGAAATGTCACAATTGGAAGCTATTAAGAAAAATAGTAGGATACAATCATCTTTCAAATAATTTAGCTACATTCTAAGGATATTTTTATATAATCAAAAAAGAAGTCAAGCATAAACAAACAGTCATTAAAGAATACTTTTAGAAATAAAATCATAAATTGCAATGCCCATTGTGCATGATATTCTGCAGTATGAAAACTAGATACTGCACTAGTAAGATTTTTTTTATGACTAACTCAACTGCTGTAGGATTAGAGTTATTGCTCTTTAGATAATAAATAATGAATGTCCCAGTAGAGCAACTTTGTGAGTTACATATGATGGCATAACCATACATCAAAGCAATTCAAGTTAAGAAACACATATTACTTCCTGGGACAAAACATCCTCTAAGATTATAGATAAACAACATTCTCTTAAGGAAGGAATAAAAGCTAACTTGACTTTGAGAAATGATGAGAATTTTCTTTTGAGAATTTCAACATGATCTCCAAACCATAGCTTTCTCTTTTCAGGTCTTTGATTTTTTCCCTCATTATTATTTTAATGTCTTTTTGATAGATATGTATATATTTTCAGTTCATCAATTTCCTTTTGGAAGAATTTTGCTATGGGTATTTGTTAATTATAGATGAAATAAATACTATATAAGCTAGGTGGTAAAAAATATGTTACTGCCAGATGTATATGATACAGAAGAACTGTTAAAAGAGGAAGAGAAAGAATATCACACAAACTGTTAGAATTTTGTTTCATATGCTAAATTGAGGTATATTGTTTTACTCTAAGCAAGGGAAGCCTGTTCCAGTGATGACTTCATTTAATGACTGGACAGTGTTTGAGAATATGAATTTGATATCACTAATCATAAAATATGTCAATTGATATGTTTTCAGGAACAGTGTTGTGTTTACAAGTAATGAGCCTTAAAGTAATATGCACTTTTATAGTCTTGTTAACTGATTTAACTTATTATCTTAGTTACTTAGTTACTTTGTTAAAAGTCACAATTCAGTAAATGATTTCCTAAAAGAATTACTGTAAAATGAGCAATACTAATAGGATGTCTGATCTGCAGTCCCATCTTTTACATTCTGGAACTGCTCCTGATAGAAGGAATATTAAAAATACTATCTTTTTTATTTCTTCTTAACCTCCCCCTACCCTAGCAGTGTCCAAATGTGTGAACTTCCTGGCACCCCTGAATGACTTCAGCAGCTGTAAAGAAGACAGGATTCTGTCTGTCCAACAGGTTAGCATTAACAAACTCAACTAATACTGTGTCACTGGCACAAGTTTACCTCAACAACATTTGAGAAAGGCTTTCCTATTATCTGTTCACATGAAGAAAGTGAAGCTGACAAAGAGAAAAAAGTGACACAAAGTCTGGCTTCAAAATTCATATAGACCTCAACTAAAAATAGGGCCCATTAAAAATGATATTAAAAATCATGGAGCTATTAAGGAACAGATCATTAATAAATGAAACTAGGAAACATTCTGGAAATTCTAAATTCTTTCATTTTGACCTCATATGCTCAGATAGCAGATATTATTTTGTCGAAGTTATAGCCTTAAATTTCTGGTGTAATTGTTCTGAACATTCATTTTAGTAGACATAAAATACTAAGATGAAAAACATGAGTGGAGGACAAATGGATGGCTACAGAGGAGGGTTTATCATTGAAAATTTTTCCTATACCCTTTGTATTTTTTTGATAAAAGTGCCTGTGAACTCACAATTGCACATATCTTTAAAACTATTCAGTTCTTTATGTTTGCTGCATATAAGCAGGTACCAAAGCTTTAATGTCTGACTCAATTTTCCACAATCTATTCATGAATACTCAACATGACTGCCATAAATTATAAAGCCTTCAGGTTCATGCGAATGCATGCATCTTAGGGTTCATTTTCTTACAGGAAAAACCCATGGTAGGTCTGTATTGAAGTACAATCTCTGTAATGTGTTTCCATTGAAAGTGAAAGAGTGGCTTGCATAAGATGTAGAACGATTGGCATTGATATACTGGTGAATTATATTCATTTGATGATATGTATGTGTGTTCTGTAGTTAGGTGCTGTTATGTATTACTATATACTTCCTTGTCAAACATTTCACACTCAGTGTTTGTTTCTGAGCTCATTCCATATTGTCCCGTCTTTTGCCATATCTTAAAAAACTGTTGTCTTTAAAAAGTCAATTTAGAATATTTCTCGTCATAAACTTTAAATATTTTCCTCCAAAACTATTTAAGAAGCAAATGTGGTTTTAATTTTATATAACTATTTATCATGCAGTTGTGCAAATTATTTCCTGTGGGTAGTTTATTTTCCTCTCCAGGTGAAGGGAGGTTGCCTACATTGTTAAAAAAAAAATTAAAAAAACAAAAGCAAAAAACTTTTAAGGCTTTCCAAAAATTGTGTTTGAAACTATTCATTTGACCTTCAGTGACAGAGCTTATGCCTTGCAAATTGATTAATACAGATACAATATCAAATCATTTTTCATACAATTTTCTAATGTTTGTTAAGTGCTGGAGCAGTATGTAAACAGAGTATTTGGCATTTTTATTAGGCTGCGGAACTCAGTCATTTCCTTTGCAACAACATCTCATAAACTATTTTGACAGTCTAATAAACTATAAAAAGCTGTGGTAAAAACTGGCTCTGAATGTTATAACCGTACAAAATGGAAAGAGCAAGAGAAAACATCTATCACTGGGATTATTATCACTGTTGCTATGGCAACCTGGTTGCAATGGCAATATCTCCACGGTTCTGCTGTTTGTTATCATCTTTCTTGATTTTACATCATTGAAATTGTAGTAATTACACTGTGCTTGATGAAAAATGCATGCTGTCATGGCAACTAAGTCAAATATTCTTAATCATTTCACCTCTTCAATCTAAAATGTAATTGTTTGTCAGTAAAATAGGTTATACAGAAGGCTTCTATGGACTTATGATTGCCTTAAGTGTTTTGCAAAAAATAGTGCTTTTAGGCTCAAGACCCTCAGCTAAACTAATAACCTGAAATGGTAAACAATGACTCATTATAATAAGTAAGCACCATTAATTGTACAGTGACTTCTCCAATGTGGTAAAATTAGAAAATATGGTAACTTTAATATAGTACTTACAAAGGTACAGAATATTTTTAATCCTTCTAATATCTTCAGTAAATTATTTGAATCAGATGTTATGTTCATTTTTGTGTGCTTACTTATATTTTATGAGTCAATGTCTTCTGATGAATTTGCTTTAGAATGTTTTCTTCACACTGTATAATTAAAGCACAAAGAAGCCTTTCTGCAAATATGAAAGAAATAAATTAATAAGATATAAAAAAAGAACGACTTTCTAACCAGATTGTGGGCTACAATATAATTCCGTAAGCTATTCCTTAAACTAACATGTTTTGTGTAGCTTTTTTTTTTTAATAACATAATTTTGGAGGTCTTATTTACCTATGTATCTAAGAAATATATCCATTCTATTAGACCAGAATGAGAGAATAAATCTATAAATGCTATAAAATGCTAAAATTATCCTCTTGAGTGGGAATTTATAAGTAAACTATAAAATTCTGAGAATATAGAAACTATTATACACATTTTTATAATCTACTATTCTGTTTTCTCAGGATGGAAAATTTGCTTGAGTAGAAAGAAAATTGAGACTAGAAATATTTTGTTTGGATAGAATTTTTATAGCTCAGTTCATATTTCTCTCATTTAATTTTTGATGTAGTGATGCTATAAATATAACAGAAAATTAACTCATGGTTTTTTAGAATTTATGAATAATATAATTTTCTTTATTTGCATGTTAAGCATTTGTACTTTACATTTGGAAGCACAGGATAAGCAAAATGTTTTGTCCTCTAAGTCTTAGATTCATTAGAATATTTGACTGCACAAAGGAAATAATATACTTCTGTCTCAAATGTAATTCATCGTAGTTCTTTCCTCTGTATATTTGTGTTTATCCTATTTGTTAGCATGTCATTATTTATGCATAAAAAGCAGGTGCTTGCTAACTGTAATAGGATTCATCCACTTCTGCCCAAAACAGAAGATGTCTTTGCTATTATAATGCTTAGATATTATCAATATAGGGACAGGAGTAGATAAAGGAAATGCAGGTATTTATTTTCAGAACTTGAGTACCAATGTGTTTATCATAAGGAGAGTAATTTGATTGTGAACATGACTATTTGCTTCATCTTTAATGGATTTAATCATAAAATTGCTTTAAAATGTATTCATTTCATCTACATGACAACAGAACATTACACAAATACAATTAATAAAAAATAGTTTTATGCAAAAAAGACATTAATAACTTTAGCAAAGAGTGAAATCTTTTAATGAGAATATCAGAAAAAAAAGACTGAACATATTGCTGAAACCAGATATAAGTTAAAAATCATGCAGCTGGTGAAATGTATTATACAAATAGAAAACAATCAGAGGGCAGTTACAAACTTTCAGGATCTTAAGTAATTTATCAACACTCTTGAAGTTGTTTAGAATTAGAAATTGTTAAAAATATAATATAAATATCTTCAATCTTAAAGACACCAAAACTTCAAGATAAGCAGAGTTATATTTCTTGAGTATCTTGGTTTTAAGTACAATTTAAATATTTATTATTAAATAAATTATTAAATAAATAATTATTAAAATAAATTATTGTTAAATAGTTAATTAAATGAATTTGTTATTAAATCTTTATTATTATTTGCATATTTTAATACCACAATAGATTTCTCATAATTCCCTTAAACTCAAATTCCTTAAGAATATATCTGTGTGTGAATGTGTGCCATCACTACAGTTGTCAGATCTCCGGTTCCCCGGACATGGAATAAGAGATATGGGGGGATACAATCAACTCAAGAGATTTTTTTGAATGATATATATTTTCACGGCTCTTTATTAACCTTGTGTCTTTCACTTTCCTTTAAGCTTCAGTCTGATCCCATATTGATTAGGTCTTTATTTTCCAATTATGATTACTGTGAGAAATAGATTGATTTGTTTCATCTTCGTTTGAGCCAAACTTCCTCTTTGAACTTTCATTACCTATGGCCCAACTTTGAGAAAATAGTGACCACTCAGCAGGTGGGTTCCTGTGACTCTGCCGCCCAGTTCTGGCCAAGTGGAGATGATGTCACCTGGGACAGAGCAAGTTGAGGCCCCAGTCGGTGTTTGAGGCACCTGTAGTTTTGTTTCCTGCCAAACAGTCCCCAAATCTCTCCCCTTATGAAGCACAGCAGTTTTCCTTTGAAAGAGTGGTAACACGGCAGACGCCATTTTTTTACATGGCATCTACACAGTTCTCAATTACTTCATAATGGTGGGAACCAACTCAGGAAAAATAAAATCACAATGTAAACTCTGAAGTAGTATAGGAACATGAGTAATCACTATTATTTAATCAATTTTTTCTTCCCCTTTAGGAAATTTTCTCCTCTCTTTTTCTCACTATCAGCTGAAAGCTCAGGGAATTCAAATTAATTTAAAGATTAGACAGAGTAAAACGTAATTAGGAAGGTAAATTTTCAAGAGGATAAAGGCCAGCAGCAAATGTGTTCCAGACATAAATATAAATGATGCTCATGTTATCTGCCATTTTAACCTGATTTCTGTCACCATTCCCATT
Source organism: Solenodon paradoxus (assembly GCA_004363575.1). Classification (NCBI taxonomy): domain Eukaryota; kingdom Metazoa; phylum Chordata; class Mammalia; order Eulipotyphla; family Solenodontidae; genus Solenodon; species Solenodon paradoxus. Next base: position 443,254 of record RJWH01000056.1, read on the forward strand.
CTTAAGCATGGATATTTCCAAGATGATTAAAGTTATCACAAGCAATCAAATTGTGTAAGTGACAACAACTAGAAATCAGAGATGCTAGAGGAAAATTGTAAATATTTCTCTGTAAAAAGTTAATTGACAAATATAAGTTACATGTAGTTTTTAATTTTGTGTTAAATAGATACATTTTACTAAATACATTTATTTTTTTAAAATATAGATATCCCCTAAATTTTAGCTATACCTCAGGCTTAAAGTATTTATAAATGTTTCCTTCATACACAAATGCAGCAATTTCATGGAACTGTGATGAAATACCTAGGACCTAAATAATTCAAATCCTGTTTCACAGTGTGTGTATATGTGTGTATGTATTTTAATGACTGTCATGTGATGATAAATTCAGATATCTTTTATTAGCTAGAAGCTTCAACTACTTAAAGAAAAGTCCTAAAGATGAAATTTCACCTTTATAAATTCTAGGGGAATTTCTATAGAATTCTGATTGATCTATTTTTTTCATTGCTTATCATTTTCTTCTAAAACAGACGGTTACATTAATCAGAATTAAATAGCACAACATTGGAAAGGGATTTATATCAGGGAACCAGATTATTTCACACTTTTATGGAATCTTCTCAAAAAGTTAAAGACATAGAAACTCTGGGGGAAAACTATATTGTCTTTGTAAATCACAAGTTAAATATTAAATATTTTGTATAGCCTCCAAGGCAAAAATACTATTTTGGTATTGAAAATCTGAGCAAACTTTCTGTGCCACATTTAAACTTCATTGATGGAGCTTTTAGGACAGAATGAAACTTAAAGATTCAGTAATGTGAATTTCATTTCATTGTATAACCTTCTTAGAACTGCCTGGAGGCCCAGACTAATAATACTTCTATAAACGACAAGTTTTTTAAATACACGAACTCAGCCCGGCATTTGAGCTAAGAATGTTTGAAAAGGCAAAATCTCATTTTTCTACCATATTTAGATATTCTAGTTTCTGTGAAAAGAACTGAAAAGCTGGTCTGCAAACTTGAAAATTACAAATTTTTTTTTTTAACTTTTACCTGTGAAAGTGCTTAAGTCACAACTCATAAAGTCAGTATTTACATGTGTTGTGTCATTTTTAATCAGTTTTCAGGTTGCTGGCATTTATGTAGCTACAGTTATCAAGTCACCCAAGTTATATCAGTGTATCAAAAAAATTGAAGACTTTGTTCTATAATAATATTGGGTAAATGATAATATCAATCTTTGTGATATCATGGCTACTTCAGAACAACATATGTATGAGTGCTATATACATGGTCATAATGAATCAAAAAGGACTTTAAAATAAAAGCTAAAAATTATAAGAAGCAAATCCATTTTGGTATTTATTGATGCAATTTATTTAGATAAATATTGAAATATTAGGGATTTCTTATTCTCGGTACCTGGTCTACGGAGGAAGAAAATCATAATCTCATGACACGGGCACAAATGGAGATGTCTAATCCAAACCATTTTCTTTAAAAATAAAACAAAATCTCTTTCTTCTGATATGCAAAATCTGTTTTTAAAAAAATAGAAAAAATTAACAAACCCAAACAAAACAATGAAACAACATTTCTGTTAGATTAATGGCTTAAGTACTATCAATGTGACGAGTAAATGAAAATTATTTGTGTCAGTGATCTAATGCAAAAAAAAATTCTAGTTTATGTACTCAAACTGTTAAAAAACAGAGTTCAGAGCTCAGAGCTCAGAGTTATTATGGGTATCACTCTGGGGTCTTCAGAGAAAACCAAGGGATGGCTATAGTAGCAATGGTTCCCTTGGAAGATTACACATTCCCAAACTCTAAGAGAAATATTAGTACTTGGCGCTCTCCTCTGAGACTGTTTTATAAATATCTTGAAAATATCATAGATTTTTCAGTTTTAAGTGAGTAGTAACTCAACCAAAACTAGCTTCAATAAAATTTATTTTTAAAAAGCAAATGGAATTTGTTGGCAGTTTTCATGCACAGTTGGCTTTGGGCTCTAGGATGTCTGCCGGACTGGATTTCTCTCCATCTCACCTTCCAGTTTCAGCTCTGCTTGGTGGGAATATGGCTGCCAACTTCAGCCTCATTTTCTTTCATTTTCTACTACAGCAGGAAAGAATGAGCTCCTTGAATGGAAATTTTAGAAAAAAAGCTCTAAGATTCAGTTTGTCATTCTTAAGATGACTCAATTCCTCGACTGAGAGAAATACTCTGTTCTCTGATTTAGAATATGGTTTCTACTTCTGAATTCTGTGTAATACAGCCTAACATCATTCTTGGATCTCAAAAGTGTAGACTGCATGGATCCCCAAACAAAAAATCAGGTATGTGGCTCAAAGGAGGAGACAGACGTGGAGGGGACAGTCAACACAGACACTACCATTGTCACTCAATCATCTTTCATAACCCTTACAAATACTTACATTTTCTTTCTTATTTTTGCATTTTCTTGTGTTCAGCAACACATGATACCCTCTCAGCAAAATACTCTTGTTTCATGATTGTAATTTTCATAGGTGATAAAATTATGTTTGGGTACCATAATCTATAGTTTAATGCAGCAAATTCACCATAACTATATTAGGCTTAATAGGGATAGCAGAGGAAGGAAAGGTACCATTCTTGGCAGCTATTGGGTGTGTAGGATTCTCAAAGGTAATAATAATAGAAAGGCTGTGAGTAGCTTCAAATTACTTTTTCTTTCTAATTGGCAATTTGTTCTAATTAACTTTTAATTAATATTCAATGTTTTCTTTAACAAATGGAACCCTGATGAGATCACATCTGTTAATACTGCTCAGTTTCTATTTTGGTATTCAACAATTTTCTATTATGACTGTAGCAAGTGCAACTTCAGACAAAAAAGTGTGGTCACCTTTCAGCTAGGATGAAAAGGTGGCCTGATTTAAAGTCATTGTGCTCATATGTGATTTCGGTAAAAACTAAAACTCTATGAAATAGAATTTTTCTCTATAATCTAAAGAGATAGAATCAGGAATTAGAAATTGTAGCCACTGTTCTGGGGCCTCACATAAATTCAAAATTGAAAGCTGAATAAAAGTTTCCTTTTTTACTATAAGGGACAAAGAACAGAATGTAGAATACAGATCATAATTCACATAGGGATGCATAAAGATCCCTTCCACACAATTATTTTAGAGATAAAGCTGAATTACACAGATAATTTCTGACTTTTCCATTCATTTCCATATAACAAATATCATTAGAAGGAATGAAAACACAGATGCTTGCAGAAAATTCACTTTGAGAGAGTTGAACCTTACAGGAAGAAAACTCTGCTTTATTATCTGACCATTATTTCTCTTAGCTTTCTCAGTTTCTATAGTTTCAGACTGATGTTGACATCATTCTGTTTTGTCTTGTTTTATTTTTTCTTTCATTCTTTCAGGTTTTTTTCAGTCCAACTAGTGTTTTTGATTGTGCTTTCAATAATCTTTTTTTTTTAATCTGAGAGCAAAATTTTAGTAAATATGTGGATTTATATCTTTACAGATGGTCTCAATTGTACCTTTATTGATCAGAATACCTTTTCAAAACACCTTCTGCAGTTGCTCAATATTAGGTAAATTAGAGCTATTCCTCGCTCATCAAGATGTGTGGATTAAATAGAATAACTGGGGTCCATCAAGCAGTTGCTCAATTTCAAGCAGAAGTCAAACTGGGCAAATTATAGATGCTTTTGACTAGTTTTTGAACATCCAATTTCATTCTCCTTGATGAGTGGCCAAAACTCAAAACTTTGTTATAAAGAATAAAAACTTAAATAGATTGACTATTCTTAATGTTGGCTGTAGAATTGAGATAAAAGGAGCTGGTTTGCTTGGAAGAGATTCTGGCCCTCATGGAGTAAGAACTAAGATGGCTATCTTTGGGAAAATGGGTTGTAGTTTCTTCCTTTCTGCTTGAAAATGAAATATAATTTGACCAACCCCAGATTCTCTCTTTTGCATTCATCTTCTATTGGCCAAGATACTTTGGAAATGTGAACAGGGTTTTTCTTTAGCAAATCAATCACTGTAATTAGAATAAACAGATGGAGACTTGTGACTAAGAAAAAATATTTGATAATTTCTTGGGAATCAGATTTCCTTCTTGAATACATATTTTTTCAAACAGTGCATTATTTAGGGGGACGTTACGTACTATGAGAGACTTTGTTTGGAAAAAATATTTGATAACACCATTAATTTCAATCTTCTAAGTCTTTAGGTTTAGTTTAAATCCAGAAACCTGTTTTTTGTTGTTGTGGATTCTGAATAATGATGCTCATGGCAACTTAAGTTGAAAATTTCAAGCAGAATTTTAAAGCTGAGGTTTCCAACTTTATTTCCTTACAACAAATGGGCATTCATATGTTATTCTTAATTGCTTATTGATTTATGATCATTTTTGAGTGACACATAGACAGCATAATTTTATAATATTTAATTAAGAACATATTAAAATACCTTAAAATGATACATATGGCTTTTATTATAAGAAAGCTAAAAATTAATTTCAGCTCTTATGAACTCTATAAAGTAGAAGATATTCTCATATTGCACATATTTGCTGCAGATGTTAAAAGCCCCAATATTACTAAGTATAGGTAGAAAATATAAGCTAAGCTATGGAAGATAAAATTTTATTAACTGCTTAAGCAAAAAATATCTAACTATGATTGCAATAAAATTAAAAATTTGCAGTGAAATGCAATACCAAAAGTAAAAAATTACATCATTAAAAAATTCGTACTAAATGTCAAAAATATAAATTCTATATAAAGTGGAATTAAATTTTTTATTCATTTTTCTCCTTGTTACCCATTTCTAGAATTTTTAAGATGGGAATTGTCAGACAAATAAAATTCCAGAAGGGTGTGTTGCATAGAAATCTACAATAGTAAAAGCAGGGAAATATTCAAATATAGAATGCTCAGGTAAATTACATTTAATTTATATGAATTATTATAAATGCTGAAAAATGTTTGAACTGCTCATGTTATACAAACATAATATTATAATGCACTTGCATGTGGAAAAATAAATATTTATTTGAGATGGAAATGAAAATTCTCAAGGAAAAACTGCATATGCATTTTTAAAAATTAAGGTTGTAGGAAGGAATGAAGGTGAGTACGCAGGCATGGAGGAGGAGGAAGAGGCATTTTATTTTATTTTATATTTATTTAGTTGTTCACTATGGTTGTTTCCCTGGACCCAGGACGTGAACCCAGGTCCTCGGGAAGTATATGGACTGTGTTCCTTCAGAAGCAACTGACCAAACTGCTACTCCACTAGGGTGTGGCACATATTTCTTTTAAAAAATTTTTATTGTAAATTATTTGCTGTCTTAAGAATGCTGCTCCTGAGAAAATTGATTCTATTAATAATCTTTAAGGCAATAAAATAAGTCTTTCATCTGTCAACTGCAGAACTACTAACCTTCAGAATTATCAAATTTAAAATTACATATTCCATGAGAGCATTTATAAAGTAACTGTCTAAATCATGTAAAAGTAAATGTTCCTTATGATATAATATATTAATATTTAGAAATATTGCATATTTACCATGAAAAAAAATTAAAGAAACTTTTTTTTTGTAAAGGAAGTGATGGAAACAGACTTTAAAATAAAAGGTGGTTTTTACCTCTTATGAAAGTTGGGGAATGTAAATTAGGTTTAATAGAAACTTCTATGACAAAATGAAAATTGTGAAGGAAACTTTGAGGGTTATATTTTCTCTTTAAATAATTATTTTTCACACATTAATACAAATATATAGTGAAGAGGTTATTTTATAATTCAAAATAGTCATAACTAGGCATAAGTCGTTTGGACTGGACTTTATGGATGTTTTAAATTTCAACACCTACTGTGATTACTCCTATTTTCCAGGTTGGAGCCTCTCAGACCAGTCAGGCTGGTGTTGGGAGTTGGCAGAGAGGCAATATCTTTATTTGAAAGAAATATTGAATTGACATTTGTGATTCAAGAAATTCATCTCCCACCCTGGAAAGCAGGCCAGGAGCAGATGTCCTTGGGGCAAAGCCCAGCTAGGGATTATTTACCATATTGCTGTTTTCTTTGCTGCAGATTTTTCCATTAAATATGTTTTTTTTATTTTTGCAAACAATCTTCAATTTATTGTATGTTACCAAGAAAATTGAGATTTATGTTCAACTTTTCAGGAACAACTCTATCTTATAATTGAGGGAAATTGTTTCACAAGTTTTATATCCTGGATTGGTTCACATTTTGTTAGGTAAACATGGATGAGTTCTTGGTAAAGCAATATTCAGAAAGTTGTTTGCACTCTCTTGTGCTCTATAAATTTAAGGTACAGTATTCTTTGAATTAGAATGAAATTATATGTTATTCTGTTTAATAGGCCATTATATGTTCTTCAGTGTTCATTATATGGGTTCACAAATGGATTCTAAAAAGACAAATGTCATGTGATTCATTAAATATCCACAACACTATATTTTAGAGAAGAGAGCATTGATCAATATTTTTAAATTATCAGAAAAAGCATAGATTTCTAAAGTACACAGCTGATAGTAAATAGCTCAAGCTGTAGTAGATTTTTATTATTGGTTGCTAATTTGGTAATTCTCCCTATCACACTAATAGCACATCCATGGTTTTCATGTTTGTTTATTTGCTTTTCAAATTTCATATACACATAGGTGAGTATTAGAGAGAGAGAGATTTTTAAATTGGAAAACTATATGCTCAAGAAGAAAGATTCCATCCAGATTACTTCTGGGTAAGATTTGTACTCCCTGATTATATTACTGCCCTCACTGATAAGATAAAACAAAATGAAAATAAAATATAACAATCCTAGTAAAACTGAAAAAGGGACAGAATATGTTTTCAAACTGCATTTCACTCCATATGTTTTTATTCATTTGTGGTAAAACAAAAAGCATAAACAATGAAAGGAATGTAATAGAAATATGCAAGCACTTTATCTTCCCTATATCCAAAGTTTATGAGAATTCTTTAAAATCTCCCTTTACCTTGCATATAGGTTTGTCATTTTTCTTCCTCGAAATAAAATATCTACTGTTTATCATTAATAGGTGTTAAGCTAAAATGAATTCAAAGTCCAGAAAAAGAGGACATGTTGAACTTTTCCTGAAGGAACTTCCTTGTTAAATGAATCTCTATTTTCATTTATTCTAAAAGAAAATAGCATCAGTTATGTCCATCAGATATCCAGGTCACAGTCCAATATATCATATAACCTAATGGCTGTATATTTTTCTTACCTTGACTCCCTGCCCCCATCTTTTCTGTGTGGTCTATTCCTGGGTGTTGCTGCAGAAGTTCAGGTGAGACTCTTTAGGGTTAGGATTTTTTCTCCACGGCTCTTTCAGTAAGTGCTACTATGGATATCTTTGGAAATACCACATGGCTCATAAACACTGTCAAGAAAAGTGATTCAATTGATTCTGATTATCTACTTTGAGATTAGAGTATCTCCTCTGTACAAGACAAATTCATAATCTTCGGTGGCAAGAAATTTTGCTAGGTGTTTTTGAGAATATTTTAACCCACTCCCCTAGCACTCGGTTCCTGGCATAGCCTTGGGCTCTACTAAAGTTAAGTGGTCAAAAGAAAGCCTTTTTATCCTCCCTGGCAAGCTCCTGTGACTGTAGGATAGCTTGCTGAGACCCCGGATATAAATCAATGTTATCCCACCAGAGTTACTGTGACAACAAAAAGAAAACAAGCTATCATGACTCCACTATGTAATATTCCTTTCGTGTGTGTATAAATTATAAATATTACTTTTTCTCCCCACCTTCAGTTTTTAAAATGTGGTTTCACATTTCATTTAATGCTAAATGGTTCATTACATAGAGTAGCAACTCAGTACTCTTATTACGGTGTTATCTTTCACTTTGTCAAAATATGTCTACTTGATAAGAAATCTGACAGAAGTTGCTTATGATGGGATCACTAACAGCCATCAGTTTCTCTCTAGCAAATGAAACTGTAACCATGGTGACGGCCTTTTTTTGCCAGAATGAAAATGAGACAGCACTCTGCTGCAGCCATTAGCAGAATACACAAATGTCCCTCAAGGCAAACATCTAAAGCAAATGGACTGCAAAGGAAGGAGCACTAATTTCTATTTATTTAGGATTTGTAAACCTAGCAGAGCAAGATATTAACAAAGGAACAAACAAAGAAAGCTTTAAAAATCCCTGCTGCTTGTGTTTTTCTTTTGATTTATGAAACCCTTGTTTCAAATCTAAAACACTCAGATCTGATTTTCTTAGCTGGTATTGAATAATACCAACCATGTGCCTTTTATTCACCCCCAGATATTTCATGAGTTTTAATCCCCCCACCCCCTTGCATAAAGAGGTAAAAGAGTACTTAATCAAGTAGAAAAAGTACTTTAAATGATAAGGAGTTTCTACTATTTTTTTAAATGTGCATTTTAGGAAAAACTATTAAAAACGAAATACAAGATGTCCTTTTTCATATACTTTAATTTCCAAAGAGGTATGTTCATTCTGATAAGGTGCACAGAAGCTGATAATAAGTCTATTCTACCACTATCAGCAATCAGCCACAGGCTGTCAAAGACTTTCAAGTGTCAGACCCTTCTCACTGTCTTCTTATTCACTATTAGACTCATCTCACAAGAAACTACTTAGTGCATGCAGATATTTCTTTGACAGACATGACTGAGGTGAAGTTTCTTTAGCCATCTATGATAGGAGAAAGTGATTTTCTTTAATGCTCTTATGTCTAAACCAAAATATTAGTTTTAAATGATTTCTAAATGTCGGTCTCTCTTATTCTCTCTCTTAAATTCATCTCCCTCCTTCCTTCCCTCCTTCCCTCCTTCCCTCATCCAGGAGATAATTAGAGAATTATCTCCAACTATTCAAAAATAATACTCCCCCCCCACCACCCCAGAGCTGATCTAGTTTACTTACTGTGAAATGATTATTTAATTTTCAATGTAAACCTTGATCAAAACAGCAAGTGACTTCAGTAGTATTCTAAAACACTTACTGGAAATCTCATGATGACCCAATTAGGTATAAAATATATCAGAATATATGCTGTCACTCTAGAAAGGCATAAAGATATCAGGTTCAAGTAATGACATTTTCACCTAGATTCTTATTCAGGACTGAGTCAGGAGCTTTTGAAATTCCATTAACAGGGATTCTGTCTAAAAATCTACAGTTAACTCACACCTATGTAATTTGTCTGAGGGTGATTTAGGTGCTGATACTCTACGTACCCATTTCTCAAATATTTGCTTAGGCAGATATGAGTAGTGATTTTGGACATTAGTTTTATTGACTACTTTCAGCATCTTTGCCAAAAGTTTTGAGAGTTGAACTGCGTTTTGTAGGACAAAGAAACTTGTTACTGGTCAGATGTTCACAAACTCATACTTTTGCTCCTAACCTGCAAGACATTTAGAGACATTACAGTATCTTAAAAATTATAGAATCAGCAGGACAGGACATTTAGGCATTAACTTTGAATATGAGGACATAGTTGATTTGAAACATTTCCTTTTGTGGTCATCTTTTCATATTTAATGAGTCGATATTTTCTGTGGTGGCATGAAAGCAAAAATACTTTAATGTATAACAAAAACACCATCCAATTTGTGTCTCCTAATTTGCCTAAGAAACAGCTAGATATAGCATAGGAAATGATATATGGTTTATACATAAAGTTCCATAATAATAATGATGACATTTAGTATATGTTTCATATGTTAGATGGTAAGATATAGTTTGAGTACCAAGTAGGAGTCTGTAATACTCTGAGTACAGAAGATGGACCCAGAAAAAGATTGGGGGCTAGAAAAACATGAAGAGCAAGAAAGGGGACTTTATAAATAAGGAAGAGGAAAGAGTTAGATAAGTTTTGATACTCTAATTTAAACATAAAATTGAATTTATCATACATAATTTGCTCCAAGAGTGTCCTACATGATGTAATGGCAAAAAATACTTGAACCATAACTAGCTGTAAATGGAGGGGAGTTGAAAATATTCAGATGTCCTAGTTTCTTCACTTATTAAATTGCAAATATAGTGATCTCTAGTACTTAGTGAGCATTCAGTAAATGTTTGCTTTTTTTCCCCCAAACTTGGGGGAAGGACCCATTTTTAACAATACTGACCATATTGTTGATTTATCATAGATCTTTTTGATTAATTTTAATAATCTAATCAGCTCAACTCAAAATTGTGATAAGGACATTTTGCCAGATGTCAAGTCCAACATAACGCCTCCCTCATGGACAGAAACACCCACAGAGCTGAGCCATGCACTTCATCAATGTGCACTTTGGAGAAAGTTCCCAAACCTCTTGCAGACTGGAAGCAGTACCTGGACCACAATGACAGTGGGATTTCCAGGGTTCATGCTTTGTCTGTCACTGATATCCACAATGAATGAAAGAAGTTAAAAGCAGAAAATAAAACATCGAAAAGATGTCCATAAGGACATGCTTATACAATATCAGAAATTTTTACACTCTCTTGAAGGACAGATACAGGAAGGTTCAGAATGATTAGCAAATAGAATGGTCCTGTGACTTTACTTGTCCTCAGTCAATCCGAGTCCCAAGAACCAGAAGGACTTTTTTTTCTGTTTTTAGAAGCAAAAAAAGATAGCAATTTAAATCATTCAGATTAGCTCTGTGAGCATTTCTTGCTTTTAGATGAACTCTGAAGCAACTTATGAGAAGATCATACCTCTAGTAATCCCTTGGGTTGCATAGCACACCAAGGGTGATACCAAATTGATTGATGATCCTTTGAACTCATCACCATATAGACTTGCAGTTTCAAACTCATTTCAGAATCAAAGCTGTCTCTTACACATGGAAGATAGGAAACCTTAAAATATGTGTGCCATTCATTGATTCTTTTTTTTTTAAAGGAAAAGTACAGGCAAGAATGAAGGCAAGTAGACAGGAAGGCAGAAAGAGGAGGAAGCAGCACTTATTTTATTTATTTAGTTGTTCACGCTGGCCACCTCCCACTGGATCCAGGACACAAACCAAGGGTTTATGTGGCCTGTGCTCTTTCCAAGGTGATCAATCCAACTGTTACTCTACTGGAGCCCACCATTCATTGATGTTTATTGTAGCTTGAGTTTCACTTTTGACTTGTACTGCAATGGGCAGCTTTGTAACAAAGATAAATGAAAATTCAAATGATCCATATGTCTAAATTTTTTAAGATACAAGCATGTGCCTCTTGATAGTATGACCTACTTTATCTCTTATTTGTTATTGCTCCCATGCAGGAAGCTTCTGAAGTATGTCTATCTGGAGAGCTTTGTCTCCCAGAGGCAGACTCATGCTGCATTCTGAAGCCAACAGTATTGTCGGTTGTGCTTTCCAGTTCTTTTTTAGGTGACTTGTCCTCTTTTTAGCAGCTCCACTTACGAGAAGTACTTTCTGATGAAGTAATTTGAAAATACATTCACACTTAGGGGTAAGTGCCAATTTATATAAACTACTTGTTTCCTCAAAAGTGACTAAATGCAGTGCACTAGCATGACTCTAATGATGATGTTGTATGTTTTACCACTATGATTTGGGGGGAAAATCAACTGAGTCCCTAAAAATTACTGTCCATTTTTCTGAGCTATAATGTTGCCTTGGCAATATACATGTCAGGTCTGCTCAGCTAGACATGATAAGAACAGAGACAATGCAAGACCAATGCTTCAACTAATTCTCTTAATAGGAGAGACTCCTCTGACTCCTACTGCACTAAATGCAAAAAATAGGATTAACTGTCCAATTAGAAAGTATGCTTAAAAGAGCCAATTGAGCATGTCTATACTAGGAAGTTATCAATAAAATAAACCATTAAATTCGAAATGCACAGTAGTTAAAATGAGAACTTCCTTCTTTATCAAATCACATTTCAGTTCACTGAAAAGTAACAGCGGTCTTCCAGCTTTCAAAATAAATGAAGACTACTCAATAAATGTGTAACACCCATAAAAATCTGAGCCAAGTGAGTGTTATTTCAGGCTGGTATTTATCCCAGTGGTAAAATTTTATGAGAAGCATATAAGAAACACGAGAATGTTAAAATACAGATCATATTTATTAAAATATTTTAAACATTTTTATGTATTTCTTGGCAACCTAGATTTGCATCCTTAAATAGTTACAAATGTATAAAAATAATGTATATTTAGTTTATATTTCTTAGTAGTGAATATTCTCTTTTAACACTTATTTCTTCTTCGTAATATTGACTTCTTTTCTCTAGTCTTAAAGGACCCACAAGCTTTACCTCTTTACATTATTAGCTCCTTAGCGATGAATTTTCACCTGGGGAATTTTAATGATCTCAATTAAGATCAAGGGAGGCAAAACTTTCAGGGAGTTGAGCATGAGACAGACTTCAGAACCTATATTCTCCCCTCTAAAATATCTCAGATTCTCCTAAATCCTAGGGAGACTAGCGATGACAACAGGTACGGCTGCCACCCTCTTTTTAATATTCCAGTGACAGACACTACTTGCATAATTTCAACAAAGTCTCTTCTCCATGCTTCAATTCATACCTGCCTCCTTCTATATTTGGCGACACTGATGTACAAAGACAAATTTCGCCATGTTGATTTCCTGGATTTTGCCACAGGACATTACTAGTTTTAAGGAATTAGGGGGAAAAACAACATTCTACAAAACTTTTCATGATGAAGAACAAATAAGAGGTCATTGCCTTTCAAATTTTCTATTCACAGATATCAAGATGTTATTCAAAATGTGTACAACTAAACTGTATATTAAATATTTTGTTTGACAGCAAAACCAGTTTGGTATTTCTTTTACTTTTGTAGGTCTTGTTGATGTTATTGTTGAATAGAATCCATAAAATTATTACTAAGTGATAGGTTACACTTTAAACAGATGATTGCATTTGATTAATAAATCCATAAACTTCGCTAGTTATCATGAAAGAGCTAGACAGATTAGAATTAGAGTAGTTGAAAATGTTCTTGCTTTTGATAACCATAATAAAATTGATTTGTGACTCTTAGTCACTATGTTTGTGACTCTCTGAGTATGTTACACATTAAAGTACTTCAAATAAAGCATTTTTCTGCTATACATTGTTTCAGAGAAATGTGGAATCGAAGTTTTAAAAATGAACCCGAGAAAAGAGAATTGTAGTAGGGACCAACTCTTGGCATGAAACTTGTGCATTGTTTAGAAGTATATTAAAAGGTGGCATCAGTTCACATATCAGCTTTCAGATGATCTTATTTCCAGAGTATAAGTCTAAATTTGACCTCTGTTTTATTTTCTTGACTTAAAAATTAATGTGTTGCTACTTTCCTTGAACCATTTCTGACTCTCACTTGTCTAAAAAAGCCCGATTTCCCTTGGGATATTTTCTCTTAGGAGCATTCTATATTTAAATTAAGGCATTTCAGAGAGAAAACAGTTCATCTGTTATTTAAATATATTAGCAATTCTTCATCATTGAGGATTTACCTAATGCTGAATGCCGGGAGTCATAGATCCTTTTAATAGAATTCAAGACCAACAGAGATTGAGAAAGTTTGTATGGTGGATGAGGGCTTGATGCCTTCCCACATGAGCATGTAAATCTGTAAAATTGGACTGAATGGTTGGAGCAATATAATGCTAAATAATAAAGAACTTGGTAAGTTCACAACATAGATTTAGTTGCACAGAAATATCACTACCTTTGCTCTTGGGAGATTTTTCTGATTTTTCATCATTTTTCCATGTTTCCCAGAGATAGGAGATTAGCACCTTTAAATGAGCAATAACACTTTTTTCCTCTTACTGCTGCCACCACACTTCAGAAAATGTATCATCAATTAAGGTGAGAGAGAAAAATAATGAAGGCTACTCAATATGAATGAAAAAAGTGCCAAAAGATTGACACAAATCTAGTGCTCTGAGAATCCAGAAGAGAAGAGATTATTTCCTTCTGGAGAAATAAAGTTGTTGGTTTTGAAATGAAATACAGCTTTAATAGAAAAAGTAGCAGTAGCAGTAGGTAAACCATTCTAGGAAAAGAAAACAGCGTAAACAAAAGCAGGCTGGAGGAAACTCAATGACACAATTTTGGAAACAGCTATATGGAGTAGAAACAGTTTTGAAAATAAATATTTGAACCCCAATTCTATCAGGAACTTTGAATCTTTGGCCTTGTTTTCAATATCATGAGGTTCACTTACAAATTAGATGTAATATCCATTTCCACTTAGATTTGTGAGGATTCACTGATTGTGTTTGCATGTCAGTGCTTCATAGTAAATGAATAAAACCATAGCAATTCATTAAGGGGATTTTATGCAGGAAAATGAAATAATTTAGCTATTTTTTTATTTTCCTAAGCACAAATTCATTCTTTAAAATGAAAACAAAAGACATATTTCCCAATGTTGAATTATCATACAAAAATATTTAATTTAGGCATTAGTATAGTTATAATTGATGCTATATAATAAATAGCTAAATGTATATTAGACTCAAAATCTCTAAAGGCTGAAGTCAAATGATGCTTCTGATATAATAAGCTTTGTTTATTTAATAACCAGTGCTTAAAGTGAGAAAGGACAGGGTAAAAACTATTTTATCCAATTAGATGAGAGAGTGATATGGCTCTTTCATGAAGTAGTCATAAAATAAAAATACAAAATAATTTTTTAATCTTTGAGTTTATTTAACTCCCTCTGGTTCCAGAAATGAATCTGAGGAGTATATAGATGAAAATAGTGCTGTCTGAATGTCACTCTGAAAGTAGTGACACTTTTGACAAATTATCTTTGGTTTATGCCTAAATAAGAAATATTTTATTGGTATAAGACTTTACAAAGATACACTTATTTAAAATTTCATATTATGATTTTATGTTAAAGTGTTCTCATTAAATAAATACAGTGAAAAAGATAGATTGTTTTTTGCCATCCTTATTGAGCAACATATAATCTCATTTGTCACCTTATTCCTTTTTAAAAACTTTTAATGATTCATGAAGTCAAACATCTGGGAACCACCGAGTTAGGCAACTTGAGAAAGAGTTTTCTATACTAATTAACCAGAGTAATAACTCAGGTTTCCCAGCTCTTGATTCTGTACTCTCTCCAATACATCTCAATGTAATTTCTTTTAAAACTTTCATTTACAGTATTCAGGAAAATAAGTCCAATCTTCTTGTGTTCTCTCCTGGACACTTTTTAGATATTTTCTTTCAAAATAAAAAATTCAACAAGTTAAAAAATGTAGAAGAAAACTAATTTTAAAACTTTAAATGCATTGCTATTCCTACCTGGGTGCTATTCTTAGTATATTTTTTAAACTGAACAGTGAAAGTAATGAAAAACAAAAAAAGTATAGCATTTGCATGTTTTATCGATCCTTTTCCTTCTCTATAGCCTATGTTTTGGGCCAAATATATATATTTCAAGGATATAGACTATGAATATTATATAACAACCTACAAAAAAAACATTTTTATATATATATTCGTGACGCTAAACATGTGGGAACCACCAAGTTATACAACATGAGAAAGAATTTTCTACACAAATTAACTGGAGTAATAATAGATGATACGTAATATAATAATAGACATATATAATCATATTGAATATTTCTGTCCTAAATTTAGTATATCTAATTAATTAAAATATAAAACATATGTTTATGAAGAAATAATGTGATGACTGGTATATCGGTTCCTAAACTTGTCTACCAAGACATTTTAATCTATAGAGTAGCTGGATGTCATTCTAGGTTCTGATACTATATAAAAAGGCATTTTTGCAAGAGGATAACATGGAAAAATGTTATTTACCCATAGTCCTTAGAAGTCAAGAAAGGGAAAATTATAATTACTGAATATTCAAAGTTTAAAGATTTATAATAAACTTCATATTCACTATGAAACATATTGTTAAACATTTTTCTCTTCCCATTCAATGAGAGCTCCTTTTAGAATGTGGCAATGAAGCAGAAATATGGTTTGGATAATCTACTTTTGTTCAGGATTCAATATATCCATTCTTATAAAGACATGGCATACAGAATTTACTTCATACTCAATGATTATATTCCACATAGACAGAACTCAAATGATGATGGAGTCCTCTAGTAATCTTCTTGGCCTCCTCAACTTTCGTCCTTATACTTTCCATTGGCACAAGGTCACAGGCAATGATTCTGTTGTCACCACTCTTAGGTGATGAAAGCATCCCTCCCTCTCTCAGACAGTAAACTCGAATTGTGCTTCTGATTCTCCCCTCCCCGACAATCTATAAGATCCTTATTTTTCAGAGTAAGTTGTCAGCCCTCAGGCACTCCTGATTCTATGACTGCACAGAGGTGAGGGGATAGATGCAGAATGGAGAGGAGAGGAGACATACAACAAACAATTGCATCCAAAACAATGAATAACTTGTAAAATTGTTAAATTCCTAGAAACATACAGCTTTCCACAACTAAATTATGAAGAAATAGAAAATGTCTCCTTGAATTTCTCCTGCTTCCTTGTAATGCTAATACAGTGTCCTCCATCACCCCAGCTTTGAATGATGTTATAAATATACTGTTCAATGACCTGATGAAGTTCAGCCATTTCCCAAGTGATTTTGATGCTCTTAGTTTGAGAGCAAAAGCTTCAGGTTAAACCAGCAGAAACTGCTATTTAACATTTCAATCAAACAATATCTTTGAACTCATTGATTATTTGTTGTTCACACCCCAGGAATATATCTTACCCAGAAAGAAGAAATTATACTAGGCAGTTCGATGTAAGTCTTTATTTAGCTTTTATGATTATCACTATAGATCAATAATTTGTTTTTCCAGTTTTATACAGCAATCTTCTGTGAGCAGGGACATATTTAAGTTTTATCAGATTTTGATTTACAGAATTTGTGGGGGAAGACACTTTTTAAAAAATATATAGCAT
The DNA here is from genome assembly GCA_004363575.1 of Solenodon paradoxus. NCBI lineage: Eukaryota > Metazoa > Chordata > Mammalia > Eulipotyphla > Solenodontidae > Solenodon > Solenodon paradoxus. Next base: position 460,265 of record RJWH01000056.1, read on the forward strand.
TTTGAAAAAATGCAAAGGTATTTATCTAGAAATTAATAGTAACAAATTATAAATTATAAAAAAGTTTACAAATGTCATAAAGATTACAGCATCCAGAAAATGAATGGTCTGAGTTCTGCCTCTGTATACTTCAAACTTTTCTTCACTAACCATATACATCAGGGAACCCTTTCACATGGGGCGTGAACTCTGACCCTCCACTTTTTGAGGAAGCCTTGTGAGTCTATGCAGGTGGTGGTAGGAATATTGCTAGAAACGATTGCTACTTGGAAGATTGGCAATAACAATGCAAAAAAAATATCGAGGTACTAACCCACTCTGCCCAGACTTAATATATCCTCAACTCAATATTTTCTTAAGAATCCCCATATCTAATGGTTACTCCATGACACTGGGGAGATGTAAATGGAAGAAACAGTAGTTTTAACCAATTGCAAATAAAATAGTCCATTTTTTTAACTTTACTGAAATATATGATCATATGAGCCATTATAAGACTCCCACTCATTGGACTGAGAAGGATCCATGTTACTAGAAATTGTGAAGCTTCAGCTTGTAAAGACTCATTGCAAATCCATGTGGACAAAGAGAAGAAAGCCAGATTCTGGTCTGATCCAGGAACTCATGGATCTCCAGTTACTGGGTTTACAGAATTGAGGGTTTAAGATTAACTAAGGTGTTTCAACAAGATGAAAGTCATATTTGCGGCCCATTTTGGGGAGTATATCTTGCATCACCAAATGTAGTTTAACACCTGGCTTTGACCTTTGAAAATTGAACATGTTTCAGTTTTTCCCTTTTTCTTTCATTCCTATCAGTGTACCCCTTTGGGAATGTGTGAGGAAGTGGTGGGAAAGAGCATGACGTTATCAAGAAAGGAGAAAGTGGCTTCTGAAAGCTCCATAGCAGTAAGTAAAGAAAGAAAGGCAATCAGTGGTTAGGGGAGTAATGGTCTGGATTTCTGTTCTTCACCAGCTGTGAGACCTTGGCAGTGTAAGCTCTCTCTCAGTGCTGGAGTTCACTGAATTGTAACATAGGAATAACAATAATACTTCCCTCAGTGGGTTGTCATAGGGTTAAATGATTAGCATATGGAAAGCATGTAGAATCATGCCTAGCATATAGTAACCACTCAATAAAAGTTAGCTGTTATTATTCAGAAAGTAAGACATTTTAAAAATGTGATTTCCAAAGCAGTAGCAGAGATTTTTGGATTTATTTCCATTCTCCTTTTTAATACTAAAATTAGCTTCCTTCCAAGTCCAGTTCCTGGGTAACTGCTGTTGCTATTCTCCACCATCTGTGATCTTCAGTAGCACCAAGTTTGGCGTTTCCAAACCACGGTGATTTAGCCATCACAACTCCTAGTGATCTGTTGTCTGTTTATTTGCAGAATTGGTCACAATTTGGTCTTTTTTGTATAAATTGTCTACATTAGCTCTTAAAACTCTGCAGTCGTCTGCTGGGGCGCCAGCATTTGGATGGGTGTTATAACACTACATTTTCTCTTCATTACAAGTCCTAAAAATAGGGTGCAACTGACTAACGTTTTCAGTCTTCACAGCAAGATTTGGTTTGTCAGGAAATGGTGTGGGAGTAGTTCTCATATGCACTGAAGGTGCAAAGTGCAAAACAAAAATAACTCAACAAGAATTTAACAGCCTTTCTTTATGTACGTTATTTACAAAGGCCACAATCTGGAGTTCCAGGCAGAGCCTGAGGAAGCTTGGAAGACCCTTCTGGAACAGAAAAATGTGCCAATATAGATTATACAAAAGGGAACATGGAATGAAGAAAAACAAGGTTTAATTTGTTATCACTGCCCTCTTCATCAATATTCACATCTGCTGAAGCATCAATCAAACATTGAGTTTAGTCAAACTTGGAAGAACTCTTCATAATATAATGTATAAAAGCATATGGAGTAATTTCTAACACACTGCTGCTTTCATTTTTATATATGAAATTTCCCCATCCTCTATTTGGTGATTTCTCTTTCAACTGTCTTATTTTCTCATATGAAACAAGACAAGTTGCATTAGTGAGTCTTAATTGCATTTTCATATTCTCTGAATTCATAATGTTTAGTAACAAATATTTTTAAACATTGAAACACTTCAGAATTATTATTCCTACCCTTCAATAGAAATTCTAAATATTGCCAAGAGGCAGGATAAAAACAGTTGTCTTCATTAATAGCACTACAATAAAGAAAAACATAGCCATGATATTTAGTGAATTCTTGGTTCCAGCCCTAATAAGCATTAGATTCTTGATTTAGGCCATAATATCTCAGATGCACATAATTAAGTTTGCCATATTTTTTTAAAAAATACGAAAAAATTGGTCCCTAGCTTACTGCTAGTCTTCCCATTACCAACTTAGAAGAAAACTCCTGCACATCCCAATGCATTAAGGATGAATTCTTTCTTTTCATGCCAATGAAATATTGTCACAAACACCTTGTTCAAGCAAAAGGAAATTTAGAATAGCTTTGCTTTATCACAATTTGCAGTGTACTTTTCAAGTTAATGGACTCACACAAATAAAATAACCGAGATTTCCACCTTTGCATTTTTTTTAGTTATTTTCTCATCAAAAATTTTCATTTTACAGTATGGAAAACTTTTTTCTTTGTACTTAAAAATCAGAGAGAGAGAAAAATAGCCACACACTATTTTATTTGAGGAGAAAAGGAGATGATGGATTAAAGCAGATGCAGAATGTTTGCAGATATATAAGACTATTAGGGACCCTACTTCTCCTGGTTTTTGTAATTTGTCCATGTCCTACTTTATATAACTCAATCCATTGTGAGCCAAACATGCAATAAGCGAATACAGTATTCCATATTTCACTTTGTCAGCAAATTAAAAAAAAGTGTATAACAAACACAATCGTCATCATGGTTCTTGATTAGAGAACGAAGCATTTTTCAAATCCCAGGGACCTGCAAGAAACAGAAGGTTAAGGAGATTTTTTTAAAACAATGAGCAGATGTGTTTGTTACTGTTGATGGACAAGCTTATCCATTTACTTCAATTAATAACAAGAGCGAGCACATCAATACGTAAGCTTGTCCTGATGCCTTGATTTTTTTTCCAATTTGACAGGTAATAGTGGGGCTGGGAAAATGTCACAACAATTTAGTCTTGCCTCACTGGCTTTAAGTAGTTCGATGACAATGGGAATGCATCTTGCTGAGATTCCTTATAAGTCATAATAGTGCTACATTCATTGACTCTTACAGAGAGTTTTACATCTGTGACAATTAATGGTTTAAATCAAATCCTTTCATGGGTTATTCATTTGGGCACTAACTAAAATCAGGTTAAATATTTATGGACAGCATTAAAATGTGGAACATTTCTTTAGGAACCTGTCTTTTCATATTGAGTCGTAAATGAAACCAACTATATTTGACAAAGACAGGCCATTTCATCGTAAGGCTGAGTTACTGACCCCCCTCCATGTTCTAAAGGATCTTTTGACAATCGAACAGATTTTGTCAGAGAAACTCTACTGATTTTTAAAAGCCCATGGTCTCACAAATGTTAGCATATGAGAGCAAATTATGCCTCCAGCAAATTTAATCATGGATATCAAAATGTAATAATAACAGTAAATCGCTTCAGAGCTCACTGACTCAGTAAATACATGCTTTCCTTTTAACACTGGAGCTTGAATAATTAATACCTATATGAAAGAGGAGGGAGAAGTTGGCAATTTTTTGTTTAGAGAAAAAATTAAAACTCATTTATACTCGTTCAGTGGCAGCAGAGTTAATACAGGCAACAGCTTCAGATGCTCCATGGAAATGTAACATGTCTCAGAGAATACTCAGAGTATCCCGACAAATCACAGGCTTCTTCATGGCAAGAATAGCACTTATTCACCTTTATGCCTCCACAGTCTCAAACACAACCCTTCTCACATATAAGGAGCTCAACAAATGTTTTCTAGCAAGCAATATTCTTCTAGACCATTCCCTGAAGAATAATAAACCAAATACCTCTAAAAAGAGATGCGTAAGGCTTCAGGTTTGTAGAAGTCTTGAAAAACAGCCTTACACAGCTATTCCCCAAACTTACCTTCTTACCATTTGCACTTTTCATTCACTCAGTGTGCAACGACTCTGTGAAGGTCTCCCTGACACCCTGAACACCCCAAAAAGAATCATGCATTCTCTCCCTTCTTTGACCATAGAACTTTAATACAGAGCTTATTGTTTTACATTTTAGCATTTTCTGTGTGTCTCTGTAACAACAGAGTTACAGACACCTTTTTTTTTTTCTGATTTATCTTTGAATTATCTGATTCTAGAAACTAACATGTCTCTAGTCCCAAGTAAATGCTCAATGTTTTAATTACATTAGATGATTGATGCCAGTAGAAATCCTTTGGACAATTCTATCAGAGTTAACACTTTTTTATAAGAAGCTAAGAAAAAAAAAAAGAGTATAAGTGTGAGAGGTTGAATGTGCCTCTCCAACACTTCTGTGTCGGTAGTCCTGGTCTCCAGCAGCTCAGCAGTTGACCTCATTTAAAGACAGGGATTTTGTAGAGATATTCAGGTTCAAATAAAGTCATTAGGCAGGCTCTAGGTGAATATGACTGGTGTCCTTACAGAAAGGAAAAGTTTAGATGCAAACAAGTACAGAAGGAAAATGAAAGGAAAACAAGGGCATCTCCAAGCCAAGGATAGAGGCCAGGAATAGATTCCTCCATCACAGTCATCAGAAGGAACCAGCCCTATCAACACCTTTATCTGAAACTTCTGGCCTCCAGAGCTATGACACAATATATTTCTGTGATTGAACCCACCCAGTTTGCGGTACTTTGTTATAAACAGTCTTAGCAAATGAATACAAGTATCCAATTTCCTATGCCCATTAAAAAGAAAAGCTAAACAGAAGGTACTTTGTAATGGTACTGTGGCATTATTGGGAATGGTAGATAATATAGGGACTCATATATGACCTCTACAGAATATCATAAAAGAGAAAAGCATGCATTCTTCTCTCCTATAGAAAAACATTATCTTCAGGCTATTACTATCCTGCACTAACTCTGTTCAAATGCTTTGTGTAATATGAAAATGGATCTTCAAGTAGGATGGGAAATTACATTTGCTATAATCAATCAGTCTGCCCTGAAAAATAGATTATTAAAAATGCCTTCATTTGATTACCTGGGTGAAAATATAAATGGAGAATAGCAATTCTAAATGCATTGTAAGTATTGATAATGTGATGGCTAGAGGAATGGTATTCATTCCTAACATTAATAAATTTTTAAGTTTTATTAATGCTTACAATAATACAGGTTTGTTGTATTAACCATAATTTACTTAGGCTTATCACCACAATGACTATAGTTAAACTAAAGGGGCTGCTATTTCCTGAAATGAAAATAGAGACAAAGACACAAAGAGAAATGTTTGCTTAGATAACGTATGAGGTGGGTGGGGAAAACAAAGTACACAAAAAGTTTATTTTAAAATTATTCCTTTAAAGAAATAGGGATAATATGCTTGAGAAAGCAAGATTAGTCTTTGATCAGTAATATACTTTTATTTTGCAAGGTTTTAACTTGATTCTAGCCTCAGAGTTGAAATTTCTTTCTTTCAGAGAAAGCCAACTCCCATCTATAGAGAAAAACATAAGAGTATGAAAATATAGAGTGCTACATTAGTAGCACAATAGAATTCTTGCCTTTAAAATAGCTCATACAAATCTACAGAAGAAACTAAGAAAATCATGGGTATCCAGAAGAAATTCACTAAAAGAAAAATCCCTGAAATGTAAGCCCTTTTCTACATTGCCAAATAAGGACCCAATATGCCAATATGTGCTTTTCAGTCATTCATTGCAGTTGTTTTATTATTGCCAGATACCCATTGTTCAGCAAATATAAAATTAAAATATGGAAGGCCATTAAGAAAATATTATAACAGCCAGAAGCTCAGCATAAAAATATTTAAGGCATTCATTAAGAGGATTCAAATAATTATTTAATTATTGACCATTAAATTAGTTTGTATATGTTTGGTTACATTTGTATGTTTGGCTTTGCATATATTTGTATGTATTGTGTATATACAAATATATTACATAAAATCTTATTTTATTCTGAAACGGATTCAAATTCATCTTTTCCTATTTAAGAAGTCTATTCTGAATAAATAAATAATGATTCTTATATCTCACATCTTAATTTGAAATAAGGGATAACAGAATGCAAGAAAATAAGCTGAAGACTGTGTAGACTGCTGTAATTAACAGTTTCAAACCATTTGCAAATCTGCCCCAAGTGATATTTTCTTCTTGCTTAAGTCTCCATGTCTATAAAGAGGATAACAATATTATCCTAAAATGACTATAAGCTAAACTAACAGCAGTTAAGCAAATTAAATAGACAGTGAATTAGGTACCAAGATACCATGCACGTTTCTTTTCCCCTACTTCTTTTTATCATACCCGTCTCTCCATAACACCTCAGCACTGGGTCAACCAAATATGCCACTTCTTCACACCTCTGCTTAAATGGGTGGAGATCTGCCATAAAACAATGTAGACAGTTAACCAAGTCCTCCATGCTGTAGGAAACTACAAGTTCTTTGTCAGTTACTGCTCCGCTGCTCCTGTGGTTTTTGCAAGTCTATGTATTTCTTCTGAAAAATGTTCTTCCCTCTACCTCCCACTTTCAGAACATTGTTTCCTTTCTATCTACATTCATGAGAAAATTCAAGACTTAAGGAACATTTTTGAATTTCTTTACCCAGTACCTCAGCTAATTAGACATTTGTATGCATTTTTCCTCCTGTATTAAGAGTCCCTTGGACTAATTCACCTTAGAATTGATGAATTGCTTAAAGAATCTAGAGGTCTTATGAAGCTATCTACTCATGGTTATGACTTGTTACAATGAAATGATACAGGTTAAAATAAGCACAGGGAAAGGTACATAGGGTGAATTTCAAGAGAAACATGACACAAACTGCCAAGTTTTTAAATCTTCCTTTCCAGTGGGGTCACATGAGATACTATTAATCCAACAGCAATCCGTGGCAACGCTTAAAATACAGCCAACCAAAGAAGCTTACCAGGGTCATAATGTCCAGAGTTTTTGTCATTGGTCAGTCATGTAGTCACATAGCACACATGTGACTAAGCTCTGTTATTACTCAGATTCCTGGCCCTCCCTTCAAAGACCAAAAGCAGTTTTTGCACACATAGATAGTGATGTCATGACAAATTTATCAGCTTAAACTGGTAAAGTATAGCCCAAGGTCACACAAAAACAAAAAAGAACATTTTAACGGGGAGAACATCATAAGATTTTAAAGATTATCTTCCAGGTGCTGGCCAAGGGCCAGCCCTCAAATGAGGCCATTATTTTGAATAAGCACTATTTGAGCAACCCATGTCTACTAGGTCACCTCTTCCTGTCAAATTTCCTTCTCTCCCATTTCAGTCCATTTGTCATTTCTCTATTCAAATCTAGCATTTCTCCCTGTAACTATAAATCTTAATCCATTATTTCTACTCATGTATTTTACTTCTTCAACCACTCTTTCATCTCTTTTTTGGAATCTATCATGTCTCAAATATAATTAATTTCTCCTATTTAAAAATATAATTGCAAAGACTTTCAAGTTCTACCAAGATAGACTAACCTACCCCCTTGCATTCTAAAAATTATAACTACAGATGTAAGAAATCAAAGAAAACCTAAATTAATGGAGACATACTATGAGCATGACTAAAAGACACAATAGTAAAAGATATTATTTCTCTTCCTAAATTTGCCTATTGGTTTAATTCAATTTCTATCAAAATCCTGCAAGTTTTATGGTAACACACATACATTTATTCAAAACTGTATAAGGAAAATCATAGACTGTATAATATATAAAATAATCTGGGGAAAAAAGGAGAAATAATTCTAGCCAACATTAAGATCAGCTATATAGCTATAGTAATCCATACAGTTTGATTTAGGCCTAGAAATAGACACATAGATCAATGGTTCAGAGTAGATACCCTAAAAATAGACCTATACAAGTATGTCCAACTTATTTTATTTTCATTTTTATAAGTTTATTAGAGAAAATGGAGGAGAAAGAAAGCAAAAGCAGGAAACAGAGTCTCCTGAGCAGGGAGAGCTACCCCTATTTGTCCAACTTATTTTTGACAAAAATGCTAAACATTTCAGAGGAAGGATAGATTTTTCAACAATTAGACATACATTGGCTCCATTCAGCAACTGTAACAATTTGATGTTCATAGGCCAACAAATGAACCTTAACTTACACCTCACACCTCTACAAAAACTAACTCAAAGGGTATCAAGAATTTAAATGCAAACTACAAATTTTAAATAATAAAAAAAAATTTTGTCATCTTAAGCTAAGTGAAGTGTTCTTAGACTCAACACTAAAAGCATGATTCACAAAAGGGATATTTCATAAATTAGATTCATCAAAGTTTAAAACATTTGTTTTGATAATACCGTAGGAAGATATAAGCTACAAACTGTGATGCAATGTTTGCAAATCATGAATTCCAGAAAGTACTAATACCGAAAATATTCAAGTAACTATTATTGCTTAATAATAAAATAGCAGAAAGGTACAATTACAAAACTGGCAAAAGCCATAAAGAGAAATTAACAAGATACTCAGGTGTCAAATGAAAAAGTTCAACATTATTTCTATTAGGAAAATGCAGCTTACGACTGCAATATACCATTGCACACCTACTTGAATGTTTAAAACAAAAAATAGTAACAACATCAAATACTGGCAAGAATGAAGAGAAGCATGTCATTTGTATATTACAGGTAGGATATAAAATGGTACAGTCATTTTGGAAAGCAATTGGTTTGTGGTGGTTTCTTATAAAACAAAACAGGCAACTGTCATATGATCCAGAAATTTCATTCTGGTTCATTTATTCCAGAGAAATAAAAACTTAGATTCACATGAAAACCTGTACATTAATATTTATAGAAACTTAATTTGTGAGAGTCAAAATCTTAAAAAACAAAAACTCAGGCATGCACTGGTGGCATAGGGGTTGTGTGGAGCACACATACATACCAAGGGCCGGTTCATATACCAGGGCCAGTAGGAACAACTAAATAAAATAAATAAAATACTTCTAAAAAATAAACAAACTCAGATGTCTTCCAGAGATAATTTGTTATACAAACTATGGTTCTGTCAGGAGATGGAATACTAATTAGCAATGAAAAGTAAATAAACTCTTATATACTTAGTAACTTAAATGTCTCCAGTGAATTATGCTGATTGAAAAAAATTCAATCTCCAAAGACCTCATGTTGTATATTATATTACTTTTTTTTTTTTTTTTTTAAAGAAAAGATGCAGGCAGGAATGAAGGCAAGCTGAGGCAGGAAGGCAGGAAAAAGGAAGAAGCACTTCATTAAATTTTATTTAGTTCATCTTTGTTGTTTCCACAGCCCCAGGTCATGAGCCCAAGTCCTTGAAATATATGTGGAATACACCAGCCAGAGGCAGCAGAGTCACCAGGGTATAACTATGTTACACTTTTTTAAATGACAAAATAATGGAAATGGATAACAAACTAGTGATTGTCAGAAGTGAGGGTGTGGAAACTGAGTGTGTCCATTAAAGGAACATATGAGAGATTTTGGTATGATAGAACTGTTTTAGATCTGGATTATGTAAAAATCCTAGTTGTAAATAGTACACCATAGATTTTGCCATTGAGGGACATGGATAAAGAATACACAGGATCTCTCTTTTATTTCTTACAATTGCATTTGAATATACAATTTCCTCAAAAGATTAGCTAGATACTAGTGGTTTATAATAAATCTTCATTTACCTATTTCCCTCTAGTTGCTTGTATTGAGGGTTCCACTTATTTTTTACTATTTTTCAATGTTAATTCATTCCTTGATTCATAGTGCTGAAGTTATTAAACCCACTAACTTGCTGATACTTACCAGCAACCTCCATATTTCCAAAATCAAAGACACTCATCGAATGGTCTTTATTTTCTCAGGCCTTCTACATATTGTTGACCACTTCAGATGAAATTTTCTTTTTCTTTCCATAACATCTTCCTTTATGTATATGTGTACTCTTCTAAAAAATCTTAGTGTTCCATTGGATTCCACCCTCTGTGACCTGATTATCTACCTCTGCATGATTTGTGAATGACCTCATCTACACCCATGACTTCCACTACTATTTCCAGATTGATGAATAGCAAACTCCTATCTTTTCCATAAATCTGCTGAACTGCCTAACATATTTACACTTTGTCATCTCTCTTTATCTGACTTGCAACATGTAACCGAATCTTTTCCTCTTTTTATATTCCAAACGATCATCCAGTTCTTCAATAATTCCAGACAGAAACACAGGTTCTATAAATGACTCCCTCTCATTTATGTCTACATAAAATAAATCTACATTTTGATATGTTCTAACTCCCTGCTAGCTCTGGAATCCATATCTTTCTTTCATTTACCATTGCTGCTTCTTTTATTATAGCTTTCAGAGGTTTTTGTTGCTGTTGTTTTTGTTTGGTTGTTTTGGATCATCCCAGAGCCTCTCAAATAACCTCCCTGGAACAATCTGATTTTCTCAAATATTTCCTCTCAGCTGCCATCAGTGACCGCACACAGATATTGTATATGTACATATGTATATTAATGCCATAGTAGAATAAACAGTCTAAGGGTACAGGCTGATAAAAACACTCTTAAATTCAAAGGTCTTAAACTCTATAAATTAAGTCAGATTCATTCACTTTAGGATACTTTTTAATGCTAAATAATAGCTTTAAGAATGTAAAAGGCAAAAAATTTAACATTTAAATATGCATTTAATTCTCCACTCATGAACTTATTTGCTAAATAGGTAAGAGGTTAAAAATAACATAAGAAATGAAGTAGGAATTAAAATATTGAGAGTATGATCCGATAGCCCAAGACCAACTTTACAGAAAGTAAGCCTAAGAATTAGTGAGGGGCAATGAAAAGATGCTGAATTCTGAAGCCCTGCCAAGGTTGCTATGGTTCTGGAGAGTCAATGGCTTATTAATGGTAATCAGTGCTGCTCATCCTTTGCATCCTTTTCTCTTATTCTGGCTTTTTCTAGAATTTGCCTTGTACTTTATTAAGACCACCATTGAGATTCATTAAATACGTGGTATATTACTGTATATTGGTTGTACAAATGTCAACGAACTGCATGTTCCCTGTAGTTTCCCTTGACTGTCAAGATTATAAAGGATCTAAAGTATATTTAACTTCGTTTTTATCATTATTAAAAGTGACCTTTTAGACATTTTGCTCTATTGATGTCTGAACTTCATTTGAGGCTCTTTTTGAAGAGAGTGTTTGGATTCAGCAAACAATAGCAAAGTGATTGGAGTAAATGGAAACCACAGTTACTGCATGTAGAAGTAGATCTACATTTCTTTTCTTCCTGAAATCTTCTAGTTTTAGTTGTCGATGACTTACCAATATCAAGGAGAGCCAAACATATATCTGCAACCAAATAGGACATAGACATAAAGCAGTATATCAATAAATAATCTAATATATGCTTGTTGAGAATGATATAGAAAAATCTATTTCCTCTGAAGACAAATAAAAATAAGAGAGACTGTCATTGGTTTGAATTAGGTTATTTCTAAATTCATAATCAATTTTGGCCCCCTCATTATTAAAATATATTTTGGGTCAAGAATTAAACTCTTTTAGATCTTACACACATACATATACACAGAGTGCCATTAGATCACAAACTGAACCCCCCAAAATATTTGGCAGATGCTTTACACCTCCTGAATATATTCTGTAAAAGTTTTTGCTTTTAAAAATATTGCAGGTGATGCTAACTTTCCATTTTTTAAGCAAATACATCTTGGAGCAGTGATTTTCAAATTGCAGATTGTAACTTATTGGGTAACTAAAATAATTTAAGAGAGTGCTAACATATTTATTGATACATAATTTAGAATATTATTTCTGTTTAAAAATATCACAAAATAACTAAACCAAGAGTAATAACCACAAATATACATAAAAAGAAAGCATAAGTATACTTTAATGAGAAGTAATAATTGAAACAGATATTAAAATTTCATAGAAGTCTTTTTTGGAAATTGCTGTGCAGATCAATTTTAAATTTCAGGAGAAACATTGTTTAAAAAAATAAAGTTGACCTCAGAACAATTAAATATACCATTGTTCATAGAAAAATATTGAAAATGAAATACCTAACATCCTCTTTCAAAAGATAAAGAAAAATAAGGCCCTAGTGGTTTTACAAAGGATTTCGAACAACTTTTCATATACTAGATAACCTCAATGATATTTAAAGTATCCCAGATCAGAGAAAAAAGAAGAGAAAAATCTCAAATTCTTAACATGGAGCAAATATAACATTGATTCAAAATTCTAATAAACATAACATATGAAGGGTAACCATACACCATATTTGCTCATGAATAGTGAAGTAAAAATGCTTTAAATAAATTATTGGCAAAGAGCTTATTGAAATAACTATCTTAGGGATTTGAGTTCAAAGATGGCTTAATATTAGAAAATCAAAAATAAAATTCAAAACATATTAAAGGGTTTAAGATTTCTTAGAGAAATAAACTCATACCAAGACTGGGGGCAAAGAAAATGCCAAGTGAATTAGAACAGAAAAAAGTCAAAGATTAATGGGGACATGTCAAAAGGATATAGAGGATATCTTGTCATAACGCCCACTGGCCAGATTTAGAACAATATGAGCAGCAAAAATAATTATAATGATGTATTGGTACATATTGAATAAAAATGAATCCATGAATTCTTAGTAATAATCATAGGATGTGTATTTGAATGGTGAGAGAAAAGATAAATCTTTTCTATATGGATAAATGTCAGAAAACAAAGGTAGAAGAAAAAGCAGAATTAAAGGAGCACTCATTTGCAATATACAGTGTAAATGGTTTAGGAAAGATTACTGACAAATGCTAAAACCACTAAGTGGAAGATTGTTGGGAACAAAGTATTCAAATAATCTCAATGTAACCCTCCAAAGATTATTTATTACAGAAGGTAAGTGTGTCATTACAATGGAAAGATCTGGCATTCATCATCTTAAACAAATGATCAAATTTCACCTTACCAATAATGGGACAAGCTCACATTATATTTGCAGTGAGGAGTACATATCATTACTTATGTAGTACTTTGGCATAGCATTTGGCTCTAAGTGGCCTAATAGAGACCATGAAGGGTAAGAAGGACAATGAAAAAATCAACTTCCAAACAATCTTCCTTTGAAGACTGTACCCAGTTATATCCAAAGGAAAAACAATTTAAAATGAGATAAATGATTGTTCTAAGAATTAGAAACTTGCATAGAAAGGCGGTAACTTAGAACTCCCCAAGTATACGATATTTGAACACTTTTGTTGAATATTAATGCTTGACTACCCTAAGACCTGATTTAATAATTTTGTCTAGACTCATGTAGCAGTCATTTCTACTGTTCTCGATCACCTGTCTAACCTTTTCAAAAAAGTCAAGAGGTTTTTTGAGTGTTCCTGCTACCAGACACTAAGCGTCCTCGATCAACCTGGATAAATTTGTGAGAAAGTCCCTATTTTAATGTTCGAATGAGACAACATATAAAGTACCTGGGGTACATATCTGATATGTACCTAGGATATATCCCTGATATATAAAACAGAAAAAACAAACAAAACAATTTCTTGTCTCTAAGGAGTACTGATAGTTCTTTTATTTCCCCAGGATAAGTTTAGAAAATAAAAATTCCTCTTCTGGGGAGGTCAGTTATTTCAGAAATAAATTCTTATGAACATGTTGGTAGAAATATTCTAATCCTCAGCATGAAGGTAAATTCATATCTATTATTCTTCTTTTTTCTCTGTTATGGAAATTGCTTAAAAAGAAAGAAATATCAATAATCCAAAATAGAAAGACTTTGCATATCTTTGCAAGAATACTCTTCTGTGACTTTATGCTAGCTAGATGATAATTATGGGTTTCTCTCTTCCCTGTGTTCACATAGTATTCTGTGAATAATTTTATGACATTTATTTTCATTGCATTGTAATTAATTCTTTACATTTAGCCCATAAGCTTTTGGAAGGAAGGAAGGAAGGCCCTTTTTTTGCCTTATGCCTTAGCACTCAGCATGATGACTAGCCTGGCTAGGCATTCAGTGATAACCCACAGAAAGATATCAACTTCCTTTTCCTTCTCTCTGCCACTCTACCTTCTGTCTCTCCTCTTCCTCTGCCTCAAATCCATTTATGTCCTTCTTGAGGTTACTGTTATTATAGATAGAACTATGTTTTATATGATATCTTTTCACTTTTCATTTTCCTATGACTCTATAGACAGAATGTTTCCTAGTATGTTTACTTTATATTTACCAGTTTTTGTCATCTTTGAAAATGTATTACTACAAGGGAATGGTCTTATCACCAATGATTGATGATAGCAGAGACAATGTATCATGTCTTTCTAGGTCTACCATATTTACTTAGTTATACCAAACACTCTTCATTCCCTGTTCAATGCTTTGATACTTAATTCTGAAGAAATACTACTTCATGATTTCCAATAGTCATCTAAATATTTGGATGCTCCTTTTGGTTGCTTTGGGAAGCATTTTATATATCCTCAAAGTATGAGATATACATAGCCTGTTTAAATTAAACCTCTGCATTTCTTATTCTTAAAGGGATGAGTTTGAGAGTAAAAATTATTTGCCAGGACATAAATACGATGTGAGACATTTTTTGAGAGCAAAGATTATGATCAAAAATACACAGAAGAACTGATATTTCTATCCCATTTATTCTCATAGCAAATATGCAGACTTGATTTTCTTTCTTTAGGAGAAGTAATGAAATGCTAAATTTAAGTCAATTTTCTTTTGAATCTTTTGGTTTATTTTTATATGTCATTGATGTTTATGGTTTAGATCTAAGACATAGTGAACTTATAGATACCCAGCAACCATTATAAAGGGTTTCTAAAACATTTTAATTTCTAAACATTTATATTGCTTTTACAAAAAGAGACTTTTGGAAGATTACAATTCTTCTAAAATGCTCCACTTTTTCTCCGGTGTATCTTAGGTTTTTATCATTTTTATAGATCAAAAAGTTTTAAGATGTTCAGAATAGCATAAAACACACAAAGTGAAATCCAGTTCTGTGAAGCAAATAGTTTAATTGCTGAGCTTGAGCTTGTTTAATAACAATGTTTATAAAAATTGCATATATCTAAGATGTATTCCTGAAGACTTCTTTCAATTGCTTGCCAATTTTTCCCATTTCTGAAAACGAGACAGTTTCTCTCTATGTAGAGTATAACCAATGTTTTCAACTCTTGCAAGCTTAGTAACCAGATAAACTCTTTTAGATTTGTCCATTAAATGTGTCTAGCAGCTCAGAGTAAAGATAAAACTAAAAGTATTACTGAAATGTGCAGAAAATATATGTTGGATGGCTGCAGTCTAAGATATACCACATATTAAGTTTAAGAATACTTTAAAGAATGAAAAATGCTATATCTCACAAAAAATCAATAAAGGTGAATTATTGCTTTATTTTTTTCATGTGTTTAAGAATTCTTCATATATTTAATCATCCTTGGCAAAAAGTTCTCTATTTATACATACTATATGAAATTAGATACTCCTAGAATATTCAAAATGTACCATAATAATTTTGCCATGTGTCTGAAATTCAGATAATTATTATTCAGCTAGCTCTCTCTAAAAATAAGGTGTCTAAATTTTAAAACAAGAGACTTAAAATTGACAATAATACATTATAAAAAGCTTCCCTTAATATGCTTGTCCATGGGTGCTCTGATATGTATTATACGCATAACATAATGTAGGAAGTTGAAAACACATGATAACTCCTCTCTAGGAAGCTGATAGTCTGCGTGAGACAAATAGTATGAATAATCCTGAATTAAACAAGCTATATTACCCCTATTGCATGATATGAGCAGTACCATAAGACTAATACCACCTGAAAACCTCACAGTTCTTGCAAATTTAATTTGGATTATGCTCAAAGGTCAACATTGAAATGATCACGCTTACTGTCTCCTTATGTGCAAGTGAAAGGAAAAGAGTTCTAAGGAGATGAAAGGTGCTAGAATATGTCACTACAAAATATACCTCTTTGATGGAGGGCTTGATTTTGAGCTAAAAATCACTGAGTGGGAGAAAGCTTTAAAAACAGGGTACAAATCTTCCTTTTATGAAGGAAGCTGCACACTTACAGAGCTGTCTCCCTCTTCCCTACCAGGAAGTAGTGGACTTTTAACTACTCTTATCAAGGGAGAAAGCCCCTTTACATCTGTGCTAAATCTGCATACAAATAATACTTGTTTATATTATTTTTTCTGGTCTCCATAACTTGACACTCAACTCAGAAGTCCCAATGAATTCCTTTTCCTCTGTTTTAGCCTAAGATGATGAATACATTCTTGATTTTTAACTGCCCTTTTGAGTTTCTAACATGTGAGTGTTCCCATGTGTATAAGCAATACACGTGTGAAGAAATTTTTATTTTCCCCTTGTTAATTTATTTTAGTCAATCTCATTTACAGGTAGGCTGACCATATGTGCCATTTTAAAAGATCAGTACCATTTTTTCATATTTCCCAACTGTCTTTTCATTTAATATAGATGTTAATTTTTGTCCTGTTTTTAATAAAGCAAAACCATCCTTAGCACATGGCAAAAGGGGCAGTTGAGTTGCCCAGACCTAGTCTGTTGAGGGGATCTGAAAGCAGTTGCCCTTTTGCCCTGTGTTGAAGAGGGTCCTTGCTGGTCGTGACTGACAGACCCAGGCTGTTGCCGCTGTTCCCACCCCTGTGAGGAAACAGGGGCTGCAATGGAAAGTCTCTTGTTACCACTCTCGCCTGCCTGTTTCTTCAAAGGGAGCAGAACACTGTGTGGTGGAGCCACAGGTAGCACTAGGAGGGCTATTTCTGTCAATATGGGGGGCATTTCTGGCACTGGAATGGTTAAAGTGGCATGTGTTTTAGAGAGGACATTTAGAGTGTGACTATAATGGCACCAAATTTGGTTTTCACCTAAAGTGCCAAAATTCCTTACACTGCCCCTGGACATTTGTGTGAAGTTCTGCAGAACCACGTATTGTTACTATGCAATCACAGGTTGTCATCACATAGCACTTACTTGTTACTGATCTGCCCAGATTGCTCCATCTCCTGCTCTCCCACTAGTTGGCAGCACATAACCTCATCGCTTTTTTTTGCCATCTCACTGTCCCATTTTTGTCTCAAGGAAACATGGTTAGACTAGTTACAGAACCCTACCTGGAAAACCCAAGATGGAAAGAAGAAACAATATGTTGGCTCATGTTCACTGAATAGAGGATCTATTGGTGGTAGTTTGGTCAGGTGAGAAAAGGAAACAAGCTAATCAGACAGGTAGTGGCAAACATTTGCCACACCAAAATGTGTATCTTTGACACAAGGATTATTGTTTTTTACCAGTGTCGTCTTTTTCTGCCAATGTTGTTGAAAACATCTTGATAGATCAAATAAGGAACAGTCACCCATGTATTATTTACATTAGTAATTAACAGATATAATTTTAGGCAATATTATAGACACTGCCATCATCCAACATTCTCTTCGTAATGAAGTAACAAGCATGGTGGGGAACAAGCTGCATTTTTTTAAGCCCAGCAGCAAAATAGTGGAATAGGAATTCTAAAGTACATGAAGAAAAGTTTGAATATAAAATTTGCTAGCAGTGAACTTGATTAGAAGCACTACTGTAAGGAAATGCCTTTTGAGCAATGCCGTTCAAGTTAAAAAAAATTCAGAACTTTTTCTAAGTATATATTGTAACACACATTCTCATATAGCTGGATACCTTTTGGCTAACAGGCCAAAAGGCTAACAAATATCAGAATTCTCCATTGTTAGTAAAGACTCCTCTGTAAGACTAGAATCAGAGTGATTTAAGCAGATGTTATTACATTTATCCAGAGGTTTGGGAGTAAACTCTTTATCTCAGTGTCCAGAATTTTTTCCAAAAGGAAAACACATTAACAAAAACAAAAAATCGATAAGGAACACAGAACTTTGAAAAATTTACTTTCTTTTTGCCTCTTTCCTTACATCTGGATTCAGTTTAATGGAACCAATACCTAAGAATATCAATCCGAGGGAAGCATGTACCTCTAAAAGAGGAAAGAAAATTCATCACAGGTGAATCTGTGTATGTTTAACAGAAAATGAGAGAAATAGATGTTGTGCAGATAAAACTATCTGACTAAAGCTAATTATTTATTTTATGTAGAATATTGCAAATGATTTACATTTTCTTTTTGAAGAGGAATGAAGGCAGGAAGACTGGAAGGAAGAGGAGGAAAAACACTTATTTAATTTTTTTTTTGGTTGCTCTTCCTGCCTCAGAATGAGAACTCTCCTCCTTGGACTATATGTGGACATAAACCCAGGAGAAGGCTTAACATCTGAGCCACCAGGATGCACCAAATGGTTTACTTTTTACCGAACTGGATAACAATGCCAATCACAAATACTCAGAATATCTCTGTCTTTGAGATCTCTCTAGCCTCATTTTGATGCACAAACAAACAAACAAATCAAACCAAGCAAAGACAACAAAAATTGTTCCCACATGGTAGTGCTTCCATTTTGGAAGAAAGAAAACCATTGCCCCAGTTTCACTCTTGCAGTATTTATAGCACAGGACGTCCCATTATCTGACTGAAGAGCTGCGCAAAAGAAGAGCTATTTGGCACTAATCAAATTTGAATTCAAAGTAGAGATGCTATAGTTAAGAAGATATATTTGGAATTAATTAAATTTGAATTTAAATTTTAAAATTACTCTAATTTATTTTTAGTGGACATAAATTTTATTTATTTTTCTTTCTAAATTTATATATTTTATTTTGTTGACAATGTTATATTCACTTTTCATTATTTCTAAAGAAGACTCCAAAATTAATAGGAGGATCTATCCATGAAGAGAACTGTGACATCATTGGACAAATACTCTCACCCCTTAACATGTTTAGACAGACTTTTTCCAAGCTGTCCAGAGCAGGTTTTTTTCAATATGTGTCACCTTGGTATGTGGAGCTCAGGTTAATTGATGCCTGTGGGTCTCAAGGGAAGCTGTTACCTTTAACCTAGATACTTAGATAAGGAGTCATCACCAGAAAACAAAATGTCAAAGAAACTCAATGCTGGACGAAAATCTAGAGGTAATCTTTTGTCGTATGAAAGCATCCCCTTCTTTTCATGTGAAGACACACGCTCCTCTCTTCTTTATGCTCCAGGCCTCCTTTCACGTTCCTTGGTACATATAAGTTTTCAATCTGTCTTATTTTACTCATTTTCAGTCCTGTAAATTCTCCATACACATATCATTAAATTTGATCTTTTCTTCTGTCCTAATTCTGCCTGATGTAATTTTTCACCATCTGGGAACTTCAAGTCTTGGAGATATCAAAATTATCACAAGATTTCTGCAAATCTGATCACTGCAGCTTAATAGTAGTAATCCATATTTTATGGAGATACTGTGTAGTTAACAAAGTCAATTTTAATTATAATGCTACTGAATTTATAGAATGTCTTATTATATACGTGTGTGTGTGTATATCTATACACACACACACATACACATATACATATTTTAAGCAAAAGTATAGGCAGGAATGAAGGTGAGTAGGCAGGCAGACAGGAGGAAAGGGGAAGAAGCATTTTTGTAATTTTAATATTTTGTGTTTAGTTGTTCACACTTGTGTTTTACTCCCTGCCCCCATGAGTATCACAAGTATCTTTGACAAATTTTGTCAGAACTTTATTTTATAGAATTGATGATTTTATCATCTAAGAAAATAAGAGATTAGATATTACCCAAAAAAAGGTTTTCTAAAGGTCAAATTAGCTTGAACAACTACTTGTGTTCCCCATTACCCAGAGGGCAAGGGGTATGAAATAAGCAAAATAATTAGGGAGGACTTTTTATTCATTCTTATTAAAAACAGGAGTCTTTGTTCTAGCAAAATAAAATTAAAATATGGCCTGTGCTTTTCCAAAGACATTTAAATGCCTAATTCTGGGGTATAAATAAACAAAATTCAAAGAAATAAAGTTTGGCTTTTGACAGTTGTGGTTATGGGAAACTATGCTCTTTTATTCAAAACACTAAAATGACCAGTGTTTACATATATCAAATGACATGACAGTTGTACTTTGATCTAGAGTTTTAAAATGAATATAAACTGCAATGAAGAAATAATACGAATTAGGGTGTATATTTACAGAAAAAAGATCAATGGATGATTTTTTTATAATTTAAGTGCATTGTTAACATAAATCTCTCAATATGGGATATATTTTACTACTATTATGGTGGATTTAAATGGATTAAATTTGAGAATCTGAGTTAAAAATAAACCATGCATATTTAGAAATTCTTTGCTAGGTTAGGCACTTAGGACTGTCAAATAAAGACTATTTCGGATATGTTTACAAGAAAAGATGCATTTAATAACATAAATTTTTAAGGAATATTCAGATCCATTCAGTATTCTTACAAAAAATGGAAAACATCCACTTCTGATGACACCACTGCCCTTTCTCCATGCCACTCCACCTCTGAGCCTTAAGTTCCTGTGTCAGTGGTATGTTTTTTTGCATGCCTGCACTAAACCACTTAAATATAAATGAATACAAAATGCAGGCATAGTTCTCATTATGCAAGCAGACTTCCAGACATAAATTCTAAAGGAAAGCACAAAACAGCTGCATTACACTCTCTCTTTTTTTTTTTTTTTTTTTTTTTTGGTATGAATAGGTCCTTTAATATCAATTCTGAAATGGAAGTGATTAGTACTATTTACTGAATTTTAAAGCACCTTAGGATGTTCAGCCAGACAGCTTATTTGATTGGCTGAAAAAGCGGACACCTCATTCTGGAAAAAAATACATTGGCACAGGCAAAGAAACAGCTATCTGGCTGCTTCATAGACGTTTTCAGAGAGTTTGAACTGATAATTCGGCTTTTAAAAATGATGCTCATAAAGAATAACAGGCTCTTTCTAGCATTATATGGTCTTCTTTACCTAATCACATTTTTACCTCTAAAATTAGGAGCTTTGAGTTGGTCAGTTAGACTTAGCTCAGTTTGTAAAATGCTTTTATTCATGACATTTTGATATTTATGTCCAAAGTAGAAGTGATTCATTTAGATTGTGGTATATTTATTGTACAAGAGCATTATACAAAATAAGTCGTGTTTCTATAAACATGAAAAGAATCTGAAAATAAAATTTATAATTCCATTTACAATTACCTTCAAGAAATTAAAATACTCAAGAGTAAATTTAACAAAAGAAGTGTAAGATTTATACACTTGAAACTAAAAATAGCATTGAAAAACATTAAAGAATTATATCTAACATCTAATAATCTCAAAGACATAATGTTCATGACCTGGAAGACTTGTTACTGATAAAATGACAATATAATTGGTTAATCCCCAGATTATTCTACAGATTCAACATAATTCTTTTGAAAATATGACACTGGAAGATAGAAATTGGCAAACTAATTCTAAAATTTATATGCCATGCAAAGAGCCCAGAATAATCAAAACTATTTTTAAACGAAGGCTTTTGGAGAATTTAAACTTTTATTGTACAATAGTAATGAAAAAATACACAATCAAGACAATGGTACAGGTACAGGATAGAAATATAAACTACTGAATAAGAACTGGAAATCCAGAAGTAAATCCTTACATTTATTGTCAATTAACTTTAGCAAGGTGCCAGATAATTTAAAAGGGAAAAAAAAAATTATTTCAAGCAAATTGTTCGAAAACAACCAAATATCAATATGCAAAAGACTAAAATTGGATCCTTATTTCATCTCATATACTAATTGTACACAAATAATTAATCAAGATGGGGCAAAGAACTAAATATAAGAGATAAAGCTAAAAAAAAAAATCCTTAGCAGAAAACAGGCAAAAATATTCATTACCATGGATTATGAGGAAACGGTTTGTCAGACATCATGAAAATATTAGAAGCAACTAACAAAAAAAATAAAAAAAGAAAAATTGAGTTAATTAAAAATTTTGAAAATTTATGGTCAGAGGAGATTATCATGAAAGTTCAAAGACAACCAACATATTGGGAGAAATATTTGAAAATAATATATCTGATAGGAGACTAGTGCCCCAAAATATAAAGAATTCTTAAGAATCAACAATTAAAATTAATTAAAAATCAGCAAGTGTTTAAACAAATATTTCCCTAAATATAATCTACGAAGAGCCAATAGACTCATGAAAAGATATTCAATATCATTAATCATCAGATAAATGCAAATTAAAACCAAAAGGTGGTACAACTTCACAATTATAGTAAAAATAATAGCAATGACAATGTTGGTGAGGATATGGAGAAATTTTAAATCTCATATCTTCCTAGAAAGAATATAAAATAATGTAGTTACTTTGGAAACCAGTTTGACACTTCCTCAAAAATTTAAACATGGAAGAGGTCTGCAGAGATAACAGAAGACATCATCTTCTTTCCTCTGAGAGACAACTGAGACACCCAGGTATCTCAGATTCCAACTAAGACTGTTTTAGAAAAGATGCCTAAGGAGATCCAGTAATTGGTGAGACAGAAGTTGAATAGAAAAGGAAATACAGAGGGTACAGTGAACTAATGGAGCAAAGTTAGCTGGGTTGCCAGACCAGCATTGGGCCAGAGAGAAGGAAACAAAGAGAATGTGTGATGGCACACATTCTTGACTTGGGTGAAGCCCAAAAAGGAGACGTCGAGGGCAGGAACCTTGTCTACAAATTTCATGGGACCCCTGGAAAGAGGAAACAGAGTGAGTACTCTGGACAGTGCCCCTTCCTCTCAACCCTAGGGGCTCTTACTTGGATAAAGAAATACCCCAATAGCATAATGGATAGTTTGTCAAAAATCAAGTCTGGGATCCCAGAGAGGAGAGATGACTCAGGTGCTACCAAAGGAAAATAGATTATATCCTCAGCCCACAACAACAGTTACTCCACACTAGAAACACCCCTTCTCCACTTGGCTTGCCATCTTAAACCCAGCTGACTCAGAAAAAAAAAAAAAATCATAGAATAACAGTAAAAAAATCCACAATGCCACTTGTTGGTAAAACCAAAGACGAATAACTTAGTTCTAAATTTTAAGTAAGAAGAAAGAAAACAATTCAAGATCATTTGTGATCTCAAGAGAATATGGCATTACAATTACTCGACTCCAGGCACCAAATGCAAACACATGGAAGATTAAATCCTTTTAAATAATAAAGAATTCAAAATAGAAGTCATAAATTTAAAAATACACAAGAAATCTAAGAAAAGAAGATCAAATAATTAAGAGAAGACCCAGGGAAGCAAGTGAAAGAAATAAAAGTCAGTAAAACACATCAATGTGATCAAAATTATAAATCATGAGCAGGAAGCCCAGAGTGAAGCTTTAAATAAGACAAACAGATTAAAGAGATTAAAGAGGTAAAGAATGCAATAAACAAGATCAAGATTACCATAGAAAGTTATGGAGGCCAAAATGACCAAACAGATGATTGGGTTAGTTACTTAGAAGATAGAAATGTAAAGAAGCCAGATGGAAGAAGAGAAAGAAATTAAATAGTAAAAAAAAAATTTTAAAGAAACTCTGAGTTCTATCCAACTCCATTAAGAAAGACAACCTAAGAATACAGTAATCCCTCACCTATTGCGGGATTATGTTCCAGAGACAACCACATTAGGAGAAAATCCGTGAAGTAGTGGCGTTATAACTTATTTTACTATATATATATATATATATATATTTTTTTTTTTTTTTAAGCTTCATAAACCTTTCCTACTCTCTTATAAACACTACCCACACTCTGAAACCTACGTAATTTTAACAACATATAAAATTCTGTGTGGGTGCTCACTAGTGAAGTACACATATACCGCAAAATCCCGCGATATAGCGAAAATTCTGATACAGAATTGGATATTTATTTTAAAAAAACCCGCGATACATTGAAGCCACGATAAGTGAACCGTGGTATCGCGAGGGATAACTGTAATGGGTATCACAAAAGGTGAGGAGAAAGAGAAAGGAATAGAGAATATATTCAACAAAGTAGTAGCTGAAAACTTTCCAAGCCTAGGGAAGGAAGTGAATATATAATTCAACGCAGAATAAAGAACACTTGGTTATCTAAATGCTAAGAGACTTACACCCACAAATAAAAAAGTGAAACCATCAAAAATTCAAGATGAAGAGAGAATTTTTACTTTGTTATTTAATTGTATTATTGTATCTCTTATTTTCAAAGCCATATACATATTCATTTTTAAGATATTGAATACACCACACCCCCGCCAGAGTTCTAGTGTCCTTCACTGCCACTTTGTTTCCCCTCTCCTTGGCTCCCTGCTCCCACTCATCTGGCAGCCATCATCTTGGGTCCTGTGAGTTTCATTATATTCCACATATTCATGAAACCATTCTATATTTATTTCTCTTTCTTACTTATTTCGTTTAACATGATTCATTGCAGTTTCCTCTAGATTGTTGCAAAGGGCACAATTTAATTTGTTGTTGTTGCTTTAGTAGTAGCATAGAATTCCATTGAATAGATACATACAAAAACTTCTTTATCTGGTAATCAGCTGGGCATTTAGGTCATTTCCATGTCTTGGCTACTGCAAACTGTGCTGTTATGTACATAGGGGTGCAGAAAATTTTTCTGATTAGAGATTTTGAATTGTCTGGGTATATGCCCAACAGTGGAATTGCTGGATCAGAGTTCTATCTTTATCCTTCTGGAGGACTCTCCATACTATTTTTCAGAGAGGCCATGCTAATTTACATTTCCACCAGCAGTGAAGAAGTGTCTTTTCATCTATAAAACCCCTCCAAAAATAATTATTTCTTGGCTTTTGGATATTAGCCATTATCAGTGGTGGAAAGTGGTATCTCACTGTGTTTTTTATTTACATTTTTCTGATGATGAGTGATGTAGAACTTTTTTCATGTGTAAGCTGTGTGTCTTTTTTGGATAGGTTTCTGTCCAGTTCTGTTTATTTTTTTTGCGTGATTAATTCACCTTTTTGTTGAGATGTATGAGCTTTTGTATATTTTGGATATTCAGAATATTTTCTTGAATTCAGTGGGTTGTCTTTTATTTTAGTGGTAGTATCTAGAAGACTTCTAGTTTGATGTAGTCCAAATAATTTAGTTTTACTTTGATTACTACTGCTGTAGTGATTTCTTTGAGGTTGAGGTCATGGAGCATTTTTCACACATTTTCTTCTAAGTATCTATGGTTTGAAGACTTATGTCAAAATATTTTATCCATTTTTGAGATAACTTTCGTGTATGGTGCTGATGAACAATTTAGGTTCATTTTTTTAAATATCTGTCCAGTTTTTCCAACATCATTTATTGAATACAATTTCCCTTTTCCTTTGCATGTTCTGGCTCCTTTGTTGAGGATTAAACTATCTGTATGGGTATGGTTTTATTTCTGGATCCAAAAGTTTATTGATCTGTGTGTGTTTTTGTTCTAGTACCATACTGTATTGATGGTGATAGCTTTGTAGTATAGTTTGAAGTCAGGAATTGTGATTCTTCTGCTTTTCTATTTTATTTTTCAGGATCATTTTGGCTATTTGAAATCTTTTGTGATCCTAAACTTCAGTATTGTTCACTCAGTTTTCTGGAAAAATGTCTCTGAAATTCCATTAAATCCATACATTGCCATTTTAATTAACTTAATTCTTTCAACTCATGAGCATGGAAAAATCTTCCATCTTTTTGTGTCTTCCTCTATTTCTTTTGCTAAAATTTTATCATTTTTCATTGTAGAGGTTTTTCACATACTTTCACATAGTTTTTTCACATCCTTTGGGTTTATTCCCAGATATTTTGATCTTTTTTACAGTGCTACTGCAAATGAGATTCATTTCTGAATTTCTTGTTCCTCTACTTTATTGTCCATATATGGGAATGCTACTGATTTTTTTTAGATTTGAATTTATATTCTTCCACTTTTCTTTGCTCAGTTATTGTTTCCAGCAGTGTTTTGGTGACGTCTTTAGGATTTTCCAGGTATAATATCATGCCATCTGCAAATAATGCAAATAATCTGCAAATAGTTTTATCTCTTCTTTTCCAGTTTGAATTCTTTCAATATGTTCTTCTTGTCCTATTGCTCTCATCAAGACTTTCAGGTCTATGCTGAAAAGTCATGGTGAGAGAAGGCAAAGTGATCTTATTCCAGATATTTGGGTAAAGGCTTTCAGATTTTTACCATTGAGTGTTATGTTGGCGATGGGCTTGTTGAATAATTCCTTTTGTATGTTGATGTATGTGCCCTCTATTTCTATTTTGGTGAATATTTTTATCATGAATGGCTATTGGATCTTGTCATATGCTTTTTACGTGTCTGTGGATATTATCATATCATTTTTTATTTTCTTTTTCTTCATGATAGTTATTTCTTCTTGAAGAATTTCCCTCTTGACCATAATGTAGTTCTTTTCCTTATCTTGAGATACTCTTTTCAGGTGGAAGTTTATCCTGCTTGAAATTAGTATTGCAGTTCCTGATTTCTTTTCATCATTGTTGCTTTGATATATTTTTCTATAGCTTTTTATTTTCAACCTGTGTTTATCTTTGGCTCGGATATGAGTTTCTTATAAGTATAATATTGATGGATCTTGTTTTTTATTCATCCAGTCACTCTGTGTCTTTTGATTTGTCCATCAGTTTATTCACATTAAGGATGATAACTAATATACGGGACTTTATTGCTGTCATTTGAACCTTTATTTTCTGTTGAATTTCTGTATCTGTTGCTTTGCTTCCCAATTATTTTTATTTTCTTTTGCCTCTGCATGAATTTCATTGTCAGTTCATTCAATTTCATCTATTTCCCAGCTATGCATCTCTTTTGAGTTAGGTTTTGTGACCGTCACATGGATTATCACCATTTTTGCATTTCTATGATAACGTTTTATGAACGATTGTCATATCATAGTTATATGTTCATATGGATTCCATGATTTTATTTCCCCCATCATGAATTTTATTCTTTCTTGTTGGTCCTGTCTTTGTTTCTGTATTTGCTTTCCTATATATCACCATTCAGAGGGTTTGGTGGATCTTTTTCTTTTTTCCTATAGTAAGACCCCTGTTACGATTTCTTGAATGGTAGGCTCTATTAATTTTTGTTTATCATTGAAGATGTTTATTTCTACATCACATTTTAATAATAGTTTGCAGCATAGAGTAATCTTGGTTGGCAGTTTTTCTCTTCCTTGTCTTGAATATGTCATTCCACTGACTATTCACCTGCAGTATTCGGGCTGAGAAGTCTGAGGATAGCTAGATGGGTATACTTTTATAGTTTTTGCTTCTCATTTCTCTAACCTTGAGTAGTTTTTATTGTTGACTTTCGCTGGTATTGTATTAATGTGTATAGGAGTAAGTCTTTTTACATTTAGAAATTTTGGTGTTCTAGTGGCTCTGGGAGCTCCATGGTCAGTATTCCCAACTAAGTTCACTTGCACTCTTGTACACAGTTACTGTAGCTTCTTTGGGTGAAGGAACCAGTTGTTTCTCCCCCCACTTCCTGGACCAAGAAGCAAGATAACCTTCAGGCTCTGTGTGCTCCTTTAATGACAGGGTTAAAGGGCATGAGTCTCCCACCCCACGGTTCTCCAGCACCTGGACTCTCCTGGGAAGGTCACTTGTGCTCTGCTAAGCAGCTTTTGAAATGTCCTTTGATGATGTGAACCTGCTTATCTTTCTCTGCAGCTATACAGACAGGCAGCAAGTTCAATATTTCTCCTTATGAGCAGCCTAGATTCCTGGGGGCGTGGTCTCATTCACCACAACTCTCTAGTGCAAGGATTTGAGCACTCCTGTGAACAGTTACTGTAGCTTATTTGGGTGAGGGAGTCAGTTCTTTCTACTCCCAGCTGCTTGACCAAAGAGTAAGATTGTCTAGCCTATGTGTGCTCCTTTAAAGTTTGGGGGGAAGAGAATATTAAAGCCAACCAGGTAAAAATATAAAGTAACATATAAAGACACTCATCTATTTATCATCAGCTATCTCAGCAGAAACTCTACAGTCCATAAGAAAATGGAATGTCATATTCAAATTATTCCACCATAAAGCTGCTAGCCAAAATAATCTTTCCTACAAATCTCTCTTTAGATATGAGAAAGAAATAAAGGTTTTCCTTGACAAAAATACATTGATAGACTTTGCTACCATGAGATATCCTTTATAAGAAATGTTGAAAATGCCTTTAAATTATAAAAATCAAATTTTACAAAAATTAAGGCAGTAAAAGAGAAACACATTCAAAAACCAAATTTAAATATAAATAGTGATCACTTTTCCCAGAAAGTAAATGTACAGAATTCACCAATCAAAAGGCACAGAGCAGCTGAATAGATTGAAAAATAGAGCTCAATTATATTTAACTTACAAGAGGCCCACTTTATATATGCACATAAACTTAGATTTAAGGTGAAAGGATGGAAAATTATATTATAAATAAATGAAGAATCTAAAAAGGCAGGAACCTTTATTTCATATTCAGTACAATAGATTTTATGACAACGAAAAGACAAAAGAAGGATATTACATAATGATAAAATAAATACTAAATCAGGAAGAAATTATGCTTATTAATATATATGCACCTAAGAGAAGGACACCCAAGTATGTCAAGCAAAACTAAGAGACTAAAGGGTGACATTGATAGCAATACGGTAATAGTAGGGGATTTTAACAACCCACTTAAAGTAATGAATAAATTATCTAGAGAAAAATCAAAAAAAGAAATATGACCTAAAATGGCACATTAGATGAGATGAACTTAGTAGATATATGCAGAACATTTCACTCAAAAATATTTGACTATATATTCTCTTTAAATGCTCAAGCATGACACTACATTGGGGCACAAAAGAAGTCTCATTAAATTTATAAACAATAAAATTATACCAAGCATCTTTTTAGATTGCAATGGCATAAAACTAGAAATTAATCAAAGGAGAAAATCAAAGGGAAAATCACAGATGTGCAGAGAATAAACTGCTTACTACTGGACACTGTTGAGTCAGTGAGGAAATCAAAGGCAAAAAAAAACAAACAACCTGGAATCAAATGAAAATTAAGACAAAAATTATCAGAACCTATGGAATAAAACAAAAGCATTGGTAAGAAGAAAGTGTAATAACAAAGACCAAACTCAGAAACAAGTATTACTATCAAGAAGCAATATCAAGAAGTATTACTATACAAGAAGTATTACATCTAAAGGAACTAGAAAATAAAAATCAAAATAAAAAGTCAGTAAAAGGAAGAAAATAATAAAAATTAAATTAATAACCAAAAAAATAGAAATTGAAATTAAAAGCATATTTAAAGACAATAAAACTAAATATTGGTTCCTTGAAAAGATAAACAAAATAAACAAGCTTTAGATAGATTCACAAAATAAAGAGAAAATAATAACTTAAATTAAAATCAGAAATTAGAAATTAAAAAGAAAAGTTAAAACAGATGCTTCAAAAAACAAAGGATCATAAAAGTATTATGAATACCAATATATCAACAAATTGAGTAATCTAGACGCTATGGAGAAATTTTTAGAACCATACATTTTTAAAACTAAATCAGGAAGAAGTTGAAAATCTGAACAGACCAACCATTAGCTAGAAAAGTGAGCCAGTAATAAAACAATCTCCTAAAAAAAAAATTCCGGAACTTAGATGGTGTTCCTACAATCTTCAAGGAAAAACTAACACTAATCTCTATAATCGCCATCCAAATGTTTGAAAAAATGAGGCAAATTTCCAAAGAGTTATTATGAAACCAACATTATCCAAATTCTAACACCAGGCAAGGTTATCATCTAAAAAGAAAATTACATACCAACAATTCTGATGAATACTGATGCAAAAATTCTCATCAAAACACTAACAAATTGAATTCAGAAACTCTTTAAAAGAATTATACACCAGAATATCAAGTAGGATTTATTCCAACTTTTCAAAGATGGTTCAACATATGTACATCAATAAATGTGATATACCATATCAGCAAAAGGAAAGAAAAAGACTGCATGATTATCTCAATAGTTGCATTCAAGAGTATTCAATAAGATTCAAATCACTTTATGTTAAAAATCTTCCCCAAATGTGTGTATATGAAATGTGCTTCCATATAATAAAGATTATTTATGATAATCCCACAGTCAACATGATAGTCATGGGGAAAAACAAATATGTTGATCTAGGATGAGGAACAAGGATGTCTACTCTCACCACTATATTCAATATAGTATTGGAAGTCCTACACAGTGCAACCAGACAAGAGAAGAGCATAACAGCCATCTAACATCTAACTGCAAAGGAAGAAGTAGAACTAAAACTATTTGAGGATGACATGATAATATAGAGAGAAAACCAAAGAATCCAGTAAAAAAGGATGTTTGAAATAATAAGCAAATATAGTAGAGTTGCAGACTACAAAATTGATATTCAAAAGCCTATTACATCTCTATGTGCAAATAATCAACTAACAGAGAGCTCAGGAAACAATCACATTTATAATTACATCAAAAAGTATAAAATACTATGGAATAAATTTAACCAAAAAAGTGAAAGACCCAATTATGAAAAATACCAGATATTTTCAAAAGAAAAAAAAAACACAAGGAATCAGAAATATATACTATACTCATGAATTGAAAGGATTAGCATTGCTAAATGGTCATATTACCTAAAGCAATTTAAAAATTTAATGCAATTTCCATTGATATTCAAAAGACATTTGCTACAGAAACAGAACAAGTAAAATAATGAAATTTTTTGAAACTACAAAAGAACACAAACAAAAAAACCCACAAATTTGAGAATAAAGAACAAAAATGAAGGTTATCATAATCTCTGAATTTAAGCTATACTGCAAAGCAATAGTAATCAAAACAACACGGTACTGGAATAAAAATACATAGATAAAAGGAACAGAATTTAGCATCTGGAAATAAACATACACAAACATGGACAACTAACTTGCAACAGAGACTACAAGGACATCAAAAGGGTATGAATGTTCTCTTTAACAAGCTGCCACTACATATGAAATGATAAAACTAGACAGTTTTCTAACGTCACACACAAAAATTAGTTCAAAATTGATTAAAGGCTTGTATATATATAAAACCTAAAGCCATAAAATACATAGAAGGAAATATACTTAACACACTCCATAGCATTGACTTATGGGATATCTTTGAGCACTCAATTACAATATCTAGAGAAAGAAAACTCAAAATAAACCAATGGAACTACATCAAACTAAAAAGATTCTGTACAACAAAAGAAACTATCTTTAGAAAAAAAGACATTTTACTGAGTGGAAAGAAAACTGAAAGTAACTCATATATTTTTGCTAGAAGTATAAACTGGTGCAAGCATTGTAGAAAACAGAATGGAGATTGCTCAAAAAATAGTAATTAAAAATCCATATGATCCAGTTAACCACTTTTTAGTATTTACCCCCGAAATTCAAAGTGATACCCCCATGTTAATTGCAGCATTATTTATATATACCTAAATATCCATTGAATAATGAGTGGGTAAGGATGTCACACACACACACACATGCACACACACACACTCACAAACACGTACATATAGAATAAAATATTACTCAACTGTATAAAAAAAACAAAAATTTGCAACAACATGGGTAGACATATATAGAATTATGCGGAATGAAATAAATCAGATGGAGAAAGACAAACACCATATGATTTAACTCATATGAGAGAAAAAAAAATGTGAATAAATTAAACAAATAACAAAAATAAACATGATGTCCATAAGACCAAATTAGTGGAATGAAAGAAGAAAGCACGTGTGGGCAGATCAGATAAAAAGGATCAGTTACATGGTGAAGCACAGAATAGAATTTTCAATGTTGAATTTATTATAATATATGCACAGATGTTGATTTATGATAATGACAACTAAAGCTAATACAATACAGTACAATGTTACTTCAGTTAAAATTTTATTTGAATCCTGAGAGTCCAACAGAGAGGTCAAAAACAGCACTCACTTATATATAACCTATGAAAAGCTCACTTTAAGAAAAAAACACTAAGAAATTCAAGGGATAAAGACATACTATGGATTTTCTAACCAGAATAAAACTGGCATAGCTGCAATAATTTCACATAAAGTCATTTTAAGAGCAATAAAAACATTGAGAGGGACCTGTGGTCATAATGATAAAGGAGTCAGTTCTCCAAGAAGACATCCAAATTCTTACTGTGTGCAGAAAAACCAGGGAGCATACTGCTAGGTTCCCCAGAGAGGTGGGCAGGGGGACCTTCAGGACCTTCCCAGTCCAGAAAGCTATGGGTATAATAGCACTGAAGTGCTCTGAGTAACCAAAAGATGTATTGGAAGTTCACAGTGGGTTGATGCAATAAAAAAATGCACCGGACCTGAGGGAGGGGCTGTTGGGATTTTTATAGGAGTAAGTCTCCTTTAAGTGGGACAGAGGTGGCTGTCTTTGTTACTAGGGAGTAAAGCAAATCAGAGTCTCTGGTTATCTGTGGCATGCCAGAATCAAGGGGGGTTGTCAATTTATTAGAATCAGCAAAATTTAAGACACAAAATTTAGTTGCAATTTTCAACTTATAAGATATCTGGGGCAACCAACATGGAGTTTGTTGAGTCCAAACAAAATATTGCTATGAGACACTAGTCAAAATAATGAAATTAGGGGTCAAGGATATTATCAGAAAAGACAGAAACAAGGGTCTGTTGAGAATCCTGTTAGAGTATAACTCACAGAATACCCCTATCAGGACTGGATGTTCAAATACAAGGAACTTAACAAGACTTTTAGATGGGGTTCTTTACAAAATGACATTGGTTATGCTTTCCTGGGAACCTTTGTCCTATCACATGCAAAAACGTGTAAGAAAACTTTTGGAATTGTAAGGTGATATAGACAAATCTACTAGTATAGTTGCAGATTTCAAAACCACACTATCAGTAATTGACAAATTCATCAGACAAAAAGGACAAAAGAGTCATAACTGTGTTACAACATAAACCAACCAGATTTAGTTGATATTTTATAGAATATTTTATTCAAAGCAGAATATGTATTCCCCTTAAGCTCATATGGTACCTTTACCAAGATATCCAAAGTTAGGCCAAAAAACACACCTTAATATATTTAAAAGTACAAAGTTTATATAATGTATTATTTCAGACCACAATAGAATTAAACAAGTAATCAATAGTAGAAAGATAACTATAAAAATGCACAAGTACTTGGAATAAAACAAAACACTTTTAAATAACAAATGGATCAAAGAAAAAGTCACAACAGAGATTCATAAATATCGAATTGAATGAAAACCAAAACACAACTTATCAAATTTTTGGAAGCAGTGAAAGCATATATGTGCATATATAGCGAAATTTACATAACATTGAGTGCAATTACTAACAAATAAGAAACATGTAAAATCAAGAATATAAACTTCCATCTTAGGAATGTAGGGGAAAAAGAAAACTCAAAGCAATTGGAGAGAAAATTAAATAAACAAAACAAAATCAATAAAAATAAAAAAACAATCAGTAGAGGAAAACCAATGAAACCAGAAGCTAATTCTTCAAAAGAGCAATAAAATTGATAAAACCTGTAACTTGATTAGCTATAAAAAAGGAAAGACACAGTTTACTAACATGATAAATAAGAGGGGATATCCATAATGATATCATAAACATAAAAAGATAATAAAGGAAAACAATGTACAGCTCTATGCCCACAATTTTGGTAACTTAGATGAAATTCATTAATAACTTGAATGATGTAAACAAATAAAATGTACACAGGAAGAAATTGAGTAAGTCTATTCTATTAAAGAAATTTGATAAAAAAAATCAATGAACCTTCCTTCAAAAGAGAAAGTTCTAACTAGACCCAGATTGGTTCCACGCTGAGTTCTACCAAATACTTGAGGAACTA
Source organism: Solenodon paradoxus (assembly GCA_004363575.1). NCBI lineage: Eukaryota > Metazoa > Chordata > Mammalia > Eulipotyphla > Solenodontidae > Solenodon > Solenodon paradoxus. The sequence continues at coordinate 494,473 of RJWH01000056.1, forward strand.
ATTATATCAGTTTTCTACAATGTTTTTCAGAAGAGAAACACAGATGGAAAATTTCTAACTCATTCCGAGTCCTAGATTGATAGTTTCTAAAATAGGCAAGACATTACTAAAAAAGATAACCATAGATTGATGTCTCTCATGAACACAGGTGTAAAATTCCAAAAATATCTTAGCAAATTGAATAAAAACGTATAAAATAATTTAGACAACCAATCAAGTGAGACATATCAAGTACACAAAAACCTGCTTAAATGTTTGAGAAGCAACTTATATATCTATTGCATCAGCAGACTACAGATGAATTATATGTATACAGACAAAGAAAAGGTATTTGACAAAATTCAACACCCACACATAATTTGAAAGAAACCAAAAAAAAAAAAAAAAGAAACAAAATCCCCTAAAATTCAGCAAACTAAAATTGGAAACTTCCTTAACTTAATATAAAATATTCACGAAAATCTTTAGTTAATATTATAATATATTTAGTTATATTGTATTACACAGATGTTTTTCCCATTATGCCTAAGATTAAGGCAAGAATGCTCTTTCTTAAATACCAAACTGGAAGTCCTAACTAATGCAATAAGACATAAAATGGAAATGAAAACTGTACATACTACAAAAGAAGAAATGAAGCTGTTTTTGTTTTTATTTGATATATTTTTCTAGATAGAAAAGCCCAAAGAATCAACAGAAGTTCTCCTGGAACTATTGAGCAATTGTAATGTGTAAGCAAGATAAAAGATTCAGACACAAAAATCAATTGTTTTCCTCTATACTAGCAACTAACAATTGGAATTTGAAATTAAAAACACAATATCATTTACATAAGTAATCAAAACCTGAAATAACACAAATCCAATAAATTATGTACAAGTTCTATAAGAGAAAAACTAAAAATCCTTATGGAAGAAATCAAAATACATTCAAATCAATGGAGAAATATTCATGTTCAATGATTGAAAATATCCATATTTTCAAGATGTAACTTTTCCCAACTTGATCTACAGAGTCAATATAATTCCAATGAAAATTTTAGCAAATCACTTTGTGAATATTGACAAATACATTCTAAAATTTATAAAAGAAGTAAAGACCAAGAATAATCAACACATACTGAAAAGCAAAAGAAGTTCAATGGAGAATGTAGAATCTTTGCAACAAATAGCCTTAAATCAACTGGATGCATATGCAACATAATGAATTATATCAGTTTTCCACAATGCTTTTCAGAAGAGACATATTTATGATGCCTTTCAAAAACTTAATCCAGTATGTATAACACTCCTAGATAACAAAGCAAAAAAAATATGTATATTTGAATCTGGAAGTGAGATTTTTAAGATAAAGGATCCATGACCCCCAAACCTGATAAGTTGGACTTTATTAAAATCAAAAACTTTAATTATAAAAAAGACACTCAAGAGAATGAAATGGAAAGTCACAGACTGGGAGAAAAAAAATTGCAAAGTGAATCTCTAACAAAGCATTTGTTTCTAAAGTGTTCAGAGAACTCTTACAACTTAACAATTAGAAAGCAAACAACTCAATTAAAAATTGGGAAAAATCTAAATAGACACTTTAACAAAGAAGATACACAGATGACAAAGAAACATATGAAAATATAACCAACAATCATATGTCATCAGAGAATTACAAACTAAAACTATGAGATACCAGTATGCTAGACTGGTCAAAATTCAGAACAGAGACAACAAAAAATGCTGGCAAGGAAATAGAACAACAAGAATTCTCACACATCACTGTTGAGAACGCGAAATGGTACAGCCACTTTGTAAGTCAGTTTGGAAGTTTCTAAACATACTTTTACCATACAATCCAGCAACTGTGCTTCTTGGTATTTACTCAAATTAATTATAAGCTCATATATACACAAAAACTTGCCTATGAATGTCTATGACAGCTTTATTCATAATTTCCATGATTTTGAAGCATTTAAGTTCTTCAGTAGGTGAATAGATAAACTGAATGCTATTCAACAAGTTACAAAAAGCTTAGAGAAACCTTAAGTGTATATTGCTAAGTGAAAGTAGTCAATCTGAAAAAGCTGCGTGTTGTCTGATTTCAACTGCATGACATTAGAAAAGGAAAGCAACTCTATGGATACAGTAAAATCTTAGTGGTAACCACATATTTTGGGAGAAAGAGAGAGATGAGTAGGTGAGGCATAGAATATTTTACAGTAGTGAAGGCATTATATGATACTCTAAAGGTGAATATATCTATATATTTGTCAAAATCCATAGAATTTTCAGCTCAAATTGTGAGCCCCAATGTAATCTACAAGCTTTAGATAATAAAGTTCATCAATTATAACAAATATGCCATGCTAATACAAGATATTCATAAAGGAGAAATAGTGATGGCTGGGAGGAGGAAAGGTAGAGTTAGTGAGGAAGGGACATGAGAACCTGAGAAGATTCTATACATCCTACTCAATTTTTCTATAATCCTAAAACGTCTCTTAAAAATAGCATTTATTTTTTAAAAGAAATAAGCAAGTTCAAAATAATGGTATAGTACCATTTACAAACATACGAAAAGCTTAGGAAAATTGTGTATGTTTTATGGGTACATGAATGCATGAGAAAAGTATGAAAATGCAATTGTATGTGGTAAATTCTTTATATTGAGTGTTCAGGTAAATGTAATGAAGAGGCATCAACAGGCACCTTTATTTGAGTCTGTTGTTTTTAATATTAAAATAATGCATGGAAAAAAATTAACATTAAATACCCATGTTCATTTTATTAATATATATTAACCATTGTATTTTTAATTATTTCAGTATAAAAATTTCTTTACATTTTTGCACTTTTAAATGCAAATATTGATCATATCAATTCACTTAAAAATACCTTATTTATAAAAATATAATTAACTTACCAATATTTCAGATGGTAGAATAATTTGCATAAGTAATTAACTAAAATGAATATTCCTGTTCTAAATGTACCAGGAAATATATGTAAAATATTTTTGCTTTGAACCTAGACAAGGAAATGAAAAGGGTTCATAGAAAAGATAAAATCTCCTGAGCTAAACTTCTCTTGTAATTAGATTCTTTAGAATGTATTCAATTCACTGAAAACCTACTATGTTCATAAATGAGAAAGATCGATAGTTTTTCCTAAGGAAAATTTTATCTTTAAAAATGGCTAACTCCACATTTTTCTTCTAATTCGAAGCTGCATAAGATTCTAAGAAATTCTGCATAAATTTATGTTTATAAAAACTTATTTTTCTCTACAGATGTAATCAATTTACTCTTTAACATTTAGTTTAATCTAACACCATGGTTATGAATGCACTGGAAATATTCTAATATTGTGCCCAAAAAGAAAAGGAAAGAATGTTAGTGTATTTTCATATGTACTTATTCCTACATATATTTATATCTTTTACCTATAAATACAATAGTAACATATAAAATTAAAATATTTAAAACATATTCAGTTAATCACAAATATAGTACACAAATAAATAATCTGTTCCTTTTTAAAAAAATATTCCTAGGCTTGTTTTTCTTTGCTTAGAGAAACCACACAGATTAAAAATTGATTCTTCTTCTGGAGAATAATACTATCTTCTAAACCATGCAGTAAATGTGTAATAATTGCCTACGTGAGTCAATTCACAAGAACAGTTAGCCTTGGAAAAATTGTTAGATAGTTAAGTCTTGAAATCATATTTTTACTGCAGAAGATAGTGTAAGAACCCATTACTTGTGGATTCTGATCATCACTTCTTAGATGTGCCTGCTATAGAGAAAAGTTAGAATTTTATGACATGAAATTTCACAAGCAGATATAATATTCAAAGTATGTAAGAATTCTAGACCAATGCACAACTCACTTTTAGAGATAAAATAAGTTTACATTTCAGGTATGGAATATTTACTCTAATATAGTGAATAAGTTTTAAAAATGTATAAGTTCTGTCTATTAATTTCCTTTTCAATATGAATACAACATGACTGATGTAAGGAAATTCTTGTAGTTGAAGACTATTCAAATAACCTCTCTCTTCCTAAACCGACCACAATGACAGAAAAATATGACTATTAGCTGTGTGAATAATGTCAATCACAAAACAGGGTTTTTGTTACTGATTTTTTTACCCAGGATATTGCTTTTTTAAAATTTGACCTTACTTAAGGGCAAATTCTCACTGGATGTAGTTATTCTGAGGTTCTACCTTACTAGCATTTTTTTAGAACTCTTAAGAGTTGTTCAGATATTCACATAACAAATTTATGATGACTACTTTTTTATGTTAATGAGGAAAGACAAGGAAGTCTGCCAATCATAAGACACCATTTCCCCCATCACCTAAATGGATCTATAACCTAAACTGAACCATGAGTTTATCATCTCCCTGTGTTTGTTTATGGGCTGCGAGTGTATATGTGAGCCAGGCATAAACAATCACTGTCCTTTTGGGGGAATTTATATAGAAACTGAGAGATTCTAAATTATAATCTAATGCTGTCAAGGACCAATGATCTTATACTTACATTTATATGTTTAATAATATTGCTTGATATGCTTAATAATATCTTAATAATAATTCTAAATTGTGAAATCAACAATTTGCCATTTGAAAACTGCATGTAAAAATGTCTTTCTATTCACATCCAGTTAAAAGGAGCAAGAACATACCATTTTAACTTTCTTTGTCCTGAATCAATGGCAAATTTACCTCACCATAGGAAGGGATAGAAAGACTCAGTGATGATGGAATATGGAGTCATTATCATCTAACACATATATCTGAGTTTGCTATTATTATCTGTTAGAACTTCCATGAATCATATGAAGTTAGTAGTCTCTGCCCTTATTTCAAAGTCATATACCCACAATTCACTCATCACCCCAAAACGTCTAAGCCTTTCAATGGTGTCATTGATAGGGGCTTTAAGAATATTTCCATAGAATGAAATTTCAATCCAGAAGCCAAGGATTAAATGAGCATGGAAACTGAAGACATTTCTAGATGTTCTGGAGAGCAAAGACTGAGAAGCAAACAATGTCCTACATTCTCTTTATAGACATAGATTTTTAATCTTGGATATATCATTAGTTTATAGTTTGTCTAATGTAGACAAGTATTGAAAACTTGCTACCATAATTACTAGAATATTTCCGATTATACACTATCGGAAATCCTCAAGGAAATTGTAAGGTAGGTTTTATGTGTGCATGTGTATTTTTCAGTACCGCTTATGCTTGCGAAGTATCTTGTGATAATTCTCATGACTTGAAATAATTGCGTCCTGGTTCTAAGACTTCAACTGGTCACTGATCTTAGTATTCCACCTATTCACTTGACAATAAATAATACTAGAAATTTCAAACAAAACACAGATATTGTATCAAAGTGAGAATGCCTCTTATGCCTGTTTGACAACTGACACCTTTTTCTGAGAATGTATAGCTCAGTCTCTCAACTTACCATGCTGGTTTCCAAATATTAAAACATCAGGACACTACTCCTAAAAAGGATATAGTGGAGTAGAAGGAGGAAGACACAATTTTTTATCTTCCATAGCCTCATTTATAGGATGATAGAAAGATGGCTGAAGAAAAATTGGCTCCTTTTGTTATCAGTGTTCCTGATATTCATGCTTCTTCAGACTCTAGACATACACAGATGTCCTTTGAGAATACAACTTTTTTTTAACCTGATTGATCTGTATTTTAACTAAATGGGTTTAATATTAGTGTTATGATAAGGAATATATAAAATTTTATTATACATTCATTTTAAAAATGTGTAAATAATTTCACGATCCATGTCATGTGTGAAAGATCTCTAAAACATCACCTCTAGAATTCATTTTTTTATAGTGACAACTTAATGACTTCTTATTTGTGTTTGAAGGCTGGTAGAGGGTTAAGCAATATGGACCATTTTGTACATATTGCATTATGTATTAAATACAATTTATATGTTTCGTATGACTATATACTATATGCTTTGCTAAGACCTTGTAAATAAACACATTAAAGTTAAAAACAACATGTTGAATATTGCTATACATTTCTATATTCCATTTGCTATTTTGTTATTACTTTATTTTTAATAGTAACTGATCTTATAATTATCAATTTTTACTTTATTTTTAAAATTTATTGAAGGAACAATAAATCATAACACATATAGGTTTATGGTGTACATTGTCATAAATCAGAATCTATATTAATGCATTATTTTATATATATATATGTGTACGTGTGTGTATATAGATACTAAAAGTCCAATTATACCCTTCACCATATATTTGAACTCTGCTATTTCTTGATGCCATGTCTTCTGCTTCCATCTCAGTCTCCTGATAATTATTCTTTGAGCAAAGAAAATATTTGCACATATTTGTCTGTATTTGACCTTAAATCTTTTTCTTGGACAGAATTCATATTTACTTTCATGTTCTTCTCAAAGCTATTGCATAAAAAACTTCTAGTACCTTTTCTGTTCTAGTCTGTGCCACTCATCCTGACTTGAAACAAAATAGAGAGTAAGACTATAAGAGGTAGAGCTAACCTACAAGGACTTTCCTTTATTTAATTAATAGTATATGTGTTTTGTTTCCTATTGTATAGTTATTGTTTCTCTGCAAAGAACAATTATTTGCTTTTATCTGGCCAAGGCAACAATATATTTCTCTCCTTTGCCTCAGTGTTATGTCAAATCTTTCACTTTCTTTCATAATTTTGACTATTAGATATTCATTTCTATCCTACAAAACATTTCACTGATCTTCTACATAGCTGACATCATATTGATTGGAAATGAAAATAAGATAGCAGCTCACATTAAGTAACTAAATACCTTTGTCAAGCATCTTATTGTCTGATGGTGGAAATCAACTATGAAAATTGAGCATTCTGTCCCAGAAAATACAGACTAGAGCATGCTAGGATACTCTTTCTACAAGAAAATACTGTTTCCTCTTATGCTTCTTACCACTGAAAATTTTCATCTTCATATTTAAAAGTGAATATGCCATTTTTGAGGGTACTGCTTTGATTAATTTACCAAGAAATTTTTAAGGCTGCTAGATTTGAGTGAATTCATAGAAAGATCAGTATTCATAGTAAGTCCAGGCCACAATGAAATTTTCTCTGTCACTTGGAACTTGACCCTCAGATACACTAAGCATGTGTAACAAACAAATAGTGATGTTGTATGGAGACTAGTGAGCTCTAACAGTTTGGAATAAAATTATCCTTTCTTCTGCAGGTAACTTTTTTTTCTTCTTTGGAGAAACACCTCTAGCTTGCTACTGAGTAACAAGTAGACTTCACATTGTGAAACAAATGTTCCTGGTCAAATCATGTCATAGTTGGTAATGTACACCAGCAATTCATTGCTGTGTATAAAAGCATATAAAAGATTAACAATCAAGTAGTTCTGAAGGCACAAATAACTTGTATAAGTAGTTCAGACACTCTGCCGTTGTATGCAGTATCGCCTCTTCTTCCTCAATCAATATCAGAATCTCATGTCATCTGCAGAGTGACCATTTTGTGTCTTCCTTTGTAATTTTGAAAACTTATTTTCTTGCCTAATTGCTCCAACTAGGACTTCCAATGCTATGCTGAAGTGATCAGAGTATCCTTGTCTTGTTTATAATTTAGAGAAAAAGCATTCAGCTTTTCAGCATTGAGTATGTTAGCTGTAGTACCTGAAGTACTTTTCTACTGTACACTCTTTGCAGAACATTTGCATTATAAATATATACTGGATTTTGTCAAATACTTTTTCTGTATCTATTAAGATCATAGGACTATCCTTATTTTTTGCTAAAATTTTACATATCACATTAATTAATTTGTAGATGTTGAACCATTCTTGCATACTTTGAATAAATCCCACTTGATCAAGATATGTGATCAAGATATGTCTTTTCATGTATTGTTGAATTTGGTTTGCTAATATTTCGTTGAGAATTCTTGCATCTACACTCATCAGAATATTAAGCTATAAATTTCTTTTCTCGTGGTATTCTTGTTAGTTTTGGTTCCAGACTAAGACAGTCTCATAAATAAGTTTGAAAGCTTTCTTTCCTATTCTAATTCTAGAAGTATTCAAGAAAGATTGGTATTCATTCTTTTGTTAAATGGTAGAATTTACCAGTTTAACTTTTTGATTCTAGATAATTGTTTTTTTTGGAGGTTTTTGATACTGATTCGACCTCTGCTAAACTTTTCATTTTTTCATAATTCAGTCTTGGTAGTTGTATATTTCCAGGAATTAATCATTTCTTCTAGGTTGTTTAATTAGTTGGTATGTAATAGTTCATATTAGTCTCTTTTGATACTTTCTGTTTTCATGATATTGTTGTAACGTCTTTTCTTTCTGACTTTGAGTTCTCTCACTTTTTTTCTTGCTGAGTCTAATGAAAGTTTTGTCAAGCTTTATCTTTAAAAATAACTAGCTCTTAGTTTCATGTGTTAAGGCTTAACCCCAAGTACCCCAGAATGTGATCTTTTTTGTAGACAGGTGTTTAAAAAGATAATTAAGATTAAATGAGATCATAAGGGTAGGTCCCTAAAGCAATAGGACTTATTGTTTTTATAAAAGATGATGAGACACCACAGTTTTCTATTTGCACATTCAATGACAAGGTAATGTGGGGACACAAGAAGGGGGCCTTCTGCAAGCCAGGAAGTGATACCTCATCAGCAATCAGCCCTGCTTACTTGATCTTGAATTTCCCAGACTCTAAGCTATGAGAAAATAAATTGCTTTTGTTTAATTCACTCAATCTTTTGTATTTTGTTGTGACTACTCAGGTTTTGAGTATTCATTCATTTCTCAGAAGAAGAAACTGAGGCAGAATGGTTAAAAAATAGAGCTATAGTCATATAAACAGTAAAGCAATGAAACCGGAAAACAATCCTATGCTATAGTAGACCAGACATATTTCCTTATTCTGGACAAATAAGGGTTATCAACAATTTTAAAGTGAGCGGGGACTGGAAATTACTAACTTGCTAAAGCCTCTGTATAGTTAATTAGGCAACTACAAATAACAAACTACAAATATATTCAAACATTTAAATCTACATATATAGTCTTTATGTGTAAATAATGCAAGGTTATTTGTACTTCGTGGCAGTAAGAACATGAAAAAATTAAAGTGTCAACTGGAAACATAGGTATGAAAAAGATGAGCAAGAAAAAGCTATAGAATGAGATGATTACAAATAGACAGGACTTTATCCAATTCAGTAGGTAAGCAGAGGAGTGTGGTAGAAGAGAAGAACAAGAGGAGTAGGGATAGAGTGAGGGGGAAGTTTATTAGAAGTGAGAAGAAAGTTTCTAGGGGAAATAAAGCATGATATTATGGTCTTTTGCCTAGCAATTGAATTGCGAAAACACATGAGTAGATGTTGGTACACTGCTTGTTATTTTTGTTTTGAGCATATTTAGATGATTTTGATTCCATGATGATCTAATTTTGCTGCTGGAAGAGTTAAGGGAGACATTAATGATGTTGGATAAAGCTCAGTCCTCAGTGTGACATGAAAGACCTCTGTAACAGCTCTGGCTTTCTGACGCCAGACCCGAGGTGGGGGAAGGGAGGAACAGCGCTACACTATTTATGGAGATATAATGTTTCTGTGACTGCCCTTTATTATACTGAAGTACAGTAGTTTTCACTTCCCCAAACTGGGAATAGTTCCAGAGGAATGCATCTGGATAACATTTGCCCTATACCCTCCCCAGAAAAGAATTAGTCAGCAAGGACCCTATTCATAAAAACAAATTCCATCCATTTCTACTTGAATGTCACGTCTTTATGTGGAAAAGTGTAGAGTGAGCTCCTTTTTCTACATAAAGAGTGCTTTTTTGTGATTAATGGAACTCTCTCTCCCCAACATGTAAGTAGACACCTCCTGATTATATACCTGAGGGAATGCAAAGACTACAGACATAGTGAGAGAAGTTTGATGAGATGTTTCTGGACTGAATTATATTCTTTCTGGAAATGAATAATGTAGAAGGTACTGTTTACAAGAGAAATGTACGCTTTTTAAACCATAGAAGAAATATAAAAGGATATTTTGAATATATAAGCATAAGAACTTACACTCATATTCCTGAATCAAGTGAAAGCTTTACAAATCATTTCTACTAACAATCTGTAGTTACAGGGTCCCAGTTTTTCAATCTGGTGTTTTACTTCACAAAATTCTAATTCTCAGAATTGAGGAGTTAATAGAGTAATATTATTTTAATTAGCCCATAAGGTTGATAAATTGAGTTGATTGGAATCACATCATTAGACAGTGAATTTTGGCAGATTTTTAATAGTCACTGAGGGTCCCCAAGATTTATGGCCTCAACAGTTTATTATTTTCTTTCAGTTGAATGATCATTTTAATGTCCTGTGACATATAGTATACCTTGCCTACTGTGGAATTTATTCTATGGCAAAAGATTTTAACATACTGTAAGTCCAGATCATTACCTTTCAACTAAACAGCAGCATAGAACTTTAATGCTGTGCTTTACCTTGGGCACTTCAGGGAGATGAGGTATTTTATTAGAGATATTTAATGCAGTTCCAAGGGTTGCACTAAGTCCCTGAATAAAGGAGGCTTATGCTAAAGTGAAAATTGATGACCAAAAGGTTGCATTACCTTTAGAAAAACTAGAACTAAAAAAAAGTTTTACCAGAATAATATCTTGGGTTATTCATGCTGTCATGGCTTTGCTTTTTGTAGACACACAGCAGACTCTTCATATAATTTTACACAATTGTAGTGAACACACACACACATATATACATACACAAACATACACAAGAAACATTGACAAATAAATCTGCATCACCATTCACCAAATTATTATTTATTCTATGCTATCTCTATATGTAGTCTAAGAAAATTGTGGCGTCGATGTCTCTACTATCTTCTTTCCCATTATTATTGATGGGTAGAGTGAGATTCTGATAACAAAAATTGAGAACAATAGTCCCTCCTCCTCTCAAAAGTAGGTCAGTTCTGCAAGATATCTGCGAATACCTTTCAGTAGACTACTTGAATGGAAATACAAAAAAATTAAAGGTAATGGATGATACATCAGTCTAAAAATCTAACTTTTAACTCATCATTATCAGATAAACGGGGCTTCCAAGGATTAAATGAGACCCTAAATGTGAAGATATGAGAAAAAATATATAACATGAATCATCACTTTTAGCTTGTCAACACCCTAAAAATCACTTGGCACAAATTTATTTATCTTCATAATAATTAGAGGCAGACCCTATCTCTTCCATTTTTTTTAGATCATGAAATTGAGGTTTAAAAAGGTTAAGTCACAGAGTGAAGATGAAGATCATGTGGTTAGTAAATATGACATCCAGGGCTCAGTTCAAGTTGCAGTTGAACCAAACCCACTGATACTCTAAGCACATTGTTTGGCTTGGGGGCTAACTTAGAGCATCACCATATTTCATAGTTGTTATTTAAATGATGTTATTGAGACAATTATGCTTAGAGAGTTATGCTTTCCTTCCTTTGGCCATTTAAAGCTAAATTTGATTGGGCTACTGATTAGTATGTCATATAATTAGTTCCACTCAGCCAAGGAAAAAATGAATCTGGAAACTAGGTCTATGAAAAGTGAACTTGGTCTCAAGAACACTGCGTGGAAAATTAAGGCACTATCTGTCTACCGTTTCTACTTACTCAAGAGTCTCCAGTATTTGAAAACTCCACATAAAACCATTTTTATTACAAATACTATTCCTTCATGTGTTATTACAGAATCTTCCATTCAAAAGTAACTCGTCACCCCAATATTATATTTTCCTCTCATTCTTCCCAGACCATAGACCCTCCATGGACTGATGAAATGGTCTTTTCTTCTAATCTAACTGCTACCCTAGAGCTACAGGAGGAATGTGAAAGTGTTCTCTGCCGATGCCTAGCAGTATACTGGATGCATTCTCCTCTGCATGACTGATAAGTAAGGAATGAACTACTAACCATTATTCTTACAAAATTTAAGGTCCTTTCATGACTTGTGTTATTTGAATATGTAACAAAAAAAACAAACAAAAATATAACTTTCTGTCAATCTCCATTAAACAAGGCAACTAGAATTTTTATTTCAAAATGTCTTGTGAGGATGGCTCATTGGCTACACAAATATAAATGCATATATCAGAAATTCAAATATCTGGTTTCAAAAAAAAGCAGTCATAGGCCAAAAATGTTGGCGAGATCACTCGCAGATGTTGCACAGAAATGGGAAGAAGAGAGGTCAGCGTACTGTAAATACATGTAGTTACCCGATGATTCTCTGGTCAATTTCCTCCACAGCAGAATACATTTAGTGTAATAAATGTTTCATCCGGGAAGCTTTCCAGATTCATCATTAAAATAAAAAAATAAGCACAGTTGTTCTTAGTGGATCTTTTTTCCAACACAGTATCAGTCACATCTCAGAGGCATGCTGAAATGTGTTGGTGAGTACAAAAAGGTCAGAAGAGAAATGAAAATGTAAAGAAAGAAAAAAAAAAAAAGAGAAAGGGACATGGGTTTTACGAGGAAAAGCCCTCACTTGTGGTATAAATTAAAGTTTATGCCTCCTTGTATTCTGCTAGATGATAGCAAAATATTTTAGGAATAAAACTTTGTCTTTGAATGTCATTTGACTTTGGCCTAGGCCAAAATGATCTCTTTATTCTAAATTTCTATAATATTTGTGAACTATCCTACCTTGTAATTTTAGGTATCCAGCATTATATGGTTAGTTATTTAAAATTCATTGAAGTCCAGAATCGTGTTGTATAGTCTATAGATTCCTTATTGTTAGTCTTCTCTAGCTGCCAGAAGAGAAAGTCAAAGACTGGGTGACTTCAACAACAGACATTGATTTCTTCAGGCTCTAGAGACTAGAAGTTCATGATCACAGTGCCAGTATGGTTAATGTCTGGTAAAAGCTGCCTACATGGCTGATAGATGCCTACTATTATCTTGTGTGCTCTTCTCATGGAGAGATTGAGAGAGACAGAGAGAGGCAGAAAGAGACAGAGAGATACAGAGGGGTAGGTCTCTGTCTGGTGTCTTTCCTTATAAAGGCAGCAATTCTCATCTAAACCTAATTACCCCCAACTAAAGGCTCACATCTATAAGGATTCAGCCCCAGTATATGGATTTTTTATGGGACACATTTAGTCCATAGCGTCTATTTCACATAGCACAGTGCCTTGAACACTAAAAATCATCTATAAACATTTGTTTATTGACTAAGTTAAGGTAAGTTAGTTGTCATTTGTATATGATAGCCGAAAGCATTCTCTTATTTCTCAGAACATTTTGACACCAGGATATGTGTTCGAATTATACTTTAAATCATGGAGGGGGACATTTTATAAAAATTGTATTCAAAAACAAAAAGCAAACAAACCTGACATGTTCTGGTGGCTTAGAAATTTAGTTTACTAGGCGTTGTCCACACACTTCTCAAGGTCCCCAGTGCAAGATCTGGGGCTGTGGGAAAAAGAACAAGATGAATAACTAAATAAAATAAATGAAATTCTTCTTCGTCCTCTCTCTTCCTGTCTTCCCTCCTACACTTGTTTGCACCTTTCCTTAAAAAAAAAAAAAAAAAAAAAAAAAAAATGGAAAGGTGGTCACAGAAGGGGGCCTTATACTTTGTAGAATTCTTCTTTGAGTGTATAGAGATAGCAAGATAATAAATGAACTAAATTAAACCAAAATAAACTTTTGAAAATGAACTACATCAAACAATGATAGAGTTTTAGTAAAAAAAAAAAAAAAAAGAGCAAATCAGTGCAGTAAGAGATGGAGAGGGGTGAAGGGCAAATGGGCCAAAGATGATTAAATGCATAGGAAGGAAAAAAGAAGGTAGTGGCAAATTTAACTGTATTACATGTAGATTTAAGTTTACTGTTATGTATACCTTAAACCTAGTTAATGTTAGAATGCAACATTCCTTAAACAAAAGGTTTATTTTTTTCACGCCATTATTCTAACTAAAGATCAATTAAATTATATCCTATTATTTCAATTAAAAATTCGAAAGTCGGTGAGCACTGGTGGAGCAGCAGTTAAGTCAATCACCTCTAAATGAGCAAGCCACATACCCCTGGTTTTAAGTCCCAAACCAGGGAAAAACCATTGTGAGAAACTTAAATAAAACAAAATAAAGATGATTCTTCCTACCTTACTCTCTCTTCCTGCCTGTTGTCTATTTGCTTTTATTCCTACCTGCATCTTTCCTTTAAAAAAATCACAAGTCATAAAGTCTAGAAAATTTAAATTATTTCCCTTAATATATAAATTTAAATATATTCCCTAAATATATAAAGCAGTTTTATGAAAGTGAAATACATTATTCTATAGACTACAGGATAATCTGTGATATAAATGGTAATACATAATTGCAGTTTGCATTTTTATCTAAAATGGTAAGAAAACAATGAACATACTACATTACAAAAGACATTCTAAGGATATAATCATAGCATGTCTTTTTATAAGCATTTTATGATATCTTTCAGTTCATGTGGTCCTGGTTTTCTATAGTTCTAATGAAAGAAAAGCTCTCAAAATGGACAAATGAATGTTAATCATCTTAGGCTTACTCATTCTACATATTTCAAGCAGAAATGAACTTAATTCTGGAATGTGGTGATTACAAAACCATTGGGGGAAATGAAATAGCCAAAGCAAGTTGTCCATCAATGTTGTAAGTCCTACCTTACCAATGTTGATTGCTTCCTAGAAATGGAAGCTTTATTTATTTAATTAATGTGTTTATTTATTTATTCACTTTGCCTTTTTGTTTGTTTATAAATATTTTTATTGTCATAACCTAGCATTATAACATTTTATAATATTCAGATAAACATCATTATATATCAACATTTTTATATACTACAATAAAATTGTCACTACAAAGCATTCTATTCTTCTATGTGAAATTCCTTCTATCCAAAATTCCTCTTGACCAAGAAATAATCATGCTATAATATAATCAAAAAGCATTTATTCTAGAATGACCTGACTCAGCAACCAAGGGGTAATTGAGAGATGTGTTCCACTAGGTTCAGAGCATAGGCCAGTTTTAAAGGTTTAAATATGGGAGGGCTCTTCCTAGGCCTACATTACTTATTTGGAAAGTTTGAATTGTTTGACTGTCCTAGAAACAGAAGGCTGTACTGCTGCAATTTAACAATTAACAAAGATGCCTTCCTGTGTCTTTCCCAGCCAGGTATAAGGAGAAAACAAAACAGGGTATGTTGCTTATCATAGTCATCGAACAAGGAGAAATCAGTGAATGGGTGTTCTTTCACAGAGAGCTGAAAGGAACTGAGTCATGTTGCTGAGTCATGCTGCTGATTTTTTTACCTAGAAGTCTCACAAAGCAATCATAGACAGATGGGGTCTGTTTGAACTCAAGACAGGCTCTGTACCACACATAAGGAAAGCAAGTCCTTGAATAAACTCATCATTCAACTTAGACTGGTATTTTTTCATCAACATTATAATAAAGTGATGTTAAATGAGACATTAATTGAGGGCCTGCTGCAGTTTTCAGTCATTGTTGATGAAGAAAATTAGAAAGTTCTGCTGCCATTCAAAGGTCAGGAGTTTAGGAAACTGTGACCAATGTAACTGCTCTCACTATTCATGGACCTGAAAAGATGATGATGGTAGGAGGATGGCATTTGGTAAAGCATTGTCACTACTCTCAGCTGCTGAAATTCAAGTACTACTATCTACTATCTAAATACAATGGGATGACTTGAAACACCTTTCCACCTTATAGGAATTCTGAAGTGTGCTCTATTGTCAGAAACTAAACTACATGAAAAACACTGCTGGCAAGGGAAAACTGTGAAGTCTTTGAAGTCCTGAGTACAAGGGAAAGTCCAGTAGAGAAGTTCCAGCTCAGAGGACCATGTGAATAACATGAACACCAAAAAAACACAAGAAAATGACAAAGTCAACATGTCACTGTTTGAATTCTGTCAGATTTAATATTAAATAATTTTTATAAAATGGTATATATGTATGTATATATGCATGGATATACATTATACATACATAAATACATATATACCCTAATGTGATGATATATTTGATAGTTTAGATACTCTACCTGAATATATATAAGAGTACATATATATATACATATATATATATGTACACCCACATACATACAAACACACATAATGGGTGAAAAATCTCTCCCAAATTATAAAATTATCAAGATGTTTTGAATATAGATTTATATCAATAACTATGGCTTTTACCCTAAATTGTATATTTTTATATTTTCTATTAATAGCAGGAACCTACTATACATTAGACATTTTAAATTTTAGGCAAAGAACATGAGCATGATTATATTGCTTTAATGGTGTTTAAATAATACAAGTCTTGATTCAACACTTTAAAAATTTTCACTTAATGGTAAATATTTGGAGGCCGCTGCTGAAGGACTAAGTCAATAATGAAAATGGAAAGAAAGGGACTCTCTTTCTTCCATTATAAAAGTATTTGTAGTAATACATAAAAAATATGACCATGAACTAAACTGATTTTTAGTCAGTGAATACTATTGGATGAATATATGTGATATCTCAGTAAATATTTGTAAGAAGGAAATATAAAAAGTATGCCATCTGGAAAGTTTGCTATAGAGTTCAATAAAATACAGATGTTTCTGGCATCCATCATATTATTTTCTAGAATCTGTGCCAATAGTAAAATGTGTATTAAAATAATTATTTTAAATCATTAAAGGAAAGAAGTCACGGAGAAGATGTAGTTTGAACATTAAAACTTTGATTAACAAAACAATGTCTGAAGAAGAAAAGTGTGTAAATATAACCACTGAATGAAAAACTGACTCAGTGAGCAAAAAATTTTGCTCTGACAAAAGCAAAATTAATAATATTGCTGTTATAATATCAAAAATATTCCAGAACCTTTTCAATGATATTGCTTTTTAAAGCTTTCTAGAATATTTTACAAAGATTGTGCCATGTGTGAAATTAGTCACAAAGACATTACTGCAAAAAAGTATATATAAAGTGCTAACAGAATGAATGAACTTAATTTGAAAAAAAAGCTTTAAAATACAAGAAAATCCTTAAAATACTTTATTATGAGATAAGGATGTTCATTAATATTTTTGAGCATGTAAAACTTTTTCTCTCATTCTATTATTTCAAAAGTGTTAAGTTTTATTGAAATTGTTATACTTTCTCTTTTTTATACATTAACAAGAGCTCGAATTCTGTTACTATTGCATTGGTGCCATATTGATGTCAAAAATAGCAAATAAATATATAATTCAAAAATAAATTCAATTGATTCCTTCAACATAAAGAAAATTATATATTTACAATAAATGAGAAAGTAACTTCTTTACAAAGGAAACAAATTCTATGATAAAATGTTTTAAAATACATTTTGGTAATAAATTCATTATTATATGACATATTGCCAAATACATTATAAATAATCTATCAGTATTTTTCTAAGAATATTTCAAAATGAATTCAGAGTTTATTTTTTTAAATATAAAAATAAAGATTTTCAGACTATAAGAACAAAGTATGGTTCCAGAAGGGAGGGAGTTAGGTGAATCAGGTAAAGGAGGTGAATTTTATGGCAAAGGTTGGATAGTAGAATTTGGGAGTGGGGAAAACAATATAGCTATACTGAAATTAGTTTATAATGTTGTATTCCTAAAGCCTACACAATGTTATAAACCAACGTTACTACAAAAATTAGAATAAAAGTTTCATAAGATTTTGATATAAAGGAGTGTTATGCTTCTCAATCTGTGTATTTGTTTTTTGTTTCTCTTTTAGTCTATTGATGTGGTGACATATTAAGTGATTTTGAATACTGATGGGGAAAATATATATTCAGTTTCTCTAACCATTTTTAAATCAGTTATTTTTTTTCTTGCTGTTGAATTGTAGGAATTCCTGATATATTCTGGATATTAACCCTTTATAAAATACATGCCTTTAAAATATTTTCTCCCATTCTTTCAGTTTTTTTTTTTTCAATTTTGTTAATTTCCTTAGTTCCGTATAAGCTTTTTACCTTTATGTAATCTTATTTACAGCTTTGGCTTTTTGCTGCCAGAAAAAAGCAAATCAAAATCATTATGAACTACGATCATACACTGATTAAGATGGCTATTATTAAAAAAGCAAATGCAAAAATAGACACAAAAGATAACAGATATTAAGTGAGAGATGGAGAAAAAAAATCCTTGAACAGTGTTGGTGGGGATGTAAATTGATACAGTCACTCTAAAAAACAATATGACTTTTCCTCAAAAATTAAATAATATAGAAATTCCACTTCTCAGTATACATCCAAGGAAATGAGCACTTTGAAGGATGCTATGTTCATGGAAGCATTATTCACAATAGGAAAGACATGGAAGCTACATAAATGTGCATATATGGATGTATGGGTAAAGAAAATGTGGTATATAAATACAATGAAATTTTACTCAAATTTTAAGAACAAGGATATCCTGCCATTTGCAATAACATGAATGACCTAGAAGAACATTATGCTACATTAAATAAGTCAGACAGAGAAGAGTACATACTACTAAAAATGATATCATTTATATGAGGGATCTAAAATAGTCAAACTTACAAAAGCAGAGATTGGAATGGTGGTGATTGCCAGGAGTTGGAGGGAATGGTAAACAGGGAGTTATTTTTCATAAGATTCAAAGTTGTAAGATGAAAAATTCTGGAGATAATTTACAGTGTAGAGCCTATAGTTAACAATACTGTTTTGTTTAGTTGTGTCGCTTAATGACTTTCAGCTTTCAACATACTGGACCGCAAATATGACAGTACTCCCAACACTTACACTGTATAGACCAAGTTACAGTCGGCTATATCACCTAGGTTTGTTGAATTGCATTTTAAGTCCCCTATACAAAGAAAAACTCACCTAATGACACTTTTCTCATTGTTAAATGAGGCAGGACTGATACGTTAACATTTGTAAGAAGACTGACCTTATGTTAAACGTTCTCATCACAAAAAATGTGACAACAGCAACAACAAATAAAGAAGACAGGAGGAAACTTTTTGAGGTGATGGAAATGTTTATGGGAGAGATTTCAGTGATAGTTTCATAGATGAATACTACCTCTAAACTCATCAAGTTGTATACATTAATTATGCATAGCCTTTTATATGCCATACTTCAATAAATTAATTTTTAAATAAATTTCAAATTTGATAATCTGATAAGATTGCTATTTCCCCAAACTGTATTGTGCTGACCTATTTTTAAGAGCAGAAGCTCTCTTCACTGGAGAGTTTATTTATGGATCAGTTTGTAACATTATAAAGGCATCAGAAACACAGAAATAAATGGTACATCCATGAATCAATTAGATTAGCCTGAGTTCTTTCCACATGTGATTGAAGATGATCTAACTGGCTTGTGCAGTAAGTTATGCCGAGTGTTTGAATATAATGCATGTATGTTTACAATAACAAAACATATTAGAAATAGTTTAATTTATTCTCTTTCTCTTGCCATTACTCCTACTAGAGAAATTTTTCAATAGTGTTTTCAATGAAAAGGGGAAATTTTGAGGTAACTCGTCAAAGCACCCTAAGGACTTTTCTCTGTCTAATTATCAATTGTCTTCTAATGCCATCATAAGAGAAGAGGGGTGCTTTTTGAATCTCTTTTACCTAAGCTGTTTTCTGTGATTGGTCTCCCATATGAAAGGAAATGGCACCCATCCTCAACAGTGTATTTCAATTGTGTTAAAAACTATATCATATTTCCTGTTACCCAGTCTTGCTTTCTGTCAATATAAGCAATTGAGATACTAACAAGAAAAAGATTCACATCTGAACAAAGACCATTTTATTTTCATTATTCATTTCAAGATACTGTTTCTAGCTATTAAATTCCACAGTTCTCTGAGCACATTGAACATATTTTGCTAGAAACAGAAAGAATATAATTACTTGAATGTTACATTAATTAATGGAATCTTTCATTGAGATTTTATATTCTGAGGATTATATACAGTAATGAGTAACAGGATGTCTAAGAAGACCATTTAGACCACAAAATAATTGCTCCTAATTGCTTAAACATTTTTTTCAGACCTAACAATTCTAGGCAACGGCATGGAATTGAATTAATAATACATTATCTAATTGCAGTAAAACTTGAAGAGCCATCAATGTGTATATATTAAATATTATGACAGTTACTCCTACATCTAAGATTCTGAGTCACATTTGATTTTCATATAAAATATAAAAATTCTCACTGTATTTCACTCACCATTCATTTTATTCTTTCAATAGCTACTTTAGAGTACCTACTTCATGCTGAACACATTTTGCTGCCCACAGTGTCAACAACAGTGAGACATTAGCAGTCAAGTAAATCTGAGTCCGACACTCATTTTATAATCATCTCTTTAACTTTAAGCAACTATTAGGATTGCTTTATGAGACTAGAGAGGTACTAGTTTTTTAATAATCTACTACACAGCAATTGTGCAAGGTAATACACAGAAGAGAATTCAAACAACAAATAAACCCTATTTACAATGGAATTCACTCTGTTACATTGTGACAAAGAGGAGGTAGGCTTCCAAAGTTGTACAGTCCTTATTCATTTGAGCATTAACTCATATTCTTCATGTTAGGCTGGCTCAGAAAGACGGGACAGCGGGCATGCCCGGCGGCCAAGCCGGGGCGGGGTGGGAGGGAGGAGGGGGGAAGGTGGATGACATCAGAATAAGGGATGCAACCCCCACACCTGGATTCACAGGGCCAATCCCCAATCGCGACATAGGAAGCCTGCAAAATTCCTTTGCTTAAAGAGCCGGCTCCCCTTTGTTCAAGCACAACTTCCCCAGCCTCATTCTGCGGACTTGGGAACTTCGCCCGGGTGTGCAGAATCCAATAAAGCCCTGACTATTCGACCTTTTTGTCTAATTGACTTTTTCTCCTAGCGGAGCCCAGAAAAATCTTACACTTCATGCTCAGGTCTATTTACAAGAAGAAATTTTTGTACCCACATCACTGGGAATCTGAATCAGTAATGATATTCATTTTTAGCACTCATAAATTGGTTTTCCAATTTAATCCTATTGGTTTACTAAGACCACGTGCCCTATCAAAGGCCACGTGATTCATTTAAATTTTGTTAATATGGGAACTCCCACTATGTAGTACATACTTCTTATGATTTGTTTTCCCTAAAAATTCCTGTATGCAATCCCTAGTCCCTGATGTAACTATACTTAATAAAAGGGCCTTTAAGAATACTAAAGTTAAATCAAGTCATAGGCTGTGGCCCTAATCCTGATAAGAAGAGGAAGAGAGGTCAGTGTACTTTCCCGCTCTGCCCGCATGCACAGAGAAAAGGCCATGAGATCACACCAGGAGAAGCCACCATGTGCAGGCGAAGAGGAGAAGCCTCACGGGAAATCAATTAAGCTATCATCTTGATCTTGGAAATCCAACTTCCAAAACAATGAGTAAACAAATTGTGGTTCTTTAAACTACCAAATACATAGTATTTTGGTATGGTAGCCAGAGCAGACTGAGACACCACGATGGTCCTTGGTCTCAAGGAGCCCTGAGGGAAAAACTACAAACTAGAGTGATGTAGGTCATGATAAAGAGGGTTCAGTCAAGTACTGGGTCAGTGCTTCAGCTCAGGTCTTTCAGGAAGCAAACTGTGAGCAGAGTGTGATGTGGAAGAGACTACTGGCGGAGAAAAGTGGGAAGAAAAAGAGAAGAGGAAGCAGTATAGAAGGGAGAACACTCTAGTTACTATACAGATCTGTTGCCTATGAAAGGAGAAAGGAATAAAAGAAAGATTAGGTCAGAATAATGCAAAACTACAAGAGTAGCTTCAAGACTTTCTTGGTCAGACAGACAAATGTGGAGACCCACAGCAAAGATCGCTATTCTAAGGAGTCCTGCATCAGGTCCCAAGTCCAGGACCCACACTGTGACCGTTCATGGAGTGATAGCACCATGAAGTAAATGTGGCCTAGATATGAACATTGAAGTGAATCTGAAGATGCAGCTGACAGAGAATATCTAACAACTGGACTCTTCCCAGCATGTTCTCCTGGAGGTTAGTCTGAATAATAAACTTCCAGGGTCAGGGTCAGTGTATCAGGGCAAAACCAGGACCTTAATGTAGATAATCCTTTTCAATTGTGTATAACAACGTTAAAAGGCTTAGAAATTGAACAAAAGTTAGGTGTGCTACACAGGAACTTATGATACCTGGGTCTGGATGGACAAGTTACTTAGCACATGTGTTTCCTGTGAGATATGCCTAGTGATTTAAAAGTCAATAGTAATGTTTTCATTTTCTTCTACTTATTGTGATGTGATAAAAATTCAAGTAGTGTGATTCAATCTCTATGTTGATAATTATGAGTCTAATATTTGCAAATAAAGTGATAATGCATCTCTTGGGGTGTGAAGCCATCTGTCATCATCATAAAACTTGTTTTTGCCAAGTAATCAAACTGTCATGTACAATTTTAAAGAACTTTCAGTGCCCAGGCCCACCTGATTGCAACAATTTGATCAGAAACCTCCCATTTTATGAGATGGAATACGGAATACTAGATATAATTTTCTCTCTGTGATAGGCATGAAATAAGTCTTAAACTCTGCAGAAAGAGAGTGTGTATCACAAAATTAACAGAAATCTTCTATAAACTCTTGGTTTGTATAACTGCCAAAAATCCCAGTGCCTTTCAGTGGAATGGAAAGTCTCAGTGGGAAATGGTAAGTGCTGTACCTAAAATGAGGAATCTGTGGCAAAAAGGTTCCTTCTGTGAAGCAAAGCTTACCACAATGGTTATGGCTAAATTATGTCCTTGCAAGATTCATATGTTGAAGTTCTAATTCTCAATGTGAAGTTATTCGGAGATAGGATCTTTGATAGATACTTCAATGAAGTTGTGTGGTGAGAATAGTCCTCAAGATGGGATTTCTCTCTCTCTCTCTCTCTCTCTCTCTCTCTCTCTCTCTCTCTCTCTCTCTCTCTCTCTCTCTCTGTCTCTACCAGGTCATGTGCGCACACTGAGAGATGGTGTTACTCTGCGGAAGTTCTCTGTGCTCAACACAGTTCACCACAGTATTTGTAGCCTCGTTAGTCATTCTTAATACTATTGCTTCTTTTGTGCCTTCACTATCTTCCAGCAGGATAGATATCCGTTGGCCCTTTCAGCCTGCTACAACTCCATAGGCTGAAATAATAATGTCATTAACAAAGATAAAAGAAATGAAAGTGCACATGTCCTAGGCAGCATGTTATTTTCATATTTGTGAACAATTATAAATGCTTCCTTCCATGAATGACTTGGAAGTTCTTTACCTCTTACCATCAAAGAGTAGTTGTGATGACTTGAAAGATACTTTGATTTTGGATATTTAGGCTTATAGCGAGTAGAGAGTTCTCGGGGGATGGTGGGCTTCTCTAATATTTTTCAAACCTTCTCACCAGATATGGGTACGATGTAAGTTTTGGGGGGTGACTCGAGGTCAGTACTGATTGAATAGATTTAATGTTGTTTAGAAATGCTGTAAGTTTAAAATACGAAGCTTTTACTGATCTACAAAAGCTTGATGGAATGTAATAATCTGGAAATGTTGAGCAAACCAAACACGAAAGTTTTGCTAGATTCTTTACTTTCTAGACTATAATGGAGTACTTGTTTATAGCTCCATGCCAGAAAAAAAGAATAAAAATAGATTTGTCTTTTGTATCAGACTAATATAACCTTTACTAAAATGAAAAAAATGTCATTATGCACAAAATCATTTCCTTATTAGGATGGAGCAATAGTGTATAGGCAACAAAAGGATATTGTTCATGGTGACAAGGCTCAATATGACTAGCTCTATAAAATGTTTCACACATTTTATGTATTTCAAAAGCTCTGCTAATACTTCATAAATTTACATGAAATATTTTTTTCTTTTAACAAAAATATGCTTCTCTGTGCTTCTTGTTGTTTAAATAATTGACAATAGCCAATACTTCGGGAGTCAATGTTCAAACACAGATCCATTACATAATTAAAGAAAGTAATATCACCACTGAGGGGGTCTGGTTTTGTTTTATATTTGCATTTAAAGTAATGTTACAAACATCCTTGATATTCCTGAGTCCCTGACTGAGCAATACTTTTAATTCTACCTTGATGCTAAAAATCTAGACCTGAGCAAATAGTTTTCAAAGACACCCAGGCATACAATTCTCAATCTCATTTTTTAAATTAATATTAGTACTTTGACCACATTACCATAATATATTGTAATAGGTAATATATTGTTTGTTCCAAACTATTATTGTATATTTTGCTTTGTGAAGTGGGTTAAATAACAACAGTTATGGCATGCTATCAGGAAAGAGATCTGGCCCAGGTGTGAACAGACAGACTTGTTTGACTTTGCAGTAAGAAAAGTCACTTTTTCTCTTAGCAGTAAAATTGGCAAGAGAGACAGTCGTCTTATTTCATGGAGATAAGTTGCAGAGATTGAAGTGAAATGATAAATATAAAACAATTAAAATATGATGACTCAGGGTAGGAAGAATTGGTAATTCCCTATTATTTAAATGTCCTTGCACATTTAACACTCATGGAGGACATGTATGGTGGCAGAGATTTACCATCTCCATTTAGTGGTTCACCAACATTCTTTCTTATCACCTATCCTCAATATTCTATTTTGAAAGCCATCAGTAATCCTCTGTGAGGACAGCAGTTATATCAGAGAAAGTTTGCAACCAAACACATATGCCAGCACAACTGAAGGGAAAACTTCCCATAAATTCCATATAGAAATGCAGAGGCTCTGAAGAGGCCATTAATTCTTTGAGAAAGATTCACAGTATCACACAGGCACAGATCTAGGCCCTGCCAGACCCTGATGGAAGATGAGGATCAACCACTTCTCAGTACAATGCAGGCCTTTCACAGCGTTTATTCAGTGCAAATTCCTTCTGAGAATTGAACTGATATTCTTTTCCCTGAGATTTGTTGCTTCTAAAGAATGAGATGAGACATTCAAACTCATTTCCCTAGAGGCTCAAACCAAATTTGAAACTAGCAGAGAAACAGTGAAAGACCAATAATTTCACCAGCTGGCTTTCCCACAATAATCTAACATCATATGGGAAGTTGTAATATGTTGTGTGATTACTTCCTCTCTTTTATTTGTTTTCTTTTCCCCCTTCTATTTCTGAGTTATCTCTTCATTTCTTGAAGAACAATATAAATATATAATGTTTTCAGGTGGAAACAAGTTTGTTTAAAGCAGCTGTGTTATTTTACTTCTGAATACTTTGAACAGTAACTTATAATTTTCCTTTTGACCTACGTAAAAGGTAAAGAAAGGGTACCCACAGAATCAGGAACATAATGATTAAAATGACAAATTGTTTTACTGGAAACCTTATTGCTCTTGGTTATTAAGTTGCCAGTTTTTTGCAACATTCCATTCTTTTAAATTGTAAAATTTGCTCAATATTTATTGGAAGTACATAGTATTTCTACCAGTCATTTATCTTCTACTCAAATTATTATATTTCTTTAACCCCCAATTCAGTAAAGAATGAATGCATATATTGCAATTATCTCATTTCCAATACTACAAATATATTTTAAACTAGCACATTTATATCTGCATAAAAGTTTACGCTGAGTGTACATATCTTGAGTTTCAAAAAAACTTTTGCATATTCTTGCATTTGTGAAGTGTAACATAGACATGCACAAATATAGTTGATGTTTAAGTGATCTTTTTCTGAGTAGAATTTTGATACAAAATGAATCATAGTAGTAAGAATCTGACCATTGATTCTAAATTAAATGGAGAGCTGATCTATAGTTTTACTTATAGTTACCCAATCTTCCAAGATCTCTATAAAATATTGCAATGTGTAATCTTATTATACATTAGTAGGCACTTCTGCTTTTCTGCTGCTGGATCTGCATGTGGAGAAATAGGTCTTGTCCTTTCTGCCAGGTCTGTGAAACAAGGTCTGCCAGATCTACATGAATTGTCTGTGTCCGCTGTGCTGCTGGCGCTCATGACCCCACGTACAGGAACTCACATCAGTGCCTCTCTTGCATACCCCAAAACTCTCCCCCACCTCAATCCAATAAATCATTAAAAGCTTTCATAGAGATTTCCCAGAAGCCTTGCTCTAACTTTGAGTTCTCATAGGCTTTAGCTCTTGAAATTCAAGAGATTTTTTTCTATGCTAGAGTATACCTTCTATGAGACAAACTCCTTTTTACCAAAGCAAGCAGAGGATAACAGACTCTAAGGAAGTATGATACCTTCCCTTCATTAAAATATTATCAGTCACATTAAAATACTTGCATAGATAACAACTTAGTCTAGTAGACCCTGTGATTAGAAGAATTGTTACAAGAAGGGTCACTTCACTGATTTGTGAGTAGACTCTTTCCTACCAAAGCAAATAATATTGAAGCTAAGACCCAAAAGTTATTAGCTGGACAAAGGGAAAGAATGTTATAGAATAGAGCAGAGCAAGGCATAGACCTCAAGAGCACCTAGAAAATTCTAGAAATAAAAAGAATTTTTGTATAACTATAATACAGAGTGTGAGTAAAAGAAGACTGAGGATCTGGAGGATATGAGGAAGAATCCTGCAGCAGAAGGAAAGTCTCAGAGAGAAATTCTGTTCAACAAATGACTGGTGGACTGTTCAAAGTCACTCCTTCCTTGTAAAGAATCCCATAATCATTTAGGCCTAACTATGCTTGGTCCTACAAGGTGAATCATGACTAATATAAGCCAATCACAGCAATCTTATGCAAGGCTGGACAAAATATCTTGCTTCTAATCAATAAGTCACAAGAAGAAGTCAACAGAAGATTTAAGGAAAGGTTTCATCTCTGATCATAGAAATCTGTCCGAAGTGAACAGAGGTTCCTTTTATTATGCTTCTCCATCCTGATTTTGAATGTGATATTTCCTGGTTTAGAAATTAGGAACTAGAGCATGCAACACATGAAAATAGAACAAGTTTCAGAATAGAAGACAGTATGTTGATGATGTGAAAAGTTAGAGTTGGAATTCTTGGTTGAGACAGAAACATGGACTGGAACACGTTACTTCAATTATTTAGTAAAAAATAAACATCCTTGTGGTCTAAGTCATTATTAGTTCAGAATGTAGTGACTTGCAACTAAATTCTTCCTAACACAGCAAGATATTTCAGGATTTTGAAAAGGGAATATTCAAGTGTTACAGTCAAGTCTATAAAGATTTTTGCAGACAAATGTAAAACCACATGGGATGAAATAAAGTGAGATAAATTCAGCATATTTGAAACTTAAAATGAAGTTCAGGTATGAGGTACAAGTATGGACTAAACCATTCGGAAGGCCCAAAATCCATGTAATGATATTTGGATTTTGTCTTGAGCAAAAAATTATTAATGGCATTAATGAGAATTAGGTGATGAGATTTGCAATCTTAGAATTTATTCTAGATAGGAAAAGGTTAGCAAGGTGGTGGTAAAGGGCATTAGAATTCTGGTGGCTTGTGTGGAGTGAAATGCACACAGTCTTAGGTATGAATCTAACATTCTAAAAATCATATAGTAATGTTAGAAAAAGAAATAATAAAACAGTAAAAATGTTAAAGAGTTTATTTTAGATCAACAGTCTAAACTAGTTTGCTACCACAGGAGTGGAGAGAAAGTTCTAGAACAGGATTCTAGAATCAGAAGTTTTATAGATGACTGAAATTATGTAGTAAAAAGAAGAAGATATCCATAAAGAGTACAGATCTCTGTTATTGATTAATATTAGGAGGAGGAAAAAGAAAATTCTAAGGAGTGAATATATTAATAAAGGATATTTTAAAAATGCATTATCTAAAATGTTAGTGGTTACCTAAATTTGAATTCTAAGTTACAAATTAAATAGATACATAAAGAATCCTTACATGATGTGATTGGCAAAAAGAAAATTTAATCAACTTGAGGAAACCAAATTCCTAACTATTTCTTCCAATGACTGATTCTCTCCTTCCAAGATAAGATGAATTTTCACACCATTGTCAAGTATAAACTGGATGTATACAACTCTATAGCAACTGCGTACAGCAGGATGTATCCATCAATTGTACATTATCAACATAAAATTCTGATGGTAAGGAACCTATATGTTAGCTTCGTGTATTCAGCAGGTTCCTCTCAAGATTAAAAACAAATGCATCTTGAAGAAAGGATAATTCAAGAAGAGTTCATTTAAAATGAGACTACTTACAAATTATTGCCAGAGTATAGAGTAACTACAAAGAATAATACGGTTACTCAAGGCTAGAAATAAGGGAGCTATTACAACTAATAAACTCAAAGGGACAAGAGAAAGTGGCAGTTATGAGGACCTACAAGAAGAGAGACCCGAAGCTAAGAATGTCCTGAGAGAAGCCATGACTTCTGTCAGGCTCATAGTCAAGAGGAAACAATCACACAGAGAGCCAACCACAGGAAAAAAGATCCTGACTTCACTTTTTCCCTTCCCTCTGATTTCCTGCCAGGGCTACTAATTAGTTAGCAGAATCCAACTAAAGGAGCTTGTAGAGGGCTACTGTTCAATATTAGTTCAGTCTGTACTACTATAGGGGCAAGAAGAGCAGAGACTTAGATCTGAAGGAGTAAAGTGCATCTCAGATGTAGATGAAAATATCTGAATGAAGCTCATATGTGAATTACCTGCTAGATTTTCAAACACTGTAAAGAAGGATGACTGGCAGGCAGAAAAGTAGCTTGAAAGATCTGCGTTTATAAAACAAGTGTTCACAAAAACCTAATTAAGTATTTTAATGAGTCTTTCCTGCTAAAAATATTAGCCCATATTTGTTTTAAACCATACCAACTTTGCTGGAGAGAGGAGCGATAATAGGATTATGAATTAAAGTGAGCAAACTTGCAATATTAAATTGCCTTTACTGCCTAGTCACCCTCCATTACTCAAAATTATAGTTGTTTTTAGTGAACATACTTTCAGAGTTGTATGATACTTTCTAACAATAATAGTTATGGCAATATAATATTTCCTAATTTGATTTTGATTTTGGATGCATTTTATACATAACAGATACTCTAGGTTGAGTACCTATATTGTTTGACTCTAGAGTCAATATATACTGGGTATTATTAAAAGACTAAATCAAACCTTTTTTGAGAACCCATCTTGTGGGTTAACTAATGCTCTACTTATACAAAGATTAAGGTGCAACCTCAGTAAGAGTGAGTCCTAAAGAAAGATGAAGCAGGGAAATAAAATCTGGTCAAAGAAAAGAAGTCAGCAATTCTGAAACATGGCATAATTGGTTCTATATTATTTTCTGATTGAGTTTTTAGGAACTCATGCTTGAGTGATAAAGCAAAGGAATTTAATCAAAAGGTGAGAAAAAAATGATCATTATTTTTACAAAAAACAGCGTTATACCACAGTGATCAGAAGTTCTTCTTTGATTATAAATGGCAGGTTCTTAATGTCACATATAACAAACCAGAGGGATCATTGTTGTGAATCTACAGCATCAGAAATATCCTAGCCAATTAACAATATTGACATCCATGTGTTTTGCACCCTCATTATTAAGCTTCTATTTAATCTTGAAAAAAAAGTCGAGGCGCCATAATGGAGTCTTGTGAGGTCAGTACAATACTTCTTTGGCCCTCCACAGTGGCAGAAGAACTTACTCCAGAAAATTAGAAAGGGGGACAATTTACATATAGATGTCATGGTAGAATTCTAATAGCATAGGTAAAGGCAAGACCAGAAAATTGAAGTGTTTTCTGCAAACAAATATATGAAGATGAAAAGAAAAGAAAATTAGAGGCATGTTAGTATAGTTGAACAGGGGATTTAGGAGCTGAAAACCCACGACACAAATAGATTAGCCAATTAGCTTCCTTATTGTCCCTCCAAATTCATATTCACTGCCTGGTGTAGTCTTTTAATAAATTTTGGTTAGTTTTACTATATGTCATGTAATATTACAGTTAACCATTTCAGTTTTCAATACTTCTGTTTTACATCCTTCTCCAGGTTAGGGATGTTGTAATTAAGGTAATTTTACTGTGACTATAATAATCTCTTAATTACTTATACTAAAAATTAAACAATACCAGTAGTAAGATAAAAATGTAATACTGGGATTTTTGATTTTTAATCATTCATTAACTTAATATACATATTGAGGGGATAAGTTGGTGGCTTAGTGATTAAGTCTTTTGCCTCCAGCCAACCCAGTCCACATATATCCAAGGACCTACATTTACAAGATAGAATTAGAGGAAACAACCATGATTAACAATTAAATAAAATTAAAAAAAATGTTTTTCTCCTTCTCTCTTCTCACCTGCCTGCCTGTTTTCCTTCATTCCTGCCTGCAGTTTTCCTTTTTAAAAGAGTTTACTGAAATTCTTCTATATAGAGAGAAATATGTAAGTTTTCTCTTTTTTTGCTATTATCCAAGTTTATGTTTTGAGTATCTGGTGGGTGAATGACAGGTGAAAAGAAAAACGGAAGCCCTATATTTTCTTTAAGAATATTTTAATATTTGCTATGGATAAACATCAGTGAATGATACAATAGGCATGTTATAATTGATGTGGATTTTTAAGTAACTCAGTGCTTAAATTCCTTCTTAATCTTAGTTTCGCGTTTCTTTAAATTGATGTCTAAAATAGCCGATGACTGAAAATATGTATTTAAAGTAAGTTATATATGAAACATAAAATAGATCTCTTCAGCAATATAAAGCTATTACTTTTATCTACCTCTGATGACATTACAGGTCTTTTGATGTATTTTCATTATGAAATAAGTATCACCTCTAAGGAAAACAACATAAACTGAAGCTACTAAGAGTTTTCCTGTGGTCATAATTCTAGCAACTCATTTTTCCTGTATAAGTCCTATGGTTTCCATTTTAGAAATTTATAACACAGAGTAATGAGAAAAATAATCACAGCCATAAGATTTTATTTTCATACGTCAAAGTTGTACTAAGATTCTAACATTAAAAAACCAATTTGTTAGAGCAGTTCCAGAATAGACAATATTTAGATTAAGCCATATATGAAAAAAGTGAGTATTTATAGTTAACATAACTTATTCACACTTATAAATGTGTTTTTTCTTCACAAATTTCAACTATTAGAGAGAGATGGAAAGAGTTATGTAATGGGATTTTATAACATTATAAACAAGTACACTTTCATGGTCTTGGTTATGGTATAAAATTTAATCTCTAGATCTTCAGTGACATTTTATAACAAATTTAACATACCTATTTATTAGATTGGGGGAGTGGGAATATGGTTTATTGAATGGTGTCTTTAACTTAGTATTACTCATCACTCATGAAAAATATTGAGAATCATTCCTAACACAAACACAGATAAAATAAACTTTTTGATCAATTTAACAGAATTCTTCATTTACTATGAGAGAATATTTGAGCTTCATTTTCACATTTTTATTAAGTGATTGAAAATAGGTTTACTATAAAATAACTAGAATATTTATCTTTGCTCAAGATAGTGACAATAAACCCATTAAAATTTTAATCTTCCATTTTTTTCTCAATTTTACTTAGGATTATTTCAGAGTCCTAGGATTTATTATATTAGCCATTAAGTAGAAATAACAGATTTTTATTCATTAAGTATATGTGAATATCATGTGATGTGATTTATGAGTAATTCAAAAATAACAGTTTCAGATTAACTGATCATAACCTATTTTTGCTGTGAATGAGAAAGTATTTTTCATGTGATTAAATCAGCCCATTTTTATGTAATATTCCTGCAGATTCTAATTTCATAGTTCACATTTAGTAAGTTGTACCTGTTAGATGCTATAAAAAACTATTTAGACATAATCTAATATCTTAAGATGTGGAGATAAACTATTGTTTTGGGGTAATTTTATCATTTTAATAGAAAATAGTATAAAGCTAAAACATATGCTCCTTCAGAGAAAAAAAAGAGTTTCTGCTTCCTGTATTAGTTTAACACATACACACATCAATAGTCTGTGTGAAATATTTGTTTGGGGTGAGATATATCATTCTTCATGTATTATAGAGAGCATATGGTAATTTTATTTGTATAATCATTATATCCTGGTTCTAAAACACTTTTCACAAAAAAAAAAAAAAAAAACTCTTATTTTTCTGCTTTTTAATAATATAAAAAACATTTTATATTTATCTGAGTACATTGTTTTGGAACAAAAAAATATTAAGGCAATTAAATATGGCAGCAAACACTCAGGTTTCCAGGACATACCTGTTGCCTAACCTTGGAAGATGTCTCTAATTCAGGAAGTTGAGATCATAAGCAATAGCATCAACACGGATATCTATTTTGGCTTCTATGTGGAGAACTATTAAAGAGTCCTGGGTCAGTAATCTTTGATTTATCACCAAATTAACCTTGCTGACAATTTTGCCCTGAAATTAGACCTTCAGCTTGTAATTAGATTTCTATTTAAATAACCCAAATATAAAAGTTTTACCAAAGGCTTAGCCCTAACAGTGATCTGGAAATAAGATGAATCAACTTGATAAATGTAATGTGTATACTCCTCTTCTTGAAATTTGCAAGGAATTGGCACATTAAAACCAAAAATATACAGAGAATAACATTAAGCCATATTTTATCCATCGTTGAACAAATGTATTTGACTAGAACATCATGACACATTGCCAAATCAAGCAAACTAATTCAAATTCTGTATCATTAGAAGTCAAGTTACATAAAAATTACAATCTGCAATCTTCCCCAGAGATCAGAATTTCATTTTTTGTGGCCTAGAACTCGTGAATATAAAATTTCAAGCAATTTATAAAATATTCCAATAGAAGTCAAAGAATTTTGGACTACTGCCTCCTTCCCTATGTCCTGCCTGTGATGTCTCAATAATACTAAACTCTTACTTTACTGGACACCACTTAAAGGTTCACATACTTAGTTAACACTGACCAGCTTCCCGGAGTGTCCCACCTTGTCTGTTATCAACTTCTGTTAGTATGATGACCGTTCTGTTGATGAGAAAAAATAATTTAAAGTTATATTAGAATTTATTCAAACATTTATGAAGCATCTAATTTGCCAGATCTTCTGCCAGGTCTTGGAAGGGAAAAAAACACTAAATTAGATACAAGACCCATGTTCTTTAATAGTGACCAGATACAGTCTTAGATGATGGAGAGTAAAATCCAAATCATTTTATTTAATAAGTTAATGAAAAACCAGGCATTTTGGGGCTAATCACAAATGTTTAAGAACTCAATGAAAGGAAAATAGTATTTCTTTCATTGATCTCGTGAGTTTCAAAGACTTTTTCCAGTTATTTATTGGATGGATTCATTCCTCTTTTGATAATTATCATATTCTAAACTTAAATGGTTTTCTACCCAACCCAGCCACATAAACCTTCCTCCTCTCCTAGTTAAATCTTGATTAATGGCCTTTCTATTCACTTCATTGCTCTAACTGGAAATTTCAAGGTTTCCTTTATTTATTTCTGTTTTATCAACCACATGGAATCATTATCAAGCTTCACAAATTCTGTATCAGAATTGTTTATCAGATCTAGCTTCTTCTTCCCCTGTAGTTTCACCACCACACTTAGAAAATTTTTCTTAGTTCAGATCCTCCCTGCTTTGTTCGAGGATTATAAATAGCACCTAGCTGATGTCCTGGGCTCCTTTATGCACTCTGTCTCTTTCTTCTGCAATCTGGTTACTATATCACATCCATACTTGCTATAATAAACCAAAATAAAATAACAGTAAAACTGACTGTATTTGACCTGTTTCATATGCTATTAAGTTCTTTAGCATTACAAAGAAAATTTTATATTATGATCCCAAGATACCTCCCACTATATCTTCTACCAGTAAATTCAACAAATTACCTTTCTGTAAATACATTATGTTCTTCACTCTTCCATTTCTAAACAATCTTTTCTTTCCTTTGCCATGAAAAATGTTCCTGTTCTGCTTGTCTGTTTGATGAACTTAAATATCTAATTCACATAACTCCATATTTGCAAATCTATATCTACTTAATGCTAACAGAAATCAAATATTTATTTTATGTATCCTTAGCATTATGCTTGCTTTCTTATCACTACACTGTCTAGTTATATTAGTATAGGATATGCCTTCTTCTGAGCTTCTATGATATATCACAGAACTATAACATTAATATTTTTTATCTCTGGACCTTACTAAGCAAAAATCATTCAATAAAAATTTGCTTCATAAAATCACTAGTGGTTGAATAAATTATAAAGTTAATATTCATTTTCATTAACTATTATCATATTTCTAATGAATATGCAGCAAAAATAATATATAAAACAAAATCTGCCAGAATTGCTTACCTTATATCAGATCTGAATATATGGCTGGACTGACATCTTTTTAAAATACGCCCATGGGTGAACAGACATCTTTTTTCCCATGTGCCATTATTATATATTCAAATATAATCTGTTGTTGTCATGTCAAGAAGGGGGGCGGAGAGAGAATGGTAGAAAGAAAGGACAGGAGGGAGGGAAGAGGAAAATGAAAACAATGAGATAAAACTTAAGTATAAAACATGAGTACAGACTCATGTAACTTACTGAACTGAAAATACGTATACTTTTGCTCCTTCTAAAAGTATAGCAAGATAATTGCAAGACTGTGTAAAAAGCCATAGTCCACTTTCAATTTCTAGTCCAATGCTTGGAAGGCGTTATTCTCATCCTCACAAGAAATACCTAGAAAACACTGAGAATCAGCAATTCTAAGATTTATGCAAGTGCTCAAGTCACAGCAAACCAACACACTAAAGTTAGAGAAATGGAAAAATACGGAGAAGCACCAATTACTTGAAGCAGAATCCTAAGTGGGATGTTCTCAGCTGGTGTAAGTGTCAGTAGGAACTATTAAACTACAGTTGATGAATTGCTGGAGATTCAATATGAATAGCTTTAAGAATTAAAAACTTCAAGGGGCTCTTTCTTGGAGTGGAAGTGGGGGGAACACTTGCAAAAATTTTACCTTCAGAAGCCTCACTGGATTCTCAAGCTTAACGACTAGAATAAATATCATTATGCCTCCAGTATGCTGGGAAAAAGGGATGTATAAGAATATGCCCAGAGTTCTTTGTTCCTCAAAGAAAACTGTTGCCTAAATGATTTAGATTTCATTACAGCCTAATCTGTTTGGGTAAAGGGATATATATATATATATATATATATATATATATATATATGTATTCAGTCCCTATATCCTTCCATGGGGAAGGCAGGGATACTCTGGTCCCTTCTAGCCTTCCTGTGTAAACTAAGAGGAAAAATAAGCTAAGGTTGCACGTTGAGCAGATTATATCCCAGAGCCTTGGGACTAATAAATAATAAAATTTAATCATAATTTTATAGAATGTTTCCACTGCGCCTATAATTTACCACCATATCTATTAAGTTCCTGTATAATAATAAAGTTATAGCTTTCAGAACTACAAATCTCAGACTCCATTTATGAAGGAATATGAGTAGAAATCCTGAACAAAAGGAGAAAAATATACAAAGATATTAAAGGACATTTTTACATTTGATAACTGTAGCTACAGTAAATAGTAAATAAGTCTTCTAGAGAAATAAAGATAAAACCTCACACTAAATTCTTATTTTATTCATTGCTTTTACCCAGTTTATAATGTCTATTTTTTCAGAAAAAAATTTATGGTACAATAAAGTCAAAACTTAGGGAAAAAATACAATCATTAGAACTAACCTCTGATATTTAAGAAGCTTTTTTTAGTGACAAGAATGTAATTTTAAAATACCTATGATTAAAATGCTAAAGACTCTAAAGTAAAAACTAGACAAAACACAAAACAGATGAGTACTGTGGGTAGTGAGATGGAAATTTTTTTTTAGAAAGCTACTATTCAAAAACACTGTAACAAATGAAGAATGCCTTTGATGACTATCAGTAGATTAGACATAGCCAAGGAAAGAAACTGTGAACTTGAAGATATGCCAATAGAAACTTCACATAGTAAAAAAAAAAAAGACTTTAAAGAATGAAATAAAACATATAAGAACTGTGGAAAATGACCAAAGATGTAATATAATTGAAACATGAATATCAGAAGGAAAACAAAGGGAAAGGAACAAGAAACTATTTTTAGATAATATGATAAATTTCTGAATTAATGACAGATACCACACCATAGATCTAAGAAGCTCAGAAAAGACACAAAATAATGATACAGCACCATATCATATTCAAGTGTAAAAAATCAAAGGCATAGAGAAATTCCATATATGATGGGAAAAATACTCTATTTGTTGAAAAAGTGTAATCACATCAGACTTCAGAAACCAGGCAGAGAAAAAAAAGAGAAGAGTGAAATTTGAAAATACTGAAAGGAGAAAAAAGTCCATAGAGCTTTTTACCCAGCAAAATTATCCTTCAAAAGTAAAGGAAGCAGACCCTGTGGAATTATTTATGTGATTCAGTATGAAAAACACACAACATAAAATAGTTGCTCTAAAATACTTGAACGTGAATTCAATAAAGCCTATAAAATTTATAGACTATATGGGGAGAAAAGGAACAATGTGAGACTCAAAGGATTAAAACTGAAACATCTGGAATGTAGAATAGTTGTATTCAACCATTAGGCTTGGTGTGATTGCCAATTCTGTGTTTCAACTTGGCTACTTAATAGTCTCTAGTTTTGCAATGAAATGCTAATATAAATGTTGCTAATATAAATGTTTGTCCATGTGATTAAAGTCCATAATCTCTTGACTTTAAGTAAGGGGTATTATCTTGGATAATAAGGATGGGCCTGATTCAATCAGTTTAAACATTTTAAGAGTTTAATTGAAGCTTCCTAAAGGAAGAAATTCCATTTGTGTGTAGTAATCTCAGCACATGCCTAAGAGTTCCATCCTGCCATTTCTTTCAACTTGCCCTATGGATTTCATGTTTGTCTCACCAGGCTCCACAGTTAGTCAAACAGATTCCTTGAAATTAGAAAAAAAGGAAAAATTAAAACCTCTTAGACTCACAAAAATAAAGGAGATGAAATAATAGAGAATCTCAAAGCTATAACAATCTGAGCAACAAAATAATCACAGCATTGAATTATGACCCAAAGTATAAAATAAATATTTATAAGTCATAATGAAATAACTGAGTGATCAAATAAAAAAAATAAATGAATAAAATACAAATTGTACATACAAAAATTTCCAGTAATTTATGTAGATATTGTGCTCACAAGAAGTATGGCAGAACTCTGCATATTGTAAGTTCCCTACATATAGTGAATGCCTTTCAAAAAATTATAAAATGGAAAGGAGGGGAAAGAGCAACTTTACATTACAAAAATATAACAAATACTATCTCAGACAGATAATCAAAGTTAGCATCAACAGTAATAAATCATAGATAGCATGTACTGTGGTACAATATGCTGAAAAGGCCACTTTATCTCTGTGATTTCACTTCCCAAAATCCATAACCACATTCTTATCATGAGAAAAACATTGGACAGTTTTCAGTTGACAGATATACTACAAAATAAATGACTAGTATTTTCAAAACAGTCAAGGTCATCAAAAACAAGGAAAGTTTGAGAAATTGTCACGGTCAACAGGAAACTTAAAAGACATGACAGCTAAATATGATGTAATATCCTGAATAGAATCAGGAACAAAAAATGACATTAGATTAAAAAAACTAAGAAATATGAGTATGCTATGGTTTTTAATCAATAATCATTCAATGATTTTTATGTTAATTTTAACATTGTACTATTTGGTATAATTTAAGTAAAATAATAGAGGAATCTGGGGATAGGATATATGGGAACTCTACTATATTAACATTTTTCTATATATCTAAAGCTTTTACAATTTAACATAATAATAAAAACAAAATAACTAAAATAAAATTAGTTTCCCAGACCAGTGTTGGAATTCTAGCATCAAAATAATTAGTTCCAGTACGTGGAAATAATACAAAACTTGAAAAGGAAATAATTCAACAAATTTTTTTAAACCAAAAAAAATTCAATTCCTGCATTATAATTTTATACATTGTACAACCGTGTTTCTTGTCCAAAAGATGAAAATAGACTCATACCAAAACATTTCATTGTGAATTTCAGAACACTAGGAAAAAGGTTTTTTCCTTCAACTTTTTCCTTCAAAACAGAGCACATAACAAATATTAAGAATTGCTCTAATTCTCCACTTCGACATAGTAACACTGGAAACCATATAAACATCTTGAAAATTCTAAGTGAAACAAAATTTAAATAGTTCTATATTATCAAACTCTTAATCCTATGAGAATCAAATAAGATCATTTCAGACATGAAAAAACAAAATAATTGCTTTCCATTAATTCTTTCTCTAACAGCTATTGGGTCATGTATTACAAAGAAAAGGATAATTTGAAATTAAGACACAGGTTTTAGGAGTAAAACAAAGACAGTATCAATATGAAGGGATAATAGAGTTTATAACTGCATAACAAGAAAGGAATAGAGTCCATAATGGATATAGTTAGAAGATTCCAGGAGAGCTATCTAAAAATACCTGAGAAATTAGTACATAGATTTCATTAGCTGATTGATTTGGGATGGATGAATGCTACCCATGAAATTAGTCTAAAATAAAAACAATTTTGTTTTCCCCAGACATGTAAAATGATCAGAAATGGAAAGTAATCATAACATGCATATTATATGAATAAAACATTTTATATTTTTTATGTCATAATATATATAAAGCAAATGAGTATTTTCCATGATGATGAGCTCCTAAATAATGATAAATATTAAAAAGCAAACTTTGATATATGCAATTTTGTTATTATATATGCAAATGAATATAAAAAATGTAGTTATAAATTTGAAGAATCAAAATATAAGTTTAGATTCAATATATTCCACCATACTTATATTGAATCTACTTTGTGACGATTTTGACAAAAAACATATGTTTTTCTTTGACCTCTTTTGAAAATAGATGCGAGCAAGAACCCAGGTGGGTGTTACTGTGATATTTTTGAGAACATTGATTTTTCTTTTGAACTATAGGCAAGAGAATAAATAACTATTTTAGTGTGCATTGGTCTTTATTTCCCCAAATAAAATAATCCACTTTACTGAAAGTTTCTGGTAAATCCAAGTCTCCGCAAAGATTATACTGAGTGAAATGTTATTGATGCTGCATAGTCAAAGTAATGGAATTAAATGCACATCTGTGGGCAAGTAATAGTGTGCCATTTTCCCAATTTCATCACGATGGTAATTAAGATAGAGAATTTTTATTGCTCCCTACTCCTTCCTGGTTGACAATTGAGTTTCATTTTGGACTGAACTCTTCTAAAGAAACTTTTTTTATCTCACCAAAAAAAATTTGATTAATTCCTAATACAAAGCTAGCCACAAAGATTCAGTTCTGTGAGCAAGTCCAATTACAGTGAAACAAAAGATCATGAACTCATTATGGAATTCTTTCCCACCGTTACTTCCTGAATTTTCACATCCCTAAATCTATCTCATTTCTTCCCCTTCTTTTTTCTGAGATGTCAATGATTTTCTACGACTTTTAAAAAGTGATTCAGAGCCACTAGCTGTTAGACTATATTTGCACCTTGAATTATTTTCTATGTAACTAGATTTCAAGAAACTTGTTTCTTCTCAACAGAAATAATTTCTTACTTTGTGGGAACATGAATTAAAGTTCATTGCTTTTAAAAATAATTTTTCTAGGTCATTTCATGTATCCGTTTTTGGTAATAAAGAACTATTGAAGAGTTGACAATAATTCTACTTGAAATCCTATCATCACCATAATTTTTCAGAATAATAAAGGGAAAAAGTCTGAGCTTGACTGATGTTTGGTTTAAGTAAAGTCAGATTTTATTAAATGAAGAACAAAGCTCAGCAGATTTTTTAAAAAACAATTTATACTGTTTGGTTTATAACTGAAATTTGATTTCAGAAAGGAAATTTCAGTATATTAAATTATTTCCCAATGACCAAAACAGAATTATAAACTCTTTACTGAAATTGTGCTGCTTTCTATAATATAATTTTAACATACTTATGATCCATTAACAATCTGTTATAACAAAAATTGGATACATTTATATTTTATTATTCATTTATGTTGAAAACTAATCTAGACTGCTCTTTCATATAATTAGAAAACTCTCCACAGGTATACTTAAAAATATTTCCCCTCACTAAAAAAAATAAGTCTATTTCTGGTTAAAAAAAATTAGAAGTCATGTTGTATATTTCTATATTCCCACCTAAATACAAAGGCTTCTTTAGAAGTGTTTTCATTTTTGTTTGCAAGTTAACATTTCTCCCAAAACAAAGCATTTTTCATTATTAAGTAATGTCATTTTAGCTCTAATATGCCACCTGGGTCTCCATATGTGCCTAGAATTATGAAAGAAATATTTTAGAAATTATTCAATAGATTTTGTCCTTGCCTTCAAAGATCATTACAGAAACTAAACTTACATCTGATTTAGTACCAAAAGAGGTACTCCAGACAATTTTTACTCTATGTGTGGTTTTCTGAAAAACTTCTGTGTGAATAATACAAGATCCGAACAATACTGACTTATATCCATAAAGAATAAACACTTTTCATGATGTTAGGCACAAATTTTATAAGAAAGAAACTGATGCTTCTCTCTCCTACTTTTCATTTTTCTTCATTTGCAGTTTAATCAGGACATATTTGCACTGCTATCGCTTCTCAAGTCAAGTTTTGCTCTTTATGTAGGGGAAAACCAATCCAAACAGTTACTGAGATTGTGTAGCATCTATCTCCCTTTTTGATAAAATTCTTATATATTCACAGATTTGAATTAAAATATGTTTGTTGATGCACCTTTAATCATTAACAAGAAAAAATTTTGGTTCTGTAATTGCTTATATAATTTTAAATGCATACAAATGTTGCTTATACAATTTAAAATAAGTGAATACAAACTCAAAACTAAAAATCAAGATGTTCCAGAGTAAAAACTTTAAAGTAGTAGATGATATTTCATTGCTGAGCCTACATCACCTATGTTAGGCTTAATTACACAGTGTCATTTTAGGTGTCTGATTTTTTATTTTCTGTATTCTTGGTTCTTTTGATTAACCATTATCCTAATGGTTAATCACAATAAGTTTCATTTGTTACTGTTACTATTTTAACAATATAAGTTTTAACTGTTGGTCAGATTTTTAGTCTAATAAATTTAATGCTGCATCCAACATACAATAGTGAAAAAATGTTAGCTATCATTGACTAAACAATGGCTCATTGTATCTGCTATTCTTCTACTTAATCAGGGTTTACAGAAAGTGTTTCTTCAAGAAATTCATTCAAAATGTGGTCTCAGTGTTTATTGCAAAGCATATCATTTTGTGTTTTGACAATCTTTGTGTTTAACATGGTTGAATCCTACCACCATATTTTTCTGCTCAAATCACAGAAAACTTTTAAATTTTGTAAAGGAACATGACACCTTGTAGTTCGTCTTCAGCACAAGCAAGATGAAGACAGTAATTCAGAGACACTATTCTGTTATAAAGTCATTTCTAAAGAATCTAGAATATGGTTGTAAATGTTTTAGAATACCATTAATTTTTGTTTAAATCTTATAGAAATCAAGACATACAGAATATGACTCAGGGATATATTGGGGGTTAAAGGTTTATATAGTCTTAAAAGTCTTGACTAATTCCTAAATATTTATGTGTGGATAATGATGCAGGAAGCAGAAAGGATATTGAAACCATGAACCAGAAACTATTTCAGGAAAGACAGAAATGTTATATATGGGACAGAATAAGTTAAAAAGAGTTAGAAGACAGACACAAAAGGCAATTAGGTTGTTTTCCTGTTGGACTGATGCTAGATTGTCCCAAATATATCTGTATCTCATCCTCATTATATGTGTTTAACATTTGATGATGCATTTAAAATAACATTATTTAATTATAATACTTCATTGAGATGTAAATACAGATAAATTTCTACTTGGGAACTATGTTAATACCAAAATTATGCATTTTATATCTCTGGGAAAGGATGTGACGGGCAGTAGAAAAAAATATGCATCTTTCCTTTTTCAAATTTTGCTTGTTTTATGTAAGTGAAACTTAAAAGAAATAAAATGAAAAATCATTACCATGAAGGCAAAGGCAACTTAGTAACTGTTATGGAAATATGAGAACTGACAAACAGCCATCAAATTCACTTATGAAACCAGCTCTTTCCTTGTATGCTTCTTAACACAGTCCTTGGAATTACTTGAAATTCAAAGATATTTAACCTTAACCAACTTTTACTAAACAAGACCCCAATGTGTACCATCTACACAGGGTCAGAAGGAAAGGGAATTAATCTAGATTGTTATAAAAATGTATGTATATCTATCTTTTATCTTTTTATTTATGCCTATATGAATATACACACAAACACAAGACATGTTGCTACCCACATGGCAACTAAAGAGATGAAGAATAAAATGGTATTGAGACACAGGGTCCTAGGAGAATGTCAAATAAAGACTGACATGTGTAGATTCTTGCAAGGAAAGTGAAGAAGGAATGATTCTGCTACCTATTGCTAACTTTGACGTATTTTACTCCATTTTCTTTCTCAGCATCAAATGTGCTTCTGGTCTCATAGTACCAGAAAAGTAAATTTTCTTCTTTAATGAGATAAAAACATTTGGATATAATATGATTATATATGTAATATACATACCTATGTTGAGCTACAACCTCTATTTCCAAATGTAAGTTCTTGATTAAGATCCATTTAATTTGTAAACTAAGAGCATTGTTACTTTGAATCTGTCAGGTTTTACAAGCAGAACATTCTGCCTTCTCCATTCCATTCTTCCTCCCCATCATTTTTTGCTCTTTTTCCTCTTTATTAGCCTGACAATCAATCCTAATAGTGGTGCTTATAAACCTCCACTTCTAAACAGTTATTCTATTCGGAAATTCTTGACTTTCTGAAGGTTAAAGTTAAATTAAATACAGCTGGGTCTTCTACAACTTAGGGCAAATCTATATCTGACTAAATTTAATAGAACTGCATCTACCACAAGCTGTCAACAGTTCAGGCAATGTTAGGCATGAGCCGCATGTGTTTCTAGTCTATATACAGATTATCTTCCATTCTAGACTTTCAAAAGTTTCTGGAAATCAAGGATTGAGACAAGAAAGAGTTGAAATTAATATATAAAATAATATTTTTAAAAAATAAAAATCTAAGAAAAGTGAATTGATTTATTTTTTTCTAGAAAGTAAAGAAGTTGGAGAAATGGAAGTGCTAAATCCACTAATGAAGACTCAACTATAAATAACAAGGGCCTAAACTTATTAAGAGAGAACAGAATGTCCTCCAAAATAATTCTTGGTAAACGACAAATAAGAATAAAATTCCAAACAATTATCAAAATGAACATTCATCAGGAGTTAGAAAGGAAGAATTTTCTGTAAGTTGAAGCAAAAAGTAATCAATCACAATGATTTAGCCACCAGTCAGATATGTTAGAGGTTAAAGGTAGGCTGTGTTTCCTTAAAAGGAATGACAGGTATGTTATCATAGAGAATCCAAGTGATTTATACT
This sequence comes from Solenodon paradoxus, assembly GCA_004363575.1. Taxonomy (NCBI): domain Eukaryota; kingdom Metazoa; phylum Chordata; class Mammalia; order Eulipotyphla; family Solenodontidae; genus Solenodon; species Solenodon paradoxus. The sequence goes on from RJWH01000056.1 coordinate 538,306, forward strand.
GTAATATAATATTTATACTGTATGAGAGAAATGTAATTGAATCTTCAATAGCTTTTGGAACAGAGACCTCAAATTGTACTGGTCATTATATAATGCAGGACTTAACAGAAGAGCCTAATTTTCATTAATGACTAAGCAAATCATCAAGTATCTAAATGTGGTAGTGCTTAAGGAATCTGGTTTAAAGGGATAGATTACTATATCTAGCATCAGTAGTCTAACGTCTCACTCCTGCACATATATAAGAGAAAGACAGGTGCATATATATATATATATATATATATATATATATATATGTATATATATAACACATGTATTTATATATATACACGTATTGTGTTTGTGATGTGTATGCATTGCATATATACATATATAAAACATGCTTAAAACTGACATAAATACTCAATTTTATAGCATGAAATAAATCTGTAAGAGACTGAAAAACGGCATGGTTGGGTATGCTTCAAATTAATATTGTTTGCATAGATAAGTACATTCCAAGCTATGCTACTGCACCAGTACAGAAGGTTATATCAAAGTTGAGTATGACCACAGTATTAGAATCTAATAGCACAAGAACATTCAGAGTGATAAACTGTATTAACAAAGTCAGAAAAACCAGAAATTTAAATTTATCTTTAATAGCCTCTAATTGCATGACTAAATTGTAGGGATACTTAGTTTGAGCAGGATAAATATCATGGAAGTTTACGGAAGAGAGATAAGATCTAGTTTCATATCCTAAAGTGTTGTGATTCACAAGCCTATAAGAGTTCTTAGTCCTCTCATAGACTGACTGATTGAGTAGTTTATCAGAGTAAAGAACAAAAATTCAGTCAAAATGTGAGCACAATCAATATGAAATATACATACCAATATATAAGAATAAGTAATATGAATATTTTGAACTCACCTAAATTATAGATACATTTATTATAAACTTATATCCACTTAACTGAGGGTTACAAAGCACAGCTAATGCCAAATAAAATAGGAAATTTTAAAATAATGGAAAGAAGAATTTGGATTATATATAAAGGAACTAGCTCTGATATCTTAAAAACATTCCTCAAAATAGAGAAAGAAAATAAATTAGGTAAATCAGATAAAGAGAACAGAAAAGAACAGTTAATAGAGTCACTAAAATATTTTGGAAGATATAAAGCAAGAAAAAAGCTTAGGGGATTTAAGATCAGTGAACATCAGCTGTCCTAAGAGGGTAGTATTCAAACAAACAAACAAACAAACAAAAACAACCATGGAATAACATCATATAACCACTCCCTACATCAAAAGACTCAGGAATTGGAGGTAAGAGAAACTATAAGGCAAGACTGAAGGACTGCAAATAAAATCACCAAAATCAAAACTGAATGAAGAGAACTTTAACAAGTCTAGCACAGTGGTGGAGAACTATGAATAATTTGGTGGTGGCTGTGGAATAGTAGACCTGCACATTTAAACTAATATTATTTTTCAAACCAAAGTTATCTCAAACAAAATTTCTCTCAAACATGACTTTTTTCCCAGAACTGATTAAAATGATCAACCCACATTTTTAAGAAGCTCAATGAAGCCCAGGCAGGGAAAATGCAACTCAATAGGGCCTTTGATTCACAAAGGCTACCCTAAATACCTAAATCCGGAGCATTGGTGATGTAGCTCAATTAAAATCCAATGGTGTCCAGTAGATTTCCACATCCTGTGGTAAATCCAGTTTAGGAGAACAACACAATAAAATTAGGATACTTTTGTTACTGTTCATGTGTTAGTGTTTAGTGTCCTATGTCTGAGTCAGTAATCTTATGCCTTCTATCAGCATCCACAAAACAATGGCAGTCTAACTTACTAACTTAAAGAAGGTCAGAATTTCAGATCTTTCATTGTTCTTCACAATTACTGCATTTATTTGATTCTAAACCATACTTATTTAGCCACTTTAATGTCTTGGCTTACATACAAAGGTGGCCACATTTTACAAAGTGCAATAGATAGATCATTTATTAAATTCTTAAATTCTGTTAATTTTGCTAATATCTTATTATATATTTAATTTTTGACAAGTTAATTCTTCACTCCCTGTTACTTCTCATTTTTAAATTTTTGAATTTCCTAAATAAATCTTTTCTTTATTTTAGAATTTTTCTGTAAACCTCTTGAGAAATTAGGGTATGACAGAATCAGTGACAGCTTAAAATAAAATAAATGTGGTATTATCAAACGTACAAACATTGAAATAGTGTATATTAATACAGATAATGATACAATGGGACATTTTATAAGCAAGTCATCCTAATGGAAGAATTCACAATCCTAAATCTGGAGGCATCCATTTAAAAAAACATTTAACAAACTTGATCTAATTAACAAGATAGAGCACTGCATCTAATAGTAAAATAATTCAAAGTCCCCTCAAATAAGAAGTACTCATAAAATATACCATGAATTGGGACAAAGAGAAAGACTCAGCAAATGTGAAAAAATTTAAATGATATTTATGGATCATATTGGAATTATGCCTGAAATCACTAACAAAAGAAGAGTAGAAAAATTCATCTGGAAGTTAAATGTGCTTTTCTCAATAAAACACGGGTCAAAATAAAATAAGGATCAATTTCCAGATGGTGACTCGATAGGATGGCACTTTTGGGTCATTCACCACAGACATCAAAAAAAATTGCCCACCAAATCATCTATTTTCCTCAGATAAACACCAAGAAATGACTGACAATTCAGCTGGAGATTGATCTGACTAAATGAGGGATGAGGGTGTCCCACAGGGTTTTCAGCAAAGCCGCAGATTTAGATTTGGGACAGAGCTCGGGGGTCTCCAGAAACGTGGTAGGATGGAGGCTAGGGATTTTGGGACCAGCTGTGGAGACAGAGCCAGGCAGGCCCAATGGGGCTGAGACACAGAGACACAGAGGGCCAACTTGGGAGGGTGGGTGAAATGAGAGCCAGCATACCAGGAGTTAAGCTGGAGTCGCTGCCATGAGATTGTGCTGGATGTGACCATAACCAGAAATCAATGAAAGAAATTCCAAGTTGAAAGTACTACCACAAGCATTTCATGGTAGAGCCTGGGGTCCACCAAGCAGAAATCCCATCCACTGTTATGTCAACCCACTGGAAATATCCATCACTGGAAATCCCACCCTTAGGGTTACAGTAAGAAGGCTGTCCAAAACGGAAACACTACTCCTTACCTCCACATTGTGGGTAGAGGTGAAACTGCAGCCTGAAAGCCAATCCTGAGCAAGTCAAACCTACAGGATACCAGGGATACCAAATACTCAGAAGTGTAAACAGAATGCTGAATAGAGCAAAGGCACGGAGAAATATACGAGAAATAATGCATCCAATAAAAAACCCAAGGGAAAATCAGAATACAGCAGACATATGCAAATTTCCTGAAGAAGAATTTAGGTTAACAGTGATTAACATACTCATGGAATCCAGAAATCAGTAGAGGCAGTAAACTAGAATGTCAGGGAACAAAGAGAAGAATTAAAACAAGACATCAAATAGGTAAGAGACATGGATGACTGAATGAAAGAACTCAGCAGAGGAACTTGACAATAGGATGGATGAAGCTTCCAATAGAACAAGTGATTTGGAAGACAGGACAGAGGAACTCAATCAAGCAAACCAGTAAAGAGATAAAAAAAAAAAAGTTCAAAGACTCAATAACACCATTTGAGACATCTGGGATAACATCAAATGGAACAGCATTCACATCATGGGGTTCCTAGGGAAAGAGTGAAAAGGGGGAAGAAACCATATTTGGAGAAATAATAGATGATAACTTCTCTAATCTGAAGACTGGAGCTAGTCTTCAGATCCAGGAAGCTCAAAGAGTTCCTAATAAAAGAAACCAAACAGAAAAATACCTAGACACCTAGTCATAAAAATGTCAAAAATACAAGAAATAGAAAGACTATTAAAAGCAGGAAGAGAAAAACATGCCACATACAGAGGAGTCCCCGTAAGACTGTCAGCAAACTTCTCTAATGAAACTCTACAGGTCAGAAGGGAATGGTATTATATATTCAAAGTGCTGAAAGAAAAAGAATTAGAACCTAAGATACTATATTTGGCAAGATTATCATTCAGAAATGAAAGAATGTTGAAAAACCTTTTCTGACAAGCAAAAGCTAAAGGAGTTAATTACCACAGAACCAGCTTTGCAAAAATAAAATAAAATAAAGGATGCTATAAAGCATTAAGAAATCACACAGAAAAATATGACAGCTAACATTAAAAGTGGGGATGAAGAGAAAAGAAGAAAAATGTTGATAGAATGAGTGGAAGACTACTAGAATTTCAAATAAAATTAGGTAGTAAGCAAAGAACTGTGAATACTAACTTCAGGGTAACCTCAAAGTACATTCCCAGAGAAAAAGCGAGGAAAACAAAAGTCAAAATCAATCAAAACATAACTGCACCCATGCAACCTAAAAAGAGAAGAACAAAGTCACCATCTGGAGCAACACACAAAAGACAAATTGTAAAATGACCAATGGCAGCTATATATCAATAATCACACTAAACGTAAATGGACTGAAAACAGCAGTGAAAAGTCACAGAGTGGCTGAATGGATGAAAAAGCATAACCCAAACTTTTGCGGCATTCAGAAAACCTACTTTCTTCCCAAAGATAAACGAAGGCTCAAAGTCAATGGCTAGAAGACAATTCTATAGTCAAATGGCAACCATAAAGGAATAGGAACAGCTGTACTCATATCAGATAAAACAGACTTCCATCTAAAAAGGATAACAAAACACAGAGATTGACACAATAAAATAATTAAAAGATCAATCCAGCAGTAAGACTTAATGCTTATTAACATACACGCGCCAAAGAAGAGGCATCAAAATATATCAAGCGATATTATTAGACCTGAAGAGAGACATTGACAGAAACACAATAATAGTGGGAGACTTCAACACCCCACTTGCAACAATGGAGAGATCAAGCAGGCAGGAAATTAACAGGGAAACAGACGTTTAAATGACTATCTGGCACAGATCAGTTTAATAGATACATACCGGCCGCTTCACTCGAAGACTACAGATTTCACTTTCTTCTCCAGTGCTCATAGAACATTCTCAAGGACAGATCATAAGCTGGGACACAAAACATCTCTTAACAAATTTACAAATATTAAAGCCATAACAAACATCTTTTCTGACCACAGTGTCCTAAAACTGGATATCAAACACAGAAAGAAAACTGGAAGACCACAAACCGATTTAAAACAACTAGAGAAAGAAGAACAATTAAAGCCAAAAAATCACAGAAGAAACAAAATAATCAAAATTCTAGCAGAATAAAACAGAAAACAATAAGACAATCCAGAAGATCAATGAAACCAAAACTAGGTTGTTTGAAAAATGGACAAAATTGACAAGTCGTTGGCTAGACTCCCAAAGAAAAAAAGGGAGAAAACTCTCATAACTAGAATCATAAATGAAAGGGGAAAAGTTGCAACAGATATCACAGAAATTCAAAACATCATGAGGGACTACTATGAACATCTCTATGCCAACAAAATGGACAACCTTGAGGACATGGACAGATTTATAGTAAAGTATAACCCAGCAAGACTGAACCCATGAGACTTGGAAAAGCTCAACAGAGCATTTTTGTCAGCAACAAGAAGGACTTACCTTCAATAATTAATTCAAAAATTTAAAAAAGATATAACACAAGTCTTACACCCTTTTATTAAGTAGTAATATAGGGACACTCAACAGTTATCTTTCTGAGAATATCAAAACCTGATTTAAAACCTAACTAAATCATTACAATAAAGGGAAATTACTATTTCTTAACTTAGATACAAAATTTAAACTAAGCATAAATGAAACGAACACAGTGATATACAAATTCTAACATTTCAGATAGTTCATGTTTATTTCAGGAAAGTTAAGTATGAAAGAATGTTAGAAAGCTATATAATTTTCTATATTAAAAAGAGAGAAATCAGCATGCTCACCTGGAGGAGCAGCTGGGTCCTGCTTACTATAGCAAAGTGTAGTTACATACATCCTGGTTTGTCTCTGGGGGGAACAACCAAGTTAAAAACTAAATAACTAAATTAAAATGCGTTTTCTTCCTCTTTCTTCCTGCTTGCCTACCTACTCACCTTCATTCCTTTCTGCACCATTCCTTAAAAAAAAAGAGAGAGAAATCACGTATGATCATTAAATAGATGTTTGAAAAGCATTTCATAAAATTTAACACTCATTCATGATTAAATATTTTAGTAAAGCAGTAATGAATCAGAACTTTCTAATACTGATAAAAAATTGTTTGAAAATATCAAAGTATCATATTCAATGATGAAATATTCAAATCTTCCTTTTAATTAGAAATGAAACAAGTATGGTTAGACTCATAACTTCTGTTTAGTGTTGGAGACTCTAGCAATGACATGAGAAACACGTCAATAGTGCAAGGCTTGGAAATGAAGAAATAAATGTTATTATTCACAGCAGTCATCTTGTTTACCTAAAAAATCTGAAAAATACTACAAAGATTTTATAATTACTAGAATCAATAATTACACTATCACTTGATATAATGTTCAAATATTAATTGTATTTCTATGAACTAGCCATGAAAATGAAGAATATCATTTACAATGGTAGCAGAAAACATAAAGTACCTTGGAAAAATATAACGAAAGATATGCACAACTTTATGCTGAAAAACGATAAAATTTTTCAGAGAAAATTTAAAGAACCTAAATAAATGGAGGAGTGTACTATATTCGAAAATTGAAAGACATATTGTAAAGATGTCCATTCTTCCCAAGTTAAACTATAAACTCAGGGCAATTAAAATCAATATTAGTGACATAATTGTTTGACCAGCTCATTTTAAAATTCATATGGAAATGAGAAAATTGAAACAGACAAAGGCATTTTCTGAGGAAGTGGAACAAAGCTAGTGGACTGACATTATCTGATACGAGGACTTATTCGAAGGCTATGCCATTAAGACAATGTGGTATCAACCCAAGGGCAGACAAAGGAAACACTGGATGGAAGGGTCTAGAATTAGAACCCCCACATATTCAGTCACTACTTTTGCTTTTTTATGACAACATGACTTAAAATGTAATAAAAGAAAATATAGTCATTGATAAATAGTGCCAAATAGATTAGATATTTATTTGGGAAAAACATAATCGACCCGTTATTTCACTCTTTATTTAAAAAATAAATTTTGAATGGAATAAAGATATAAATGTGAAAACTATATCTTTTCAGAGGCAAATAAAGGAGAAAATACAATCTTGGAGTAAACAAAATGTTCTTAAACAAAATTTAAAAAGCAATAAAGAAAAATATTTAAACTATATTAAATTAATAATTTCAGTTTATCAAAGGCATTATTAAAAAATTAAAAGCAACCCAGAACCTAAATATAATACATATTCAAAGAACTCACATTAAGAAAACACACTTTCTGAGCACTAAGAATAAGATAGACGAACAATTTTTTAAATTGCAAAAGACTAGAACTATTTCAAAAAGAGACTATTCACATGGCAATAAAATTATGAAATGATGCTGAACTTTATTAGACATCAAGTAAAAGTAAATTAAAACCACAATGAGATTCCACTATACAACAACCAGATGGAACATTCCAACTGCAATTCACAATGTGAAATAACAGAAACCTCTTACATTTCTGATGACAGCATGTGTTGGCACAAGCATTTTGGAAAACTGCAGAAAATGTTTACTGAAGCCAAACATATGCATTTTATGACCCAGTAATTTTACTCCAAGAAACATACCCACGATAAATTCATGCAAGTGTTCACCAAAATTCATTGAGTAAAATGTTCAACAGAGCATTATACACAATAAACGAAAAATCCACTATTCAAATACCTGTCAACAGCAAAACTGTTAAATATATTGTCATATATTAATAAAGTTGAATATTATTTGTCAAGGATATGAATTGAAATGCTCCAATTACCTGCTACAATATAAATAAAATTCATATATAAGATCCTGAGTAAAAGAAGCCAGATACATATAAGTATATTCAGTATACATTCATTTATGTAGAATACAAAAACAGATAAAATTAATCTGTGCTGTTAGAGTCAGGATAGTAGCTATCCATCAAGAATGGAATATTGACTAGAAGGAAGCATAATACGAATTCTGAAGTTTTGATGATCTCCATTATCTTTATCTAGGTACTTGCTACATGAGTGGCTTAGGTAGTGAAAATTCATCAAACTGTCTACTTATGATATGTGCATTTTTGTTAATGTTCATTTTCTCAATGATTTTTAAATTAGCATTTTTGGTATAGCAGTTCTATAAGAGCAAAACCAATAAGCATATGTTTCTAGCATATACGTTCATCAATATATTAGATCTTTAAAAAATTGCAAAGCTTTGCTTAACAACATAAAATAAAAAATAGTCCTTTGACTCCAATGGCAAGGAAAATAAAAGTAAAAATAAACATGGGGCTCTATGGAAACTTAGGAGTTTCTATAGAGCAGAGTAAACCACTAAACAAAACAAACAAAAAACTAAATAAAGGTTGGAAAATAGTCATAGCACTTACATCTGACAAAGGATTAACATCCAAAATATATAAAGAACTCATGAAACTCAACAACAAAACCATCACAAAAATGCTCAGTGCTGAACATCACTTATTATTGGGGAAATGCAAATAACAACTACAGTGAAATATCACCTCATACCTGAGATAATAATGTATCTCAGAAGTGTTTGTGAGAGTGTGGAGCAAAAGAAACACTCACATGTTGTTCGTAGTAGTGTAAAATGATACGGTCATTATAGAAAAAGTACTGAGCATCCTCAAAAAAATAAAAATAGAGCTACCATATGATGTAGCAATTTCATTCCTAAGTATTTGTCAAAAAGCATGATAATACTAATTTGAAAAGATATATGGATTCCTATTTTCATTGCAGCTTTAGTCACAATAGTGAACACATGGAAGCAACCTAAATGCTTATCAATACGTGAGTGGATAGAGAATATATATATATATATATATATATATATATATATATATATATAATGCAACCCATGAAATTCTGGGGAAGTCAAGGACTTCCATTATTAGATCAATAAATGCCCACAGATGCTTAGATAAGGATAACTTTTCAAATATTTGGCACCAAAACTTTTCACCAGTAGAGATTCATCGGACTTATCTTTTTTGTTATAATTTTTACTAGGAAAATATATTCATATACTCTACAATTAAAAGGAATTTAAAAGATCATTCCTAAGGTCCCCTCATTTCAATGAGTATAAGATTTTTATTTGAGGTTTTATTGAAGTGTTAGAGATAGAGTTGTAAACATTTTAAAAAATATAAGCACATTATCTTGACAGAGACACTATGTGGAAGGAATCACTTTAAATATTTTAAGAATTATACGAATATAAATAATACATACCTAAAATTAGAAAGTAAAACTTGTGATTGTAATCAAATGATATCCTTCTATTAAGCAACAGAAATGCTGCAGTTATTTTCCAAGTTCCTTCTCCCTTAATTATTGCTACCACAAAGTAGGGGTTCTTCTTTTAAAACATTACTCTTTAAAATGACAAGAGTCACGTGCAATTCATTGGTTAAAGGAGCCTGAAAAGAGAGCTACATCTCTGAATAGGATCTATAAATAAAGGCCTTTTTGTCACCTTCCTTTTTCCCTTTGCTTTACATTCTAGTCTCTTTTCTTCAACTCTCGGAGGAGTTCAAGCACAAGGAGACCCAGTCACTTCTGTGTGTCTCTGCTCTCCTTACAGCCAGCTGTGTTCTTTTCCTAGAACATTGCAGTATTCAACTGGACATTTTCTATTTCATTTTTCCCCTTTGCTACTCATTTTACCTATTTCTAATAAAACCATTGAGAACATAGTCTCTCCATATAGGGTGGGGTGGGGGTGGAGATGTAATTTTTTTCCAGTGGACAATAGACTTAAATGTTAACATAGATGAACAGTGCCTCCCTGTGAAAGCATGACATTCATTATTGCAGTCAGCCAAAAATGTCTTAATGTAGGATGGAGACAACACCTGTTATCACAAAATAGGCCTTGTCCACAGTCATTTCATATGTGCTTATAGGCCAAAAGACAATTGCCTATGGCGATAGCTTTCAGTTTCTAGATACCAACCTGACTTTAATAGTAACAGAAAAATTTGTAGTTTATATTTTCTTTGTGTATTATATCCATGGTTACCAGACCTTCAATTATTTTGTAGAGTGAGGCAATTGTTTACAATGCTGGATTTGTATAACCAAAACAAACAGGTGGTCTGTCTGCCACAAATTCGAAAGCCAGCTTGTTAATTGCAAATTAATCTCAAAGAAATACCTGGTTAGAGGCATAACATCAATTCACTTAGCAAAGGAGCAATTTTGTAATATAAGACCTTCTTGAAAACGGTGTCATTAGGAAACAGAATTCTATTTTTTAAAAGATAAAACAAGTCAGAATGATACATGTACATTTTGTCTTGGACTTCGAAGTTTTATAGCAAACCAAACTACAGCATTCCACTGTTGGCCAGAGCGAGTTACCCTGGGGCTTTGTTTCATCTTAGTGTTGGGTTTTTAAATTTAATTTTCTATTCTTGGTCTTATTTCCATTTTCCTACTGTAATTTATAACCTTCATTGATGTGTTTCCTTCAAAATATAAAGTTATGTTTAATGTGTACTTAAAAAAATTTTAATTGATATATTGCTGAGATCATGTTTGGATGCTTAGTCTTCATCCCATATCAATCTACTTACATTATTGTATGCATATTTTTCACTTCAGTATACTATTTCATGTATCCATTTCTTTAATAATGAATCCAACAAAGATTTCTTTTCTACTGAAAATCATGCTTTAGTGAACATTTCCACAAATATCCATTTGTAACACCAGTGTGAGAGATTTATTTAACTCAGCAAATATGCATTAAGCAAGGATTAAGTTTCATGTACTATTGTAGTTATGTAAGTTATGTCAGTGAACAAAAGAAAAAACCCTGACCTAAAGAAGTTTTTGTCCTAGTGTGTATCTTTTAGATAATCTAACCCGGAAAGGGACTACAAAATTTATTATATATATTTATATAAGCATACAACATATGTAAATATATACATTTGTATTTATTATATTTATATTATATTTGTCTGTATAAATATACAATGAATTTTGTAAATTTGTTTATATATAATTAATTTCATTGTCAGAATCCCTTCTGAAATATTATCACTGAGTTAAAACTTTAAGTAATATACAAGCACCTTTGCTCCACTGTTTCAAAACTAGCAGACACAAAGAGTTATACTATATTCTAATATTTGCCAAAAGATAGGGAAACCATGACAAATTATCCTTCTTATTTCTAGAAAGTTTAGAATTTCTACAGAGATCTCTAAATCATGTGACTTTACTCTTTCATGAAGTGTCTATCTTTGCTTCCTTTTTTCTTTCTACATTTTAGGAATTTAATATTTTTATCATAAAATAAGAAAGATGTAGAAAGATATAAAACTCACTACTGATCCAGTGCAATAAAGCAGAAAATAAATCACATATAATAATAGCAGGACTCAATAACATAGAGAAAAAAACCAGTAAAACTCAAAAGATAAGATATATTTAACAAATTGGGGGTTTTTTGAGAAAAAAGAAGGACATAAAAGACAAACCTTTGATAACAAAGAGGTAGAAAATACAACAGAAATAAGACACAGGTAAAATTCAGAATAAGAAATGAGATGCAACTAGAGATATAATAGTGATAATAAAATTATAAAGTATACAAATAAATTGGAAAACTAGATGAGACTAAACTTTTGGGATGAATAAACTTGCAAAATTGCTAAAAATTATAAAAACTTAATATACAAATCCCTATTTAAGATTAAAATAGTGATTTAAGACCAAATAAAAAGCTTGCACACTGGAAAAGTAGCAGTTTGGTCTGCTGCCTTCCACTGGTGCAATCCGCAAACACTCCAAGGATCAGGGGCAGCGTGGTTGGTTGAGATGTACAATCTCTGCCTCTTCTTGCCTACATTTCTGCCTGAACTTTTCTGTAAAATAAGTAAGTAAATAAATAAAACCAAAAAAAACAAAACAAGATCAAATAATTTGCACACTAAGTTTAACAAGTTGAAACTAAGCTTTTGCTCCAGAGGAACCTGGATCATCACCCTGCCCTACAGAGCCCAGGATCTGCATCCTCCCAGCTTCAAAGCACTTGCCTGACTCCAGAGAACTTAGGTCTCTACTCTTGAGGATCAAAATCCCTGACCTGCCATGCAGAGACCAGGACATGTGCCTGCCCAACTTCACAGCCAGCTTCAGGTACCCTACCTCTTTTCCCTTCCCACTGTGACCTGGAAACAGCACATGTTAGGCTTCAGGTACTGGGGATCCATGGGCCATTGACCCCTGGCCCTGTCCACATAAGGAACCATCATACTCTAGGCTAAAGATCCATTGACTCCTGGTCTATATCACCTTGACTGGAACCAGTGCTAACTAGACCTCTGGATCTGCGGGACATTAACTTCCACCCTGTTAAGTCAATGAGAGGAACAAGTTTCTGCTAGACCTCAGGGCCTTAGGATGCCCATAGTGCCTCAAACCAGATCCAGACTCAAAGATCCTAAAATACATAATTGTGCTATCTGAGAGGAGTAGTTTTGGACAGCACTTGGGCTGCAGAGAAAATTCTTTACAATACAGAGCTCCAAAGCCTGCAAGAACCACTTAAAAAAAATCAGGCCCACTACAAGAGGCATCTTAGAGATAAGAACTATCTCCAATTCCACTGAAAATAGGAACTGGCAACTGCCACATTATCATACAGGTAGGGATAAATCTAAAACAAAAGAAAGTCACAGTGATTGATTCAATGCATAAAAGAAAGCTATACCAAAATCTAAGTCACCCAAAATAAAACAAATGGTCCAAAAAGATGAAGATGGAAGAAGCTCACCAGGGAAAAAGTCCATTGTTATTTACTGGGATAATCCAACAAAGAATTCAAAATGATAGTTATTAAATATAAATATAGAAAGTTCCATGAACAGACCCAACCTCGCAGATGAGCAACCATGAGAAATTGAAAGCAAGAGAAATAAATTACTCTTATGGTAGAAGAGAGAGAAACAAGATTGAGGAAAAATGAAGAAACCCTATGAGAATTATCAGACACTATGAGAAGAATAGACTACTATAATAGATGTCCTGGAAAGAGAGGAGAGGGATAAAGGAGTGGAACACCTAGTTAAAAAAATAATAGAGAATTTCCCATATCTCCTACAAAAATAGCTATGTATATTCAAGAAGCAGAGAGAACACCTGAATTTCTAAAAGTAAGTGGACCTGTGTCTAGATGCATTATAGAAAGTTAGCATAGGTCAACAACAAAGAAAAACTCTCAAGGCTGCTAGAGAAAAGAAAATCATAACCTAAAAAGGCACACCCATCAGGCTGTCATCAGATTGTTCAACAGAAACCCTACAGGTCAGGAGAGAGAAGGATGTCATAGTCAAAATACTAAAAGACAAAATCTTCCAGCCAAGCATACTATGCTCTGTAAAATTATCATTCAGGTATGATGGAGAAATATAGGTCTTTAATGACAAACAAAAGTTAATGGATTTTTCTATCACTAAGTCTGCTGTTCAAGAAAACTTGAAAGGGGTCTACAACAGGAAAAATTAAAACAAAGATTCACCACACCTAGAGACATGTAATAAACAGGAAAACAAAAGCAGAAACAAAGATGAGATCAACAGTAGAGAACAGAAAAGCACTAAGTGGGGCCAGAAAAACATGTAAGCTGTACAAGTATATAAAAATGACATGACATTAGCTCAAAAAAGACTGTCATAGAATAGCACAATTAGAGACAATTCATGGGCATGCAAAGAGCTCAATTTTAAATATAGTCAGGAAATAGACAAACTGACAGAAGATACAATGAAAACCATCCAAAGCTAAACAAACAGGAAATGAAGCAATGGGTGCAGGAAAACAACATTAAGCAAGACAAATTTTCATCTGAAAAGGGCATCACAAGGCAAAGATGAACACTACATTGTGGTTAACTGGGTAATACATCAAGAAGAAATATCTGTCATAAACATATATACACCTAATTAATGCTGGACCATCTAAACATCTAAAGCAAATAATGATAGAAATAAAGGCAGACATTGACAGTAACACACAATAGAAGTTTCCTCAACACTTTCATTAAAAGATAGATCACCCAAGCAGAAAATCAACAAAGAAATAATGTCTCTAACTGAAACAATGTATAACATGAAACTAGCAGACATATAGAGTGGTCTACCTCAACAAAAAAGAGTATGTATTCTTCTCAAGTGTACATGTAATATTCTCACAATAAGCCATATAAGACACAAACAGTATCAGCAAATTTAGCAAACTGAAATTATAGAAAGCATCTTTTCTGACCACAAGGGGGTGAAACAAGAAATGAACCAAAAGAGCAAAACTAGAAGAACCACAATGATGTGGAGACTGAACAACACACTTCTGAACAAGCCCTAGCAATTAAAGATAAAATTAATAGTTATCTGCAATAAAATGAAAATGAAGAGACAAGATATCACAATTTATGGGATTTGGAAAAAAATGTTCTGAGAGGAAAGTTTTTAGCCATACAAGTGCATATCAAAAACCAAGAGAGAACTCAAATTAAATCCCTGAACACACACCTGAGTAAAAGGTATGAAAGGGAAAGAGAAGAATATTAAAACCAAACATCAGTAGAAGAAAGGAAATTTACAAAAAAGAGCAGAAACAAATATAATTGAAAACAAAAAGACCATCAAAATGATCGTTGAATCCAAGAGAGGGTTCTCTGAAAAAAATAAACAAAATTAATACACCTCTATCTAAATTCACTAAGAAAAAGAGAGAAAACACTAATAACAAAAATTAGAAATGAGAGAGGTAAAATTAAAACTGACATCAGAAAAATACAAAAGATCATATAAAATTATTATTTATACTTATGCTAATAAATTAATTATAAAGAAATGGACAGATTTCTAGAGTACTACAATCTTCCAAATGTGAACCACGAGGACACAGACAACTTAAACAGACCTATCACAAGCTCACAAATTAAAGAGAAAAAAACTACCAAAACAAGAGTCCAGGTCCAGATGACCTCACTAGTGAATTTTACCAAACATACAAAGAACATCTAATCTCCATTCTCCTTAAATTACTCCTCAAAGAAAAAGAGGAGGAAAAACTCTCAAATGCATTCTGTGAGACCAGTATTACCCTGATTCCAAAATTAGATTAAGACAGTACCAAAAAGAAAACTATGGACCAATATCATTGATGAATATAGTAAAAATCCTCAACAAAATAGATTTCAACAGCACATTAAGAAAGTTATACACCACAATCAAGTGGGACTTAGTTCAAGTATGCATAGATGATTCAGCATAAGCAAAACAATCAATGTAATACACCACATCAACAAACTGAAAATTAAAAAAAAAGAACATATGGATATCTAAATAGATGCAGAAAAAGCATTTGAAAGATTCAACACCCATTCACGATTTTAAAAAACTCACCAAAATAGGAATAGAAAACACAAAATTCATCATAATAAAAGCAATCTAACATACACTCACAGTCAACACCAAAATCAATGGTAAAAATTGAAAGCCTTTTTTCTAAGATCTAGACCAAATCAAAGTGTTCCACTATCTCACTATATGACATGGTTCTGGAAGCCTCGCCTAGAACAATAAGGCAAGAAAAGGATATTAAAGGAATGCAAACTGTAAAAGAATAAATAAAACTATTCATTATTTGCAGATGATATAGTATACCTAGAAAATCCTAAAAACTCCATGAAACAACTGCTAGTGACTAGTGAATACAGCAAAGTAGTGGGATATAAAATCAACACAAAAAAATCAGCAGCATTTCTATATACAATGAAGTAGAAGTAAAAGAAGTTAAGAAAGAAATCTCATTCAAATACCAACAAAGACAAAATATTTGGAAATAAACTTAACAAAAGAGGGGAAAATCCTCTACAATGAAAACTACGGAACCTTAATAAAAGAAGTAGAAGAAGACACAGAGATGGAAAAACATTCCATGTTCATGAATGGAAAAATTACCATAGAAAAATGGCCTTTCTAACCAAAGCAATACACAGGTTTAATGAAATTCCCATAAAAATTCCAGAGACATTTTTCAAGGAGATGGAGCAAACAATATTCAAACAGATAAATCTATATTAAAAGAGAAAACAGTGGAGGAATCATACTCCCGGACTGCTATACTGCAGATCAGTCGTCATCAAAATATTTTGGTACTGGAACAAAAACATATGCACCAATCATTGCAATCATATTGAGAGCCCAGAAATGAAGCCACATTATATGGATAGTGATTCTATGACAAACATGGCAAGAGTATATAACAAGAGTTAAGAAAGTCTATTCAACAAATGGTGTTGGTGTTGGAAAACTGGACAGACATCTGCAAAAAAAGTAAAAAAGGAATCTAGACTACTTATTATAGTCATACACAAAAGTTAACTCAAGATGGATCAATGTACCTATACATAAGACCCAAAATCATAAAATACTTGCAAGAAAATGTAGAAAATGCTGCATGATCTCAACTTCAAAGAGATTTTTGAGAAAGGAACAGCTATGGCTATAAAAGACACTGGAACTCTGGTGGTGAATGTGGTATGAAATAATGATGAAGATGAAATTTCAATACATAAATGAACATAACATTGTGAACAAAATAAATAATATCACTATTAAAAATAAGTCATCATTTTTAATAGACAAAAAAAATGTACTAACAAGATAATTCCTTAAGATACTTTCCAGGCTGTTTTGCAAATAATGAAAACCTAAGTAGAGATTAGTAGTCTTCTTGTATTGAGGAGACAAAAATGGAGTTCAACAAACCTAAGATTTTGGGACATCATACTTAATAGTTTGCATGAGAAATGGTTCTGTGGTAGAATAACCAATTTTCTGGGTTTTACAGAAAGCTGTGAATAGTCAGTGCTGCTACCAGCTATAGTGGAAATAATTCATAAAAAATCAAGTACTATATTTATCATACTTTAAAGGCCTTGCATTGATGTGGAGAAAGTGGAGAAAAACAACACTAGAGGGAATAAAAACAACATTTCTCTAGACTACACTAACACAACATAAAAGTTATTCTTGGAAAAACAGATGACAGGTAACTGCATGCCTAAATAAAGTCCAATGTTCTTAAAGGAATACAAAAATACCCACATGAATGACATGCTATAATATAATTAACAAAATTATCAGATATGTAACAAAGCAGAATAAAGTGAACTGTAACTAAAAACTCCTTTTAAAAAAATTTAGAAATGAGATGATGATATTAATGTAAAAATGCATTTCCAAAGATATAAATTTGCTGCATATGATCATGAACGTAAAGGGAAATATGAACATGAGATTAAAAAGAAGATATTAAAAACCCAAACGTGAAAAGTAATGAATGACATTATGAAATAAAATAACTAAAATCAAACCCAGCAGCAGGTGTAATACTATGCAAGAAAAGATAAGGTAACTAAAAGGTAAAGCAACAAAATATATTCAAATGAAGCACAAAGTGAAAAAAACAAAAACAAAGATCATCACTGACCTGTGAAATAATATGAAGCAAACATGACGTAAGTGGAGACCTATCATGAGGAGCAAGAGTTACAGGGAAAAAAAATTCAAGATCTAGTGGATGAAATTTCAACAAATTTTAGGAAAAGCATAAATTCACAGACCCAAGAAAATATGCAAATTCAAAGCAAAATAAATATAAATAAAATCAAACTGATCACAACTCAAAGTAAAAACAAGAGAAAAATTTAAAAGCAGCAAAAGAATGTATATGTACACAGAATCAAAGATAATAACAGTAGACCTCAACAAAAATGATGCATGTTAATGAATTTTAAAGTGTTGTAAAAAAAACAAAACAGTGTAGAATTTTATGTTCTAAAACATTGCTTCAAAAATGAAATAAACTTTTTTCCTTCTTTTAATCTGTAGATGAGCTGGAGTTGGAGATGCGTGACTCAGAACCAAGGGATACTGGTAATAGCTCTTGACATGATTTTCTGTAATGGATGGAGGTGGTTTCTGTGTCAGCAGCCTGAGTCATAGCATGGAAGGGTGGGGCCTGGATTTCCAGGGAACCTCTACCCTTCAAACCCTCTCAAGTCCACAGTGGAATGTGGGGCTCAGACCTGCCTTGAGATCAAAGAACAAGATGATATGATCTTCATGGACCAGGAATGTGTTGAAGGAGAGAAAGAAGAGTAAACAAGAGAGTAATTTTAGGAAGAAGTTAAAAATAAAGGAGTACAAACAGCATGACTGTCACCAGCAGCAGCTTCAGGTGCCAGACAGTGGTCCACTGGTCAAGATTCACTGAGTATTTTTATATAGAAGGAATATTTTTTCCTGAAAATGTGAGAGATACTTTCACTGTCTTTTTACTTTTTCGTTGACATTTGTGCCCAAAATTGAAATTCACCAGAGAATTTAAACCTTCTCTCAGAAATGTACAGAAGCAAAAGAAAAAGAACTACAATTCATTTGAAATTATAATTGGTTCTCTCATAATCCCAGAATACTATAATAAATGATCACACATATATAAGCATATATTAGACCACCATACTGTCTATAATGACCACTATAATGATGTTTGACATAATGACTTGGATTAAGGATATCGCACAACAGAAAAACCCTATGTTTTCCTTACAGTCTGCATTTGGCTCCACTCTTCCTAGAAACTGCCATGCTTTGTTGTAAATTGGTCAAGGTTATTGAAGTCAGGGAAAAGAATTGAAAGAATAAAACAAAAGCATCAAGAAAGTATTTTATAAGCTAAATAATTGAAAGACTGAGAGAAAAAAACAACTTTGAACCAGAAGAAACCTAAGAAAGAAACACTGTGTTTTCTTCTTGGATTTTTTGACACTATTATTTGACACTACTATCAACAGTCTGATTTCATGAAAGAATCATGTTAGTAACTTTCAGTCTTAAGTGTAGAAGTTTGCTTTTATCTGTTGACAATCAGTGTAAAGTGGCACTTACTATTCTACAAATTCATTATATTAATAGTCATTGTCACTTGGAACTTATGTATAGAAATGAAAACAACCTATGGAGGAAATAACTTTAGTTTATGAAGCACATTAAAAATGGATTAAACTGGCATCAGTTTAGAATATTAACAGTGCAAAAGTCAGAATTGTCCTTCTGAGGCAAAACCATGCTTGGCCTTAAAATATATTCATTATATTGATAAATACACTAAATATAAATAACTTAAGTATTCCAAATATATTTACCAGAAACTGCTATTAAATGAAAAGGTAGAGAGAGAAGAAAAGTTAAATGATGAAAAAGTTATACACTATAAATATGAATCCATGATTGTATTTATATCAAGCAAAGTAGATTTCAGAATGACATTATCAAAGATAAAAGGTACATCCAGTAATTATAAAGAAGTAAATTAATATGCAAAACATTCTAAATATTTATGTGCTTGGTAAAAGAACTTCGTATAAATGTACTACATAATACAAAGAGAAATGAACATACCTACAATTATAGTTGATTTCTAAACATCTCTGTAACTAACTAAAGGAATAATAGTAAAAAAATATTACTATGATAGAAAATAGGAAAATGTTATAACTAAACTGACCTATTTGATATTTATGAATAGAACACTGGAAAATGGGCAAAATATTATTTTTTAAGATTGTATACAAAGGAAGACAATGTTGTGAGTCATAGAATGTCTTGATAAATTTAAGGATAAAATTGCAGTGTGTGCTCTCTCTCCATAATGAGATTAAACAAGAATTCATCAAAATATGAAAGATATCTGAAAATGACACAAATATTTGAAAACAAAACGTCGCACATTTAAATACCTCCAATCTAAGGGTCAAAATTAACACAGATCAAATTGCAAAATATTTTGACCGAAATGAAAAAGGAAATGGCAATTGTCAAATTTATAAGAAAAGGTTAGTGTTTGGAGAAGAAATTATAGCATCTAATGACAATCCACAATAATTTTAAGAAATAATGAAATTGAAGAATTTATATTACCTAATTTTAAGACTTACCATCAATTTATCAGCATCAAAACTGTGTAAGATTGGCCTAAGATAAATCCATTGGACAATGCAATTCAGAAACAGACCCACTTATATATGAGCAGTATTGGACAAAGTTGTCAGAATAATTCAAAGGGGTTATGGAATAAGAAAATATAAGGTAGAACAAATGAAACTTGACCCATATCTCACATTAAATATAACAATTCATTCAACATGCATCAGGGACTTAAATGTAAAGTCCAAAACTGTGAATTTTCCTTAAGTGAAAATAGGAATAAAATAATAAGACCTTTATTTGGTTAAGATTCCTTAGATAAGGTAAAACATCATAAACCATAATTATAAAAAAAATTGAACTAAATCAAAATTGAAAACATTCTTCAAGACAGAAAAGTGAAAGGCCAACCACAGTTTAGGAGATTATATATTTAAAAATTTATATCCTGGTATGTCCTGGTGGTTTAGCACTTGGGTCAACAGCTCCTGCCAGGCATAGTCCGCATGCGTACCAAAGTGGAGCAACAAAAATGAAGAACTAGATAAAAACGAATAGATGCTTGTTCCTCCACTCTCTATCTGCCTCCTGTCTGCCTGCCTACTTACCTCCATTCCTGCCTGCACCATTCCTTAAGAAAAAAAAAAAATAAAGATCTATAACTGAAAGCAAAATTAACTCATCACTCTACTTGAAAGAAGATGTACAAATGACAATAGGCACATAAAAATGCTCATTATCATTAATCATCAAAGACATGCAAATTGAAAGTACAATGACATACAAAAACAATACTTAAAAATAGCAGACCGTGAAACGATTTGGATTATTCCAGGTCAGCAAGGATAGTTTGTCATTAGAAAATGCTCAAATTTAATAGAAAAACCTCCATGGATAAAGAAAACTCAGTTGAAGGTTTCTGAGGGGAGTCTGAGAGAAACAAGGATCATTCAATAGTAGTTATGTTTTTGAGGAGAAATTCAAAGACTCAGAGCTAACTAAGGATTGGGCGCTGCTTTAGGGCGACCGAGCAAGCGGGTATCTCTTGTAATTGATGGAGCAAGCACGCAGATATGGAGCATCGATGTGTAGAAAGCGGCAGTCACTCAAAACAGGTTCTTTATGGCATGTTACAACTGCGGCATGACCTTGGGAGATACGACATTGTTAACTTTGCAGCTGGCTTTATCTGTTGTCTGTCCTCCCTCCCTGATTAATGTCAGGGCCGCTTTTTACCTTTATTCAGTGGGAGCTGTATATACTCTTCAGTCTTGGATTTCTTTTGCGTCCTCACAACTCTTAACAAGGTGGCCAGAGAGAAAAACTTTTTGAAATTCAATTAGTTTCTTTAATTCTACCAAAAACAAGTGGAAATGAAATTTAAGAAGTAAATTATAAATTAATTGTCAAGAAAAATAGAGAATACACAAAAATGCTAAACTTCACTTAATGACATGAAAATAAATTATATTAAGAATATTGGCTGGGAAAATTCAGTATTGCCAAGACATAAATTTCCACCTTACCCCAACAAAATTATCCTCGCATTCAATTTAACTTACATGAAGATTGTGAGGGAAATATGAAAATAATTAAATTTAAAATTCCTATGACAAAATATCTTTACGTATTGTTGAAAATAATCCAAAAATGAACCACAGTCTGCAAGTAAAACAAAGCTTTATCAAAATTAGGAATTTTTTTCATAAACTATGAACAAAGAAAACAGACATAAGAGGTTATTCATTTAAAATCTTCTTAAAATATAAAACAATTTATAAACATAAAATGTTATATATCACATATCAATACACATAATTAAATAAAATAATTTTTAGAAGTGAAATTATTTGCATTTATATTTGTAAAATTTCTATCATATGCATTCCAAAATATCTGGATTTTCTTCCATGAAGAGTGGATGCTCTTATTACAGACCATAAAAATTGTTTTGTATCTAGCAATCAGTTGAATATATGTAGTCTTATAAAATAAAAATAGGCTATCCAAAACCATGAAACCAAAATATAAGTTACAGAAAAGCAAAACGTAAAATGAAATACCAAAATATGATAACACTGTCATTTTGAGAACAAATTGATAATCCAAAAGTTATAAATATCCTAGCTAGTATTGAACAACAGTTTTAGCATTATATTGTTATATTACTATCACTTCTATAAATAAACTCCTATAGCTGTATTTCCTGTTTCCTTCCATTCTTATAGCTAGTGACTCCATTATTACTGGAAAACACTAAAAAGCAGTAAGTACAGAAATCAAAATCTTAATATTGGTGAAATATGAGAACTTAGCCTTAGTTTTATTGGAAAAGAATGTGTCTCTTCATTAAGTTCTGTTTCATAAAACAATGATTACAATTATTTCACAGAAAAAAAGCAAACCGAATGTTTAAACATTTTGCAACTTTCAGCCTCATTGACAAGGATGCTTTTATCTTTTGTCATGCTGTTTGTAGCTTAAAACATCCTTTCTCTAAAAACAGAAATACTTGACAGCTGATATTTTCTTCTTTCACTTCTACTTCAACTGCTAATTGCATATTTACAATCCTTCAATCAAGAGGAAAAGAGAAACAGATTAGAAAAAATTTCTCTGTCAACAGAACTATGTACTATAATGAAACATCTACTCATTAAATATAGAGAACTTCATGGCATCAATAATAAGTGTTATAAAGGGCACAAAGGTATTATTAATTCTGAAGGAATGCAAGACTGTAAAAACAATAAGTCATTTTGACAGTTGCTATGAAGACTATTACCAAATGTTATGTTTACTTGACTAGCTCAATTTATAAAACAAGACCTACAAAAAAAAATCTACAGTTTAATCAATTGAGATGTGCTATTATAAACAATTGCTAATGGAAGGAAGCTTTGCTTCGCTTCTTACTGATTGAATTGTGTCTACATTTTAAAAAATTAGGGTAATTACTAGTGTGGACAGTTTATGTGCATTTACAAAGAACCTTAAATCAATGGAATAAGACTCCAAAACAGATTTAATGAGAATATAAATGTTTCTTTTTTAAGTCAAATTTAAGCTAAAGATGCAAGTTGCTTTAAATATACTACTTGATTACCTTTTCAGGGAGAATTCACAAAAGTATTTATTGTAAAAATTAAGGAACAATTATATATTTAAATCTCCAACTATAATCATTGATTAAATTTCTTTGTATACCTCATGAAAATTGAATTTAAAATCCAGGAAATAGTATTTATCTTTGATTCAATTTCATTTATTTAAAAGAAAAATAGTTGAAGAATTTGCTTATGTAAGTAATCTAAGAGACTAATGATGAACTGAAGTATAGTTTAGGGAAAAATACTTTCTTTACTAGTTTTTGCCAACTTAGGTGGGGAAAAGGTAAATTAAAAAAAATTAAATGATTCATTCTCTTCATTTTATAAATTTATCTTGGAATAATTATTTTGTAGGCAATATGACAAGGTCCATATTAAAATATACTTGACATATGATCTTATGAATAGACTATGAAATATTTTCTAACACGTGTATGTGTTTGTCACTGTTACAGGCATGTGTGGGCCTGTGTGTATAAGTCATTTCTGTATATTATACTGTGTGTCTTAATATGTGTATGAATTCATGTGAAAAGTGTGTGAGAGTATGTATATGGTACAAATGACTCTGTGTGCATGGATAAGTGTATATGCACAGTTAAGGTACACACAAATTTAGAATAAAGGCAGCTGCAAGAAAGAGGTAATTAAGAAAGGATGAGCACATATTTTGGTGATTTTATAAATGTCATTCTACTAGGTATTCAGTTTTGATTTTTACTAATTTGAAATGATATCATTAACCAATTAAAAAAAGACAAGGATCTTTTGGAAAGTGTTGGCTATTACAATAATTTTGAAAATATTGTATAGATATATCCAACTTATTAAATTATACACCTTATATTTGAGTGTTTGGTTTTTGTTTTTCTTAGATATATCAATTATATCTCAAAAATCCTGTTTTTAAAAATAAGTAATCGAAAAATATGAGAGGAATTATAGGATTCTGGAAGAATACTAAAAGTGGTGGGAATATAGTTTTAGGGTCCTTGTCAATTTACACACACACTCCCAAAAGTGTTAGTAAGCAGAAAATTTTAAATCCTTGGACATTTTAAACCAAACAAAATGACCAGGCATCTCTAATAACCTAAACTTAAAAAAAAAAGAGACAAAGAATTAGCAATCAGAAGACTTAGCTGGGATAGCTCTGGTGCAGAAGAAAGCAGAGACAATGGAGCATCTGCTAGATCTGAGAACAGGAAAACTCTAAAGTGACTAAGAGGATCCATGAGCACGAAACAGGTCTTTCAGGGGATTGCTGAAATTGGAAGGCATTTTGCCCACAGAATATGAGTAAGGTATTTGCAATGATACCTGAAATGGTTAGATCAACCAAACGTATGTGAACTATGGAAACAGTCCAGCAATGCTCTTTGATAGGTCAAAGTCACAAAGAGAGAAGTAGCCTGGAATGTAGTAAAACATGAATAGGATGGAGGAAAACTGGGGAAGTGGGTGCTGGGAGCAGAGGAAACAGCTAACATAGCTCAGAAAGTAAGCATTCATATTTTTTCTAACATTACACTGAAAGAGAAGACAGGGAAATTAGCAAAGTCAAAAAAATAAACAAAAAACAACTAATCGAACTAACTGGAAAAGAGATAACTCTCCCATGCAATAGAATTCCAAATATTAAGTACATACATGACTTTTTTAATGAGCAGTTAAGTATAGTGACTTCCCTCTAAAAAGTATAGTATGGAAAAGACAGAAAAGAGTAACCTGTAGTAGAAAAACTGGATAAGCACTCTCTTAGTCTGGTAATCAAGATCAGCATTATAGATGTTAAGTCATGATGATGTATTGTATCTTCAGTATAATATGACGAGAATAGCTCTTTACCTTTTTGATGTTCTTCTCAAGTCTCATTATCCATTAAAAACATAAGACAAATTCCAGTTTATAAACATTCCACAAAATGCCAGAGTAGGACTTTACAAAAACAAGATTATCAAAAACTAGGAAATTATAAGAAACTATTATAGCCAAGAGGAGCCTAATGTGATACTATAAATGTAATGTACCACCCTGGGTGCATTCCTAGAATAGTAAAATGGCATTAAGTAAAGAATTAAAGAGATCTGAATAAAGTATGGAATTCAGTTAGCAATAGTAGTATTATCTCACAAAGTAAAATAAATGTACTCTATTAGTGCAAAACTACATTCTAAAGCATTCATCTTTTTCAAAAGCTATCTGAACAAAATCTTCAAATAGTTCACAAAAACAAAACTCAAATATTTCTATTTGAAATAATAGAAGTTATACAATGTCTGGTCTCAGATCACAATGGAATTAAACTAGAAATAAATAATAAGCTCTTACCTGGAAAGTCACAGACTACTTAAAGAGTACATAACACACTTAACAAATAACATTATATACAGAGAATAAATTTCAAGAGAACTGAAATATGTATTTTGAACTAGGTAAAATTGAAAATACACAGCTTATAAACATTTTGGGGATGCAGTGAAAGCATTGATTCAAGGGAAATTCACAGCATGGAATATATACTAGTAGAGAAGAAATATCTAAAATCAATCATCTAAGCCTCTCTAGTAGGAAATCAGAAAACAAAGAGCAAATTAAATTCAAATTAAGCAGAAGAAAATAAATAATAAGACTATAGCAAACAATCAATGAAACTGAAAGCAGAAAATCAAAAAAGATAAACAAAATCAAAAGCTAGTTCATTGAAAAGATCTCTAAATTGAGATGCCCATAACCAGGCAACCTAAGAAAAAAGGAGAAAGGATGCAAATTACTATCAGAAATGAAAAGTGGACATCACTACAGATATGGAAATAAAAAGGATAATAAAGAAATATTATGACTTTATGTTCACAAAATTGATAATCTAGATTGAATCATTCAATTATTTGAAAGACACAATCTACAAAACTCACACCAGAAGTAGGTGATCAGTATAGACCTATATTTATTAACTAAACCAATAAAAAGATAATAACTTTCCAAAACAAAAAGCTTAGCCCCAGTTAACTTGTGAATTCTGCCAAAAATGTAAGAAAGAAAGTATACCAACTTTTTTTACCTTATAAGATAACACAGGGAATACTTTATAAAATCAGCGTAAGCCTAATACCAAATCCAGACAAGGATATTATAAGAATTGAAAAATTTAGTCCAATAACTCTAGCAAATATAAATGCAAAATGTTGATAAAATGATAACGAATTGAATCTAATAACATATAAATGGATGTAATAATTCTTAGGTTATGTGAAAAGGCAAAAAAGCAAAAAACGCCCCACCCCTAAAAAAGTCAACATAATAATGAAAGAGCAAAAACTGGAATATTGACACTTTCCAACTTCAAGATTTACTATAATACTACAGTGGTGCTGGCTAAATAATAAACAAACAGATAAATGAAACAGAATAAGGAGTCTAATAATTGATTCATAAATATAGTCAACTGACCTCTGGCAAAAGAAACAAAGGCAGTACAAAGAAGTAAAGAAGATAGTTCTTCCAAACAATGGTGCTAGAACAACTTGACATCCACATGCTAAAAGGAAAAAAAAAGAATCTAGACACAAACCTTATCCTTCACAAAATTTAACTCAAAGTGAATCACAAACCTAAATGTAAAATTAAAAATCTACTTGACTATAACACAAGAGAAAATCTTGATGACTATGTATTTGATGGTCTCTTTAGATACAATACCAAAGGAAATATCCATGAAAGAAATGATTGATATGGTATTTATTAAAACTAAATATGTACGTTCTATAAAATACGGCAAAAGAGAATAAAACAAACCACAAACAGAAAATATTTTCAAAATATATCTCATAAAGAATAATAATCCAAATTATACAAAGAACGTTTAAAACTCATCAGTAAGAAAACAAACTACAATTTTAAAAAAGGTCAAAGAACTTAACAGACACATCATCAAAAAGATATACAGATGGCAAGTAATTATAAGAAATGATGTTCAGCATCATATGTTATAAAAGAAATTCAACTTAAGATAACAGTAACTGTTAGGCCACAGCATGGCCAAAATCCAGAACGATAATACCAAATGCTGTGAAAATCCAAAGCAAAGCAGCTTCTGCTACACTAGGATTGCAAACAGAGCGCCACTGGAAAACAATTTGGCTGTTTCTGACAAATTTGAACATATTCTTACCATATGCTCTATCAATTGTTCTCCTTGGAAATTACTCAAAGGACTTGAAAATATATCTGTACAAAAATTGGCACATGAATATTTGTGCAGATTTATTAATAATTTTCAAAACTTTGTAAATAAGATGCCCTTCAGTGGCACATTTAGACAGTGGACTATTATTTAGCATTAAAAAGAAATGAATTTTCTGAGAGTGGACATCTCATATAATCTCTTTTGTGTACCTAACCCAAAATACAAAAACACTAATTCACAGAAATATATTCATCCCTGGTTTAAATGCAGCATTATCTGCAATAGCCAAGAATTGGAAACTAAGTGTCCATCATCAGATGAATGGATACAGATGATGAAATATACATAATGGAAGACCACACAGCTCTGAAAAGGTGAAACCTGTCATTATGACAACATGGATAGAACTAAAGGGTATTATGCTAAGTAGGTCAGAAGGAGAAAGATAGATACCAGATTTGGCAATTTCATGGTAGACATGTTGCACTGGCGTTATTTGATGAATGGTGAACCTCTACATATGACTTACATTATTTTGTAAATCAAAATCATCTCAATAAATACTTTTTAAAAGGAAAGAAGAGAAATGAATTATATAAAGCCATGAAAACTTATGGAGGAGACTTAAAAAGTGTGTACAAGTGAAAGAAGTCAGTCTGAAATGCTACATACTGTATGATTCCAAGTACAGAATATTCCTGAAAAGGCAAAACTATGGAAAGACTAAAAAGATTAGTGGTTTCCAGAAATAGGAGGAAGGAAAGATGAACAGGTGAAGCACAGAGAATTTATATGCAAGTGAAACTATTATTCTACTGTAGTGGCAATAATAACTTATACATTTGTCTAAACTCATAGAATGTACAATTACAAGAACAAGCACTAATATGGACTGAGTATGAACTTTGGTTATGATGATGTGTCAATATAAATCCATCATCTGCAGTAAATGCACCATTACATGGCATGTTAATGGGGAAGTCTGTGTACGTGTGGGAGTAGAGAATATAAGGGAATCACCGTACTTTCTGCTAACTCTTGCTATAAATCTGATTGCTGAAAAAAAAATAAAGTCAATTAAACATATCAATGAGCAACAGAAATTTTGAGGTTAAAATCCACACAAATTTAACACAGAAGGAAAGAAAATACGGAGAATAATAATAAAGCTACAGGCAAAATAGAGAAGTTGGCTAATAAAGAAAATGGAACCTATTATTTTTAAAGGACTGGAAAAACAATTAGAAAATTACACAGGACATGAATCAGAATTAGAAAAACTCAGAAATTATGTGAGTAAACCTTAAAATAATTTAAAATTGAAGAAATTTTTTTTTTAATTAAAGAAATAAAAAGACTGTGGGAGAGGGAAAATATTCTTATTTTACTCTCCTGTATTCTCTAGTCAGGCCCTCCAAATTATACAGACAAATGATAGATTTAAAAGAGTAAAACAAACAGCAGTTTATGAACACATGTA
This sequence comes from Solenodon paradoxus, assembly GCA_004363575.1. Taxonomy (NCBI): domain Eukaryota; kingdom Metazoa; phylum Chordata; class Mammalia; order Eulipotyphla; family Solenodontidae; genus Solenodon; species Solenodon paradoxus. Next base: position 567,339 of record RJWH01000056.1, read on the forward strand.
TTGTGTACACCTGTGAGAGAACTCAGAGAAAAGTGATGAAAAGGGGTGCTTAGAACTTGGCACTTAAACAGCATCTACACAAAGAATAGTACATTTTGTGGATTAGTGACAAGAGAAAGGGAAAAGGTTTTAGGCTCCCAAAGACAGAAAATTGTGGGAAGGTAAAATATATCGAGGAAACTGCTAGAGTAAGTTTTGCCTGTGCAGATTCATCTCAGTGCCCACTTTCATCTTATTCGTGGTCATAAAACTTGCCCAGCGGAGACTGATGACAGCCCTAGTTTATCAGAAGTTTTTGCTTTTAGTCAGATGAGGAAAACTCTGAGACGTTTTTGTGTTTTGTTTTGTTTTGTCTTTTCTGCATCTGTTGATTCTCATCTACTACCAGCTAAAAGAATCATTATCTAAAGTGGCATCTTGGGGTGGAGTATTCTGTTCCCGATAAAACATAAAATTGGAGAGAAAGTGGCACATACTGAAATAGGTCAAAAGATAAAAGTCCTAAGATATGGATAACAGAAAAACTGAAGGGATTAACACAAAATAATATGCAAATTAAAATTCAAGTGAAATTTCCTGAAATTAAAAAAGTACATAGTGAAAGAGCATATATAGTATAAGGTATCATCTCATTGCTGTTTTAATTAACATTTCCCTGATAGCCAGCTAGTAGGAACATAATTTCATGCTCCTGTTAGCCATCTGCATATGCCTGCTCTTCTGTTGTTGAGTTTTATGAGTTCTTTGTATATTTTAGATATTAAGTCTTAGTCAGAAATATTGAATGAAAATATCTTTTCCCAGCTAATAGGTTTCCTTTTGTTTTCGGTGATGCTTTCTTTTGTTGTGAAGAAGCTCCTTAGTTTAATGTAGTTCCAGTTGTTAATTTTTCTTTTTGTTTCCCTTGATGGTGGAGTTGAGTCCCCAAAGGCTTCTCTATGACTAATGTCATAGAGCGTCTTTCCTATGTTGTCTTCTAAGAGCTTTATAGTTTCTGGTCTTATGTCCAAGTCTCTAATCCATTTTGAGTTAATTTTTTTTAATGGTTTAGAGAGTGGTCCAGCTTCATTCTTTTGCATGTTACTTCCAGTTTTCCCAACACCATTTTGTTGAAGAGTCTTTCCTTTTTGCATCAAATACTTATGACTCCTTTGTCATAGATTAAATAACTGTATGTAAGTGAGTCAGTTTCTGGTGATTCAGTTCTATACCACTTTTCTGTGTCTCTGTTATTATTCCATTACCATACCATTTTGATCACTGTTGCTTTATTATATAGTTCAAAGTCTGGAAGTATAATCCTTCCAGATTCCTTCTTTTTTTCAGGGTCTTTTGTTGTTCCACACAAATTTTAAGATTTTTTGTTCTGTTTCTTGGAAATAAGCCCATGGAATTTTAATGGAGATTGAATTAAACTTACGTATTGCTTTGGGTAAGATGACCATTTTAATGATATTGATTCTTCCAAGCCACAAGCAGGGGATGTCTTCCAATTTCTTTATTTCCTCCTCTATTTCTCTTAAGAAGGACTTGTAGTTTTCATTGTATAGATCTTTTACTTTCTTTGTTAGGTCTATGCCCAGGTATTTCATTAGTTTAACTTCTATTTTAAATGGTGTGATTTTGTTTTCTTCTATATGTTGTTTGCATGTACCAATGCAACAGGTTTTTGTGCACTGATTTTGTAAATTGCCACTTTCCTTTATTCATTGATGAGTTCTAGAAGTTTTTTGATAGAGTTTCTGGGATTTTTTATATGTATATATGCAATCATATATATATATATATATAATCATGTCATCTGCAAGTAATGAGATTTTTACTTCCTTTCTTCCAATTTGGATTACTTATTTATCCTTTCCTTGCCTCATTGCTCTGGCTAAGACCTCCAGTACAAAATTAAATAGCAGTGATGAGAGTGGACAACATTGCCTTGTACCTGAAATAAGAGGAAATACTTTCAATTTTTTGCCATTGACTATGATAATGGCTGTGTATTTTTCTTCTACAGCATTTATTCTATTGAGGTTTGAACCTTCTATTCCCTTTTCATGGAGGGTTTCTATCACAAATGGATGTTGGATCTTGTCAAAAGCTTTCCACTTCCTGAATGCAGCAGAAGATTGGATTATGCTTTTTAATCCATTCAGCCACTCTGCATCATTTGACTGATGAATTCAGTCCATTAACATTCACGGTGATTATTGATATATAACTCCTTTCATAAATTTTATAATTTGTCTTTTGTATGTTGATCCAGATGATGACTTTGTTCTTTTTCTCTTTTTAGGTTAGAGGGGTGCAGTTAAGTTTTGATTGATTTTGCCTTTTGTTTCTTCTTTGCTTTCTTCCTCGGGATGTATTTTGAGGTAACCCTGAAATTAACATTCAAACTTCTATGTTTACTACCTAATTTTTTAAAATCCTAGTAGTCTTCCACTCACTCTAAAGATCGACATTTTTGTTCTCTTCTCTTCCTTCCCACTTTTAATATTTGCTGTCAGATTGTTTTTCTGTGTCATTTGTTTATGCTTTACAGAGCATCCTTTAATATTTTTGCAAAGCTGGTTTTGTGGTGATGAACTCCTTCAAGTTTTGCTTGTCAGAAAATGTTTATTAGCTTTCCTTCTGTTCTAATTGATAATCTTGCTGGATATAGTACCCTATATTTAACATTCTTTTCTTTCAGCATTTGAATGTATTATGCCATTCCCTTCTGACTTGTAGAGCTTCATTTGAGAAGTCCACTGACAGTCTTTTGGGGACTCCTCGTATGTGACTCATTTTTCTCTGGCTGCTTTTAATAGTCTTTATTATGCATTTTTGATGTTTTGATGACACTCTGTCTAGGTGTTTTCTGTTTGGGTTTCTTTTATTAGGAACTCTGAGCTTCTTGGATCTGGAGACTTGCTTCATTCTTCAGATTTGGGAAGTTGTCATTTATTGCTTCTTCAAATATGGTTTCTGCCCCCTTTTCTCTCTCTTCCTCTGGGACCCCTATGATGTGAATGCAGTTCTGTTTGATGTTATCCCAGAGGTCTCAAATAGTGTCTTCGATTCTTTGAATTTTTTAAATCTCTTTGCTGGTTTGCTTGATTGGGTTCCTCTGTCCTGTCTTCCAGATCAATGATTCTATTGGAAGTTTCAGCCATCCTATTGTTGAGTCCCTCTATTGAGTTTTTTCATTCAGCCATCATGTCTCCTACCTGTTTGAGGTCTTGTTTTGATTCCTCTCTTTGTTTCCTGTTTTCAGTGGGTGGATATGCAGTGGGATGGATTTCCACACAATGGACCCCAGGCTCTGGCATGTAATGGTTGTATTAAGGGTTTGAACTTAGAATTTGTTTGGCTGATTTCCTCTTATGGCCACACCTAGAACAATTTCACTGCGTGGGCGCCAGCTCAGTTCCTGGTGTGCTGGCTCTCCTTTCACCGCCTCCCTAATCGCCCTCCATAGCTCTGTGTCTCAGCCCCGCTGGGCTTGCCTCTGGCAACTTCTGCAGCTGGTCCTAAATCCCTAGCCTCCACCCATTGTGGTTCGGAGACTCTCAAGCTCCTTCCCAAATCCAAATCTGCAGCTTAGCTGAGAACCCTGTCGGGTGCCCTCACCACTGTTAGTTGTCAGCTATTCTATTCTATCTCTAGCTGAAGTACCAGTCATCTCTTGGTGTTTGTCTCAGTAATATATATGTTTTTTTGTTGTTGTTTTTTTTTTTGGTGTCTGTGGGTAGCGACTCGAAAGTGCATCCTATCGAGTCACCATCCGGAAATCAATCTCCTCCTGGTTTGGTTTTTAATATATCCCGTATATCTTGCCTCAGACTCTAGGGCAATATGATTCTTGATAGGGTGAAATGAGTGCAGAAATTTCCTGCTCCCACTGGGTAAAAATCTCCAGAAAAGTCTCCCTATTTCTGGTCAAGCAACCATGAAGGAAGGCCCTGCAGAGCAGTATGTGAGGAAATTCTTGTTTCACAACAACAGCTCTCCTCCGGTGAGCCCCAGATATGAGAGGAAACTCCTTTGGTGCTGGAAGAGGTGAAACAACAGCCCTTCAGGCATCAACATTGTAGAGAAAGAGAAATTCATTTTGAACAGACTAACTGGTAAAGAGACCTCCTGTGTTCCAAAGACTGGAAAGGGAAAATTGTGATTTTTTTCCTCTTTTCTCATAATGATTTTCCTCAAACAAATCCAGTCATGAAAATTGTGTGATGGTCCTGGGAGGCTAAATCCATCAATCTGTGAATTGTGGTTCCACACCAGCGGTCACCACCAACTGCCAGTCAAGGAAGGTGAGACTGATATTAAAAGGATAAGGTTTTTATTCAAGGTACTGATCACCTGGGGTTTGGTGGGGGTGAGCAGGGCACCCCATGAGATCAGAGTCTGTCAAAAGAATTCACAGAGAGCCCTGTGGTCAGAATCACATGGCATTTATTAGAATTAGTAGCAGCACATTTAAACTCCCTGTGTGCTGGGAAAGTCCATTAAGAAAAGAGCTCACACCTTTGTGTGCCTGTAATGTGTATCTCATATATATCTGGGGGATGGAACTCCTCCCTGTCTGTGTAACCAGGGGCTGGAGCTCTGGAGATGGCTGGGAGAATTGCTAAGATCAGCAGCACTTCTTACAGTTAGTAAGGTAGACAGTGGCAGTAACTAGGGGGTGTGTCTTCAGACCCAGGTTATTGAGTCTTTGTATGTCTGTCTTCATTCATGCCTGTGTGGTAGTAACTTATTTCAGCAGTCTTAGATTTTGCCAGTTAATTTGCTTCCTATAAATTTGCAACCTACTCTATAGCTTTTAAGCTACTGCTGTCCCCACATAAGACTCCTGTCTAAAATAACCATCTCATTTCCCAAGTGGAGTGGGAATTTTTTTAAGGGGCAAGAAAAAAAGAGGAATGGGCCAAAGGCTTTTGGGAAGAGGAGAGAGTAGACTTGCAGTTTCAGAGACCCCAAGGACATACAAGAAAGGGACAAGCAATTACTCTGTTATTGTAGGGATGGTGTCAGGCTTGAGAAAGAAGGACTGGCTATACGCCCAGGGAAATTGCTCTGTCGTACTTGTAGGACTGGTGCCAGGCTGTGTCCAGCATCCATAGCTTCACTTTTGGTCTCACAACTTTGCTTCAGCATTGCTTTTTATTCTACCAGCAATAAGATTGAGTCTAAGAAAATTTTAAGAAAAAGAGAAAAGCTTGTTATTTTTGTTAACCATTGAATTTGTGAGCACTTCATAACCAGATCATCAGGAAAATGATTCCTTCAGGGCCCGAGAGTGTTAGGAAAATCAGACGTAGAAAAAAGTGGAGAAAATTTGTTCTTAAAGTCTATGAGTTATGAGGCTCTTCCCATGCTGAGTGTATGCAGAAATAAACCAAATCAACATAGCAAAAGCTTTGAGAACCTGCAGTATACAATAGGTCAGATTTCTTATTAGTCCCTGGAAGACTCCCCAAAAGCATTTTAAAGTCTTTGAAAGCTAGCCTAGCATTAGAACCACCCTCCACAGAAGGTGACTTCTGTCCTGAAGATAACTTGATTGATAGTGTATCAAACAAAAAAAGTTGAAATTCGTCAAAGGATTTTAACTTGACCTAGACTCCCATAATATTATATTCAAAATTCTCAGGATACAATCCAATATTACTAAGCAAAGAACCAAGGAAATATAAACATCCCTGAAGAGAAAAGATTATCAACATATATGAAATCTGAAATTATTCAGTTGTTAGAATTATCACACAAGTAATTTAAAGTAGTTTTTTTTTTTAATCCATGATCCGTAAAGTAAGATTAAACACTGATCCGGTTGAAAGATGCATTTAGGTCAGAAGCTTTGAATGAAGTTCAAGATGCCTCAGAAATTCATTTGATGTAAAGGAGTAATATCAGGGAAAAAAATATTAAAAAGGCAGAATAGACAGCCTTTTCCTCTACACAAACAGAAAAATCAAGCAAAAACTTCAAAGTCAACTTGGTCAAAACTTTGGAAAACAGTCAAATTCTTACAGCAGCCAAGTAATGCTGATTCAAGAAAAGTCAACTCTAAAAGATTACCAACATTCTGTGGCATTTTTATTTTCTTGCCTCAGTCCCTGACAAGCTCAATGATGATTTTGAAGATGAAGTAAGACCCTGGTACCTGGTTCCAGAAGCAGCAGAACTTGTTTGGGGATTACCTGAGCCACTGATACAAAGATTGTTTTTTTTTTCCCTTAGCTTGGAACTGCCCAAGGCAGAATATCAGCAGTCTCTTTAAAATTTTGTAAAACAAACAACCCATTGCCGCTGTTGCTGCTCTGCTACTGTCTCTTCTTTTTAAAGGAAAAGTGCATGCAGGAATGAAGACTAGCTGAGACAGGCAGGCAGCAAGAGAGAGGGTAAGGCACTATTTTTATTTAGATCATCTTGACTCTCCTCCCTCCCTCCAACCACTCCCAGGTCCTCCACATGAAAGTGTGTATGTGGACTCATTCAGCCGGCAGCAGCTGACCTAACTGTTAGTCCTCTAGGGCAAGCCAATCGTAGCTTCTTAAAGCAAGATATTGCAGTTAATGCATGCAATAGGCCAATAACCTGGGAGAGAAGAAAGCTGGGAGAGTTTTTCTGAGTAAAAAAAAGCATTTAAAACATTTATTTAGACTGGGGAACTTAGAAAACCATACATACTCCCAAGACAGAAGTATGTTCAGAAAAACCCTGAGAAGACTTTAAGCTTTTACTTTTATTTTTGCCTAATTTCTAAGCTGAATGCAAATAAGAACTAAAGGCTAAAGCTGTGTTACAAACCGGCTGGCTAAATATTGAGAAATACCAGACCAAATGGCTAATTTGCTTTGCTCCTCTCTCTCTCTCCCTCAACCCTTCCTTCCCTTTCTCCCTCCTCTTCCTTTAACTCCAAGCACAGAATATAGAATTTTAATGAAATGTTTTAGAACAATCACCAAATGAACAAATTGTGTAAAATTAGCTACAAGGAACAACAACAAAAAAACTCTAACAATTAAAAATAGATTTACCACTCATAATATTCAAATTTTCTAGCTGTCAAAATTTATGAAGCATGTATAAATAAACTTAATTCACATTATCAAATTCTTACAAAGCATCAATAGTTTAGGTGAGTTTTCCAAGTTTCCTTTTAATTTTTGACTTCTAGTTTTAGTGTTATTATATATATATATATATATATATATATATACCAAATATTCCACTATCCTTCCTTTCACCACTTTCTAAATTTAGCCTAGGATACTAACCAATATTCAAATTTTACTTTAATTGTAAAGTTAAAATGTACGTGTGTGTATTGTAAAAATATCATTACATGGCAAATTAATCAGTCACAGATTGACAAATAATCAGAAAAGATTTCTTGTGTTTCCATGTACATTAAATGTTAAAATTATACAAGCCTCAGGTAACCTGAACAGGGATTTATTACGCAACTCTATATTTGAATTAAAAAGTTTAAAACTGATCTGTTATTTATAGAATAGATATGCACATATATGTTCATGTGTATAAATCTTTAAGAATGCATCTTGCAACATAAAAATGTCAGTTTAAAAATATAAAGCAAAGGACAATTTGCACTTCAAAGACCATGCTATGTCTAGAAAATCAAAATTTGTAGGGTTCTCTCCCTGGAAAGCAAGGGTAAGAAAAGAAAGATAATTGCACTGCAATTCAAGTTCCAAAGCACAAAACTATCTAGAAAATCACAGTCATCATGTGCATGAATAAAATTTGCTATTACTCGGAGACTGTGATTAAAAAAAATAAAGTAATATCAGGGAGAATATTGAAGCTGACAGTCCAAATACAGAAAAAGTTAACTGATTCTCTAACCTCTTAGGAGATAGCATCAAGGTTGAAAATGTGTTCCTTTGGTTATTTTTCCTAGAGAAAATAGGAAAAGGAAAGATTCTGGGAGAATATAACTTTAAGGAAACCATGGAAATAAGCACTGGCCAATGTCTCTAGGGTCTAAAACCAATCAAGTCTAGCTTAATAAGAAACAGGCTTTAGAAAAATGTAATATTCTATCGACATTTTTTTTGCCATGAGACATCTGTGTTTTTGCTAGGAACAAATGCTTTTGTTATTTTAATCTAATAAGAGTGGTTTTGGTTTTGTTTTGTTTTGTTTTGTTTTTTTAAGCAAAGTTGCCTAGAAAGGAAAGGGCAAGATCCTGATATGTATGTTCTTCTCAGACCATTACTACCCAATTCTATAAGATTTAAACAGCTGGAGAGAGCAGGGAACAAAACCCGGAATGTTAGCAGTTTCATGGGCTTACAAAGTATTTATAGGAAAACAGAGTTTAAAGTTGCCCACTAATGTTCCTTTCTTGTGCACACGTTGGGCTCCACATTAAACCAATGCATGGCAAGATTGGATCCCAGCATTCAACAATATCTGTGATAAAGACTACAACTCAACAAAGAAATCAGGAAGAAGAAAATATTAACACAATGGAATGTCACTTCCATATTTTGTATGGTTAAAGCCAGCAAAGTATAAGGGTGGTGGTTAAATCAATATATATTAAACTAGGTTAATGTATGATGCTGGACAAGATACAAACCTTTTTTGAGTATTTATTCCTCCTGCAACATGACAATTTATGGATGCTGATTTTGTATTTCATGAAGTGAACACATTCTTTCAGTGCATAAGAGTCAACATGGGGCCATGCATTGGTGGCTCAGGTATTAAATCTGTCAGTCCAGTGTAGTGTAAATAAAAAATAAAACCCAAGGACCCAGGTTCGAGACCTGGGTGGGGATGGGAACGACCAACATGAGTAACTGAAAAATAACACTGCTTCTTCCTTTCTCTTCTTGACACCTACCTGCCTACTTGTCTTCATTCCTGCCTTCTTTCTCCCTCTAAAAATATTTAAAAGGCAACAGGAGGGAAAAAAAAAATCTCCCCCCCCACCAAAAAAAAAGAAAAAAAGAAACAACCAGATTGGGGAATGTGGTAAGGGGAGGAAATTGGATAATTGGATTACACATGCAAAAATGCAAATTTCTATCTTTAGCTCCAGATTTAACAGAATTTTTGGGTGAGTATTGAGGTGAAGTCTAAGAAACCACATTTTAAAAAAAAAATCCCTGATGATTTTTATACACACTAAGCAATGAGAATCACTAATATAGTTATACCACCTCTCTTCCCCTTCATATATATTTCTTTACAATTACAATTATTATTCGTTATCCTTTATAGAGTGGCCAGTCCTTTAAAGTGAAGGAACAGCCATTTAAAGAGTAGTGCTGGTTTGAATGATTTCCCCCTATTTCATGCATTCTATTTTTCACAGTTCCACAGCCTCAGTTCTTATAGTATGATGTTCTCTTTAATAATATGTTATTATTCAATGTCCATCAGAGACAGGATAGATTTGATTTGGGGCTATTGATAATTTTAGCAATAGGCACGTATCCAGCAGAGACCAATTTATCTTGAAGATGTGAAAAAAAATATAAAGAAATTTTACTGATGTCAGGGAAATTTAATCTCGTTGGAAGATTAAGTATTAACCCTTCAATCACTTTGATTTCTGGTAAACAACAGAGACAACATTTGCTGTGTTCTTTGTATTCCTTCATTTTTTGCATAGAGATTCCATCAAACCAAGGATTTGTTGTTCTGTTCCTTAATTATTACTGCATCAGCAAACGTTTACTGTTGTTTTTTATTGGATTTGGCCCATATCGCTAATGATATTTTTTTAATCTTTATATTACCCAACATTTATAATAGGTATCCTTAAAATATTTTCTCTTCTTTCTCTGTCCTTAAAAATCACATGCTGTCTAAACTCTCCCTAAATCTCATTAAATTATTGCAGTAGTTCCATAACTACTCAGCCAATATCATTTCTTCATACTTCAGAAAAGGTACATTTTGCTGAAGTACTTCTTTGTTCAAATCTCTTCAGTGATACCGTCAAATCAAATTATATCTAACCTCCTTATCTGAAGTACAAATTCTTTATAATCATGTCAGAACAGACTTTTGAATCATTTTTGAGAAGTTGACCTCCAAATAGCAAGGAATGAGTTCTGTAGCTAAATAAGTAAAAGCACATTTTTGGCATAATGGGTGGTTGATGTTTGGGGAAGTCAGTGTGGCCTGGAGGAAGAAGCACCCATCTAGAGATCTGTTTCCTTTCCTGTCATCTCATGACCCAGCTTTGCACCTGTGGAAAAGGCCCTTAGCCACATGGCACCTGCATTTCTTTGTCTTTAAAAGGTAGATAAATATACTAAAACCCAATATTCTCAAGTGGGTTGTAAGATAAAACATAATATTATAATTTTAAATGTGCTCAGTAGTCATAAGATATTGAATTAAACACTTTCTATCGTCCTTAAATAGGACACATTAAAATGATTGAATCTAAAACGATTTGCTGGAATATGTCTCAATTACTTAAAAAAATAAGTGTGGCTCACAAACTTGCTATATTTTCCTTACCTCTGTTCATGAAACTTACTATTCACTTCTTTAACTTGTCATCCTGTGATCATTGTAGAGTTATATACAATTTTTAGAAATAGCCTGAAGACTTTCCGTACAAACTTCTCTCAATGCCACCTACCCCAGTGGCAAGATATTGCATACCGCAGTATGATATTAAAATGAGGAAACTGATCATAAACTTTATTTATATTTCATTTGTGTGTTTAGCTGTACACAATTTTATCATGTGTAGATTTGTTCAATCACCACCACAGTGATATAAGACTTCTATGATTGCAATTTTCCACTGTTTCACTTTTATCACTATATCCAACTTCCCTTCCAACCTCTCCACCCACATTCTTAAGCCCTGACAGCAACTAATCCATATTCAATTTAAATTTTGTTATTTCAAGAATGCTATACAAATGGAGACATAAAACATGAAGCCTATGGAGCATAATTCTCTAGGGATTCATCCAAAAAGAAGCATGTGTCAATAATTCATTCCTTTCTATAGCTGAATAGTATGTCACGGTATTATGTACCACAGCATGTTTAACCATTTGTCCATTGCAGGACAACTGAGTTGGTTCTGGTTTGATACTGAGGACTGTTTTTTGTGTAAACACACTTCTCATTTCTCTAACCTAGATGTCCAAGAGTGAAAAAACGGGTTATATGATATTTACATGTTTTGTACTTAAACAGCCAAACAAATTGGGGTGCCTAGATTATTTACGTTCCTACTACCTATATGAATGATGTAGTTTCTTTGCATCCTAGTCAGCATTTTGTGTTGTCACTATTTTCTACCTTATCCATTTTGGTAGGTACATATATGTATATATATCATATATGTATATATAATATATATGTAATTTTGCTATTAATTTTTATTTCCCATTGTTATTGAGTTATTTTTCATATGTTTAATTATCATCTCTGTATCCTGTTTGGTAAAATATTCATATCTTTTATCATTTGAATTAGATTGTTAGGTAGGGGTTGCTAAATTCTGAGAAGTCCTTATAGAACCTACTTCCTAAATCCTTTGTTGAATATGTGATTTGCTGATATTTAATTCTAGCCTGCAGTTTATTTTTTCACCCTCCTAATAAGATCTTTCACAAAGCAAAATGTGCTCATTTTTGTGAGGTCCAGTTATTTTTTTCTCTTCTCTACATCATGCTTTTGGTTTCATGTCTAGGAATTATTTATCTAGCCATAAATCTCAGAGATTGTCTTTTATTATCTTTCCACAAGATTTATAAATTTATATCTAAATCTAATTTATAATTATGTATCTAAAGGAGCATACTTTGAATTTTTTGTATAAAATATGAGGTGTAGCTTATTTGCCATTGTTTTTAAGACTCATTCCTCTCTTGAATTTCCTTGTGCTTTTGTTAAATATGAGTTGTGTGGAGAATCTCTTTCTGGATTACCTAGGCTGTTGTGTTGATCCACGTATGGATTATTTACAGTATTATACTATCTTAATCATTGTGACTACATAGTTTGTCACAGTATCAAATATAATGACTCATTTCAGTTTTCTATTTTTAAATTGTTTTAACTATTTCAGGTATTTTGCTTTTCTAAATAAATTATAGAATAATATTTTGATATTTATAAAATCTTTGCATGAATTTCAATAAGAATTGTGTTAAACCTATATGTTAATTTAGTAAAAATTGACATTTTTACCATACTGAGTCTTCTAATCTATGAACATGGTATATATCTACAAATTTCCTTGAATTATTTTTGCGTTTGGTAAAATTGAGCATACAAGCTCGGAACATGTTTCGTTAGATTTATACCTAAGTATTTAATTTGTGTGCAATTGTAAGCAGTGTTTTATTTTTTATTTTAGTGACCATGTGTTACTTGATAGTGTATTGAAATAGCATTAATTTTTGTATGTTGACCTTGCATCCTCTGACCTTGTTATATTACTCTATAATTTTCTTTTTGTACTGTCCTTAGTTTTAGTATCACATTATATTGTCCTCATAAAATGAATTGGACAGTGTTGCCTCCTCTTCAATTCTCTGAAAGAGATTTTAAACTATTTATGTTAATTGTTCTTTAAATCCTTATGAAATTTTCTAGTGAACTGTTTGTTCACTGAAGTGTTTGTGGAGAAAGTTTTTAATTAAAATTTGGTGGTTTTGAGTGGTTCAGGTTATCTGTTCATTTTGATTAAGTTTTGGTAGTTTGTGATTTCAAGGAGTTGGTCAATTTCTTTTAAGTTGTTGAGCTTATAAAAATAAAATTGTTCACAGAATTCCCTTACTAAGCTTTTACTGGTTGCAGGATCTATAGTAATATCTTCTGTATTACTCCTAATGTTGTTTATGTGCACTTTCTCTTACTTTACCTTTAACAGTGTTACTAAATGTCTACAAATTTCATTGATATTTTTCAAAGAACCACTTTATGACGCTCTTGTTTTTCTGTTTTTAATTCCCTTGATTTAGTAACTCCCTATAATCCTTAACATGTTCTATTTTCCTCTTCATTTCATCTGTGTTAAATTCTCTTTGAATTTTCCATAGATTATTTAGAAGTTTTACTTAATCTTCACGTATCTGAAGATTTTCCTGTACATTTTTTGTTACTATTTTCTTTGATGCCATACTAATATTTGGCATTTACTCCAGTTTGGCTACAGGGTTACTGAAACCTTTGCAATTTCCTTGGTAGAGGACTGTCTTTTGTTATAATAATAGAGATTCTGGGTGAGATGAAAACTGGTCACTTAAAAGACCAAGCCATGATTAGAAGCTTGGAATTACCAGTTCCACTTCGATTCTCTTAGAAAGAGAGAAAGACCAAAGTGGAGTTAATGATCAGTCATGCAATGTAATGAAGTCTTCATAAAAATCTTAGAGTTCAGAGACCTCCAGTTTAGCTAACACAGCCACATTATTATTTTTCCTGTCACATATGACAAGTGATCTTTAGCGTACCTTGAATATTTTAATTATGTTTACTCCTGATTCTATTTAATTCTTCTGTGTCAACAGAGTCACATTATGTAAGTTTAGTATATAGATTCTGACAGCCCTCTCTATTTCTAGGGTATCATCATTGTAGGTAGATGAGTTCTTACGTTGTCAGCAAAAATGGGGTAGCTTATAGGTGAGTCTTCCAGGATTCTGTAGGGCCTCTGTGGTAAGTCAGTAGAGTCATTACTGCCAGCCTGAGTGTCCCCACCAAGACTCCTTTGGGATTCCACTTCACTGTTTTCTTGGTCAAAGAGCTGAAGCCATTCTTGTGTTCTTGGTTATAAGTTGCAAGACCCTTCTTAGACCATCACAGATAGAGATAAAAAGAAATATTATGCAACTCATCACAATATATGTTCTAAATTCCCTAACCAGTCGATACAAAACATGTCATATTTTAAAAACTTTATTAAAATAACATTTTATGACATTATATATGTATATATTTATATATATGTACATGTGTATATATACAATAGATCATATATAGCATTGTAAATTAAATCTATATCTACTAGTTTTTTTGACACCAAAATGCTAGCTTCCATCCTTCAACATAAAATTGAGACCTATAGCCTGATTTATCTATATCTCCTTATCATTTTCTTTCTATTTGTTCCTATAGTCTATTTTTGTTTTGCTTTGTTTATGCATTAGTTTTATTTATCCTCCACATCTGAGTGAAACTGAAGTGTTTGTCTTCCCCGTCTGATTTATTTAACTTAGTATAAATCCTCTAGACTTATACATGTTAATGAAGATGGCAGGATTTCATCTTTTTTTGTATCTGAGTAGTATTCTATTATGTATATATACACTATGTCTTCATTATCAGTCATCTGCTGTTAGACACTTAGGGTGTTCTCAACTCTTGGTGGTTGTGAATAATGCTTCAATGAACATCTAGGTACAGATAGTTCTTTGAGTAGTGTTTTGGACTCCTAACACTGTTTTCTATAATGGCTCTACCAATTTAAATAACACCAACAGTGTGCAAGGTTCCATTTTCTCCACATACTCACTAAAATTTGATTCTTCTCCTCTTACAACAGGCATTCTCAAAATATTGTTTTGATTTGCATTTCCCTTATAGTAAGAGATGTTAAACGTCTTTATTCATCATCTTTTATCTTCTTTGAGAAGTGTCTAGCCAGATTGGTTATTTTTTTTAGGACTTTATGTATTGGCTTTTTGGTTGTTGAGTATATGAGCTCTCTCTATATTTTGTGTTGGATATATGATATCTTCTTCAATTCAATACATTTCCTTTTTATTTTTACAGTAGTTTCTTTCACTCTGCTGAATATTTTTCAGTTTGATGTAGTTTATTTATTTTTACTTGTGTTTCTCTTGCCATTGAGTCAAATTCCTAGCTAGATCTTTAAGGCATATGTCAGGTAGTTTATTGACCACATTTTCTTCTCTGTATTTTATGGTTTCAGGACTATATTCAAGTCTTTAGCCAATTTCAAATTAATTTTATATAGTACAAGATACTGGTCTCATTTCCTTTTTTGCATGTGCCTGTCCTATAGTCCCAACATTATTTATTAAAGAAATTTTCTTTGTTTTCATGTATACTTGAATAACTTTTGCCATGTTATTTATGTGTGATTTATTTCTATGTTCTGAATTATGTTGCATTGATGTCTGTTCTGTTTTTAGTCCAATATCAGGCTATGGGTAATTATCACTTTGTAATACAGTTTTAAGTCAGAGAGTATAATAATTCATTTTTATTTGTTTCTCAGGATTATTTTTGTGATTCCAAATTTATGAAGTTTTCTTATATTTATATAAAGAATATCATTGGGATTTTGTTGGGAATTACATTAATTCTTAGGTATTATGGACATTTTAACAATGTCAGTTTTTTCAATATATAAGAATGGTGTATCTTTCCATTTCTTTGTGTCCACTTCTATTTCTTTTAACAATGCCGTAGTTTCCAGTGTACAGGTCTTTTACTTTCTTGGTTAAATATCTTTTAGGTATTTAACTATTTTGATTAATTAGAAATAGAATTATTTTTCCATTTATCTTTTTGCTAATTTGTTATTTGCAGATAGAGATACAAGAGATTTTTGTATGTTGATTTTGTATCCTACTTTACTGTATTTTTTAATTTTTCTAATAATTTTATTGAAGTGTTTGTGAGATGTATATATTATATTATAATATATTGTATAATAAAATATCATATTATGTATGTATACTATAATCTGTAAATAGTGATATTTTTTCTTCCTTTCCAATTTGAATACCATTTATTTGCTTTACATCTAATTTATCTGGCTAGAACATTCAATACTATGTTGAATAAAGTGATAAGTGGCCATGCTTGTCTTGTATCAGACCTTAGAGAAAAAGTTTTTAGTTTTTGCAACATTGAATATGACGTTAGCTATAGGATCATTGTATATGGACTTTATCATGTTGACATACATTTCTCCTACTCCTATTTTGTGAAGATTTTTGTTTATCAAAAATAGATATTGAATCTTATCAAATGCTTTTTATCACATCTAAGGAGATGATCATATGATTCTTTTATTCTTTTTGTTGATGTTCATATATGTATAATGTTTATTAACTTGTGAACATTATACTCACATTCCATCTCTGGAATAAATCACACTTGATCACAGTGTATGATTTTTTTTAATATTTCTGAACTTGTTTTTTTAGCATTTTGTTGAGGATTTTTCATTTATGTTTATCAGAGATATTCATCTATAGTTTCCTTTATTGTTGTTGTTTGCGATATCCGTGTGAGATTGTGTAGTCAAAGCAATGTTGACTTCAAAAACATGTGTTTGAGAGCTTTCCTTTCTCATCAGTTATTTTGGGAATCATTTGAGAGAATAGACATTAATCTGAAAATTTGGTAGAATTAACTGGTAAGACTAAATGAAGTGATCCTGAATTTGTGAAGAGGTGGCTTTTTCAAATTTTTTTCAAATGGCTTTTTCCAGTGTTTCATTCATGATTTGTCATATGAAATATCCTTTTCTTCCATAGTCTTTTTTTGATTAGAAATCTATTTAATCTAATGTAATTGTAGTTCTTGTTTTTAGAGTGCTATTTGCATCTTCACTTTTAGTCGGTGCTTATCTCTAAAACTGATTTTGGTCACTTGTAGATATATACTGTGCTTTGTTTTATTTTAACCCATGTAATTATTCTGTACCTTTTAATTGGTGAATTCAATCTTTTAGCATTTAGGGTAATTATCAATGATAGAGTTTGCTATTGTCATTTTATCTTTTGTTTTCTGGTTGTTTTACATATCCCTTGTTTCTTTTTTGTGTATGTCTGTCATTTTATTTCATTGAGTTTCTTTGTTGTTTTTTACTGTTTCTCCTTTCTTTAAGGTTTGTGTGTCTTTCCAGATTTTGTGTGTGTGTGTGTGTGATTACTGTGAGTTTGTATAGAACATCTCACAAATAATCTTTATTTTTTTCTGCTGATGTCCTCTTATCTTCATTTGCCAATAAATACTCTGTACATTTTGTTATCCCCATTAATAATTTATTGCCATAAATTATCTTTTTATACTGTTAAATAGTTGGCAATTGTAGTGTCCTTATCTTTAATTTCTTTTCTATTATCTTTATTTATTTACACTCTGTTAGAGATAGAATTACAACTTTCTGCTTCTATTTGTTGCCTTGTTCATTTATTGTGAATTTTTTTGATCTAGGTAGAAGAAATCCTTTCAATGTTCATGCAAGAGAGGCCTGGTAGTGGTATACTCCTTCAGTCTCTGTTGTCTAGGGAAGCTTTAATTTCTCCTTCATATATGAGGGATATCTTTGTGGGCTACTGTAAACTTGACTGGCAATTTCTATCTCTGAGTGTTATGAATATGTCGTTCCACCTCTCTTGACATATAGAATTTCTGCTAAGAGGTCTGATGATAGCCTGATATGATTTCCTTTAAATAGCATCTGTTTTTTTTTCCTTAGTTACTTTTAATAGTCTTTTAGTCATTAATATTTGACAGGTTTACTCTGGTGTGTCTTAGTGCAGGTTTATTTACATTTAGGTAACTAAATGTTCTGTGAGTTTCATGGATTTATTTATTCCATTTCTAGTCCTAGTTTGGGAGCTAGTTATTTGAATCACTCTCTGTTCCATTAAGCCCCTCTTCACCTTCTGAATACTTATCATCCTTTTGCTGTCCTAACCGTATTAGGAAAGGCAGCATATGGCTTTTGCTCATTTTTTTCTTTTATGTCGTTTTTATTTTTTTCTTCACATCCCATTTCCTTCTTCTACCTGAATCTTTTCTAGGTTTCTGTCTTTGAGCTTTTTAATTCATTCTTCCATCTTCCATTTGATTTGTTCTATTTCCAATGTTTTCTATAGTACTCATAGCAATTATTAAATTTCTCACAGCTTGATACTTTGCTAATTTTTCATTTATATCTTCCATCTCTTGTTATATACTCTTACTGCTAGTTACTTTTATTCCTGAGCTCACTGAGGTTTTTTTTCCTGAATTTTCTTGTATTTCTTTGAGCTTCCTCATGATAGCTTTTTTAAATTCTCTAATTAGATCATAATATTCCATTTCCTTAATTTTGGTATGTGGAGAACACTTTTGTGATGCCATGTCTAAGTTTTGTGTTGTTTCAATGTGTATTCTTCTGGGCCTTTGATATGTCTATTACTTCTTCATTTTTAAAAAATTTAGTAAGTTTTTTCTTTAATTCAGCAACTTTCAAATTAAATGCCTTTCTTTTTTCTCAAAGGTAGCATTATGATTTTAGTTTTTGGTCTCTACTTTTTGTTGATGCTATTATGGTAATAAGTGTGTGGTTCACCACCTGGGTATGGTATTCTGTTGTTCACAGGTATGTCTGTGGTAATGAGGGATACGGAGAGATCTAATCACCCCATGGTCATGCAGGAAGGAGGTATTGATTTGCCTGTGCTATACCTCTGCTTCCCCTTCTCCCTGTGGCCCTGAACCTGGGACTTAGTTATCAGCTTGTCAGTACACACTGGGCCACTGATTCTGATGCTGTGGGATGGGAGGAAGGGGGCTTAAGTTCCCCATGCTTTTCATGCCACCCTGCTTACTGGGTTCCTGGGCTCTCTTGACAAAGCGTAAACCTTTCCTTCACTAACTTGAGATTAACTTGGACTGAGAGAATTTAACTCTGGTGTCTCTACCTTTCCTCCTCTGGAGCATCATATTGGGCTAATATTCTAATAGTTATGTAGCAATATTTCATTGTGGTTTTAATTCATGTTTTCCTAATGGTTAATGATGTCAAACATCTTTCCATGTGTTCATTTGCTGTTTATATAGTCATTCATAATCATGCATTGTATTGATTTAATGTGTTTTAGTTTCCTTTAATATGGAATAATTTCTCAATTTTTCCTTATATTTCATGATGCTGAGATTGCTCTATATATTTTGGATTTGCTTTATTAGATGTATACAAGATTGCAGTTTTTCTGTCATCTTAGTATATATTACTGTGTATAGTTATACAGCTACTATCACTAACCCTAATTATGTCTTTTGTTTTAAAAACTATTTTGTCTGAGTTTAATATATATTTAGTTAGGTAGATAGGTGATAGAATTCTTTTGGCTACTATTTACCTTGTAGTGCTTTTCCATCTTTATATTTTCAGCATTTTTATATCCTATGCTTTCAATGTATCTTTTTTAACCATTTAAAAAATTTTATCATCACCGTCATTATTAGCAGCAGCAGTATTATTCTACATCTAGAAAACATTAGTTGGATTTTAAGCTATCGTTACCATTAGGTTTGCTCAGATAATGTTTTCCTAAATTTCAGTCTGTCCTAAAAACATTTTCCTTTTCATAGATACTATAGAAAAAAATAAAAACTAATAACAATGATTATGTCAAGCTTGTGAGATTAAAGAAATGATTCTTGTCAGAAGAACTAGCTGTAGCAGAAAAATATAGGCTTTGGATTCTGATAGACATGTATTCAAACTGACTTTGTCCCAATTAGCTCTGCAATTTAAAGAAGATCCTAAAATTATTTGTGGATCAAGTTCTTCACCAGGTAAACAATACCAGCTACTACAACTGTTAAGAATAAAATAGGACAGTGTCCATCTTTAAGACACAGTAAGAACTCACTATTACTTCTGTCCTCTTTATGATCAGCTATTTAATTTTCCCTTATGTATTTCTCTTTCCTACTACTGTTCATTATAGTGTTTTAATCTTTAATATTTGAATAGCCATTTATGTAAAGCTGGTGAGAGTAAACAACCATAGGCGGTGGTAGTCATTGGTTGTTATGGGAATGTTATTGATGAGATAGCACAAAAAGGAAAATCTTTATTTTTAAACTACAATTAATATAAATAATTTATTTTAATCACTGTAAAAATAAAATGCAAATATGAAATAGAAACTAATTAAAGACTAAGTATCAGGTCTATTCACAACCAAGAGAAATTGTTTGTTTTGTGAATGTAAGCTTCTCCATTTTAGATAAAATCTGCCTTCATTATATTCATTAGATACTGTCAATACATAATGTTCTTAAATTTCATTTCCTGGCACTCCAGAATAAAGATTCAGACCAGATCAATATTCACCTATTAGCCCTGTAGTCAATGTATAATGTCTTACTTGAGTTGATAAATAATTATCTAATAATTGTCTTTTAATAGATATTAAAAAAAATTTAAATTTGTCATTTTACTCATTGTTCTTTTCTACAGATAATGTTTGCCATAATAGACATAGCCTATTTTGACATAGAGCAGCATAATTTAAATTATCAAACTTGTATATTTTTATATTGCTAATGTATGTATACAGATAAGCATAGCATAGTCACAGTGGGTAAGTTCATGAAGTGAAAATATTACATGTTCAATTCACACTGATATTTTTTTACATGTGTGAGTTGAAGAAGTCATTTTCTCTTCAGGATTATTCGTAAGATAAATAAATAAATAAAAAGACTAGAAATACCACAAACTCGGTGCTCATACTATGAAAAACCCATGATCACATAGACTTACTGAGGAAAACAAAGATGCCACTGTGTTTTCCTATGTGCATTGACTGGCAGAATTGTTTAAACCACTATTTTTCTTACTTTATTTTCTTTTATATTTTTGTATTTATATAGGTAGGTAGGTCCACTTGCATTTATTTACTTTTGCCCAGCAAATAAATTTGAGTATGAGAGCCAATAAATTTGTATAGGTTCATCTGCATTCCCTAGCAATTACTTTAGTGTAATATTGTTTATGATCATATCTCTAGCCTTCTACTTACATGCTATGTGGTATTGAGCCAATTACTTTCCCTAAGCTTCCCCAACCTCATCTTTAGGCTGGAGATGATAATAATTTTGCCTTTCTCAGTCTCAAAAATAGTGTGTAGTGCGGAAGACTTTTATGAGGATTCTATGACTTGTGTAGAGTAATTAATGTCCTTTATGTAGGTGCCAGTCTCATATTTGCTATATATTTGCATACATTAAAATATTTTTCAAAACAATGTGATATTATTTCACCCAAGAAAATCAGTTTTAGCCTCTGTTCTTTTGATCCTTCTAGTGTCTAGATAATGATGGCAAAGAAAGCACCAGCACGCTACGGCAGAGTAGCTGAGGGACTGAGAGGCCTTCACATTCCAGGGTTGCATACTATGAATGCATGTTTGACGCATTC
Source organism: Solenodon paradoxus (assembly GCA_004363575.1). Classification (NCBI taxonomy): domain Eukaryota; kingdom Metazoa; phylum Chordata; class Mammalia; order Eulipotyphla; family Solenodontidae; genus Solenodon; species Solenodon paradoxus. The sequence continues at coordinate 588,535 of RJWH01000056.1, forward strand.
CATGGCTATGCTTTATGTTTTCTGGAAACGAATTTATAAGTATTTACTGTATAAATTAGGATACTGACTCATCTGTTCATATCAGAATATACACACATAAAGTAGACTATTATTGTTGACAATTTCTCCTTCAGCTTATCAGGACATTAAAATTAAAAGGCCCAACACTGCTTTGTGACCATGGCTACTACTGGCTCTGGAAAACTAGCATCAGTTCTTACTACTGCATTAAACAGTGAATTTCTCTAAGGGCTGCATAATTTCTCTCTTCAAAATAGAACCTCTCCTTGGATACTGGTAAACATTAGATATCTGGATCTTTACATTGTAAATCTTTGAAGAACTCACCTTGCAAAAACTCAAATCAAATTCTAATCACACTCATTATCTAGTTTGTTAATATGACAGTATTTTAGACATGATTCATTATAGTCATCTTATTATAAACATACCATTTTTCAGACTAAAGGTTGATTTTTTTCAGTTACCCTCAGCTGAGAGGATATTTTTATAAATGATTTTTTGACTTTTGAAATATTTTGGTAAACATTTAAACAGTATTTTCCCTTCTCTGATGAGTAACTTTATGATGTTGAGTTATTGTATGGTTTCTGTAGCAGAACTAAAGCAGGTGATTTCCTGGGAGTTAAGAGAATACCTAACACAGATGCCCATGTTTGTTCCTCATGGCGAAATGATCAGGTGTGTATTTTTAATGATAAGATACATAGACTGCAATAGTGACTTTAAAAAAATATGCAGTAGCTTGTGCTTCTCTGAAAGCATTCACATAGCTCCTTTTTTCTAGTTTATTGGACTGATCACCACTATTTCAGGTACCGACAAAACTTAATACATGAGACTAATTAATACTAGAGAACACTGTAAAATATGTCCCTTAAGAGGTTTACCCTTATATTAAACTGTACACTTGGTGAGAAATACAAATAGACTGCTAAGCAATCAAAAAATAAAGTATTAGATTAAGTAAAAACGTGTCGGAAGAAAAAATTCAGTTTAGAATCTTTGTATAAGTCATAGTAACACAGATCTTATATATGGCATTAAAGTCATAGATTTGTTTTAGTGGCAAATAAAAGATAAGAATCTTATACAAACTTTACATTGAATTTATCAGATGAAATTCCCTAGATATTAAGAATTTAGCCCACCAATAAAGTTGGTCTTTTCATTCACGCTTTTTTTTTTTGAATAATTAACACATTTTCAGCTTGAAATAACCCACATAGAATTATACTTTAAAGAGAATATGAACTACCCCCAGAACTCCCCATCAGAGTGCCAATGAGTGAGAAATGAGACACCAGGATGTTAAGCAATTTTCCTATTTTTCTCATGGTAAATCGACTCCACATAATTTCAAATCAGTTTTCTTTTAAAGAGAAGAAATCATAAATAGATTAAAAAAAAACATATTCTGGGAACCTAAGATCAGAGTCAGAGTTTTTCTAGAGAATTGAAGGGAATGAAATTAAGAGTGTGAGATATGGTTCAAAAAAATTTTGATGACCCTGTGAATATTTTAAGATCATAAGAAACTCCTAAAATCAGAAAATTTGTCCAAAACCCATTTAATTTATAGCTAAAATAATGTAACTGGGATCTCTACTTTTCAATCTTGCTATGCTTTACTCAACATTTGTGAAGTACTGGTGAGTAATTTTGCTCAGATGTTTTGCTAAAACTTTTGGCTGTCACTCAATTCCAAAACTGCAAGAATTGGCAATTTTATGAAATGATCTTCTGAAACTGCTGAGTTTTAAATTGAGGTTTTAATATAAGGAGATACAAGCTTCAGTTTCATAATGAAACTCAAGCAGCTCCTTTTAGTCCAAGTTTCACATGAACATAAAACCCAAAGACTAATGAAAACAAGCACTAAACTTGGGACATTAAATCCAAAGCTATAACCCTATTTTGGCTTCATAGCTATATCAATAACACACTTTTAATCTTATCATTGAAATCTAAATATCTGGAATGATGTGTGAAAAAATCACAAAATTCAGATGCAAATTGTCCATTATCAGAACTGTTTTTCTTCATGTCAAAGCCACAATAAAACCTGACTTCTGTCTATGTATTTTTGCGTTTATTCATCTGTAAACACTAGCATTGTCTATCTTTCAGGCACACGAATATGTTCTGGACATACAAACTTGAATAGAAACTTACTTGTTTTTAAATAGCTAAATCTGGCAGAAATGATCAAACAATGTGATATGTGTTATACTTTTAGGAATAGATAAGAATAAAATGTGAGTATATAAATTATACAAATTGAAGTAGATTGATGAGAAGCAAATGTTTTCCAGAGATTGACACTGAACACAATTTGAAGGAATAAATGGTAGGGAGGTAGGCTGAAAGGCAAGGAATTCCAGCACATATTTCAGGCAGAAGTAGTAGGAAGAATAAAGACATGGAAGCATGAAAGATGTAGAATTTAATTACAAGCGGTTAGGAATGTATTACAGAAGTCTATGTGGTACAGTTGCGGAGTACACAACTTGAAAGGTGAGGATAGGCCAGCTTGTGGAGTACTTTGTAAACTGAATTTAAATCCTACTTTGAAATATTATAGAAACATAGTAAAGAAATTTAAGCAGAAGGGAGACATGATCATAATTTATTTTTTTAGTGACTCTGATGATAATGTGGGAGGTGAAGGATTGAGGGTGGGAATGGAGGCAGGGAGGAGTTATAATGCTATTGTAGTAATATAAGTAGAAAGTCATTAATATAGGAACCAATATCATGTCAAGGGGAAATATAAGGAGCAAATGAATATGAAAATATTTAAAGAAAAGATTGGAGCACTTGGCATCTGATTGTGTGAGGAGAAGAGAAGTAGTCAAAGATACTAAGATAACCATTTGGCTCCAAGGATTGCATGAAAAAATATATAAAAAACAAATTTAGAAAATGAGAACGTTCATTTTTTCATGAATTGTGTGATTCACCTACAAAACATTAAATGGGAAATGTCTACTTAAAAAAATATGTTTCATTCTATAACCTGGAAAAAAAAATATTTGCATTTTTGCATGCAAATGTCACAAGAAATCTTGATACGTGAAATCACACAAACTCTGACTTCCTACTGAGAAAGTATAGATCTAGAAGAGAAAAAATGAACTTCGAGTGGATATTTAGTGGGCAAGTGAAGGAGGAAACATGGAATTCATGAGTGAATGTACTCAATATCACACACACACACACACACACACACACACACACACAAACACACACATGCAGAGCAGTGAGAAAAAGCTGAGAGTTGTATGTAAAACCAGTAGTTGATGAAATGGAGAAGAAAGGTCTACGAAGACAGTGGTAAGAGTGTTTTATTCATTCATTCACTCAGCAATACAATCATGTGTAATTAGTGTGAGCCAGCACATTCTAGCAGCAGAGATGCAGGGTGTGCAACACAGAAAATCTTTGCTCTCACAGTGCGAATTTCAGATCACGTTAGACATTAGCCTCCTAGAGCATTGCTAACTCAAGGTGAATAACTCTACCATGTTTATCTGGTTTCTTTGAATCAAAAGAACTTCCATAGCTCCACATGAGAGAATTTAAAAATTCATGGGTGTTGAATTGAGCAGTATCCCTAGCTCCATTCCAAGTTCACTCACCATCTGAAAACTTAAATTCTTATCCAGGTTTATAAACATAAAAACGCGTCATAAGAAATTATCATTACACATAGCTTTCAGGCACTTTTTCCTGAAGAGTGAATAGTGTGTCTTACTTTTTACATCATTATTTTTAGATGTAATGAAAAACAAAACAAAACAAAAAATTAAAAGGAAATTAAAAAGCAAAATGAAAGCAAAATCTAGATTAGGCATTGTTGCTTTCATTTTACTTAGATATTTAATTCTCTGGGAATTAATTCAACCTTGATATTAAGATAAAATTTATTTTGACTTTGGTTCAAAAAAATCTACATTTTGAAAGTATAGAAAGTACCAGATGGTCTAAAGAGTAGGATTAATTTAGTCATGAATATGCTGTCCTGTGGACCAATAAACAGATCCTCATGATACTCACTTTGTTCAGTTATTGGACTTTGTCCCTTTTGTGTGTCTAATGTGTGATAAATATAACATTGTTTTAAATAACATATTCCATTTATTTTAATATTTTGCTTTTTTGACACCTTCTTGCAGTCTAACCCAGAATGTAAGAGCAAAATGTGTTTTCCTCCTGAGATATATTTGTCTTACATGTGAAAGTGATTGAGCAAAGGAGGGTCTGCATGACACATTCTGAAATAGCATTTCAGAGCACCTTTCCAGTTGTCACCGTCTGTACCCTCCAGAAGTGTGGTTTCAATTTTGCTCTTGAAATATGAGTCAAACTATGTTACCAACACATATTTTTCCTTGTCATAACATTTCATTTGTTCCGTAGTCTGTAGAGAGTTTATAGGTTGCATCTTTTTCCTAGTCTTATTGAAACAGTATCTTCTTACTCTTTTAATTCATTTTTCAATAGAGAAGGCAAAATCAAATTCTGTGACCAATAAACAGAGCATCAATGCTAATTGTCAGCTCTGGTAATGAACAATGGCCAGGTGACACTTAAGAAAGGCGTGGACTTGGCTGCTCTGCTCCCTGCCTCTACTTTTGTAGACAATAGTGATCTGCCCCTTGCTCCCACCTCAGGAATTAATCAAGCATATCATGTATAGAGTTGCAACTGAAGCAATGATTCAATGGCCTGTGATTTAATCACTGTCTTTCCTGTTCCATTGCAATTTCGCAGATCTGGGTTAAAAAGTTCCATTGGAGATTCTTCATGTCTTCAATGGAAGATACCGAGGAAGCATAAGAAGCACCTTAGTTTTAGTGGCCTGGGTTTCACTAATTTTATTAAGAATGTAAACAATTCTCTAAAGTTAAGATATTGGTATTGATGTGCTTTCTTATGTCAAGCAAAATTCCAAGACACTATGCTGACTTTATTAGCAAAATAATTCTTTACTAGGGTTACAAAAGGAATTAACTCCATTAAGACGTATCCTTTTAAGCAGAAAAGGCAGGTACTAGGTCTTTTTGTTTTAGAAAAATGTCTATTATTTTGTTACAATAACATTTTTCATCATTTGCAAAATATAGTAAAGGACATAAAGAAAGCAAATACATCTCAATATCATATATGACTAAACAATAAAATCTGCCATATTTTGTAATGAAATCTAACCAGAGTAGATATCAGAGAAAGAAAGTAAACAGTAATATGTCATAGGAAAAATCTTTTTACTTTTACATAACGCATTGCATTTTGTATTGTAAATATGGTATCAGAAGTAAATCATCAAGCATTGATCTCAAGAGTAATAACCACATGTAGAAGCCTCTATACTGTTTAAAACAGGCAACAAAAGCACATGTGACAATCATTTGTATTTTTGATAAAAAGAACATACATAAAAAATGAGGAATTTGACTTAGTTTTCACTTGTGGTAAATAATACAAGGTTTCAGATGATTGGAGGTTGTTAGTAAAAGTTTGCAAAGGTTTGATGTGAGCTCCCATAGTTTAGAGCATTTCAAGATTCTTTGTAAAAGCACTCTGTCAAATATTGAACAAACCACACGTTTATCAACACTGATGATGTATATTTATGTACAGAAGAGGAAAGGACAGACTAGGAAAAGGAGGAGAAATGAGATATCTATCACAAATTCCTTCCAGCTTTGAGCCCAAAATAGTGTAAGAGGAGATCATCAGCAAAATATGAATAGCAATAATCTTCTAAAAAAATGAAAAAGAAACCAAGGGTAAAATGAACTGAATGAAAATGAAAATAGCTTGATATAGAAGAAAGTAGACACATTAAAATCAAGAGTAAAAATAATCAAATTGATGCCCCAGGTGCAAGGAAGGTAGAAAAATATTTTAGTGCTCTGAGAAACATTTGAGAGCTGAATTAAACAGGCTAAATTAATCTTTGAGCAATTTTCTTACTGGGGAAGATGGAATTCATTTTTTTAACCTTAGTGAATTTATTAAACTCCCCATGGGCAAAAAAAAAAGTCATTTACATTTTTTAAGTACAGAAAGATCTGTGGGTTTTCAAAGCAGCTTTATATAAGATATGAGTCATCATTACAAGTGTGTGAACAATCAGATTTTCAAAATCTTTCCAGTCTATATTTGTGGGTGAGTTTAGAAATCTTTGATACAAATTTCAGTATTCATGGCATTGCTTTCCCTGGCAAAGTAAATAAAATAAGAGAGGAAGGTCAAGTGAAATTTTAAAAGGTACTTTACTTATATTAAATATAATGCTAATAAGTAATGTATTTTATTAAATTCATATTAATTCATTTTATACAGAAATAGAAAGTATACTACATTGTTTCAAACTATGCACATGTGCACACACACACATACAAAAACACACATACACACACTGATTATTTAAAGTTCTTTTCTGTTTTTCCCAGTAATATTTCTGTATTTTTCAAATTAGACTATTAATTGAAATGTCAAATAAGTGATAAGAAAAATACTTTAAAATTAGAAATTTTAGACACCATACAACTCCTGAAGTTGATGGAGGATCATTCACAACTGATATTAATCTTCAGAATTTGGAAGTAAGATGTTATGCAGGTGATCACATTGTAGCAGAGTAATGCCTGCCTAGTAGATATACCAAGGAAATCAGGAGAATGCACAGGCAGCAGGGATAAGATCTTTATTGTACTCATGAGAGAGGGGTTCCAATGGTGGCAGATCTGGCATTCTTCCAGAAAGCTACCACACCACAGGTGGGGAGAGGGGCTCATTTATAGGGGTTATCAGCAGAGGGAGGGTAGTGAGCAGGCAGTAACAGCCACATTGGCAAGAAGAGCAAAATTCCAGTGCAGAACATCAGGGTTATAGTCAGTGAAGGCAGAAGCAGTTATGATCTCAGAAAATCCATCTATTACATTCAGGTCCATGTTCAGCATTGGCCAGTCCCCAAGCTCACTTTCAAGTTTGGGATGGGTCATGTTCTCACGCTCCCTAAAAAAGAAATTAGAATTCCAGCAATATATCAATAATTCATGGACTCTTGTTAGTCATAAAATACTTCCAAATTTATTAATTCCCTTTTCCCATTATCATAGATATATTTAAGCAATTGTTTAGTAAGAAACATTCAGCTTAATGGAATATACAAAAAGAACTGTAGCCCATAGAAAATATGAAAATTATGGAAAAGCCCATGATATCACAGCTAGGATCTGAATAATATAGCATTCAGATCGCCTGTTAAGGCCTTGTGTTAAAATTTCCATTTGAAAGACAACTTTTGTTCTAAAACTTATTTCTTAGGATACCAGTAAAAGGATCTGTATAAAGTATGAACATGAATTGTTAGTATTTAATTTACCACAATACTCAACATTAGCCCTGTAGAGCCCTTGGCATACACATTAAATAATAGCACTAGTTATAAGCTGATAGATGGAGACTACCTCTCTCCTACCTGCTCCTGTGCTGGTTCCCAAAAATATCAGTCTTAAACTTTTCCCTCAACACGTGAACATTCCTGCTCTCATTTTGCCTGATAACAGAGGATTAATTCAAAACAAGCAATATCTCTGTGTATATTGTTACTCTACAATTATTACTTGAAAAATAGAATACTTTTCTTCGCTTTCCCAGTTTATTGACCAATTTTCCTCAGGATTCTGAGTTCAGGTGCACCACTGTGTCTCAGCAGTGAGGTGCAAGCTAAATAAACCCAAGAAGCCAGACTAGAGACCCTGGGCCAAGAGAGGAGAAAATAAAAATAATTCAGAAAACAGATTTCCCAAATAATGTTGGACAAAAATTCCTATAAAATACACTAATTAGTAGCATGTATACGTGCATGTTTCTATGTATGTGTGTATTGTGTCTAACATATACTAAGGTTTCCTTCAAAATAACACTTTCGAATGACACCTCTTTACAGTCTACCACTACCCAAAGCTATTTCACAAAATACAGTTTGGATAGTCTTTCAACCCTATGATAGAATAATTTCTTATCTGTTAATCAGATAAAAGATTGAATGATTAAAAAGTAAAAGTTTTGAAAGCTTTCAGAAATGTAGGACATTGTATCTGTATTTTAATCTTTTTAACTGCCAAAACTTTCAGAAGCACAATGATTAAGTTAGGTGAATTATCAGTTTCTTATATGTATTAAGCAGAACATTTTGTATATATATTCAGTGATTTTATCTTACTCTAAAATTCATCACCTTACAACAATACTAATGTCATTTTCAGTTTTATAAAGTCTGTAAAAGATCATTTAATGTATATATATATATATTTACCTATATGTGTGTGTATAGATATATCTATATGCCAGAGTTCATATTTCTGAAATATCACCAATGCTAGTAATTTTAAGAAAAAACTAATGTTTCTATATTTTATGTAAAGTCATCTGATTTTATAGAGCATAAGCTAAAGAATTAAGACTGCATGAGACAAATAAAACTCACTCATAGGTTAGTTTGAGATCTCTGGGAACACAGTAATTGCTTCACATTTCACAAGTGGTTTACAGTTCTGTAAGAAGCAATTAGAAAGCAAGACCAGGAAAAGGTAGAAGTCAATTCATTGCAAGCCAAGGAGCTTATGATATACTTTCACTACATGAGAGGTGGTGCAGAACTACTAAATAGGGCATCTTTGTGGAAAGCTATGTAAACTCCCTTAGAATCATTATGTCTATTCATTACATCTGTGTGTGTGCATGTGTATTAGAAAGGCAATAAATATAGTGATAACAATTCCTTTTCAACTTCAACTTATGGTTGTTAAATCATTTATAGTCCGGATGACTTTTCCCATTGTGATGGTAACATACAAATTAGAATGTAGGAAGATAGGGAAAAGGGAAATTTTTGGACAACCTAGAGAACATGAACAAATTATTATAATCATACAGACTACTAAGACAATCGAGGAAAGGTATAAAATCTGAACAGATCTATCACCAGCAAGAAATACAAGAAATAAAAGTCTCTCAAAAATAAAAGCCCAGAACCAGAAATTCACCTACTTTTACCAAATATTCATAGAAGAATTCTCGAACACTTCTAAAAATTGAAGAACAAGGCATGTTTATAAATACAGTCTATGAAGTCAACATTATCCTGATATCAAAGGCAGAAAAGGATATCATACAAAGAAAGAAAATTAAAGATAAATATCTCTAATGAATATAGATGCAAAATGCCTCAACAATATATTAGCAAACCAAATTCAACAATACACTAAAGGATGTATCATAACTAAATGGGCTTTATTCCAGGGATGCAAAGATGGTTCAAGATTTGCAAATCTGCTAATATACCACATCAACAGAAAAAGGATAAAAACCATATAATTATATCGAAAGATGAGAAAAAAGCATTTGTCATGACTCAGAAACCAAATAGCATCAAAACTCTTAATGAAATGGGCATAACATAAACATATTCAACATAATAAAGGCAATGTATTATAAAACCACAATTGACATTATACTCAATGAGGAAAAACTAAGAGATTTTCCTCTAAGATCAGGAACAAAACAAGGTTTCCACTCTCAACATTTTACTATTCAGCATACTATTGAAAGTCTGAGCCAGAGTAAATTATTCAAGCAGAAGAAACTTTTAAAAATCCAAGCTGGAAAATAAATAAAACTATTGCTACTTACAGATGTCTTGATAATATACAAAGATAACCCTAAAGACTCCATCAAAAACTATTAGAATTAAGAAGCAAGTATATTAAAGAGACAGGCTAAAAATTAATACAGAAACACTCTGAATTTTCACATGGAAATAATTATATAGAAGAAAAAGAAGAATGTTTAAATCTCATTTTCTCATTTTGTTGGAACTACAAAAAGAATTAAATACTTTGTACTGAATTTAACAAAAGAGGTGAAAGACCTGTGCAATGAAAATTGGAAGACATTGTTAAATAAAATAGAAGATAAAAAGAGATGGAGAGATGTGCATGCTTGGGAATAATTCACATTGCTAATATGAACATCTTGCTGAAAGAAATATGTAGATACATTAAAAAATTTCATTGGCATTTTTCAAGAAAATATAACAAAAATTAGATCTGTATAGAACCAAAGAACAATATCCAAAGCAATCGTGTTAAAAAGAGCAAAAGTTAAGGTAGCATAGTACCAGATTTCAAACTATACCAGAAAGCAATAATCATCAAAGCAGTATGGTACTTTAATAAAAACACACGAACAAATGGAATAGAATTCAGTTTCCAGAAATAAACTCACATATAAGGTGAGTAAATCTTTGACAAAGGAGTCAAGAGTCTACAAGAGAGAAAGGAAATTTTTTCAACAAATAGAACTGGGGTAATTGGGCAGCCACATACAAATAAAACTAGAACACTCCTTAATGCCAAAAAAATTAACAAAATGGATCAAGAATTGGATACAAAGCCACTGACTATAAAATATATAAGAGAAAACATAGACAATACCTGCCATGACGACATATTTTTAGATGTCTTTAGGGACTCAACTCTACCCACAAAGGAAGCAAAACAAAATAAAACAAATGGAACAACACCAAACTAAGAAGCTCTGCATTGTAAAAGATACTACCACCAGAATGAAACAACAGACAGCTAAACGGGGGAAGATATTTGCACATTATACATTGGACAAGCTGTTAATATCTAAGATATTGAAGGGACTCACATAACTCAATAGTATGACAAAAATCTGATAACTCATTCCAAAAATTTGCAGGACTGAATAGACACATTTCCAATGACAATACAGATGGCTAACAGTCATGTGAAAAACAATGCCACCATCTCTTATTATTGGAGAAATGTATATCAAAAACATACCTGTGAGAATGACCTATGATGAAAAGATGAGAACTAGTAAGTATTGGAATACTGTTGGTGGGAGTGTAAATTGGTGCAATCACTTTGGAAAACTGCAGGGCAGTTACTTAAAATGTTTAAAATCAATATCCAACTAAAGAATATGGAAACACTATATTTTAATTTGAAAAGATTTTTGTACTCCTATCTTTACTGCAGCCATTTAGACTATCCAAGAAATGGAAACAACCTAAATGTCCATTAGCAGATGACAGGATAAAGGAGTTATATAGATAGATAGACACAGCTAGATAATCTCACAACGCAATGCTACTCAGTTATAAAAAAGAGATGAAATCTTACATGGAATTTGAGGTGATTATACAAAGTGAAATAAGTCAAAAGGAGAAGACAAATAACAGATGATCTCGTATATGTGAATATAAAGCAACGAAGCAAACGAATAGAAAAAAAAAAACTAAACAGAAGCTAACTCTTGGATACTGACAACAAAAAATCTGAATAAACACTTTCCCAAAAAAGTCATGCAGATGATCAACAGGTATAAGGAGAAATTCTCAGACTGGAAAGGGAGTGGAGGGTGGGAACAAAAAGCAGTGGGGTCAGTTGGTGGTGGCCACAGTTTGTTTTATATATATAATGTGAGAAGTGAATCTGCACATCTAAAACTTATCTTGTGTGTAAATCAAAGTTATCTCAAATATATATGTGAATATATATGAAGAAAAACTACAAATTCAATTTTTTACTTTCCTAAGTACTAGCTGATATTCCATGTTAAATTTGGGAAGAAATATTTATCTTTTGAAGAAAATGAAATATTTTCTCTTGCCTTTTGATTGTTTATGTTTGGAGATAATAATGCATTTTCATTGTGAACTCAGGAAATTCTCAATAAAATATATTCATTCTTGTGAGCAGATGGATAGGAAGATCAGCTCAAATGTAAACCATATTTTCACAAAAAAACTCACATTGCAGAAAATGAATATTTTCTTAAAAACTACTTGGCAAGTGTTCTGGAGGCTGTTACAACAGAGATGAAATTCCCTTTGAAAGTTCCAGATGTGATGACTCTGACCAGTCTATGCTAGAATAGCTACTTAAATAAGATTAAGTGTCCAAGTTCTATAATGAGTTTATGTAAAGTGATAGTAATTTCCTCTCAGATGTTATTCACATAGAAAAATAGATTGAACTTTGTGTAATGAGGCTGAATTCTAAATTTCTAGAGCGAATAATATTTGTCTTCAATGTACTTTTCATATCCAAGCAAAACTTGAGAAGGAAAATTCATTCAGAGCAGTTTTAGCTTGTCATTCTGCCAAATCGCAGCTTTTATATGGGGGGTTTATTGATGTCTTATGGGCTCAAGAACCACATGGAAAGGGATGATAAGTGTGTATTTTATAAGGTTTAATTGTTTACCCTCAGAATCCATTTGTTAAATTCCTAAACCTAGTAGCTCAAAAGGTGATTGTACTTGGAGACAGGATGTTTAAAGAAGTAATTAAGTTAAAATAAGGCCATTAGTGTAGACGCTAATCTAACTGGACTGACATAAAAAAGAGGAAATTTGGGCATCTGAGGAGACACTAGGGGTATGTACACAGAGAAAAGACTGTGAACACACAGCAAGAAGGCAGACATCTACAAGTCAATGAAAAAGGCCTCAGGAGAAGTCAGTCAGCAAACACCTTGATCTTTGACTTCTAGTCTTAGGAATACAGGAAAATAAATGTATGCTATTTATGTCACAAAGCTGAGGTATTTTATTATGGCAACACTAGCAAACTAATCCATATGCATTTGGCAGTTTGGTTACCAATAAGGAATCATGTTTCTGCATCTCTACTTTCACAATTGACTCTGCAGAGGGTGTGGATAAAGACTCAAGACTGTGGAACAAGTGGCTATGAAATACAATACTATGAAAGAATCAGGCATTGAATGTATCTACTGACATTTCTGCTTTTCTTAGAATTGCTATTGGTCACATTTTAGAAGTAAATGGTTATGGCAAGTGATGTTCTCATGTGAAATACTATTAGAATGAGATGATTTGTATTCCCCAAGAAAGTAAATAATCAGTCTGATAAAACTCTGGCAGAAGGAAATAACTCTAAGTAAATGAAACATCAGAAAACTCTAAGAGGTAAAAGGTTTTTTATTTTTCATTTTCCTGACTTAAAAGAGATGTCTGAAATGTATTTGTGTTATTTCTGAACTTCATTTGTAGTGACAATTTTAAAACACATTGTTCAACAGTATGTTACTAATTGAAAACATTATAATAGCTAATCTCCTGTACTACTCCATATTTTTGAAAGAATAAATAACAGGAAAAGGAGATTGAAAATTTGTTTTCAACTTTTTTATAATTTGTTATCAACTCCATTACAGCATAATTCATATTGAAAAGATGAATTCATTTTAAGTGAACAGCTTGATGAGTCTGACAGTTGGAACCATCACCACAATATAGTACAGGGTGATTCCATCAGCTTAGAAATTCCCCTTGTGCCACTTTCCAGTCAGTCTTACCAAACTCTGACATGATCAAAAACTGATATGCTATTAATTATAATTAGATTTAACATGTCTAGATTTTCAAGTACAGGGAATCATTCTATATATATTTTATAACTGACTTTTTACTTTTCATGTTTTTTATATCCACCCACATTGCTGCATATATAACTAGGTTGTTCCTTTTTATTGCTGAGTAATATCCTATTTTTTGATATTGCCACTTTTTTTTCATTATCCAGTTTATAGACTTTTTTGTTTGAGGGCTTTTATTAAATAAATTTTCTCTTTTATGAATAAAGGTACTATGAATATTATGTAAAATTTTAATGAGGGCTTGTATTTCTTTTCTCTTCAGTATATATCTGGAAGTTGAATTGTTAGATCATACGGAAAGTGTAAAGCTAACATTAAAGTAACCCCCAGTTTCCCAAAGTAAGTATATCATTTTACATTTCCACCAGAAATGTATGAAAGATTTAAAAAGTTAACATTTTCATTACTAAAGTTTTTCATTCAACCATTCTTGTTTGTAAGTAGTGAAATGTCAGTATGTCTTGACTTTGTATTTCTCTTGTGGATAATGATGCTGAGCATATTTTTATGTTTTTATTAGTCATTTGTACCTCAGCTTTTTGGAAGAACTGCTTAAATTTTTCCCCTAATTTATTGGATTGATTTTCTTCTTAGTATTGAGTTGTATGAATTATAAATGCAAGTTTTTGGTCAAATGTATGTATTCCACACATTTTCTTACATATTGCGATGTTTCTTTTCATTTTCTTACTAAAAATGCTCAAAGAATAAAAAGCTATAATTCTGATGCAATTCAGTTTATCATTTTACTATTTAATGGTTAATGTATTTTTATATCTTAAAAATGCCTAACTCAAGGCTATGAAGATTTTATCCTATATTTTATTTTAATGTTATATTTTGACTTGTGATTCCTTTCACATTAATTTATACATATGTCATGAGATAAGAGTAATGTTCTTTTATTCTCTTGTTCTAATATCACTTGTCTAAGAACATTATTTACCTGTTAAATGCATTGACATTCTTGGTCATAATCAATGTACCTTATAAGATGATATACTTCTGTAACTCATAGATTCTATCATTTATCTCTCAATTCTTGCCTAAATGCCACACTGTCATAATTACTGTCCCTTTAAAATTATTAAAAAAAATATTAAGCCACTTTAACCCCTCAATAATCCAAAATAGAGTAGTTGTAAGTTATCTAACCATATAAGAACTAATTCAGAAACATTATCCTCCAATTAAAGATATAGCTTTAATTTTATCTAAATTACCAATAAATAGAGAAATAATACCCATATTCATAAAATCCACTTCTAAAGCCAAGACTTATGTAGTCAAGTGCAAACTGCATAGAAAAGAGGATATGACAGTGTGGAGCCTAGATAAGGTATAATATAGAAAAATCATTCCATTTAGAAGAGTTCCATCCTTGGTGGGAAATAAATATACCTGAGTCCTGCAGTGAGAGTAGTGGCAATTGAAAAATCAAAATGAAGAAAATTTAAAGCTGATTTACAAGCTCAGTGCAAAAGATTTAACTTAAAAGCTAATAAGTGACATGGAGAAAAACCAAAAGAATGAAAAAGCAGTTTAAAAAGTGTAAATAATCATGGATAATGTGATAAAATAGAAAATAGATAATGCATATTATTAATGAAAAAATGAAGAAATTTATTTAAAATTAGCATATTAGAAAACCTCAAAATAAAAGAAGACAATTCTACATACTAAAAGACCACACTGTATACTTGAAAAAGCTGAAGTATCCTAATCAAATGATTAGACTTGAAAAAAAATAAAGATTAAGAAAAATATTTTAGGGATTCAAAACATGATAGAGCCATTGAAAACGAAAAAAAACCTGCTAACAAAATTTCTTCACAAAAAATAGAAAGCATTTTAAAGAAATTCTGTAAAACAAAGTGTTAATTCTGTATCAATCTAAGCTATTATTATTTACCAAAGAAAGTTTATTTGTTGACCACAGGCTTCCTAACAAATATGTATGAAGCAATACAAGAATGAAGCAACACTTTCAGAAATTCAATAAAAATATTAGCGTTGAGGACTTCATATTGAGAAAAGCTATTCTTCAAATGCAGTGCTATATAAAAGTAGTCATAAAATTGAAGGATCTCAGGAAATGCTTTATTCATTAGCTTATACTGTGAAATCACTAGCTGAGCTTTATTCAAATATTACTGAGAAACTTCTGAAAAAGATGAATGAATTTAATTACCTACAATTCTAAGAAAAAAAATATGAGACAAACAGGAAAATAATATGAAAATATTTTATATTCTGACAAAGTAAAATAATTTTAAATAAAAGGAGGAAAATATCAGTGTTTTCACTCATGCAGAATATGAAGAAACAAAGCAAATGAACACAGCACAACGAATATACTTTGAGACTTAGAAATCAAAACTGTGGATACCCGAGAGGGTGGAGGGGAGAAGGAAAGAGTGAGGAAGTATGGGTAGAAGGTATCAAAATGATGATGGAATTAGACTCTTGTGGCAGGTATGATATGGCATATAAATTGATAGAGATGGGAATCTATTTTCCTGAAATCTATATAAGCCAATAGTGCACATTGATAAATAAAATAAGTACAAATTTAAATCAATGTGTGCAAGAAAAAAAGAAAGGAAATAAAGTTAATTAATTGATTATTTTATAGATAAGAATTAGAAGTCAAAATAAAAAATAAAAGGTTGAAAACTAAGCAGTAGAAATACAAGAATCAAGTATAAATGCAACCAACTGCAATGAAACTCCAAACTTTTCTAATAACGAAATCTCTTTGTAAATAGTAAAATAGATATCAAAGAGAAAAGAATACAGTAATTATAATATTATAAATGCAGGAAATATAACAAAATAATGTTATGGGATTGAAACCTAATAGTCATATTAATAAATAGAAATCAATGTAATGCACTTTACCTGTGTTTTAATTGCACTGTTCATGTTTTACTATTGACTTTGAATCCTTTCGCAGATATGAGGTGTTCAAATACTTTCCTCCAGTCTACAGCTAGTCTTTTAATCATCTTCATAGAGTCTTTCATAAGGCAAGGTTTTTCCATTTCAATGAAATCCTATTTATCATTTCTATTATTATCTGAATTTGATGTCGTATATTAGAATTCTTCAACAAATTCTTAGTCTCAAAGATTTTTTCCTAGGTTATTAAAGGTTTCAAAATTTTGTTTTAATCTTTGATCCTTTTAGATTTAGTTTTTAATAAAATTAGATTGTGATGTTTAATCAAGATTTATTTTTTGTAATGAATAATTGTTTAGCCCCACTTTTAAAAAAAGACTTCTTCATTGAGTTGCTTTTACATCTTTGTCAACAGTCCAGTGAACATACATGGAACAATTTCTGGATTTTGAAAGTAATTAATATGTGTATGTATCTATACACACATGGGTATGGATACATTAAGTGCTTCCTCCTCTCTTTTCCTTCCTGCTTGTGTGCTACTGCCTTCACCCCTGCCTGGGGTTTTTCTTTAAAAAAGGAAAAAAGAATTTCTGACTTATCTATTTTATTTGTCAGTCTTTGCTGGAGTGTTGTCTATTTTATTGAACTTTTGAATGAAGGAAAATTGCCTCATAACACTATATAGGTTTAAAATATGCATAAAAATAAATCCACAGCTGTACATAATACATTAAGTTCACCACTGTTTCAGTTTTTTTCACCAAAAAATGAATCCCCTTTAATCATTTTGCCCAGTTGTCCTCCCCTTCCCTTCATGCAACCACAAAACTACTTTTTTGAATAAAAGTCTCTTGTCTGATTCTGTTCATTCGTTGGCTATTTTTGTTGTATTTAATTCACTTTTTTGATTTGTATCTCTATATATTATGTAAGAATAATATCTTAAATATGTCTTTTCTCCAACAATGTAGAAACTTTGCTTGTCTTTGCATCCTTGCCAGGATTGTTTCCAGTCCTTTGGAAAATAACCATTTTCACAGATGTAAAGTGAAAGAGGTAGACCATCTTTTCATGTATTTTTTGGTCATCAGTACACCTTCTTTGGAGAAGTGCCTATTAAGATCATTTGTCCAATTTTATTTGGATTGTTTTATTTTTACGAGCTCTTTATAGGTTTTAAATATTAAATGTTTGTTGACTTACGATGTGTAAATATCTTCTCCCATTCAGTAGGATGTCTTTTTCTTTTTATAAGAGTTTCTTTTGCTGTGCAGAGGTTTATAGTTTGATGTAATCCTGTTTTCTTATTTTGGATTTTATTTCCCTTACTGTTGGAACTGAGTCCCAAAGACATCTTATGTCAATATCAAGCAATGTTTTGTCAATGTATTTCATGGTTTCGGAACTTAACATGACTGTTTAATGCATTTTGAATCAATTTTTGTGTGTAGTATGAGGTCATGAACTATTTTCAACATTTTTCATATGGCTATCCATTTTGTCCAACATCATCTATTAAAGAGATTGTTCCTACTCTATCATAAACCCTTGATTCCACTGTGGTAAGTTAATTGCCCAAAA
Organism: Solenodon paradoxus; assembly: GCA_004363575.1. NCBI lineage: Eukaryota > Metazoa > Chordata > Mammalia > Eulipotyphla > Solenodontidae > Solenodon > Solenodon paradoxus. Next base: position 606,555 of record RJWH01000056.1, read on the forward strand.
TATGTAGGATTATTTTCAGGTTCTCTGTTCTATTCCTTTGATCTGCATGTCCATTTTTTTATTCCAATATCATGCTGATTTGATTACTTTTGCTTTGTTGTATCATTTGAAGTCAGGGAGCATAACATCTTCACTTTTGTTCTTTTTGCTCAGGTTTAATTTTACTATCCAAGATCTCCTGCAGTTTCAAATAAATTTCAAAATTTTTGTTCCATTTCTATGAAAAATGTATTTGGGATTTTGATGGGATTACACTAAATCTGTATATTGCTTTAAACAATACAGTCATTTTAGCTATGTTAATTCTTTCAGTCCATGAACGTGGCATTTCTTTACATTTACTTTTGTTATCCTCTTTTTTAAAATGTCTCACAGTTTTCAAGTATAGATCTTTTTCCTCTTCTTTTGTTAAGTTTATTCTGAGGTATTTCATTCTTTTTGATGCAATTATAAATAGTACTGTTTTCCCGAGTTCTCTTTCTGTTAGTTATTTGTACATAGAAATAAACCATTTTAATATTAATTTTCTATCCTGCAATTTTACTGTATTTGTTTATTGTTTCTAGCAACTTTTGTCTGGACTCTTTGAGTTCACTCTATACATTATCATGTCATCTGCAAATAATGACAACTTCATTTATTCCTTTCCAATTTGGATGACTTCTATGTCTATTTCCTGTCTAATTGCACTGGTCAGGACTTACAACACTATATTAAACAGTAGTGGTAAGAGCGGGCACACTTGCTTTGTTCCTGAGCTGAGAGGAAAAGGTTTAATTTTCTCTCTGTTAAATATGTTGGCTGTGTATTTATCATCTATAAAATTCATTATGTTGAAATACATTCTGTATATACCAATTTTGTAAGTTTTCTTTAGTAATACTTTGATTCCTGCCATCTTCTCCTTAACTGTGTTTTTCAGTTCATCAGCCTGTTTTGCTGAGTCCTCTGATAGCTCTTTGAACTGCTTTTCTTATCTTTTAGCACTTTGACTTTATTTTAAAATTGCAATATTGAATTCTTTACCTATTAAAAAGAAACAATTGTCCTTGTCCTTAAAATTGGTTTCTGATGAAATGTCACCCCCTTGTGCTGCCATTATACCATGAGATTTCTAAATATACTAAGCTGCTGTCTTACCTGCAAGGCAGAGTAGAATTTTGTTGTTGAGCTGTTTATTTATTTATTTTTGTCTTATATGCATTGACAGTCTGGTTTTTGTTTTATATTTTTGACCCTTACGGGCTTCCATAGTATGACTCTTGCTGAATCAGGGAGGTGAAAGATAACTGTTGGGATGTGGAGAGGAACACAGGGAAGGAGTGGAAAGTAACTGCTATTGTGTACTGCAGGAGTTGGGTTAGCCCATTCCTGCTTGTATCATCAGGGTTGGTCCTCTTGTCAGTTTCCCAAACGGGATCCATTATTCTATCCACTGTGATGATAGAATCCTTTCTATTGGAGTACTGGTTCTAAGGGGTGGAGGAAGAGGAGTGTAGTTCTTTTCCTTGAGCTCTTTGCTGAGCTTGCAGCCATTATGGGGACCAGGGTCTCAAGATGAACCATTTCTCTTTTTGCTTCTTTCTAGCCAAGCACATGTGCCATCAGCAATCTTTGCTTCTCTCCCTCTGGAGTCAAGATTAGGTCTGCTGCACTGTTAGTTGGTCCTACTGGATGTCTCGTATTTGTTGTCCTGGCTCATTGCCATCCTACTAATACTACCAGACATGTCCCTCCAGACCCACCTTTTGATACTCAGAGGCATGCAGTTCATCTGAGAATGCCCTCAGAGTATTTGCTGAGGTGCTGTGGAGCTCCCTGCTGGCATTGCTTCTGAAAAAAAATGTTCCTTGTGGTCTTCAGGCATGAAGTGGGGAAGGTCCTTAATCCCACCATTTTAACCCTAATTACTGAGAAACTGGCCATTTATTTTTAATTTCATTCATTTCTTCTCTGTTTCCCTCAACTATGGGTTTACTTTTCTCTTATTTTCTAGGTTTTTGAAGTGGGATTGTTAATTTGAAACATTTCCTTTGTCTCTGTATTTAGTCCTACAAATTTCCATTTTAGCACTCATCTAGTACTTTTCTACAATTTTTAATATTTAACTTTTTATAATAAAGTTCAATTATGGTGCAGAAAAATTAAGTGAATAACTTTCTCTGAAAAGATCTATTGACTCTGTAGACTGAAATTAATTTGTGTGCAGAGGACTGGTAAATTAAGTTACCCTATTCTCTCTTGAAAATGACAAAAAGGCCACTTTCCAGTCTGGTTGTACAGATGCATGTGCCCCAAATGACTGAGAATAAATACAAGAGAGGCAAAAGCTGTAAAGCTAAGGCCATGCAATAGGCTCTAAGAGAAAGTCTCGGTGGTAACAGGGAAGTCTTGGCTGGAATTTGAAGTTCTTTTCAGCCATCCTGTCCTTTTGCTGCGTGTTTAAAGTTGTGCATGAACTAAAGGTAATTGAAATTTCCTTTATTGTCAATTGGTGCTTCTCTGTGCAGTTCATCCACTTCCTCCTCTATATACCTATCTCCCAAAATTGTCAACAGCTCTCTTAGGTACTCTTCCTGCATTGTGCCAGTTGTTTCTTCATCAAAGCAAGCAAAAGCATTTCTGATGATACCTTCTGGACATGTGCCCTTTTACTTTTTCACCAAACATTGTGAAAAACATGGTAAAATTTATGATACCTGGAGCCTCATTCATTGTGGCATCCAGGTGCTCATCAGTTGGATTTTTCTCCAGAGAGGCAAGCATATCATGCAAATGTTCATTTCTTGTCAATGAAACCATCTCCGTTCTGATCAGTCATGTTGAAGTCCTCTTTGAACTCCTGAGTCTGCTATTGGTCAAACATCACAAACACGTTAGTTGTTGCCTGCGAGGGATGCTTCTTGGTTGTCTTAGTCTTTCTCCTTTTGTTTGACATGGTGGCAGTTAATTCCTCTTACAATGTCAGTTGTCCCCCACCGCCTTCCTGCTGGCAGATGGTTTAGTCTGTCCTATGTGTCTGCCCATCCACCTATATGTTTGACTTATTTTCACTAACTTCAATGTATTTCTTTCTTTCAAAACTTCCTCTTTGACTGATAGATTATTTAAAGTGCACTGCTATCCTTTCAAGCATTTGGACATTTTTCTCTATTTTTGATTTCTACTTTTATTCTATTGTGATTAAGTAACACACTATTTTGAATTCTTTTAAATTCTGCTAAAGCATGTCTTATGACCAGGATAGTATTTGTCTTGGTATAGGTTATATTGGTACATTAAAATAATGTACATTTTGCTGTCATTTGATAGAATGACATATATATTGATTAAATCCTATTGGTTGATGGTTTTATTGAATTATACTTGATGAGTTTCTGTTCAGTTGTTTATCAGTTGTTGAGATAGAGTTATTGAAATCCCAACTATAATTGTAGATTTGTCTTTCTCCTTTTAGTTTCATTAGTTTTTGTTTCACATGCATTGTAGCTCACCTTTTTAGTATATACAGATTTAGGATTCCTGTGTCTTCTTGGTGAATTGACCTATCGTTTTTATGTCTTTATACAATGATCTTCTCTCTCTCTCAGGTAACATTCCTTGTCATGAAGTCCACTCGATATGATATAATTGATTAGTATTCATATAGTATATCTTTTTTCATCCTTTCACTTTGAACCTATCTATATTATTATATTTAAAGTGAGTTTCTATAGACAATTTTCAGTTTGTTTTCTTTTTCATTTATTTTTGAATCTACTTCTGCTTATCATCACTAAGCTCCCTATAATGTCTTCACTGGTACACTCAGACTCTTTATATTTTATGTAAGTAGTGATATATTGAGACTTAATTTAGAATTGTAATTTTTGCTTCTGTTTTCTCTGTCATTTCTGTTTCTCTTTGCATCTTGTCATGGACTTGAATTTTTTTTTTGAATTTTGTTTTCCTTATCTATATTGTTTCTAAGTGTTTCTATTTTTGTAATTATATTAGTAGTCACTCCAGGTATATTATAAATGCATAACTTATCACAATCTACTAAAGACTGAAGATGGTTTTAAAATTCATGTTAATTCAAACATCTATATCAACTCACTGTTGGCATCTAATGATGTCTTTATTCCTTTAAGATCATCCAGGTTCTTAGCATAGTGATTTTTTTATTGAAGCTTGAACGTTTTGAGTAATATACTATGAAACTTTGGGTCTTACATAAATAATGTGTTTCAGCAGGTTCCTTCTGACACAACTCCAGTGGGAGAAGGAGAACCATCTTATTACATTATTTGGTGTTGTAAGTCCAGGATTTCCAGTAAACCTCTATTGAGAGCTGAAAGTGTGAAGCTTCTTGTTATTGCTAGATACAGGAGGAAATACAAGCTCCCCAAATGATCTCCACTGACACTGAGGAGAACTGACTTCATTATCTCTCAGTGGTGAAAAATATAATTCTCCATGACACCACTCTGACACCACTCCATCAAGTATGGATAAATGTCACACTGCCACATCATCTACAATATTAATTTGTCATTGCCACCCACAGGGATCAAGATCCTGTTTCCCTGCTCATCATCTGACACATACCTAGCAAAGTGTGGGGGAACCTCTTTACATCTCCATACACATCACTTTGGCTTTGATGGTACATATTGGAGTGAGCCACAGATTCACTGTGGTCTCTGGCTGGAGTAGAACAATTATTATCTCGAAGTTTTCTGCCTTTGCATGGCCCTCTGGGTAGAGATAACAGGTTTTCTGTAGAGAAAGCAGGTTTTCTTGGGACATTTGTACATGTTCCCATTGGAATTATCAGTTGGTTGACTTTTCCAAAGCACAGTATGGAATGAATGAATCAACAGCAGTAACAACAACAAAAGGTTATTTAACATCACTATGCCATCCCTTGAGTCTTAAATTCCTTATCCAGTCTGCCTTCTCTCCATTTATTCAGTCTTTTTATGTCTTCAAATAGAAAATATCCAGGGGTTCTACTGCACTTTGCAGAAAGAATACACAAAGTATGCTTATTCCATCTGTCTCTCTCAATGTCTTTACTCCAAGCAACTGTTCTCACTAAGAACCTAATAGCCTTAATCAAATTTACTTTCTTGGGACACATTTTTTTCATCTACTGCAGACACAATTAAATTAGCTCGACATTGGTAGATCATTTTCCTTGCTTAGTTAACAAATGAGCTCCTCAGAAATTTATTTTCATTTAAGCCTTATTCATATGTTAAGATTTTTTAAAAGAAATATTGCTTTGATGAAATATTCTATTTTAAAATTTCTAATGTTTCTGAAAGTTACTGCTTTGTGAAAGGAACTATTGTAATGAGTACTTGGTCTAGTAATGTTGATGCTTACACTGTTAGTTTACCACAGCTACAATGTCACTGCATAATAAACATAATGTTTTACCATCTAATTGGATAACAAAGCAAATCACCCTTTTACTCTCCCTTAAAAATACAATATTCAAAATAATTATTCTGACTCTGACATGGTGAGCAGGCACTGGTAATAAAAAAATTAAAAATTTAATGTCATAACATAGTAATAGGCATGACATTCAAAATAAGATGGTGTTATAACTGGGTTGTAGTAATCTGTAGTATGCCAAACGACAATGGTAAACAAAGAGAATATGACACAGTTCTCATCACAACAACTAAGAGATATTTTTACAGTTCAAAAGCAGTCTTAGACAATATAATAAAATGAGTATGTGTCTGCTACAAAAAAATGTATTTACCAATACTGTAACCCTATACCAGAAGGAAAGAAACTACACACAAAAATGTACGTATAATATATGACATCCCATATATAAAATTAATGGGCAGGCAGATATAATTTGTAGTGGAACATTGTAATTGTGCTTTCCTTTAGTGAATATAATGGAAAAATAATTGATTACAGAAGGGCTTGAGGCACATCCTGATGAATTAGTGGTTGGATCAATAGCCTCTGAAGGAGACAGGCCACACACTCCTGGATTCAAGTGCCTAGTACGGGGATGATAGGGAGGGGGAACCAATGAAAATCTAAAAGAGCAAAAATCCTTGTCTCTCTTCCTGCCTGCCTGCTCACCTTCATTCCTGCCCACACCTTTCCTTTAAAAAAAAAAGAAAGACATTTGAAGGAAGTTTCTCAGGTACAGACACCTTTATATCTTGATTAGGCTATTGGTTATGTGGGTATATACAGTAATCAAATCACCAAATTGTTCACTTGAATCCAGGCAAGTTATTATATAATTATACTTCAATAAAATATTAAAATACAATGATAAAGCTTATTATTTACAAGTAGGGCAATGACATAGGCTGTATATTAAACAACAGGATTGTTATCAATGACAAATTTATTGAGGTTGTTAGTTATGCTATGGTAATATAGGAGAATTCTCTTGTTCTTAGAAGATATATCTGAAACACTTAGGAGTACATTGTCATGATGCTTATAACTACTTCTGAAATAGTTCAGACAAAAATATGTTTGTGTGAAAAAGAAAGAACAAATGTTTCTCAAGTTAATAATTGGTCATTTTTGGTAAAGTTCATGGGTGTTAGTTATATTATTCTTGCAACATTTTTATAAGCTTAAAATGCTTTAGTCATATGTTGGTGAAAAACATACCTAGTTACGTACATATTCAAGGCAATAATGAGTTGAGTATCCCCTTTGAAAGCCAGTATCTGCCAGTCCTTATGGGAGATGTGTAATAAATCTGAGAAGTACAGTTACCTATGCTTGTCACAGAAACTTGAGGTAAGAAATTTATCAGCAATCCTTGCCAAAATGCACTCATCAATATAAATGTACAGATATATCAATAAGTTAAGATATATTGCTCTTTCTTTGGGTTGAATTTTCTAAAAACAGAGCTTTATAAATTACACAGAAATCAGTATTTGTAATTAGGTAATGTTTTGATGTGGACAGAAGAGCCTGTATTGCTATTAAATATTTTAAAAAAACAACAACAAACTACCACAGTATCTAAAACTAGACAACCAAATTCAACCCCAAAATGATTTATATTCTTACTTTGAATTCTAGTAGTAACTTTTCCTGGGATAGGTCAAATGTTCAATAAGCAAATACATCTCAGATGTTTTCATGTCCAAGAAATGATCATATTATCTATATAGCTAACATTGAAATTAATCATGTTATTATATTTCTTTGTTACATTATATTTTTATTTACCTCTTGGATTAAGAAAACATTTTTATTTTGCCTTGGTCCTCTATACCTGTGGTATACTCCTTTCCCAGAGATTTTCATATGACAGATCTCTAAAGTAATGCTTTTTGATTTACCAGAAAATATAGCAGCACCATTATGACTTTGTGAAACATTTGTCAGAGCAATGTCAGACAACCTCTCCATTTTTATAAGGTTGTTATTAGAAGTTTCATTGTAAAGGAATGAGACTGTAAAAAAGAAAACTGAAAATGCTTATGCTATAAAGTTGTTTGTATTTAAAAATAATATAAAAGATAGGATATCAGAATCATATAATTAGGTAAGATGATACCCTAAGGTAGGACAGTACATCACCACGTTTTCTTTAAAACATATAATTAGCTAACAAAAGAAGAATATTCATATAATAAAATTTTACAATACATTATTATCCAATTCTACTCTTTCTATTTGAGATAAATTTTTTAAATCTAGACAATAATGATAGATTTAGAGAACAAAAAGTAAGCCAATATTAGGGAAAACATACTCCACAAGAGAGAACAGCCCATTGTAGATTAACTGTTGAGTTAATACGAAAATGTCCTAACTTTTAAGAAAGACTAATTTCATTAACCTCATGTTGATACCTGTCCTAAACAACTGACTACTTCTCAATACTTATAATCTTGTAGTTATTACATGTATTAGCTTAGCAGGCATAAGCATCACAGGTGACTATTACCATGAAAACAAAAATGTCAGAATCAATTATACCAGTTATAAGCAACAACCCATTTATCAAGATATTTAAAAAATTTAACACTTATTCAATATTTTTCTCTTTCTCCAGCATTATTTGACTAAACAAATATCTGGAAGCAAATGGAAATTATACATGCATTTATATAGCTCCTTACTATCAAGTCGTCAGCAATGCTGTCCTGGAGAACACACCTTAGAAAATAATTCCAAGACTACGTGTTTGCTTGACTCTGTACTTGAAGAAATAGTCAACTGGCAGTGTAGAATCATTACTGCTGCTCTCACAGATGAGTGTATTCTCCAGATTAGAACATCATTAATGATCTATTAACATCTGGCCTAATGTTTCTCACTGAGATTTTAGGAACTTCCTCTTGGTCAAGCTAATATCTTATCTCTCTTTACTCTCAACTCTCCTCAATTAAAGACACCTTTTGCCTTTAATTCATCATTTCTCAGCCAGAATTTTGGGGTATTTGGTGTCCAGTAAAGATTCTTTAGGTTAACGTACCTGGACCTAACTAGAGAAAGGAGAGTACATTTGCCTAAGCTCATCAAAAAATTGAGTTTTAAAATTTTTTACTAGATATAATGATGTGCAGATGAGATACTAATTTAATCACCTTCTTGAGCCAAAGACTCAGATATTGTGCCAGGGACCCCAAGTAGTAATTGAACTCTTGGATTGTTTGTGCCTGCTAAATCATTTCAGAGCAGAGGTAATACCTTGCATACTATTATAGAAATACTATGAAATTAGTCCTTTGCTTTAACTCTATAAATGTTCCCTTTAAGGCCAACATCATAAGACAGACTGACACAAAATGTACACCATGATATCGCCAAACATACACCATCAGTCTCCTTACAACTTGTCAAGTTCCCTGTATGTGTCGGCCAGAAGCAGTTTGATAATGAGAGCCCAGTACTCTCCCTAGGCCTCCCTGGCTTCTCGGCAGGCCACAGAAAGCTGGGTAATAATCTTGCTCTGAGTTGTGGGGAGAAAAGAAGTTGAAGAATGAGTGTCCTAGTGATGACATGTGGAATTTGGATATAATATATATTACCCAAGAAGCTGGCAGAACTCAGTGCCTGCACTGCACAGACCTAGAACCAGTAGATTTGGAGTCAGAGTGCACAGGTTCTATAATATGGTGGCTGGGACCCAATGCAAGTGTCTTAATCTCTCAGAACTTCAAGTTCCTTGTCTGTAAAATGTTCTATAAGTTTCTGTTAGAGGATGTTCCTTGAATCATTCATCATAGTTTTTGAGAGTTAAACAGCATCCATGAAAAATATGTAGTACAGTGTCTAGCATATGATAGATGATCCACGTAGAAATGTTAGTCTTGATTATTAAGTAGTATTACTATCATTATGGGGTCAGGACAACTGAAGTCATAACCAGGAAAGTAACATGTACCATGATGGAGAGACTGAAAGTTATAGCAGAGGGAAAGAAGACGAAATCAGTGTTTAGAAGTTAGGACCACATGATGCACCACAGTCTACGAGACTAGGCATATCCTCCTAATTTGACAGACTAAGATTCAATACCAGATGAAGTATTTCAGATCCTAAACAAATTACTCTATTATACCATACAATCTAAAGAAAAGACTATTGTGCTCAATAACCTGGTACTATATCACTTAATTATGTCAAATAGACCTCTTTTTCTATTGTACAGAAGACTCAATTTTCAATCTGATGTAACAGAGCAAGCTATGAACTATGAATATAAGTATTTTAAAATAAGGCAATAATGAAAAACAAATGTCTTTTTATATTGTTTCAAAAATTATTTCACAAAATGAGTGATTGCTAAAATCCTTTTTGTCTAAGACACTACTAGTAGTTATTTTTAGAAGTTTATATTTGGTCTAAATATTAAAACTAGTAGGAGGTTGATTTTGTACTTGAAAACCAATGGTAAATACACATAGCTAATAAATATTACATGTCTTAATATCACATCTTAGTATAAAAACACCTATTTGTGAAACTTTAATTTTATCCTTACTCTTCTACTCATTGAGTATGAAATCTTTGTAAAATAAGCAGCTTAATTATTTTATATCTATACATTTAAAATTCTCAAATATTATATAAATATAGATGTTCCTTAGATGATGAAAATGGTAAGTGACTTATATCTTAATCTATATTAATATGAATTTTAAATACTAGTAACATTAGTGGAATTCAGTAATTCCAGAGATCTAATATCTTATAGCTATAATTGAGGATTAGAATAGAGTTAACACATATTCATAAGAAAGATCTGGTCCTGGCCCAGGGAGAAGGCTTGTGAAATTCTGATAACTAAACAAGGCTTTTCAAGTATTTTCAAAATTAATGTGAAGAATAAGTCTCTCCTTATGGTATTTTATAACCAGCAGTAGTTTTTCATTAAACCTGTAGAGCTAATTATTATCTTAGTACATTGATGTGTATGGAATCCTTCCAGAATACTACTTTAAACTTAAAATGCATACTGTCTTATAATTTAACAATTATATCATGCTTCATTAGTCTACTTTATGACTTTGGGCAGAGAAATCATAGATTGCTGACTCAGCCCTACATTAAAGAGAAACTTTAGAGTCCTCAAATCATTGTATTCTATAGATACAATAAAAACTAAATTCAGATACCATTGTCTAGATATTGGACTCATTTCCCTAATGTCAACAACATGAATCAAATGGCTTTGAATATCACTAATATGATCCAGTGTACCTTAGAAGACTAAAAGCAAAGTAGACAAACTTTTTTTTGCTTTCTTCTGACATGAGAAGAACAACTTAGTGCTAAGGAATGAATTCTGTCCTACTAAATTTGGAGTTAAATAACAATTTCAGGCTACTAAGACTTCCTTTGAAATAATTATATTCAAGTCAACAAATGAGGCAGAGTGATCACATCTCACTGGCTGCTGAATTTAATAATATCAAATGATGCTTGCTGTGTTCCACTTATATATTAGGCCATCACTATCAATAGAAATATAATATTAGTTACAAATACAAGTCATACACATAATTTTAAATTTTCTAGTGGTCACCTTAAGAAAAAGTAAGTAGAGAAAAAAGAAAAGTTAATAGTAAGTAGAGAAAAAAGAAAAGTTAATAAAAGTAAATATGTATCCAAAATTTTATCATTTCCATGTGTAATCAACATTAAAATTTATGATATATTCTATATTTTGTTTTTGTGTGCTGAATCTTCTAAATCCATTAGCCTATATATTTACAGGTCATCTCTTATGGACTAGCCCCATTTCAAGTGCTCAGTCACTGGGGCCTGTTGTAGTGGACAGTGTAATGTTAAGTCATTTGACCAAGTCCTTTATATGACTTTCTTAATTCAGTCCTCTCAACCACTCCAAGAAATAGACATCACAATTACCTTGAATTTTATATGAAAAAAATGGAGATTGAGCAATTTTTCAAGACCTGATACCTTATAACTCCTATAGCATAGATATGACTCCAAGGAAGTTGACTTCAAAATCTTCCTTACTAAGTTATCGCCAAAGTACATGATTGGGTGCTGGTGTGTATGGAAAATAGATTCATTTATTTTGTAGAATCACGGACAAAAGAAATCCAGGAGCCAGTTACAGAAATTTCTCACTCAAAGAATTACAGCTGATTGTGATTTTTTTTTTAACAAGGATTCCAGGCTTATAAAAATTCCAGACTTTGTTTCAGTTGTAAGTCTGACAATTAAGTAAAATAAAACCATGTAAATTTACCTAAGAATTTCTCCCCAGATCCTATACTGGAATATTTTCAGGTCTAAAAAACAATTTCAGAAAACACATTTAATAGAAAGGTAACACGAATTAAATTATGTAAAGATTTTAGTATTTCCCATTCAATAGTGTATAGGAAAAAAATTAGTTCTTGAGGTTTCCAAATTTGTGATTTATAACCTTTATTGTGTCTCAGATGGCAAATAATAGAGCTAAATTTGAGCCCAAACATCTTGCCTCCCAAGTTTGAAAGTTAAAGCTGTATGTTTTTCTGCCTCTTTAGGTACATATTTATGTGTATACTTCTAGACATTTGCATATTTTGTGATATAAACCTATATGTGGAATTTTTATTACCAAAATGTACATGAGGGAATCAGAATTATTAAAAGAGTAACATATATTCAGCCTTAATTGTGATTTTCAGTCTTTAAAAGCTTTAAGATTTACATTTATTTCAATTTGCTTCTACCCCATAAACTAGAGAAAAGAGCAATATACTTAAAGTTTCCTGAGCAATAATGTTAATACATACTTATTATAGAAAAATAATTGTACAAGATTAAAAACAAATGTTCTGACTTCAAGTTTCTGAAATGGCATGAAATTTGTTACTCCCATCCTTACAAGAATAAACTGAAGATCAGTGACTTTATAATCAACCCCAAAATATAAGCAACCACAATGTTTTTCAATAGAGGAATAGATGAAAAGTTTTGTTCTATCTGTAGAATATTATTCAAAGATATTAAAGAATATAAGCTACCAAGCCAGGAAAAGACAGAGGAATCTTAAATATGCATTGCTAAGTGAAAGAAGCTACTATGAAAAGGCCATATACTTCATGACTCAGGTTCTTTGACATTCTAGAAAAGGTAAAACACAGAAATGGTAAGTAGTTCAATTTACTTCAGAATTTCCTGGTGCTGTGAGTAATAAGTGAGGCACAGGGATTTTTTTTTAAAGGCAGCAACAATTCTAGTAATAGTGGATAGAGGATACTATCAATTTTTCAAAATTCATAGACATTTGCAGCACAAACACTGAATTCTAATATACATAAATATTTAAAAAATAATTTAAAGGTGTGCCCTGGTGGGGTAGCGATTGGGTCCACTGCCTCCAGTGGATGCAGCACAAATATATCCTAAGGACACAGGTTCACTTCCCAGGTCCGGGGGAGGGGTGGGGAGCAACCAGGATGAATAACAAAAATAAACATAAAAATAAAATAAAATAAATATATGCTTCTTACTCCTCTTTCTCTTCCTGCCTGCTTGCACTTTCCTTTAAGGAAAATCAATTAGGAGTTCTGAGATCCCAGGAAGGAATGCAGATGTTGACAAAACAATCTATCTTACTATTAAAGTAGTGGGGGATGGGTGTACTGACCCAACAAATTTATTAAATGATTCTAGTCTGCAAGAAGAAAAGCAAAAGAAGCTCTATATAAGCTTTGTACTCTGATAAAATTGATTGGGTTTTTGTTTTGTTTTGTTTCATTTTGTTTTACCATGGGCTGTAAATGATTGATTCTAAAATAATTATACATGTCTGCTAAAACTGACCAATTTAGTGGATGGATGGTGGATAGTCGGAGCCAGAAATCTTGTTGTTGCAATGGGAGTTTACAAATAGCAAAGAGAGGAGGCTAGAACATGATCATGGATTAGAGTTAGTGATGTCAGTGTGAACCCATGTTAAATTAATATAGAGAAATGGTCACATAGATAATCAATTACAAATTGTTTACAGATATGAGCATATGCATGGATTATACACACATACATTTTCTTTTTCTCTCATCTGAGAAACCCTGGACACAACTACTCTGTTTCAATGAACACATAAAACTCAGCTGATTTCTAATAAAAGTACCATTTTCTAAGAAAAGAGATCAAGACTTCTTGGAGAAGTGGCTGACTTTAAAATTAAAAGAGATGTCATACTAGATGAGTCTGGAGTAGTTTACAGTGCCAGAAAGTAAGGAAGTGCTCAACTCCACCCCAGACCCCCCCATACACACATACACACACATATATATCTGGATGGGATATGTCAAAGGACAGATGTTAATTGAAAGAGTTCCAAATGACCAAAGCCAGAAAATATGTGCAGTGAAATGAAGTAGAATGGGATCATAACTAAATCATAAATCCACAAGTTCAAGCTGATAAATAACAAGATAAGTAAACAAATGGAGAGAATGGACAAACTCCTATGCAGAAGATGTAACAACTATCTTATAAAACAATTTCAGTATAAAAATCAGTTTGGTTTGGAGATATATATATATATATATACATATATATGTATATATATATACATATATATGTATATATATATATATATATATATATATACCACTACCTCTGCTTGGTGATCAAGTTCAGCATCAACAATGATGGTCACATTAAGATTATACATCCTCATACCTCTGTAATCTTGCTTCCCAAAACTGATAACTCCAATGAAAAATTGAAGAAAATATAAGAAAAATCCCAATGAATGCACATTCTGCAAAATACTTGACCAGGATTCATCAAAATTATGAATGTCCTAAAAAAATGAAAATCATAAAAACCAGAGAAATGGCCACAGGCAGAAATAGTCAGAGACATGACATAAAAATGATATGTTATTTTGGACAGTATCCTGGAACAGAAAAAAAAATGACATTAAGAAAATAGTAGTAAAGTATGGACTTCGGTTAAAAATATTATCAATATTGATTCATTAATTTAGATAAATGTAGTGTATTATTATACGAGTAAAAGTGGAAACAAAGAGTACTTGGAACTGCACTGTCCTAACTTCACAGTGTTTTTTATATTGAAAAAAATTCTAAAGTAAGAAATTTAGTAAAAAGAATAAAGGTCCTCAAGTTCCTCTCTCACACCTTTAGGTAGCTAATTGTTAAATTTTCAACCACAATTAATTTCATATATGTTCTTATGAAACTTGCCAAACATTATATTTAGTATATAAACAAGAAAATGTTAATTTAAAACAGAATTATGCCTTTTAAACATTCATTGATGATATAGAAATTATATTAAAATGTTAATTATCTTCAGTCTTGTATTTTTAAACCTGTTTCTCATTACAAAGATGACAAAGGCAAGTTCTAAAATCTTTTGAAAATTACCTCAACATAAAGAACTTTATTCAACATAAATAACCTTATTGCATAACTCATTGAAATAGGCACAAGAGATATTTATTTGATTTTCAAGCTTGCAAATAACAAAAGTGAAGCCAAGAAAGAAACCCAGTATCTTGCTCAAGATAGTGTGACAAGCTGGGATTGGGATACAGTTGTTCTGTTACCCCCACTTAATTTGCCCCTGATCTTCCTTTTGTAGTAATTGAACTATCATACCACAATAAGCAAATGAAATGGTCAACTACATGACAATCAAAACACAGTATCTTGCTGAAGGCTTTTCATCAATAGAAAAAATAATTAAATACCAAGTATTCAAACGCAAGAATGTATGACTAAACTCAACCACTGGATATTTTCGAAGCTATCTTTTTAGTCATGCAAGCCAAAAGCAGCTTTTTCCTATCAGCAGGCCAGGAATCTGGGTAAAATGTTTTTTTAAGAAATCAAAGTTGAGTAAAGAATACCTTAAAGGGCCCAAATCATCAAATCTAGGGAGAATATAAAACTGAACTATGAGGTCCTAATTGACAGTTGCTGCTTCCATTTTTACTGGAATTGAGAGAAATTCTACAGTTGTGTATTTTGTGTCTTTGTGGATACAGTGTGTTTTTTTTCATCATATTTTGTCAGAAGTTATGGAGACAGACTGAGCTTCATTTTAGAAATTCAAATTGTGTCAAATGACATCAGCTGTGAATGAATACAAAAAAGTAAGCAATAATAAACAAACTACTATATTTCTGGGTGGCAGAAGTGGTTCCAGCTGTTGCTCTAATTCTATGTAGAAAACTGCTTTCAGCAAACTCATCCTAAATTGCTTGACTAGCTTTGATAATTGAGATTTCATTTGAGAGCTTACAAATGTGGCTTGTAAAAATTAGGTCAGAAGTGTAACAGTAAATGGAAGATCAATAACTTATTTTAATAATTTACATTGAACTGAAGGGGAAAGGCTGTTTATAAAAAATTAATATTAACTAAAACTTAAAATTAATAGGTACTGGATTTAATTGGGAAAGTTTACTCAAAGTAATTTCCTTTAATTAAATATTTTTGGAAAATATATATTATAAAATAGTCAATTCCTTTCTTATTTTCTCTATTTATAGAAGCAATTCCACTCTCAGATATCAAAATATATCAACAGCAATCATATAATCAACAATGTCCTTATATTTATAAAAATCAATGTAATCTCTTAACAGCAATCTAACTTTCATTGAACGTCTATGTCTTACAGTATTCCCCAGAAAAAAAACATCAGAGAATTTTGTAAAATCTACAGAATCAGATAATTACAAGCATGATGATAGATTTCAGAGCTTCACAGGACATAAAATATTATATAATTCATTTACTTTTTTGTACAGATGAGGAAGTTGAGCATCAGAGTGATGAACCAAATTATGCCACTTGATACAAGTAATTATAAAAAAAAGCTGACCCTAGTACACATGTTCCTTAAATAATCACGCTACATTGCTATTACAGCATCTTCCTCTCCATGAGTGTCTTCTCTACAGAAGCCTAATTCCATCTGCTGAGTGTGACAATCAGAGTTTCTCAAAGTTTGATTTTACAGAATACCAGCATCAGTATTAGCTGGGTATTAGTTAAAAAACAAATCTCAGGTCCAATCCCAGGCCTCCTGAGAAACTGGGAAGCTGTAGTTTTAAAAAGCCAGTAGGTGATTCTTATGCATTCTGCTGGTAAATAATTGCATTAAATCAGTATGCATATACCTTGTCTGTTTATAACTCACTTAAAGGACATTAAAAATGCAAAATTCCAAAACCGCATAGAACCACACATATGAGCGTGCACATACATACAAATCAATGCAGGTTTAAAAATGAATACAGTCTATAGTCTAGTTACTATAGCAATGTCAGTTTCCTGGTTTTAATATTCTATAACTATATAAGACAATATTAGGGGAAGTCAGATAAAAGTACCCAAGACTGTGTACTAGAGTATCATCAAGAGTAAATATAGGACTATTCATGTGCTCATGCTCATGCCCATGTGTATATATATATACGTATTTGTGAACTCTAATGATTGCTCATACTTCATCAAATCTTGATTTCAACTCCAGTATACACAGGCACTCCTATATCTCCTATGTGGATCTTTTCAAGTAAATTTCCCCAACTTTACAATGTGGAAAATTTGTTTAAAATTCTGCCTGAAATTTCAAAAATACTTACAGATAAAAGGGATTTTCAAGAAAGACTTGTATGTTGTAGCTAGAACAGATTTCAAATTCATTGTGAAATTTGATGGTTATATGTAGAAATTTGGAGGAAATATTACGTAATCTGGTTCAAGATGAAAACCAGCACAGTATCTTTAAAAAACAAAGAAATGTAAATGAAAAGTACAAAGGGTACATCCAATACTTTGGGAGAAAACAAAACTTGCTCAGAATTCAAATAGGACAATTAAAATCATATGAATTATTCATAGTTATTAAAGTACAAAGACATATAAAAGTAAAATAATACCAGCCCTTCATATTTTCAAAGTACCTTTGTATTAGGTAATGAAACAATGAAAGAATAGTAAGAGTGTTTATCATAAATGATAAACTAAGATCTAGGGTAAACATAAATCTATGAGAACATCCCAGCACAAAATTCTAGCAAGATTATAGAAATTGAGTTTCTATGAGAGGTTATCTACTGCTCTTATATTTTATCTTCATTCTTTCTAACTACTGCTCATGTGAATTATATTTACAAAGTATGAAACATTACGGATATGCAAAGTATTAGATAGTAACTGCAAAAAAAAAAAACAAAACACAGTCACAAAAATCAACCAGTCTCTACTGTGGAGAGTCAAGGGCAATCTCCTCTTAATCAGCATCTCAAAATTCTACAACTTATTGTTCCAAACTGCTGTTTGGTTAGTTGAGTAAGTGATATAATTCCCTGAGATCATTGCTGCTGCCAAAAGTAGCAGTTACAACAAGAGGCCTGCCTGTGTGCCTTCACCCTGGAAGCAGCTGTGCAGCTGCTTCACAAAGAAGAGGAGCCACCACACATGCAAAAAGGCCACAGGATATCACCCTAGCAAATTGTCAGGTATGCCTATTAGTAGAAATGATCATTTCATTTGTGTTGGGTGCAAAATTCACCTTCTTTCATTAACAATGTCTGGATTCATAACTTTTAGAGATCTGAATGAAGGTTGTAATTCATGAGCATCCCTGACAAAGTGTGCTGCTTGAAGTCTTTGCTTTTCTATAACTCATTATCTCACAGCAGAAATTCATACACTACTGCCACACCTTCTAAGTAGCCTAACCTATAGCATATACCTCTCATGTGACGTTAGTAAGATAGAGATAGTGATTCAGAAAATCTACCGGAACTGAAGTAATTTTCCCATTAATGGATGCAACCATACCTAAGAACTGACTTTCTTTCAGTTGCTGAACCAATACCCTCAGCATGGGGTAGACAAAGGATAACATCCTTGAGAACTGAGTCACTGCTTGATACCAACTCTGGAGGCCACCATTGCATGAAAGTCCCAAGGAGAAATACCCACTCCTTCTGACAGCAGGTAATTTGTGCTGAACTGTTGGTGTTTAGAGCTGCCTTTCCAAGGGCTGCAAGAGACGCAGTCAGGTCAGCTGCATCAGTGCAGATAGTTGACTGATTCCTGGCAAGCAGCATTCTATTCTACCCCTCTCACAAGGAAGAAGAAAGTGAGAGAAAAGGGGGCAGAAGCCATATTTGAAGAAATCATTACTGAGAATTGCACTAACCTGAGGAAGAAAATATACTTGAGTTCCAAACAAAAGAAACCAAAACAGACCTAGACGAAGACATAACATCATTAAAATGTCAAAAATACAAGATATAGAGAGAATCTTAAAAGCGGCAAGAGGAAAATGAGCTGCATACATAGGAGTTCCCATAAAGTAGTTGGTGAATTTTCAACTGAAACTTCAAGGCCAGAGGGAATGGTACTATATATTCAAATTACTGAAAAGATACTCTAGCCAAAGATATTTAACTCTACTCTGCTAGACTATCACTTACAATTAAAGGAATGATAAAGAGCTTTACAAACAAAGTTGAGGGAATTCATTATCACAAAACCAGTTGTACAAGAGATAATACTCAAGGAAATTTTATAAAATGAAAAGAAATTCCACTTAGAAGCAACAAGCAAAACATGGGGAGGAGAGTAAAAAATGTGAATTATTTGGCTAAGCCCAAGACTAACAAATCCCAGAAAAACTTCAAAATATTAACCCATAGGGAAAAAAACAAAAACAAAGAGAAAGTTAAAAAGGGAAAATAAATGCAACATACATGCTTTCAAATAAATTAAGAAGGGAAAGAAGAATTTCTGCCACAACACTCAGCAAATACTTAATAAAATGACAACAGGCAGTTGTATGTCAATAATTAACCTGAATGTTAATAAAATGAACTCACCAATGAAAACGCATCAAGTGACCAGATGGATTAAGTTGGAAATCTAGAAATGATTCAGGTGGAAGAAGAGAAAGAAGTGAGATGTAAAAGGGAAAAATAAGGAAATGCTATGAAAACCATTTAATTCCTTTAGGAAAGCAGTATAAGGATAATGAGTATCCCAAAAGGTGATGTTATCTAAAGATACACACCAATACACAAAGCAGTAAAGTGGTCAAAATCAGTGATAAAGAATTTTAAAGATGGATAGGGAAAGTAAAGCATGTGATATACATATAAGGTAATTCCCACAAGGCTACCATAATATGTCTCAGAGGAAACTCTGAGGACCAGGAAAATGTGAAATGACATGTTCAAAAATGACAAAAAAATGACAGCCAAGAGTGACTATCCCACAAACCTATCTTTTAGATGTGTGGGGAAAAAAACGAAAGACTTTCACAAACAAAAGAAGCTGAAGGAGTTCACCATCAGTAGTCCTTTCTTACACGAAACGTTGAAAGGGGCTCTTCTATTTGAATTGAATAAAACAAAATTCACCCAGATAAGTGAACAAAGTGACAAACAAAAAGACTCAGAAAGTTAAAACTCTGTCTCAGAACAGGATATTAAGCCAAACACTAATTTATAGAATAAAAATAGAGAAGAAATATTAAAAATAATTATAGATGGCCAAATGAGCTAATATTCTCACAGTATTAAATAGGATAATTTATGATAATGAAAATATTAAAAGACAAGAACAGCTATAGTTTTATAAGATAGATTTCCAGATAGAAAAGTTAATAAGAGACAAAGATGGACCTAGCGAAATGATAAAGGTATCAATACTCTAGAAAGACATAACAGTTATTACCATATATGTACTCAATATAAGAGAACTAAATATGTGAAGCAAGTATTAAGAGACCTAAAGGTAATCATTGACAACAACTCTATAATATTAGGGGACTTTATACCCTGCTTCCATCAATCAATGTACCCTGCTTCCATCAATGTATCATCCAGACAAAAATGTCAGCAAAAATTAATAACCTTTAATGATGACAATTAAAAGAATTAAGTTAAAAAATATTTGTGCAGTATTCATATTATATACACCACAAAACAATAGAATATACATTCAAGCTTACATGGAACATTCTCCAGGACAGATCATATATTGGGACACAAAACAAGCCTCAATAAATTTATAAGAATTGATATTATATCAAGTATGTTTTGTATTACAAAAAACTCACAAATATGAGGAAAATAAATAATATACTACTGAGCAACTGTTGGGTCAATGTGGAAATAAAAAGAGAATGTTAAAAAACACCTTGAGATGAATGAAAATGAAAATACAAGCTATCAGATCCATTGGGATGCTACAAAAGCTGTACCAAAAAAGATAAATTTCATGAATACAGTCCTACTTTGGGAAATAATAAGAGCTACAAATAAAAAAAAATCAAGACTTTCACTCAATGGAACAAAGGAAAAAATGAAGTGAAAAACCCATGGAAGAAAATAACAAAAACAGGAGTGGAAAAACTGAATGAAATTGACATTTAAAAAGGCAACACAAAAGATAGATAAAATCAAGAACAGATATTTTGAAAGACAAACAAAATAGACAATCCTTTAGACAGACTCAGATTGAAGGAGAGAAAAAAATTCAAAGAACTAAAATGAATATAAAAGAAAAATTATAATAGATACTGCAGAAATACAAAGGATTATAAGAGTATTACAAACATCCATATGGCAAAAAAATTGGATAATATAGAAAAACAGACAAATTCTTAGAAGCATACAATATTCCAAGACTGATTAAGCTGAAAATCTAAATAAACCAATCATGAGCAAGCAGTCAAAAGAGTAATTAAAATTTTCCTACAGTTGAAAGCATAGGACCAGATGATTTCACTATTCTTCTCACACTCTTCAACAAATCTAAAAAGAAGGGAATCTTATATTTTATATGACCAACAGTACCCTGGTTTCAAAACAAACAAGAACATTACACAAAAAAAGAAAGAAAACTATAAACCAATATGTATGATATATATGCAACAATTCTCAACAAAATTCTATCAAACCAGATTCAATAATACAGTTAAAGAATTATATACCAAGATCAAATGGGATTCCTTCCAGGTATGCAAAGATGGTCCAACATACACACATAAATTAATGTAAAAAGCTACATCAGCAAAAAGAATAAAAATCATATGACTATGTCAATAAATGCAGAAAAAGAATTTGACAAGATTCAATATCCATTTATGATAAAAGATCTTCATAAATGTATATAGAAAGAAAGGACTTCAACATACGTGACAAATATATGACGAACTCTGAGCCAATATCATATTCAATAGGGAGACTCAGAAACAAAGCAAATATGCTCACCTTCACCCTATTTTATTCAATATAATATTGGAAGTCCTAGTCAAAGGTATTAGGCAAAAGGAAATAAAGGCATCCATACTGAAAAGTAAGAAGTTAAATTATCACTATTTGCAGATGTCATAATAATATACATAGAAAATCCCAAAGACTGTAGTAAAACACTGTTAGAAATAATGAATAATATAATGTGACATAACACAAAATCACTGCACAAAAATAGTTTGTGTTTCTATATAGGAATTACAAAATAGTGAAAAGAGAAATCATGAAAACAATCCCATTTATAATTGCATAAATAAGAGAAAAATACCTACAAATAAACAAGACTCTGAAAGACCAGTACATGGAAAACTGTAAGATATGTTGAAAGAGAAGAAACAAAGAAGTATAAATACATAATATGCCCATAAATTTGAAGAATTAGTATTGTTAAAATGATCTTCATACCTAAAACAATATACAGATTCGATGACACCTATCAAAATCCCAACAGCATTCTTCACATAAATAAAAAAAAGAATTGTGAAATTAATTTGGAAATACAAAAGATAAATAGACAAAACAATCTTTTTAAAAAAGAAGCAAAATGGAGATATTTAACTTCCTGATTTCAAAATATACTGCAAAGTTACAATGTGAAAGTAGTAAAAATAGTATGGCGTTTGAATAAAAACAGACATACAGATCAAACAGAACAAAAGAAAAATCCCAGAAATAAACCCACACATATATAGACAGGTAGCTTAAAACAAAGAATATAAGAGCATACAGTGGAGCAAGAAAAGTCTCTTCAGTAAATGGTACTGGGAAAACCACAAAGACAATGCAAAAGAATTAAATTAGATCAAAAGAATAAAATTAGACCACTATCAATATCATACACAGAAAGTAATTTCAAAATAGATTAGATAATCAAAGATGAGTTCTGAAATCATAAATACATAGAAGAAAGCATAGGCTATATGCTCCTTTATATAGGCCTTAGAGATATCTTTGAGGATTTTAATTCAATGACAAGAGAAGGAAAAGTAGAAATAAACAAGTGAGACTAATAAAAAGTTTCTTCACAGTAAAAAAATACTATCATCAAAATGAAAAGGTAACATACTGAATGGGATAGGATATTTATAAGTTATGCATATAAGGGGTTAATAGATTAAAACAATATAAAAAACTCAGACTTGGAAGACAAAAACCTGATCAAAAAACAGACAAAGAATCTGAATATACACTTCACCAAAGAACACACAGATGAGATGACCAACAATACATGAAGAGTTATCAATCATCTTTTATTATTAGGGAAATGCAAGTAAAAAGAAGAGTAAACAAGTGTTGTCAAGAATATGGAGAAAAGGGAATCCCCATGCACTGTTGATATTATTGTAAATTGGTGCAGCAATTATAGAAAACAGCACGGAGATTGCTTTTAAAAAGATCTTCATATAACTCAGCTATCTGATTTCTGGATATTTATCCTAGGAATACAAAAATACTAATCCAAAAAAATATGTGTGTGCACACTCACACACTCATGACCATTGAAGTACTATTCACTATTGCCAAGTGTTGGAAACAACCAAAGTGCCTATGGGGAGATATTTGGATAATGAAAATGTAGTTTATATTATCAGTGGACTATTATTCAACTGTAAGGAAGACTAAATCTTACTATTTACAACAACATGGATGAATTTTAGGAATTCTGTAAGTGAAATGTCATATGGAGATAGAAAAATACTGTAAGATTTCACTCATGTTGAAAACAAAAAGTAAACAAAACAAAAACCTCTTAGACTTAAAGAACAAAATACTGCCTATAAGAAGAGAAAAGCAGAGGGAAGGTTGGTAAACCATGTAAAAGTGGTCATTATAAGGTGAAGAGTGGAAATTACTTTTGGTGGCAAACAATGTAGTATATACAGATGCCAAATTGTAATGCTGTATACCTAAAATCTATATAATGCTAGTTCAATATAACATGTTTAAATAAAGTTAAAATAAAACATTAGAAAAGAATGAGTAGTGGAAAATAAATATGATTAGTTCATATAAAATGTTCCCAATTGCAAAAAATATTTTTGTTTCTATCTCTCAAAAAAAGAAGTAACCCAAGTGAAAATAAGATTTAATAAACACAAATATGAGTTATACTTGCTTAGAAAACCAACCAACCAACCAAAAGTAGTGTTTATTAGAAAAGTGCTTAGAATACATAGATACATAAAGTTTTCATTGACCTTATAATAATCAATTAAATAAATTTTCCATCTAATTTATAGTCAAATAGGTAAACATATGAGGATAATTATTGACATCTCAGAAACTACACCATCCCCAACTTTAAAGAATGATATTGTTAAAACATGTTGTATTTCTTTGTCTTACATATATGTCTTGAGAAATGAAGCTCCTTTAGGGTAATAGGAATTTGTTTTCTTATTGAGTTTACACTCTCTACTCAATCCCAAGATGGTTTAATGTACTAAGTGAATAAAATCTAATAGTACAAAACAAATCAAATAGAAAGATTAGCAGATACATTCTCTCTGTCTTTTTGATGTACAGAAACTAAAATATAGGAATCCGAAGAACAAATATGGTAACAATATGGAGTTAGCAAAAAAACTCTTTGTAGCAGACAAATCTCTTTAGTCTTCCCAATGAAAATACATAAATATTAATTGCATAAATGGGAGGAAATAATAAATTTGTGTTTGGGATAATAAAAAAAGGAATTAACTTTACTGAAACTATCTCAAACAACTATTGTGGGTTTCAGGTTCTACTTTTGGCAAGAAAAAATTTGTATTAAAAAAACTTGGAAATAGAGTGGAAGGGATCAAAGTCTCTAACCTCTTTAAAAAGACAAGGGAATAAACTTTTTATGTTGTGCTACATAAGAAGACGGCATGGTGGGAAACAGGAAATTAGATGGTGGCTGGCAGCAGGAGGCAAATTTGATTAAAACCCTTCTACCTACTAATTAAACCACCTTAGGCAGATCATGTCACCTTTACCCAGTCTTATCTTCATCATCTCTAAAGTGAGAACATATCACTAGATGATCATGAAGTCCTCTTTGAACTTCAGTATTCCATTACAAATATAAATTGTCAAGAACATCTTATTCAGTTCTTGAAGAACGAATGAAGAGAGGTTGAATTGAGAAATTTTCCGCTTTCTTGGATAAAGGTCAGGAAAGTTGAAGAAATCAGTTGATTTTGATTTTTCCCCCAATCAACAATAGTCTTTATACTCGCTGCTTCTTTCAGGTAATACAACATGAAAGCTGACAAAGAACACAGGCAGTAATTTTCAGAGTTGAGATATTAGTTATAATCTCTGTTTGAGGGTTTTACAGCACTTAGTATATGAAAATGATTCTACTTTTATTAGAGATAAATCATTTTTCACAAAATGCCATGGTAGAGTCCCAACTGGCAATCAGAAAAAATGCACAGGACTTGAAGATACACTTACTTTCCATTAGGATCCCTTTAGAAATTATTTCTATTAGCTGGGATATCAAGATCACAGTGCTTTATAGGGTAACAGCGAATGTTTCGCTAATTAAAACAAACAAATGCAAAAAAAATATAGTTTCCCTCTGATTCTGAGTTTTCATATGGTGAACAGAAATTGCAGAGGAAAATTCATCAGATTTCTACAAAAGGGAGCTCTGCCTATACTGGGTTAAAGAACACTGTCTCAGATAAATTTTAAATTCAGTGACTCAAAAACTGATGAAATCTAAAGAACATGAATAGAATATCTGTCAAAATAAGAAGGTAAAAATATTTCTTAATAACTTATCATGAGTCAAGAACTAATTTTAGGAAGTTTACATACAGCTTATCAATCTAGGTTAAAAAAAAAACCGAGCATAGATCCAACTCTGTACAGTAAAAGCTAAAACAAAAATTGGGCACTTAGAGAACATGAATGACTTGCAAAAGTCCACATCTTGATAAGTAGCTATGAGGGGCATAAATTAGAGCCTCAGCATTGCTGACTTCAAAGTACTTCTTTCTGATCAACTCATCTTGGTACTGTAACACAGCATGACATGATCATTTGCTTCTCTTTTTAAAGCAATTGGAGACTTTGATTTATTTCACTATTTCCACAGTTTATTTTTTAATACATATTTTCCCTACCAGACTTTAGAACCTCAAGTCATCAACAATTCAATCTACAATCCTTCCAGAAAAGTTAAATTTCTTTTTATATTTTTCAAAACACCAATTATACCATTTCTTCTCATTTTAAACAATCAATGCATATTGTATTTGTTATTAGAGAATCTGGAGAGATTTACTGGTACAATTCCAAGGGAGGACAGTTCATGGAGAACAGTGTAGTGGACAAAGGTAGGAGACAGTCACGAAAGTGGGGATGTGTAGGTAGAAGTAGAGGAAAAGGGAAGAGCTGTAGCACTGGCAGCAGAATGAGAGCATAATCATTCACCCAGGCACCCAGCACACAGATTGACAGCCATAACTGAGCCCCTGAGAGCTGAAGCCTTGGCATAAGCGGTGATAAGAGGATGCGTCAGGTGTATTAGAGGGAAATATGATCTTCAGACTCTGTGTGAATATTCTTGGTAATAACCAAGAAAGAGATCATTTGAAAATTGAAAGAAGGTAAGATTAATAATGGGACCACCTTATGAAAATGAAGAAATTTCAAGGCTAATGATCCAGTTAGTGGGAGTCAGGTCATGGAATATTAGTTTTATGATCACTTTTCACTCTGATTATTCTTGTAGTTCAAGGTAGTCTTGAGAAATGGAGATATTTTGCAGTCTTAGAGTTGTTTTTTTGGGAGCCCCTGAGATAATTGCTTTTAGGATCATGATCCACTATCATTAATTTTTCTTTCATCACCTGGTCATTCCCTAAATTAGTGGAAATCTAAAAGTCCTAGATATAAAGTCAAATGATACAACTCAGCAGTAATGCTGTAGCTTGAATAAAGGGATCAATTGCATTATTGAAATGTCAGCATGTGACAAGACTGAAATTTCACATTTTGGGAAGATTAGAAACTCACTGGATATACGACATCCTGGACCTGAATGCCTAAGCACCTCTATTGATAGCCTTAAGAAGGACGCTGCCCATCTCTCCAGAGCATGTTGGGACACAGTAGATAACTGATGCACAGTACTGTTCTTATACCTATAGATCCAGGAAAGAGTGTTCTCTTGCATCCTCCAGTAGAGTGATAATGGATCATTTTCTCTGTGAACCTACTGATTTCCCAAAGTGAAATAACATCTGGAACAGTGGGGCACATATATGGTTCTTGTGCTGGCACTCTCCAATTCTCTTATATTTTTCTTTCCAATCCTAGGAGGAAAAGAGATTACATTACACTTAGATCTTATTCTACTTATATCATGCATGTTTGTAATCTTGCGTAAAGGCTAACTCATTTAGAAAGAAAAGAACCTTCTCCTAATTCCACTTCTCTAACTAGGGATTTAGCAGTTAATCTGCACAGGCCCAAGAGATAAAGCATATAAAATGTCTTAGAACCATATTCAAAGTTATTGCAATGTTACCATGTTTTTATATTGTATACTATTTTGTTATTAATTACTACATTATTGTGAAGTACATACAAAAATATGGATACTCTATTAGTCAAATATTGCATTATCTTAGTTAAAAAAACTATAAGTACATGTGAGAACTGAGAGACGATAGGAGCTAAAGAACAATCTTATGAAACTGTAATGGGGAAAATACAGGACATAAGCCAATTCCAGCATGTTATACTTACCAGACATCCTTACACGTATGGGGTAGAAAATTACTATAAGAATGCAATCTATCCATGCCTAAACATATGGTACAAGAATGTACAATTATGACTGCTACATATGCTACACTAGATGCAATAAATAAGGAATAAAATTACTTCAGTTTTAGTTTCTGCACTATTACCAATAAGTTGAACTCTATAGTGTCCCCATAACTTGCTTCCTTGGCAAGTTTTATCTGAAATTTCATTCCTATCTTTCCAAGATCTGCCAAATATTTCTTGAAACTTCAGAAATGTATTATAGCCTAAGGACATGCCAAAACAGACTTTAGTGGAGACAAATACACTAGCTCTTTTGAGGGATCTTATTCATTTTGATTGCTGTATTGAGCCCCAGTGGCAAAAAATGGGTTAAAAATCAATTTTTCTCTGCTAAGCCAATTTTTCTTCATATGTTCAGCAGTGCAGCAAAAGTTAATTCATTCCGAAGCACATGGTTTTCCAGCAACATTGTCAATATTATAATGTTCCTTTGCAGCTCTGGCCTAGCCAGTTTATTAGATGAAGGGAAAATACAGATGGGCTGACAAGCAGGGCTGTATTTTGTTGTAGTGGAAAAAATAACTATCAAAGAATTCTTCTGAATCTTTTTCTTTATTCCAATGTATAGGAATCTGCTAAAGTTCAGAAGTTAGTGTTTTCATTATTATTTTTCTTACCCTCCCCCTTTCTATTAGCTGAGCTGTTTATAGATCTTGAAAACAGGATAGAGGATTTTTCCCCTTAAGACAGGCAAAAAGAAAGCCTACCAATTATTCCTCTTTTGACTTCAGTGAAATCTCTTTAAAAAAAAGAAGAGTTCAATATGATTTCTTTAGAAAATGCCCTCCCACCAGTATAGCTACATGGAAGGCAAAGAAAATGTCTGCTGTTTCCTACAATAGGAAATGAAACAGCCTGATAGTTCCCAAATGACTGAAGGAAAAATACCAAAAAGGCATATATTGTAGTGGATGATGTCTGCATTAAAACAAGCTCAGCCAGTATCTCCATAGGCAAAGGACAGCTAAGCTATATACTGGTGTTGGGGAAATTGTGATAGAATGGCTACCATCTTTGTTCTCTCCATTTGGACAGTTGGCACTGTGCTGAGGAGGAAGCTCAAAATAAGTTCACCCAGATAATTTTCAGCTGATCAAGATAACTATGCTTTATTAACAGTACCTGACCTTTACTCAGTACAGCATTAAATAATGCAATAATGATTCTACTTTAAATTTTTTTTTCATTTTGCTCTTCATTTTGTGCTTTAATTGAGTCTTTTCCTAGCTGATATCCCAATGGAATAGCAAACAGTTGCCCCTCTCTCAAAATCAGTTCAGATATCATAGCCTTTTAAATAGAAGCTCTTCCTTTTCTTTCATCTTTAAGGACCAGTTAGATGAGAAGTCATCCACTGAGATGTCTTTTTATTCCTTTATATAATGTTTAGACATTCTCCAATCAATTATGAAGAGAAATAAGTTAATCAGTTTGTATATATGGTTGCCTATATTAGAGCAAATAAAATATACTGGATAGTATTAAATAATTATATTATTTTAAATAAATGAATCAATGTTGCTAGATATCTGTCACATGTTGTAGAGAGCTGGATTATAGAGTACATGTAGTAGTCCTTTCCTCATATACCTGATCTGTGTTGAGTGCCACAGAAAATACAATCATTCTCCATCCATGTGCTTTGCTTTCTGTGTGCTTATGATCTAGAATAGACGAAGAGATCAAAACATAAGAGTGCCAATTAATTAGAATTAACTATGTGCTAAACATAGTGCTAAGTGATTCCATTTATTATTTTATTATGCCATGATTTTAGGTGAGAAAATGGTTTTGTAACTTGCCTGCATTTGACCTCTCATTTCCAATGTCAAAGTTAGTTTTAGGTCTGAAGAATTTGCTGAATGAATGAATAGTATAAGGTAGAATTGGATGTGTATCAGAGCACATACTCAAAGGAAATCTGTTGGTTCATTATCAGTTTGATATATGTTTAGAGTCCCTCCCCAAAACAATAATAGTACTAATACATGGTATGATCTAAGACATCTGGAATACCTCCCTGAGCCCAGTTTTTACTATTAAGAACAAGGCAAGATAATTGTCTGAGTTGGATAAGTAGTGCTGGGTTGTGGAACAGTGATTCTCACAGTGAGCTAAACATATCCATAGATTGAATATGGATTTTATTCTTACACTAATTCAAATGAACTTATGTGACCAGAGTAGAGACCATATATTTTGTTTCTTGTTGTTAGCAATGATCATGCTTTCAAAATATCAAAAACAGAAGAAAAGAAGCAGTAATAGTATCTCTGGTTGATTCCAGAAATGGAGTTACTTCAAAAAAGGAAATGAAAAGTGACCCAAATTAAAAAATATTTTTTGCTATGTAAATTTTGTGTGTTTATGGAAAGCTGTAAGACAGATTTCTGCAATTAGTTTTGTTTTGTTTTTTAAAAGAAGTGTTCTGTGTTAACCTAAATCAAATACTAGAGGGAGGCATGCTATGGTTCAAAGTGCATAAGTTTTGA
This sequence comes from Solenodon paradoxus, assembly GCA_004363575.1. NCBI lineage: Eukaryota > Metazoa > Chordata > Mammalia > Eulipotyphla > Solenodontidae > Solenodon > Solenodon paradoxus. The sequence goes on from RJWH01000056.1 coordinate 636,669, forward strand.
AATTGGAGAAGCACAGGTTGAAATACCACCTCTGTCGTGTATTATTTTTGTGACCTTGGATCCTTGGATAAGACACTGAATCTCTTTGAGCTTTTCTGCTAACATTTAAGTGGATCTTTTAAAATTACATTATAAGGTTTAGGAAAAATATTAAATGACAGAGTCAACATAAATGAGTTTCCATGTAGTAAGAATAGCTCCTGCCTTTCTATTACATAAAGGTCCAAAACTACCCCTTTCACTCAGGACAGAGAATACTTTTTTTTTTAATGGTGGTTGATAGTTTTATATTCGTTACAAAGGTTTATATGCTTGAAATAGATTAAAGAGAAAATAGCAAGTAAATGTTAAGTATATAGAAACATAAAAAGTGAAAATGAAAAAGAAAAGAATAGGAAGTTACTTCTAAGCACCAATGAAACCTGACTCAATTCTGGTATATTTACAATAATGATGACTAAGCCTTTTAATATATGCCACTCTGGAGCCAAGATTCACATACAGCAACATTTAATTTAGAAAGAAGGGAAATGCTACAATCTGGGCACATACCAAGTTGTCTCAGGAAAATTTATTTCCACATATGAAATTGGAATAAATCTATTTTAATGAAGGCTTCAATTGTCCTTTTCTAGATTAAACCATATGTAATTTAAAGAATTCAGATGTACTTCATTTAAGACATTTTAAAAATTTCTGTACGGCATCTCCCTAAGGTATCACACACATTCTCAGCCCCCACAAGTGAAGTGTGATTCAAATTAGTCCACAAGCTGTTCAAATAAAGAGCTGTGACTGAAAGTAACAGTTTGAGGAGGAAATGTACCTATTTTAAAAATTACTTATATATGAGAAATAAGACTGACAAAATGTATTAAAAAGTGAAATCTGAATGAATAGGCTTAGATTAGCCATTGAACTCCTCCAATACTAGGAAAAAGACAAGATCCTTGGGAAAATAAACACTTTTTGCTCTAATATGGTGGTTACTCTAATCAACCTTCCTGAAACAATGCTCCATAAAATGGTGTCATTCTTGTGCACAATAACATTGCTATTACCCTTCTAAATTCTGCCTTATTCCTTAATCAAAGTTTTTGAAAATATTATCCTAAATTTTAATTTTTTTCCCAAAGCTCTGACTTCTAAGAAGTAGTTGTCAGGACCTCAATTTAACTAATGAGAATTATGGTAGATGATCCTTCTGATTGGGCATCAGGGCTGTAGTTCTAGTCGTATTGTTAACCTTCAGAGGTAAGTCTCTTAACCTCACTGGCTCTTATCTCAGAAAGACCAGGCTGACTAACCCATTTCCAAGGTCCTTTCCTACTCAATCAGCCTATGATTCTATAATGTATAATGTACTTGCTAAGTGCTTTGTTTAATCACACAATTACCCAGTGGTCCTCCTGAACTGGAATTGGATGATCACTTGTCAGAGGCATTATAGAGGGTATTCATGAATTAGTAAGAGGTCAAATTATAACCTCTGAAGTCACTTTTAGCTCTCATTCTGTTCCGGCATCTGGTTAGCTGACTCCTAGCCCAATGCACTATCCATCAGAAGGACATTACCTCTTCTTGGAAGCAGTCAATTTCTAGTTCATTAATGGATAGACTGCAAGTTGTGTGAGTGAATGATAAATATAAACCATTACCAACTTGTCCTCATACTAAAATAATTGCACAAGGAATTCTTTTCATCTCATTGTAAAATAATCCTTGCCATGAGAATTAAAGAGAAAACAGGAATCATTTTGGTGCCCCCAAGTGGGGAGCTATGAGGGCTGCAGTTAAGTTATATCTTTCTAAGGCTTTTAGGGGCATCCTGCAGCCACTTAGTTGACCCTCTTGTACAGTCCATGTCTGTTTTTGTTCTACAAGTTCTTCTAGAGATTTTCAGTCCCAATCTAGAAACATACAGCTATTTAGAAAGAGGCCATTTGGATATTCCCAGGTGTCTGTAGTCTTCTCAGGGATTTCACTTGATTTGGATATGTTCCAAAGTGTCCATGTTGATCTTAGGGGTCTCCAGAAATCCATAAGAGCCTATATATTTTGAGAGTCCAGAATAATGGGCAAATAGAATAGCTGTCTCTTGGAATAGTTAAGTCCATATCCATCTCCTGGTTTCCACAGCTTGCATTCCAGAGGTGGAGATTCTTGACTACAGCTATATGACAAAACCACAGATTTATTTTGCTAGCAGCTTTATTCAGATTTTAGAATATTATTGTACACACCGAAGTTCTAGTGTCATTTTGTCACAATAGCCACTGACTAGAAACAGCACTCTAAGAGAGTAGCTCTGAAGATTTTATTTAATAATAAAGCATGTGCTTCTATGCATTTTTCTAGTGTCACTATAAGTACTTTTTTCCTTATTTGGACAAAATTTCCAGCACTTTCTATCTGCATAACTTACCTTGGATGACTGTTTTAACTTTAATATTTGTAAGCCTCATAACTTCTGGAAAACTTGGCTATTGTAACACATCTCATAAAATTTTTACAAGGATTAAGTGGTATTTTGTAAATACAGCATAGAATATAGAGTAAAAGGCCTAACAAACCAAGACACATCTATTAACATTTGTTATTTAAACCTATAATATGTCATGAGCTTCTTCTATGTGAAAGGCAATTTGTTGGGTGAAGAGTTCTAGTCTAGGAAATTACTGCACATAGTAGGCAAGTGTAAGCAGGCTTTCTACGTGCCTGGCACAATGAAGCCTTCAAAATTTAATTGAAGATACAACACAGAAAATGGAAACAGATACTATAACAGGCACTTAATTTTTCACATAGAATACAAGAGATACCCCAAGCAAGCATTGCTTAAAGGTCGCATGAACAGTTCAGATAACCTGTATCATAAAATTCCAGAATATATTGTTTTGATTAAAATGGCCTGAAAAGATATTATGGGAAAGGATGGATTTAAATTGAGAGGAAAGAAAGCAAATAATATATAAGTATTCCATGGCATGAAAAGTTTAGAGATCTGTTTGAAGAATGATGAGTTTTACTGAAGCAAAATATTGGAAACTTTAACTCATGATGTTATTAAAAGCAGGTATGAGTCACAACTTATGGGCCAAAATTTCAGGCTTTGATTTCTTAGACTAATAAATATAAAGTTTATCTCAGAGACCACGATGAACATAACACACATGGTACATATCTCTCTACATTTCTTCTTCTCAGACCTATGACAGCTGTCACTAACAATCATCACAGTCTTTCTTACTGAGCCTTAAGGAGACTTCAGAATGCTTCTTAGTATCTTGTTTTAGGTAACACTCCCCATTCTACAGGGTTGACACAAAATATAAAACCAGTTTGTCTGTAGGCATCAAGCATAAGAACGTTTTAAGGTGAGCTAATGAATCAGTTGGAGAGGACACTGGCTAGAAGGTTGGAGACCATTTAGAGAGGATTAGCATTTCACTTCTACATTAGCACAATAAATCTCTAAAAGGTCTCTGACTTCCCAACCAATATCTTTTCCAGCTGATTCTTCATCCTATCTTAAAGTACATTCTCATCAATAAGAAAAGTTTATTATATGTAACAGGTAAGGAGACAGCATGATAAATGCTGTTTCCTCAAGTGCTCTGCTCAGGAGACTTTATCAGAATTCAGTTGAGTAAGTGGTGGCAATTGGTCAGTGGGTTTCTGGGGAAGATGTCAAGTCCACTGTGAAGGCACAAGCCTTCTGTCAAGCTTACACATGTTCAAAAATGGTGGCACAAAGTCACCTAACAGGTTTTCAATGACTAAGGCCTCAGGAATTCCATCAGGTTTTGATGGTGACTTCATGGAATGTTTTTCATTATATCATTGGACTCTCTTATTCTTGACTGACAGTAGAGTGGAAAATTTTATCCTGCCTGGTATTATGAAATGTGAATACTGAATTTTTCAAGTGCAGAGGAAAACCACTATTTGTCACACACTGACTGAGCATCTGTTGTGTATTGGTCTCTTTGCTAGGTCCCGAGAAGTGGGAGATTCAGAATAAAAGCCCATACCTTGGGTGAATTCACAATCTAATGAGACCAGCAGGGCAGATATGGGTCCCTAGAGTATTTTCTTATAGCTAAGTAAAAATTAATATTGAAGCTGTGATTGGACCACCTAATTTGGTTTTGCATACAGTGAACTACAAGAATAATAGAAGTAAAGATAACAAAAGGCTAAGTAAAGGTAGCAGCACTCAAAAATTTATAGCAAATATAGAGCAGCTCATTTAACAAAGAGCTAATAAAAGCAAAACTCCGACAAATTAAAAAAAAAAAAGAAATTTTCTGTATCCTATGGTTACAAATTTTTATTTAAGGTTTTACCTCTACTATATATCCAACTGTAATGGCTTTATTCAAGTTATTATGTCCAATCCCAATACCCCAAGGTGTTTTTCACACTATAAAGCATCTTCCTGCATTATTAGAGTAAATTAGTTAGCAAAAGAATGAGATATTAATCCTGTAAAGGTCACATCATCTTGATTACAAGAAGCCAATAAAAACAGAATTCTTGCCTTTAATAGGTGAATGTCACAAGAGGGAAAATAGAGAGCTTTACACTTCCCTCTGTAATGGAGAGGTTTTTGTTCTCAAAATTGTGTTCCTCAAAGTGTCACTGGTGTTTGTTTCTCAAGACAACTGAAGTGGTATGGTCGTTGAAGAGGTTGCATTATCTAGAGACAAAATCATATAGCCACCCGAGAAAACACAACTCTCTCCCTCGTCTAAAATGCTTAACATTTAAAGAGTTTTTTTCAGACTTTGATAAAAATAAACTTCCTCTCTTCTTTCATCTTGCAAATAAGGCAGCTTAGGAGAGAGAGTAAACTCTTTGTCTAATACCACAAACGATTGAGGATCTGAAGCAAGAGGTAAGGCCATTAGGTTCTCAGTCCATTGCCTTAACCTTGCTGCTTCCAACTCAGTTAAGGAGTTCTAGACAATTTTGCTACATATTTAGATTTCTTGTTAAAGATAAAAACTGGAAATAATTAAATTTTCTGCTTTTAAGAGCAGTTCATGAAGATCATAATTACAATTTAACAAGAAACTAGGTTCCAGGCTGAGTTCTAAGTTTTAATTATATGATCTAATTAACTCCTCACAATAATCCTCTGAGGTATAACAAACTATTATTATGATCTTGCAATAGAGGCAGAATTTCATATAGGGCACACAATTATGAAGTAGTAGAGTAAGGATTAGAACCCAAGAAGTCTGACACTGGAGGACCAATGGATATTCTTCATTACTCCACTATATGCCCTGTGTGTGGACTACATTATATAAATAGGTCGGTAGAGAGATAGGTAGATAGACAGACAAATAGAGAGAGAGAAATATTGCGATATGTAACAATCCACTACATTTACCTCTTCCGACTCAACTGAAAATAAGCACAAATGTCATAAGAAGTCCTTGGAGAAAAGCAGAACCTACGTGGCTGTGATTGTGACATGTGATAATGCTGAAATGTAATGCAAGAAGCTTGTGGGAGGCTTTCCAGAGTCAGCAAACAGTACAGCCAGACTGAGTTTCAGGATGAAAGAATTCTGGTGACACAGAGATAGCATTTCTCATGATAATTAAGAGTTTTGGCTTTGTCAGACTGGGTTCAAATTCTGACTCCACTACTTATTGTCTGAAATTGGTCAGATTATTACTCTCCCTATGCCTTAGTCTCACCATCTGTAAAAGGTAAGATTAATAACATATATAATATCTACTTTAATGCTCTTATAAATATTCAATTGTATAATTCACTTCAAAAGCTTAGAAAGATCTTAAGCACAAAACAATGAAAGATGTTAGATATAATTGCTATTAATAGGACTAGGAAGAGTAGGAGTACAAAGAATAATTGTAACACTAGTAGTAGCAACAGCAGTAGTAATAAATCTCTGACTATTTCTAACTTCCCGTTACATTTCAATAAGTGAGGGAGGTGGTGATATTGTCTGATCAGTTCCAGGACCCCACCTGTGTTAAGCATCTGCATCTACTCTACTGAAGATGTAAGACTATAGAGAAAGATATATTTTGCTACAGTGTTAGGAATCTTAGTTCAACTTCAGCATTTCTGTTTTCACTCAATTTATTTTAAGTTTGAGACAGCAATGTGAAGTTTTATGTAAGATAGCTACAACAGCACTTTTGAATCATTCATTCTAGCATTTGTTAAATTCTCAATTGTGTGTGTGTATGTGTGTGTTAAGGGGGAAAGGAATGATTCAAAACTAAACTAAACCTCCCATGGTCTGGTGAAGGAGCAATCAATTGCCTCCAAAGGAGCAAGTCACATACTCCTGGGATCAAGTCCTAGGTTCAGGGGGAAACCAGTGTGAACAACTAAATGAAAATTTTTAAAAAAGGTGCTTCTTCAACCTCTCCCTTCCTGTCTGCCTATTCACTTTCATTCCTGCCTGCACCTTTCCTTTAAAAAAAATTAAAGCTGTGTCTTGACCTGCTGAGTTCTCCAACTTATTGGTGGGTACAACTTGGGTTAAGGAATGGGAGTATCACCCCTCATAGGGGTAGGATATGAGTAGAGACAGATTGAGTTGCCACACTTCTGAGAGACCTACTAGTTTTTGAGACTACTACATGTCCTCCAACACTGGAAATAATTCTGCACACTAAAAGATAGCCTTATCCCAAATACTAATAGTACCCCATTTGAGAAGCAATGAAACAAACTATTAAATCAATTATAGATACAGGTTTTGAGATAATAAGCATTAGGAAATACACAAAAAATACTCAGATGTTCAAAGACATGAGGTAACTTCCAACTAAATAACCTGGAAAGGGCTTGGGTAATAGAGTTTAAAGAAGGCCATTGAAGAATGGTTAAGATTTGAATAAACAAAAGGGGGATGGATGAGGCACAAATTATACTTGAATTCCCAACAGAGCCTCATAATTAAGGTTGCTATATAATTTATCTTCCAAACCAGGTTGCTTATGAAAATAAGGATATTAATTATTAGCAAGCAGGACAACAGGAATCAGTTGCAGTTGCCCTGGCAGACTGAGTCTACTACAAGCTACTGACAAGGAAAGAAATCTTTATCACTGAGAAAACAAAATCTTTAACAAGATGCAATGCTCATCCAGAAGACATGATAGCACCAAGATGAGATTTGTTTCCACCAGGGTAAATGCTGAGAAATGGGAACTGATCTCAGTTCATAAAAGTCAAGTGCATGTTCTTAGGCAGGTCACTTCCTACTTACTCTCATTTATATTGGGAATGGGTTGGAATATCTGGTTTTTGAAATCTTCTGCAGCTCCTTCGAGAAGACTTCCCTTGCCAAAAAGGAGAGACTTCTCAAATAATTTTTCTTACCTCTTCATAGGTTCTCTTCCTTATCCCTCTTATAATTTTGTTTAACCAACACAGGATTTCCCATTATAGTGAAATGTTTGGATTCCTGAAGAAAAAAACAAAACAAAAAATGCAGCTTCTGAAATCGCAGACTAGTAAGTACTTGAGGATGGGGAAAAGAAAGTTCTAGGCATACCCTCAAACTTGTGCAACCATGTAACCAGAGCAATATCAAAACCAAAATAGTCCCAATTAAATTCAAACTTGGAAAAAATATATTGAAATCCCAATTTAAAATAATACTATGGTAGATATAAGATCTTATTCTAAAATAAAGGTAATGGCAGCTTAACTGAAAAAAGAGGTGCAGAGGGGTTAAGACTTTTAGCTTGGAGACACAAAAAAATGCTGCTGGATCACAGAAACCATGCAACATGTGCTTCAAGACAGAGCACATGTACAAACTGAGTAAAGAGGAAATGTGGGGGTGACCCAGGGATGAGTGAGTGGCTGTCCCTGCTTTGCACTTCTGTTTCTAGTGTGTTGAGCTCTCCTGTGCTTGGAGATCAACTGGTATTACTTTGTGACACAAATCATTACAACAGTCAAGAAAATTTGCTTATGAAGCAACACAATTTCTGTATTAAAATAGTCTGATTCTTTTAGTTACTAACCCAATATAAGCTAATTTGCATTAGAAAAAAAGGAATTGGAGTAGAAAATGTATCTGTGAAGCCCCATTTATCTAGGAGATGATCACTGACTTCAGTCATTCATTCGTTCGTCCCACACCTACTGTTAACCTGTAATAGGCAAGGCACAAGCAGAAACACAAGTCTAAATGATATCAAATTGGTATTTGTTCCCAAGCTTGATTGCCATTTTTAGTAATGAATTCTCAGGTCAGAATGTGTGTAAACCAGAAAGACTGTGATCATTTTGAGTTGGACACAGGAACATTTATCTGGATTCTCACTGCCACATATGTAATATTCTGAAGTGGACTGAGGTACCTTTTTCTCCTTTTCTTGTTAAAGTCATTCTCTCAGAAACTGATTTGTTTTGTGCTGCTTTCCATTCACATCACGATCCAATCAAACCACAGAATATAAGAAAGATCAAAGTAGTGCAGTCGAGCCATCTACAGTAATTCATAGAATATATGAGGCATTAAAATTTTCATTCCTCATTCTTGTAAGAAAGACTATAAAGGTAACTGAAAATGATACAGAATATGAATTCATTCCTGAGACAATGATTGTAGCAAGAATGGGGAAAAGAGTAAACCAACAGACCCTTTTTGTGCCTCAGTCTTAAGCCCTATCTGAAAACAGTTTTTGCCTGTGTCATTCACACTTTTACTTTTATCCTTGATCTCTTCAGCTCTTCTCCTATCTAAATCGTACCTGGAAAAAAAAAAAAAAAAAAAAAAAGCCCAGAAGAGTTTTTAAGTACTGATGTTCTGCATTTTCATCCAAAACAATATTACAAGCATTCCATTAAATACAGGGAAAAAAATTCAAGGTGACGTCTAATAGATGTAAAAACAATTGATTGAAAAAATAAAAACTTAACTTCAGTCGAACAGCAAGCATGATGGTTAGCATGTTTAGTCTGTGGTAGACCACCCCACGAATTTTATTCTCCTTGGTTATCTTTTTTCTATTTAGTAACCTTTTTCTCTATAATATTTTTTTTAATTCTGTATATTTTTGTTTAAGAAAGTCATTCTAAAACTAATGATTTACTACAAATAAAATGGAAGTTTCATTCATTTTCAGAATTTTAGATAAGATGCTATGGGACAGAAAAATGGAACTGAGAGTGAGGGACTGAGAGACAAATGGGAAAATTGTATACATGAGCTAGGAATTCAAGTAATATGGTCCAGAAATTCAAATTAAAAAACAGCATTCTCTAAGCCACCCCTGGTGCCACTGTGTTGGCTGTCCCACATATGGCAAGTGCTGAGAGTCAAAAGAGAGGCACAAATTCAGGGACCTTGGACAACCATTGTAGCAGGTAGGCTTGGAGCTCAAACCCCACCTTCATCATTTAACTGCTGTGAGATTTGGCCACTGTAACTTCATATTCCAGTGCCTTATCTATGAAGCTAATAAAAAACAACTTCTTTATAGGGTTTAGTTATAAGTGCTCATTATGTGTTTGTTTCTTCAGGTTCTTAGAAGTTAACATGGTGGTGGTAATGAGGTGACAGAATGAGGTGCAAATTCAGTAGCCTAAAAATCATATAGCAACATAAAAAATAAAATAGATGCATGATTTCAAGTAAATGTATATCTATTTGACCAAAAAAAAAAAAAAAAAGCTGTTAGAAGGGTGTTTGATAGCAATAATAAAAAATGTGGTCTTATTTTGTCAGATATCCTAAAAGTCTGATGCTTAGCTATGCATAATAGATAATTCTAAGGTAAAACAGTCCTTACTAATAAATAGTTCACATTTTAGTAACAAAAGAAAAAAATTTCCCCAAAGCAGAGATTTGCTATAGATAGAGAGAAAAACGTGAACATGAAGTTTTGGAGTAGATTTGATTGATTTCAAAAGTGAATGGGAGAAGAATTGAAGAAAATGAATATAGAAACCCACATTTTCCTTTAAAGAGGAGAGGATGTGGAGCTCCAAGTAAGTAAGAAGTAAGGAAAAATGTTTATTATCTAAAGATATAAAAATGTTTACATGTAGTGGGAATGATTCAGCAAAAAAATAGAAGAAAAACAAGCAATGAGAGAGAAGGAAGAAATAATTTTTGACTAGATAAAAATTTAACCATTACTATGTGTCTGTCATGCATTGGGTGTTTACTGTAAGATCTGCGTCCTTTGTTCACATAGCAAAGATTTATTTCTCACATCAATTCTAGAAGCTATACATTATTATCATCATGTTATAAAAGAAGAGTTTAGGCTGCTTCCCTGAGGCTATACAGATAATAATAAGTAGCAGAGTAAATATCTTAATTCAGGTTTACTTGATAGGAACATGATGTGACTTCAAGTATTTCTTTATTTTGTACTTGTAGCAATAACACACAAAAAATATTCTGTAATGTTTGACTATATTGATGAATAAATGGTTAATGTGTATATACATACACATACATACTGACAGACATGCACATGTACCTACAAATTGCAGTATTTTGTAAGCTAAGTGAGAAGCAGGGAGGATTAGGGGTTTGGTTGTTTTTAATCAGCTAGAATTTCCTCTTATATCTCAGACAAGGTATTGTCAAGAAGAATTTGCAGTGTTGGAGCCATCTCCCCACAAATGTACAGATACATGTTTTCCAAGAAGATGTCCAGAGCAAGTTTTTCCAATATGTGTCACCTTGGAATGTGGAGATAAAGGTTTATGTCTTTCATCAACTCTAGGAACTACATATTATTATCACCATGGTATTAAAGGGCTTGTGCCACAATCCTGCAGAACTCTAGAGAAGTTGTTACCTTTACAAGAGATACTTAGATATGAAGTCATCTTCAGAAGCAATCTTTGTATAGAGATCCAATTAATGCTTCACTTACATACAGTATTGTATGCTCCCATAGATTAAAGTAATAACTCTGTTCTCCAGAAAGGGTTTTTTTTTTTATCAGAGAAACCTAATTTAAGGGAGACAACCATCTAGACAAAGGTTTAAGTCAGATGAAGTCATCCCCTCATATGAAGGCCTTTTCCTCTTTCCCGGGTGTCCTTGGGCCCTTTTCTCATTCCTTAGCACAGAATGTAATTCTCTGGCCTGTCTCATTTTTCTCAAAATTTACCATGTAAATTCTTTAAACACATGTCATTTAAGTTAGTCTTTTCTCCTACTAATATCATCTGATGTTACATTGTCTGCTCCAACAGCCCGAGAAGAGCCTTGGGGGAACAGAGGAATGTGACCTCTACAATGGAAAAGAACAGTGGAAGATAAGTACCTACCTCTTTACAAGTTTCTAGATAAGCAATGCTTCAATAAGCTAAAACATAAGCACCATGGTAAAGACCTTTAGTGCTACTACTTCTGAAATCAGAAGTACTACAGCAAACAGAGAGATTCCTTGGTTGGTGGCACATTTGCTCCTACTTCAGACTCAGGATAGGCAGTGAACTACACAAATTACAAACAGGAAAAGTGTTAACTCACACATAAGTAACAAAAAATCAACAATGAGAAGGAGTGTAATTTCCATTCATTAGAATCTTATTCACTCCTTCTATACCTTATCTTTTCAAATAGTATAATTTCTAAATTTGCAAGCATTGCATTTAGACAAATAAGAAGGTATGCATTATTATTTTTTGAGACATTTCCAGCAGAATATAAGATGAATTTAAGTCTTGGTGAAATCCTAATCTTTAGTTAGCTGTTCATCATATTCTGTTACTACAAATACTGCTAGGCCATCAGGAATAAGTACAGCATAACATTCAACATGTGTGAAATTCACCCTCAGATACAATGACATCTGTCTTCCCATTTTTTATTACACAGGATCATCATTTTTAAGCAGCAGTAATACATCTTCCCTGGTAACCACTGGCATTTTAGCACTATAGAATGATGAGCATATCCATTTCTATACATTTTTATATAATACATTTAGCTTGGAGTTGAATAAATTAAACAGGCTTAGAAAGTCATTTCGTTTTCTTTCATTATTAACATTTAACTTCATTTATACCATCTCTGATATTAGCAATCATATTTTCCATAGAATTTTGAACAGCATTATTTTAATTTAAGTGCACAAATAATTGATATAACCATTCTTGGTTGCATTGTAATCTCCCCAGCTTTAATAATTTTTTCTTAGAATGTTACGTGTTTCTACTCTATGGGTTTTAAAATGCATTCCCATTTCCTATTCTAAACAGTTTCTTCTAGCTGAGAAAGAAAAGGACACATTTATATATGCCATGTTGTTTTGAAACTGTACTTTTATCACTTCAGTGGTCATTGTACCAAACCCATTAGGTATTGGAATATGATATTGTGCAATAATAAAAGAAACAGGATTTTAGAAAACCACAGAGCTTGACATATATCAGCAAGCAGTATGAATTTGAAATCAAATATTAGAAAGGACTCTGTGAGAGGGTTCTCATTTGTTGAATTTTGGATTGTGTAACAATAGTTCTATTTGTAGCTCCTTTATATAAAAGAGATACAAAGCAGCTCAGTGATTATTATTATCCTCCAAAGAGAGCATGTTGACATACTAAATGATTCTATGATTGTATGATGATTTTACACCAATTCAGAGTTGGTAAATAGATTGAAACTTTCATGTCAACTCTCATGACTTGGTAAAGCCTGACTGGGCATCTCTTGCAGGATTCCGCACTCATTCTTTGGTGCATCAAGACAGAGTTCCCTTTTCAATGGCGATTCCACCAGGGTGTAAGAAAGAGCACAGCAGCAAGAAGCTGTGTGTCCCCATCCCTGGACTCCAGGTCACTTGAAGAAACATGATTTCCAAGCTTAGCTCCACATTCTATCCTTAAATAATTCATAATCTCTTATTCTTTCTTTCACTTTCTTATTATTTATTTTAAACTAATAAAAACTTTATGACAAACATCTAATAAATATTAGTTAAATATGAGTTTATCTCTACAGGTAATAAGGAAGGGTATGATTAGACTATATACATACAGTACTAGAGTAATTATGAAATTAAGAGTGACCTTAAAAACCTGAAGGCCCTATCAGAGGACATGTTGAGTCTTCTTGGAAATGTTTTTAAAAACTAGACATTTTTTTGAGGTTTTCCTGAGTTTGATATTAATGTGGGTAGGTTGGAAAGGTGAGAATAAATAAGTTGTTATGCCAAGGTAAACTATGTATGAATTTGAAGAATAAGAATTTGCACCTAATAGTGAATGAATCACGTGGTCATTTTAGACAAGTTAAAATGATCTTCATCAAGTAAATTATATAAATTCTTAGGTCAGAGAAGCTTTTCTGAAAAGAACAATTTCATTTGCAGCACTATTATTAAAGGAGACAGCCTTTGAGTTCTGAAGGAATCTAGTTTACTCATTGCTGCCTCCAGCAAAGTATGAAAAGAGGGTCAATTGTTTCTATAAAAGATCTTAGACCTAGATTACTAAATGTCTCTCCCCGTTTCTATATTTTGATAGACAGAATGATTATATTATCAAAAATAAACAAATCTGGACACTAGTAGTAGTAAAATAGTAAGGACAGATTTTAATCATTAATTTACCACTACAATAAGAAAAGAATATGGTGCAGACAAAAACTCAACTTCAATTTATACAGAAGTGACTAGGTCTTTAAAAGGAGAATGAAGGAGCTGGAAGGGTTGAGCAGGGCTCTGTAGAGTCAGGAAAGTGAACAATTGTAAAAAGGATGGGTTGGCAGTTGAGACCCTTCTGGGTGAGCTAATTGACACTTATCAAAGTTCTGCTCCTAGCCCCACAGAGACTGGGAGACAGGGGCCCAGTCTTCAGATTGGGTTGGAACAACCAGTAACTATCTCTTTTGCAGCCTTGAGTATTCTCAGGTAGGCACTTTAAGTAGGGCAAGGCCACTCTAGGGCTGCAAACTTGAGCTGTTAGAAATTACATTAATGCTTGCTCAACCAAGCTGAGGCCTAGTTGAGAAGACTCAAAGGACATAAGCAGGGTTTGGTCAAGGAGAGAATTGTTGTCAACAGAAGTATATGTACATGTGTACATCCATACAGGTATGCATATGTACTCCTTACTCTCATTTACCATCAATAAACACCACTTAACTATGTTAGACAGCATACATGCTAAATACTTCACAGACACACACATATCATCCACATTATATAACTGAAGAAAATGTTAGTGGTCAAATAACTTACCAAAGATGTCAATTATCAAGCTGCAGAAGCACTATTTGAACTCATGTCAATCTGTCTCAGAGCTCAAAATTCTAATTACTGTGTAAACTATCTCTTGTTAAGGTTCAGCACACAAAGATAAAAATACCAAGGCACAATTGCAATGGTGAAGTATTGAAAAATGTTGACAAAGAACTATATATCCAAGTCAGGTAAGTCAGTCACAGGAAGGTTTTGATTTTCCTCTAGCTTCTATATTGAGATATAATTGACAAAATTGTTAAGGTATTTATACTGTACAATAGGATAAACATTTTATAAGGATAATTAAATTCTCTTTCAGCAAATTTTAATTATAAAATACAATGTTATTAACCATAGTCATCATGTTATACACAGATCCTTAGACCTTATTCATCTCACTGCTGAAAGTATATACATTTTTGCCAGCTTCTCCCTATATCCCCTATACCCCAGTCCTAGAAACAACCTTTCTATTTCCTGTTTTTATGAGTGTGATTTTTTTCCAGTGTTTTACCATGCAGCATTTGTCTTTCTCTGTCTGGCTTACTTCATTTAGCATAATGCCTTTTAGATTTTTCCTTTTTTAAAGACTGAATAATATCTATCATGTATGTATAAACAAATACACACATGCATTATGCAAGCATGTATATACACAATTTCTTTATTCATTCATCCACTGATGGACATCTCTTAGATTTTCCATACCTTATTCATTGTGAGTAATGTTCTAATTAGCATAGGAGCACAGATATACTTCAAGATAATGACTTTGTTTCTTTTATTTCCTTTGGATTACTGGATCATATGGTAGTTCTATTTTTAATTTTTTGAGGAACCTGTATATTGTTTTCCATAGTGGCTCCCACCAGCAGAGCACAAGTTTCCATCTACCACATCCTTGTCAGCATGCTGCCTTGTCTTTTTATAGTAGTTATCCTTACAGGTACTACGCTATCTTATAGTTTTGATTTGCATACACCTAATGATTAGTGAGGTCCACCCTTCTATGTAGCGGCTAGCATTTGTGTGTCTTCTATGGGAAAAAAAAAGTATTTTCGGTGTCTCTGCCCAATTTTAAATTATTTTGTTTTTGTTGTTTTTTTTTATTAGAGTTACATGAGTTTCTTAAATATTTGAATACTAATCCATTATCAGATATGTAATAGGCAAACATTTTCTCCTGTCTCTAGGTTACCTTTTCCTTTCAAGCTTGCTTCCCTTTGCTGTGCAGAAATTTTTAAGTCTGATGTAGTCTCGCTTGTTTATTTTTGCTTTTGTTGCCTTTGCTCTTGTTGTCAAATCCAAAAATCATTGCCAAGACAAATGCAGAAAAGAGTCTCCTCTGTTTTCTTCTAGAAATTTTTTCTTTCAAGTCTTATGTTCCAATCTTCAATGTGTCTTGAGTAGATTTTTTGTGTGTGGTTTACAATTAGGGCTATTTGCATTCTTTTGTCCTTCACTATCTACTTCTCCTGGCAGTATTTATTGAAATGTTACCTTTTTTCTCTTGTGTATACTTGATTGCTCTGTCATAAATCACATATATATGTGTATCTTTATTTTTGTGCTCTCCATGTTTTCCATTGATGTGTCTGCTTTTAAATCAACACCATACTACTGTGATCACCATACTTTTGCAATATCATTTGAAATCAGGAGTGTGATGCCTCCATTAATTTTCTTTCTTAAGATTGCTTTGTCTACTCAGTATTTTGGGGTTTCATATATTTAGCATATTTTTCTATCTATGAAAGATGTCATTAGAATTTTCATACAAATTTGAATTTATAGTTTGCTTTTAGTATGGATATTTTAATGATATTAATTTTTATAATCCATGAGCACAGAATACCTTCCATTGATTTGTGTCTTCATCAATGTATCTTAGCAGTATCTTAGCTTTTCAGTAAAAAGTTTTTTTACATTATTGTTTTAGGTATTTTATTCTTTTTGATGCTGTTCTAAATTAGATTGTTTACATAATTCACATAATTCTTTTTCTAAAAGATTTTTGTTAGTGTATTAAAATGCAACTGGTTTTTGTATACTGATATTTATCCTGCAACTTTACTGAATTCTTTTGTTAGCTTTAATAATTATTGTAGCATCTTTTGGAATACATATATATGCTCACATATAGACACAATTTTACTTCTTCCTTTCCAATTTGGAGGACTTATATTTCTGTTTCTTGCCTATATGCTCTAGGACTTGATTTGATTCAACTTGCTATGTTGAATAAAAGTGACAACAGTGAATATCTTTGTCTTGTTCCTGATCCTAGAAGAAATAGTTTCAGATTGTCACTATTAAGTATGATATTAGGTGTGGGTTTGCCATACAAGGCCTTTATTATCTTGAAGCATGTTACTTCTATTTCCAGTGTGAGATTTTCTGTAATGAAATGATGTTGAATTTTGTCAAATACTTTTCTTTAACCTATTGAGATGATTTTTGTACTCATTTTGTCACTGTGGTATATCACCTTCATTGATTTGCGTATGTGGAGCTACCCTACCATCTTTGTAACAAATTCCACTTGAACAGTGTATGATACTCTTAATGTATTGTTGAATCACTTTGCTAATATATCATTGAAGATTTTTGTAGCTTGACTCTCCAAGAGCTCCTGTAAATTATTTACCCATGTCTCCAGTTTTCAGAAGACTTTAATTGCTGGAGTTATGTTTTAGATGACTAATCAAACATAACTCTCAATTCCTGGATGGTTACATACTACTTTGAGCCTCATTTTGAGTTTGTGAGTAAAAGGCTACTTCTTTAGTGGAACCAATAAATGTTTGCAACGCTACAAAATATTATTAACTTGCCCCCAGACCTGGAGAACTCATTTCTATCCTAGCGAAATACAAATTTCTTTCAACATACAACAGTCATTCTATATGTAGCACAATTCTCTATTTTTCTCAGTCCATCATTTTCTTTTATTTTTCTTAGAGAAGTATATTATTTTTCTGAATAAATTATGCATACTTAAAATTATATGGTGAACATTCTTCTTGAATGCATGTCCATGTTTTTAATTATGGTAGAGTTACTGGGTAAGTCAGATCTTCTGAAAGGCTTTTTGAAACCTGATGCCAAAACACCTTCTAGAAATGTGTTCATTTACTTTGCTAGAGAAATGCCTAAGAGTATTGCTTTCACTTACCTACATCAGCATCGATTATTAAAGCTTAAAAAACAGCCTTTCTAATTTGATGAATAAAATACTCTTTAATACATTTGCATTGATTTGAACAAACATGTGAAGTTGAACATTTTTCATGCTTATTTTCACATTTATATTTCTTATTCTGTATTTTGCTCATGACATCTATTTTTAAACACCAGTTATCAAAATCTGTCTTAATTTTCATTTAAGGTGATTTAAAGTAAATATAATTTACAAAGTATATTTAATTAAAAATATTACATTAAATATATAAAATATTTATATAAATATAAAGAATATATATGTAATGCTCAGTTTTTCATTTATTAGATTTATTACATAACCCGATACCTATCTAGTCATATCAGCACCTTTTTTTAAGCTAAGGTGCAGGCAGGAATGGAGGCAAGTAGTAAGGCAGGCAGAAAAAGAGAAGGGGAAGAAACAGTTTATTTTTATTTAGTTGTTCACATTGGTTGTCCATCCCACCTCCCCACTGGGACTCAAACCCAGGAGTATGTGGCTAGGGCTCCTTTGGAAGAGTGACATAATCACTCCTCTACCTGGAAATACCAGCACTTTTTTTTAATAGTGTAACAGTATACTTTAGTATCTTGAGGGAATATCCACTTGAAAGAAAGGTATCTCCCACTTAATAAACGTAAAATGTTATCTTTATTACCTCAGTATCTTTAATATTCAATTGCTTGATACTCCCCACTTCTATGTTTTATGTTTTTTGTCTATCAAAGCAAAAAGAAAATGAATGATCTTAAAATTTCTGAAAGCGTTTGTCCCTTCCTAGATAAGATTATCATATTTGCATTTATTTTAAAGATAGTATATGCACTCTTTATTCAGGTGACAAATAACAAGTTCTTACTATGTATCAATGCAGCATGACAAATGTTGGTAAATAAGACAAATAAAATCCATGCCTTTGGAAACTTCTGTTGTAGTCAGGGGAGTAAACATAAGCATAATACCTTCTGTTTTTAATGCTATTTTCTGTTTCTCCTATCTTGCTTTTATACACCATCATATTCACTTTTCTTTTTTCAAGTTTTGGAAAATATATATAATCAATTTTAAATGATAGTAGAAACAGAGTATCCATTGTACCTGCTTCAACTCATTTTTATCTAAGTCTATAAATATGACTCACTTTTACTCATTTCTTAAATTTCAGTCTTTGCTAATATTTAAAATTTCAGCAATTGTGTTTGCTTAGTAATTGTCTATTTTCTTTTCTCTTTCAATAATAAGTTTTTGCATTTTTATCTAGTTTTATAAATGGATTGTATAGAACTATTATTAAAATAATTTAATTAAAAATAATTATATACACAAAAAATGGACTGCTTGTGGTGAACTTAACATAGTATATACTGGATGTTGGTTTACAATGATGCACACTGAAAATTGGTTATTATGCAATGTTGCATAAATTCAACAAAAAAGTAAATCATTATATATTCAACTATATTTTGAATAGTTTCATAGCACCACTATCCTTTCATGTCATGCCTTCACAGTTCTTGAGTCTTTAATTTTGACCCACCTCTCCTTAACTGGAATATTCTTTTCTGTCATTTATGAGACAATTTTTATAAATATCTGCATATTTGAAAATACTTTCTTGGCTTTAATATACAACTTATCTCTCTATAAAATTATTGAATAATAAAGAACACTCACATGACACTAAAGATTGCAGAGGAAAAGTATGAAACAAATCTATATAGAACCAAACATTGGACTGAGTCAACATTCTACCCTATTTCTTTGTACATTACCTAATTGTCTCTCCTTAACAGACATTTGATTTTAGTAAGTAAAGTTTACTTAACTGAACCAATGTTTCTCCATAGCAGATATGTTTTCATTAAAAATGACTGTGAGTCAGATCCCTAAAAGATGGTATCAGCTGAAGTCAACCCCTAAGGACCTCTGGAGAAGGCTCAGGAGTTTCTAGAGTTTGCATGAGTAGAAGCATCTCTGGAGCTTCAGAAGCTTACTGGGGTCAGTACACAGAGGAAACCTAGACTTTGAAGGTGAGTCAGGGGAGTGCAGGGATCAAAGACAGCAGCAGCAGCCACTACCTCCTTTATTTCCAGTCATGGATGCTTTTAAACAAAGAGCAGTGACTGCTTTTGGTCACAGTGGCATGGGGATTCAGACACAGCCAGAGGAATCAGAGCTGAAGCTTAGGTCATGATGAACTAAAGAGGGAGGATCAAGGATGACTGCATAAATGGACACTTGGCTTGAATAAAGCTCAAAGTGGGTAGTTTGGGGACAGCAATGCCAGGCACATAAGTAGGGGACTGCATCAATACTTCTTCCCCCAACCCCACACCCTGGGACTTGGATACCAATAGCAGAACACTCTAGTAGGGCAGCCTGTGGAGGACAGGACTCAGTTCTATTGGTTTGATGAGGATGACAGGCCCAAGTGCAACAAATTGCCCATCCCCAGCCAGTCCACTGCTATCTGTGAAAACAAGTCCAACAACCCAATCCAGGCTGCAACAGTGGCCCCACTCTTAGAATTGTACACCCCTCACCCACTCAGCAGCCATCGTCACTTCCTAACACAGCAAAAAACACACTAGGAAAACCTGTAAGGGTCAAAAATATAAAACAAATCTTGAG
Source organism: Solenodon paradoxus (assembly GCA_004363575.1). NCBI lineage: Eukaryota > Metazoa > Chordata > Mammalia > Eulipotyphla > Solenodontidae > Solenodon > Solenodon paradoxus. The sequence goes on from RJWH01000056.1 coordinate 656,730, forward strand.
TGCAGAAGGATGAAAAACTAGCAGCTGTTCAACTAGGGAAAAAAAACCACAAATAATCTGAAACCTCAGACATGGAAACACAACAGGATGAAATCTCATTAGATATCTGTTTCAAAGACTGGAAAGTTGGTTCTTCTTAACCAATAAAGAATTAATATCTGCAATCATAAAGAAATTCAGAGATAAAAGAAAACTCAAAAAAATAAGACAATGAGCTAAAAAATACCATCAAGGAGCTGAAGGCAGAAATTGAAGTGCTACAGAAAACATTATTAAGTACAGGATGTAAAGGTCATAAATGAAATTAAGAATAATATAGAAAGTTAAAGGAATAGAATAAACCAAATAGAGGAAAGCATTAGTGATAGAGGATAATAGTACAGAAAGAAGTCAGGTGTAAGAAGAAATCAAATGCAAAAAAAAAAAAAAAGAAGCATTTAGAGAAGTATCCAACACCATCAGAAAAGACAACATAAAAATAATATTGGGTATAACAAAAGACAGAGAGGAAAAGAAGGAAATGGAGAACATATTTAAAGAAATAATTGAAAACTTCCCAGATCTACAGAAGAAAATGAACGTAAGTCAATGAAACCAATAGAACACCCAATTATATAAATGTTAAAAAAAAAAACTACACTATGAAAAGCTCAAAAAAAAGAAAGAATTCTAAAGGTGGCTGGGATAAAAAACAAGTGACATATAAAGGTACTCTCATCAGACTGTCCTCAGATATCTAAGCAGCAACTCTACAGGATAGGAGAGAATGGAATTATGCCTTCAAAATACTACAGGAACAAAAGTGCCAGTCAAGAATACTATAATCTGCAAAACTCTCAAATTTGAGGGAGAAATAAAGGTCTTTATCAACAAACAAAAGGAGAGATTTTGCTAGAACAAGACCTCCTCTATAAGAAATGTATACTAAAGACAAAAAAACTTTACAAATATCTAAAGAAAGTAACAAATAGAAAAAAAACAGAAAACCAAAAATTATAATGGCAGTAGCAAGTGTTCCATTCTCACTTATCATTCCAATGTAAATTAACTGATTCACCAATTAAAAGGCACAGAGTGGCTAGCTGGATTAAGAAAGAAAACACAACTATATGCTGTTTGCAAGAAACTCACTAAGATCTAGAGAAAAATAAAGACAAAGTCAAGGAATGTAAAAAGGTTCTCCAAGGTAACGACTTTAAAAAATCAGAAAGTGCTATTCTAATTCAGATAAAGGAGACATCAAATGAAAAAGGTAAATAAAGATAAAGATGGTCATTATATAATGATAAAGGAGAGAACATTACAACAGAAACACATAACACTTATTAATATATAAGCATCCAAATAAATCAAGCAAATACTAACAGATCTAAATAAAGACAATTATAACAACACAATAATCCTAGGGGAGTTTAACACTCTGCTTTTGGTAAAAGATCATCCAAGCATAGTGTATGTATGTGTGTGTGTGTGTGTTTATATATATATATATAGAGAGAGAGAGAGAGAGAGAGAGAGAGAGAAAGAGAGACAGAATGAAAGTACTTCACTATAAAACAATGGATTACACATTCTTTCCAAGTGCTCATTAAACATTCTCAAGGAAAGACCAAATATTGGGACACAGAACAAGTCTTAATAAATTTTCAAATGCTGAAATCATGTCTAGCATATTTTAGGATCACAATGGCATCAAACTAGAAACCAACAAAAGATAGAGAGAAAACTCAAAAAAAGTGAATAAACAACATGTACCTGGAGTAAAATAACAATAAACACATGGCATATAAGAAACTGTAGGATTTAGCAAAGGCAATAGTAAGAGGGAAATTTATACTGATACGAACAAGAAGAATCACAAATAAAAAACCTAAACCTTCAACTAAAGTTTCTAAGAAAGAAGGAAAAGAGAATACAAAATCCAGTAGAAGAAAGGAAATAATATAACAGGGCAGAATTCAATAAACTAGACATCAAAAAGACTATCCAAAAAAATCAATGAAACCAAAAGTTGGCTTTTGTAAGAATAAACATAGAGGCCACTAACCAGACTCATTAAAAAGAGGAAAGACAAAAACAAATATATAGAATGAGAAATAAAGAGGATAATCACAATAGATACAGCAGAAATACAGAGGATTATAAGAGAATGCTATATTTAACTACATGGCAACAAATTTTATAGCCTTGAAAAAATTAGCACATTCCTGGAAGCATTTCCTAGACTAAACCAGGAAGAAATATAAACCACGAGCAAATCAATCATAAGCAAGGAATTATAACCATAATTTAAAATCTCCCCTAAAGCAAAAACCCTGGATCAGATGGGTTTCATCAGTGATTTCTACCAAACATTCAAAGAATTAATGCCGGTCCTTCTTAAGATGTTCAAAATTTGAAGATGGCAAACTTCCAAGCATTTTTTATGATACCAGTATTGTGCTGATTCCAAAACTAGACAAAATGAGCACCAAAACAAGAAAATTACAGCTCAATATCTTTGGTGAATTGTTTTATGTTAAAAACCATCCAAAAATATGTACTAATGAAATGTACATCAACATAATAAAGTCTACCTATGACAAACCTACAACCAACATTGTATTGATTGAGAAAAACTGAAATATTTAACTTTAAATTCAGGAAAAAGGCAAGGATGTCCGCTGTCACCACTATTTAATATAGTAATGGAGGTCCTACCCAGTGCAATCAGACAAAAAAAAAAAAAAAAAAAAAAAAAAAAAAAAAAAAAAAAAAAAAAAAAAAAAAAAAAAAAAAAAAAAAAAAAAAAAAAAAAAAAAAAAAAAAAAAAAAAAAAAAAAAAAAAAAAAAAAAAAAATCAAAGGTATTCAAATAAAAAAGTGAAACTATCACTATTTGCAGATGACATGATAATGCATAGAACTCCAAAGACTCAAGTTAAAAGGTACTAGAAATAATACACAGATACAGTAAAGTGGCAGGCTACAAAATTAATATTCAAAAATTGGTTGCATTTATGTATGTCAGCAATGAAAATTCAGAAAGAGAATTCAAGAAAACAATAACATTTAACATCGCATCAGAAAGAACGAAATACTTCAGGATAAACTTAATCAAAGAAGTGAAGGATCCATATACCGTGAAAACTGTAGAACATTTCTAAAAGAAATGGAAAGCTATTTCATGTTCATGGATTATAAAAATTAGCATAGGCAAAATGGCCATACTATCTAAGGCATTATAAAAATGTAATGCTGTCCCCATCAAAATTCCAAAAACACTCTTCACAGATACAAAACAATAACAACCAAAAAAGTCATGAGATTTATTTGGAACTACAAGAGACCAAGGAGAACAAAAACAATTCTAAGGGAATAAAATAACAGTAGAATCATGCTCCCTAACTTCAAACTCTACAGCAAAGCAATAATAATCAAAACAGCATGGTATTGGAATAAAAACAGAAATACAGATCAATAGAATAGAACTAAAAGCCCAGAGAAAAACCCGCATGTATACAGATGTTTAATTTTCAAAATAGAAGCTAAAAAATTACAGTGGACAAAGATAGTCTCCTCAACAAATGGTGCTGGGAGAACTGAACCAATACATGAAAAAAGTTGAAACTAGACTAAACTACTACCTAAAGCCATACAAAAAACTAGCTAAAAATTGAATAAAGACTTAGATTTAAGACCAGAAACCTTAAAATACATAGAAGAAAACATATACATAACACTACTGTACACTGATGTAAGAGATATGTTTGGGAACTTCACTCCAATAGTAAGGGGAAAAAAATCCAAAATAAAGAAATTGTATTACATCCAAGTAAAAGCTTCTACATAGCAAAATAAATGAACATAAAAACAAACAAACAAAAAAAGCATTCGACTGAATGGGAGAAGATATTCACCCATCACACCTCTAACAAAGGGTTAATATCCCAAATATACAAAAAAACTCCTAAAATTCAACACCAAAAACCAAACAGCTCAATCAGAAAAATGGACAGATGACCTTAAGAGACTTCTGTAAAGATGACATACAAATGACAAAAAGGTACATGAAAAGATGTTCTACTTGTCTTGTCATTACGGAAATTCAAATCAAAACAACAATGAGCTATCACCTCACACCTATGAGAATGACAATCACCCAAAAATAAATGTAGTTACAAGTGCTGGAGAAGATGTGGAGAAAAGGGAATGCTGTTGGTGGTAGTGTAAAATGGTACAACCATTTTCAAAAGCAACATGGAGATTTTTCAAAGAAATGAGATTGGAAATTTCCTTATGATTCAGTTATTTCACTATCTTAAAACCACAACAACACTTACAGAGATATATACCCCAGGGTTCATCGCAGAATTATTTACAATATCCAAGCGCTGGAAACAGCCTAAATACCCATTAACAGATAAGTGTATTTAAAAAATGTGGCATATACACATATATATGTATGTGAATACTACACAGCCATCGAAAGGGAGAAATCCTGCCATTCATGGTAACATGGATAAACTTGGAGAGCATCATGTTCAGGGAGATAAGCCAGGAGAAGGACAAACATTGCAAATCGCTCATATGAGATGTATAGAGATAGAAAGCAATTGAATAAACTGAATTTAACAAAAATAGACTTAAGGAGAACTAATTAAAACAACAATAGACTGTTAGTGGGGAAAAGAGGGTGCAGGATATGATGGTATAGGGGTGGAGGGAGACAGGGAAAAGGGGATTAAATGAAAAGTGAAGAAAATAAAAGGAAAATGGCAAGTCTACTGTGCTATATGCTGATGTAATTTGTTATCATGTATATCTCAAACCTAGTTAATGTTCGAATGCAATATTCCTCTAAAGTATCAATTATTAAAAAATAAAATGAAAATGAAAAGTAAATGTCATAGTTCATATACCAACTAGTCTCTGCCATGAGCTTTGAAAAATCATGTTCAAGTCTTCCCCATAATTTGCTGTTTTTTTAAAGATTTCATGTTGCTTTCTCCTGTTTACAAATCGTGAAGTCTAACCAGAAACAGTATTTGACTACAAAAGGGAGAGTGTCTCAGTGCTCCTCAGACAAGAAATACAGGGCAAGTGATGTATATGATTGTAAAGGAATCACTAAATTCTGTCCTGTGCCAGGAATGGATTTTCTTTCTCCTTCTATAACACATTCTCTATGGATCGTGCCTTGGATTTTCCTGTATTTAATTTCACCAAATATATGGTATCTTCGGTCAATTTTTTTTAATTCACAAGTCAAAATAATTCAAATGTTTGAGTGTTTACTGTGCTTGTTGAACAGCTTACACAATTGTTTAATTTTCACAATAATTCTTTTAGGATGTTTGAATTACCATCTCCACTGTCCAGAAGGTGAAACTGAGATAACAAATAAGCTATAGAATCACTGTGGACCCAACAGTCTGGTCTTAGCCCATATTCTAAACCAATGTTCCAAGCTGATCTTCTGGATAGAGGGGGGGGGTCTCCACTCTGACCCACCCTCTCAGTTTCATGGCACTCTGAAATGACAGCACTCAGTAACACTTCTGATCTCTTATATCCATAGCTAGGAGGGCTCTTGCTGTTTCCCTCCCACTCCTGGTTTTTTTTCCCCCTTTTTCCTTGTAACTATCCAGCCTTCGGCATACTAAATCACTGCCAATCTCTTCCTCTCTTGCTTTCTGAGAATTACAAGTTCCAAAATTACAAACAAAAGGAAATTTTCTTGCAATGGAAGTGATATCAAAAGGAAATGATGTGCAATTTCACATACTTGTCTCAGGGTTAACAAACCAGTGGACAGACATTGAGAGAGAGCTATGGTGTATCCTTACTTTGGAATACCCTGCAGTGAGGTATAATTTTTCCAGTGAGCAGGGTGTTCTTTGTTAGGTATCATACTCTGTCCATTTTATACTATTTCTATGCTTCTACTCAGTCTCTGGCAACAGTTATTCGTTTAATTTGACGTGAATTGTCATGTCTTCATTTTATGTCTTCATTTCTTTGTAAGTATCTTATTGGAAATCTGGGAGTGTTTATAACATGTAGGTGAACCAGATCTCATCTTAAATGACCACTCTTATTCTTGAAGGAACATACTTAAAGGGACATCTCCTTTCCTCTACATTTCACCATTTCACTTATATATCAGATCTAACTGTAAGTCCCTTGTTCCTGAGCTTTTAGAGAACTTCTTTTTTTATTATCCTCATTCTGGAATTCTAAATATATATATATATATATATATATATATATATATTTGCATGTGTGTGTGCATGAAAGGGCAGTTTTTTTCAATCACTACAAATATTTTAGATATTTAAAATCCAGTTCATACATTGAGTAAAGGAACCTGATTTTATCATTATTTTGAGAAATGGAATTGTACTTTTAACTGAACTAGTTACGTTTTTTTAAGTGGTTAGAGTCTTGATTGAATATAAGCTACCTCAAAATCCTTGTGTTGGTGTGTAAATAATTAAGCCAATAATTTAAGTTTCTTTGGCCCCATCTTAACATCTAAGTCACTTGGAAATTGCTACATGGCTTCAATACTCTGTTTGACACTTTGTGACATTTGCAACAAAATATTTCAAAGACTTAACAATTCAGTTATGTAGTTTATTTTTTCCATTGAGATCTAAAGACTCCCTGTCGGTTGATTCTTTACATATCTTTGTACTTACGGTCACGTCCATGTATTACAAAAATAGATCATCAAAAGTGTGTAGACTCATATTCAACCATTTTGTAATTAGATAATATTGCAACACACTTTTTAAACTTTATTAAGAAGGTATTGATATCTACTGATATTTAATTCACATCCAATATCCTTTCTAACCTAAATTAAATCCTTATTGGAGACATTTATTCAAACTGTAACTGCTTTCTCTAATGAACTACCAATTCATTTCCCCACACAGCATGTTCTAATTTGTGCTTCTGGTGGTTTCTAGAAACATATGGGGACCAACTGTGGTTATGTTTTGGGATCTTCTGTACAAAAACACGATAATTGCTTTTGTTTTGCTGATTACTCTTGAAGACTATTTCAAGCCTCTTCAACTTTTTCTCTGTCCACAGGGTTCGTAATTGCAAATCCCTTTCTGTTTTATAGGATGAATTTCACATGAGTATATTGAATGAGCTGGTTAATCTGTCCAGAGGTTCTATGATCTTCAGAAAAGATCAATCCCTTGCATATAATTTACAAATTGTTCCCAGATATCAGACATCATCAGGCTTGTTATTTTCATAGTGCCATAAACACAAAAGCAGAAGAGACATAAAAGAGAAAGCAGGATTGGCAAATCCTTTGCTTATGTATTTTGGGGGGAGGGTGGCGGGTAGGTAGCTGCAAAAGATACAATAATACAAGCATCTTCCTGATTGATTAAAGTAGTGAAGTGCATTCTTTGGTTCATAAATAATGCTCTATTACTTTTCTTCAAAGACAAGCAAACCTTGACAGAGTGACCTTTTCCAGGGCAGGAGTTGTTTCAGTGCCATAAATTATACTGCAAAACGAGTGGAAATGCTACTGAGAAGTGTGTGACAAAATAAGATTAAAGATTACTATACACAAAAGATTGTTGTTTTATTAATGGATTCCTGTCAATGGCATGAAAAATACTCAGCTTTCTACCGGATGCTGAGATCACATCAAACTGAAAATTAGGCGGACATTTTCTAAGAGGTAACTAAATGTGTCAAAATAGCAATATCCTTATTAGTTTTTTTTTCTCCAGTATTATATTTTCTCTTAAAGCAAATTCAGTTATTGTCAAATAAACTTGTACCATCCACAGGCATTTGCTTGCAAAGAGAAGGATGGTGCTGTCGACTGCCTTTGGTGTTTGGTATGCAGCTGCGGTGAGATTAGAAGGAGACACTTTGCTGAACAGAAGCTCGGGCGGTGGTATCTCCATTCGTGTATTGTGCATTGCCAAGAGGAGAAAGCATATGGTAATTCTCAAACCATTCATTTATCTGGTGAACACTCAATCTGACAGAGCCATCCATGTCACTTTGAAGAAAAGAAAAATAATCACATAGTGACTTAAGCTGTAAGTGGTCGTGAATTTTTTTACAGTACACTTGTTTCTAATTTTATCAATCAGTAAAAAAAAAAACTAGAAAATAAAATAAGACCATTTAAAATATAAAAAAGGCTTAAGTCTACTTAAATGAGATCATGAGAGTTCAAGGACTTTTTAAAGGTATCAACATCCTGTACAAATATCATAGATGACCAATTTTAATGTTATTACTGCATTTTCATTATTGTAATTATCCCTGCCCAATTTTTCCTTAAAATTAAGACTGTACGGTTAAAACATTTATGCATAGCCTCTTTAGAAATGAGACTGTCATCTAAAATAAATAAATGAATCTATCAAAATGTAAAAGACCATAGTGATTAAAACAATGATTAAAAAAAGAAAAAATTACAAGGTATCAGATAGATATTTTCAATGATGTAATTCAGTATTAAAATTCATTCAAATTATATGGCCCCTTATTGGGTGGCACTAACAGACATACAATTGAGCAAAACAAGCAGAAGCAAAAATAATTTTATAGAATTTAAAGTTTTCAAAACTTTTCCTGGAATTCGATCTAGTACGGTTCTTTTAAATAATAACTACCCTTGTTAGATAGAACATATGCTCAGTGTGGCATGTTGTTATAAATCACTCCTTGTCACAGAGAAGAATAAATACACTGGCTCAGTATTGCTTTGTTATTCGTTATAACTAGACACAGGGTATCAGTGTTACCTTCATTATAGGAAGAACTGAAATATATGCCTTAATTCACACACAGCATTTTAAAGATTGGTGTCAGGAAGCCAAATGACAAAGCGATGAGATTAGTGTTACAAAGAGCATCCATCTACTTCTCTAGTTCACACAGAAGGAGCTGACATGATGAGTTGGGTAAATATTTTGCATATGCTTTCATTGTGTGAAAAAGAAAACCTCTTTTTGTTCTTACACAGCACTTACCCACTTTCTGCAGGATGCACTCTGTTTTCCTACTTGAGTTATTTAAGAAGAGATCAAACTATTCCAATTTCAGTTGGTTTTAGCATCTATTATGGAATATAGTCATCATGCTAGTTTTAAAGCTATATATCGCAATTTCCACTTTTTAGGCAAAACTAATTTTAACTAAAGTCCTTTAAATGAGGAACTTAGAAACTCCAGGGTGATCTTTTGCTGCACCTGTGCCCTCCATAGTCTCCTTGAGGGTACAGCAAGTATATGTACTTCATTGCAGAAGTGAGTAGCATATGTGAGAAATCTTCAGAAGTCAATATAGTTTTATAAAATATTTGTAATCTCAGGGCCAGAACAGCAGCAGTGGTTCCAAATGTGGACATCAAACTTTAGGGCAACTCTAATCTTAGAATCTAAAGACTGTTGGATATAAACATTATTCCTTAATATTGAGTCAAATGACATACACTTCTGCTTTCCTTTGAAAAAAAATTGAAAGAACATTGCATCATAACATTATATAGAATTAAGAGTGGATCATCATAAATCTACATCTGTGTATAATACACTAAATTCAGCACTAACAGTTCAACTCTATGCCTGACCATATAATTGGTACTTTTCCCTGATTTGTTCACCTCCCTTTCCCCTTTTATTATTGTAACCACTAATTTGATTCTGTAGGCTGAGTATTTTTAAAAATAATTTGGTTCATTTGTTTGGTTTCTTTATATACAGCATACGAATTAAATCATATAATGTTTGTCTTTCTCCTAATTTATATCACTAAATATAATTCTCTCTTTTCATCAATATAGCTGAGTAGTATCCTATTGTATGTACATACCACATCTTCATTATCCACTCATCTGTGAATGGTTATTTAGAGTGTGTCCAGCTCTTGGCTACTATAAATAATGTTGCAATGACATAGGTGCACATTATCTCTGTGAATTAATGTTTTTGCATTTTTCAGATAAGTGTCCAGAAATTGAATAATGGGGTTTCATGTAATTTCTATTTTTGATTTTTGATTTCTGCTTTCCATAATGGCTGCACCAATTTACACTACCGTCATCATTGAATACTTTGTTTTTCTCCACATCCTCACCAAAACTTGTTGTTTCTAGTCATTTGGAATAAAAGAATTCTCACAAGGGGGAGATGATATCTCATTGCTGTTTTGATTAACATTTCCCTAATAGCAAGAGATGTGGAAGCTCATTTCATGTGCTTATTGGTTCTCTATATGTCTTCTTTGGAAGATTATCTATACAGTTCTTTACCACAATTTTATATTGGATTGTTTGCTTTTTTGTTGTCAGATTTTATGAGTTCTTTATAAATTTTTGATATCAATCCCTTGTTGGCTGTATGATGTTCAAATATCTTCTTTCATTTAATAGGATATCTTCATTTTAATGATAACTTCACCGTGCAAATGCTTTTTGGTTTAGGTAATCCCATTTGTTTATTTTGCCTTTTGTTTCAGTTGACATTGGAGTTTAGTTTCCAAAGACATTTTTAATGACAAATAACTGTGAACACAGGCCAATGTCAGTTATTTACCATTAAAAAACATGGTCTCTCCCATGATTTCTTTCCCAACAAAATGTGGGAAAGTTATTTATTTATCATTTAACAAACACTTGATCAGTGCCTTTTATGAAGCAGACTGTGGACTTGAGAGCCCTCTTGGTTCTTCAGAGTTGCAAAAATCACTCTCTGAAGTATTCCTCGTACTTCTAATATAAAGAAGAGAATCCTCTTGCCACTCTAAAACTGTTCATAAGTAAAAGATTCTCACTGCTTCCAAATTTTCAGCTTTTAGATTCCAAGTTTGGCAAGACTGGAGTTAGGTTCCCAATCTCACAAAGAGGATATATCTTAAAATACAAAAAATATGGTTTCAATGTAATTTTATATAGATGTTAACTCATGAGAATATTTTTTTTAAGGAAAGGTGCAGGCAGGAATGAAGGTAAGCAGGCAGACAGGCAGGAAGAGAGAGGAGGAAGAAGCAGTTTATTTTATCCAATTTCGTTGCTCACACTGGTTGTTTTCCCCCGACCAGGACTCAAATCCATGGGTATGTGGCCTGCATACATCAGAAGCAATTGATCTACGTAACTGCTGTTCCACCAGGTAGTGTCAAGATGATCTAATTCTTAATAGCTACACTTGTAAGGCTGAATTCGTTTTAGTTTCATGAAATAACATTCTAATATCATTCTGCACAATGTTTTAGATTTCTCTTGGAAGATACAACAAGTTACACAGTAACAATTTATATCTGTTTAAACATTTATACATATCCATGTGCTTATACTCAGAACTACCTCATTTTTTGTCTTAGGGAAAGTCTAATACAATTCTAGAATAAATATTGAGCACAACTAAACTAAATTCAGATTGAAAATTACTCCTTTTTCTGGGAACAAAAGGAAAGCAAAATAGCTAGAGAATTTCCTCAAAGAAGCTTAAAGCAAAAATCGCCATGCCTCTTTTCCATTAGTTACTGAATTGCTTTTGAGTCACACTTAGGAGTTGACAATATATGATACTATTAAACCCTTATCTATTGTAGTCACTATAATAAAAACAAGATACAGCCAATAAGTAGCCATTTAACCCCAACATGTGAATATCTCAAATCGTGGGAGAATATTTCAATTTCTTACCTTAATATTAAAAAGTGAAAACCAAGTTCCCAATGAAATATTTAAAATGTCAAAATTCTTTAATACAATATTATAAAATACAGTGGAATCATTTTATTAGAGATGTAGAAAATCTTTCTGATTATGTTATGCTATTCAGTAGCCGCAGAAAACTGTATTGGCAAATTTTACCACATTAAAATACTAATTTTATGAGGCCAAAATCACCACCAAGATCATTAAATGAAGTCACAGACTGTAAGAACACTTTTTCAATGTATATAACATAAAAAACAATGTTCTTTATGAATTAAACTATCACAAATGAATTAAGCCAGAAACAAAATGTCAAAATATTTAAAAGCTATGAATGCCCAAGTCACAGAGCAAAACAGAAAACAAATATAAAAATAGTGATCAACTAATTGGTAAGTAGAAAAATGTAAATGAAAAGAGACATTTCTGTTCATCATATTTATAAAAATATAGAATAGTCACTAATAATGATTTGGGTTTAGGAAGACCATTTGGCACATTCTGTTATAGTTGATAGGCGAGAATACTGACTTGGACCCCTAGATGCCATGGTGAAAATATTCTCCAATCCTTGCAAACACCACAATAAGCAAACCAAGAAGCCCAACTCAGGAAAAGCTCAGTGATTAATCGAAAGCCAGATAAATCTCATATGATATAGCATAGGCTTGCATTTGACCCACTGACTTCTGTCTTTCCAAACCTCTAAGCTCCTTCTTAGGATTTTCAGATTTCTAAGCTTATTTTTAGAATTTAATATATGCTTTGAACTTTTTTCTTCATTTGCACTAGCTGTTATGCATTGGGAATTTTTTAGTATAATATTAGTATTTCACACATTGTTTCAAATTTTCTGAAAATTCCATTAGCAATTTTGTCATATTATATACTAGTTTCTTCATCTGGAAATAAAGAGATTAAACTAAATGCTCTTTTTAAAATCTCTTACACCTCTACAATTCTATGATTCCATTATTTTATGGATATTTTCAAAGCACTTGCTGTGTGTGTGTGTGTGTGTGTGTGTGTGTGTGTGTGTGTACATGTGGATTTCTCTAGGATCTCTTCCTTGTTCAAACCCAGTGGCCATCTCAATTCCAACTTGTGAAACTGAAATTTAAGGATGACACTTTTAGGAGTTTTTATTGTATTTTATTGTGTTTAGAGAATATTTATTTTACATTTTATATTCATAAAAACCTTCACTCCAGAATACATTACTGAAATACATGTGTGGGAATCCATTTCATTACTATACAATACTATTACTCTACTATAAAATGTTAAGTGCAGAATACATAAAGTAATGAAGAAGAATGTGCTACTTTCAGGAACCAGTAAACCAAAGATGATGTGTTCATCTTTATAAAAAAATGCAAATATTCTATGAGAAAGAACTTTTTCTGAAAATATTCACAAAAGATTAAATTTAAAAATAACTGATGCTAACTATTGAAATGCAGAAAACTGTTTTAATAGATTCTTTGAAACTTTACAATTTTCAGTAGATTATGAATTGGATAATTTTTCATTCTTTTTAAATTTGACCCTTTGTAGGTTTTAATATAAAAATACCAGGTAGGTGTGCTCTAGTGTTAAGCCTGGCAGAGTTTCATATACATCCCAAGGTGCACGGTTTAAGACCCGAGATGGCAAGTGGGGGGGAGCCAATATGAAAAACTAAATAAAAATAAAGCACTCCCTCCTCTTTCTGCTGCTTGCCTGCTTGACTTCATTCCTACCTGTACCACATCTCAAACAGGTGTTGATTGTCATGTTGGGTAGGATCAGTAGTTGCTCTTTTTTTCTATGCAAATGGCTTGTTAGACTCATACTATTTTCGGTTTAAAATGAAGCTGTTCTTGTTGGCATATTCCATGATTATTCAATAGACATTACTATTTTATTATGCAGTTCATCTCTTTTTGCAACTAATATTAGCTAACTAATACCAAAAAATTTCAAGATAAACAGCAATAGTTCCTAAGCATAAACACTTCGTTTATTTAATTTTTAAGATTTAAGAGCAGCATTGCCAAGTTGAGCATGTGTTGATCAATCACAGCCTCTCTGAAAGGCCAAAAAATGTGATTCAAGTTTCTAGAGTTTGCAAATTTCTGGAACTCTTATAGATGGAATATGGGGAATCATTGTGGGTCCCAGTATGATAGAGTTAAACTAGTACTTGAATGATTCATATGATTTCTTCTTTTTTCACAACTAGTTGCATAGTTTTATCTTACTCTCAAGTAAAAATTTCATAGAGCCAATTAAATATCAGTCAGACTGTCAGGTATCCATCTGCTAAGCAAAGTCTAAAAAAAAAATTATATTCCATATAAACTATGTGGTATTCTCTTCTCAAACTCTTTATTGGATTCCCTTTATTCATTTTCATAGTCTCTTCCCTAAATCCTTCATTTGTTATTTCTGACCCTCTCTGGTTTGAGTACACAACAGTTGCAGATTTTGTTCTCAGAAGTCAGATGGGAATAACAAATATTTCCTCATTTTCTTTTCTTAAATGGATTTTAATATTTGATTTGTGGCCTTTAGTCTTTCTGGTTGATAAAAATTTTCATATTTTACCACTTAATTGTGCATGATTATAAAATTCCTATTTTAATATAATAAAGAATGTCTCTGAAAGATGTCCACCTCCTAATCCCCTAAACCACTGAGTATACTACCTTACATGAAAAAAAAATTGAAGATACGATTAAAATAAATATTACAAAATTAGAGATTATCCTGGATTACCCAGCAAGCTCAACATAATCATTAGGGTCCTTACAAGAGGCAGGAGGGTGATATTCAGTGGAGAAGATGTGATAATGGAAGTAAAGAGAGATTTGAAAATGTTACACTGCTGGATTTGAAGGTGGAGAAAGGAGCCAAGAGCTAAGGAATGCAGATAGTTTCTAGAAATTGAAAGGGCTGTGACAGAAGGAACCAGTCTTGCCAACACCTTTGCTTTAGTCCAGTGAGACTTAATTTGGACTTTTGACCTCTATGACATTAAGACAATAAATACATACTGTTTTGAACCATTAAGTTAGTGGCAATTTGTTGTAACAGCATTAAGAAACACATACGCTCATTGAATACTTGTTAGCTTTCTAGTAAGTGAGTTGCCTCTAGCTAAGAGTTAAGTAAGTGTTGGCTTTGACTGTTTTGTTTAGTTTTTATTTATAAGAGATTTTGTAAGCTATTTCCTGATCAAGTGATTTTCTCCTTAAAGGATAAAGTAACTAAAATTTAATTGATTAATCTTTAAAAATGCCTTAAAGGCATCTATCAAAAAGTGTAAAGATAGGTCTTAGACTGTCTTTGAGGACTGTCATCTGACTTTAAACAGAATAGGAGAAAAGCATCAGTGCTTATGGTAAAAGAACCTACTAAAAGTGTGAAAATGGTTTTATTTTCCTACAGAAATGCCCATCATATTGGTAAACACTTCCCATGTTTTAAGAAACTGTTCTACTTTATGGATAGATATTAGGCATCTCCTAGAAGCTTACTTATCACTTCTTTGGAAGAGTGCCATGAAGCAAACAACAAAAGGCATCACAAATTAAGTCAGTATACACAGAAACAAAACGACTTAATATACAATACAGTATAAAAACAAATATGTCATATTTTAAAATATTTGTGGAATCAGTTAATCTTATATCAATATACTAACTTGAATAAGTTTTCCAATTTCTTCTTTTTCTTCTCCTTCCTTCCTCTTCCTCCTCTTCCTCTTCTTCTTCCTCCTCTTCTTCCTCCTCTTTTTCTTCCTCTTCCTCCTCCTCCTTGTTCTTCCTTCTTACTCCTCCTATTTCTCATCTTCCTTCTTTATTCTTGCTTAGATCTCTCAGTGTCTCAGATGTCACTAAAGTAAACCTTTTATGATTTCCCTAGTCGCTCAGATAATGTGATCATAGTTTTCTTATCCAGAAGAACAAAATCTACCAGGAAAACATATAAATAATCTTTTTTAACCCTACAAAGAAATCACAGTGAGCAAAAATGGTTGAAAATAAGATCTGAAACCATAAATACATAGAAAAAAATATAGGCATTATGCTCTGCAACATCAGCCTTAGCAATGTGTTGGTAGATCTGTCTCCAATGAAAGTGAAAAAAAAAGCAAACATAAACAAAGGGACTACATAAAACTAAAAAGCTTCTGCAGAGCAAAAGAAACTATCACCAAAGCAGGAAGCAACCTACTGAATGGGAAAAGATATTTTCAAATATATCTAACAAGGGACTAATATTCAAACTATTTAAACAGCAACAAAAAATAAGCAATATAATTAAAAAGTAGACAGAGAATCTAAATAGACATTTTACCAAAGAAGATATATATATATGGCCAAAAAACACATGAAAATATATCCATTATCATTTAGCGTTGGAAAAATGAAAATTAAAATTACACAGAGTGGCTATTATCAAAAAGCAAGAAACTTGTGCTAGCAAGAATGTAAAGAGAGACTGTCAGGCACAGTCTGCATACATCCCAAGGACCTGGGTTCAGGAACTGGGGCCAGGCAGAACAACCAATATGAACTAAATAAAATAAATAAAATTTTTCTTCCTCCTCTCTACTCCTGCCTACCTGCCTCTGATCACTTTCATTCCTACCTGCACATTTCCTTTGGGGAAAAAAGATGTAGAGGGAAAAACAAAGAACTCTGAGAACATAAATTGGCACTGCCACTATGGAGAACAGAATGGAGGTTATTCTCAGTATTTAAAACAGAAATCCTTTATAATCTAGCAGTTTCATTTATGGATATTTATATGAAGGATAGGAAAAAATAATTTGAAAAGATACATGCATCCTTATGTTCATTAAAGTATTGTTTACATGTGAAAATAACCTAGGTGCCTATCAACAGATAAATGGATAAAGAAGGTATATATACATACACACACGTATATATGCATATATATGTATACATATATGTATATACACATATATTTATACACATGCATACATATATATGTATGCACACATAATGGAATGTTACTCAGCTAAAAAAGATGAATTTTTGCCATTTTTGACAACATGCATAAACCTTGAGGGGATTATGCTAAGTGAAATAAATAAGATGGAAAAAGACAAATACCATATGATAGCACTCATCATATGAAAAATAAAGAAACATATGAACAAAAATAAGCAAACAAAAAAACCCTTTAGATTCTGACAACAGAATGGTGGCTACCAGAGGGAGAGGATAAAGGTGAAGCTAGATTTTTCAGTGGGGATCATAATTTATTTTACGCAAATGTTGGAATATAATAGTATACATCTGAAAAAAATAAGCAAAACTAAAGACTAAACAAAACAAATTTTAAATTATAAGAACAAAATAATGATCATCAGAGGGAGGAGGATGGTGTGGGGAAATTAGGGAAAATGAGTTAACAGTATGGCAGTAGATGAAAATAGACTTGTTTGAATCATTATTTAGTATCATACACAGATTAGAATGCTGCATATCTGAAACCTATGTAATGTTATAAACAAAAGTTATTTCAATTGAAAATATTAATTAAAATAAAATTTCTGTTAAGGTAATGTAAATTTAAAACAATGAGAATTATTTTTCTACTACTACTTGACATTTCAGAAGTATGTCCTCAGGGACATCATGGAATTTTTACAGTGGAAGCCAAGTTAAGCTGGGGCTTGTATACCAAGTGTGAAAGACCACATAACAGGCAAAAATAAAGAACAATGACACAGAATAATGGGTGAGTATAGCATGCTCAAGGAACTAAGAGGTTAGTACTTCTTAGCTCAATTAGGAAATGATTATCAGAAGATCGAGATGAATTATAGCAGAATAAGACCTAAAGGTCTTGACACAGAATACCATGAGCATATATTTTTATCCTATTGACACAGAGAGGGGAATTCTAATAAAGGAAAGAAAACGGGTATATTTAAAACAGTTTAGATATTCACAGTGTGGAAAATAAATAGGAGAGAAAAAATGATTATATGAGAGGGCTCTTTAAAAAAGATCAAGATTAGTTGAGATTGGAATTAGTATTTTTCCTACAATCTCATCAGACTAATCCTAACATAATAGAATGAAACTAAATCAATATAATAGATAGGAAGCAAAATATATGTGATGGGGCTATTGTTTAATTGTAAAGATTAAGAGAAAAAGAACATTTAAGGATGACTCAGAATTCCTAGTTGAACAACTAGAAAGATTGTTATTCACCATAAGGAAATGAGGAAAGGTGAATTTGAGGTGGGGGAGTATTATTTCTGCTTTGGACATGTTGGGAGTGCATTGATTGTGGTACAAATAATTTCAGGCATTCAGAATGCTTCTGGATATAGGAATCTAAAACTCAAATACAAAATCTTAAGGAAAAATAGACAAGACTCATCAACATATATCAGGTGATATTTGAAACTAAGGAATTAAATGAAATCACTTAGAAAAACACTGAACCATTTTAAGAGTAAATTTGAAAGAGTTACTGTGGTGAATTTATAAGTAAGAATGTTCAGCAATTACTAAAAAGATTACTCCATTGAAAGGTTTTATTTTTCATTTAAGCTGCATGTTTTTTATTAACAAGGCATCTTCATTAGGTAATGCTAAATAAATTTGATAAATTCAAACTAGTTATAAATTCACTAGATGGAAACATTTAGGCTATTCTGGTGAGTTTTACACCTTCCAATTCTATTGATTTGAATATATACTTATGGAACTATTCTCCAAAATGTTTCCTGATTGTTAGGTCTTTATATTATCGGTTCTATTTTTAATCTTTTAAAAATTATATTCATATCTGCATTGTCTCTAAATTCTCCACATTTGTCTTATCTTCTGCAAACCTGAATGTGACCTTCTACTTATGTAAGGTGCAATATGTGAATGTGTGCGTCTGTGTGTATATAATGGATGCATATGTATATATGCACATATACTCCAAATATAATTTTACACATTTTATTAATAAATTCTAGATTAAATTTTTTCAGTTTATCTTTGTATAAGCCTTTATCCTATACCTAGTAATAGAGAGGTTTAGGGCCATAAACTCTGCTATGTTTAGTTAATGGAAGATTTGCCTTAAAGAAGATCCCTCATTTTGGGACCAATTAGTTACTATATTTGTTCCTGCAGAAGAGGAAACATTTCTTCTGGTTATCTTTTTAAAAAATATAGGTTAACATATTTCCCCATAATTTATTATACCTTTGATTATGTTGTCTAAGTTAACAACTTTGTTTTGCAATTGGAACAACAGTATTAATTATGGTCAATTAAAATGAAACCTAGGAAAAATAGAATCTAAACAAGGCTGTGGATATTTCATTAGACTGCATCTGGTAAAAACATCTCCTTAGTAATCCTTTAGGAAGACATGTTTCTATGAATAAGGAAGTTGTACTTTGCCTGGCAAGGAAGACTTTCATTCATTTTTGCCATGTTACAACCACAGAGCCTAATTTCCAATTTGCTTAAGCTAACTTTGTCATGCTAAATAGCTGGAGCAATTACAAATTAGATAATTGGGAGACTGCCTGCACTCACAGTAAACTCAATTTCTGACTTCCATTGAGAAGGTCTAAGTTTTACAAATTAGAAGTGAAAGTTGAAAATGTAGTTCCCATGAGTCTTTGATCTAACACCCAGAATCTATGAAAGGATAATTTTTTAAAAAGACAAAAGGATGTTAAAATGTAGTCCCATTCATTCCTACTAAAGAAAGTTTACAAAGCTTCCTGATACTTTAGAGTTTTAAGAGGTTTTTCATTATCTCAAATATTCAAATTATTCTTAAATCTCTAAGGAAAAGAAATAAAAACTCTTTGGGCATTAGTTAAGTCCATCTACCTATTTTCATAACTAAATTAAGAACAACTAAATGCACTTATTAGTTTCTGACATAAAACTATATTTGAACATTTTATGAAACTTATTTAAGGAGACACTTTGGTGTTCATACCTTTTCTTTTAATAAATAATTATAAATATTCCATATTTATCATAAAAATGATTGTCCAATATGATGTTATAAAACGATCCACAAATCTCTCTTCTACAAGAAACTGTAAAAGTATGACCATGAAAATTTTAACAGTGAGGAAAAGTAGACAGTAAGGCAAGTAGACATGGTCTGCAGTAAAATATTGTCATTATTACTAGATGCTACTATGTACTCGACTCATGTCTTCCTGTAATACACCCATTGATTTAATCAAAATTTATGCAACACCCTTAGAGAACTCTATCCATGTTATGAGAGAGATGTAAACAGATAAATATGTGGTTCCAGGTATAATAACAAGGATATGTCTTACATAAGAAATAAAAACAATTTTGCCTGAAGACATGAGAAAAGCATATAAGACAAGGTGACCTTTGACATGGACTTTAATAAATGAAGGGGATTTCATCAACTGTTTTCTCTGTACACAAGGCAGGTAATGAAGAGGCATTGACATCTAACTCAAAAGATCCAAATCTAACTCTGCTTCAGAAATATTCAAAGTTTTTAAGTCTTCAATTCCCAACCTTTTTCTAGGAAATCGGAGTCAACATATCTGTAATGAAATCCAAGAATCTTTAATTTTTTCAAACCCACCCAGGTAATATTATGAGATGTTCATATGCTGATAATATAGTGAACACAGTGGGAGATGGAAATGGACAGAAAAAAATACTATAAAGATGAGCTTGGCTTTTAAAAATAGAAGATAATCTGTCCTCTAAAAAATAGAAGATAATCTAAAGCATTTTTTTTTCTTCAACCTTTAAAGTGCATGTTAATTACCAGGGGATCTTGGTAAGAGCAACCTCTGATTCAACAGGAGATAAGACCTAAGATTATGTGTTTCTAACAAATTCCCAGGTTATGTTGATGATGTTGGTCTGTGGCTCATACTTTGCTGCTCTAGTTTGATGAACTGAAATGTGCAAAGGCACGATATAAAATTAAGAATTTAAGGGTAAAAAAGTAGGGAAACATTGGATTTTCCAAACTGATAGGTTCATGCTATTGTTTAGAACTGTTAATATTCACTGGACTTGGATATCTTAGATAGTCAGGAGGGAAATAAGTTGCTCTTATTAACTTCACAAATTAAATGCCTATAAATATAGAGGCAATATATTTAAATGAGTAGAAAACAGATTCTAGCTACAAGAGTATATGCAAAATAATGTAACTTCTTTTGTCACATTTTTTAATTTGTCAAGTAGAGGTAGAAAGGGTACATACCTCTCTGTAATATGGGTAGATTACTGAGTTTACATTTGAGAAACTTAATACAGTATTCAGCACACATCAAGTGATATAGCAACATGTAACACTTTCTTATTTTTGTTTTCAGATAGCAATACAATGGCATATTGCAAAGTGAAAATGGATTTTTTCAACTTGTTTTTCTCACAATCCTTCTAGTTTGCTGGTACACCTGGTTTCCAACCTTGCTCTGTTTTTATTACAATATCATAAATATCGCTTCTGTATACTTTATCTGTTGATACTCATCATATTTAAAAGTATTATTTATACATTTACCAAGTTTGCTTTTTCTTGTCTCATTTTTAGATTACCAGTCCTTAACTCTGCTTCCAATATTTGGTCAGATCTATTGTTAAAAAGATCACTTTTTCACATTGTTAATCATATCACATTGTTAATTTAATGTGATTAAAAGTAGTAGAAAAGAATATATCAGATACAGATTATATTCACAAATGCTATTAAAATTCTAAACAAAGCTCTAACCTCTATAATCTAGGATTAAATGGATTGTCTAAATTGGGGAATATGCACACAATTTGGCAAAGAGAAAGTAAACAAGTATTCCAGATATTGCAATCAATGTTAACAAAGAACAGTGGTCAAATGATCAGATGACTGTGAAGAAAATAGATTGAGAGAGGAAAAAAAAACACTGGAAATTAGAAGAGATAAGGCTGATAGTAGCATTAGGCATGGCAACTCTGCCTACATCAACGTGGCAATACTGGGACTATGCTTTTCAGAATACCCTTCTAGCCCTTGTTTAGATTTAATCAAGACAGAAATTTGCATTACACTAAGGAGGTGGAGGAGCCCATAGCAACTTCTGTCTGACAGTTCCTTAAGTTGGAAATCGAGAGAGACAAAGAGATGCTAATGAATGCTTCCTTTTCTCACCCAGCTTTTCTCCCTATCTGTAAATTCTGTTAACTAGTAGTGATTGAGACCCACTACTTGACACAGAGGTACAGCTTCTCATAGATTTTTCCAGCAGTTCCTCTCCTAGCTCCACTCCAGAATGAATGTCTTACTTCAGGAGCCCAGCAAAAGTTCTCCTCTCATACTCTGACTCACCTTTCTGACTTACACTTCTCCAGTTTCATGCGTAATTGTTCAGGTCTTATTCTTAAAATGAATATCTTATTGTGGGGGTTTTCAGTTTGCTCAAAGAACCCAGGGCAGAGTTAGGCAAGTGAGCAAGCAGAGATTTAATCAGAGATTTAATTAGAGGGTAAAGGGATGGAGCTGACCCAGGGAGGTTCAGACTCCATGGGTTCAGTGTCACTCCAAATATCAGACTGCTGCAGCTAGTAAGCAAGTTGGGGGTTTATTAGTGGGGAACAGAGAAAGAGGATGGAGCCAGCCAAGGGAGGCTAAGACCCCAGGCCTTGCTGGTGGCTTGAGTTTTTAAGGAAAAATCCCACATGGTGAAGAAGGGACATGAAGAGAGGAGGTATGCAGACCAGGTTTCAGTTCCTGATTTAGCAAGGTGACATTGTCCTTTGAAGTTATTGGTGGTCTTCTTCATTCCTTTGTTTCTTGGTGAAGGGTCTCTACTGGTCAGGTACTGCACATCTCACAAGTCAAAATGATCCATCAGCTTTCCTTATAGATCCGGATGCATTCCACGACTGGTTGCTGGAGCCAGAGGCAATTCACTGTCCTGATAGTTAAACTTTAATCCCAGCTCTAAGGCTTGCTCTTGTGGGGGTACTGACACTTATCTTGTAATACATCTGATGATTCTGCTTCCTTGATTGACACTGACTGGAACCAGGTTTTAAAATTCAGTTTGATCACATAGAAAATAATTGAACATTAAAAACTCTTAAGCAGGAGGTGACATGGCAATTGTGGTCTTTAGCAAAATTAAACTAAAGTGGTTTTCCTCATTTTAACCTGGATATGAGAGTTAATAAATGATAACAGGAATAAGACCCGATGAGTTGTTATGGTTGCATTAGTATGGGGTAATCGGATTCTCAGAATTGAGACAGAAATAAAGAACTAGTCATCAATTCATCATGTCAAAGAGAGGAAGCCACACCTCAGTTTCTAGCCACTGAGGACCAACAGTGGCCAGCCAGTCACTAGGTGCCTGACAGTCTAGACTGGCTGGAAGCTACTGACTAGATAAAAGGAACCCCTTTCTGAGAATGAAACCCTATGTGCATTTTACAATTATGTAAAATCCTGTGTGTTATCCATGTGAGGAATTCACAAATGAATAACTGAATTCCATTTGTAATTCCTGTTCTAATTCACACCTTCCCCTCTCCCTTACCAATAAAAGTGTATCCCAAAAGTATTTCGGGGTTCAGATTCTGTATCTGGCCCACACGTAATAAAGCTGTCTTCACTACTTCTAAGAGAGCACCCTTTGGATTTTGTCGGTTGAGAGAGAGAGCTAATACAATCAATGTCATTGACACTGCTCTTCATCTTTTGAGCGTCATTGATGCCACTCTTCTTTTGAGAGAGCAACAGTGCACTACAGTCCTGGGAACATGGTGGAGACATATAAAAACTACAGAATCTGAGAATGAATGATATTCATAAAGATGAATTGTACTTTTCATTCATTAATACAGATTGAAATAAAAGAAATACCAATTTCCACTTATGTAAGATACATAAGGTCATAAAAGTTGGGGATTTGTCTTTCTACTGCTGTATTTTCAATGCCTAGAAAAATAATTGGCATATATTAAGTTCTGAATCTGTATTTATTGAATAAATGAGTTAATGATTGATGGCAGTGAGCATCACAGACCCTTAATTAAACAGGTTAAACAATACTGTTCATGAAGTTAAATTTTTTATTTCTAAAGAAAAGTTACAAACCACATTAACAACTCCAAATACTTAAGCTACCAATTAAATTTAACTTAGAATTTCAGAGTATGGAGTCTTATAGAAAATATTGATGAGAAAGTTTTTTAGGTCTACAAAAATAGTATATGTTTAATGTATTTCCATCACAGTATTCTTCACTGTTATTGCTTTTTTTTAACATAAGAAATGATACTAAGAAGGTTTTATTCCACCATTCAGGAAAATCATTTTTTGGCTATAAATATTAATGGGTTTAGTAATAAATTACACACTTGAATGGCATTTTATTACTTAAAACTAAAATATTAAAGACCTTACTTGAAATGCACGGAGAAATCATGTAATTTAAATCACCTTGGACTTGGAAATGGACTGAAAATCACTGCTTAGAAAGAAGTATAATTCTTAAAATATGTATCTTGATAATAGACCAACATAGTCCACAAAATCATCATAAAAGAAAGTGGATAGGTCCTCTGACTCAGTATATTCTTCCTCAGATTAAAAGATAAATCTCTTTTTATTTCCTTCTCAGGACAGTCTTTAAAAATAATAACATAAGCAATAAAGTTCAAATTAGAAAAGACTAATTTTTCCAGTGATTACAGTAAGATGTTTCTCTTCTCTGAAAATGAATTTACTAACAATTTTATAAGCCAAGTGTGTATCTTCTCAAAAATAAATCTGACATATTAGCTACTGTATATATACTTGAAAGTATATCTCCAAATCATATTTCTTCCATTGGAAAATGTGGAATTAATCATTTAAGTTTGGATATTAATTAAAATCTCCCAAACTGTAATAGATTAATTCCTAGATTAATTCTATCTGCTCATTTTAGAGATAGAAATAATAATTTTATTCAGGAATCATTCATCATAATTATGTCTTCAATTAATATCATGAAAAGAATATAAGATACTGTCCTTGTCCTAAATAATTTTAATAAAATTCCTTAATTCTAATAAATTATAAAAATATTTGCAAAACATGATTTGCTTCTAGATGATTAATGTAGTAATAAGTTAGCCTACTTTATGTAAGAAGAAATGTTTTACACTTAGATTTTAAATCTTACTCAATCACTAATCAGTTTATGTTTATATCACTTCCCCATTAAGAATCTGTTGTGACTCCCAATACAAACAAAAGGTTTTCCTCTGATCAGTAGTCAAAGACCTTTCTAATGTGCTCTAGTCTTTTTCAGCCTAATTCTCATGTTTTGTGTTTTCCACTATGTACTAGCTCCATCAACTCCTTTACTGTCCTGAATAAGCCTTAAGTGACACCTCCATGGAGACTTTAAATGAAGGGGACACCTGGAATATTCTCCTGTCCCACAACTAACTCTTTCCTTCTTGAAGACCACAAGAACCTACCCTGACTTTACCAGATGCTCCCATCTGTTCCTTTGTTTGTCACTCACTTCAGAGTTTGTACCTTTTTGCCACCCTTATTAGTTTCTGCCATACCTGCTTGACTGTATGTATGTGTGTATGTATGTATATAAATATTATATGTTTATATAGACATATGATATTCCATTAACAGTTATGAGTTAGATTGGACTGAACTAAAATGAACTGACCTGAATAGAATTGAATCAAATTGAATTGATACTGGGAGCCAGTGTAGCGGTAAGGATGGTATTATGACATCAAACTCCAATGCAGCCACAAGTCATTCCTAGGAGCAAAGAAATCTGAAATCAGTATTTGTCACTGCCATGACTATTTAAAATGTAAAACACCTTCAACAATCCTCATAATAATTCTTTAATTTATCTCACTGAAGGTAAGAGAAAGAGAGTTAAAATTGTCCAGATGATTTATATACAGTGTCGTTTAATCTCCAAAACTACCTTTCAAAGAGGCTATTACATTTAGAAATGAAAATTTGGGTCCAAAGTCACACAAGTGAATGGCAGAAGAAGGGAGTAAACTCACCTCTGTGAGGCTCCAGGGTTGGAGATGTCAACATTAAATTACCTTCAGTCTCATAGCAAGTTTTGATGCCCACAGTGTTTTACTTTTTTACTTTTAGTAAGGAAGCAGGCAGAAATGAAGGCAAGTAGGATGGCAAACAGGAAAGAAAAGACAAAGAAGGAGCTTTATTTTATTCAGCAGCTGTTCATTTTGGTTCCCCAGCCCTGGGCCACAAATGCTGGTCCTTAAGCTTTACAAAACTATAGCACAGCTACAGACTTAATTCCTGAGCCATCAAGGTGCTTTTTAGAATATCATTATATTTAAGAAAAAAATCCTATTGGCTCTAGGATAAAACCTTAATTTCATTGATAAAGTAATATCTTTTGTTTCCAATCTTTTATGAGAATAAACAAATATACTTATATAACATTCTTCCAATATTAGATCTATATATATATAATTTTACTTTGTACACATGTTTCCTATTATTCCAATATTCAACTGCAATATATTTATGATACTAATATACCTATATATCTATTACATGGTATTAGGTTTTATTTTATATATGCAACACTTTATTATTCCAACATTTATCTGCAATGCATTTTATGCCAAACCAACAATATTCAATTATGAATCAACCATAATGATTTCTGTAAATGTTGCATTATTAGACACCTAGATTGCTTTCTACATTTTCCTGTTATAAGTAATGTTGGTAAGCATCTTTGTGCTTAAATATTCTTCTGCATCTCTATTCATTTAGTGTTTAAATTTCTATTTTATTGAAAAGGGAAACAGAGGGAAGGAAGTTAAACTATATCTAATTTAACACTTCTGAAAAAAATAATGGACTCCAGACTTTAGTGCAAATCATCCAATACAAGATTTCTCAGCCTTAAGCATTGTTAACATTTTGAACTACTTAACTGTTGGGGTGGGAGGGGTGTTTCCTTGTGTGTTGTAAGATGTTTAGAAGACTATCTGGTCTTTTTTCCTTAGATACTGAAAGCAACTCTGATCCACACTTCATGTCAATCAAATATGTCTCCATATATCACCAAATGTCCAGGAGAGTGGAGGGAATGGATAGTGACACTCCTCTCAAAGTTGTTGATCTAACATAATAGAGTCAGACCCACTATATCAACAAACATTTATGAAGACCTGATTTCTGAAAAGAAAGAAAAAAAATATATATATATATTACATTTTCAAAAGCTGGTGTAGATCCATTGAAGAGTACAACAAACATTTTCCATTATATAAGGCTATCAAAATACTTGCAAGGAAATTCACCATTCCTAAATATCCAAACAATATTCAAAAATGTATAAAAGACAAATACTATTTTTGTGCCAAGAATGACAAAGCTGAATATATAAAAGACAGTTTTTGATAGCCTGCAATATAAGACACTTTGCAGTAACCAGTGGAAAAATGAAGATAAAACCTTGACTAGAGATACTGATATGTAAAGAAAAAGGAGTAGAGGTTAATGAATTATTTCTAAATCAATATAATGTAATAAAATTCGCTCTTATGTGAAATTTGCATTTAAACTCAGTGAAATATAGATGAACAGTGATTGTGCTTATTACACCTGTCACAGAGGAAAAAAATCAGAGCACATTATCTACTAGTTACATTTCTTCAAAACTGATTAACCGTAATACATTTTTCCCTTCACTGATCTCACAGAGTTTACTGAATATAGCATGGCTTGATTAAAATTGCCCACATCTTAATTCAAGTCACCCCTTTCTCTAACTCAGATATCTTTTATCATTTCTTTAAATTAACTGTCTAACTAATGGGAATAATGCAATATCTTAGTCATGATACACTTAAATATTCAAATAGGGAGCCTCCCCCAATGAAATTTTCAAGAAATGCAAGCAGAAAATATTAAAATTTTTTGTCTCTTTGTATTAGTTTAGGGTAGAAATTCTTGGAGAGTAAGAGCTTTAAAAAGACTCAGAGACAAATTTTGCTAGTGTCAAAAGAACTTTGCGTTCATAGTTTAAAATGATTCTGCCCCTTAGTTTAACTCATTGTTGATGTTTCATTATTTGATGCATAGTCTTTGAATGGTTTTGTTAACTGAGAGCTATATTTTTATTATTTACTTACTTCACAACTTATTGAAGTTTCCTAGGAGTTGATGTAATTTTATTATCAATATCCATCTGTCGGTCCACAGTTTAGAGAGAAAGGTGACAGGGCTTGTCTTTTCATTTGGATCAGACCTACTGCTGCTGTGGCCAGATCTTTAGAGCAGAAATATTTGGGAGTCTTTTTCATTACAAACCTACAAGGAAGTACAAATAGTCGCAACATGGAGCCACAGAGGGACCCAGGGAATCTCTCAATCAGTAGTTCACTGAAAGAGTGAGCTCTAATACCGTTTCTTTATAAATGGAGGCTTCTTGACTATTAAGCATGAACCTTGACTCAATTAAAAGTTTTTGAAAAATGTTCCATCAAAATAATTCTCTGCAGCTTCATAATAATTTTGATTTATAGAACTGGTACTTATGCCTTTAATTAATAATCTTTAATAATCTCTTAGACATGCACTTCATAATATTTTTATAGTGCAAATTTACTTCCTGTTTGTGTATAGATTAAATGTATGATCAAAAATACAACTGTCTCCCTGTCATCTGAAATAATAATAGCTGACTCATGACTTAACTCATATCTACTCTATATAATATCTTGGACTGCACACATAGTCACTCTAACTGTCTGGCCTCACTCACTCATGTCTGCCTCCAATATCAGGGTTGACTACTTTCTACCATGGCTTTCTCAAAGGAAAGCATGTGATATATAGGCTTCAGGGGAGAAATAAATTAGCATGTTGAAATAGGAATGAATTTCAAATATTCTTTGGAATTAACAAATAATAACTTGTCCTAATTAGTTTTGTCAGGTGCAACATTACTGATTAAATATAACATACATATATACTTTCTAGAAGAAAATTACTTTTGCTGAGTTTCAGTACATAGTAAAAAGAATACTCATTAGTTATACATACACACCCCTACCTAACAGGACTTAAGAGTATGCCATGTATTCCCATCTTTAAAGTGCACTGAAGTAGATAAAACTGAGTTCGAAAAATATTTTTAGAAGTTTTTAAAATTAATTTTAAACATAGAGACTTTATGTGAAGAATGCACATTTTTAAAGTGATAAATGTGTATGTCTGTTATAAGAGAAATTCTGCTAGGAATAAGTCAGAATAAGCACACTTCTAGTTGTTTTTAGAACCTGCTGAGATTCCATTCCTTTGTAGCAAATCCAAGAAAAGTGTGAGACAGAATAAATGTCCTATTTTCTTTCTTGTGCCTGGAGATTACTTCAGTTGAATAGGTGACTTCATCATTTTCTTGCACTTTTTGGAATTCTAGGACAATTGCCAATGACACGTTTTTCTCAACTATTCTAAGGCATCAATTCAAACCTTGTTTACACAAAAATCTCTAGAAAAAATATTTAGCTGAAGCATAGTTCCTTTCTCTCTGTTCAGTGCTACCCATCAGAAGATAGTAAGATTTTTTTTTTCCTGTAGCAATTAATTCGAAATTGCCAACATCCATCATTTTTAATGCAAGTAATATTCACACCCATTGGGGAAATATATGAGAGACAAAACCCAGATTGCATAAGGTTGATGTCAAGGTCAGTCTCAACGATCCACCAGAATCATTTATAGGCAGCTGAATTTGCTTATAATTTGTCAGTAATCTTTTAGGACAGTTTTAGAATATGTAAGTTGTGTCTCTATAATTTTAAGTGGCCAGTGTAAATTTTGACCCAAGGAGACAGGCTTAGAGTAGGTTAAATGCAAGAGAACACATTTGTGGCAAGATCAGTGGTCAACACATGCACCACCCACTGCCCCTACAAGCTTTTCACACTAGAGGGACTGAAACACATCATGAATTTAATGCAGGATTCCAACAATGAGAACTGAACTTATTTTTCTATAGAATAAGTAAACAGTAAGAGTTTTATAGCTACATCACTTCTGAATATTTTTTATGGAAAATTTGCCAGTTGAACAAATCTGGGAAAAAGGTAAATTGCAGCACCTGAACAAATTTCTAAATTGGATATCCATCCAATTTTACAAGAGTTTTTGAAGATGTCAGTATGTTTCTAACATGAGATAATGATCTCCAAGTACAGAAACCTGTACTAAAATAAAATGTGTAAATCAGAATAAAATATTATCCTCCTATGGCAAAGCAGTGGAAAACATTGACTATTTAGCAGCATAGACACTAGAGGAAAATTAAATGCCTTTTCTGGAGGACTAAAAGAAAGAGGGAATGTATGGATTCAATCTCCAAGAAAATTAATTAAAAGTAAAGGGCAAGTATTAATGCAGTCATACAATTTCAAAACAGCAGCAGATTAAATTTAAAAAAAAAAAAAAAAAACAGTGGGTACATTCATGCTTACTTTTTTTCCATGAAGCAAAATTCTATCAGCGCTGGTGGGGTAGATCAAATGATTTTAGAAAACCACATCCTCATTACTCAGAACTAGATTCTGCCTTTTACTATTTCAGTATTATTAGTTCTGTCCCCAGTTTCTTCCTCTGAAACCACTGCTTGTGTTCTCAGTGGTCCAGTGACCACTACTGATGCTAATCATGTTCCTCATTTTCATAACCAAAGTGATGTTTAACACAAAGTGGGTCAGGCAAGACAGGACAAAGCTATAACCAGGGAGTGGGTCAGTGTGTGCTAGAAATATTAAGTGCATGCATATACACACATACACACATTGACCTCTCATTTTAAAAAAAATCACTATCAAATTAGTGTTAAAAGTGTCCTATTTCTCCTTTCTGGTTGTTATGATACATTTTCACTACTGGTGAACATTTACCCCATTTTGATATTTCTGTATCAGTTCACATCCCTAGTTGTAAATGCTGCATGTTTTGTTTTTGGCTTCTGAACTTACTCCTCTCCATGAGAGAAGTGACTTACTGTTTTGAGACTGGAAGGAGCCCACAACCCATTTAGACACAATAAATGGACACAGGGTGCTATAACTCCATGGAAACAAGGCCACTTCCCCTCTTCCTCTCCAGCTTTCCTCAAATATAAAATAATCTCCAATTCCTTTTTTGTTGGCAAGGAAGGTCAAGTAATTCAGTGGTCTCTGTAGCTGCCTCACCTTGAACTCAGAGGGTAAAGTGTCAATTTATAGTGAAATAAAAAGACTCTCTTTTGTCAAATCTAGTTTTATTTATAGATAAGCAATGCATCTATTACTGCATGAGAGATGACCTCCCCACAAAAGACACAGTCATCATTCATAATCTTTCATACTTTCTGTACATCAGAAAGTCTCACAGGGTACCATGAGAACATTTGGTCTGCTCCAACATTCCTGGGGCCTCAGCTGAAGCTTGAAGATTGTGGCCCTCATCAACAGAAGGCATATTCACTCATAAGTCTTTTAATTCAATGCACCTAAGAATTTAGGTGAGTTGTTGACTGGAACAATTATACATAGTCTGGCTCTCCTGTTACACAGTCAGAAAGAGAGACAGAGAGATAGGAAAGAGGACCATATCCTTTTGTTTACTAGGCTCAGAAGGCACAAAGCACTGCCTCTATCACATTCTATTGGTCAGCATAGTCATTAGGGGAGGGGACATCTTCTAGTATGAGGACTCAGCCAAATAATAAGGAAAGCATATGGCATGGAAGAAATGGATTTTCTCCATTACAGGGTAAGCTAGGAATTGTTATAAGAATATTTGTTTATACTAGTATAAGATACAGACTACTTTAATAGATCTAAAATTTTTTAATGTCTTACATTTCCATGATGTTTTATACTTTCAACACTAGTGCATATTGACTATTTAACCTTAGCTCTTAAAAATTCTTATGATTTATTTTATCTATTTTGTATGAGCAGCTAAAATTCAGAGCATTCAGGACACCCTAGGGTCATAAAAGTAACATAATATTTTAAAAAGTCTTACATTACAGAGAAAACTTTATATTATTTACTTATTGTCTACAGAAGTTCTTTTCTATTTTTATTCTCTCCCACTAGACTTTGGAGTATAATTTAATTGAAAAAATGAATAAAGATGTTTGTTAAAACGATGGTTATATAATCTTGTATTTAGTGATCCCCAATTGTCCTCAAATCCCATACTAAGAACAAGAAAGAAACAAAACCTTTGTGATAACTAAGGGTAGGAACTGTGAAAGCAGAGATAGGCAATAAAGAGAACCAAGTCAGATTATTCTCTATCCGTGGTTGCAACTGATAAATATATGTCAAAATAATGAGTATTACACTTCCCTTGGTGCTTTGTAGATATATCCAATAAAAATAATTAGATATTGTATTCATGTAGATTTTAAGAATGTTTAAAGTCTATACAAAGGCAGAAAAATAAATGAAGGCAATATTAATGAAAATAGAGATAACATTTGTCTGGAGTTTGTACTCATTTTCTAGGGTTGCATAACAATATACCACAAATAACATGGCTTAAACAGGTTTATTGCTTCACCACTATGGGGGCTGGAAGTCAGGGTGTCAGTGATATTGGTTCCTTCTGAGACCTCTCCTTCTTTCTGTGTCTCCACTTGGTCTTCCCTCTGTGTATATCCTTTCCTCTTTACATGGCATTCTTTCTATGAGGACACTATATTGCATTAGAATCCAACTTAATCACCTCATCCGAATGAATTTTCTTTGCAATGACCTTGACAGAAGTACCTTGTTCAAAGCATAACAAAATTCCATCAACTCTACTACATCTTATTAATCAAATTGAAGACACATGGTTATTCGGTTGTACACTGATCAGAGGGGCTGGCAAAACAAAAAAACAAAAGTAGTACTGTGTAGATCTATCAGCATAGTAGGTGGTTTATTATTATAAAATCAGGT
This sequence comes from Solenodon paradoxus, assembly GCA_004363575.1. Taxonomy (NCBI): domain Eukaryota; kingdom Metazoa; phylum Chordata; class Mammalia; order Eulipotyphla; family Solenodontidae; genus Solenodon; species Solenodon paradoxus. The sequence goes on from RJWH01000056.1 coordinate 689,438, forward strand.
GGTATTGGCATTTTCATACTGGGGCAAGAGACAATATAGAAACAGTTTTCTATTATTCTTTAGCTCATCTATCCACCACAATCTCTTTGCTTAAGTTGTCTCTATAACACCCTTTATGTCTAGATCTCTATAGACAGGATCTACTCAGAATGTTAGTTTCATGATGCTCTTCCTGTCAAATGTGCAGGCAGAGTCCAAGGATTTATGAATGAATAAAGGCAAACCTTTAGATATATTTCCAAATTAATTCAAAAAATACTCTGAAAACACTAAGAGAAGGGAAAATAAATTCTGACTTGAGATTAATCTTAAGGCTGTGGACTTAATAATAATTCACATTTTACTTTTAAATGTCAGATTAAAATAACTTTAAAATTCATCTAGATGGTATTCATTTTAAGTATATTTGCTATTTATTGTTTAAGTCTCTTATTTAAAATATAGAAGGAAAATAATCATTCTACTACATCATTCTTTTAGCTTTTGCAAAGACATTCAAATGGAGACGTAAGTACATAAATATGTTAAATTTTAACACCAATTTGGTAAAATCGATTTTTAAATGTTTTATTATGATAGTTTTAAACATATGAACATCAGAACAAGATAACTAATTCCCACATGTACTTATGACAAGACTCAATAATTGAAGCACCCTGGTGGATTAGCAGTTTGGTCACTTGCCTTCGGTCAGCACAGTTCACATACATCCCAAGGATTCCGGTTCACGTCTTGGTGGCAGAGAAGCAACCGAGATACACAACTAAATAGAGTAAATAAAGTGCTTCTTGCTCTCCCTCTTCCTGCCAGCCTGCCTGCTTCTGTTTGCCTTCATTCCTGCCCGCACCTTTCCTTAAAAAAAGATTCAATAATTATCGAGTTTCCCATATTTACTACATTTATTGTTCTGCCTGTAGTTCTCATTTCCCCTCCTCTCCTTCTCCCCTTCTCATTAATTCAATAATTACCTAATCATTAATTAATTTTGAACAGATATCTAAATATTATAAATATTTGTCTTACAATCTTCTGAACTGTTATCAAATATAATAGAATAACAATATCTCCTTAATGATGTCTAATACCAGGTACAGATTAAAATTACCCAGATTGTCTCTATAAGTGTTGACAATTGTTTGGTTTGAGTTAGGATCTCACATCATAAACATTTGTTAGATTAATTTAAATGTTTTAAAAACTTGAAATAAATGTTTTAAGAAGTGAACTCATTAAGGTTACATAGACTTTTTCTTATTTGTCTTGCTTGGAGAACTCCTCCACCCAGAACTGTATTTGTGCTCTAGAAAAGACTAACTCCATGTCAGAGCCTCAAGTTACCCATTCAAGAAGATCTCAAACAACTGGCAAAGGGAGAGAGAGATAAATCACAGCAGGAGAGAAAAAGGGAAGAAATATTCTGCTATAGGATTTATAAGCAGAAATTTTACCTTCGCGAGAGGAGTTAGAATTTTTTAAAAGCTAAGAAGAGATTTTGACAACGCTAGCCTACTACACCTCCAAAGGCTTCCTCTATGGAATCTAATTTCCATCTGCAATGCTTAGCTAGTCTTAGCGATCTGTTCTAGAAAATTGCTTTATCTGTGCTCCTGGAGAATGTGGTGCTCATTGTACTAGGACATGTAGAAGTTTATGTGCTCAATGCAGAGTAAAGAAAGACTTCTTTCCAAGAAGTAAATTTGCATGACATGAAAACTAATATAATTATGATCACAAAACACATATTTATTTTGGTAGGCAAAATTCTGAGATGGACATCAAGATTCCCACTCCCTGGGATGTGTGTGTGTGTGTCTTGTATAACCTCATCCCTTAATATGACAGAATCATGCATATGATACAATAGTTGCTCTCTGATTCTCTGCTTGTTACACTATATGTTTAATGGTGATCACTGGTCACTCCCTTGAATATGTTACATTGTGTAAGGCTTACAGCAGACTGACTAGGGTTGGAAGTCAAATGCATTCTTGTTGACCTGACTAAAAAGCAAACATCCATATTGCCAAGGTTGTTGTAGCAGGGAACTGTCACAGCTTCTAAGAACTAGGTAAAGTCCCAACTGACAGCCTGGATTAAAACAGGTGTCTCATTACTGTATCCACAAGAAACTCAACTCTGCCAGCAGTTTGAATCAACATCCAAGAAGATCTGGAGTTCCACATAAGAACCTCAGTGTGACGAATGACTGATTGCAGCCTTGTAGGACCCTGAGCTTGACCCAGCCAAGAGCCAGTTTATCTGGTGTCCTCACCCATGGAAACTTGAAGATAATAAATATATGCTAATACAAGAAGTCAAATTTGTGGTGATATGATGTGCAGCTATAGAAAATTAATAAATTTACATCTATTATATGTATATATATATTCCTATGTCTATTCTATATACATTCTATGTCTATTATAGCTGCATATATTTGCACATAAGAACAACTGCAATATATCTGGGGTCAAGAAGCAATTCTAGTATAATTGTGACAAGTAATATTAGGAACAACTGAAGGATGAAGGGAAAAAAGCAAAATACACTGTTCTTCACGTTGATAGCACTTGTCCCTTCTTTTTTGTTAATAAAGCCCTGATTTTATTCAACATGTAGCCAGGTACTTCAGAAAACAAGGTAGCAGCTTCAGAGGTTGAATTAAGCTTGGTGTAAGATAATCATGGTAGCTTTACTGCTTGACAGAATTGGTGAAAATGGTGGCTTAGGGTGAAGTTCTGAACAGTGAGACTTGGGAAGTCACTGTAAAAAGTTCAGTGTTCAAACATTATGTATAAGAGGAAGCATTCCTTTTCTTCTAGATTACCTGAGGATGGTGGCTGCAATTGCATCAGCTGTCTTGGATTCATAAAGAATCCGGTTTAAGAAAACAATGTAAAATGCTGAACACAGCAGAATAAAAGAAAAATAGAAAATAAGAAGCTATGACTTTGATGATGTCATTGACCCCTTAATTAAAAAATATCAAGTCACCCTACCACAAGACCTTTCGTTGTTTCAGTTAATAAATAATAAATTAAGACATTTAGTTGTATTTTCTGTTATTTGCAGTCAAAGACATTTTAATTTATGCTTCTCTGCAGTATTATACATAATATGTATTTGTAGAAAGTCACATACTTGATTAGTGCTTATTATCAAAAAAGCTAAAAAAATTGCCAGAATTCTCCTTTGACACATTTTAAACCCGTTATAAATTATATGCAGCTGGCATTTTACTAAAATAAAGAGATTTTAATATTTAATACTGCTCCAGTTCAGGACTATGCTTGACACATTCAGATACATTTTGTCACTTATTCCTCATAATAGTTTTTCAGTGTAGACGTAGATGAAATAGTACAGGGTCCTCTGGAATTTATGATTCATCACAAAAATATCACATATTCCTAACTTTTCTCTGAAGTGTTTCTCCTTTCCTTCTATTAATTGAAATCTTATTCTTTCCTATAGATAATGCTACTCCTTCAACCTCCTCAAGTGATACATGTTGTTTCTCCCTCATCTCTCTTACTGATAAAACTACACATGGATATCCTATCCAGCTTAACCTAGTGAGTATATGCTTCCTGGCCTCTCTTTCTACTTAAAACCCCATGAGATTATGTCACCCACTACTGTTACCTATTACTTATAAATACTCATTTTTCTTCATTCTCATGGTTCACTAACACTAAAAAATTACCCCATCTTAATTTTGCCTATTTCAGTATGCACATAGATAAGCCTTCCAACAGTCTATTCTCAGTCTTTGAACTCCTGTCTTTCAATTTGAGCTCCATTTTATCTCAGTGACTTCCTTTTGCAGACTTCCTCTGACATTGTCATCACAGTAACTACAATCTCTCTCCAATCTCAGTTCTGAGTCTCTCTGAGCTCCACCTCTATCCAGCTCACTTCTCTTAGTATCCCACATCAACAATCTTTCTATCCTATAGGGATTTTCAATGCATTGATTCCATCACTACTCAAGATCTTTTACCTCCATTATGTCCTTTCTTCCTTACTTATTTGGATTAAGTTCCATAGTCAATCATTTTAATCATCCCTAGCATAGACATTCATTGTGCCCATCACAGTCTTCGTTGGATTTTTTTAATATAACCACATATCTAGATAAAACCAATCATCTTTGCAGCTAATACAACAAAGAAACATAGAAAAAGGAAACACAAACACATTTTCTGTTACCATTTTGAATTAATAATCACAAACTACAATCACGTTCTTAATTCTCAGAACTTAATAAATACAAGCATACAATAATCCCTTAGTCCATTTGCTTTCTCACTGTGATAATTGACTATTTTACTCCTTCCTGTTCCTCAATACTCCAACATTTACTCTTCCATTACATTGCACAACTGATGACTTTGTTTTCAATCTGACTGTAAAATATCATTTCATTTTAAGTGACTAGAGAATTCCACCATTAAAAACCGACCATAATATGTTGAGTGAGGGAATGTGTATATATTTCTTTGAAAGAACTAATAAGATAAATAAGAATTAAGTGACTCAGGAGAAGAAGAAAACCCAGATAAACTGAGTTTAGCATTTATCCCATGTATATACTAATTCAAGAAAGTGGTACCTAAGAGGTTGAGATAAAAAAAAAAAAGAGCTCTATCATGAGAAAAAAGTAAGCCCCCAAATAGGCAAAATTCAAATTATTTCAATATCTGAAATTAGATTTTCTGATTCAGAATACTAATAACCCTAGATGCCTAGCATAAGCAAAAATATGCTCTCCACGAGGGAAAATAGTCTCAATAATTTCTAAAAATAGTTTACATACAATATTCAACATTTAATCAAAAAACAACATACATGGGAGGATACAATGCCACACAAATTAAAGAAAATAACAGATACATAGAAACACATAAAACAATGTTATAATGTTTGAGGCATTAAAATAATTATGCTTAATAAGACAAAAGATATGATTAAGAATTTCAATAAACAACTTAAACTGTGCTGAAAGTGGACATGAACAACAAATAGGATTGAATGCACTTGGTGAGGAAACTGAGGCAGAGAGAGAGCGGGGAAGAGCCTTCAAAGCACACACCAAGTAGAGATTTGGGATATCCTGTGGAGGGCAAGACTAAGACTGCTTGAGGAGAGCAGGTCCTATGCAATTTGTGAGCCTGTTTCAGCCTGTCCCAGGAAACAACAGAAAGAAGATGACTGCTGCCTATGAACACTTACCAGACACTTAGTTGGCCAGCATCATTATCTTGGTCATCCCAGAATCCCACAGGAAGGAAATTTCTGTTGTTTTTAAGTCACCTATTCTATAGTGTTCTATTATAAAGACTGAATGAACTGAAACAATTTTTCTCTTTTCTCTTTCTCTGTCTCTCTCTCTACCCCTTCTATACACATACAAATTTAATAAATAAAATAAATATTTTTAAATAAATGAAAATAGTGGAATTTTAAAAATAGTGGTATAGCATGCCTAATAAAAAGTCAATCTCTAAAAAAAGGAATTTCAAAAGAAAACTGAAATAAAACAAAAATTATATCTGAAAAATATAATGAACAACATTAAGAATTCAGCAGAAAACCTCAACAGTAGATTAAACAGAGCTAAAACATTATTATTGAACTGGAAGATAATCAGATGAAAACGTTATGAGTAAAACAAATACATATGCCTGTAAAAATAGTAAAGAGATACGTTCTTTAATATACATCAAAGTCCCAGAAATAAATCCAAATAATGGAGAAGCATTATTTGCAAAGATAATGGTTGAGAAATTTTCCAGAACTGATGAACATTGAGAAGCATGGACTCAAGAAGCACTAACAGTATAATTTTTTAAGTTGGTACATCATTCCAGGATGTTGAAAACCTGTAACAGAAAATCTTATATCCACATAGGCACAAGAAGAACTTAATCTGAAAGAATAAATAATTAGACTTAAGCAGATCTTTCAAAACAAACTACAAAAGTTAGAAGACACAGGGTTAATATCTTCAAAGCATGGAATGAAAGAACTGACAACATAATGTTCTACCAAAAGAACCCATTCTGCAACAGTAAAACTACAACAAAGATATTTTCTGACAGAGGAAAACAGAAATTTGGCTCTATCAGACTTGCACTAAAGGAAATACTGAAATATATTTTTCAGACAGAAGGAAAATGAAACCAGATGGAAACCCAGAAATCCGTGAAGGAATGACAAGCAATAAAAATGATAAATGTATAAAGATTTATATGAATATAACTTCCAAGACATTACAAAAGTACCACTCAATTAGCAATATTTAACAAATATGTGTACATGTATGTGTCTGTGCATATGTCTATTCTTTCTGTATATTTGTTTAAAAAGTATGTATGTATGCACATAAGGACAAAAATATCTATATAGACCAGGAGGGGAGCAAATAGATTAAAGTTTTATAGGTTTTTACATTGATTGAAAAGAAAATAAAAGTACCGACTACTATTATATGCCAGGCATACACAATGTAATTTCTAGGATAACCAATAAAAGAGGAATAGAAGACTATATAACTACCAACCTAATAGAAGACCAAAATGATAAATAACCCAAAGATAGAAAGGAGAGGAAAAGGAACATCCAATAATAGTTGGAGTAAAGAAAAGAGAAACAGTAAGCTGTAAGAAGGTGAAATTCAACTTCAATAATCACTAAAACATTATTTTACTAAATATCTCTATTCAAAAGTATTTGGTCCCATATGTGTGTTAATAAGAAAGTAAACATTTATAATATAAATATATAGAAAGGTTGGCAAAAATATCCCTGAGTGATAATTGATTTGTACATTTTCCATGTAATTATACCAATTTTTACTTTACATAATTTGAGGATGTGTTATAGGTTCACATTCACTGGCCTAAAAGACTTAGCATGAAATAAAAACTATAACTATATCAAATTTCTACATTTCAAAATACATGTAAAAACAAAACATTTGAATTAACTTAACAACCTGAAAGACATACGTAAATTAGTACAACCAGTAATTGCAGATTATTTAATTTTTAAATTCATTTTTAATAGATTTAGGACTTACAGAAAAGTTTCAAAGATATATGAGTGTCTATAAATCCCTGTATAAGTTCACCCAGTTTCTCTATTGTTACAACTTTACATAACTGTCGTAATTGTAAATTGGTACAAAACTATCAATCAAACAATAAATAGATGAGGGTAATCATCACTTGATTTTCATGGCATCTGCCAGGTTCCTTTAATGTAAAATTACTGTTTTCCTCTTTCCAAACTCCAGCCTTTGGAAACAAGTCATTAAGTTCTAAGTACTCCAGGGAAGAATAATTAATCTCTACAGCAGCATGAATCATTTTATTTGGGGAGTTATCATGCAATGTTATGATTATTTATTTTTATTTACTTTTTTAAAGGAAAGATTCTGGCAGGAAGGAAGGCAAATAAGTAGGCAGGAAGAGAGACAAGCAAGAAACATCTATTACTTTTTATTAGTTTGTCATCCTGGTTGCTCCCCCAGAGCCTCAGGTTCTTGCAATATATATGGACCATGTTTAGTGATCCTATCCACTAGGCCACCAGGGCATGCAATAAGTATTTATTTTGTTACTTAAATTGCTTTATGTTTGACCACTGGAAACATTCAAACTGGATCCTGTGTCCTTTTGACATTCTCCTATCATGTTTGTTTGATTTTGCTTTTTGAGCACTTTCTTTCTGGCAATATGAGAAACTCCAAGATTATTCTATATTTTTTTGTCTCAGCCCTAGTATCAACTACTTCACCAAGAAGCATTGTTTTTTAAGTTGAAAAATAGCACTATAAATTCAGGATATGGGTGCTGGATGTGTTCATTGCTACTGGGTTGGGGGTGGGTCACTGTATTTAGGCCCTTTTAGTGGAAAGAGTTAGAAAAATTGAAATGCAGAAACATTTATGCATCCATATACATATGGACATATGTATAATAGATATACAGCAAATATTTACTCTCTGCCTACCCAATATTATTAACAAAAGCCAACCTTCCAATCTGTTCACTAGATTTCACTTCCTTCTTGCCTCTTCAAAAGTATCTCTCACACATGATTAATATTTTTGTGATGAATCATTTTCATCCATTTGTATTCAGCTAGAACATATTTAGTCTATTGAAAAAATAAGAAACATTAATTTAATACTATTTCCCAACAGCTAATGTTCTTTTTTTTCAATGACTCTTTGCAGCACAATTTTGGGGCAAACTGTCTATATTTGTTGGCTCTCCTTTCATGTTCTCTTATGTCTGATATATATTTCTTAGAAAAATGAATAAATTGGAAACTTCCAAACTTCTAGAGGTTCTTGAATAATCCAAGGATAAGAAAAACCATAGGAGGACTGTGAATATATTTTTCAAAGCAAAAAGTGAGAAAACTGAAACTGTTAGTTTTTAAGAAAGATTAGAATGAACAAGGTATGACCACATTCAGAGAAGCAAAAATGACTATCAGTTGAGCATGAAGATTTTTTCATTTATCCTGGAAAATATTTTCTAAATGCTATCAAAGGGATGAGGTTAAAAAATATTAAGTTGAAAACTGAAGAGGAAAGAATGATAGAACATGACGTAATTATGGAGCATCAAAGAAGTGGAAGTAGAGACACTATATGATTATAGAGAAATTTCTATCATCCTTTATAAAGAAAGGAAAGCCTTCAATCCTAATGTAAGATGCTTGTGTCATCTGTGATATTCCTATATATCCACATAGTACCCGCTTAGTTCATTTGTAAACATCATTTCTCTTAACTACAGAATGTTGAAACTCTAAATATAAACTATTTCCTACATGATTACTAACATTCATATATAAGAGTATATCTTATGAACATATTTTCTCCTTTACACTAGATACTTGGACTTAGATAATAGCAAACAACCTTAGAAGTCTCAGACCTCACACAGACTGAAGGCATCTCTTAACTGGACTTGATTTAGGACAATAGCAAATTCATCCAGTAATGCAAAATCTCTTGTTGCTGACTTTCTCAAAATCTTTACCTAAGCTCTCTATGACCAAGACTCTACTTTGATTAGAAAAAGACTAGGAAGTAATACCACTATTGAGAAAAATCAAAGAAAAATCACTGCTCTCCATGCAAAAAACAAGTATATTAAAAGCTGTAGTTTTTCTATCATATTTCTGGGAAGAACAAAGTTATATTTAGAGGAAACCTAAAATGATTATACTAAGACATTTAAAGAACAGACTCAGGCCATTGTCATTCATTTGTGAATATTAACAATATTAATCAAATACCTGCTGTGTTCCAGGGTCAAATATAAATGTTCATCAACAAGTTTATAGTCTATTTCTGAGAGAATAAGTTTACCAGTACTTTGAATTCTGTGTTGTATTATCTTAGAGATAAATAAGCAATAATTTGTGAACTACAAGTTCAAAGATGAAGAAAATAATCTCACTCAGATTAGAGGAGAAATCAGATCATCCTGTCACACAGCCAAAGGAATTCTTTGAAGATGTAGAAAAGGCTGTGGTGGTTAGTACAGCACTCTGGACACAGTGTGAGAGAGCAGGGTCCATGGCACTGGCAGCAGAGCATCTAGATGACTGTGGAGACATCCCATAGCACTGGGAAACTGGAGTCACTACAGGAGGAATAAAAGGGATTCCAGTCCAAGATGGAGATGTCTTAGAAGCCCAGACCATTACTTCCCACAGAGAAACTAGGAAGCACCTACTTTAGAGACAAAAAGATGAGGAAAATTGGACCAGCAACTATATAGACATACAGAATTTAGCAACACAAAGAGTAGGTTTAAAATGTTCAATTTTGGCATCACATCACAGTTTTAGGATTCCGAGTCCCAAGGTACAACAAACTATGGTGGAGGGGGAGCATACAGAGTCTTAGGAAAAACTGGGTCTCCTGGAGATAAAAGACAATGTCTGGGGCATCAGAGAGAATGTCATCAGGATTGTGATCACTGAGCCAGGGTAGAGGGGTGTCAGTGAAGGCCAGAAAGAGAACGAGAACCCCAGTAAGCCGAGTCACAGCTACAAAGGGGAATCTGTGCAGGTCTGCACACTCACCATAAGGTAGCTACCTTCTGCCATCACTGCAGGACCTACCCACTGAAAATCCCACCCTCATATGTAAGGACAACAGAAACAGTGTCTCTGGTATTTGAGTGTCTATGAGGAAATGAGAACCATTCCATAGTTATTAGTTAGTGTCACGCTATAGGTGGAGGTAAAACGTGCCTTTCCTGCTGATTGTGTACTAAAAGCAATCCCTAGGCAGAAATTACCACTTAGACTTGTGATTCTTGGGGGAGATTCTTCATCCCCAAGCAAACTCCAGTTCCATAGACTGGGCTCTCAGACCTCAATGTAGAGCCCACCTCAGAGTTGTGTGAGGTCAAAATTCCCAGTCTTCAAACAAATTCCAGACTTATTCCATGCAAGTTGATACCCTAGCACCAGGTCATAACATCAGAGAAACCTAACCCACAGAAATAAAAACAGAATGCCTAACAGAGCAAAGTCACAAAGAGATATACATGAAATGATGAATACAATTAAAATCTCAGGGGACAATCTGACTATAACAGACATATGCAAACTACCTTGGGATGAGTTTAGGGCAACAGTGATTAAAATATTCATGAAAATCAAGAAAATAATAGAGGAACAAAAAGATAACTACGAGGAAGGGAGAGAAGATATGAAGCAACTCAAAACAGGTGTCAAAGAGTAAAGAACACAGTAGCATAGTAGAACTAAAGAACTCAATAGAGAAAATCAAGAGTAGGATGGAGGAAGCTGCCAATAGAATCAGGATCTAGAAAATAGGGCAGAGGAATGCACATAAGCAAACCAGAAAAGAGCTAAAAGAATAAAAAGAAATGAAGACAGCATATGAGGCCTATGTGATAACACCAAATAGAACAAGATTTACGTCATAGGCGAAGAGCAAGAAATGGGAGCAGAAAGTGTACTAGAAGAAACAATGGCTGAGAATTTCCATTTTCTGAGAAATAAAGCAGGTCTCCAGAACCAGGAGGCTCAAAGAGTTTCAAACAAAAGAGACACAAAGTGACCTATACATATACGCATCATCATAAAAATGTCCAAATACAAGACAAAGAGAGAATTTTAAAAACAGCTAGAGAAAAACAAGTCATATACAAAAGAATTCCCATAAGATTATCAGTGGATCTCTTAGCTGAAACACTACAGGACAAGGGAATGGCAGGGTATATTCAAAGTGCCGAAATAAAAGGACCTCCAACCTAGGATGCTCTATGCAGCCAGATTATCATTTAGATTTGAAGGAATGATTTTTTTAAAGTTTTTCAGATAAGCAAAAACTAAAGGAATTCATCACCACAAAACCAACTCTACAAAAATACTAAAGGAAATTCTATAAAATGTAAGGAAACCCCACTTAAAAGCAAGACAGAAAAATACAAAAAGTGGGGAGGAGGAGAGGAGAATAAAAATGAAAGGGTTAGAATGCTTTCAAGACTAATTGTCTATCAAATAAAAATAGGAAAAAAATATGTCAAATGACAGAGTAGTAGAATAGATCAAAAGAATAAACCAATCTTCATCTACATTCAGGAAATTCACTTTATTTAAAAAGATAAATATAGGCTCAAAGTCAACAGTTGGAAGATAATGTTATGGTCAAATTTCAAGAAAAAAAGCAGGAACAACTATATTTATATCAGATAAAATAGACTTCCACTAAAAAGTAGAGGACATTATATAATGATTAAAGTTTCAATTCAGCAAGAAGACATGATAATAGTAATGTATTTATGTATATATAATAAAAAATATAATATGTATAATATAACAAATAATAATAATATGATACATACTAATGTTTATTTACATATATGTACCAAATGAAGGAGCATCAAAATATATTAAGCAAGTGTTATCAGAACTAGTAAGAGACATGGACAGCAACAGAAAAATCAACACCCCTCACTTACTTTAATGGACAGATCAACCAGGCAGAAAATTAGCAGGAAAGCAAAACTTTAACTGACCAATTGAAACAGATTAGTCTAATAGACATATACTGAACATTTGATCCAATGACTACAGAATTCACTTTCCTCTTAAGTACACATGGAACATTCTCAAGGATAGAGCACATGTTGAGACAGAAAACTTATCTTGACAAATTTACAAAGACAAATCAAACCAAGCATGTTCTCTGACCACAATGGCTTAACACTAGAGATTAACCAAAAAAGAAAGCTAGAAGACCCCAAATACATTGGTGACTAAACCTTATGCTTCTGAATGACTGTTGGGAAAAACTGGAAATAAAGAAGAATTTTTTTAAATATAGACAAATAAGAGATAAGATATGTGCTGACATAATCTATGAGATGCAGTAAAGAGGGACGTTCATTACTATCCAGTCATATCTCAAGAAACAAGAAAATTCTTAAGTAAAAAATCTAACTCCATGCTAAGCCACAAGAGAAAGAAAAACAACTGAAACTAAAAATCAGTAGAACAAAGGAAATAATAAACACCCAAGCATAAATAAGCAAAATATAAAACAAAAAGATAATCTTCAAAAAGATCAATGAAAACAAAAGTTATTTGAAAAAAATTAACAAATTTGACAAACTGTTGGTTAGACTCACAAAGAAAGAGAAGAAACTCTCACAACTAGAATCAGAAATGAAAAGGAAGAAGTTACAACAGATACCACAGAAATACAAAACAATATAAGGCACTACTATGAACAACTTTATACAACAAATTGGACAACCTTGCCAACACAGGCAGATTATTAGAAAAATTGTCTACCAAGACATGGAATAATTGGAAAACCCGAATAAAATTGTCACAAGCAAGGAAATTGAAGAGGTAATCAAAAACCTCCCTAAAAATAGAAGTCCAGGACCATATTGCTTTTCTAATGAATTTTACCAAAACTTCAGAGAAAAAAATAATACCTATTCTTATTAAACTCTTCCAAAATATTTAAGAACAGTGAACACTCCCTAACACTTTCTATGAGGCTAATATCACACTGATACTAAAAGGTGATAGAGATGGCACAATGAGAGAAAATTATAGACCAATATCTCTAATAAAAACAAATGCAAAAATTCTCAACAAAATGTTAGCAAACAGAATCCAACAATTCATCAAAAGGATTATCCATAATGACCAAGTGAGACTATCCCAGGGATGCAAGGATAGTTCAACATGTACAAATCTATTAATGCAATACAACATATCAACAAGAGCAAGGAGAAAAATTGCATGATCATATAATAGATGAAGAGAAAGCTTTTGACAAAATTCAGTACCCATTTATGATTTTTAAAAAACTACATAAATTGGGAATAGAAAGTATATACTGCAACATATGCTGTAGCATGTAGGATAACAATATATGACAACCATATATAATATATGATATATGATAACCCCACAGGCAACAATATACTCGATGGTGGAAAACTGAATGTTTCCTCTAAGGTCAGGAAAAAGGCAAGGTTGTCCACTCTAATCACTGCTATTTAATATTGTATTAAAGGTCTTAACCAGAGCACTTAAGCAAGAAAAAGTAATAAAGAAATACAAATCGGAAGGGAGAAAGTAAAACTATCACTGTTGCAGATGACGTGATTGTGTATGTTGAAAACCCTATAAATTCTGTCAATGCACTACTAAAATTAATCAGCAAATACAATTAAGTAGCAAGCTAGAAAGTCAATGCACAAATTTTGCATTTTATACACAATATACTAGAAGAAAACTACCCCATATACAATAAAAGCAAAAAAATCAAATACTTTGGAATACACTTAACAAAGGAGGTGAAAGTCAAGTACAACGAAAACTCTAGATCCTTCTTAAAAGAAACAGAGGAAATGAAAAGATATCAAAGAAATGAAAAGATATCCCCACTGATGGCTAGGAAGAATAAACATTGTTAAAATGACCATCTTACCTAAAAGCAATATACATATTTAATTCAATTTCCATCACAATTCCCAGGTATATTTCAGGAAAATTGAACAACAACAAAAAAAAACTTTAAAATCTGTATAGAACAACATAAGACCTTGAATAGCCAAAGCAACTATGAGAAAAAAAAGAACAAATTTGGAGGTATCACATTCCCAAACACTGAGTTATACAAAATGATAGTGATCAAAGTGGTATGGCAATGGAATAATAACAGAGACTCATATCAGTGGAACATAACTGAATCACCAGAAACTCTCTCACATAAGTCAGTTCATTTTTTGACAAAGGAACCAAAAGCATATGATGGAGAATGGAAAATTTCTTCAATAAATGATGTCGATAAAACTGACATCACATACAAAAGAATGAAGCTAGAACTCTCTCCAATGCCATTCACAAAAATTAACTCAAAATATACTAGAGATTTAGACCTAAAACCAGAAATTATAAAACTCTTGGAAGACAACATAGAAAAGACATCTATGACATCAGCCTTAGGGAGGCCTTTGGGGACTCAACCCCAGCATCAAGGAAAACAAAAAGAAAATAAACAACTGGGATACATCAAACTAAAGAGCTTCTTCACAGCAAAAGAAAATATCACCAAGCCTACTAACCAAGAGATGATATTTGCATTCCATATTTCTGACAAGGACTTAATATCCAAACTATACAATGAACACATGAAACTCAATAACTGAAAAATAGGCAATTCAATAACAAAAATGGGCACAAGATTTGGAAAGATATTTTTCCAAAGAAGACATACAGATGACAAATAATCACATGAAGATATGTTCCTCCTTGCTGGTTATTGTGAAAATGTGAATTAAAACAATGATGAGATACCTCTTTACACCTGAGAAATTGACTATTAGCCAAAAATCTGCAAATAACAAATGATGAGGATGTAGATAAAAGTGAACACTTTGACACTATTGTAGGAGTGTCAATGAGTGTAACCTCTATGGCCAACAATACAGAGATTTCTCAAAAAGTTGAATATGGAAATCCCATATGATCCCACTAGACCATTTCTGGGTATTTACCAAAAGACACAAAAACACCAATTCAGAGAGATTTATGCACCCCCATGTTTGTTGCATCTGTAGTCACAATAGCTAAGAACTGGGAACTACCTAAGTGCACATCATCAAATGAATGGCTAAAGATGTGGTATAAATCATGTCATTTGAATCAACATGGATTGATGGATGGATCTAGAAGGGATTATACTAAGTGAAATAAGTCAAATGAAGAAAGTTGGATACCAGACATATATTTGAGACATGGGGAACTTGCACATGTGGGCAACCTACAGTTTCAAGTTTATATTAATTCGTAAAATAAATGTATCTCAATAAAATACCAAAAAAGAGGTATAAAAGTCAGAGAGGAAGGAATAAAGGTACATATCCCTAAGGGAATCACATTACAAGTGCCCGAAGTACAGCAAGAAATCTACATTTCAGGTTGCCTTGGGGTGAGTCTTGCTGTGAAACTAAATGATAGGTAAGTGTAGAAAAAGAAAGAGAATCAATTACAAAATGCCTTTGCTGAATTCAGCAGTTTAGACTTTTCTAAAGGTCATTGAAACACATTGATAGAATTTAATCATGGGAATACTGTATTTTGATTTGCATTTAATATCACTTCAAATCCTGTGAAAGATAAATTGCAGAGAAAGAAGTCTGAAATCAAGGAGAATTTTTCAGACGGTTACTACAGTAATCAGCGCACAAAGACATAAAGAGGTGAAATAGAGATGGAGAGAAGTACGTATGTTTCAACTAAAACATAGTGATTGACTCAATAGGATCAAGTGAACAAGTGAAGGTGGGAAAATGATTATGGGAAGGAGGGATTAAACAACTTCTAATTTTCTGGTTTAGATGATTAGATGTGATTATATTATTGACAAAACAAGGGAAATAATAAGTTTGACGAGGAAAGCATGGAATATAGTTTTTGACATGTTGATTTTGAGATGTGTATCAAACAACCAAAGGGGAAAGATCAACTAGCATTTCTGCTTATGATTTCAAAATTAAGTAAAGGAATCTGGATATAAAGTGGATATAAATTTAGGGATCACCAGATTTAAGCAAGATCACTGAAAATGCAGCAACTATCTTCGTAGATGCTTATCCACTTACAATAGGGTTGCATCATGATAAACCTAGTATAACTGAAAATATCTTAAATCAAAAATGAATACATCTATTCTGCCAAACATAATAGTTCAGTCTATCCTACTTTAAACACGTTGAGAACACTTACAGTATCCTACAGTTCAACAATAATTGTAAGTTTTATCTCAGGAGACACAGATGAGTGTTCTGTAGACATGATGGAATGGGAAAATCACAATACCCCAAAATACTGGCAACACAAATACACTCTAGAGTATCATTTGTTTTCCCGTGAGATTATATGACTGAATGGAGCCACAGTTTACTGTAGCTGCCCAGCATCATTAGAGAATATCATATCACTTATCACTAGCCTGGGGAAAGATCAAAATTCAAAGTATTGGCGTGACCTGGTGGAGTAGTGACTGGTTTGTTGCCTCTGAAGGAGCACAATCCACATACAACCCAATGACTCGGGTTCACATCCTGGACCTGGTGAGCACAACCAATATGAGCAACTAAATAAAATACAAAAAGGAATGCCTCTTTCTCCTCTCTTCCTGTCTACATGCCTACTTACCATTATTGCTACCTGCACCTTTCTTTAAAAAAAAAATCAGAAATTCAAAGTATTATTTCTATTGAATGTATATTGCTTTCACATGATGGTAAAGTAAAAAAAAAATGTAGTTTGAATCGTTCTAAGTCATAGACTATCTTATACAGATAAGAAAACAAAAAACCAAGAAATGGACTCTGAAATCATTAAAATTTCAGGGTTAGATCAAGAAGATAAGCCATCAACAGCGACTGATGACTAGAAGAGAGAAACAACATGGAAGTTAGTGAAGGAGAACAGTCAGAGAAGCAGAACCTGATCTGCAGGTTCTGTTATTGTGGAGGAATTATATAAGATTGCTATAGAAAAAGTACATTATTTAGTGATTAGGAAGTTCATTATGACTTTGGCTACCAGAGAGTGGTGGAGAAAGAATGAGGTGCATTGATCTGAGGAGTGAGTATGTGATGAGGTGGGAAAAAGTGCACATTATTTTTAAATTTTTTCTTCAAATGAAAGGAGAGAGATGGAGTAGTTGAAGGGACAAATAATTTTTAGAAACAATTTTGTAATGATAAATAGTTTTTATTACAATGAAGAAAGCATATAGAAAAGTTTTTCCACTACCTATGGGCAAAATCAATGATGGAACAAGATTTCAAAGAAGGTACATGTCGATGGATCTAGAACTTAAAAGGAAGTGATAGTTTTATACATGAACAAACTGAAATCTCATTGATGTGCCTCTTATAGAATAGGGACTCTACTCAACAACCATAAAAGAATAGATGGAATGCATACATGAATGAATACAATGGGCTTAATTTTTGAAGTCTCCATTTCTTCTATTAAAATATAGGGATAGATATATTTATCTTATTTGAGACAATGCAATAACTACTAAATAAGATAACACATAGGAAAAAAAGGTTAGCAGAGTAACAGTTTCTAATTATTGGTAGGTTTTATCATTGATTTTAGAGCCAAATATTAGCTTTCAGCCCATCGGTAATGATTGTTGCCAAAAGCACCTTACTGTGTTTTCTGCCCACGCCTAAGTGCATAATTGGTGTACTTGAGTACAAACAATAACAGAAAGGGAATGATGTAGTCAGGGTTTGCTGTAAATTGAGGAATAAGTTAATTTTCTTTTGCTTTGCTTTTGTTGCTTTGAAATTTATCCTTATTAGGACTCTTGAAGACATAGAGTGAAAATTCCAGATCCTTCCTAAAAAGTGGCAGTTGTTTTCATGCTACCTCCAACAGGGAGTCTCCTTTGGTAACCTCAAAAGCTAATTAGCAGCTGGATCTGGTGTAACCAAAAGCAAGATAGTACTTTCTCCAATTCTCATACCTCACTGAGCCCTTCCAAACTGACTACACAAATTCCAGCATTTCAGATTTCCCTTAACCTTGTATTCTTAGTTTATGGAAGTCAATAGTTACTCAGTTTGAATGATACACATTTGTCTCCATTTTAATGTAGATTTTCTCTCATTAGGTTAAAAATCTTTCCCTTCTATTTCACCTTGGCATCGAATGGATAAGTCCTCTGCTTCCCACTGGGTCAAATCACATACATTCCAGGAACCCAGGGAAGCCAGGTTCACATTCCCAGGTCAGAGGTAATAACTAAGATAACAACTGAATAAGATAAATAAAATGTTTATTTAAAAAAAAAAAATTCCCCCCTAAAATGTTTTCAACAAATCTTGTATATAATATACATTTAAAATCTTATTTATCTAGATATTTTATATAAGTAATTTTCCAACTATATAATAAACACCACATGATAAAGATCTGTTTCAAGACATCTTTCAAACACAAATGAAATGATGTTATTATGATTAATCAATGAAAGATAAAATTATTTATAATTTGTGTATATTTACTTTTTGAATACTATTATCATTGGGTTTGCAATTTTAATTCTTAGAAAATTTGGAAATATGATAAAACTACACAAGTCTCAATTTTGTACATGTAACATATCAGCTGATTTTGTCCTAGAAAACCTGTTTTCTCACTCCTTATATAATAGTTTATTTATTGACAGCAAAAATCCTAGAAAATACAGCACTGTGATATAGGAAAAAACAAAAAGATTTAAGATTATCTTCTCCCTTTCTTCCCCTCTTCCTTTGTTTCTGCCTTCCTTCCCAAAGGTAACAGTTATATACTCACAAAGCATGTATGAAAAATGGCAAGATGCCATCATGCCTTTGGGAAGTTCACAGATGAAAGAGGGATGGACTTGTTAACAACCCAGGTAAAGTGCTAAATGCTCATAATGGGAAGGAAGATTTCACAGAGGAAGTGCCATTTCAGTTGTGTCTTGAAATTTTACTGGATATAACCAGACAAAGAAGATAATGAATACATGAATTTCTGTAATAGCATTATTCAAAAGAGCCCCAAATTAAAAACAATCCAAATGTTCTTTAAAAAACTATTAACTATATTAAATAACTATATTAAATAACTATATTAAATAACTATACATAATAGTATACATATACATAGAGTAAAATATGATACAGCAATAAAAAGGAATTAAGTATAAAATACAACATGAACTATGAAACTATATGCTAAATGGAAGAAGCCAGTTATATACTATTCCATCTACAGTTGACCCTGGAACAACACTGATATGAACTACATGGGCTCATTTACTGTGGATTTTTTTTTACCCTCAGGTTCAACATTTGCTGATTTATCTCAGATGTTGCTTGGTTGAAACCACAGATGCAGAGCCTGTGCTTACAAAGGGCTGGTTGTAAGTTATAAACATATTTTCATCTTTGGGATATTGTTTCCCCCATGTTGTTCAGAGACAACAGTATATAAACTGTCCAGAATAGGCAGAGCAATAGAGACAGATAGCAGTTGCTTAGGGCTGAACTATTGATGAAATTTACGGGCAACATGGAAACATCACACTTCTTTAAGCAGAGTATTATAAGTGTGTGTTTGAAAATAAAAATTCAGCAGCAATTTGAAGGAGAAGTCAAGAAGGAGAGTTTGATTATATGACCTATCTTGTCATCTTTGAGATAAAAATGGGTTTTAACTTATAAGTCAAGCACTATAAAATCCTAATTTCCAGAAAAAAGGCACATAAATCGTGACCCACTTACAGTATTGCCACCTACGTTTATTAGCAATACATCTTCCCTTGAGCATACATGACAAATATTTGCAAATATAAACAAGAACATTTTTAACAAAGGTAAATAATCATAACAAATGTACACATTTATATGAGCTATAAATGTGCATATATCATGTTAAACTCATGCCTGAGTACCAAAGACCTGTAGTTGAAAATATTCTGATGAATATTTTTCTATTAATAAGTAGAGTCAGATTGTTCTTAAGAACACCATACACTTGTAATCACCCAAGTCCTGAAGCGTGAAGAGTTCTCTGGGATTTCTACTGGTGTGAAAAGATGCTAACAACGATGATAAGACAAAGAATTTGCGTGACACAACAAATGTAACTTTCTCATGTAACAGGTTTCTGAAAGTGTGATTTATGGGCCATTTGCATCTTTATCTGAAGATATTTAAAACAGTTTTCTGGATCTGTCTGATATGCAGCAGATTAGGATTTCTGGATAAATTTCACTTGAATAAGATGCTCAGGTGATTCCTTTACACCAAAATTTCAGCAACTCAGGAAAGATGACAATTATTTAGAAAAGTTTCTTTTTGTTTTTTTCTGAATATTTCTCCAGTACTGGTCCTTATCCAAACTCATCTTGTGCCTAAACAGTAGCTGCCCCCATTGCAATGTGAATTACACCAAGCAGGAATATATGCCTCCTGTGTTAACTTTTGTATCCCCACAGCACCTAAAATATTATTTTGACTTAGTAGACATCGATACATACTTATTTAATGAGCAACTTGAGGCTACATTTGTGTGCATACATATCACAATATATACATATAGAAAACCTATAGAAATTAATTTCATATACAGGCCTTCTTTTCATTTTAGAAAACTTAGGCAAGTTTCTTATTTAATGACATATAATATTCTTATTTTGCTTGAAAATGGCTGCATTTTTCTATATGCTAAAGAAAAAAGTCTCTGTTGAAATCAATCACTGTTCTCATTCTATGGCCTCACTGTATTGTCCTTTCAGAATAATAAAAGCAAGCATGTTCACAAAGAAAGAACAGCATATTAGGGGAGAAATCATATTTTCATAACCAAGAATAATATTTTCTTTTGTAAGTACACTTGCAAATAAATGAGGTTGGATTTGATTTGAGATTGTAAGAATTATAATTTGAAGTCTCTAGAAACTTCCAAGGAGTTAGGTAAAATTTATTATTTTTAAAGTAACAGGGAAACCTTCAGTTGTAATCCCCAGCTGTCCCTCCATGCAAAAAATTTTTCAGTACAATTTTCCCCCATTATTTTAAACCCAACTCTACCAGACTTGGGGTTCAAAAATGCTTTTCACGTTCTATAAGATCATCTCTTAAGTTACTTCTTGCTTATATGGTCAAAGACTGACAAATTAAAAATAAGTGATTAGGAATATATTCTACTAATTTCATTTTAGAATGAGTATTTTATTTCAAGAAAGAATTTTCTTAACTAATCAACAGTGCTGTCAAGAATATAGAACACCATGTTTTAATAAGTAAAATTTATATGTTGTCAAAGACACAAAATTATATATACAATAAATAATCTAAAATACAAAAATGAAAGGAGTTTATTATTTCTCTTTTCTCTAAACTACTCCACCTCTCATATTCTCTATCTCAAGTAATTGAATTCCCAGTTCTTCTTCCTTATCTCATGCATATAAGCAGTGATTAGATTAAGTTTACTGTATACTCTGACTAGTTCTCAAAACTTTCCATTTATCTCCAACTCCTTTGCCACTACTCTCTCTTAGCTAACTTATCATAAATGCCTTGTCCCTAAGAACAATACTCTAATCTTGCTGTGTACATACAGAGTGGCAAGGACACTTCAGTTACTACTGTTTCTTAGCAAAACCACATCAAATGCAGTGCTGTGAAACAACAATGGTTTTATTGTGCTCATGGAATCTGAGTCAGTAATTTGGACAGGCAACATGGCGGGTAGCTGGTCTCTTCACATTTAAAGATGAGACGAAAGACAGTCCACTGACTATGGGTTAAAATTATGTGAGGATTCATTCATTCACTTGTCTAGCCCCTGAACTGGAAAGACTGAAAGGCTACATGTGGGTATTCCCTATCCGTGGTGTAGTTTTCTCACTACAGAAAAACCTTAGATGATCATTCCAGGAGGATCCCCTGTGTATCAGGACTGTCCTCCTGTTCTTTCTGCCACCTCACTCTCTCTAGAAAACTCTGGTTTATCATCCCAGATCTCATAAATGAAATCTACTTAAATCACAACTGTGAAAATATCTGACATCCACTACTACTTAACACCTTTTAAATGCTCCCTTCATCTTTAAAACAAATTCTGAATTCCTTTTTCAGGGATTAAAGGGCTCTTTACTACCAAACTGCTACTTAGTTATACAGGTTGAGTTCTCAGACTGTATAATTCAATCCTTTATACCCATCATCAAATGTAAACATTTACTAATTGCAAATGTTCTCTTTTCCTCCCTCAAGACTTGCTGTTTCCTCTACCTGAACACCTATAAATTACTTTCTCCAGAAAGTTTTATCCTGAAGTTTGGTCAGGTATCTAAGGCAGATTTTGTTTTCCAGTAATACAACAATATTTCTATACATATGTTTTTCTACAATAGAATTTTGACAATGAAGATGGAGTCTATAGCCCATGCCTAGAATTCAGGTAGGCTTGTAACTTACTTTCAATTAATAAAATGTGACTGAATGATGATGCACTACTGTTGAGGTCAGGAAAAAAATACAATGCTACCTTGCTCCTTAGAAGATGTGTGCTTGGGGTTCACCCTGGTGGCCTAGCAGTCTAGTACACCTGGGAGCAATCTCATACCTGGGAGCAATCCCACATACATCCCAAGGTCCTGGGTTCAAGATCTGGGTCCAAGGGGACAATGAATATGAACAACTAAATAAAAATAAATAAAACTCCTCCTCTCTCTTCCTGCCTGCCTACTCTTCCACCTTCATTCTTGCTGCATCTTTCCTTTAAAAAAAAAAATAAAGATGTGTGCTTGGAGTCTTGAGCCACCATCTAAGAAGTTGAACTCCTGCACTGAGCAAGCCATATATATAGCCTTTGAGTTTCCAGTCCAGGGGCCAGATGTGAGTAAATGAACCTTCAAATAATTTAAGCCCACAACTAATGGGCCATCTTTCTTCACGTCTTCACATGTGAAGAGATCAGCTATTCCTTTTGTTGCCTGTCCAAATTACTGACTCAGATTCCATGAGCACAATAAAACCATTGTTGTTTCACAGCACTGCATTTGATGTGGTTTTGCTAAGCAGCAGTAGTAACTGAAGTGTCCCTATCAACCTGCATTAACCCTGAATGTAGCAAATGTCACATTGGTTTGTCATTTGTTTTGTAAATAAATAAATGACCTCAGGACTAAAACTCCACTATACCCCTATATCTAGCATAGTACCTAAATCTAGCATAGAACCTGACTTAAAACAAATCCTCGATAATTAGGGTTTTTTTTTTCAAATAAAATCATTCATTTCCAGTGATATAAAACAATAAGACTTATTCCTATAATTATGCATCATTCCATGATGTTTTTATAATTACTCATATTTATTATCTCTTTTGTTCACAATGCTGCAGTGGTTTTTGAATATTGACATTGTATCTCAATCTATTTTTCATGCCACACCTTCCACCAGAGGTTAATTAAGTTTTTAATAAAGAAATATCTATACTAGAAACTTTGACATCTTCAGATCTGTTCTTTTTAAGTTTCCAAATCCTATGTATTTTTCTTCCTAAATGTCTTTCAAACTCATCTGCATACCTTATTGCCCATATTTCATTACCATCATTTCTTGATACATTCTTAAAAGTCTTCTATCTGATTTCTTTGTTAAAATTCCCTCAACAAAGCCCTAGAAACAAAGCAGGATTCTGTCACGTTTCATTGCCAACTAGCAGAAGATAAATTTTCTTCCTTGGCACAACAGACCCATCCCAGTCTTGCCCTTTCTACAACCCTTAGGTCATCTGCCCTCTATCATTCACAGGGAAGCTCCAGGCACACTAAATGTACCATCCTCCCCTCCAAAACAATTCTGACTTTGATCCTCCTCCAAAGTGTGTCTTCCTTCCATTTCTAACCCCTTTGCCTATGTCCAAGGATCATTGAATATGCCAATTCAAATACCTTCTCCACATTCTAGGGCAGACTCAATCATTCTTCATCTATATCCCCAATTGTCCCCTTTTCATCCCTTTACTTCTGTGATTTTCATAATGTGTTCTAATTTATCAGTTCAGGTATTTGTCTCACTAGAAGAGTAATTCTTCAAAGTGAGAGAACTTTAACTTATTTATCCTTAAATCATCTAACACCCATTATTTTGTGGGACATATCAATTATAAATTATTGCTTTTTGAATAAATAAATTAATAAAAGTTTAAATATATAAATATCATATAGATTAAGGATATAAATCTCAAACTGATCAATGTTTGGGGAGAGAAGATTAATGAGGAGACATATGAAAACTTCACTAATGAGCACCCTATAAATATTACATTCTTCAAAGTAGAGATTTCTTTATTTTCATTAAGATGATTACTTAACTATCTGCACTCATTAAAATAATGTTTTGAAAGATGTATAGATTTGTTGGGTTTTATATATTTTGCACTTTATTTTCAGGAAAGAAACAAATCTTGATATTGAGACTGGTCTCTTCTTATCGTTAAAGAAGACTAAGCTAACAACAGGGAATACAATTTTCATTGACAAATGAAGAACACCATTCCCTGACCAATCAAATCATTCTTTATAAATCATCAAGTCAGTGCACGAAATTTTACTACTTTTAAGTGGTAAATTGAGAAATACTGAAAGAAACTGGCTCAAGTAGGAACAAGAAGAAAGAGGAAGTTAAATGAGGAGGGGCCAGGGAGACTGAACACTCATTTTGGAGTATGTTTGAGCTGAATTTGAACATGGTCTCCTTGCTTAAGAATCATTCTAGAGTCAGTCTGTGGCTCTGAAAGACTGATATTGGGGATTCAGGGGCACCTGAAAAACTCAAGCACCAATGTGATGACTTTCTTTGACTTCAAGTTCTTTTCTGCCATATTGTTGGGATTCAACATGAGGAAACTTCCCCATAACATCCCAGAATACTAATTAGCTATAGGGGCTCACTAGACCAAATTTTTCTAATACACTCCACAAAGGACATGGCTCCCCTTAGCTATCAGGGAGTCGGAGGACACTTGATAATGCCGGAATGGCCTTCTCCAGTCCTGATGGTACTGATCGTAGCCACAGTGAGCAGCATGAGAGTCAGCTGTAATGTCCCCAAACTGCTCAGTGCAGCCAAGGTCTGGGCAATCAATGCCACTCAAGCAGCAACTTCAGCCATCTATAGAGCACAATGATAACCATGATGAACACATCCAACTTCCCAAATCCTTTAAGGAGCACATAAATTATCATGTCATATGGTTTTTCACATTATAACCTTCACAGTTATAAAGGAAGATTAACACCAGGCCTGATTCTTCCAGACTGCATAGGTCTTATAACTCCATGCAGCCATGATAGCCAGCTCACCAATCAGGATGACTGCACGTGTACAGTAGGATGTAGACAGGAAATAACAATAACAAAATAACAACCATTTATTGCATGCTCACTAGGTGTTAGGTGGTGTATTAAGTTATTAACATGGATCAATGCATCTAATTCCTAGCAATACTTTCTAAAACAGGTAGTATTAGTAACACAAATTTATTGGTCAGGAACTGAGGTAGAGTCGTTTCTTGCCCAAGGTGACTTTACTCAATAAATAAGAACATGGATTTACACCAAAAATCTGACTCCAGACTTCTGCCCTTAACCACCTGTTGCACCATATTGCGGTCCCCCAGTTAAATTTAAAACATGATTCAGTAAGAAAAGATTCTTCTCAATGTATATTTTACATTTATCAATAGGACCACCATTATGACTACATAGAAAATAACCCAATCCATCCCCATGCCAATCCTTCTCTGCTATCCCACTGGTTGATTTCCATTACTGCAGATGTCACTACTTGAAAGCATCTTTTTTATAAGATCCCTCTCCCTCTCACTAAAATGTAAGTTCTGTTAGGATAGGAATCACCTTTGCTTGGTTAACCTCTGTGGACAAACTTAGAACAGAAGTTGGCATATTATTTTGTTGAAAGGAAGAGAAGGACTGATGGGTTGATGCCATGAAAGTAAAACAACTAAATTTTATCATTCTTCTATTACTTACTAGTTTCACTTTGGAAAATAATTTAGGCTTTATGGATGCTTCACTTGGTAGTTTTGAGAAATAAAGGGAATGCAAAAGAACAAAAAAAACAAAGTAGTATGTCTCAAATTATTTTTCCTCAAGACCGATGTTCTTAAAAATACCAAGAGGTCTAACTGATAATTAAGAAATAGTGAGTTAAGGAAATTTAATATAATTGCTCATTGTACTATTTCTCTAAGACTTTGCTATAGGTCAAAGTTCTGAGTCCCCTCTAAATTTCATATGTTGGAACCTAACAGGCAGAGAACCATATCAGGACCCTCCTGATGAACCAACATTTCTACCTCAGTGAGCCTGGCAAGCAGAGGTTTTAGCAAAAGAGGATTATTCTCATAAAGCTAACTCTAACAGAATTTGCCCCATTAGGTGACTTGGGGCCTAGCACTCATTTCTTCTTTTTCCTATTTCTTCCTATTGGAATGGGAATATTATTCTATCTCTAACCAACAATTGTACTTGGAAGCACGTATTTGTTTTCACAGGTTCACAAATGGAGAGGAATTTTCCTTAGGAATAATTGTTCCTTAAGTCTCACGCATTTCTGATTTAGATGATATTTAGATGAGACTTTTGATTTTAAAGTTGATGCTGTAGTGAATTAGGTATTTGGGAAGGTACTGAGATGGAGCATATGTATCTTGCATATGAGGACATGAATTTGAGGGAGCCAATGCTGCAGACTGAATATTTGTGTCCCTTCTCCCAAGATTCATATATTGAAACCAATCCCTAATGTATATTGAGAAGGTGATCAGGTGAGGAGGGTGGAATTAGTAATCTTATGAAGAGATCTCAGAGAATTCCCTTACTCATTTTCCTTGTGAAGCCATAGCAATAAGACTAGAAACTAGTAGGCAGGTTCTCAACAGACAAGGACACTGCCAGTGCTGTAATCTTGAACTTTACCAGATTCCAGAACTGTGAGAAATAAATTTGTGATGTTCATAAGCCATCAGACTATGATATTCTGTTATGACAGCCCAAACTTATTAAGAGGCTTTCATTTGCTAAACGAATGCACTAAAACTTCAACACTGTAAAGTGTTTCCCAAACTTTTTGATAATAAAAACTTTTCTTTTCCTTCAGACCACCCAGTGATGTATTATATTTCCATGAGAAATGCTTTGGAACACACTGACTCTCTAAATTCTTAGGCATTTTTATTACTGTTCTTCAATTACATAAACGCATCATTAAATCAGTTTTACCTGAAGAAGAGCAAATGAAATCAAATGAGATTCCCAAATCGTATTGAATATTATGGTGAGTTTAGATTAATCCATAAAGTTTTCTCTAAACAGGATACATTTTAATAAATTCCAAGGAATACACTGCTGTCTTTTGATAAGCAAACAATTCATCACAAGAGGAAATACTTGCAGAATATGTTCTCGTTTTATCGTCACTTATGTAGGATAATAAATTAGCATTGTAGACTCTAATAAGGTGCCCAATACAGTTCTAATTCATAAAGGAATAAATAACATTAGGAAGATGAGCAGGTAAACTAGTTGCCATTTATCTTTATGGAGTTTCAGGTAAGAAATAAAACTGGCTGTTGAAGACCATAAATGTCTTATAAATTGTAAATAGTTTGGAATACTACTATGAGCAAGAACCTCTTGAGCAGTAGCTTACTCCTTTGAATCTGCTTGGTCAAGAGGCTGGTCCCTCTCTGTGTTTCCCTTCTAACTTGATGTTAGGGTTTCTTGGGAAGTTACATACTTCAATGACAGCAGTAGAGCAACTGTTTGTGTGGAGAAAGCACTGTTATTATATATATGAGTGTATATATACATATATGTATATATGATACATATAGCCCAAGATTGTAGAACATTGTTTGCTTTAACCTACTGCTGCATAAAAACTCTTCTTATTTAAGAAAAAAATTAGGTTACAGACAGATACCAGAAAAAAGACAACATTCACATGTTTATAATTTTACACCAAGATACATACTTCACTGAGGAAATTAAAATATGAGGCCAAGTGTTTCTGGATGTTTGTTCACAGCTGAATGAATGGTTGGATTGTTTGAAATATTGTGCCATTCTGTGGCCAAAACCTGCAGAGAAATCCTTTGGAATCTGGAGTCTGAAAATTTTGACTCAGTTCCAATAGTTGATTAAATGAATGATAACTACCAGAAATACACAAGCAATACTTGGTTTAAAGCTAGCAAGTTTCAATAAACAACTAACTAAAGAATATATTTTTATGGGGTCATGTTTTCTAATTTTCTGAGGTGCTGACATCTGTTTATACATATATATGCACATATGTAAAATATGATAATTGTTTCAAACTCTCAGTAGACTTACTAATTAATATTTATGTTCTCTTGTATGCCTTAGTACAAATTCAACTTTTATCCAGTTTTGTTGAGATGTAATTAATATATGATAAAATGCTCATATTATATTTTAAGGTCAAAGTTCAGTGAATTTGACAAATGTACACATCCATAAAGCCACCTAACTAAATGATCAATTTTTTGAAGTCAGAAACTTCATAAAATTATCTTATGCTCCTTTTCATTTAATCTCGCCTTCCTTCTCCAGGCAATCACAAATCTAATTTTAATAACTATAAGCCAGTTTCGCCTATATTAGTGCTTCATATTAATTAAATTATATTACAAATTTATCTTGCCCCAAATCTTACTTCTGTAGTTATAAGAATTTTTCATAATATAGTAGCTATTGAATATAGACATATTAGATTAATCTTTCCTTTGACTTTGTTTCCTAAGAATTTAGTCCATTTTCTGCAAATCCCTTGCAAGAATAACATCATTCACCAAACTTAGCATAGTGCCAGAAGATATTTTTAGGTTGTAAATCATTTAAAGATTTTTTTTTCTCCCTCCTTTTCCAAAATTTGAGCAGAATTTCTACTTCTCAACCAGAAGAGATATTAACAGTAAGCATTAACAATCATTCTTAATATGCAATAGTATAGCACTTTAACACATTTATCAGTCTGACTCAAAAGTCCATGAAAATACATATTATTCCCATCTTCATATTTGCAATAATCTCTTATATAAACATTGAGAATGTTTCCCTTTGAATCATCTTATTAACCTATTCTCCCACTATTTAATGGAAACTCAATGTGTTTCCTTAAAATAGAAGATTCTGAAACATACTCTTCACCATCAGTTCTTATACACACCTCAGCAATTCGCTTACACATGCAAATAAAGAACAAGTTGTATTTGAAAAAGAAAACAAAAAGACTCTCATTGTAGTGTGGATAGACTATCCCAAACCTGAATTGTTTTAGAACAAGGAAGGAAGGAAGACAGCAATGCAAACACAACTGTCAACAGTATCACCCAAAGTCATTCCCATATGGTCAATGTGTGTCAAGCAATCCTTGTTTAAGCAACACAACATTATATTACAGAAGGAAGCTGCCAAAATCTTGCAGAATGTAATCCGCCTCCACACTTCAAGAAACAAAGAAACTTCCTGAACACTTGGGAGGAATAAGGAAAGGGGAGTGTCAGACCCCACCTGAGGCCCACTGCATGGCAGCCGACTTGTTTCAGAGCTGCCCCACAAGTGGGAGAGAGACCAGAATAATGTCAGGAAAAGCAAATGACAATAGCCATAATGGTAATAATTAGTATATATAAGCATATAAAAATCATATTCTAGGTACTATATAACCAGCAATCCAGACAAATAAGTGTTATAAAATTAATTGATCAACAAACTAAGATACAGATAACTTAGATCTAACTTGCTTATAAGCCCAAACATAAACGCTACTCACTAGCACCTCCTTGTGGGTGGAGGCAAAACTGCAGCCTGATTGCCAATCCTGTGCAACTCAAACCTATGCAACATCTGGGAAACTGAACCCTCAGAGTGTAAACAGAATGCCAAATAGAACAAAGGCACAGAGAAATATATGTGAAATGTTGGATCCAATCAAAAACTCAGGGGAAAATCTGAATACAGCAGACATATGCAAATTACCTGAAAAGGAATTTAGGGTAATGGTGATTAGCATACTCTTTGGAATCCAGAAATCAGTAGGGGCAGTAAAAGAGGATATCAGGAAGCAAAGAGAAAAATTTAAACAAGACATAAAACAGGTAAGAGACATGACTGCTGAATTAAACAACTCAACAGAGGGACTCAACAATAGGATGAATGAAACTTCCAATAGAATCAGTAATCTGGAAGACAGGACAGAGGACCTCAAGGAAACCAGCATAGAGAAAAATATTCAAAGAATCAAAGACAGCATGTGAGCCCTCCAAGTTAACATCAAAAGGAACAACATTCACATCATAGGGGTCCCAGAGGAAGAGAGAGAAAAGGGGGTAGAAACCATATTTGAAAAAATAATAGATGAGAGCTTCCCCGATCTGAAGAATGAAGCAAGCCTCCAGATCCAGGAAGCTCAAAGAGTTCCTAATAAAAGAAACTCAAACAGAAATACACCTAGACACATCATTATCAAAATGTCAAAAATACAAGACAAGAAAGACTATTAAAAGCAGTCAGAGAAAAAACTTGTCACATACAGAGGAGCCCCCATAAGATTGTTGGCAAACTTCGCAAATGAAAGTCTTGCAGGACAGAAGGGAAAATTTAGACCGTAGAATTCAAAGGGAAAATTAGAGAACATCATTCTCTTTAGTAAACATAATAATCATTTTAAATAGTCAAGTACAGACTACTTTGCTAATGTATAATTTTTATAAAAATAATCAACCATAACCACTTTACGAAATGTTGAACTTGATTCAAAAATATTAATTATATATAGACTTTTAGATGTCCTTTAGTAATAAGAATGTAACAAGAATTTGAGACTAATACAATAAATCTAAGTCCCTTAATGGCATTGCTGTCACCAAAACAAAATTTTAAATATATATACAATTTCCTTAATAATATTCACTATTAAGTGAACTGTGGAAAGAAAGCCATTGACTATGCTGAGAATTTGCAATTGTACTTCATTTCTCTGCATATGTTCAGAATCATGGTCCTGAACAGGATCCATGTTCCCGTGTGATTTTAAGCAAGTCACCTTAGCTCATGTTATCAGAAACAGATGACAAATGGCTAAAGATATTTCTAAATAATGCTAAACCAGCAACAGCCTAGCTGAAAACCAGCTGACTCATCAAGTTTGGTAAATCCTGCTGAGAAATGCTAAAACAGGATAACCTTTGGATCAACTGTCTTGTAATGTTGTTTCATCAGAATTAAGGTTCTTACCCCAAAGAGGACCAAAATCACCTCTTAGTACTGGAAGGACTTCAAGGACGCAATGTTCATATCCACAAAACTCAGGCTCTTTCATTTCTTCCAAATACTGAGGACAGAATAAGACTGAAGAATAACTACCTAAGCATAAACAATAACGTTCAGTGCAGAATCCTAATTTTGTTTGCATTTTATTCTCATGTCTTTTTGTGATAGCTAAACAAGAGGGGAAAAGGAGTGACATCCATATCTTTTGAAAGTTTGGGCCTTGATACAAAAAAAATTCCCCTGAACTGAGTTCATTCCATCATTCCATATAATTATGCTCTAAGGGAAGATTAGAACAGGACCTTCTTTTATCATTGCTCATCAGGTACTGACAGATTGGATGATAGAGCCGATCACAGAGAGACAACAAAATAGGGTCTGAAAGATATCAGACAAGATCCATGGCTGTACTAATTGACTAACAAATCGTATTGTGTCCAGATAAATAAAATGAAGTGATAATTTCACTGAAAATTTGGGGACAGAAAGGGAGAGATGGAAACTTCACCCTTTAATATTTTTATTCAGCTGACAAGATGTATCCTCCTACTACAGGCTAGCATTGTGTAAAATGAGATAGCCACATGCTGCTACTAATAATACCTACAAGAAAGAAGCACAGAATCTTCCACTTTATCAAACCACAAATCTTAAACTTTCATAAAAAGTGCTGAGCTAATAATATTTATTCTGGGTATTTCCTGCAGTATACTCTTCACAATGTAGGTAAAACTCTACAAGAAAAATATGCTTATATAAAAAATTTAAACTATCTGTAAATGCTTGGTTTTTAAATAAGTTTATAATTGTGTCTAAATCAATCTCAGCATTTTCATATGTATTCATTATTTAGAATGGGTCACATTTAATGTTTTCTGAACAATTTTCTTTCTGGTCTTATACAAAGAACAATATTGTCTTAGAGACTCCCAATTTTTAAATGATAAAATAATTCATTTACTATCTAGTGATTTTATTGTTGATATGGTTACTTTTTCTTTAAATTGTCAAACTTTGCTTTGTCCCATACAGGTGTTGTCAAATTTAACTATTTTTTTTTCTACTCAGGAACTAAAATGTTCAGTTTGAATGAAATAAATGTGCTATTGCTCCCTGTGGATTTCCTCCATGTAAGACTGAATCTTCCATGAGAACAGTGTCTCCTGTAAAATCTAATCTAGAAGACTTTTCAGATCACTTTTGAGTACTACTGGACTTAGGCAATGATATTCCTTTAGATGACAAATTTAGACTCATTCTTTAAAATAGAATTCCTTCAATTAAGATATAGCAATTACTGATTCTGTCCTGAGTTGTGATGTACATTATAGACTCTAAGCTGGATCTTTTAGCTTATTTTATCAGTTAAGGTGTTCTCCCATGTAGAAAGAGCTAACAATCGAGAAATAAAATGTCACATTTACCCATTTGGATGCTTTAGATTTATAAGATGCTTGAAAATATGTAGAATACACTTTAGAAAACTGTATGTCTATATTCTTCAATATTCATCACCAGTAGCAATATTAAAAAGACTGAAGAAACAAAATACCGCCTTGCCTCCTCTGCATGGAACAAGGGCTGCACCACTACAGAGGGCACAGAGTGGATGGATCGTGATCAATATGTCTACACTGAGAGACAATGGTGAAAGCATAGTCTTGCTATTAGTGAATGGTGCAACCTAGGGTAGCTTTATCTTTCTGCACTTCAGCTTCTTCATCTATAAAATGGAAGTAGTTTTGCCCACTTTATGGGTTTATTATAGGAAGTGGGTAAATATAAATTCCTCTTTTCCTCAATGTGGGACAAATATATTTACCATGATTTAAAGTGAAATGACCAGAGCATCCAGACAATGAACTGAAAACTTCCCTCCTTCTCCCTCTGTTCCAACCACCATGGTGTTCTTTCCCATAGCTTTATGCTGGCTCTTTCTCTTACAGGAAGGCATTTTCCTCGGATATCGCCAAACATAGAACTTATTACAGGCCTGGCTAAAATGTCTTCATCTTAATGTGGCCCAGCTTGAATAAAGTTGAAACCCACTCCATGGGCCTTGCTTCCACACACACTTGGTCACTATTATCTCACTGTTTTGTTTTGTTATGTTTTTGCATGCCACTAATACTATTTTAATTTCTTTGTTCCTTCCTTTCTTCTTTCCTTCCTTTCTTCCTTCTTCCTTCCCTTCCTAAAGTACCCTAAAGGTAATAATATTTGTCTGTTTTGCTTATTAATAGATTGCAAGGGTCTAGGAAAGCTCATTGTGGTTGTTGATACATTTTTTCTTATTTTGTACTTTATTAGATCACGAAGTTATAAAAGACAGGGTTAAAACAAGCTATCTCACTAAAACTATTTTATCTGTGAATTTTTAAATATTTCCTTAAGCGTTTTAAAGCTTTTGGTATAGTTTCAGATTCACAGAAAAGTTAAAGATAGTACAGAGTTCCTGCATACACTTCACTGAGCTCCTTCTAATGATAGTACCTTACATAACCATGGTACCTTTGTCAAAACAAAGAAATTAGCATTCAATCAATACTTTTTATAACAAATGAATTGTTATAAAACACCTACACATCTATGAAGTTTATGGTTATGGTTTGTGTCATTAAACCAGAATAAACAGTGACATGAACAGAATGTCTTAAAATTATTTCACATCCTTTCTGCTTTCTTTCATATTTCGTCATTGTGGAAATCCTGTCTGTGTGAATAACATGTTTACTTAAGGACTTGCATTGGTAGATTTGCAAAAGACTTTCCCACCAAGAATATCTGAAGATCCCTGAAAATTTTCAGTAGGAAAGACTTGAAAACTGATTTAGTGGCTACTAAATCACCAACTAAAAAGAAAAGCTCTATCATCTCAAAATAGCAGAATGAAGTTCATAGAGAACATACGACACACTTAATGAGAAGCTTGTTTTGTTTCTAGCACAAAAAAATGTTTATCCAGTGCTCTGGGAAGGGGTTCTGTGACCCAAGGTGTTGACAAATTACTAAGGACCATGTTAAACATCCTCATTAGCCTAAGCTGAGATGCTAAAGAAACCCACAAAACACCCTCACAAGCTTCAGTTTGTCGGCAGGCGATCTGTGTAGAACAGCTATAACTTTTCGCAGTCCAAAGCAAAAGCAGCTGGAAAGAGGCAAATGCATGATGGCACTTGTTCTGTGACTAAATTAAGCTTGATGGTACAGCTGGGAATTTGGAAAATGCAAAACATTCAGCATTTGCAGAAGCTGGGACCCTTCTTTTGTGAATCTCTATGACATTGCTAATTACGCTTGTTTCTGGTCTCTCCTACCATGGTCTCTCTACTTAATTCTCTCGTATCTTGCATAGCCTCTAATGTTTCAGTTCATCTTTTTCATTATTCAACAAACATTTGTACACCATTTGCCAGAGGTTTACACGTTATTTCACTTAATTCTCACCACAACCATATGAAATGTTATTTTATTTAATAAATAAAAAAGAAAACAACTACGTTCAAAGGCCTTAAGAAACATGCCCACATAAATGTTAGCAAGTGACACAGCCAGTATTCAACCTCAGACCTGTGTGTCTCTGAAATCATAACTCTCTCATTACCCCTGCATTTAAAGAAAAGTTAAAATTCAAAAGGAATTCCTTCCAAATGATTTCATTTAAAGTCAAATCAATTTGAAAAGTTTGTTTATTGTGTAAGATTATCTTGATTGAGGTTAAAGCAGATTAATGGATATTGACATTACACAGTCATCACAAGACGTGGGGACAGGGAAAGGGAAAATAGAAGAGGGAGATTTCTCTTTCCTTCAATGGAAGATAGAGAATATGGACTTCGAATTTTAATTTCTAGCTCACATGTAAGTTCTCTGAAATCCAGTTGCATGAACTCTGCAGTCTTAGAGCCTGACCTCATGAGGCTCCCCTCACCTGACATCCTTCTCACATTCTGGGCTTTGATTTCTACCTCTATTCTCTACCAGACAATATTCTTCCATAACAGGATCATCCACCATCTTGCTCACATGCCCAATAAATTTTCATGGAAAGAACAAGCTTCCTGGGTGGATGTCCTATGAAGAGTTTCTATAAACAATGTTTCATGTTAGATAAAGCATTGATGGTAAAGGTAGGGAAGAGGAGAAGGTATTGAGAAAGAAGGCAGTGCAGTTTGAAAATAAGCAAGCATTTTGTTATGTTCTGGAACTTTGAAAAATCATAGTTACTATTTATTCTGAATTTCAAATATTGCTTTATCAAACTGGATCATGAAAATTATTTCTCCTTTCTGGGCCACTTTTTTATCATCTCTGGAATGGGAAAAATAATCTTATCTCAAAAGACTGAATAAGATTCTCTATTAACACACAAAGGGCACTATTTGACACATAATAACCACTCAAAGAAAATAGTTATTGTTATTTTTGCTACTTCCTAAATTTCACTACCTAAAGCAGAATTCCAGGCTTCAGTTTCTCACCTGTATATAAGGAACATAACCTTTAATGTGCCATCCAGATATTAACTTCTGGGACTTATAAGTCTCTCTACATATATATTTCAAGTTAATCTGTCATTATATAATAAAGTCAAGCCCCTAGTATTTTCTTCCACTATAGTCTGCATATTTACATGATAATTTTCTATGTATATTTGTTAGATATGTGTATGCTATGTAATGGTAAAGTCTGAGCTAACTAAAAAAATTTTTTTACCATACTCTAAAGAAAAAATTCAAGTTCTGGACTATTAAAAATATGTTTGTTTGTTCTTCAACCAATACTTCACTAAGTTTGAGAAAAATTAAACTCATTTCAGAAAAGTTTAAATAAGATATAGTCTCATCTATATTCCTTTCTAAGGTAATTTGAAGATCTAATTTATTATGGTTCTTAAAAGAAAATAACACTAAATTTAGCCACAAATACAGTATATTAAGTTGAAAAAGTAACGTATGATATACCATCACTTTTCTCTTATTTTTAAAATAAGGTATTTTCAGCTTATCTATTTTCAAATTATTCCTAAATAAGAGTTTGCTTTGAATGATTGACTATAGGACTTTTCCTCATACAATACCTCCAAAGCATTACATTTTAAATCATTTACTCTTTTTAATTGCAATATTTAAAGAAAATTTCATATTATTACACAATTTATCATTTGGAGGTGGGATAAGATATTTATATAGATTGCATCTATAAATCCACTACTGAAAGAGCATAGTAAAGTTTTTTTGCAAC
The DNA here is from genome assembly GCA_004363575.1 of Solenodon paradoxus. NCBI lineage: Eukaryota > Metazoa > Chordata > Mammalia > Eulipotyphla > Solenodontidae > Solenodon > Solenodon paradoxus. Next base: position 726,174 of record RJWH01000056.1, read on the forward strand.
CATGCAAATTTGGTTATCACAGCTGAATAACAGGAGGGAGGAATGGTCATGAATATACATATTCAAGGGTGTATACATGGAAATAAAGGTCCAGTTATATAGGATGGCATATGGGGCACTCGACTTCTTTTATGTGACATTCCAGAGATTTCTGTAAGAATAAACTCTATAGTTTTACAACTGTGTAACAGCACAACTCTCTCCTTCTTTTAGCACCCTTCCCACCACACTTCTTGATAACCATTCCTCCAGCTTTTCAAGATCTATTGATGATAACCAAGTTCCAGTCTGTGTTTTATTTTTAAATCTAAATATCTTGAGTCCTTTGCATTATAATTTAAATTCTATAGTAGTGGACTCCAAAATGGTATCTCTTATCCATACATCCATTATGAACCTCAGATTTGTACAGCTAAGTACCTCATGGTCATCTAATGGCCCACATGTGAGCTAAGCTCTACCTTTCAGAAATAAGCTCTGTATCTTTCCTTCAAAGTTCCATGTTGGTACATCATGTATCACCTTGTAATGAGAGCAAATTCCTTGGCACTCAGTTGTCTTATGTAAAGTTAAAAAGCTGAATTTAGCATTCTGGAAAACTATTAATCTGCAGGAATCAAACAATGGAGCATTACTGGGAAACTCAGCAAATCAATGAATGAAACTGAAAGTATCTAAAAATAAGCAAGTAAATCTATGCCAGTTGGTCAAAACCTACATAAATCAAACAGAAAAGCAAAGAATGTCTATGGGTCAGAGAGACAAATATCTTCAAGATGCATTGATGGAGGAATGGGGCAGAGATTCCAGTGAAATATTTAAACTCAGTATAATAGAGACTGCACATTGAGTAGATTTGGGAACTATCTGTTGGTTTATGTAGGATCCAACAGGGAAGAACATTTACAACTCTAAAGAGCAACTTGTATTTCATGTAATAGGTACATACCATGTATTATAAGGGATCACTGTGGAAGGGGTGACTGGATAGTTGGCTGCAAATGGCTGAGAAGGGAAGAAAACAGAACATTTGTTAAGAGCATTAGTTGAATGGGTAGAATGCACAAGCTTGAATGCTAGGTCAGTCATTTACTACATAAATGCCTTCTAGGGTATCAGTTCTTTCTCTGTGAACTGCAATGTAGAAAGAAGGAGGAGTAAGACCTGTGAAAGTGATTGTCAACTCTTGTTGAGGCTTTATATAGCATGAAGTATGGTGCAGGACTGGACAAAGTATACCATGGGACTGAGCAGAAGTCCCGTCAAAGGGTGCTCTGAAGAAGACAATATCAAACCTTAATGAAAGAAGAAAAAGTGTAAAATGCAAATCCCATGTAGATACCTGGAAAAACCAAAGAATTATTGAATTTCAGAAAAAAACTGGAATCCTTATGTAAGGAGTTTTTCCTGTTGATAGAAATATCACCCTTGATCATCTCACTTTTCTATTTTATAGGTCATTATATCACGGGTTATTTTATCAAACTTTGTAAATAGAGATCTTTGGGAGAATGGAAGTCATTTATACAATTTTAAAATGAGGAAGAATAACAGCAGTTCAAAATAGAAATGAGAAAAAATGAACTATGTACAAGTTAACTTGCAATTTAGTATTTAATATTTCAGTGACTCTGCATATTACACTAGAAAAATCATGTTCTTAATTCCGTACTTGAGACATACCAAATAAATACTTATGTTCTTTTAGTTTTTCAAATTAAAAAGTAATACAATTTCAGGATAAACTTCATCTGGCACAAAATTATGTGTAAATAAAGAAGCGCTAATTTGAACTACAAAGGTGAGGTAAGGTTAACTAACTTGTATTATGCCCAGGTATTGAAAAGGACATCCAAATTCGTTTCACCTGTACATCTATCTGGTGCTCTAAAACACAAGCACATATTTCACAAGAACTATTATCTGTCCACACACTCAAGCAGAATTCACTACAATCAAAATTCATAAATCCATGTTTAATGATACAAAAAATTAACTTTATGTTAGAAATTGTTTTTTATGTAACAGAGATAAAGGAACATAATTTTTAAATATTTGCTATGTTTACTATCATTATCAAGGCTACTGTAATAAAATTAATCTTTATTTCATAAAACCCATCTCTAATGATCCATGTGATATTTTAGATGCAAAATTGTTATCAATTCTAGTATATTCAACCTTTTATCTCTATCAACATGTGTGAAGTGCTTGTTTTATGTGGAACACTGTGCAAAACTTAAGCTCAGAAGACTTGAATAGCATCAAAGTCATTTTAGCAACCCAAGACTATAATCTAAATCTCATATAACCTAATGTCTATTCAAAGATACCACTACCCTCTTATATGAAAGCGAGCTAGGAATCAGTCAACCCCTGATACGTGCAGTCTGCCCACAAGTCCTCTCTATTCAAATTCCAAGTCCATATACTCTTCCTTTCCATACTTCCACAACATGTCATATAAATCATGCCCAATAATAGATAAATTCCTCTATATTGTAACCTGAGGAATTTTTCCAAGAAAGATATTCTGATTATGTCAATTCCCATCTCTCATTCCCATAACTAAAAACAATATCCTTACTAAACTCTGCTGAAATAGACACCAAACTTTCTCATATGCTCTGTAAGAGGAGGTAGAGGTACCTCCTCTAGTTTATCTAACAACATGCTTCTTACCCTAGTCCCCATATATGTCACCTTAACCTGCTACTTTTCTAGCATATTCTGCTGCTTAGCAAAGACTTGGCACATGTTTTAATATCTTCCAGAGCACTTATTTCATTCTTTTCTTCAAATTTTCATTTACTCCTCCTATGCTAGGTATCAACACAGTTATAACTTCCTTAGGAAAGTTTCCCCTGATTTCTTAAAGAAAGTCCAGTCTCATAACACTCATTTGTCACAATTTTAATTTTACCTATGTAGGTAATGTCTTTTTTTATGTCTTTGGATGTTACAGGATATAGGCTGTTTGAATGTGGATATATCCCAAGTATCTAGCATGTTGCTAGAATATAATAAAAATTCAATTATTTTAATAAAATTAAAGAGACTGTCTCTGTTTATCCTCACTATTATGTCTCAGTGCCCAAAACTTAGTATAAGATAAATATTTCTTTAAATAAATTACTAAATTGACAATATGTATTAAGCATATGTTGTATCATACCCTTCTGGAATGGCAAACAAGAAAATAATTTTTCTACCCATATAAATTTATAGAAAATATAATATTTTATATGAAAACAAAAGCATTGTAAATATATATATTTATGTTACACATATATGGCATAAAATTTTATCTTTTAGAATTGCTTGTATTTTGTATGAGATTAGAAACAATAGTAGGGACAATCTTCAAGGAATTTAGAATAGAAATTCCATATGATCCAGTTATTCCTCTACTGGATATTCACCCTAAAAACACAACAATACTTATCACAGAGATATATGCACCCCCATTTTCATTGCAGCATTATTCACAATAGCCAAGAGCAGGAAACTATCTAAATGCCCATTAACAGATGAGTGGAAAAAGAATATATAACATCTATTATTATGCAGCCATCAAAAGGGAAAAATGCTGCCATTTGCAGCAACACAGATGGATTTGGAGAAAATTATGCTTAGCTAAATAACCCAGAAGGAAAAAGACAGGCATCATATGATAGCACACATATGTGTATAGAGATAGAAAACAAATGAATGAAATAAATTAAACAATTCTAGACTTAAAGAGAATGAGAGAAAGAGAGAGAGAGAGAACTAATCCAAAAAAACAGACTTTTAAGTGGTGGGGAAAAATGGCAAATCGAAGGGTACAGAAGAGATGGGGAGTATGGGTGTGGGGAAACGGGGTAAAGGAATTAATTGCAAAGTGAAGGGAGAAAAAAGGAAATAGTGGCAAACTTAAATATGTTGTTATGTATGTCTCAAAACAAGTTAATATTAAAATGTAATATTCCTTTAATAAAATTAATTATAAAAAGAAACTATATTATTGTTTATTCGGTGCCATAAAGAATTTGTATAACATCTTTGTCTTTTATTTTTTTAGCACTGTCTGATATTGCTTTAAATATATTGTGCTAATTTTATAGTCAGATGAAATAATAATTATTTCTAGTTGTATAAGAAAAAGAAACCGAATTTAAAAGACAACAAAACACAAAAGCATTTCAGACATACATGTACTTGATAACTTACCAGTGGCAAATATTCAGGAAGAACAACCTAAAGATAACATAAAGAAAAATAAGATTAGAAGCAGAAACAGAGCAAAGTATCTATTTATAAAATCTATGCATCTTGTCTATTAAAATTTAATAATTATAGACTGCTCTAACATGAAAATTATAGGATGAAGAATGGAAGGTGCAAATATATGTTTTTGAAGGAGATTTTGACAGACTTTAAACTCTGAAGAGAAATATACATTTTAGGGTATATACTAAAAAAATTACAGATAGCACTGTAACAACTACTCTCAAAATATGATCTGGGGAATTCTGAGAAAACCTGAGATCATTTCAGAATCCACATTATATCTTGTTTTTCCAACCACACATCTACATGAGACTTGATTTCATTAATACACATAAAATGAAACAACATTTTGGTACAGACTAAATGAAGAAGTAGACATGAGAATATCCCTGTCACCTAATGAGTTAGACATTAAAGACATTTGTCAAGATGAAAAGCAACACCACCCTTTTCACTAAGTGTTTTGTTTGGGAAAATAAAGTTCATTTTCAAAAATATGTAATATGTTAACAAGTGATGGTTCATTTTTTAAAGTTATAATAAATATACATTTTTAAATCTTTATATAGTAAATGTTGAAAGATATGCCCCAAATAAGCAAAAGACCTTTGGATTCTTGAATCATATTAAGGACTTTATATGTTTTTGAAATTCAAAACTGTTGCAATAACATAATAAATTTCATAATAACTTCAAATAGCTAAGAAAAAAAGGAGGAAAAATTTTTAAAGACTCCAACTATGCAGAAAATTTATATGACCTCATGATAGTTCTTTTTTTTGGTGAGAATATTTAATTTTAAGTTCTTATCAAATTCTAATTATATAATAAAGTGTTATCAGATAGTCACCTTTTTATATTTGATCCATACATTTCCATTAGATCCTTGAACTTATTCACCTATAGCTGAAACTTTGTTTAATCAATTCTGAAGGCAAAAAGAGTAAAAAGTAAAATCCTCCCCCCAGAGTTTTAGTCTAAAGTTGTGTACCAGTCCATTTCCTTATTCACTTCAAAGGGTTCTCCACCAAAGCAATACTTGGAGAGAATCCCTTAGCACCCCAGCAACTTGGAGAGCATCAGGGACTACAGTATCAGTTGAGGAATTCTACACATCTGAGTTATGAAAGATGGATAGAAAGGGACTCATCTAACTGTGTAGGAGGGGCAGCAGCAGATGTGGCTCAAGAGACAGGGCCAGGACATAGATAACAGGGAAGACCCAGCAGGAAGGGAGGAACAAATATTGTGTGTCACACAAACTTGGCTTAAGTAAAGTTCAGAGAGGAGGGGGCTGAGGTAAGGACCCTAGTCCCTACACAAGAACTCCAGCAAGAAGAATATTGGTGAGAATTGTACTCCTACTGTCCTTGGACCTTGTTCGCAAGGAGTGAAGTACTCTAACACCACAAAGATAGATGGTCAGACCCAAGTCTGGGATCCCTTAGAGGGCAGATAATTCTAGTACACTCACATGAAAAAACACCACCACCACCTGCAGCCCACAAGAACAGCTAGACCTCCCATCCTGTGTGCACCTCCCTGACCCAGAAGCCATCCTGAACCTCCTAAGCAACAGATCCTTACTTAAAAAGTCAAAAAGTAAAAAATATAAAATATAAAAAGAGCACCATCTGCTGGTTAAAAAAAATAAGTTTCTCAGCTCCAAGGCCTCCCTGGAGCAGAAGAGTACAATATACTTCAAGATCTCAAAGAGTAATAAAATTACAAGGAAATAACAATTCCTTGCCAGAATCAAATTTGAATGCATGAATATCTTCTTAGTGTATAGAAATTTAGAGCAGCAATAAGAAGAAAATCAAAGAGATTTTTTTTAATTCAGAAAAAGAATTAAAGGGGAACACAAAAAAACACATCAAAGAAATATAAGAATAACCAGAAAAACTAATCAGTAAGTTCAAAAGTACGATTAAGATGGAAGAAAAAGAAACCAAAGCTCTAAATAAGAAACTAACAGATTCAGGAAGTGAAGAACACAATAAACAAAATGAAGAGCATTGTAGAAAGCTATGGAAGCAGAATTGACCAATTAGAGGAATGGATGAGTGACCTAGAAGACAGAGATATTGAAATGAGCCAGAAAGAAGAAGAAAGACACATTTTTAAAAAGTGAAGAAACATTTTGAGAGCTATGACTCTATTTGGAAAGTCTCCATAAGAATAATGGGTATTCCAAAAGGTGAAGCTCAAGAAGGAAACAGAAGTAATATTCAAAAAATAATGAAAATTTCCCAAACCTGTGGAAAGAACAATAAATACAAATCAATTACATCAACAGAACTCTTGATTATATAAATACAAAGAGACTGACAACAAGACATATAATTGTGAACCTACCAAAAGTCAAAGACAAATTAAAAATTATTAAATGTGACCAGGGAAAAGGACAACATATAAAGGTATCCCTTAAGCCTATTTTCAGACTTCTCAGCAGAAACTCTAGAGGCCAGGAAAGAGTGTAATGATACATTCAAAATACTCCAAAACAAAAACTGCCATCCAAGTATACAATATCCTGAAAAACTCTCTTTCATATATGAAGGAATAATAAAGGTTTCCTCTGACAAACAAAAGTTGAAGGAATTTGCTACTATAAGACCTCCCTTATTAGAAATGTTAAGAGATACACTTCTATCTAAATTTTAGGAAAAGTTTACAAAAAATAAATTAACCATAAATAGAAAAAAAGCAGAAAGTAAAAGAAAAATGACAGTAGCAAGATGTAATGTATCAATAATTACTATATGTGTAAGTAGACTGAATTCACCAATCAATAGGCAGAGTGACTATAAGGATTAAAAGATAGGATCCAACTGTATACTGTTCATAGGGGACTCACAAAATAGAGATGGCATAGATTTAAAGTGACGGAATGGGAAATGATACTCCAAATCAATGGGAAATCTAAAATAATCAAGAACTGCTATACTCATATCAGATAAAATAGACTCCCAGCCAAAAAATGGTAACAAAAGACAAAGATGGTCATTATATAATTATAAAGGGATCAATAGAGTAGGAAGATGTAGCACTTATTAATATGCATTTACCAAAGATAGGAACACACACTCACATTTACATTCATACTTACACGTGCGCACACACACACACACACACACATATCAAGAAAATATTAACAGAATTAAGGAGTCATTGAAAGCAATACAATAGCACTAAGAGACTTTAACAAGCCACTCGTATAATGGACAGAGGGAATTCCTAAGGAAATGTAATAAATATAATGGACTTAAATAATGAATTAGATAAGATTAACTTAATAAATATCTATAAATTAGCTCACCACAAAACAATAGATGACACATTATTTTCAATCATTCATGGGAACATTCTCAAGGATAGACCATATGTTGGAACACAAAACAAGTTTCAATAAATTTACGAAGATTGAAATCATATCTAGCATCTTTTCAGAAATCAATCAAAAGAGATGAGGAAAAATACAAAGAAATGAAGAATAAACAGCACATTACTGAACAATTATTGGGTAATGAAGAAATCAAAAGTTAAAAAGTGAAATAAAAAATGCCTAGAGTAAAATAAAAATGAAAACATGACTTATCAACAACTATGATACATACCAAAACAATAGTAAGAAGGAATACAATAGCAATACAAGCCTACCTCAAAAATCAAGATGAATCATAAATAATAAACTTAAGCTTTCACCTAAAGAACTGTTAAAAGAAAAAAAAAATGAAAACATGACAATACAAAGAAGGAAATAATAAATCTTAGAGTAGAAAAAAATAAAATAGAGATCAAAAAGACTATTCAAAATACAAATGAAACCAAGAGTTGTTTCTTTGAAAAGATAAACAAAATAGAAAAACAGTTAGATTCTCAAAGGAGAGGAGAATGAAGACACAAATAAATAAAATGATAAATGAAGTAGAAGAAATTACAATATAAATACAGAAGAAATTCTGACTGATGCAATTGGATAAGAAACACAAACTAAATACATCTAATTCAGAAAGTGAAACTATCACTATTTCACACAGAAATAGATCAATTCCAAATAATTAATGGCATACATACTATCACTAACCATAATACAATAAAATTAGGAATCAAACTCTAAAATTCTATGGAAACTAAAAAAATACACTTCTAAATAATTTATTAGGCACAAAAATGTATATAATCTAATTAGAACATTAAAATAACACATACTGAAATTATATGTATCTAAAGGATATTTAGAAGAAATTTTTTAATTCCCATTTTAACATAGTAAGTAGAGACAGACAAAGCATTAGTCAAGAAAATAAAATAACAACGATGTAAACTCTAAGAAAAAGGAGAAAAAGAAATAAGGCGAAAGCAAAGTTGTATTAAAAAGAAAGCACACATAAGCACATATGTACACAAAACAGTAGTAAAAAATAGCATTAGACATTTAGAGGATGAAAAAGAGACAAATTCTGGTAAGACAAATCATAAAAAAATAATATTAGGAGTGGAAGAAAGGATAAAACTGAAGACATATTTGCTGTCTTTCTTCTAAAGAAAATACAGTGAAGAGTTATAAACATATCTAAGAACAAGAAATTGGCAATTTTTATGCAGTTGAAAAATCAGAAAATTTAATGAAGAAAAAAATAAAACTTCAAATACCTGGACAAGAATTTAACAAAAAAACAAGTTACTCACTAGCAATCTTCTTATTCAACATTGTACCAGAAGTACCAGTCATTGTAATAAGACACAATAAGTAATAAAGAGATAAGACAAAGTTTCAAGGAATGGCCCAAACTGCCAATATTTGACTGCATTGATATTACCTGCCTACACAAGCAGAAAGAAAAAGAATCAACAGGCAAGTATTAAAACTAGTGTAAGAATCTAAATTCATTTATAGACTTTAGTCAATGTACAAAATCAATAACATTTCTACATGCTGGTATATACAAATGAAATATATATTTAAATTTAAAATAGCAACAAAATCTATAGAGTACTAAGAAATCCAGAAATTGCTACTACTTGATTATTAAAATCCATTGAGTCAGCCCTGTTGATTTTTATTTCAGCCCCTCCAATTAGTAGCATCATGGCATTTGTCAAATTACTCAATCTCTCTAGATTTTTATTTTCTCATCTGAAAAGTTGAATAATAATTGACATTTTCAACAGGGTTAATGTCCAGACAAAATCAAATAATACATGCAAATATCTAAAATAATATTTGGTTCAATTTAGCAGTAGCATTTATAATATAGACATAGGGCAAAAACACACTTTTTATTATTTATGAACATGAAAGAATTGACTAAATAGAAAAAAGTTACACAGACATGGCCCAATGTCTGTAAAGTCCCCTATGTTAGTCTATCCATTCAATTTAGCCTATGAGTTTGATTACCAATCAAATTGCCAATAGTTTTATGGAACCTGAAATACTTAATTTAAATTTTTAAAGGAAAAATAAAGGCACAAAAAAGACCAATATGATTTTGAAATATAACAAGAGTATTAAAAATTATTTATTATTATGCAAACCTTAAGCCTATATAATGGCTTAATGCGATATTTCTACAATAAAATTATTTTTAAAAAAGAATACTAAGAATTAAAACAAATTGCAGAGCTATAGTAGCTTTAGCAATAATACAGAGCATACTTGGTAAATGAAAAGACTATATAGGTCAAAGAATATATGTAAACTTAGAATATGGTAGTATTAAGAAAAGAAGGGATCATTTCTTCAATCAGTGGGACAACTGCTATTTCTATGTATTGTTTCACAACCTTAAGAGTTCCCCTAGTAAAATTTGAATCCGGTCTCCTACACTGAGAGCAAAGAAAGACCAAAGAAAGAGTCAGATAATTACAGATTGGTGTCATTTCTGATAAAAATGAGTAGCACCCGCTACTTAAGTATTTATAGAGGACTTAGCAAGGCTGCTGTGTATAGTCCAAATGATCTCACTAACATATTACTCTCAAGACTGCATCCTTGAAATGGCTCCCAGTATAGTACAGGTGGCTAGAATGTACATTCCAAACATAGGAAGGCGAAATAAGCTTCTGATTGCCCAAGTCAACAAGGTATCCTGTCCTCTGGAAGATCTCTTCTGACACTATGAAGCATGGCAAAAATAAATATTTCACACCAAACAAATTTTAAAATTCCAAAGCAAATAAAGATGAAATCAAATAATTAAAATAAATTATTTTGCATAATATCATGAGAAAGATATTTTGGATGAATTGATCTATTTGCAGAAAAAATATTTATGCAGATTTTGAAACACACACAGACAATACTTTCTGTTTTTTACATACTTGCATACAAATATAGCAAAATGGTTATTAAAAGCACACACCAAATTCATAATTATGGATCCCAAAGGTAAGCAGATAGCAGTTAAAGAAGATTTTAGCTTCATATTTCATGCTATTTTTAAACAATACCATTAGAAAAAGAATGAGAACCAAAGCGTATTTTTAAAAATCCACAAAATCCAGCAGACTCGAATGATTAGAATCTGCCAGACAGACTTGAAATGGGAAGGAATGGACATAACATGCATCACATCTCTGTTCCCTAGAAACAGATTTTTCTTTCAGCCTCAGTCATCATCATGCTAATCTCTATGGAAGAGGAAGATGATGGTACTTCTTTTACACTGGTTCGACCAAGTATACAATATTATTTTCTCAACTATCTGCATCATAACTAATTTTTTAAGCACCCAAGAAAACTTTATCTTGAAAGATAGCAAAGAGTAAATAAACCCATACCTATGACTCAAGCATTTTGGTTCAACTATCAGCTTCCCTCGCATTCCCAGCAACCAAATTGCCTACTTTCTGCTTTCCCTCTAATACACTGAATGTGTTGCTGCCACAAAACAATCAAACTTATTGCTTGTGTTTGAACCCTATCTCCTTTCTCAATAAGGGCTTCCTCCTGCAGAAGAGTTAATCTGATGTGTGGTCTGCTGTTTTTGTGGGGAGGGGGAATGACTCTGTCTCTGACAAAAGACAACATACCAATTGTGCTAACATGCACCACTTATGTACAAATAAATTTGGTACAATATTTTTACTGAAAAAGAAAAGAAATGCAGTATGTTGCTTTTAAACTTATATGATAAAATTATTTTCCAAACTACCTCCTACTGAATAATACAGAATCATTGTAAAAAAAAATTCAAATTGATCTTCAGGTATTATTAACAAAATCAGTATTAACTGCAAATTCTCGATTGGACTAGATGAGACATATAAAATAGTACGGACAGACAGCATGCCCATTCTGTCCTAACAAAGCACATACCATTGTTTAATCAACAAATAATTGTACTTAAAAAGAAAATTTTCCTTTCCATTCTGAAAAAAATCTAGAAGCATTTCTCCCAGTAATTATCTCTTCTCTTTTAAATTGGAAAGAAAAATGTAAATGATTCATAACAAAAAAATGACTTCAGTAAAGACAGAAAGCATGAATAATTTTAAACTGTCAGTTTTTGAACAGTTAATACTATTTTCATTCTCATAAAATTCCAACTCTGTCAAACAAGAAAGGTAGCCAAGAAATACATATCCTACCATTTTTACTTTTATGATTTTGAAAAGCTTGAGATAAATGGGGAAAAAAGAAAAGAAATGCAGCTTTATAAGAGAGAAAATTATACCCTGTGTCTTTAAGCTAAAGAGAAAAATAAAACCCCATCATTCCGAATGTATTGCTGTAGTCATCTGGTTTCATTCTATTAATGACCTTTAACATCTGCAAAAATATTGTGAAAAGCTAATTTTGTTTGTACTGAGGTGGTGCAGAACAGTTTCTGGCTGTCACTCTAGGATGTGCTATAAAATAAAATTGTCTTTCTGGGAGCCTGACAAAAACCTACTGTACAGATCCAGTTTATTTACAACATTTAGGAATGAAAAGAAAACAGAATTTTACAACATGCCAACATTTGAAAAATGAATAGCACTTATACATTTGTGTGTGCATGTGCATATTAACAATACCATATACAGATATTTCCCAAGATCAAAGATTTTTAATGATATTTTATGGCATTCAACAAAATTTATAACCAGCAAAACTGTTTCTTGATAAATGTTATACTGCCAAAAATATTATTTTGAAACTCTTATTTAACATAATAAGTTTTGATTTACTACAAGAACTCTTAGAAAGGAGAAATAGCCTCATTTCATCATTTTGACAAGACATGTTTCTATTAATTAAATAGGAATCTTTGGAAAAGAAGTAGTATCATCAGGGTGAATGTATTGACTTTACATCCTTAGAGGCCAAGGTTAAATATATACCAAGAGCCATCAAAAAGAGTAAGTCCAGTCATGCTGGCCTTGTCCCTATATTCACTCATTCTCAATTTCACTTTCTAATTTTGTGAATGATTTATGGATCCTGCCTTAGAAGTGTCTGGACCTGAAGAATGAAGGAGTTTCATGGTTCAAGATTTTGATGAGAACCTTAGGCCTAGCTCAGAGACCATAGAATATCGGACCTCAAAACTAGAAGAGGCTTTGTACCAGTTAGCCAAGTTTCCCATCTGATTGTTAAATCCTCCTGCTAACATACTTCCATGAAGTTAACATTGACGCTTGAAACTATCTAAAGAAAGGAAATTCACTATTTTCTGAGGCAGCATGTTATTTTGAGAAAGTGTGGTTTTCAAAATATTGAGCTGAGTCATCTTTTTTGAAATGTCCCTCTTGAGAACTGAGAGATTTCCCTTCTGCATCATCATCCTTCATATATTTAAAACAGGTAAAATTTATCTACTTTCGTTAACACATGGCCTATGGCATGATTTAGATCTACTCACTACTAGAGGTTTTCAATTATTTATATATAATAGCAAAGATAGTTTGAATGAATAGAAGATAGAAAGATAGACAGATGTTAGATAGATAATCTGCAAATAACCTGAAAAATTATAACAAAATCACAAAGAAAAATCCATCAATTCCGTTGTCTGATTATCAAGATTTTTCTAAGAAACAGTATCACTGGAAGATATATCACAATATTTGCCCACACTTAGCTCACCAGCTTAATTGAAATCATTTAGTCTTTCACAATAATCTCACCCACACTTATCTCCTGAATATACAATGATGATTTTAAGGATCTAGCTCACAACTTCACATCATGTATCTGAAGTTTTATATTATTCAATTTGACCTATAATTCCTTTGCTATATCTTGGAGAGACTTGGAAGGAAAAATGCCCAACTTCTCTGATAATTCAGTTATCTACATCATCAACTGAACTATCGAAAGCACCCAAAGGATGGGTAGGGAAACCAAACTTTCCCATTTGTACTTAACTAAGAGTTATATTATACTCTCTTGTTTTTAGCTGGCTTTATTTTTGTCTCTTAACCGTGATTACATGGAAAAGTTTCAAACTTGCACTATGTGGTGCCAAATAAATACCTGACAGGATAGAAATCTTTGTATGGGTAAGAAGACGCAGTGGTCTATAAGCAATCTTCAAGTCAGTTAACATAGTTTCAAGATGAATGAAGTTTTATTTTAATCTTTCCTTTCAGTTACCTATTCTCACCCCAGTTACCATATTCCAACTCTTTGCAACAGTGCAATAAATGGACTTCTGAGTGATGTATTTTCTTTTCATCTCCAAATATGTACAGTTTTATAATGGGCCATCTGTCATTTTGTGATTCCATGTAGACAACAATGCTCTAAAGTTTTGTTGCCATAGCAACCACACCGTCTCCACAGCAAACTCTTCGGTTGTTTCTACTTTCAAATGGGGTGGGGTTGAGGCAAATTTTCAGAATATTTATGTCCTGAATATTTGCTGTTCATAATTAATAACCTAGTACACATCAAGTTTCAATTAACTAGATTATTGTGATTTTTTTTTTTTTAAAGAAGCAAGTTGTCTTCTATAAGTTGTGATGTATTTTACTACTTTAGGCTAGTTTTGTCAGAGGGAAGTCAAATCTTGGTTTGAATTCTGGAGAGATACTCAGATGTAGCAATCAAACCTGCCTTTTCACTTTACTAAAGACCAATTTTAGAAAGGAAAGAAAAAAATCAGCTCATTGTTCATATTCTTGTCTCCTATCTCATAGTTTTCCAGAGCATCTGTGCCATATTATAGCAGAATAAAGGAAACAAGAATGTATTATGTGGGGGTGGGATGGAAGGGGGGGGTGGGTTACAGTTTTTAATCCTGATTTACTTTCTTTTCTTCAGAGACTATATCTTACATATCTTTAACTTCTTTCCTGCCCCATAGGTATGGAAATGATTCATTTTCTTTTCCTTTTATTTGCAATCTTTAACAGCTTTCACGGGTGTTATTCTGTATGGCACTGGGTGATACTGTTTTACAGGGAAGTTAGTTAAATCTTTTTTCCTTCTACTGCCCAATGTCTTTCAAACACTACAACTTTTTCATTGTTTTATTTTTAAAAATTAAGAAACTGAGATTCAATCAGTTTCCGTTACTTGTTCAGGAAGCAACACAAATTGTCTGAGTAGAGGGAAGGAAGGAAACAAGTTGTGAGGATATTATTTCACTGTATTGCAATTTTGAGGCTACTGCACAAACTCTGGGTAAGATAAGAGAAGTGGAGACAGTAGGAATAAAGACAAAGGAAATTGATTGCAGAAAATGTTTCAGGGGATTTCATTTATTCAACATTATGATACACGGCATGCTGCTTGCTATAGGGGAAAGAATGCAAATAGGGTAGCATATGATCCCTACAACTGAGCATGTGGGAATTGGCTTTCTCACATGCAGTTGGCAAGAATAAAATAGATTCTATTGATAAGGTAAATTAGCACTATATGTTTTTTAAGTATAAATAATATTTTTTTAAGGAAAGGTGTGGCCAGAAAGGAAGGCAAACAGGCAAGCAGGCAAGATGAGAGAAGAAGTATGTCTATTTAATGTTTATTTTTATTTAGTTGTTCACACTGGTTGTTTACCCCTGGACCTGGGACTCGAACCCAGGGGTATGTGGCCTGCATCCTTGAAAAATGATTGACTTAGTGGCTACTCCCCAAGGGAATGGCAAAGTATAAATAATTTTATTTATCCTTAAAATGCATGGTTGTTTTTCACATATTGAAAAATAAAAAATATATATTTAAAAAAATACTCTTTCCCATACCACAAAAAGATAATCATTTTTAAATTTTGGTATACATACTTCTAGTTTTTCTCATGCTGCTTTTACATAAACTGTTTTATATACATATTATAAAATATATACTTCATGTAGAAGTATATATATGTACCTGTGTACATATTAATGTATAAGTATATAAATTAAAATATGTTCTCATAAATTTATAGATATCACACATGTATATATAAAGCTGAAAGCATGTGATAGAGGATAGGTAGAATCAAATTTATATTTATCTGTCTACCTGAGAGACATTTAATTCTGAATTGCCTCCTACAGGCACAGCACTTTTACATTAGTGAAAATATTGTTTGATCATATTTTACATTCGTACGAATGTCACTTGATCATCATTTCTGAAGACTGTATAGTTGTCTATATAGTGGTTATATCCTAATTTTAATAAGCCAAATGCTAAGAATTAAAAAATGGTGTCTACAGCTTTCTACTTCGGAATTATTTCCTTAAAATTACATGCACCGAGTAGAGTTATTTCTAGAATATGAAAAACTGTAACCAAAAATGTATTCACCTATTTTAAAACCAGCTTTTTACTATTTTTTTTGGTTTTTTGTTGTTGTCTGGTGGCTGATGTGTGATTTACTAAGTACTAAAACCACATGCCTAACTAAATTCTTCTGGAGTCCTCTGGCACTATCCTCCCGCACATACTTTGTAGTCAGTCACATATACCTTATTTTTAATGTTTGTTTTTCTTAACACTCTTTTTGATCAGTACACTCCCACTATTTCATCTTCTAGGTGCTTTATAGTGAATGTTTCTTCAAGTTTGACTGAATATGGGTAGCTTTTCTGGTGAGAACTGATGGAGTTCTAATATGCTAGGCCCTGCATTAGAGTACACCTATTTAATCTTCAGTGTCCAGTTCCCACCTATTTCCCCTGATCGTTTACTCTAACAATTTAAGCTGAATAAAGATATGTCCTTTGCAGTTATATAATGTTTAGTAAAGTAAAAAATGGTGTTATGGACTGGAATGCACCCATACACACACTTTAGTATATGTTAAAGCCCTGGAACCAAACTAACTGTGTTTGGACATAGGTCCTTAAAGGAAGTAATCCAGATTAAGGGACCTTATAAAGGTAGGGTCTTAATTCACTAGAACTGATGCTCTCGTAAGAAGGGCAGCAGACAACAGGAGTACATACACACTAAAGAAAGTCCACAGTGAGAAGGCAGCCATCACCACTCTAGAAGAAAGGTCTCACCAGAAACCAACCCTGCTAGGACTTGATATTAAACTTCCAGTATCCAGAACTGTGAACAAATAAATGTTTTTAAGCTCCCCACCCTATGGTATTGTGTTATGGCAGCCTGAGAAGGCTGTACAGATGGGTTCTGTTTTCAAGGTATTTATAACACAATTATGGGGGCAGGGGGAGGTTAATGTGTGTTGTTTGAAGTCTCATAAACTCTGGTCATTGAAAGTATTACAATAACAGCCCTTTTCCAGAGGGGATTTCTTCTGCATAATATGTTAATGTCATCCTACCTTAACTCATCCTAATTAAGGAAATTCTCAGGTTCTTATGTAACAGCAAAATACATGCTAGAATATCAACTTACTTTGGATACCATATCATCTGTTTCTCATTTGTCCCCAGTGGTGGGTGAGTGAGATCCATTCAATTCTCTAATATCTGCTGATACCACAGCATAGAAAATGAGAGTCACCATCACTGTGTGTCCAAGAGATGACTTTGATCTCTGCTTGCACTTGACTGTATGCCATAGAGAGTTCTCTTCGCTCTACTTGTATTATGAATGCTTTTACAGTCACTTCATTAAAATATGATGAAAAAAATATACTCAGCTCAATAGCATCACAATCTGCAACCTAAGATACATTATACTCACATTTGCCCTCAGTATATTTCAGAGATTTCTTGACACTCTCCTCTTACTTTTATACATTATTCACTGAAACCCACTTAGTTCAGGTCTTAGGTGGAAATGCTGAGGATCTGAACTAAAGGACCATTTGAGAAAAGTCATACTTAAAATTGCCTCTTTGACCAAGTTTTCCTCAGGAGGTTACTCCAATCATAGGTGCATTCCTTTCCCTCAATTTTTTAGAATCCTCATGAAAAATAGATGTTTGAGGATTGGCCCCACATCTCGCTAAATAAGCCTGGTTATCTAACCCCATAGCATGTGTACATTTAGGGTCCTTCCTGAAGATGCTCCTTTATAAAGCATATACACTTAAGAAAATCTACATCAGACAAAAGCACAACACATAGGAGGTAAGAGTTAGAGCTAATTGTTATGGAACATGTATCATGTACCCTGACTTCAATGCTTCATTTGCTCTTGATCATTTAATCTTTATAACTTCCCTTTGTGAAAGATGTGATTACTCTGAAATACAAAAGAAAAAACCAAATTTTAGACATATTGTAGAGCTAGTTCGAAGGAAACGGCAAAATCAGGATTCAAATCCACTCTTTTGACAAACAAGATTGTATTATTAACCTCCACCCTATTCTTGATATGTGTTTCAGAAGAATTATGAAGTCAAAGGAAGGAGAAATTGATAATTCAGGGTAATGATCTGCTGAGGAGGTACAACTTTAAATGGAGTGGTAGAGTACTAAAGTATGGAGACTTAAGACAGAGATGCAAATTTGCAGAAGATTCATATTAAACCTTGTAGAAAAAGGTAGTCTAATGGATATTCTAAGGGATGTTAAAGGAACTGAAAACTTTAAGTTTTGTGAACAAGAAGTTAATATAATCATTTTTTAATAATCCTTCAAGCCCTTCATAAAGGATACTTCCCCAGAGGGTGAGAAACAAAAGAATATGTTAAGAGAGGCTAACACCTTTAAGATTTAAAGTTTGCAAAATGTGAATAGAGATAGGAAGAAGCAGAATGCTTTCCCAAAGCATCTATTTTTCTTAAAATAGACACTCTCTAATCCCTACAGAAACCCAGAATCGTTCCTCCTTGTGGGACTATACAAGGTGTTTAAAATCTCACTGAGTGGAATGTTAGTCTCGTTCCATCCATATAGACCAAGCTTTCTCTTTAAAGGTGGAAATATAAAACAGGAGTCTGTTCTAAAAGGGCATGTCTGAAGTGTAAGACATTCAAAATTCATGCACCTGAAGCCTTGAAGTGATATAAATGGTGTGTTTGCGAATTTGTACAGGCATGTCTACATGCTCATATAAATGTATTTATGTATATTTGTGTGCAATTGAAAAACCATAAATTGCTCCTTTTTGTCTTTTACATTGACAGCAATGTTTAAAGATGATAGAAACTAGATAGGTATTAGTCATTGGAAAAGTTATCTCCTTGGAAATCTATGATTGAAGTAGAGAATGATGAGCAATATAAGGCACCAGTTAACCTTTATACCTAGTTTTGCATTCTAAAAGAGAAAATAAAGGCTGCTGAATACATTCCTCTTACTGCCTCAATTACTTGAAGTGGATAATCAGTTTAATGCTATAAGGATGATGCTGAATATGTGTTGATTTTTCTTTGGTATTGATTGCTGTGCTTTGACACACTATTCTTGTTATTATGCACCCAGGCACCACCTGGCATCATTGTCTATCTTAACTACCTGCATATCAGGTGATCATCCCTGTCGCAGTCTTTGTTGTATACAGTTGTCGATGCATATGCCTAGAACTTAAGACATGCTTATTAGTTTAAGAAGCATAGTTTATATTTAAAAGTATTTTTTGATGAAAATTATACAGTGTTAAATAGAAGTCTCTGAAATTCAATGGCAGATTTTTCCAGAGTGCCTTTCACTCAAGAAAAGTGCTGTTTCTCATTTTAGGTAATGCTGAAGTTCTTTAATAGGTAAAGATCCAAATGTAAGTTGTAGATATACATTGGTACACATTCTTTGCATGAAAGTGTTTATATGAACAAAATACATATATATGTTTATTGAATAGAAATTTATATGCTTAAGTAGAACACTTGTTTCTGCCCACCCACCTGTCTATCTGGATTCAGACAAGCAATATGCAATCCCCAGAATATCAGCAAAGCTTGTTCCCTGTACCTTGGGCACCTGCGGTCCAGGCACTACTTTTGTAGCTCCAGTACCTTATTTGCTCAAGAGGAAAGCTATTTACAAACCTTGTATTTGTCTTGGTGAGCAGTACCCATGAAGTCAAAACCTGCCAAAAGATCTGTCCTAATCAATCTCTACTTTCAGTCTGGAAACACAGGCGCACTTAAACTTTCTATATTGCCATAGTTCACGTTTTATAAAAGGATCAGTTGATTGACTACCCATAGTCTATTAGTCTAAGAAAGTCCATCAATTCAACATCCACCAGGTGACATATATTTAGTATTGTTTTACTTTTACCATTTTACCATTTGGCCAATAAAAGCCAAGCCCCAAGTGTCCTGGAATCCCCTAACTCCAACCCTCTCTGAACATGAGGGTCTGGACCTTCTTACCTCTCTGAACATGAGGGTCTATGCCTCCTTATCTCTTACCTAATGTGCATGGAAATGAACTTCTGAAGACCACTGTGAGCACCAAGTTTCCATCTCCTCACCATCTCCATGCTAAGGTAAAGGTAAAGATTGACAACACTCCTGTTCCTTTATTGTTTGACATGTTGGCAGCACCTTGGGCAGCACCACTCTACTGACCTGGCTTAGTACGCTGACCTCTTTTTTCAGATGTCTAATTAATTTTAAATGCATTATAATTATAATTATAAATTTCAATTTTAAATAATTTTAAATGTCCAATTTTTAAAATATACAATTTAAAAAGAGATAAGCTATGTATCAGAAAATACTACTATGCCTTCCAGATTAGGAGAAATACAGTGGCTGATGAATTTAATCTCAAATGAAGATATTTGAGAAAAGAATGGCACTCATTGGTGTATACTAAGTACAGTAAATGCATATAATTGTGTACTCTCTGTCAACATGAAGCATCAGAGGACTGCTCTAAAGCATACTTTTCATAGGAAGGAAGATGCTAGTTTTAAGTAAAAAGTTTCACTCTGTATATCCCTTTCCCAAAACAAAGAGAATTGTTTCAATTCCCTTAGAAATTGTCTAAGCTCATCACATAGGACTTTCAGATAGGCTAATACCCTTACTTGCTTTATGTTTAAAGTCCAACCAATGAATTAACTCATTTTTAATATAAAAATTCAGCATTTTGAGAATTTGACATTTTTTCTCTCAAATAACACAAAAAATGAGTTTTTGGTATTCAAGCCTTTTGTTTTCCCTTGTATAATTCATAGGCTTCCACCAATATGTAGCTATTAGACAAACAACGAAGAAGATAAATTTTCATAAAAGGCCCGATCTTGAGCACCGTGAGACACTCTGAACCGTTAGTAACGATTTAGTGTTCACAGTGGACCAAGAACTAGAAATGTAGGTTGTAAGCTGCATTGTAGAAAGCATGTATAATAGGAGGTAGTGAAATGAATGTTGCAATGAGGTTTCTCAACTGTCTTCTCTCCACAAAGCATAGTATCATTTTATCTTATGCAGAAGTTAGTCTTTGGGTTTCCCTATAGTTTTAGCCCAAATTCTGTCTACTCCTTTTCATCAAATTATTGAGGCTCCAGAAGAGAAATTCACTGATGTCAGCATTTTTGTTATCACATCAGTACAGTGCGCCATAGAGTAGGTGCCTGGGATATGGGAAGCAGAACTTGATCTCTTTTTACTAGAACCAACTGTCAGATATCAAGTGACTTAGTATCTTACAAATGTATACACTTCATATTGCTACAAAAATACCATCTTCAGATTTTATCATTATCATCTTTTCAACCAGCCTTGCTTCCATCCTCAAACTCATATCAGTGTCAACATACAAATAAAGCCTCCCTAGCACCAACTGAAAGGTTTCTCCACATTTGACCCAAACAGATTCAAGAAGCAGGTTTCTTTCCTGTGATTTCTCTTATTAGCTATGTGAACTTGTACAAAATCACTTATTGTCTCTGAGCTTCACTTTTGATGTGACAAAAATGAAGAAAATAATACTTGTTTCACAAAGCAGTTCTGGGAGACAAATAAGATGCTTACTATGTGACAGTACTTTAATGAAAGATATAGAATCTACATATACTTCTCAAAACTGGGTTTACTTCCTCAAATGTGCCAGCATTTTCTTTCCTGTCCTACATTGACATGCTCCTAATAAATCATACTTTTAGCAAAATACATATAACCTATATTTGTTCCCCAATAAATGAGCTGCCTATTAGCAGACACAATGGAAGCCAAGTAGCTATTTTTCTTATGTTCTGACTTTAAAAAAAAATCTCTACTTGTTATTATAAAGGAAATCTCTTCCAGAATCAAAATTAATGTACTTGAAAGCAGTCATTCTGCATTCTACCTTAGTCCTGTGGTTTAATAGAGATTCAGGCCACATTTTAACTAGCATAAGCCTTCACTTGGGATAATAATGATGCAGTCAGAGGATGTAAAAAGTTAGAACCCAAGAATTTGAAGAGGAATATTATTACTGTGCTTTCTAAAACAAAAGAATGCATTCTGGAGAGTAAAGAGTCACATCCCTCCTCTGTCAGAGTTATCATGCCAGCCCATCGTTCCCTCGTGCAGCTATTAGCCTCTCATAATGTAAAACATTTCTTCATTTCCAGCAGATAATACTTTCAGTGAAAAGGTAATTTTTGAAGTCTATTACTTGCATTCTTAGTGAAGAGCACAATGTAGCATTTTGTTCTAATATGCCACTGAAATTGTTTGAGTAGGTACAACATGGAATCAAATACAAAATGTCAAAATGGTTTCCATTAACTATGCACATTTGCACTGCTTCTGTTAATGGCCATGTTTTTGTTCTTTCCCTTCATCTTTGCAACTATAAGATGAAATGATTCAGTTGATGTAACTGAAAAGTACATTGAAAAGGTAGAGAGCAAATTACAAAAGCATAAAACCACAATTCCACCCACATACTTTATTTTATAATGAAGTTTAATAACGATAGAAACTGTTGCTAGATTTAAACATCAGTCATTTTAACAATTGTAGTTAATGTGAATATCTCATACCTAGTAATATTTTATAAAAACATGGCAGGGATTGTGTATTATACTGAACTGAAATGTCATAATTAAATCTTAACTAGATGCTATTATTGTAATCTATATTATGTTAAGAAAAATTTAACTTGAAAAGATAAAATAAGGACTGTGTTTCCTTCAATATTGTAAGTGTAGATAAAATCATTTTACTTGAAAGAAAGGTGTATTTTCTTGTCTGCAATTAATAAGAACATAACAAACACCCACTACTTATTACAATAGTATTGTGCTTATGTATCTTGGTGGTAAATATACAACAAAAATACAATTGCTTTTCTTGGATTGAAAAATTGTCTTTAGAAATTTGTAGGTTTTATAGAGTATATTTTCTGGATACTTGGGTTCTCTTTCAATCTATCTTGAGACAGGAAATGATATTTCCATGGTAATAACCTGGACCCAAACCTAAATAAATTCAATACATGTGGGTCGAGCCCCTGATGGCAGCTGGGCCACACAGCCAGGCTGCTGAGTCATTCAGCCCCATTTTTCTTTGCTGTATTTTCTGATAGTATGGGTTCTTGCTGATGATTGCAAAAGAGACCTGATAATATCAAAAGAAATCAGCACCTGAAAACTCTCTTATTTTCCACTGCCTACCCACTTTCCACCCCACTCATAGCTGTTTATGCCCACATCAAAAAGGCTTAGCAAATCCCTGAGAGTGCTGAGCAACACTTCACAACTCTACACCCACATGATGAAGGAGGAAGCGTGAAGTAGATTTTCACCTGTGAGTATCATGTTCTCTCTTCCCTAGTCTAATGAGGAGAAAGATGGTTGGCTTTCCAAAGCACCACTTTTCCCTAACCTCAGTGATTAGGACAAAAGAATCAATGACCTCAGCATCTTTATGGATGCTGCAAGCACTTGACTGGTTTCATCACTTTCACCTCTTGAAATATTATTCCTTGTTATTTTTGATTCCCTGGAATTCTTTGCACTTATATGTGCATTTTCATATCTTAATAGTTTGACCAACATAATTAAACTCAGCAAATTCCATGAAACTTCCAGAAAGTTTAGTCTTTGCCACCAGATGGCAGTATCATACAATGCATGTGTGTCACAAAGGGGCAGATGTGAAATGGGCTTAAGGGACTTTGGATACTTACTACTCACTAAGTTATTCCCTGATATCAGACATCCTTCAACTATTTAATATTTACATAGCTAAGATAAAGGGATCTATAGCTATCACAAAAGAACCACATTTCATTTACTTACTGCTATAACACAAACAATCCAACAAACTTACTGACTTAAAGGGATAGATTTACTTAGCACAGTTCTCTAGTTGATTGTACTTAGCAGAGTCATTCCTTTGGGTTTATCTTCTGCATCATAGAAAGGAACTGAAGTCTCTCCTAGAGCCATATGCAGCATGGTTGGGATGAGGCCTGGAATTTCCATGAGGGTCTTTTATGATCCAAGGCCTCTCCCTATTTGATTTATCAGTACTTGAGTCTAATAGAAGTTTTCCTACACCAGAGCAGCTGACTCCCAAATATAGCTTTTAAAGTTGATAAGTTCCCATAGTTCAAGGGTTTATAAACCCTCTGCTTGGATCACACTCGCTAATGTTTTATTGACCCAACAAGTGGTCAAGTCCATAATCAGTGGGACAGAGACAAACCCAGGTCTAATGCCAAGAGACAGACTTACCATGGTCTTGTCTACCATAGCTTCCTAAAAGGAGCCACAGCTCTGAAAACACAAAGAACCAGGAAACTTTCCATTTCTAATTTGCTTTTAAATGTCATAAATCACTATCTTTTTCAGTAAATCATAAAGACAAATGGTGCTGACAAGCTTTTAAAATGTCATAAAGACAGACCATCTGGCTGCTCCCTATAGAACTCTGCTCCTCAGTAGAAGGGCACTGTTCCAGGCTATAGGATTGCAGGGCCCAAAACTCAAAATTTTAAGGACACCCATTATTGATCAAGCTAAAAGGGAATCCTAGAGGAAAGTAAATGCACAAAGGGCAAATTCATCAACCAGAAGTAAATTCAATAGTGTTTACCAAGGCAGATCTACCTGACTTAGGAACTGAGGCCATTTGCAAATTCAATCCTGGTAGATAAATCCCTCCAGAAAAACAAACTATAAAAGCAGAAGTTGCTTTATGAACACAAATTTGGAACAAGGAGAGCTAGATAATCTCAAGGAATATTTCCATTAAGGGTGATGAATTTTCATTTATTCCAGAAATGGCTCTATTTTAGGAACTAACCCAGTTCCATTGAATTACAGCAACTTTAAATTATAAGAGATAAAAATACTGGGGTCATTTGTTCTTATGTCCTAATCACGTATAATCCCTTAATAAGACTAAAAAAATGGCCTTCTTGTCTTCTAGTTTCTAATGTAACATTACTAGCAAATATTATAAACAGAAATAAGAATAAAAGTAAAAACTTTTCTCAATGTTATATGTTGCATAAATCTAGTAATTTTTTTCACCTGAGATAATATTTATACTTGTTATGCATGACCCAAAAAGCATTGTCAATACATAATGTTGAATCACTACTTAGTGAATTTCCAAATGAGACTTTTGTGGTTTAATCTACCAATGATTAAAATAACAACAATATTCATCAATAATTCCAAGTTTTCTTCTCAGTATCGAAATGAAAACAGCAAGGCCTGACATCCTATTAATGAGACCTATAAAATATGTAAATATAACTCATATGTTGCTGTTATTCATGACCTTTTAGTGAATTAGAAACAAAATAAGGCAGTGGACATTTTCTGAAACTCCTCAATAAAAGTTTATATTTTTGTTTAGGCATGAAAGTAATAAGTGCAGAGTCTGGGACATGATACATGTGGATTATATAGATAGAATTTAATCATGAATCCTGTAGGCCAAATGTTTAAAATTCAGTTTTCATGAAGGACATGTAATTTTTCTCTGATGAATTTTTTCCTCCCATAACAACACATTCTTCATTATATTGCAGGCTGTGATTAAATGATTATTATGTAAGGATGGAGAAATATTTAGCCATTAGCCAAAACATATGTTTAAAAGCCTTATCACTTGAAATAATAAATATCTCCAAATTTAACTATAAAACACCAGTTCGTAAAAGCATTGTTACACAAGTCTCTCTCAAGAAATATATTTAACATGTATTGAATTTTATGTGAAAAGCCAGCAAATGGCTCCACATTTGGAATCACATTAGCTATTTTAGGCACCTACTTCTACTTCTTGAACTTACAGCTCAAAACAGCTCACAAGTGAAGAGTCTGCCATCCTCTCACACTCAACATGTTGTATTGGAATTGATCAGTAATGTTTTTCGTGTGCTACAGGATTTTCAGAGCTAACCAAGAAACCACAGTCAGAGAGTACTATATAGAATTCATCCTCTGCCAACTCCTCTCAAGCAGAGAAATTCTGCATTCATCTGTTTTATATCATGATTCATTCTTAAGATGTTACCAGTTTTGATAAAAAATAAATCCTCAATAAACTTTATTCTTTGTTCACTTACCTTCTCACCACAACAGAATGCTATAACTTTCTAAGTTCTCCTTTTTCTATCAACTTTACTACTTTTTCCTAGTCTTGTGATCTTGAGATCCTGAATCCCTCCTAGTCCCCTCCCTTTCCTTCACTCCCAATAACCAAACTCTGCTTTGTGTCCACTAGTGTTCTTTTATATATATCTAAAACTTACTCAACCTCTCCATTCCCTCTAGCACCATGTTCTAATATTTTTGTGCTATTAAGTCCAACAACAACTTTGGATCTGAATTACCTTTTATTTCTTATTTCCATCCTGACAATTCTGCCAACTTTGCAGCTCTTCCGTCCTGAAATACTTCCAGCATAGTCTACTGCAAGGACTTATAAAGTTATTTAAGTACAATTTCTTACATAAAGATTAATTTTTAGAAGTTATGACTTTTCAAGAAATAATCAAAAGCCATGCCTTAGTATTGCCTTAACAGTGCAATATTAATACTTGCAGGAGACTTACAGCAAGCTAGATAGACGACCAGAAATTATGACTGATATGTGCATTCAGATATTCAATGCATTCCTTAAAGAATTTTCTAAGAAACTTCCCTCTGGAGATATTCTGCAAAAAATAAAGGGGGTGGGGAGAAAAGAAAGAGAGATCTTCTTTGGCCAAACAAACATGAAAGCCTACATAATATATTATATTCTCAAATACCAAAATTAATATTAATATATTAAAGGCTCTGATAAATACAGCAATTAAGAAACCTGCTTAACTTATTTAAACTATTATTTCACAAATATATCTAAAGAATAAATCTCAAATACACTCTGTTAGCCTAACTGATGAAGTTATGAGAGATAGTCCACGTGCATTCCAGGAACCCAGGTTGGAGACCTGGAGCTGGGTGAGTGACCAAGATAAACAGCTAAATAAATATGGCTGGACGTTTCTTCCTCCTATCCCATCTTGCCTGTCTGCTTACATTCCTGCCTGCACCTTTCCTTAAAAGTATATATGTGTGTGTGTGTGTGTGTGTGTGTGTGTGTGTGTGTATAAGATTAAATGTCTCTTTTTATTTTTTTCTTATCTTTAGCAAAATTATTAAACTTTAAAGAATTTATTTTTGTTCTAAAAATTCTTACAAATGCTACCTGAGTAGGAAATACGATCGACACAAATATTCAGTATAATAAATTATTATTACTACATTACTGCTGTTTGTAAGTCTCTAGTAATTTAAGTCCAGAGTCCTTGTCTTATAACTCAAGAACCTTTACTATTTACTGTTATCTTATATCTTTCCTTATACTGGTGTAAGTGAAGTTCAAATCCTAGCTCTGCTGCTCAATAGTATTGAGGCCCCAGTAAATTGTTCACTCTCTCTGCCTCAGTTGCCTCCTTAGTAAAACATGAACAGTAATAGTACCTCTGTTTCCTGACAGGTTGATTTCTGGACTCTCAGAGAGATCTGCTGACTCCACTGGTTTGGAAAAACCACCTACCCTTTAATCCCCACAATGAATGTCATGTAAGTGAAGTGAGAAATATTTGCCTAGAAGGACTAAAAGATATTTAGTATGCAAAAGAGCAATATCTCTGCTACTTTCATGTCTTAGTAATGTTAAAAAACATTCCTCTGAGCTCATTTGAAAGTTCTTACTGGCTTTATTCAATGATTCGTAAATAAGGCAGCTTTCAATCTTGCAGAGAGAAAGGAGCTCCAAGGAGATGCATAAAATGAAAGACTTCTATCTGAGACAGGGGTGGAATTAAAGATGTTATACTAGTCAGGCAACAAAAACAAAAATGGGTTGGTTTTGACAAAGTCGCTTTACTCTAGGGAATGACAGGGGTCTAAAGGAAAATCATCTAATTAACACCAAACAGGTGATTTCCTGATTCATGGGTATCAAATTTCATTTCTGGGAGAGACAAACTGTCATTAAATTAAATTTCATTTTATTAACTAGGGCTCAGCAGAAGTGACATTTTTGGGCCTGCCGTCTTATTTCTTAAGTAAAGGTAGTGTGCCAAATAAACGTTACCTGTTTTGTCCATTTCCAACAGACAGAACTATGATTTTGGTCAAAGTGAGAAGAGACAAATTTTAGCTCAGTACAAAGAACTTTGCAACAGCAATGGCTATTCAAACATATGTAAGACTGTTGAGAAACAGATTTCTGCCCATTGTGCTGGGGATTATGTATTTAATTAGAACTGTTTCCAGGATATTTAAAAGCATTCAAACATATCTTGAGGTTCCTAAACTATATGAATCAAAAATTCACTAAGTAGCATTCATGCCCCTATTCACTTGGGTCTCCTTCACAACATTCACTATTAATACATTTGTCCAAAGAAGAGTATTTTTTAAATGACTTTGGTATTTGGAGTGTTCTTCTAATCTTCTCAACTCAGGACACTAAATCAAGTGAGTGAAAAATGATCTAAGAGCAAAGGTGCCTACCTTGGAAATACAAAGAAGATGTTTCTCCCAGTGGGCAGAACCTACCAAAAGACTATGGAAGAAAACGTAGGGCTTACACTGTGTCCAGGGTCACCAACGACCATTCTTTAAACAGCCAGACCAAACTCACAGAGCTCAAGCAATTAATCCTTAAACCTTGACGGGACCATTATACTCCTTCTCACAACTGCTACTGTGAGTCACATAAAACACCACCTTGGTTATAAGACCAGAACTTTAATCATGTATTAGTACTAAAAACACAGTCTAAAAAGGCATAAAATCCAAATTGTTTTCATGCCACAGTAGCAACTATTAAAGCAAAAACCTACATGATTTCATAATATAGATTTGTGAAATGATGAAAATGCTACTATCACTTATAGTTTCCTTTCAGAATGGACACTTATTTATAAATGAATGCTTCTGTAATAACCCAATGGCACCTTCATAAATCTCTTCAATGTATGGTACTTGGTAACACATCTGATGAGAAATGTGTTTACTCTTTCAGGATTAAAAATAGAAAAACACAATAGAACAAGAATATTGGCAGGTTCAGGTGGCCACTTAGTTTATAATAGAATCAGGAAATGAAAGTGCTCTGTGGTGCAGTAAAAAAAAAAATCCATAGCACCCATTTTTAGCTAACACAAGCAAAGTAAATTGGTGAGTTTCCTCAGTTGTCAGCATTAAAAAAAAATTAACCATATACCTCCTTTCAATCAGCTAAGTATTTATTCAAATCTTCAGCTTGTTATTTCTTCATTAACAAGGTTTCCCCTGCTGCTCAGCAGAATATGTGAGGAATTTTGCAAATGTCAGAAGCACTCAAGTTGAATCAACCAGGGGAAGTGATAAAAAGACTCATAATCAAGGGGAACTACAATAGTGGCACATTTCAAGCTGGGAAATAATAGATCAATACACAAGTCTCTTTCCCATGGGATAATACTGCTATTTGTTCGTATTTTGTGGTTTGTTTTTACTCATCAAATCACAAGTACAATGCATTTCTGTGTTAGCCTTCAATTTGTAAATGATCATTTGTATTCTAATCCTCAGAACACTGCAACAGAGAAAAAAGGGTGCAATTTTGAAAGAAAAGCTGAGTCTTGTGAACAACAGAAAAAAAATTTTTAAAGCAAGCAAAACATTTTAGGGAACGAATTAGTGCCTTTGAAGCTCCTGGCAGTGTGTGAAAATCTCCTTCCCATAGGTAAATCAAATCTAATGATAAATTTGTGAAACTTGGACAAATGAAACAAAGATACTCATAAAAATAAATTAAGCTTTAGTTTTAATTTGGTATTAAGAAAATCTAACATGCTAATTTTCTTTTTTTAAGAAAAAAATTCATTATCTTGAAATCATAGGTATTTTACATTTTATTTTGTGTTTTGGTAAAGATCTCGATTAGTGAGTGTTCTTATGCTATTGATCTAGTACAAATTCTTGCCACATTAATTTATTTAATATAATGCTTTTTATATTTAGTACTGTTGTCCAAAGATAAAATATGCCTCCATCTTTTATCTAAGAAACTAGCTTCCTTACATCATTTCAGATGTGTGTTACTATCAAACAGCTACTAATTACTAAAAACAAACTTGTTCATAAATGTAAACCAGAGATAAAGCTATGAAGACTGCTGCATTTTTATAAAAGATAATAATATGATATCAAAGCAGCGTTGCAAAATTTTTCCGAATTCACAAAGAAGAAAAAATTTCAATGTATAAGTAAATCAACAAATCCACAATCCACAAAACTTTAACAGTGTAGTGCTCACTTTCCTTCTATAGCTGTTTCTCTCCTTCCAAATGGAAGCAGACACTATTTTACTAGGTGTCATTTTAAAAATACATATGTGAACAACTTTGAAAAGGAGTGATAGGTGACCTAAGTGCTCTTCATTGCTAACTGAAGACGGTGATTACTATGTGAGAACTTCAGCAACCTTCTAAAAGATTACCTCCAATACCCTGCAAGAATCAGAGATGAAGCATGGAAAATCCAAATCTCACCACATCAATGTTTTAGCAGACCTTTCAAGTCTTTAAATACAGCATGAAGAAAGAGAGTCAGCAACCAACACACAGCTAAAGGTTATTTTTTAATCCCCAATGTTCATGTTCATCGACAGCCATCCTGGAATGACCCTCATCCATCCTTGACATGACTCCCTCACCTCTGAGAGGGGTTAGTCCTATCCATAAGGGCAAGCTTTGTATAAGATAGATATAAAGTAAGAGCAAGTTTTTATCACTTCCACCATGTTGCCATCTAAAGATCATGCTCACAGGGTTAGACATATCAGCCCAATCTTTCCAGGCTAAAGTCTCTGTTGATGAGATTATAACTAGATTGCAGGGCTGAGTAAGCAGGGGAGGAATGGCTACTTTAATAAAAATGAAAGAGAAAGAATAATGTAAAGAGCAGAGTTTGGACTGGCTTTTCATATTAAACAAATGGAGTGTTAATACCACTTATGAACAAAGTGATTGTAAAGTCATCTTAGGACAAGTTTTGTGCATGTGCTCCTTTAAGGCCTGTAGGTAAAGTCAGATGATACTTAGTTTAATGCTATCCTTTCCTTTGCATTAAAATGTTGCGGAGACTATTCCATAGGGAAGCTCACTAGGTGTGTATTTCTTAGGGAAAGCAAAAATGTGTTGCTGGACATCAATGTCCAGAGAGATCTGCCTTCAGGCAATGTGGTGAATGGTTTTGTAGAATAAGGTGGCTTTTTTTGTAAAACAAGTTCTTCTTCAAGCTAATTGAGAGTTTATTTTTCACTTTGTCTGAAAATTCTATAGAGAGTCTAACACCACAGAATCGAGTCCAGAAATCATTTGTAATACTCAACCGCAACATGGATTTTATTTTATGCCTCCTTCTAAATAACTCTTTTCTAAATATATTTTTGAGGACTGACAGCACATAAAAGGGAGCTATTAAGGAGAACCACAGGGTGTCTGTGATGGGAAGGGCTGATTATCCCTGACAATCTCCAACTTTGGAATTCATGGAAAGGCAAACCACAAATATTTCAGTGAGACTAGCATGCAGATAAATTTTATGCCACATTGCCCTTCTCCCCTTTATCTCTTCTTTCCTTTCCCCTGCCTTCCCAGTTTCCTCTAAAATGGTACATCTGTTATGAAGTGTTTGGGGGAAGCTTTCTTAAGTCATCTGAATCAACATAATATCAGATACATCAGTGTCTTTTGAAAATGTGAGCTTGCTTAGTCCTCTAGCAGCTTCCTAATTAGAATGCACTCTATTTATGTATACACTCCTTGCAGAACATAATGGAGTACTACTATGCAGTGGGATACTCTGGGAAAAGCTCTGTGCTTTCCAAATACTGAATTTCAGGGAGGTCTTCAGCAAAACCTTGAAACAAATTTGAATCTTAATTCAGATTTCAGTCTGTGACCTTGCACCCAGATTCCATGAATAGAAGAACATTGTCCTCTCAGGGCAGAGGCTCAATAACTGGACATTTTCTGGGTCCCTGAATTTGTACAATGAGGTATCAACTCCAATCTGTGAGCACAATGCTCCAGTGACTGCCAGGAATGGCTGCAGTATTGATGCCTTTCAATGTAGATCACGTCATTCACCCAGCAGAGCTCAATAAAATGATACTGTAGTTAACAAGTTTTATAACACAAAGTTACTTTAAAACATGGAACTAATCAGAAGGAAAGTCTGTTTATGCATGTCACTGCCACATTTAATTGTCAATAAATAAACAAAGATTTGCTTCACCTATTGTCATGTATATCAAGTAAGTCATTAATCTAAACTAATGAAGCTTAAGATATATGACAGACAGTTTTTATGGCGCGCCTTCTTAATGATATGTTTGCTTTCCATTTCAATGCCAAGAGCCCATTATTAAGAAAGCAGCACATTTTAGTTCAAACGCATTGAAATCTCCAGCACTACTCTTTGTTCGGAGTTCACAATAAGCGGTGCTTGCACTTACATATTCATGTGCTCTCTGAGATGAAAAGCATTAGTGAGACTTGAATAAAGGGAGGGGGGACAATGCTTCGAATGCCCCTGCTCTGGTGTGGGTCCCCCCTCTTCAGAGTTTTAAGCTCACCTGGAAAGAAAAAGGAAACTAAATCCAACTCAATTCATACACACATCGATTTTGAAAAACATGAGTGAATATGTATCATAAACACAATGAGTCTAATCACTAAAGAACACCCTGCATCTCCAAAGAACACAGACCCAGAATGCCAAGCAGCAAACAAATAGCTCCCGGATAATAAAAGCAGGCATTCTACAATTATTTCCATGTTCACATTAGTCCTAAAGCTTTGATGATTTCCAAAGATGAAGCAATTATTTCTTATTCGGCTTCTAGTTTGGAAGAGAATAATATGGACAAATTAACATCTATCAAACCATAATGATTCTTATACCTGGTAGCATGACAATTTCAGGATGTGGCCCTTTATGCCAAAACCAAGATGACTGCAAGGCTCCAAAGACCAAATGAAAGATTCAGTTTTGTATCAGTTTGATTTACTTCACTCTGGTGCCTTAATGCCTGAAATCAGACCAGAATAAAGAGGACTCATATGCCTATGTACAGGGCAGGGCAATAGACTATTATTATGTATGGTCAGGGATCTTGACAATCTTGGTCCCCAATATATTTTTAGTACCGTTCACAGTTCCTGGCCCTGGCTGAGTACTTGGTGAATATTTGCTAAATCTGGGAAACCAACCATGAGATAAAGATCAGAAATATTTATTTAAAAACCTACCTGGAAACACTCTGCAATTCTCTGTACCACTCTACACTTCCTTTAGTAAAATCAGAAAGGACAGTGGTCCAGTGCTTTTTCTTCCCTGCCTTAAGGGTCATGCAGGAAGGGTCTTCATGAAATCCTAAGTCCATTCCTTCTTGAATTTTAATACTTTGCTCAAACCAAAACTCAATTTCTTTCTTTAAGAGATATTTGTGGAGCATACAATAAGCCAGATTGGTACGTTAGCCCTTAGACAGCTCAGAGAGACAGACCTAGAAAATTAGAAAACTTTGTCAGTGGCATTTTAGAGCTATGTAAACATTGCCCTAAATGCACAGGCACACAGGAGACGATGGTCATGAATGGAGAGCTCAGGAAATTCTTCCTAAAGGTACGTCATATGAACCAGATTTTCACAGAGAAAAATGTCAATGCTGAAGAAAAGAATGAGAAAATTAGCTGAGCATAATAAAACAGGTGTTCAGGAATCAGCAAGTGGTCCAGTATCCTAAGCACTGGATATTATAAAATGAGACTTTACAAGGTAATCTGGATCAGATCCTGATTAATGATTATCATCATAATCATGATATTTTTAGGCTTTTGTTTTAAGGAAAGGTGCAGGCAGGCAGGAAGAAACAGGAGGAAGAAGGACTTATTTTACTTTTATTTAGTTGTTTACATTGGTTGTTACTCCCTGGGTCGGGACAGGAACCCAGGTCCTTGGGATATGTGTGGATTGCACTCTTATCAGAGGTGGCTTACCAAACCACTACTCCACAAGGGCACACCATCATAATCATTGCTAACATTCATTATTCCAGACACACAGGCAATAAATTTTACAATAAACTTCATTTTATGAGTAAGAGAACTGAGACTTCCAGGGAAAAGTAACCTTCCAAGGTAACACATTTGTACATAGGAACCTAGACTTAAACTCAGCCTCTCTATGTTCAAATTCCAGGTTCTTAATGTTTGTTTGTTTCTTCCAAAAATGTCTGGAGAGAGTAACCTGAGTGATGACAAGTTCTACAAGCTTTTAATGAAACCTCCATAGGTTTCTGCAGATCTTCTCAGAACTACATGCAGAAAAAAGGACTATTGAAGAGGTAAAAAATAAAATAGAGGAACTCATTCTTACATTCACTCGGGTTTTTATGAGAGAGATTAAAATAGCAGGTTACCACATTGTTTAAGGATGAGTTTTATTTTAAGAAGTTAATGATTTTCTACACTTCTTCAAGAGCAACCTGGTATCTCTGAGGGTACCCGCTGCAACATCAGATGCTCTATATAAAACAAGGGTCTTAAGATTAGGATAACAGCACAAGTAAATATTAAAGATGTCTGATATTTGTCAACCACTCTAGTTTGAATTGTGCCACAGGCATCCTGGAGAGAACCTACCTAATTCTTTAGAGTACTGGAAAAATTATCCTATATATTTTCTCTCTTTCTCTCTCTCAGAAAGGAACAGGTAGGAATGAAGGCAAATAGTCAGGCAAGATGGAAGAAGAGGAAGAAGTATGTTTTTCCTTATTTAGTTGCTCATCTGGTTTGTTTTCCCCAACCCCAGGCCTTGAACATGGGTCCTTGGTATTTATGTGGACTGCGTCCAGTGGCCTTATCCTCTAGGTCATTAGGTCATGCCCCGTATAATGATTTGTTTCAAGACCTCTCAAACTTTATGATCAAAAAGGACTATTAAGGATTACACATTAGGAATATTCAGTAATATAGATTAAGCTTGTCATCTAGCAAGTTTAAAGGGATTTCTGGTTAATAAAATATTGTATTTGGCAAACAGTTTTAAAGTATACATAAAACTGGCTATAATTACCATATATATTGTATATACATATTCTAGGCTGGGTTTTCTCAACTTTAGTATTATTAAATTTTCAGCTGAATTATTCTTTGTTTTAGGAGGTTGTCAGCATCCATGGCCTCTAACTACTAGATGTCAGTAGCAATTCACAGTTGTAACAACCAAAATGTCTCCACATAATGCAAAAATCCCTGGGGAGTAGAATTAAAGTCAGTAAAAATCCCTGCTTTAAATACTCATAGTTAATGAGCACAATACCATCTTATCTTAATGACTAAAAAGGTATGTTAGAATATAGTTATGGCTTAGGTGAGAACATGAGACAATGTAAGTAAAAAGAAACGTAGTTCAATGTTCTAATTAACAAAACATCAAATAATACAGCTAACAGTAATTAAATCCTATTTTTCTATTATATCATCATTAGATCCACTTCTGAGGAAAATGTTCATCATTTACATCATTTTGAAAATGAGAAAAGTAAAGACTCAGAGAGGTGAAGTGACTTGTCCAAGGGCTTATTAGGAAGTCTTCAATGAACTTCATTCATTGAAGTTCCATGAATCCTAGAAGACTACGGATCCTGTTTCCCTCTTTCAATTGCATAGGGTTCTTCAACCTGTATTTCCCTAAAATTACTTAACAATAGCTACTTAACAATAACCCACACTCATTGTCTTAAATTAATTTCTAACTTTTGGTATGTAACTATTTTATAACAAATGTAACAAATTTATAAGAATTTGGACATGTAAAAACCATTAAAACCCCAAGATATATGGATTCTTTAGCGCTTTGGCTCAGATCAAGAAAATCAAGATGTCAATATTTTACAAAGATAAGAAGACCTTAGATTTCTTTGAACAATGGACAAGTGTGTTAGGAGCTAAACACAAACCAAGATGGAAAATATATTTGAATAAGACTCAACAAATATACTATCACCTTGTATTTGACTTTACTATTGAAAAGGATATTTTTATCTTATTTTATCTTACAAGTGCATCATATAATACAAATGTATTCCCTCTTGTCTTAAGAACTATTTCCAAATCTTTATCACTATTGAAATGGTTGAAGTCCAGAATTTGGAAGTCACAGCTCAAGTATTAACCATGGTCTAAGATAAGGTATTAGCTTGTATGATCATGAGCTGATTCCAGTGTCAAGAGTGCTTACAAATAGATAGGTGCTGTCCCCTTGGAACCTTTTCCAATGAACATTCCTTCCCCTACCACAAGAAGAAGTTGCTCAGCCACTTAATTTTTCCAATTACCCTGATGCTCCCTTTCCTCAAAGGTTACTTTTGGTGGATTTTTTTAGAGAATTTTCTCCCAAGAGATAATGATAAAAAATAAAATAAAATCTTCCTTTATTGCTTCTAAGAGAATTATCCCCCAAAGAGAATGCACCTCCTACAGAACCAGTCAAAGCAGGGGTACACCACATTCTTTGACTCCCAAGGATGATTGGTGCCACCAAGGCTTAAAAGATTCCTCTTGGTTTTGAAAGCTGAGCTTCCTTTCACCTCCAGCTAAATATTTCTCCTTGAGGTCTCCATCTCTACTCATTCACACCAGGAACTTCCCTCTGTGAGGGTCTCCCGGCTTATATCTGATGGCATTTAGGAAATGGGATAAAATGAGAGACACCAGAGGCTGTCTTCCACTGTGTTTGCAGTTCCTTCCCCATCACTGCCACACTCAAAAGACTGGTCCCACAAGCATGTTTTAGTTCTTTATCTTTCCTGGTCAGGAGAAAACTTAAATCCTTATCTACTGATGCTTATTATTTTATACTAACATTTCTATATTAATTATGCCAGGCATACTACATGTTTTATATATATAGGTACTGGTTTATTAAATACTAAAATGTTACCACATGAGTTGTATTAGTCTTAACTTATAGAGGAAGAAATCAGATCTCTGCATTTCAACTACTTGATTATACAGCTGGTAAAGTATCCAAATTGGAGATCAAATCCAGGCCATCTGGATCCAGATTCCACAATTA
The DNA here is from genome assembly GCA_004363575.1 of Solenodon paradoxus. Taxonomy (NCBI): domain Eukaryota; kingdom Metazoa; phylum Chordata; class Mammalia; order Eulipotyphla; family Solenodontidae; genus Solenodon; species Solenodon paradoxus. The sequence goes on from RJWH01000056.1 coordinate 763,333, forward strand.
TATGATCAGTTGTTGGGTTTTTTTTGTTGTTTTCTAGGTTTCTTAAGAAGACTCTCAGTGCAATGGGACTTTTCTCCCACTCCACCCCCTTCATCAGGAAGTGCATAAAAAACTTCCACAAGCTTGGAAAAGAACAGAATGTCATATCCAGAAGCACACAGCTAAGATTCCCAAGAAGGTGGAGAGGGACGTAACTTAAAGGCTTTACACTTCCTACTCCTTTCTCTTATTGTAGTCAGTTCTAAGTTTTGGAAATTAGATCAGGTTGTCTCCCTACATTCAACCAGCATACACTAATCCTAAACAAGGAATCACAAGCAATTTATTGAAAAAGTACTATAGTCATCCTTTTTAAATCTATATTAGTGAATTCATCTTTGCATCTTTCTTTTTCAGGAATAACAGAAACAAATGCATAACTTACTGTGACCCACACTAATTTCAGGTTCTTGAATGTTAATATACATAGCCTGGTGAGTTCTAGCCCTTTACTCAATACCTGTGGAAAGAAATGCCACTTCTTCCACAAAGCCTGTCTCCATTCGCATGATCTTTAGCTTCTTGGAATTCCCATGGACACATGTATTTTCCTAAATTAGCCTTGTTAGCTAGCTATCTGATGGATTCGGTGGATCCTTAAATTTCTATTTCCAAAGGACAGGTCGTGCATCTCGCTAAGTACTGGAACAAAACCAGTATCTGACATTTCTGAAACTGCTCAAATGTGGTAAACTTTCTGCTCAGTGCTTTAGATGATTTATATTATTTGATCTTCATCATAAAGTATGATTTCACTGATTTGTGGTATATAGAAAAACCAAACAAGCAAATGAAAAAAGCAAAAGTAGATTTTCAACCTATAGAATCAAATTAGTGGTTCCCAGAAGGGAAGGGACAAATTGGTTAAAAGGCATCAATTTTATGACGAAGTATAGACTTGTGTATTGGTAGTAAACTTATTATCTCTCGTTAGTATACTAATTCAATGCAATACTAAGAAAATTACCAATAAGATTTTTTTTAATTCCTAGGAAAAAATAAGAAAAATAACAGTGAACTATTGCTATTGGATATCAAATTTATAAAGACCAATCATTAAACAGCATGTTGCAGATATGTAAATAAACCAATGGGAAGGTAAATTCATAAATTCATGTTTTATCACTTTTTCTAATTAATTTTATTGAAGGAACATTGCATCATAACATTACTTAGATTGAAGGTTCGCATCATTGTAAATCGACATCTGTATATAATATATAATGTATTGTTCACCATCACCCCTCCAGGATTCCCTGTGACATCCTTTACTCAATGAGTTTACGCTTCCTTTTTCTTTCTTGTAATAACACATTTGATTTTATTAAACAAGTTTGTTTTTTTATTTATTTCATTTGTTTTCTTTACTTCTCTATGTACCACATAAAAAATTTATATCATGATGTCTGTCTTTCTCCTTCTGTGTTTTCTGAGTGTAATTCCCTTTAGGTCCATTCATGTTATTGCAAATGGCAGGATTTCATCTTTTTGATAGCTGAGTAGTATTCAATTGTATATATACATTTTATTTATCCATTCATCTCTCAATGGGCACTTAGGTTGCTTGTAGCTTTTGGGCATTGTTTACATAATGCTGCAATGAGCATGGGGTGCTTATAACTCTACAAATTAGTGTTTTTGTGCTTTTAGGTTAAATACCCAGGGGTGGTATAACTGGCTCATAAGGAATTTCCATTCTCGATTGTTTCGGGAAACTTCATACTGCTTCCTATAATGGTTGCATGATTTTATACTCCAACAGTGTATAAGAGTTTCCTGTTCTCCACATCCTTACCAACACTTGTTTGCAGACTCATGGATAATAGTCATTCTCACATGCGTGAGGTGGTATCTCACTATTGTTCTAATTTGCATTTCTCTATGAACAAGACTGTTGATGTCCTTTTTGGAGAAGTATCTATTAATAGCCACAGTTCATTTTTTAATTGGACTTTTTATCTGTTGTGGAGTTTCATGAGTACTTTATATATTTTGGATATTAACACTTTGTCAGATGTATGATGTGCAAATATTTTCTCCCATTCAATAGCATGTCTTCTTGTTTTGATGAGAGTTTCTCTTGCTTTGTAGAAGATTTTGGTTTAATACATTCCCATTTATTTTGGATTTTATTTCCCTTGCCTTGGGAGCTGAGTTCCTAAAATGTGAAGGAGTGTTTCATCATGATTTTTTTCTATGTATCTTGTGTTTTCAAGTCTTATATCTAAGTATTTAATCCATTTTGAACTAATGTTTGAGTATGACAGTAGGTAATAATACAGTTTTAACATTTTGCATGTAGCAATCCAGTTTTCCCAAGACCATTTATTGAAAGGCTGTGCTTGCCTCATTGTATGCCCTTCTCTCTTTTGTCATAAATTAGTTGTTGATCTATTTATGGGCTTATTTCCAGACTTCAATTCTGTTCCATTGATCAGTGTGTCTGTATTTATTCCAATACTCTGCTGATTTGATTACCATTGCTTTGTAATATAGTTGAAGTGAGGAATAATGATCCCTCCATTTTTGTCCTTTCTTTTCAAGACTGATTTTGCCATTCAAGACTTTCCGAATTTCTGAATAAGCTTCATAAATTTTTGGTTTTATTTCTGTAAAGAATAACTTTGGGATTTTGAGGCAAATTGAATTAAATGCATATTTTAACAATGTTAATCTTTCAATACACGATGAAATACTTTTTTCATTTCTTTGTGTCTTTTATTTCTTTTAAAAATATTTTATAGCTTTCAGAGTACAGATATTTTACTTTTACTTTTAATTTATTACAAGGTATTTTATTGTAAATAAGTCATAATTGCAAATGGGAATTTTTTCTGAGTACTTTTCTTCTAGTTCATTATTTGCATATAGAAATGAAATACATTTGAATATTAACTTTTTATACTGCCACTTTTTGTATTAATTTATTGTTTCCAGCAGCCTTTTACTTAATTCTTTAAAGGTTCTCTGTATATATTATCATGTTACCTACAAGTAATGATAGTTTTACTTCTTTTTCAATTTTGGATTACCTTTATGCTCTTTTCTAGTCCGATTGCACTGGCTTCATAAAAGTATCAGAATTTCAACTTGGATTTTTTTTGAAAATTTATATAGGACTGGTATTGATATTAACAATGATTATTAAATCATTCTGTTGTGGTTTTTCTATTTCATTCCAATTTAGTCTTGGAATGTGTGTTTCTAAGAATTTTTCCATTTCCTCTAGGTTATCCAGTATGTTACCACATAGGTGCTAATAATACTCTCATGATTTTATGTATTTCTGCAGGATGATTTGTATTTTTCTTCTTTAATTTATGATTTTATTTAATTATGGTTCCTCTCTTTTTTGTAAGTCTGGCTAAAGTTTTCTCTATTTTGTTCAACTTTTCAAAGAATCAATTTTTTGCTTTATTGATATTTTGAATAGTTTTTTAACCTCTATTTTGTCTATTTCTGCTCTAAGTTTTATTTACTTCTTTCATTTTTATTTTTTATCCATTTCCTTCAGGTAAAGATTTAGGGTTTCTCATTTATGTTTCTTCTTGTTTCTAGAGGTAGACCAATATTGTTAAAAATTCCCCTCTTAGTACTGCTTTTGCTGCATCCCATGGGTTCTGCTAAGTCATGTCTTAATTTTATTTTACTCCAAACATTTTTTATTTGACCTTTGATATTTTTTATTGACTCAATATTTGGTAAGTAACATGTTGAGAAGAGATGAAAGCATGCATTACATATGAAGTGGTAAAATATCTTTTGAAGGCAGGTTGCTATAAATTAAATATGCATATTTCTAACCCTAGAGCAACCAGTAAAATAAGTAAATGAAGTCATATATTATTAAATCAATATACAGGATGAAATTGAACATAAAAATTAATCAAAATACTGAGTGAAAGATGAATAAGAAAACAAAAAGGGGCAAATAGAGAACACACAGTTTGATGATAGATTTAAACTCAAATATATTGATGATTTTATTAAATATGAATGGTCCAAATGCTCCAATTTAAAAGAGATTGGCAGAATGAATAAAACTAAATGCCGAACTATATACTCTGTAAATATATCAACACTTATCTCCTAAGATAAAATACTCTGCTATCCACCATATATTTAACACACTCACTGACAGCATTTCCATTTTTTTTATTCCAAAGAAGTGATTTCATAAAAGGTCCCATTTTCTTATTTGTCTTATAGTTTGCTCCTGATTAAGTGAGAGTTCATCTATTTTATATAAAATACTATTCAGGTGGTCATGTCTAATTCTGACTGCATTGTGTTATAAGGGATATTTTCAGAAGAATGGCCATCTTATTTACGATTTGAACTGGCACACTTTTGAAAATGAAAAGTAATTCTGTTAACAAGACTTGAAGTGAAAGCTGGCCACGTCCCAAAATCTGGAAAATGGTTCCTAATTATTGACAATATAATGTTTGATCATTTTATGAAAGTGGCATCTATCAGAGCTCTCAATGCAGAAATATTATACTTTTATAATGATTAAAATGGGTGCTAATACTTGGAGAACATGTGAACATCAGATTCCCTCAATCATACTTGAAATGATTTTATACCCACAGATGAAACTTGCCTAAATAGATCATCACATTTGAATTGAAAAATAGTAGCTTTCTTATTCTACCATTTCTTCTGAGTTTATTAGTTGGAATTCTTAAATGAAGATAATCCTTCCTAAATACCCCCTTTGTCCTTTTAATATCCTTATGAATGCATTTAATATTACATCATTCTCCATATACAATTTACATTTTATCTCTTCCCTTCCATCCTTTATCTCATTGTTATTAATCTCACAATACATTATTATATTTGTTTCAAGCAGTGAAGGATACAATAAGTGATTTTTAAAAGAGGAAAAAGTATTTTATAATTACCTACATATTTACTATTTCTTGTATTTTTTATTCCTTTATAATATTATGTCTGTTCAACAAAATTTTCCTTTTTCTCAAAAATGTTCTTTATCATTTCTTGTAATATAATCTTGTTGGCAATGAATTCTCTAAGGTTTATTTTATTGAAATAAAAATGTTTTTGAGGAATATTTTTGAAGAACACAGAATTCTGATTTGACAACTCTTTCTCTCCTTTCAGTCTAATTAATATAGACACAGTTTTATGGAGCAGCGTTTTTCATTCTTAACCCTATGGAAAATTTGGGTCTGTTAATACTTTGTCTTAAGAGCTGTCCTGTTCATTGTAGGATGTGTAGCAACATCCTTAGTCTCTATCCACTAGATGACATTCCAATCTCCCCCCTCATTACTGACAATCAAAAATGTCTTCAGAAATTGCCTAACATCCCTTGAGAGGATAACTGCCCCAAATTTTCCATAGTGCTGAGATTGAGAAACTCTGATCTGTACAAATTGTGTCTATATTAAGCTGAATTTAGTATGTTTCTCAGTATCACTGACTTTTAACTCTTTGATTATGATGGGCTTTTGTGCATTTGTGTTTGCATATATAGTGCCTATTGAAGTTATTGAATCTGTATTTGGGCTTTTATATCTTTCATAAAATTTGGAAAAGTTTTGACCATTAACTCCAAGTATTTCCTCTGCCTTTTTTCTCTTTTCCCTTTCTGAAACACCAAGTACATATATGTTAGACCACTTTATATTATTCCATGCGTACCTGATAATCTATTTATTTTCCCACATTCTTTTTTTCTTTACTTCCTTTTATATTCTGTCCCTATAACTTCAAGTCCGCTATCTGTTTTTTTTTTCCTGCAGCATAATATCTACTTGTCTTATTCATACAGAGTAGTATTTATTTCAAAAATTGTATTTTTGGCCTCTGAAAATCCCATATGGTGCTATCTCATATATCTTGTTTATCTTCTTATGATGTGCTGTTATACATTGTTATAATAGCTGTTTTAAGATTGGTAGTCCTATCATCAAGCTCATTTCTAGGAATGTTTCTGCTGATTTATTTTCTCTCCTGGTTATATTTAACTTTTTCCTGCTTATTAGTAATAATTTTATTGGCTCATGGTCACTGTGACTGTTATACTATAGGGTCTGAATTTTTTTTCTATCCTTTAAAGGTGAAACTTTGTTTCAGCAGAGTTGTATTATCTGCACATCAATGCAAGGCCTTCAAAACTGTTTGTAAGCTTTTCTAGTGTGATCTTTATTCTAGGACTAGTTCAGCATTACTATCAAGTTATTACCTTTTATGATCTCTAATAGTATTCCTAGTAAATAAGTTACACTGATTAACTGGAACACAAAATTACTTCACTTTGTATAAATTCTGGCAATTATTCAGCTCATAGTTATCTGGTCATAAATATACATAAGAAGGTGTCTGAGACACACCCATGACCAAAGAAACATTAATACCTGCTCTAATACTGCTTTCTTTCTAGGTAATGGGGACACATGAAATAAATAATATATGTTAATATTTCTGTAGTATTTTGGAAGGTGATGGGATAAATATGGCAGGAGAGGGATTTAGAGTCTTGCAGAGCTGATTGTAGAAAACAGTGTGATTAGAGTGGGCCTAATTGGAAAATGTCATATGCTCAAAGGAAAGAGTATTGCACAGAGGAAACAGCCAAAGCAAAGGCTCTAAGGAGGAACATTTATAGTGTGCTCAGTACAGCAATAGCTTAGGGATTGAGGAACAGGTAATAGGAGGTAGAATCAGAATATGGGAGGGATATAGGTAATGGGAGGCCTTTAAGCCTTTGAAAGACATTTGGTTTTAACTCTTAGAGAAACAAGGAGCCATTAGAAGGCTTTGAACTGAAAAGGGATGTGATCTTCCCTATATTTTAAAAGGATCAATCTCTCTTCTGTACTGACTGTGGACAGGCAAAGTGGAGACAAAGATGCCAGGTGGGAGGGAGGCTGAAGTAGTCATTAATTAAAAGAGTGATGATAGCGAATTGGTACAGGATGGCAGCAGAGAACATGGAGAATATGATCACACAGCAGATATTTTAAAGGGTGAGCTAATAACATTTTCTGTAAAAATTGAATATGAGATGTAAATGACCAAAGGAAAGGATGCATTTGTCATTAATTGGCATATAAATGTCTGTGAGAAGAAGATGTCTTGGGAAAAGATGAGAACATTTTATACATGTGAGACTTGTGACATCTGAAATGTGTAGCAGGAAAAGAAATATACAAGCCTTGATTTCAGTAGATATGCCTGAGCTGGAAATATCCATTTGAAAGTTATCATCAGCATAGAGATCGCATTTAAATTCATGGAACTGGATAAGAACAAAGGAATGAAGTTAAAGAAGCAAGGAAGACACCCTGTGACTGAGGTCTGAAGAACTCCAACATCAAGAGATCAGGCAGAACTGCAGGGATACAGAGAAAGAAAAGAACCACATAGACACCAGACACAAAGAGGAAACGCAAAAGAACATTCTGTCTTGGATCAAGTGAAGAAAAGGTATCAAGGAGATGGAATGAGCACATGAAGCTAATAAAACTAACTTTGGAGGTCACTTATGACTTTGAAAAGTTATTTAAGTGGGATAAGGGAGGTAAAAAAATTCTCTCACTTGGAGAGAATAAGAGGAGAGAATTAGGAGACTTCCATGGCTTTTGTTGCAAAGAGGAGCAGAAAAATAAGGTGTTAGTTGGCAGTGGTGGTGGGGGAGTAGGGTGAAAAAATTTAAGTGATGAAAGTGGTCTGAGAGAACAGGAAAAATTTATGATGCAGAAGAGGAAAGGGGAAATTACTATAGAAAGGTCGCAGAGAAGGAAAGGGGGACTAGGATCGTATGCATACATAGGATGACTTTAGAAAAAACATGGATATTTTATCTCTAACATCATTTGGAAAAGTTACTATATGGGTAGATATGGCATGGGGATATACATAAATAATACATAGTATACTTTCATTTTAATTTTTTCATAAATGTTATATTATAAATACTATAAATTCTTTCATCAATTTTTCATCCTAATAATGTTTTGGGATTCACCACATTGACTCAGTATAAATCAGCTTTGTTCAGTTTATACTCACTGTGCTATACTATTGTGTCTATACTCACTGTGAAATTTATGCATTATTTTATAGCGTAAATAAAACCAAAGGTATTATGCAATACCCTAGTGACATAACAATTAGCTATTATAAACACTGTACCAATGTATACTTCTACAGTACATAGGCAAGAGTTTCTTCTAAGTGTGTAACTAAAATTACATTGCAAGGCTCTAGAAAACACACTCTGTTTGCCTCAAGGTTTTAAATTATTAGAGAAAAGCATTCCTATTATCTCAAAAAACAAAAATGCAGTTTTCTCTTCCAGCATATAAACACGTCTACCTCAACATATAGTATACTAAACTCAGCAGTTAATTCTTTCTCTAGCAAATGATTCAACATGCCAAAAAAAAATCAGGTAACAAAAATCATAAAATGTCTTACTTTATACTCTGGCATTTATTATAAAATAGAATCTGGTCAAAATATAACCCAGTGGACTTTAGAAAAATGTTGAGTGCTAATGTTGCCCCATTGATATTATAAGAGTTTTTTCTTCAGAATCAAAGTAATGGGGTTTTCATTCTACACTCAACAGCAAAATTGCACCTAAAGAATTTCAGAGGATAGGTATATTTAAACTGTTTGAATATCTCTGTTTAGAAATATTATTTGTTCCAGTTCTTTATGGAAATGTGTATGACAAACTCACCATCTACAAATAAGATACTTGTATCTCAATTCCATTTTTGATATAAAGAATTTAAACTATTTTTTAAATCATCTGTGATTTGTCTGGCAGTATTTCCTTTTACCTTTATTACCCAGCTTCCATGAGATAATAAAAGAAAATTCCTTATTTTTGTAGAAACATTTACATACAATCTTGAAGTGAGCAAGAAAGCCACAAAGTCTATTTTCATTAGTGAAAAAAACAAAGAAGAGCTCTCAACCTAGAAACGTCAGGCACCATTACTTTCTGTATGGTATGAAAATGCTACATCTGTTGATGTCAAAGACAGCAATATGTCTATCAACATATGAACATTGATGATTATGGTATGCTTCAACAGGCTCCTGGCAGGCCAGATAATAATTGTTTTCTTAAATGGCCAGCAAAGAAATAAATAAATAACAATGCAAGATGGACATTCTGCTTTAAAAATCATCTAAGCTAACTTAAAAAAATTATCAGTGAGCTTGCATTAGAATATTTTGCAAAGAGTTCATGATAAGTAGAGATGATCGTAGTTTCAATACGGGCAAATTATATCATTATGAGTTTTGTTGCTCACATTTGTGTGTATGAGAGAGATAAATAAATATTTTATGTTTCTACATGGCATAAAATATTTGTGTCATAAAAAAATGCTTAGATATAGGTCAAACCCTTGATGGTTATCATAGCAGGAAATTATCTTTCTAAAGATAAAGCTATGAAGAATGAGAATTAGCAATATGAAAATTCACACTAAAAATGTAAAGATGATATTTTAAACTGAATTTCCTATAGCCAGGTTGTTTGAATTTCAGCTTCTTCTTATGATATCTGCAACATGTTAGTTGTACATGAGGGAATTATAAACATAAATAAGGTATTTTAATTCATCATTAATAAACTTAAATAAGCAATTAAAATATTGAACTCAACCTAGTAAGATGAACTTATCTTTGTTTTCTTCAAGATTTCTAACTGAAAAATATTGTCAAGCTTCATGTAAACAGAGATATAATGTGATTTCATCTCAAAGACTTTTAGGGCTTGATCAATCCTAATCTCAACCAAAAGCAAAAAGCAGAAAACCAACAATGTTACCCACAACTGTCTGAAAGGAAGAATATTGACATACTTAGCATTAGGTCTCAAGGACAAGTGGAACCAGGAGCTAGTTCAACTTCTAGACTCTCAGAATGCTTCTTGTCTCTTCTGGTCCCTCTTTCGCATGACACATATGGCTACCTATAACTCCTGACTTCAAAAGTTACAATTAATTTTTAATTGAAGAAAGACTGATTTAAGTCAATTTGGACCAATGTGCCTAATCCCAAAGTAATGCCTATAACTGCAAGGTCAAATACTGTGGCTTCTCAATTTGGGATAGTTGTCTACTTTTCACCCAATCACTGTGGTAGGGAAGAAAAGGTCCTATATAAAGATGGTGGTATCCACTGAATCTCATGGTAAAGTATTGAGGGGAAGGCACTTTCCTAAGAGCTTCTCCCAGCCACTAGGAAAGACGTTGGCAGATCCAGTAACACATTTCATAGATAAACGCATTCCTCCCAACTTCAACTCATCAAAACAAATGTTCATACAATAATTCTGAATTGTATTTCCTTCTAATTAGTCCAGTCCTTAAAAAAAAAATCAAGGGAAGTGAAAAACGCTAAAATTCATTGAACAGAAATTAGTTTTGCCGAGGTAACTCTTAGACGACCAGTTCTCATAGAGTTCAATTTAAACTGAGTCAGATCATAATTATCTGGTCTAGAAAAAGTATAAATCTCACCTCTTCTCTGCTTCTTAATCTTATTTACTTCAATTTTCTTCTTTATCAGTCTATTTTAACAAATTTCACTAACATTGTTACCTTGAAAATGTGAACATCATAGATGCATTAGGTGTTCTATATGATATTTCATAGATATCACTAATAAATGTGTTTATTTTGAAAAAAGTAAACTGTCTATGATTTCAAGGATGTTTACACCCATTTGTTGGAAACACATTTGATGAATATAATTACCACCGTGACCATAAGTTATATCATAAAAAAGACTCTTTATAGCTGTGAAATTCATCTTCTTCAGCTGAATTGAAGATTCTTCATTCTAAATATACTCTACAATTTGAAAATTCTTGCAACAGTTGTGATGAAAAAGTCAATATGTCTTATTGATTTTCAGATGAGGAATATGGTAAGAATAAAAATAATTATGATAAAAGCAAAAAAATAAAAAGAAATATATTATTGGACACATTGTCAAATCAAGAACTAAATCCAGTTTCTACTTCAAAGTTTAAAGAGTCCTCAACCAGAAATACAGAACTAGAAAGTGTTAGTTAAATGCCTTCTTCAAACAAAAGGAAAAACAAGGATGCCAGTTTTCTTCACAGCTGGTTTTTTGTTCATTTAACTGTATCATGGGAGTTTTTAAAATTATTGTTTTGAATAGCAAGTGCTCATTTGTGCATCTCTAAACTTAATTTTCTGATTTTCTCAGTTATGAAGAGACAGAGTTAGGAACATCTGTGAACACACAGAGAGCGGAAACCTCACTTTCAATGTTATGGACCAACTTCTTGCCCATTATAATGCTCTCTCAGGATCAAGGTCATATGGGAAACCCAGCAGGTGTGACTTTTCCTCTCTGATCAGCTCAGTTTGCTTTTCTATTTTTATGCTTCCTTGAACAGTGTACAATTAACTTCCCTAATGGTTTTTAACTACTAGGTAAATATATCTAAAGAGTTCTATTCATGTTGATAGGAAATATGACTATCAGATTTGCTTCTAGGAAACACACCAAATCTAACAGGTTATTAGTAAAAATACGTATCTATTCTAAAACAGATTCTAAGTCTGACCACTCTACCACTTCCTTTTAGAGAAACTGTAGCAGTTATGAAGGAACAACAGCCACTACAGGCATTGCTGAGAAGTTCAGAGGTATTTCTTACAATTTGTAAAGACCATGGCAAAATGTGACAAACCCTTCATGTTCCTGCATTAAGCAGAAACAGATAAAATCAAACAAAATTCTTGGTTCAGACAGCAAGAATTTATTGACCACCTGCTATATGTAAGAACTAGTCTAGACAAGTTTAAGATATTGTTGCAAAGCCCCCAAGAGTCTCCCACTGCATTCTAAGTAAAGGTCAACATCCTTACAAGGAACTAGAAGAACAAGGATCTTTCATCCACCCCACTCCTGTTCAACAACACTTATGTACTTTCTATTCCTCCAATACATCTTATTTCTTGGTTCACATGGGTCCCTCCACTTGGAAAGTTCTTAGCCCAAATATCTGTGTGATTTTACTTTTCCTCTCTTCTAGTCTTTGTCCAAATATAACCTCAGGAATATCTTCCCTGGCCATATTTTCAAAGTGACAGCACTCCTCTGCATTTCTCCATTTTTTTCTTCCTTAGCACTTGTCCTTCTCCTACATAGTATTTATTTCTCCATCAGAATTTGTATCATTAGACAATAAGCTTTAGGCAGGTTGCTAGTTCCCAGAGCAGTATGTTGCAGGAAATAGTCGTTCCACTATAGTATGAAGTGATGCCTGTCTGAGTGACACACTCTGCATTAGGATGCTTGTGATTACCTAATGTATAACTTTTCCTTGAATTTCTTATCAATTGATAATTCTGTGTGGAAGGATGGAGAAAAGGGAAAACTGAAATGAAAGAAATATTAATTTCAAATATGTGGCAGCTGTTTAATTTAATATTGTTTTTTAGATCCCATATAACAGGTTTAAGTAGGTGTTAAACCAGTTTTAATCACAATCTTACTGAGTATCCAATGCTTTACTGAGTAGCACTCCACTCAGACAGCTGAGTCAGTTTCTTTTAGTAAAGCAAGCTTATTTGGTTTAATGGAACCAAATTCTTTTTTTTAGTGTTTAAATATTTCTCCCTGGTTTATATATTTCAGACTCTAAGAGTCAAGACTCTTGCTTAAAAGTGACAGAAATCCAACCAAACTAGCTTGAGAAAAAGAGGAATTTATTAGCAAATATGTAGCAATAAAAAGACCAAAGTATAGCTGGACCTTTGGCACAATTAATAAGTGAAATGTGTACGCTCATGTATGTTATTTTCTTTGCCTGAGTATGTCGTTCTCTCTAACCAGCTTTTTTGGTGCATTGAAAGCAGAGCCACCAACTGTTTCTGTACCTTAAGTCTCACCACATTGTCACACTATAGATACTCTTATTTCTTCCCCTATTTATACCTGAAAACTTTCAGAGAAAGATTCTGGTTGGGCTGGATCCCAATTACTGTGACCAGATTGGAGTCAATAATAAAATGGCCACTCCATTGAGGTTCTATCACCAGAGTGTGTGAAAGCATCTCCTAGAGGCTGGGGTTGTCCTGGTACCACAGAGCTCAGAAGATGGAGGACAGGAGCTTGTTCACACCCGTCTACTTTCTGAGTCCATAATGTATTATTATAAATTTTCTCTTGTCAAACTTTTCCTCTAATTTCCTATAGTCTGCTAAATTGTGTTTAAATTAAAGCACCAGAAAAAAAAAGTCTTGTTAGATTCCAAAAAATTAAGTCAGTAAGTCAAGCTACTCTTGAGGATTTCCAGAAATATGTCATTTTTACTTGAGCTCTTTTAGGACACACTTTTCAACCCTTGGTACAAGTTAGTTATAACATAGGACTGAGCCTAAACTTCTTACTAAAATGAGCTTTTTATCCCAGTGAAATAATCACATAAATGCTTTTATTTGTATATTCATGTGCAGTCTGCACTCTGTGTATCTATTAAAACAGACCCAGCAGGTCTCCTGATGTCTCACAGTGTGAGACAGCAGTCCTTTCTAGTCAGGCAGTTATGGCTCAGGTATGTCTGCTATAGACTGAAAATCACCAGTCTTGAATCTAATAATCATCATACCTTTGAAACATCATAAACTTGTAAAGATAGGCCCTTTCCTCACTGTCACCCTCCATTATGATTTCTGTGGACAACATTTGATCCATGAAAATTGAAAAGACATAAAATCATATTTTTTTTCCCAGAAATAAGTCACAAAGTACATTATAGCCACATATACCTACACATACAAGCACACATACACACCTCTCTGTGCTTCACAATAACTGCATTAAGTTATTTCACATTAGCTTGGAAGAAAATCACAGTTTCTGAGCAGAAACTTTGAGAACACTTTCAGACTAAAAAATAGTCTGTGAAGAAGCCTCAGCTTCTGATAAAGCTAGTGTTGATTCTATTCAGTAACAAGATTCACCTTATCCCAGCACATATGAGAAAAATCAGAGTCCAACAATAAGTACAGATATATGGAAGATGGTGTAACACACCACTGAAAAATTGTACTTGCTGTGCTGCAAATGACTACTCTTCAGAATTCAGCTTTCCAAATAATAGCTACCAAATAAAGCAAGGAAAATCCCATCTGTTAATCAATATCTAAAGAATGCATTCCATTTCCATCTCAACCACAGAAATCCCTCTATTAAAAGGAGACAGACACAGTACAATCATTGGTGAGCCTCTTATTGTGCACCAGTATTCATTATTTGTGATTCATTAACCTCTGAACATGACACATTTGCTAAGAACCATAGAAAAGAAAGTTTTGACAAAATTCCCACACCCTGAGCTTACAATAAAAAAAAAAAAAAAAAGTGAGATAGACTGTGCAACAAAAAAGAGACAAATAAATGACACATGAAGGAGACATTTAAAAAATGAATGTAAGTCACAAAGGAAAGGGACATTGAAACTTAAACTCCTTTCTGGGGTTAAATTCACCATCAAATATTTTTTTAAATAGTTCAAATATTTTAAGATATATAATATTCCTGTGGATCAGAAGAAAAATGGGGGGTGGTAAATAAAAGAAAATAAACTCCTTCAGGTCACAGCTAGTGGTTTATTCCTCTTTTTATTCTGCATGGTTCCTAACAAGTGAGTAGAAACACAAAACATATAGTAGGGTCACAATAATTATTAAATAAAAGAATGAATGTAATCATTCTCTTAAAGAGAGTGGCTTAAAGATTTTCTGAAGTACATTATTGCTGCAAGGTGATCTGTAGATAAAGGGTTTTGTGTCAAGTTCTTTAGTGCTGTATAATATAATTTGCAAGATGCATACACCAATGGTTAAAACTCTTAGAAGGAAAAGTAGGGAAAAGATCTTTGACAGCTCTCTTGGAAATTACTTCTTGGTTAAGACACCAAAAGCACAGCTAACAACAGTTAAAATAAACAAGTGGGACTACATCTAACTAAAAAGCTTCTGTACAGCAAAGGAAACCATCAGTAAAAGGAAAAGACAACCTAAGAAATGAGAGAAAATAT
Source organism: Solenodon paradoxus (assembly GCA_004363575.1). Classification (NCBI taxonomy): domain Eukaryota; kingdom Metazoa; phylum Chordata; class Mammalia; order Eulipotyphla; family Solenodontidae; genus Solenodon; species Solenodon paradoxus. The sequence goes on from RJWH01000056.1 coordinate 778,454, forward strand.
TTTAATCATATATGAAATAAAGGATTAATATTCCAAAATATGTAAGAATTCCTATAACTCAATAGCCCAAAAAAGCAAATATTCAATTAAAAATGGACAAAGGACCCAAGTAGATATTTTTTTAAAAAATCATTCAAATGGTGTTTGAAATAGTCAAACAAAAGGGTATTCAATATTATAAATCATCATTAAGATGCAAATCATAACCACAATGAGATATTTACCTTACTCCCATTATGATAGCCAATATCAAAAGACAAATGATAACAAATGTCAGTGAAAATGTTGACAAAAAGGAATCCTTATACATTATTTATGGGAATATAAATTCATATATTCATATGAAAAACAGTATATTTTTAAGTAAAAATTCAACAATTATTATATGATCAAGCAATCCCACTTCTAGTATATATCTGAAGGAATTGAAATATCTTGAAGATATATCATATACCTATGTTCATTGCAGCATTATTCACAATAGCTCATATGAAAACAACCTAAAAGCCCTTCAACAAATGAATGGATAAAGAAAATATGTGCTATATATATACATATATATGTATATATGCATGTGTATATGACTATTATTCTACCATTAAAAAGAAGGAAATACTGCTATTTGTGACAAGATGAATGAAACTGGAAGGCATTATACTGAGCAGGCAGACAGAGAAAGATAAATGTTGTATTATAAGACTTGCATGTGAAATTTTTTTTTTTAAAGTTAAAGTCAATTTATAGAAACAGGATACAAAGATAGTTTCCAAGGGCTGGGAAGAGGAAGAGAGAAATGCAGTGATGAGGTTGAAAGGAACAAATTTTTATTTTTTAGTAAATGATTTTATGGAAGGATATTGCATTATAACTACAACAGTTTTAAGGTGTATATTCTAGCAGATCAACATTTGTTTATAATATAGTGTTTACTACCATTTCAGTTTTCTTTCACTTTACAATGGATTCCTTCTACCCCATTTGCTCTTCTATCCTCCCCCTTCTCTTCCCACACCTATTTGTTTTTTGATTTTTTTTTTACTGAAAGTCTATTGTTTGATTTAGTTCATTTTTAGTCTATTTTTATTTAAATTGTTTTTTGCTTATTATCTCTATACTCCTCATATGAGTGATATCATACAAATATCTGTCTTTCTCCTTTTAGCTTATCTCACTAAGCATCATTCCCTCCACGTCCATTCATGTTGATTAAAATGATAGGGTTTCACCTTCTTGACCACTGCATAGTATTCCATCTCTTTAGCCATTCATCTATTGATGGGCATTTAGACTGTTTCTTGCTCTTAGCTATTGTAAATAGTGCTGCAACAAACATGGAGATGCATGTATCTCTGTAAATAAGTGTCATATTTTATGGTAAACACCAAGTAAAGAAATAACTGGATCACATGGGATTTCCATTCTCAAATTTTTGAGGAATCTCCAGACTGTTTTCAATAACTGTACCATCTTACACACTCACAAACATATATGAGTTTCCTTTTCTCCACATCCTCTCCAGCATTTGCTGTTTCCATTCTTTTGGATGACAGCTATTCTCACTGGTGGAAGGTAGTATCTCATTGTTTTTATTTGCATTTCCCTAATGATAAGAGAAGTAGAACATCTTTTCATGAGACTCTTGGCCATCTATATATCCTCTTTAGAGAAGTGTCTAATAAGACATTCTGCCCATTTTTAAATTGTATTTATAGTTTTCTTTTATTGAGTCAGTAACTTCTTTATATACTTTGGATGTTAATCCCTTGTCAGATGTATGATGTGCAAATATTTTCTCCCATTCGATAATGTGGTTTTTTTATTTTGAAGAGAGTATTTTTTAATGTGAAGAAGTTTTTTTAGTTTGATACAGTCCATTTGTTTATTTTGGGTTGTTAATTCCCCTGTTATTGGAGTCAAGTTCCCTAGGGCATCTCTTACATTAATGCCCAGTAGAGCTTTGCCTGTATTTTCTTGTATGCATTTTATGATATTCGGTCTTATATTCAAGTCTCCGATCCACTTTAAATTAATTTTGTGTATGGTATTAGGTATAGGTCTAGTTTTAACCTTTTGCATGTGGCTGTCCAGTTTTCCCATCACCATTTGTTGAAGAGACTGTTCTTGCTGCATTGTAAGTCTTTGGTTCCAAAGGGAACAAATTTTAACCTTAGCAAGTTTAATTTCTGAAGACCTATTGTACAGAACACTTAACTATAGTTATACTATAGACTTAACTTATAGTATAGACTTAACAATATGATATTGTATACTTAAAAGTTGTTGATAGTCAAATTTTAAGTATATTGTCACACCCATAAAAAATAGTCAACTACATGAGGTAATGAATTTATTTCTTATTTTGATCTAGGTAATAATTCCATAATACATATTTTATCAAATCATCATATTGCACATTTTAAATATTTACAATTTTATTTTTCAATAGTTAAAAATAAAAGAAAAAATGCTGAGAGAAATCCAAAAGAAAAGGGAATGTTTATATGCTATTATTTTTTTAAACTTACATGATCTCAGATTTTTGTTTTGTTTTAGTTTTTCTTTTCCACTTAATACCTTTTCCACTTAATACCTTTGGACAAAACAAAATTGTATTTCTCTATTATAAGACAAACATTTTAGAAAAACTTCCTTAAAGATTCAGAGCATATAAGCATAATAAATGCAAAAAAAAAGAAAGACAATCAGCTCCAAAGGGTCAGATCTCCAGAGCTTAACAATTCAGCCAGATACAGAAAATGCTCAGTAAATATTTAATGAATGAAAGAAAGAGAATATGTTAGGATAATTTGCTTAACCTTATGTGTCCTAGTTCTATTTGCCAAAATAAGGGAAGTGACAAATCTAGTATTTTAAGATTTAGGTTTTGCCAACTGTGGAAAATCTATATGGAAATTTCCAGTAGGATGGATAAGATTCAAATCAAATTCAAGATATGGGATAAAGTTAATGTTTTAGAAGTTATCAATATCCAAAGCTTTAGAATAAAGAGACTACTCACAATCAAAGAAAAAAAATGAACTAAAGATATATGCCTGAAGAAAACTTTTGATTAGGTGCTAAGGAGTGATTAATATTATTGCAAGGGATCTATCCATTGTCTCCCCTATATGTTGTCCTATTCATAGCACCCATCTCCACTTCTGCTCCTTGCCCTGTTTTTCCTATCTAATAAAGTGACAAACAACCATTTTCTCTCACAGTGCAGAAAGCTTAGAATCTTATGTACAAATCCTCTCTCATCAATACTTCAGATTCCAGCCAGAAATCTGTTTGACACTGAATGATTAGCAACAACATATGGAATATTTGCAATGACAAAATTATTCTGCTTCTACATAGCACTCTACAGCACATTTTCAAAGTTGCTATCTCATTTACTTCTCACAACAACCGTATAACTTCCATCATTATCTCTCAGAAAAGAAAATTGAAGATGAATAAGTTTAATCAGAACACATACCACCAAGGACCTCTACGAATAGAAACAAAGGAAAATTTTCTTGTCTCATATTGAATCAACAGATACCCGTTTAGCATTTTATATCTTAGCTCAATAAAATCAAAGAAATGCAAGTCCTGACCACCTTCAAATGCTGTAACTCTGTAAATCTAAGTCAACCTGAAGTTAAGGCAAGTAGAGGCATTAACTCATGTAGTAAAACAGAACACTGTCTTGACAATTTAGTAGCATCTTGGAGGGCAGAGGCAAGTCAGGATATTTATAAGATTTGAGAATCTTATTTAAGACATATCTTTCAGTTTGTAGACTTTACTAAAATTAAGTAAAGATTGTAATATAATGGCTTAGCATCGGTAGATAAAACAAAGAGACAACATTGATGAGCTAGTAGAAGACTTGGAAAGTAAAGAGTCATTTGAGACTGTCTACTCATAGTTGAATAATGTAATGTTTATTTAAATGGAGTTTTCCACAAAGTGAGTTTCTCACTTTAAAATTATTTTCTCACAATAAAATTATTTTTTATATTACTGAGCAAGAATTTCCTGGAATAAAGTTATGTGAATGAAAACAGTGAAATAATAAAGTTATTAAAGAGAGTCAAATAATATAATCATGTTGCTATAAACAGAAGCTGTGTGTATATAGATGGTTTTGATTGTCACTGATAAAGCAGAATTGTATTTCTGAAAGAACAAATACTTTGGAGTGCTCCAAACTTAGGCTGACCACATACTTATCTTGAGCTTGGCCAACTTACTTCACCTCCTAAATATTACCATATAATGAAATCTTATTTACAAAACTCTTTTACAGAAATGCTATCATCATAATTCAGGAAAGGAGGAGAGTAATGAAAATTAGGAGTATTTAGAAACAAAGGTAAAATACATCAGTATACCTAACTAGACACTATGATAAAGAAAGAATAATAAAAAGAACTGTCTTAAAAAGCCAAAAATCTCCATGTATGTAGGACTTTGATTTTTGTTACCTTCAAGTACTTTTTTCTTATGGAATGGAATGAAGATTTATCCTTTAACTATCATTAAAAAGGTGGGAAAGGCTGAGACAATCTAACTCAATTTATTGATAATCAATAGCAAGAGTAGTTGTCAAGATTCATGTTTTAAATTAAATATTAGTATTAAATCATAATAAGTGCCACTTAAGTTACTCATGTTCTATTAATGCTATGATCCTCTAAACAACTGAAATGTCAACTAAAGAATATACCTTTAGATAACTCCCATATGCTTTAATAAGTTACTTGAGATAAAACAAAATTATTTGTAAGTAAAGATCTTACTATTGCTTTGTGAAAAATAAATGAAATAACAAATATAAATTTCATGATCACCAACTAAAACATAAGACACTTAGAAATATAAAGTGATCAAGTTAATGAAAATGACACAAGAAAATAAATGAGAAGACATTTCCTTTTTGAGGGACAAAAACACCATAAAGAAAAATATGTAAGCTAGTTATCTGATCATTGAAATGGTATAACCTGTCATAAACACACAAATATTTGAACAAAATATTCTGTCATACCTTGAAGAAGAAAGAAAAAAAGCAATAAATAAAGCAGTTTTGCACTGTGGCAACCTACTACCAAATGTGAATCAGAAAGCAACTGGGAACAGGGACTTTAGAAAGTAAAGCTCTATTACCATTTAAAAAAAAAATCTTAAGGTTTAGTCAGAGAAACTCACTGGATTGAGTTTGGCAAGGCTCACATACTCTATCATGACAATATAGTTATTAAAATTGAAATTGAAATTGGAATTGAAATAGTGCAGACATCAAGAAACAGAAAAATGTTGCAGAAACTAAGGAGTCAAACTTTTCCCTAAAGGAAGCAGAATTGAAAGTCATTGCTGTATTGAAACATGAAGAGATAATGTTTGGAAAAATGCCACAGAATCTTTTTTTTATTAAAAAAAGTTTTAAAGATTGTTTAAGAGAATAAAAATAACAATTCATTAGAAAGATTTTTTTATAACCAAAATATGTTAATGTGAGCATCAGATATTGATTAGGCATAAGCATAAGGAGAAAAAGTATAAATTAAGAATCTGACTAAAACGTTTTTAAAATGAAGTCAAGCAAAGTTTCAAGGGACCTGCGAGTGCTAACTCACTTGACAAATTGGACTGCTTAAAAACAATCATTTTCTCCCCAGAGAATTAGCTGTGTCCAGGATCAACACTACAGTAACAGAATCATTGCACACCCATGTGCTCTGATCCAAAGAAATGCCAAGACCCCCGTGGAAAAATGTGATTCTACTAGTTTGTCATTACATTATTCTCCCATCTTCTTCAGCCCACAATTATTTCCTTGAAATTTACTCCATATATTAATTGACTTTATGACTTTTGGAAAATATCTGAGATCATCTTACATATGTAACTAACAAAAGAACTGCATGTAGAAACTGAGAAAGGTTCAAAGAAGACCAACTATCTTGATGTATAGTTACTCATACACAGTTAAAAATATGAGTATTTTATGTCTTGAAACAAAATATTCTATACTCATTTTTTTTTTTTTGCTTTTTAGTATTTTATTGCAGTAACTTTGTTTGGCAAGTTAAAATAAACTCATATGTGTAGGTACCCCATAGGCGTAGTTTCCCCATCCCTCAGGTAGATGTTACAATACCCTCCCCTCTACCAAATCACCAAGTGTTTTTCACTAGAAAAGAGTATGGTTCCAGACGTTTTTATCTGGAAAATTTATGGAAAGCAATTTGACTATCATCATTATGTCACCAGACATCATCAACATTTTGCAGTCCCCCTGGAAAAGGCAGTTTAAAAGAACTCCATCACTCTTACTTAAAAGGTCTAGTCTTGGTGCAACCTGGTAGAGTAGAGGTTAGGTCAATCACATCCAAAGGAGCCCAGCTACACACCCCTGGACTTGAGTTCTGGGTACAGGAGATAAAAACAAGTGTATTTGAAGGTTCAATTCATCATCAGATAACAGCAGGGATGCCTCTTCAGAAATCATCATATATTTACTACAACAAAAGTATTATTTAAGAGTTAGTTATAGCAAATTAAATCTGCAGCATCAAATAAAAGGAGTCCTATATTAGAGAAACCTCCAAATTTTTAATCAGAGCAGAAGTAGGTTTTATTAAGAATCAACATTTTTCTAGGAAATTTAATAAATTAATTATGGGAGCAAAAAACATTGTGTGTGTGTGTGTGTGTGTGTGTGTGTGTGTGTGTGTGTAAAATCATAAATGTGCCATGAGAAACTATTTTCTTGGCAATTGAACATAAAGAATTCAATGTGAAAATTACATTGTAGAAATGAGTTGTGTCTGATATAGATAGCATAAGTGAAATCTTGCAAATTGTTTTCCAAATTATACACATAGGAAACTAAAGGGGACAGACAAAAGATTACTTCCTAGCAAGTTAAATGAACAAACATTAGAAATAAGTGAAGACAGGAAAAATATAGTATGTAAATACATGCACCACACCATATCAAAAATAGCTTTAGGTAAACTAAATTACTTGATTATGAAATTGAATTGCATTGTTAAAAAATGCATGCTCCAAAATTGGCAGCAATAAAAATAAGGAGAAACAGAAAAAAGTCCAAATTGAAGTGCAAAAAGCCAGGTCTTTGAGAAATGTAAGTAATCTAATTTTCAATTTTTTAAAATTCAAGAGTTTTAACTAGTCCAAATTTTAGGTAAATGGAAAGAAGAATGCATACCATTTTAATGGGGAAGTTCCCAATCTTCAAGGACTTCATCCATATGGAAATGCTTTGAATCTCTGCATCCAGGGAAGGAATTCACTTAACTTATTTTCACCTCTAGCTTATTCTCAAACTGTTCTTTTCTCCCACATTGAAAAACTTCCTAGTAAAAACTTACTGACCTAATGTTAGTTGGTAAGCACTCCAAATATCTCATCTTTAACACTTTTTTATAATTCATAGCAATCAATATGTTCTGGTCAACAATTCTTAAGCCAGTATATTTTATAATATTTAAAACACTATAGTATAAGTCTCAAGGAACTAGGCTGACAGACAACATCTTCATGTGCCTTTCATGGCAGTAATGTACTTAACGCTCACAAAGAATATCAAATACCTTTTCTTAGAAATATCAGCAACTAATAAGCACTAAAGTGTTTATATACTCTGACTAAGTCTCTGTCTCTTTTTTGTTGTTGTTGTTAGGAAAGTACAGGCAGGAATGAAGGCAAGCAGAAAGGCAGGTAGAGAGGGGAGGAAGAAGCACTTTATTTTATTTAGTTATTTTCTTGGTTGTTTCCCTAGTCCCTGGGTCTTGAACCAGTGACCTTGGGATGTATGTGGAAAACATTTGGTGCACTAAACTGCTGGGCCACCAGCATACACCAACGGAACCTCTCTTTTTATTGTCAATTTTATTTTATTTATTATTTGGTGTTATTTCCACTGTTTGTAAGTCAGTGAAAACAAATGCAAAAACAGCAAAGTTGGCACTGTAAAACCAATAGGCACTCCCTCTCATGCATGAGGGAAGGAGGACATTAATACAGAGCGCAACTATTGATGTGAAAGCAACCAATCAGAAGAAAAAGTAAACTCAGAGAAAACTTTTCATTGCTGTTCTCATTGACATCCACTAGGATGAAAGTCCATTAGGTAAATGGACCATTGTTTTTCTCTGCCTCTGGAAATAGCCTCCCAGAAAACAAAATAGAAAGACAGGGAGCAGCTGATGAGTTGTGCAGATCATAGCAAGTGGCACCTCAGTCCAGATGGTGACTTCTTCAGCTTTTTGGATGGGTTTGACAGAGCAGGAAAACAATAGCAACAAATGAGAGTGACCTTAGAGACAGAAAGACAGAAATACTGAAACTTAGCCCTTCACTAAAGGGATCCTGAAGCAATAGTCAATTCAAATGGGAAGCTATTCACCCCACCAAGAAGAAAACAAATGAGTAAGCAACACACATTAAGGGTGTTTTATGTAATAGACAGATAAGCACCCAGGAGAGAATTCACACCTTTGTGAAAAGTAGCAAAGGAACTCTTTCTTTCAACACAGAGGAGAAACTGGAAGGAACACTACCTTCAGAATTAGTAAGAGAAAATAATACATAAATAGATCAGATGGAATCATGTGCTAAAGCATTTATTAGAATCCCTTGAATCTAGTAAACAATTAGCAAATGTTAACTCTTTCCACACCAAGAGGAAAGATCGCATCGAAAGTTGATACCGGGACAGTATTTCAACCCTTGTTCATTTTTTATCACTGTTCAAGCCATCTAACTCTTACTCTCACAATAAAATCTTGGATGAAGTATATATTCGCCTTATAACTTCTTTCACAGTTCAATTTGTATCATATTAAAAGCGTATTGCCAACTATAATTAAATTCTAGAAAAATAAGCCAGTCCTGCAGTGATACTATTGAAGATGACACAAGTAAGACTGGATTATTGTGGAAGCAACATTACAATGATCATTCATTTGCTCACTCACCTACTTATTAACAGTATACATTCATTATATACTCATGAATGGTGAGTAGAAACAAAACAGTAGGCACATGGAGCATATAATGAAAATATTTGTAAGAACCCTTTGAAAAGAATAAAAAGCCATAAAAATATCAAAGTTGATGATGGCAATGCAATTGTAGTCTATTGGAGGAAAGGGAATATAGTCACTTTAGATAAAGGAAAATCATGTTTGTCTCTTTAGAAAAGGGATCATTCATCATCATAACTTACTTAGATTCTCAAATAGCTAATGAAACTATTCTGTGAAAAGTCAATTTTATCAATTCAAATAGGTTAAGATTATAAGGAACAGGTAAAAATGGTATTTCTTAGTATAGGAAACCATTATTAGTATCATTTTATTTAAAAGTTATATAAATCATTCAGAAGATTTCAGATTGAAGTCTCTCTGCTAGCAGACAACTCTCAACTTACAGACAACTAAATAACAAGCAGACTGGCACCAGCTAGATCTCTTGAGACTGTGGCATGAAAACTGACAAATAGGTTTAATTAACATGAATGAAAGGGGAAGTGTAAGAAGAAAATCATGTAATAATAGTTTCGTGAGGATGAGTTCAGTGTAAACAGAAAAAACTGTTGTGACAGTGTCATTGCACATTTGTGCATGAACTTGGTCACGGCCATTCAGACTGTCCTTTCTTTAGCTGAGTCATACACACTGCTGTTTTGGTAGGTGTTGTCAGAACATTTTTTGGTTTGTCATCAAAATGAAAGCTTGCTGTGAACACAAAGATGTGGAAACAAAGGAAGAGAGCTAGGTTTGCATGAGTAGAGCAAATGTTGGAAGTATCAATGTAACTCCATATTTTCCTTGAAAACAACAACAAAATTCATTTTTGCAACTTCAGAAAGGAAAATATTGACATGTCTGAAACTGGGATAAATTTTGTTACTGAAGAGCATGTAAAAGACTGACTTATCACACACTGAGACATCACTGAGGTCAACAAATACTGTCAATTCTCTCAGACTCAAGAAAGAAATTTTACTGCAAAAAAAAAAAAAAAAAAAAAACAGAATAAGGAGAACTAATTTTGCAATATTCAGTTATAATAAGATATTCTGTCATCTTTTAATTTACAGCTTTCTTTTTAATGATTTTTTTTACAAACATAATCTATTAGATATAATATAATAAAATTGGCAAATATCTGAGGGCACAGACTAAAATGTTGCAAATATGAAGGTTCCAAAAGTCATGAGAAGCAGTGAAACACTTTCAACAGGAATGGGGATGATGGTGGAGGCATCTGCCATCTGCCATGACTTTTAAAACAAGATGATATAGTCCTGCATGGATGGATATATATTCCTACCTTTGCCGGCAGGTTCCCTGCAGCCTCTGTCCCCATTTGCCAACTTACATGTTTTGTGCTCACCCTGGCTGCAATGTGGAGAAATACCTCCAATGAGCCCAGCACAAAGGGCTCACATGCTGGACAGTCAATTGCAATACAATGGCACAGGTGGTAATAGCGAGAAAAGTAGATACAGGTAGCCCCTGCTTTTCTAAAGTTCAAATGATGCCATTGCTTTTTTATGAAGGACCTACAACTGTGCCTGTTTTTACTAACTGAAAGAAATCTAAGTAGTTTTCTGCCTTCCAGAAGACGAAAAATGAAAATAGCGTGTGGCCATTCTAGAGGTAGCAGCACCCAGAGAAACAAGAGTGGATTCGCAAGATCCTTCCCTGGGAGCTACTTCCTACAGGTATCCTGGCTTTACTGCTTTCAGTAAATGTTCATATATTTAGGTTTTATGCATTATTTGGTATGACTTGATAGGTTATTTTAGGGGCCTGGAAATGTTCAAAATATTTTCTGCATAAATGAATGTTAGTTGCTTCTCTGTCATTTTAGCTTTCCAAAGATTTCATAGGAATGTTCTACTTTCTGATAGTGACTGGAAATTGTATTGTCAGGAAATATATTTTAAAGTATTTTAATAAGTAAATGTAATCTTTTAAAAAAAAATTTCAGTATTGCCCCAGTTTTGAGGCCCTGCTGGTCAATTCTCCTGGAATTGCTGACGATGTCCACAGCCAGCCTTCTTCCTAATTGAGCACTCACACGAAACAATGCTGAATACCTTAGCCACCCTAAGTCAGGTACCAGACAACCAGGCACAACCCCTACAGCCCAGAGCTTGCTGAGATGACTCAAACTAGCCAGTTCTCAATCTTCTTACCCTGACACACCTGTTTCTTCCTGAGGGAACCACAATAATCCTGCAATAACGTTTTTTTTTTTTTTCTCCTGGCTTCCCTACTCCTGAACTATCCCTGTGCTTCTCTGGCTCTGCTGTGTTCTCCCCAGGGAATCATGAGCATAACAGACTGCAAAATTCTTTCCAGTTTTCCTCACTCAACCTGCATCTGACCTCACCATATCACACTCAAGATATTATGATTAAAACAGAGTAAGCCTGTTAAAATCTAAAACATGTATCTGAATTTAGTCATCTCAATCAAATAACTAGGTGATAGGGAGAAAGGAATACTAAAAACATTAATGCTACTAAAATATTTAACCACCCAGAGCTCAAATATATTGAAAACTCTTAAGAGGATGAGAACAACAATGACAAAATCTTACCAAATTTGCAGACAAGCAGCAGAATTACTTCATCTGATTTTTATTTCTCCTGGACATCATCTGAAGGAAATTCTAAAGAAAAATAAACAATTACATGTTCAGAAAGCAAACAGATTATGATGTTATCTTTTAATTAGAAGAAATAAAGCAAGTAGAAGAAGGAGAAAAATAAAAGTTCTGTTTAAAATTAGATTAAGTAATATTGAATAATTGGGCTTTAAGTATAATAATAACATAGTTCCTGTCCACAACAGACCCTTGATAAATGTTTGCTTGAATGAATAAAAGAAATGAGAATTCTTTCATTGCAAGTAGTCATTAAATTAATATCAATTATATGATGGAAAGGTTATATAAAATACATAACTGAAAAACACATTAAAGAAAATAAGATATTTCCTTTTGACATGTGTTCATCTGTTAAGAATCCTAGAATCCCAGAGTTGTAGTCACAGTTTAATCCAACTGTCTTTATAGCTCTACATATTCATGTATTTGAATAATTTTGCACATAGTCATTTGGGATGTATTTATTCAGCATGTTCATACTGTAAAGTCTGAGGTATTTGAAGAATATAAACCCAACTACAGCACATGGAAAATAAGATCCATATTTCTAAATCTGTTTGCAATTCTAAGAAATTCTGGTTAGTTCAAAAAAGTTACTTCTATTGACAGGGATCCAACTGGGGATTAAGATATTATGACATATACACTCTTAACAGATGAAAGCAGGAAGAAAGACACTGAAGCTATATAAGAATGACAGAATGAATTGCACACCATTCTTCAGGATAAAATTTGGTCTTACCTGTGGGGAATCATCTCTAATGTACAAGGCAAGAGAGATGTAATTCAAGATTTTTAAACTAGGATTTCTGTACATAAAAGAAAATAAAGTTAAAAATGAAGCTCCTCATGCTTTAAAAAGAACACAAAAATGGCATGATTAGTCCAATTTCTTTTTATAAGTTTCATATCAATTGGTAACACTTATGACTCTATCCACATCTGATCATAGAGTCAACTTTTAACTTGATCTTAACAGCTAAGATTTTGTACTCCTGTTGTCTGATTTTATAGGTGTCTATCTCTGGCAAACTCAGTTAAATAGTATATGCTGCTAACAAGGACCACAAAGCAGAATCTATCCTTTTTAAAACATTTAGTGTTTGTTGCTTTGTCCTTTCCACAGACTATAACCATTCCAAAACATCATGCCTTTGGTCATAATTTAGAGTAACTAATAGGTGTGGATAACAACTCTACCAATAGATTATAAAAGCTGCTCAGTGCTAATCCTTACTGATGACAATCATCTAACACGTTAGAGGCAGTTCAACCTCAGTATCCACTCTTACTATCTCTTCTCCCAACATCCAGCCCCCATGGAACTATTCTTAAGGCAAATCTGATCAATCTTTGCTTGAACTCTACAGATTCCCATTATTCTCCACATGCTAAGAACCATAGTTCTCACAGCCTACACATCCTTCCCTTCATTATGCCCCTTGGCCTAGCTTTACTATCATTTCTTTCTGACTCCATTTGAGACCTACCCTCCTCCTTCCCTTCCCACTCTGCTTAGATTCATACTGGTCATATTGGTCTCTCTATATACCTTAACTACACAAAACCTCATTCTTTGACTTCCAGTACTTCCTCTCTTTCACCAACATACTATTCGATTTGTGGGTTAATTTGAGTTTCCTAGAGTAACCTTCAACTCCATAAGAGTTAGGCATTTGACAGCATCACTATCTATATTTGTTGTATGTCAAGGACTAGATAGAGTTCTAGGAATCTAATAGAAATTTAATAAATATTAGTTAAATGAGTAAACAACAACAGTTCCCTATAAATAAACATCATTATGAAAATCTTGTTTCTTTGTGCAGTATGTCTTGGGAGGTGATCCTTCAGGGCACCGTTTGTAATATGACACAATGCCAGGAAAGACTCTCCTTTCTGTATCTTGCCCTGCTTTCCCCAGCCTTATTTCTTACCAACGTCCCCTAATACTCTGTATATGCATCACTCCTGCCTCCAAACTTCTAGCTCTTTCTTATCATATAACTATCATACCTCTCTCTCATCTTTACTGAAGTTCTACTTTCTTGTCTGAACAATTTTTTTATTCATTTTGAGGCCTCTTGTGAAATGCCCCTTCCTTGGGAAAACTATCTTGAACAACCTCATTTTTCCCCTTCTTGGACAGCATAATACCCTTTCTAGAGGCTTCCACACCATGTTGTGTGTACAACTGATTTATCGATTATTTTTTACTTGAGTTTATTTCTAAGTAAAATTTTAACTACTTGAAGGCTAGAAATATGTCTTATTTCAGATAGTAGTACATGGCAACATCTCAATAATATATAAATAGTTATTAATAAAAAAATTCTAATACTTCATGTGTTCTCATATTCTTCTAATATTAAAATATAAGACACTTTCCTTAACACAACATAAAAATTAAACTATTGAATAAAAATCGCTCTGTTTTCTAGCAGCATGTGATTCTATTTGTGAACAAATAACATAATAGACACTGCATTAGCATTAACATCATCAATTACACCAAGTTAAGCTCATTGAGCCCCAGCAGGTGTCAAAGTAATTTGTCAATCATTATCAGTCATCAAAATTTTATTTCAATTGTTAAAAATCTAAATCGTTCCTTTCATGTCTTTAAAAATCACATCATCTATGTTACTATGCCACATGAGCTGGCATATACCAGTAGATAAAATATCCAAGTCAATTTTCAAGTGATATTTTTGGTTCCATATTAAATATACATAGGAATAATCAGCAGTAGCAGTTTTCATAACTTTCCAATAAAACCTTTAGAATGATGCTCATATTTCTGATTACTAAGCCAATTAAAAATGTGTGTGTACACGAAAAACTAAGGTTATTAGCAAAATTGCTAGTGCACTCTAAAGACTGCTAATTAATATTTATGCAAATTGCATGGATTTTTTAGATTTGTCTAAAAAAGAAAGTTTTGCTACAATAGCTCTAATGTGTTATTGATAAAGATAGAATTATAGCTATCCTAGGATATGTTGGGAGGAAACTTTCATCTTGAGGGTCTCCTGGGTTATTCAGGTAAAAATCTCAGCATAAGATGATCCAGTGTTGATGGGAAAAGGAAGTATTAGAGGAGTAAATGACAACTCAGACTCAGCTAATGGAAATATCTTCCTACTTCCCTTGCATAAAATTGCTTCCATCTTAGATGTTTCCATTATTTCTGTTCTCCTTACATTTGCTAAACTAGGGAAAGAGAAACTTCATTAGAAATTTTTTTTAATTACAAGCAATAATAATTTCTAAATCTGAAGGTGATGAATATTTACTAAAAATGTTATGGTAGTCATTTCAAGATACACATATTAAATTATTATGTTGTACACTTAAACTTATGCAATATTATATGTTAATTGTATCTCAATAAAAGGAAAAATAAAGTACTTCTAACCAATAGAACAGTTACATAGTAATAAAATTGGACACCATAAAAATTTTAAACAACAAAATATTTTAAGTAAGAAGTAAAATTTAAAGTGCTTATAAATTTAAAATAAAAAAATAATGAATTAAAAATAAGTAGAACGATATAAGAAAATAAGCATGCAATTTTAGTAGCCTAGACCAACAACCTCTACCCTTTTCTACTTAGTCAGAATCTTGATTTTCAATACCCATTGGGCATTGTTCTCCAAGATTATGACATACTTACCAGCCCACCTGACAGTAAGACACAACCAAGTAGCCATGTTCTGACCAATAAGTTTAAGAACAAGAGTTGTGTTGTAGTTCTGGAAGGATGTTTAAAGCAGGAGAGGAAAGGAGAGTCTCCTTTGGACCTTCTAATTTTAATACTCTTCCAAGTTAGAGCTGTAACTGCCATGATTCATGCTAGTTGACAAAGAATGTGGAAAGTACGCATTAGGATATGCATCAGAGAAGGAACTTCTGTCCTTGAAGATATGGATTATTCTACCAGCCCTGAAATGCTGCATGTGGACATCTTTTATGTAAGGGGAAATCAGCTCCATTCTATTTTCTCTCAGTCATTGCTGTTTAGGTTTTCCTGCTTTATGTCCTAGAGCATAGTTTTAACTAAAACAGATAAACATTCAGACATGCTGTACAATCAGCAAAAATTAATGCCAAAAATGAGCAAAAGTTTAAAACTATAAATTACCATGGTATTATTATGATAAGGATTAAGAGCTATTAAGATATAAAAACTAATAGGAGAGATTGGCCTCCCGATTGCTGACTCGATAGGATGTACTTTCAGGTCGTTCCCCACAGACACCAAAAAAAATACCACCCCAGAATCACCTATTTTCCTGAGACAAACACCAAGAAACGACTGAAACTTCAGCTGGAGACAGAGCAGCTGACGACTAACTGTGGGTGAGGGCACCCAGCAGTTTTCAGCTAAGCTGCAGATTTGGCATTGGGAAAGAGCTTGGGAGTCACCGGATGCACAGTGGTGCAGTGGCTAGGAATTTCCGGACCAGCTGCGGAGGCAGCCAGAGGCGGGCCCAGTGAGGCTGAGATGCAGAGTCATGGAGTAATGACTTTAGAAGGATGAAAGGAGAGTCAGAGTATTGGGAGCTGAGCAGGAACCCGCATGGTGAAATTGCTCTAGGTGCAGTCATAACCGGAAATCCGCCAAATCAAACCCCTCTCACAAACATTTCACACCAGAGCCTGGGGTCCACTGAGTGACCCACCCTCTGGATTGCAGTGAGAAGGCAGTCCCAAAACTCAACACTATCCGCTAGCATCACCTGGTGGGTAGAGGCAAAACTGCAGCCTGATTGCCAATCCTGGGCAAGTCAGACCTACCCAATGCCAGGGAAACCAACCCTCAGAAATATAAACAGAATGTTGAATAGAGTAAAGGCACAGAGAAATATACGTGAAATGACGAATCAAATCAAAAACCCAGGGGAAAATCTGAATATGACAGACATATGTAAATTACCTGAAGAGGAATTTAGGGTAACAGTGATTAATATGCTCATTGGAATCCAGAAATCAGTAGAGGCAGTAAATTAAAATGTAAGGAAGCAAAGATAAGAATTAAAACAAGACATCAAACAGGTAAGAGACATGATGGCTGAATTAAAGAACTCAATAGAGGGACACATCAGTAGGATAGATGAAGCTGCCAATAGAATCAGCTATCTGGAAGATAGGACAGAGAAACTCAATCAAGCAAGTTAGCAAAGAGATAAAAAAAAAATTCAAAGAATCAAAGACACCAATTCAAGACCGCTGGGATTGCATCAAAAGGAACAGCATTTGCATCATGAGGGTCCCAGAGGAAGAGAGATAAAAGGGGGCAGAAACCATAGTCAAAGAAATAATAGATGAGAACGTCCCCAATTTGAAGAATAAAGCAAGCCTTCAGATTCCGGAACCTCAGAGTTCCTAATAAAAGAAACCCAAACAAAATTACACCTAGACACGTTGTCATCAAGATGTCAAAAAGACATGATAAAGAAAGACTATTAAAAGCAGCCAGAGAAAAATGTGACACATACAGAGGACCACCCATAAAATTGTCAGCGGACTTCTCAAATAAAACTTTACAGGCCAGAAGGGAATGGAATAAAATATTCAAAGTGCTGAAAGAAAACGACTTTCAACATAGGATACTATATCCACCAAGATTATCATTTAGAATTGAAGGAATGATAAAAAAACCTTTTATGCCAAGCAAAAGTTAAAGGAATTCATCCCCTCAAAACTACCTTTGCAAAAAATATTAAAGGATGCTCTAGAAATCATAAAGAAACCACCAGAAAAAAAGTATGACGGCAAATATTGAAAGTGGGGAGTAAGAGGAGAGAACAAAAATGTGGATGGTTAGAATGAGTGGAAGACTAATATGTTTTCAAATAGAATTAGGAAGTAAACAAAGAACTGTGAATGCTAACATCAGGGTAGCCTCACAATACATCCCCAGGGAAAAAGCGAAGAAGACAACAAAAGGAAAAATCAATCAAAGCATAACTGTACCCATCCAACCTAAGAAAAGAAAGAGAACAAAGGCATTATCTGGTGTAACATACAATAGACATTTAAAACAACTGGAGGAAGAAGAAAAATTAAAGTAAAAAATCAGCAGAAGAAAGGAAATAATCAAAATTTGAGCAGAAATTAATGAAATAGAAAACAAAAAGACAATCCAGCAGATCAATTAAACCAAAAATTGGTTCTCTGGAAAAATAAACAAAATTGAAAAACCATTGTCTAGACTCACAAAGAAAAAAGGGAGAAAACTCTCATAAGTAGAATCATAAATTAAAGGGGAGAAGTTACAACAGATACCACAGAAATTCAAAACATCATAAGGGACTACTATGAACAGCTCTACACCACCAAAATAGACAACCTTGAGGGTATGGACAGATTTCTAGAAGAGTATAGTTTACCAACACTGAACCCAGAAGAAATGGAAAACCTGAACAGAACAATCACAAGCAAAGAAATTGAAAATGTAATCAAGGGCCTCCCCCAAAATAAAAATAAACATTTGGTACGTATGTACAGTGGAATACCATGAAGCCTTTAGAAAAGATGAAACCCCGTTATTCGAATCAACATGGATGGAACTACAGGGGATTATCCTCAGTGAAACAAGTCAAAAGAAGAAAGACTGATACCAGATGACCTCACTCATGGGTGGAATGTGAATAGACAAAACAAAGGAACAGACAAAACATAACCAACCCTGAAATATTTGCAACAGAACTGTACCAAAAGGGATGGGATGGGATGGGAGGGGGCAAATGGTGGTGGAGCCCACTGGACAATGAAGAACACTTGGTGATTTGGTGGAGAGCATGGTGTGTTGAAATGCAGCTAAGGAATGGGGAACCTATATGTAGGAAATTATTTTAATGTGTAGATTAATTACTACAATGAAAAATAAATAAATTTTTAAAAACAATTAAATAAAGTAAATGAACATTTACCCAGCTCTGTTACTTACATAATTACCAAAAAGAAATAAAAATATATATCCACAAAAAGACCAGTACAATAACAATCATAGTAGCTTTATTCAGAAGTCAAAATCTAGAAACAACCTGGTGTCCATAAATAAGACAAGAGATTAATGAATTTGTTATATTCATACAATGAAATACTGATGCATACAATATAGCTGAATTCCAATAATATCGTGCAGAGTAAAAGTAATCTAATTTGAAGAGCACATACCATAAGTTTCCGCTCATATAATAGCTTTGAAAAGGCAAAATATATCTACCCAGAGCAAACAGTAGTGATTACCTCCAGGCATGGGGTTTAAGGTAAGGGTATGATTGACTTTGAGGAGTAAATAAAGAAAATATTCTATATCTTGGTAGGGATTTGAGTTCCACATTTGAGTTATGGATTTGTCAAAGTGTACCAAGTGATGTACTAATTTGTTAATTCCACTTTATCAATTTTACTTCAAGGGAATTTATTTCCTTTTCTATTGGAGAATGAGGTTAACATTCCAGTTTAAATGAAATCTTTATTCATATCACACATGCTTTTCTGAAAACTAGTACTGAACACAGTTACAGCATTTTGAATTAATTAGTTTTTGCCTTCCGTAAGAAAAACGTGTTAAGTTTTACTGCAAAAAGAAATTATCAACAAATATTTTTGTTCACAACATATTCCAAGTTATTTTCAAGACAAGAATAGATATAGTTAATGTATTTATTGAAATATAGCAAACTATAATGAATACTATGTATACTGAATTGTTTGTGTGACGAGTACTAATACCAACAACTCAATTTAAAACCATAAAAATATGATGATTGGTAGATAAAGGAGACATGTTTAAGCAAATGTAACGAAAAAGTCAGCAATAGTATAGCTTTAGATAATCACTATGAAAACTTCTTTCAACTTAAATTTTTAAATTCTCATTAAATGTTAGGGAAAATTTGTCTTTTGATGAGATCTTGTTCCTTTTATATGTTTTGATTCTATACTTTATAATCCTCAATTATTTTTGAAATGTTTTCTTTCATGGTTTCTCTCTGAATGTCTTTTTTGAAGTGCCTAAGGATCGAATTCAATTGTTAACTGTGACAGATGACTAACTCATGGTGTGTTGTTTCCTGTGGGCGCCTACTGTTTATTGCACACTCACAGTTTGGCAGACTGGGTTGCACACTCACAGATAAACCTGGATTGAGAGTGTTTCTGGCAGACAGATTTCCTTTTGTTTCAGACTTACATTCAAAGGTTATTATCAGTGTAGAATACTTTAAAAAGTTTGAAGTTAAATCTCAACATAGGATATTAAAGATTATACATACAGTATAAGTTTGTACTCAAATCTTAGTTATAATAGGCTTATTTATTTCTCACTATGACATACCCACTTTTAATCCAAAAATAGTGTTGATCTTCCTGCTGTGGAAGCCAGTTATTTACATGTTTTATCCTTTAACTAAGAGATAAGACATCCAAGAATTCTCAGTTTTATATGGCATTTCATCCTACTTCCATTAGACTTAATACCTTATCTATTATATACATATGACTCTAAAATCCAAAGTCTTAGTTACTACAAGAGATTATATTCTCATCTGGAGCAACCATGATTTTCAATTTTCTTATTACCACTTATTTTTGACACCTGTGGATATAGTTTACTTTTCTATAAACTCCAGAAGTTCAAGGTATTTTGTGGCAGGAGAATTTTTGCACTTTTTAATTTCTCATAGGATTAGTAATTGAATCCACCTACTATTTGTTTTTTTTACATGTTGCTGATCACTAATGTGTGGTCTTAGTTTGTGTCTGACTATATATTATCAATGGCACTTAGTATATGTTTTATAATCAATACTTTTAATTAGTAGGTTTTTATAAAATGCAAATAAATTTAGAAAAATTAAATTTAAAATAACTAATAATATCTAATCTTTATATTCAGAGTCTCATTTAATTTCCACAGAAGTATTTGCTAAGCAATAGTAGTCTAATTTGCAACCAGAAAAGTTGCGTTAATGGGGTTAAATATGTTTTTCGAGGTCATATATCTACAATATATCAAACAGTATATTTGAGTTTCAAACAAAAGGCCTTTTGATTCCACAGCCTATTCTACCATATAAATTATTAAAATGTTCTAAAAAGTGTATAATGGAATAAATGAATGCTTAAGACATAAATTAGGTTGTCCCCTGGTGGCCTAGCAGTCTAGTACACCTGGAAGCTGTCCCATACACATCCCAAGGTCCTAAGCTCAGACTCGGGATCAGGAGCAAAAACCAACGCGAACAGCTAAGTGAAAATAAATAAAGCTCTTCTTCTTTCTCTGTCTTCCTGCCTGCATGCCTACTCACCTTCATTCTTGCCTGTACCTTTCCATAGAAAAATAATCAATTAATGCAATTGTTACTATATACATGATGTTATTTGCAAACTCTGTACTCAAAAATAATACCCATAAAATGTTCTTTCAAGAATTTTAAAAAGTCTTAAAAACACTGAGCAAAATATCAACAGATCAAACTATTCCCAGAAAATATCACAGACCCAGAGAAAATATGTGTATTCTATAAAGAGCACATGCAAAGGCCTGAGGTACTAGTCTGGCTAGAATAGAGCAAGGCAAAGCTTCTACCTAATAATCACACTAGACAAATGGTCTCAAATACGGGGGAAATTGTGGATATAAAAAAATAAACTAAAATGTCATTCATGAACTGTGAAAAATAGATGTTTTTAAACCCCAAAAATGTTATTATGATATCTAATGCTAATTTTAAAAATATTTTTTTAAATATTTAACAAGAGTAATACTGAAGAAAACTATGTTATACCCATTAAACAAACTATTATGTTGGTATAAGAGAGATATATGAAAAATAAAAGATCACTGGAAAAATTTTATTGAGCTAACAAAGAGCAGCATAAAATTCCAAACGTTGTTTACAATCTGCACTACAATGTTTGTGTTAAAATATTAAAGAAAAGTACACCAAATATCAATAATAATTTTGGAATTTATTAAGGAGATTATGACTGATATTTTTAACTAAATTTCTCTATTATTGAATGAGACTTTCAGTTTTACTAAAGGAATATTTTGTAAGTATCAATATAGATAAAGCCTGTCTTTAATGATTCTGATTTCTACTAAATTCAAAATGAATCATATAAATTAAAGTCCTCTTTTCCAACCTTAATATCAACTATCTGCCAAGATGAATTCCCTGATACAGAGAACAAATGCTTCCCAATATTTATTTTTTCTTTTTTAAGTAAAGGTTCAAGCAGGAATGACAGCATGTAGGCAGGCAGGAAGAGAAGGATGAAGCACTTTATTTTTCATTTAGTTGTTCACACAGGTTGTTTCCCCAAGCCCCAGGCTGGAATCCAGGGGTATATGACCTGCATCCTCTGGAGGAGATTTGCCTAACCACTGGTCCCACCAGGGTGTGCCCCTAGTATTTCTTAGATCTAATTCTGGTCCCCTCTTTCCTTTTGCTTGAGTTGACCTCCATCCTAAGAGTCTCACATGTTCTCATCTTTCCTGTCAAAAGCCTATTTGTTTAAGGGTCAGCTCAAAAGTCACCATCAGTATAAAGCCTTTCCTGATTTCCTTGCCTGGTTATGATCACCTTGGTTTTATTTCATTTTAGTCTTGGCATAACCCTTAGTGCTGTCTTGTAACAAATGGCATTTTCTTTTCTTTTTTTTAAGGAAAGGTACAAGCAGTAATGAAGGCAAGGACAGGCAGGTAGGCAGGAAAAGAGAGGAGGAGGAAGAACCCTATTTATTCTATGCAGTAGTTCATCTTTGTTTTCACCCCAACTCCAAGTCCTTGGGATATGTGGCCTGCATTTGGCTGAAGTCAGTTGATCCACAGCTCCACCAGGTTGCACCAAAAATGGCATTTTCGATGTTGCTGAGTTTTTGTTTGGTTAGTTGGAGCTTAATTTTGCAACTTCAGTACAAATTTCTGCCTTTGTCATCATCTTTCCCATTTGGAAACTTGCTTACATTAGGGGTGTTTTGTGTAATTTTTATCACCATTCATAATTTATTACTTTAGCTGATCTTTGTTGCTTGTAAACGGTTCTACCCGCTCTTGCAACAGTTCCATCCCAAAGGTCATCAGAGATCTACAGATGTAATTATCCTTATCCACACCAGATTCCCATCCCCATGTCCCTGAAATGTATCTGTCATGGACTATTGATCAAATTATCCTATGAGGGCCTGATCACTTCCTGCATCCCTCTCCAAACTTGAATTCTGAAATTTTCCCATTCACTAATTATAGCGACATTTGCTCACAAGATAAATGTTTGTTAAATGGAAAAATGAGGACCAGAGCATGAAGAAAACATAGTTAAGTTCTGATTAACTTAAACAATTGCTTGACCCAACTCTCAAAATCCCAAGGTCACAGGAGTCCAAAAATTGCCCTTGCCATAAAAGAATGCTGTGAGCTTCAGAGTCATTTGTTCAGAATCATTTTTATGTTCAAAAATGATAATTCCATTTCAATTCATAGTCACATATATTATATGGTTTTGAAACTTCACCTGCTTAAATGACCCACAAAACCAATACACATTTATGTATAAAAGCTAAGTGCCTGCATTCTCCAGTAACTCTGGGAGGTTTTAGCACATCCTGGAAAGCAAGTAGTCATTGGCAGCACTTAGACATCTGAGGAAAGTACTGAGAAGTGCACCTTACTATACAGTGGACAAACCTACCAATGTGTCTTGTCTAATTTAACTCTTTCACCTCTGCTTTCCCTCCCTACGCTCCCTTCTTATCCCTTTTCCTCTCAATAAGATTAAGCATAGGAGCTGTGTGCTTAGAACATGGTACCTTAAATGAAGGAGATATTCAGTGTGTGTCCAACTGCATTTTAAATAAATTAAACAGTATAGAACACTATCAAATTCCAGTTCTTGGCAATTTAAAGCTCTTGAAAGTAGTAAAATACTAAGATGATCATTAAAATGTCTACACTGAGATCATTAAAAGAATAATTTAAATGTATTATTGTGTTTTTCTGAGCTCTCATACTTACCTTTATCAAAAAAAAAAAAAAAAAAACAATTCTAAATAAATGCTTTGGTCAAAGATCTTTATCAAATTTTTTTGGCAAGTGCATGACTTGAAAAGGGTATCACAAAAAATAAGAAGCCTAGGCAAATTACCATCTAGAAGTTGACCAGAATAAAAGCCCTCATTTCTCCCACACTGTACAAGGGCAAAGGCTACGTTTAAGAGTCAAAGAGAATCCAACTCTCCAGCACAATCAGTCCATCAACATAATCTATATTCAGAACTTTTTAAACTGGCAATTTTTAGTTTCTCAGGAATCTAAGCACTACAATGCAATTTGTGCAATGAAATAAAACATATTTTTAATATTTGGCCAAGACAAATCCTCAAGAGCCAAGATTCAGAGCAAATATTTCCACATTAATTGAAAATTTTATTGTCAAATATATTTCATGGTTTATTCATGCAGAGAAGTGCTTCTTGTCTTCTCCCATTCATTCCAATGATTTCACAGAGGAGCCAGAGGCTATTTTCAAAATTGGGGTGACATTTAAAATCAGGGCGATGTTGTTTTTCCCACATGCAAAAGTAAAGATTTCTTCCTGTATGCTGAATACCTTCGCCACTGGGTGATTCCCCTGATAATATCTTTCCTGCCTAGCTTACTGGATAGTAATGAAGATCCAAAAAGATATAACACATGTGAATCTGCTACATAAACTGTAAAGTTTTATAAATATTGTAGATTATTATCATTATTATTATTATTCATCAAAAGTAGGATGGAAGCATCAGGGACTCAGGGGATATAGAACCCAATTGAGGAAATTAATTTTGAAATGTACACAGAGGGAGAAAGAGAGAAACAGATAGCCCTCTAATTAAGGTGTTGTTCTGGGGTAAGATTGCTTGCGCTCTGTTCTGGCTCTGCTCTTTGATCTTGTATAAATGACTTAACCAGTCTAAGACCCAATATTCTTAATTTGTGAAGTAGGGATAGTAATAGTATTTTATCAGGATTCTGTATTAATAACTTAGATAATATATGTAAAACACCTGCTATATAGTAAGTACTTATTTGTGAACTATTATTATTATTATTATTATAAACACCATAAAAAGTAATGTTCCATTTTTTTCCCTGATTCATTTATTAAACAAATGATAATTACCAGGCTCTATTATAGGCACTGAGTATACAGAAATGAAGACAGACCTGGTCTTTGCTCATAGGTGATAGACAAATAATTAAAGTCAGTTCAGGGACTGACAAGGACTGCAAAGAAGCTAGCACAAATTAATCACATCGAGCTACAGGAATGTAGTGCTGGAAGCAAGTGTTTTACATGGAGGTGTCCCAGAAAAGGCCAACCAAGAGGATCAGGTTTGAACTAACTCCTCATCATTCAGGTGTTAAGTCACGTGTCAATTGTGCAAAAAATCTGAGAAAGAAAACTTTAGATTGAGGAAATATCATATGCAAGATTTCTGAGAACAAGTCTGGGACACTAACTTGTGTTTTAAAGTCAGAAGAGCCTTTAGTCTGTCCTGAGCCTAATGAATGAGAGGAGGATCCTAAGGAGGACATGTAGAAACAGAAAGAGGCCACATCTCATGAATGTGGTAGGCTGTATTAAAAAGCTCAGTTGTGTTACATTTGCATATGTTAGAATTCCGTAGCCCTTTGCATGTGTTTTTGGATAATACAATTAATATATACACAAAGTATTCTTCAAAGAATTATACTAAAAGGACATTTTAGGACACTTGAAAACATTGAGAAATGCCTTATCTGAAGGAAAAACCAGAAACTGTCCTGCATTCCATTTTTAAAATAGTGGTCTCTAATTTGGTGATGACTATTTTTCTTGAGATTATAATTGATAACATTGTATTAGTTTAGGTGTATGATATTGTGATTTATATAAGTATATATGCAAAATGAAGACAGCAATAAGTTTACTTAACACGTGTCACCACATGTAATTACAAAAAAAAATTTCTTGCGATGAGAATTTTTGAGATTTGCTTTCTTAGCAATCTTCAAAAATATAATACAATATATACAGTCAGCTACAGTCACTCGATTGTATTTAATCCCCTTATAAATGGAAGTTTGTACCTGATGACTCCCTTCACCCATTTCATCCACCCATACCCCCAGCCTCTGGCAATCACCAATCTATTCTCTGTATTAGAATATTTTAGATCCTACATATAAATGGAATAATACAGTATTTTTCTTTGACCTATTTCACTCAGAATAATATCCATAAGTCTATCTGTATTTTCACAAATGTCAATATTTCCTTTTAATGGATGAATAATATTCCATTGTGCACACATACACAACATTTTCTGTTGATGTATAATTAGGTTGTTTCCATGTCTTCAGTATTCTAAATAATACTACAGTAAACATAGAGCACAGATAATTTTTTTTTAAATCGTAATTGTTTTTTCTTTTAGATAAATACCCAGAAGTGGAATTGCTGGGAATAAGGTAGTTCTATTTTTAATTTTTTAAAAACTCCATGCTGTTTTCCATAGCAGTTGTGACAATGACCCTCTTTCGTTCATCACATTTAAAAAAATCTGGCTATTCTGACATACTTCATTAGGCAAAGGTAAGTTTTGGCTATTAACCTGGATTTAAGACTGTCACATTTGGGATCATTGTACAAATGATGTTTTACCTGTGATAATGCAAATGTTCTGTGTTTGCACAGTTCAGAATGGTAGGTACTAGTCAAATGTAGTTATTGAATCCTTAATATGTGACTATTGTAATTGAGAACTATATCATTCATTTTACTTAAATTTAATTAATTCTAATTTAGAGTTCTATGTGACGATAGCCACTATACTACATAGTGCCATTTGTAATTTTATCTGCCTTTTCCATTTACCTTTTTTTTTTAATGAAAAGTGCAGGACAGAATGAAGGCATATAGGCAGGCAAGAAGAAAGAAGAGGAAGAAGCAATTAATTTCATTTTTATTTAGTTGCTCACACTGGTTGTCTTCCCCCAGACACAGGACTTAACCCAGGGGTATGTGGTCTGGCCCCTTCAGACATGATTAACCTAACCGCTACTGCACCAAAATACACTGCATTTACCTTCTTGGTGTGACTCATCATCCTCCCACATCTCATCCCCACTGACATTTCCTTCCTCTCATTCCCAGCACGTGTTTTGGTTCATTGGTTCAGTTATTTTAAACTTTAGTGATGAATAGGATTTCTGTGTGAGCTGGTTACACTCCCTCTTCTCCTCGGTCTGGAACCTACTCCAGTCTCTGGCTGTTTCTCACATCTCTGGTGGGATTATGAGAAAGATGTCATGTGACCCTATATGCAGAAAACAAGTCAATCTCTGCTCTTTGATGAGTAACCATAAACTAATGAGTAAGAAGCATTTTCCCTTGATTACCAAGAGTGAGTGCATACATCTTTAGTGACTTGTCCTTGCAATATTTCAGCCAGTTGTAGGAAACACATCCATTTCAGATCAAAACAGAATGTAAAATATTCCAGAATTAGTCTAAATTTAGTTATTCCAAAATTCAAGGAACTCATATTGTTTTCAATTTGTTAAAGCTTCCTTAGCTGTCATATTCTCAATATTGATAATAGTGGAACTACTGAATAATCATTTTTGAAAGAAATCAACCAGCTGCTTCAATTCGACCGCAAATAAAACATTTCTCTTTTAAATATTATACTTCATTTGATCTGCCATGGAAAATGAGGAGGAAAATGCAGCATTTTTGCTTTTCTATTCAGGTTTACTTCTACACAAAGGGCGATTCAGTCACAAAGATGATTACAAGAAACTTCAGGTATGTCCTGGTGGAGCGGTGATCAGCCTCTTCTGAGGGGCGAAGTCCACATACATACCCATGGATCCGGGTTCATGTCCTGGGTCCCGGAGAAACAACCAATATGAATAATAAAAATAAAAATAAAATAAAGTGCTGCTTTCTCCTCTCTCTTCCTGCCTGCCTAGCTACTTGCTTTCTTCCCTGCCTGTACTTTTCTTTAAACAAAGAAAAAGAAACTTCACAGAAGATTATCAGAGCAATATTTATGACCATTCAAATCATGTTTTATTTTTACTGGTAAACACAACTTCCAGACTGTAACGCTTTTACAAATATTACTTAGTTTCCTTATACTTAAAAGAATAACTCGAAAACAGATTTTGATGAGTCAGCATCATTAAGGTTAAATATTTATAAAAAGGAAATCTAGAAGAGATGAGTTTGAGATGATTTGGAAATCAGATTCTTTTTAAAAATTTTTCAAAATTAGTGTTTTAAAGGATCTAAGAGCTTCTTTAAGTACTCAGATAATACATCCCATTGCTCCTCTGTATCATGTTAGTCAATTTCAAGGCACCCTGCCATGGCAAGACTATTTTTGATATAGACAGAATCCCTAATAACTAAGTCTAATCTTACAGGATTTCTATTACAAATGTGGTACTTGATTCATAAACACTAAAGCCATTCTCATCCAGCTAATTGCAATGAATCATCTTATGTTATCTATAGTGTCAACAGTTAAGGGTTTGTTTCTGGGTTTTGTTTTGTTTTGTTTTTTAATTCTTACCCTAACAGAGTTAGTAGTGGATAGTAGTTATCTGAACTGAGAGGATTGTGGGTTTCTTTGCAGGATTTCCTATTCTCTAGAGTGATATTTTTCGAATTCAGATATCTAGGATGCAAGCTGTACGTGTTTTTGGATCCCCAGAGAGTCATGGATACCAACGCAAAATTGTTTGTACTGTCTAAAAGTAAATATAATCACAAACATTGAAAGTGCATGGCATTGTCCAGTCATAAAGCGTTCATCTAGAAGATCCAGAATCCCTTAGCATTATTGTTTTTTTCTTATATATGAAGTGTTTCATATTGTAAATGCAACAAGAATTTTTCTTAAAGTACTGGACCTTGGAAAAGACAGTCAAACACTCCAGTTCAAGAAGCATTACTCCAGAAACTACAGTTTTTAGCCAATGACAATTGGGTGAAACTTTACCTTATTCCAGGTGTATCTCTAGAATGAAAACTCACCACATCAGTGATCTCCTAAGCTATTATAAAGATTATTAAATAAATAGCCAATAACACTTTTCTAGATTATCTAACAATTTAAGGATAAAACTCATTTCTACTAGAGTTCAGAATAAATTCATTGAAAGTCTGTTCATCATTCATCACCTTGCCACATTACAATAATCATCACCTAGCTCTTAACACTAAAAGTGAAAGTGTTTGTTGTGTTTTTAACATGAATGTGTCCATGGTGTATCCTTCTGTTGGTCAGTAAATAGAAAATAATGCTAGTTGTTTAGAAGACATTTAATCAACAACAAATCGTGTTGGAAATTCTGGGTTTATGTGGTCAAATCTCATTCACAATTTTTATCACAGAGATTAATACATTAATGTTGGGATCAACTGAAAAATGTTGACAGATTGAATAGGTCAGGATATTTATGGAAACTATATTTTAGCATATTTTTCAAGGCAGAACAATGAATTCATCCAACAAATATGTGGTGAGCATCTGTTATAGGCACGGACCATACAAATAGAGACTTGAAGGAAATGAGAATTAACATATCCATAAGAAAGTTACTACTTACTAAATAATTATGGATGGATAGAATTTTAGGTTAAGATGTGGGGAAAAAATTCCTTCAGAACATCCTCCATATGGCTATTAGTAAATTTGTGACCTTTGGTACAAATAGTAATATAATTATAAAGTTAACACTTGATTAGGAGATCTTTTCAGAGAAAATTATAATTATATCAAACACAATCTCCAGAAAGTCGTCCTTCAACTGACACAATTTCATTTTTGCTCAGTCTTACAGTATTAACTTAATTAAGTTTAAAAGCAGCTAGCACTAAACTTCACTTTGGATAATTATTGCCATATTTATGCTATCGAATATTGCTCCACAATGACACAGATACTGTAAAACTAATAATAAATAAGCTCTAGTCCTGTAGAAGTTTCTTTTTATATAAGTATCTATCAATAAGGCTTGTGTGTTTGTACAGTACAGTGAAAATTCATGTCCTGAAGGCACCAGGCAATCTCAAGTGACTTCTAAAAAGATGTAGTCTAAAGCATAATGCAATAAAAAAAAGTCAATCAACAGATACGTATTTATCTTTTACTTAGGTAGCTACTATACAGAAAGGTACTAAGATGTTTTTTCTCTCAAGAAATTTACAAGTATAGACTTGGAATCACCCAACTAATCTTTAATAAAGACAATGTGTAACGATGAAATGGGGAAGTTTCGCCCCCCTTCCACTGTCCTTTCCTTTTCAACCTCCCTGTTCTTAAATGAAAAGAGGTTACCCTCTGACCAAAACATGGGACCTTTATTGGACTTTGTTTTCCCATCTGGAGATGCAAGCATTCATGTTCTGTTACAGCTTTCACTCATTACCTCTTGTGGCAAGCCGATTTCTCAGATTCTGTTATTCTAGATTCAGAGGAAAGCTTTCAAGCCTGAACTACATTCTCCTGCACTGTTATTACCACAGAGGACTGTATTTGAAGAGATAGGCTGAGTACCAGCTATTAATGCATCGATATTTTATTAAGACTTGCTATATATAAACTTCTTTGTATGCAACAATGAAGGAAAGAGGAAAGAGTAATAAATTCACCCAATCCACCTTCAAAATAAAACCAAGTTTGTGTTTATTTGTGCTATTATAAAATAGTTAAAACATAAATTGAGGCATCTTAAAAGTTTAAGAGCTTAACTGAGCAAAAATCTATTTGAATTAAGCAGCCACACACTGGAAGGGATCAGAAGGACTCCACTAATAGGAGCTGAGGAAAAACATTTATAGAGAAAAAGTGGAGGCAAAGTAAGGAAATTACTGTTTGACTAGAACTTAATTCCTTGGTGACTATTTATGATTGATTGTCCTTAGGTTTTAATTTCAAATCTTGAAGGATTTACAAGCTTAGATGTTGGTTTGCTTATGTAAGCAACCATGGCATTAGACCACATCAGTTTAATAACCCCTTGTTTAATTCATCTACCACTGCTGTATAGATTCAACTTTCCCCAAAGTTTGTTAATAAGCAATTGACATAACATTTTCCAAGTTTAAGATGAGTAACATGTTTATTTGATAAACCTATATATTGCAATATGATTACCACAGCCTCCTATGCAAACACTTCCATTATGTCACATAATCATGATTTCCTTTTTGTGGTGAGAAATTTTAAGATCTATACTTTTGGCAACTTTCAAGTATATAATATAGTATTAATAAAAATATTCACAATTCTGTATATTAGATCACCTATTATCTTCTAACTGAAATTTTGTACCATTTGACTAATATTTCCCTTACATGCATTTAATTTTAGTTTTATTTGGAAAATGCATATGATTTTTTCCCTTATTTTGTAAATAATATTTATATATTCCTTTCCTCAATCTACATATCTTAAGAGAAAAGTGCAAAAGTGAAGAGAGAACTGCAGGACACAACAAATGAATTCAAATATTACTAAGGTTTTCAACTCACTCTGCCTCTTTCATTCTCTCTCATTATAAACACTTAGAGAAAATTTTATGTATCTCAGTACTTTAGTCTGTGACTGACACTTAACAGTGCTTAAGAATGCTTTTTCAATGAATGAATGACTTTCTAGCCAGCGTTTGAAGGAAATTAGTTAAGCTGTTACCTCATACAGTGTTTAGATAATCTCACAATCTTTCAGAACTTAGTGATGAACTAAGAAATTACTGAAGTGTCTGCTCTGTGAATACATCTGTGCTATCTCTTCTCATCAGTATGTAGAAGTTGACTTTATTGGATTATAAGATGTTTCTAATTTAGAGAAGCCCTTTTGTTGCAACAATGACCTAATGCATATCTTCTAGCCCTACCTATCTCTTTCTCTCTGCATATGTATGTGTGATACACTTATCAAAATCAAGACTTTTAGAATTAATATTGTATCATATCAGTTCATGTTCAAATTTTACCAATTGCTCTAATGACTTTATTGACCACATATTATGTTATATTATATTATATTATATTATATTCACTTGTCATGTCTCTTCAGTCTCCTTTAATTTAAAATAGTTTTTCAGTTTTTCTTTGCATTTTTTGCTCTGGATATTTTTGAAGTGGAATATATATGAAGTTATTTTGTACCAGGTCCCTAAATTTAGAAGACACATATAATCAAAATTACACTAATTGAACTTTATTCCATATTCAGGATCAGCCTCTAATTCTACCTGATATGCATACCAAAAGTCCACATTAGTTCTTAGATACAAGATGAAAAGTGGTTCTGCTTTACCCACTTCTAAAATGTGAGTCTGTAATACAACTATCTGACAAACTTATTTCAGAGAAAATTCAGAGCATTGCAAATGGGCCCAAAATGAAGGACCACATGCGAGAGCACCAAGTCAAATATTTTGGGACAGGCCATAACCAGATGCAAGTATGTGGCTATTTATGATATTGTTGATGACTGAGGAAGAGAAAATTGTGCTCCTACCTCTTTTTCTTTATAATTTTTATAAATTTTACTTTATTCATTTTATTTATAAGTTCTTATTTTGATATAATTTTAAACTTAGAGAAAAGTTGGTGATATATATATTACCTTTTATCATCTCAACTCAGCAATCATTTAAATTTCACTCTAGTTCTCATTCTCTGTCTCTCTCCTTCCCTCCCTTCCTCTCCCTCTC
Organism: Solenodon paradoxus; assembly: GCA_004363575.1. NCBI lineage: Eukaryota > Metazoa > Chordata > Mammalia > Eulipotyphla > Solenodontidae > Solenodon > Solenodon paradoxus. Next base: position 810,942 of record RJWH01000056.1, read on the forward strand.
TCTTGCATATGTCTGTGTGTCTGTGTATGTATATTTGCACATTTTTTCAGAAACTTTTAAGAGTAACTTGCACACATCATGATGCTTTAAACTTAAGTCTTTATGTGTATATTCTCTACAAACAAAAACAATTTCTTCTGTAACTACAGCAGTTATCAAAATCAAGATTTTTAAGTTGATATATCTAATGAATTGTCTATGTTCAAATTGTATTTGTTGCTCCAATAACATGACTTACAGTTCATTTTTTCTTGTCATTGCATTTCAGTTGTCATGTTTCTTTAGTCTCCTTTAATCTGAAATCATTCCTCATCCTTGTTTTGTGATTCTTTACCTTGAAGTTTCTGACATATACAAGCAGTTATTTTATAAGATGTCCCTTAAATACAGTTTGTTATTTTTTATGTCTAAGTTGAGGATGCCATAGGACCCCAACTGTCTGAAAAGATCTGTCTGGACAACCTATCCATGTATCCGGGTGTCCAAAACTGAAATAATTGATTTGAATCAAGATATCCTTTCCTTAACATTCCTCCTAAAAGTCTTTTATATGATTTGATTCAATGCTTTTAAAACTCATTATAACAATCTGATTATATTGTTTACAAAACAAGCTACTTAGCTGTAACAGAGGTCTGAACTTGATTTACAATGTGCTTTATTTCTCTTTCATGTAATAGGCCAGGAAAAGGTGTTTAGAACCACTTAGTTCTCTTCCATGTTCAGTACATGACTTCTATCTCTGGTCCAAAATAGCTGTCAAGATCTTGCTGTTGCCCAAGTGGGAAGGTTCAAAGATGTGCACTCACATCTCTTTTTACAGACATGAACTGGGGATGTAGCAGCATCACTTCTACTTATCCCTCATTGCCCAGACATCAGTCACCTCTAACACATAAACCTACATAGAGGCTGGGACATGAAAATCCCACTTCATAGAAATCTGCCTAGTCAGTAGATACCTAAATGAGAAAATGTAGAGAGACTTTCTGAGAGATAAAACCTCTTGAAAATCCATTAGATATCTGGGGAAAGTTCAGTTGACCGTAGATGACCACCTTACTTATTATCAAGCATTGTTTCTTGTACCTAGTACTCCAGTGATATGGAATCACTTATGGTTTTCTTACCTGCCTGTTGCTTTCATGCTTTTTCAACATAGATCTTACTTGTACCTCTGCCTGAAATGTCCTTCTTGCTGCCACTACTATTCGACTGGCAAATATCAACTCATCTCTTAGCAAGTATTCCATACTTATCTCCTTTGGGGAAGCTGTCTTGACTCCTAGATACATTGAGTACTCCCTGACAGACTGCACATACAGTTCTGAGTGTTCCAGTGTGTTTGTACATCTGCCTCATACTACTGGACTCCAAACTTCTTGAGGCAGAGACTGTAAACCCGTTTTGAACCTTTGTGATCTGTGGTTCTGAAGTGTAGGCTCATGTTTTATACTTTTCCAATATGTTTGAATATGACACAAGGAGAAAACTACAAGACCATAAGATCAATGGAAGACCTTCAAGGATATTCAGATGATAAACTTGAACTGAGGGAAAGAAGTCAATTAAGGCAAACAAATGATAGGTGTAGAAGCGAGAATTGAGTCAAGAAAAGAGGAGGCAATAAGAACAAAAACACAGGATTTCTAAAAGTTGGCTATTTAGGCTTAGCCATGAGAACAAAGGAGAGAGTAGAGGGAGTTACAAAGAATGCTGGAGAAAAGAGAAGTCAAATTGACATTACTTCATATACTTACAAAAGTCAAGTTGTACGCCAAATGCTTTTAAAATGTATGTATTTACATTCAAACTTAGGTTTTAAGTTTGACTCCTTACCAAAATGCACACAAATAAAGTCTGTCCTTAATTTGAGACACAAATTTTTACCATATTGTTTTTATTGGGAACTTGACCTCCGTATAGAGTTCTGTATCATTTTAGGAAATAAATTGAAAAAGGATGCCAAGTGAAAGAATTAATAAATGTTTTTGTTTCTGCTAAATAGTGATAAGGGCCAGATATATTCCCCAGATGACCTTTTATATAATATTTTTTTAGAAAACAGAGCTCTTCAATAATAATATCAACACCATAGTATAGTTTGGCAAACAGACACACACTAGGCAGACAGGAAATTTTTCTATGGTTTCCTCCTTACACTTGAACTTCTCTCAAGACCTTATCCCTGAATACATACTTTCCTGAACCTTTACTACCTGAAACCAGAACTTCCTGGGCAACCCTGCTCAGGCCTATTTTGTCTGGGTTGCTCATACTGGCCTCAATAAGAAAAATTTACAGCTATTAATGGGATAAAGGTATGTTAATACGCTTTTGAAAAAAATCAGCCAATTCCTAATCATTGGGGTGGTAACAATTAAATGATATGATCTGTGATTCTGGTCTAAGAAAGAGATGAGAAGGCTCTCTCATGGGACTTTCTTTCCAAATAACTCATGTGATTCTTCAAACTTCTGAAAGATGAGAGTTTCTGCTTTTCCTCCAAACCTAACAGTTTGGTACTAAGTGTGATATTTTAAGAGTACAACTATAACAACAAATAAAAATAACAAAGTCATAATAGTTGACATTTATTCAGTGTCTACTATTACCAGGCATGTGCTCCTCACCTTACATTTTTTTTCCCTTTCATTCTCACAGTAATCCTAACCACTACTACAGTCTCTATTGTCTAAATGACCTATATTTGATAATAAATGCAAAGGGAATCAGTAACTAGATTAGTAGTGGAAATCCAAACACTAAGCTCTCACACTGATGCGAACATTTCTAGGAAGAATATAGTGCAATTTCCCTTCAAGTCCCATAGGACTGCTACCATGGCCTTGACTTGTATATGAAGTCCATCAGCCAGTTTCTATATCCCAAACCTGCAGGCATCCAGTGGCCAATTCTTTTTGTTATATGAATTTCAACTGTCACTAAAATTTATACAAATTATTTCATTATGAGACTCATAAATCTATTGCTATTCTATTCACAATAGTCAAGATGTGGAAATAAATTAAAGGTTCATTAATAGATGAATGGATAAAAAATGTAGAACATACATACAACAGAATACTGTTCAGTCTTTAAAAAATAGGAATTCTGTTACATGTATCAGGATGAATGAATTTTGAAGACATTGTGCTAAGTGAAGTAAGCACAAAAGAATAAATCCTGAATGACTTCATTTATAAGAAGTATCAAAAATAGGAAAATTCATAGAAGCAGAGAATAGAATGGGGGGGTCACCCAGAACTGCAGGGCAGGGAAGTGGGGAATTGCTAATCAATGAGCATAACATTTCATGCATGCAAGGTAAGTCCTAAAGCTCTACCATGCAACATTGTCCTTACAGATTACACTGTACGTAGAGTACACTAAAAATATGTTTAAAAGGTAGATCTCGTGTTCTGTATTCTTATCACAGTAATAAAAACTAAATGTTGGAAAAATACCTTTTTTATTAAAAGCAGAATGTCCTGTAAAGTATGTATTATAAAAACACAGCATATGAATAAACTATTCCACTGAAAATTTTAAAAACAAACTATATTATATTAAAACACATGTTCTCACACAGATTCAAAGGAAATGATATCAGGATGCCAAAGACATATAGAGTAGTTCTTCAGTATCTTTGTGCAGCTGGTTCCTGGCAACCCCCAGGGATACCAAAATCCAGGGATGCTCAAGTCCCTTGTATAAAATAGCATAGTGTCTACAAATAATCAATATACATCCTCCAATTTACTTTACATATTTTCCAGATCACTTTTAATAGTAAATACAGTGTAAAGACTATGTAAATAATTGTTATATTGAAATTTTTAGGGAATAAGTGCAAGAAAAATGTCTATACTTGTTCAGTATAGAAGCAATTATTATCAAACTACATACAGTGTTTATTACTCATCTGTGGTTGGTGGATACAGAACCCAAGGATGAGAAGGTCTGACTTTATGTTTCTCCATGTTTATGACTGCATTTTTCTGAATATCCACAATATGGAAATGATCTAAATGTCCATCAACTAATTAATGAATAAAGAAGATATAATTCACACATACACAGGAATATTATTTAGCCATGAGAAAGAAGGAAATCTTGTCATTTTTGACAATATATGAAACTGAAAGCATTATACTAAATAAGCCAGATAAGTGCAATTACTATTTGATATCATTTATATGTGGAATCTAAAAAGTCAAACTCTTGAAACTAGAGAGTAGAATGGTACTTACCAGGGGTTAGGCAATGCGGGGGGAATTGTGGAGATATTGTTTAATCATACAAACTTAGAAGCAGTAGAGAAATAAACCCAAGATATCTAATTCACAATATAGTTATTATAGACAACTGTATTGTATTATAGACTTAGAGGTTGCTATTTTTTCTTGTCACAAAAAATGTGACTCCATCGAGTCAATTACATCTCAATAAAAATACCAGATTTGAAAAACACTCTGTGCCTTTCAGTGTACGCATGTATACACAGACACAGAGCAAAGTGATGATGTACCTTTAACAACAAAACACATTTACTAAACTTGATATATATCACGTATTCTCAAGTGTTCTTGCATCATGAAAAAAGGATATAATTTGTACGATGAGGTAAATGTATGGTAAACATTGTTTTCAGCTTAAGTACATGTCCTTTGAACTGACAGGCTATTCAATCTCTAGCTAGTTTTTGACGTTTGGTATTTGATAGCAGATCTTGCTTTAATAGTTATTAAAGCTCTTTATCTACAACAGGAGCTCTTAATACTCTTTTGATAGTAGCTTTTTTTGTGTGAATTATAAAACAATTCTCTATCTTTCCCCATTCCCATCTAGAGAATATTACACTAGAAGCCCCTAAAAGCATCTTTTTTCTCTTATCTGTGCTACTTCTTACTCTAACCTCACCATAAGAATTACAGAAATAAAAAAAGTCTAATAACCAAAATGACTGCTTTCCCAAAACTCAAAAATAAATGTAATGTGGGTAGCCCAGGTATTTTCACAATTAACCATGTAGTCAAGGATTAAATCTGACAATTTCTCAGAAATCTCTTTGCTTGCCGATACCATGGTTTTGACTCAAGAACCATTAAGCTAAATGTCTCAGACTTTTTTAAACACATAGCCAATACCATGTTCTTTTCCATTTTATGAGCTGCTATTGACATTTATATTTTCCACATCCTCAGAGTCTTTATGCTACCTCTGCGAGAACTGTTTCAGTCAAGGAGAGTTGCTCTTACAAAAAATATGCCTAGAACATCCTCTGGTGGCAATAGTGGGAATCATCTGTTTCAACACAATTGAAAAGTTCATTTCCCAGTCCATTCCCCATGATCTGCTTTTCCAGAAAATATAAATATTGACAGAGAAGTTTGAAATTTAAAGACATTGCAATTACCCAGCCACATACATTAGTCATTCTGCTGTCAAAATTTTTAACAGGTGATACCATCATCTCACCACAAGACTTGTTTTCCACTTTTTTCCACCTCAGGTATAAATCTGAAGTGAAAGTAATGAGACTTTATGAGTCTGTTTTTAGAAAGGTAAAGTCACATATGACACTGTTTTGCAAATTTCTCCAAAAATAAACATATTATTACACTACGAAGATAAAAAACAATTATTTTACACTATAAAATATTGCAACTTATAGTAGCAATGACTAGAACAGTGGTTGAAGGGACTGGGGAGTGGAGGAAATCTGGAGATGCTGGTTAAAGTGTACCCACTTACAATTATAGAATGAATAATTTCTGGAGACCTAATAAACAGCATGGAGACTATAATGAATAATACTGTACTATATACTTGAAAATTTGCTGAGTCTGCATCTTAAACATTCCTACTACACAAAAAATTATAAAATAATTATGATAAATATATCCATTAACTTCACTGTGATCATCATTTCACATGCATGTGTTCATATATCATATCAGAATGTTCTATATTTTGAAAGACTATGCTTACTGAGATATTTAGAAAAAGTGAATGATTTTGCTCATATATGGTTTATAGAGAAATAAAACAAAGAAATGAACTAAATCAAACAAAAATATATTTTTAGTCTATGATTCAAATTAATGTTTACCAGAAGATAAGAGTGAAGAGGGTGGGAAAACTGGGTAAAAGGGACCAATTATACAATGAAGAATAGAATTGTTCTGTTGGTGACAAATTTACTGTACTATATACAGATCTTGATTTACAACAATGCACATCTTAAACCTATATAATGCTATCCTGCAATTTCCTTCAATAAAATAAAATGTATGCATACAATTTGTCAACTATACTTCAATAAAATTAAATTTAAAAAAAATCTACTTCACAAAGAAGTAAAAAATATTACAAATAAAAATAAAAATTATTCCATAATGATAAACAAATTACATTGTTTAAATTTCTTTGTCATGAAAATTAAAGTTTAATAAAGGCTGTCCAATTGTGACAGTTTGCAACTGAGAGGCTGCAAAGTGACATTTCCTCACCTGATGATTGTGGTCTTGAGCTCTTTGCTTCAAAACCACAAATCCCATAGAGACTGGACATTTTGTTTTTTTTTCCAGTCAGTATACAATGACAGTCTTTCTGGGAATGAGAGGGCTAAGGTGTTAATTATGAATCAATTAAGTTTATGTGACAATCAAAACCTATGAATTAGGTGAGACATAGCATTCATTTAAACCAGTAATCAGAGCTATTGAGAATATCATGCTTCTGATACAGGCCTCATGTTCATTATAGTTTATTACACATTACAGAATGAATTAAAACTAATGAGGCTGGCTTGTGCTGCTAATTTTATTAATGGCTTTGATTAATGTGAAGTTTAAAGGATGTAACACACAACTATCTATTGAACGTCATGGTACTGACAATACATAATAGGTCACCTAGCTCTCAGAGACATCATCATCCAGAGGAATTACTATTTTGTAAATATTTCCTTTGTAAATACTCTAGGACATGAAGAGAATATAAATATGTTGTCCTGTTTCATAGACTAGAATATTAACCTTAAAGCAACCATAGATGAGAATAGAAATACTATGATTTCAAAGATGAAAGTATCCTTTGTCTTGTTTGTAACAAAACAGAAAACCCAACAGCACTTCCTGTTATTCCTTTTACTAATTGGAGATTCTTCTTTTTCAAGTAACAAAAGTCAAACACTGGTTAGCTGAACTATAAGGTTATTTAACCAAAAAAATCTAAGTCCTCCCATTGTCTAGAGGGCAAACTGAAGAATTCATCTTGGAAAAGTCAGGAAAAAGCAGCCCAGCAGAGTTTCCATGGTGTCACCATTGCCATGGACAGGATAACAGTGGACTTGACATGGCTAGCAAAAATTAGAGGAAGGAGAACAGATATGCTTCAATTTACCTCACAAAAGGGCTGACAGCTGAAATTTACAAACTCATCCAGCCTAGCATAGTGGGAGAGGAACTTGTCTCCAAAGAAAAATTGAGTGCTGAGTAATTAGAAAAGGCAACACTGGTTACCATTCAGCTGTCTTACCATATATTTTTCTACCTATCAGTTGGTCTTTGACTGTGGACACTGTAACATCCATATAAGTCCACCTAAAATCCATTTTGTGTCCACTTCAAATATTTTGCCTTTTTTACTATAAAGTTTAACATTCTAAATTTTGCTTTTAATCCTAGAAAAGAACAAGTCTTCTGGAAATGAATAAAATTTTCAAGCAAAGGTAGCTTTGCTATTCAGGAAATCAGGCAGAAATGGATAGGACTGAGATAACATCTCTCTAAATTGACAAAGATCATCAAGTCTACCGCCACTGTTGACCGTGACCTGGTTTTAATTGCTAAGATGATACACAGCCCAAATAAGGAGTTGAACGTGGAGAGTGGTAAGGCTTACAGTCTCAACCAAGAAAGAATTTATGGAAAGGTTCCTAGCACACTAGAGAACCAGAGTCCACCAGAGCCGAGAACCATCAGAGAACATGTCAAAATGAAGTCTAGGGACTGAACATACACAGAAAGCCAAGGAGCAGGACATATCTTTCACGTCAGATACTGCGACCAGAAACAGGTTACTAAAGCCAGAGTATCCTTGTTGGTAGGGATTAAATTTGAAGGCACTTTCCAACAGGACATGTTTGTGGCCATACAGGACTTTGCAGCGCTAAGTTTACAGAAGGCAATTAATTCTTTAGTGTTAATAGTCGAAAGGTATTAAATTTACAAAGCAATAGTTTCCAAATTTTGGAGCAATAGCTCCAAAAGTCAGGCGACCACTAAAATGGTGTTATTTTCAGATGCCTAAAGACACATGAAAAATGTTCTACATCACTTATCATCAGGGAAATGAAAATCAGGACCATAAAAAGATATCAACCCACTTATGTGAGAATTACCTATATCAAAAACACTAGAAACAAGTGTTGGAGAGGGCATAGAGGAAAATGAGCTCTCTTACATTGTTGGTGGAAATATAAATTAGTGCAACCCCTATGGAGAGCATTCTGGAGATTTTGCGAAATAATAAAAATGAAATAATATTTGATCCAGCAATCCTACACCTAAATACATATCCAGAGAATACAAAAACACTCATCAGAAAAGCTATTGGCACTCCTGTGTTCACAGAGGCACAATTCACAGTAGCCAAGACATGAAAACTTCATAAATGACCATCAATATATGACTGGACAATGAACAGGGGGCGGGGGTAGGAGCAGAATAACTCAGAGGGTGCAGGAATAGATGGGGGAGGGCAAACAGCCTAAAAGGGATTAATTATATAATGAAGAATAAAAGGAAATAAACCTATTAAATAGGTAAACTTATTAAATAATGTGCAGTTATAAATTTGCAATCATATATACCTCAAGTCTAGTTCGTGTTAAAATTCAATATTCCTTCAATAAAATCAATTAAAAAAAGAAACCATGGTATATATATTCAATTGAATTCTATGCAGTTACTAAAGAAGATAAAATCGTGTCATATGCAACAAGATGAATAAAACTTGAGGTGATTATGTCAAATCAAATAAGTCAGGAAAAAAGTAGCAGATAGTGTTACTCATGTGTGCAATATAAATAAAGCAATTAATTGACAAAACACAACGAAATTCACAGAATGAAAGACTACAACTACTAGGGCTAGTAATGTGGAGGGAAAAAACCTAGTATTGAAAGAGTGCAAAACAATAGTGGTGACAATCACTAGAAATCTTTTGGTGGGTACAATGTGAAATACACATAGACTGAGGTCTGAATTTATAATCCTAAAAATCACAAAGCAATGTAAATAGAAAAGGCAATAATATTTTAAATAGTTATTGTATTACCATTTGCTAAAGAATTGTGTAACCTGAATGACGATAACAGAAAAAAACAGCACATATGTCTTCAGTCTTGTTCTACCCATCCCCAAATCCAAAATATTGCAGGGATATAGGAAAGAATAATTATAATTTTCTAGCAAGAAAGAAGTAAAAGTAGAAATCAATACCTATTCACCTGTTTTTACTAGATTCTATTAAATTAAGTAACTTTAATATATTTTTTCTGTATTTCCCTTATTATAATTACATCTAATCATAAGTATAATAATTATCAGTAAGCATATTTATAAGCATCAATATATATTTAATCTAAACAGTGGTTCCCCTATGCCTAACAAACATTACTATGTGTTCCTCAAGACTGGGGAGAAACTGTTATATATGGATAAAGTAATAGAAGTTTACACTGAAATAAACTAGGAACATTTTATTTTAAAAATAATCAGGAGAAAATTGTTATGTTAATGTATGACAAAATGAAACTCTTCTTGATGTTTTCAGTGTCATTTATAATAACTAATCATTGAGCCCAATGATAACACAAATATTTGGCAATAGTTTTACTGTATCTCAATTAAATTAATTTTTCCAGTAAGAGCCATCAAATATTATGTATCCCCAACAATATGTTCTGTAAGTTCTCCTACCATAATAAGGTTACAATCCAGAGCTATAAAAATATATACTAACTACAAGGACCAGTGTGTCACTGTCAATAACTACACAATGTTAAAATAATAAAAAGAAGACACATTATATGAATATTATAATCTCACGTGTTTTGTTTTTTTTTTGGTTCAAATATCTTTCTAATTGAGAAACTCACATATTCATTCTTATTCTCCCTTATATAATGTAAATAGAACAGCAGCTTTCATATTAGAGGATCTCGAATGCCGGTTTGCATAAAGATACCTAAAGGGATGGTAAACATGCAGATATTTTCCCAACTACTAAACATCTGATTCAGTGGTCTACATTTTAATGTGCACTTAAGGTTATGTTGATATAGGTCCTCAGTACATGCTTTGAGAAATATCACTGAGACATGGTGTTTTGTTAGGTGTCCTTCAAAGTTTTCACTCCTTTAGCAAAGCTAAAGTGAGGTGATAAGGGCTTCTGAAAGTTTAATAAGATACTTTATAAAAATATGGCCATGGTTTTCCCTGGTGACTTGGGCATTCAGTCAGCAGCTGGGGATGTAGTCCCTGTGAACTGCAAGGAGCTGGGTTTGAGAAACCCAGCTCTAGAGGGAACAACCAAAATGAACAAATAAATAGACAAAAATGCTTCGTCTTCCTCTGTCATCTTATATGCCTGCCTTCCCTCTAAATAATACCCATATGCTAGCACAACTTGGCACAATCATGCTAACTTTGCGTGCTCTTCAATTTAGGTAAGAATTTAGTGCTTTTTTCCAGGGTTAATGAAAAATTCTAAGAGGAATTTAGTTATCTCTTAACCACAAAACTTTATTTGGAAAGAAGTAGACATAGTTGACATAAGAAGATTTAAGAGAGACAGAAATAGGTATTTTCACTTCTTAGCATCACAAATTTTATGTGCTACCTCATCATTATATAAAGAAATGTTTTCAGTTTTATATGACATTGATCTGTTCTTAATGAATCCATGCTGCCTATGTCACCATTAATTTGGTTGTAAAATTCTGAATAGACTATCAAAATGAATTTCTAGCATTAACGAACTAAAAATATTTCCATTAATTAATGTACAAGCATTTATTTCAATTAAAGAATGTCACAATATTTAGTTTACATCTCATAGCTACCACCATAAATCTAATCAATGGCATAATTTATACTGAAGAGCAATTTGAATAATTTAATACACTGTATTTAATGTTGGTCATTAATGTAATTGCAAATTTATGCTATTATAAATGCAGTGTGTGCTGTTCTATATTTTATTCTGTTTATTTCCTGTCATATTGCTGACTGCTACTTACTATTAATAAACAAAACATAGGAAACCATCCCTTTTTACCAAATAACCCTGAAAAAGTTTTATAAGAACAATATGAGGAAAATCCATCATTCGTAAATAAACTCATAAAAACAACATATTTTATAAATATTTAACATGCAATTACTCAGAATTATTCAATAAATTTAATTATCTATATTCTGATTTTTAGTCAATTAGTTCTAATTAAGGTGATAATCAATTTCTAGATAAGCAAAAAGCAGACTATGATTCCAAGTGTATGAATATATCCTGCTTCAAGTACTCCATGGGAAGATAAATGTTAATGTCATCAGACATAAGTCATGATGAGCATATGTACCTTTGAGATAATAAGATGATGCTTCAACTCAGTGATCTTCTTCCCCAAATCACAAGCAGAACAAACCATGAGAATATATCAGAAAATCTCAAATTGAGGAAAATTCTGCAAAATATTTAACTGCTGACTCCTCAAACCTATCAAGATCAATAAAAAATTAAGTCTGAAAACATGTCACAGTCTACAGGAAGTTAAGGAGATTTAACAACTCAATAAAACGTAGAATCTTGAATGAAATCCTGGAATGTTGGGAAATATTAATAACATGTGAAATAGGAATGGATTTTACTATAATGGATCAATACCTGTTCATTAACTTTGACAAACATATCATAATAATGTGAACTATCCACAATGGGATGAAACATGTGAGAGTTGCACAGGAATTCTCTGTACTACATTTGCAACTCTTTTGGAAGTTAAACATTATTTTAAAACAAACATTGTTTAAAGTTTAAAAAGAGTTCTATCAAGGTAAAAAACTTTTGGGACATATTAATAGGTGAGTGTTTACTCTCCAGAAGGTAGATACAAAATAATTTTAAAAAGACAAAAAAATAGAAAAGTGCATAAAACATTAAAACAGCTTCTTGAAAATATATGCAGATATTCACTAAATACAAATTTATGTTAAATGCCGTGCTGATCAAGGAAAAACAAATTAAAATGACAACGTTTTATCCATTATTTTGGCAAGTGAAAATTCACTACGTCTAGGTCAAAATTAAAGTAATTGCATTGCCATGCACTGCTGGTTGAACTGTGAATTATTTCAGTCTCTTTGGAAAGCAATTTGACAATATATATTAAAATTACAAATGCTCATACCCTTAAACGTAGAAATTCCAATGTCATTATTTATCCTAAGTGCACCATGGCCAAAAGCTGAAGCAGTGACAACCGTCGCAACAATGCTCATAGTGGTAAAAAAAAAAAATTAAACTATGCATATATTCATAAATAGACAAAGATAAATTAGATATCATACTAGTATATGCATGCTACAAAATGTACATAATATAGTTTAAAAATGAGATAGATTTATCAGAGGTAACATAGAATAGATCTCTAAGATTTCACTGAAAGAGAAAAAGCAAGCTACAGAACAGTTAAGTTCCTCATGACACTTTAAAAATAAGGAGAAAAAATGCTAACAAAATGACATGTTTATCTGAAATCCCAAAATACATGCAAACACATAGAAAGTAATCTGGAAGATGCATACTATATTGATAGCAGTGGGTAAATTTGGGGAGTGAGAAGGTGCTCCATTTGTTAAGGATGCTTATCTGAGAGGACTCTGGTCAGTGCTGTGCTGATACAGGCTTAGCAACCAGCTCTCTGCTGATTTCTGAGGAGTAAATACATCCATGTGAACAATTTCATGGCTCACAAAATTTATCAAACTCTAACAACTATCCTTCCAAACCATTACAAGTCAGTTCCAGCACATCACCAACTCTAGTTCAACCTTTTTTATTTTAACTTATATACTTAGAAATGATTTTTTAATTTAAAAATACTCCATCTGAATTATTCAGAGACTTTCTAGTGGCATACATTTCCTGAACTTTATCAAAAGCTCTAAATGCCACAAAGTGCTCCTGATGTCATTTTGAAGTTCTGCGTCAGCAATAACAGTTCCACATTATTGGATGGTAAACACTGTCTCTCTAACAATAGTATAAGTGAATTTAAAATAATTTTAAACAAATAATCTATCTGGTTTGTCATCATGTGGTATTCATTTTCTACTCCACAAATTTGGTGACTAAGAATAACACAAATTTATTATCTTACAATTCTGTAATTCACAAGTCTGAATTGGATCTCACTGGGCTAAAATCCAGGTGTCAGCAGGACTGCATTCTTTTATGGAAGCGCTAGCAGGGGATGTACTCTCTTGCCCTTGTTAGCTACTAGAAGCCACCCATATTCCTTAGTGTGTGTTTCCTTTCTCCATTTTCAAAGCCAGCAACAGCATGTCAGATCCTTCTCATATCACGTTCACTGACCTCCTCTTCTCTCCTTCCTCCTCGTTTCATATGTAAGGACCCTGGGAATTACACTGAAAATACTACGTGGATAATCCACAATTATCTCTCTAGCTCCAGGTCAACTGATTATCAGCCTTATTTGCATCTACCATCTTAATTTCCCTTTGCCTATAACCTAGTATATTCACTGGTTCTGCAGATTAGGAGATAAATGTCTTTGGAGGTCCATCAATCCACCCACGACAGAGCCATGAAGACAACTGTTGGGCAAGAATGCAACCAATAACAAGTAAGACTTACATTCCTCCCGTTCCTGCCAAAACGTTAGTCTACAGATTTCCTCCCACTTTTCCAGTCTTGGATGCCAGGTTACAAAGAAAATTGTGTGCTAGTTGCAGGTCATTTGTAATTAATGTTATTTTTTCTGGGAGTAATGAAGCTTGTTGCAACTGTGTTATATAAGGTTTCAACCAGATGATTAAGGGTGGTATCACCAACTGCCAACATTTCTATTTAATTAGTACAGTAATAACAAAACTGTCAGAATCATCTCCAGATCCATTTGGTACTGATGTTTTTTTGACTATTCACCTGATAATACACAAAAGTCAATAGGGCAGTGATGTTTTTTCTCTAATTCCCATAAATGCTAGGTTAAGTTAGCTGGTACTTCTCATTTGTGCCACAAAATGTGAACAGTCATGTTCCCTTGCTAATTCCAAAACCAAGTTAGATAAAGAAAGGAAGGAAAGAAAGAAGGAGGGAAGGAGGTAGGGAGGGAGAGAGGAAACAAGGGAGAAAAGAAGGAAGGAAGGGTATCCAAAGGCAGTAAATGGACGACGACTGAACCTCTGCTTCTATGCTACGGTGACTTAAATTAGAATAAGTCAATGAATGTCATAAATCAATGAAATGTTGAAGCCTATGTATCCCCTATCTGATCATTATTCTTCCACACAAAAGTAAAAAGGAATATTTTATTCAGATGTAAGTACCAAAATCACTGTAATATATTAACATTGACCTACACATAATGTAAACAAGAATGCACTTAAAAGCACTAAATGGGAAATCAATATTATATTTATGAAAGAATATTTAAGAGAAACAGGATATAGCCAAAGGTTTCAAGATATATCCATCACCAATGTGATAACTAAACATTGACTTGCTTAGACAATAGGTAGAACACAGGTAATTTAATCAGGTAAGGAAGGAAAGATTAATATTCTTTTAAGGTTTATGATTAATCTTAATTATAATTACTATTGAATGATTAAAATTGCCACATAGAGAAGGAATTGGTTCTAAAAATACTATTTTACCTTTTCAGGTAATAGATACAAACATCATAATGAAATTATGTATCTTATTTATTACTATGTTAGTTTTGCTAAAGTACTCAAAGCATTTCAAGTTTGTTGGTATAACCACCATAAGGGTCAGATCATTCAGAAACCGGGTCTCTCACGATGTGGAGGCTCAGATGCCTGCTTGATATCTGAGTTCTTGAGTCAGGGCCACAGGTCTGGCTCTGTCTTAAGTGTTTTGTGAACCTCACAGAGTTGAAGAACCAAAGAGGCCAAATGATGTATAATCTTAATCTAAGACAATTAAGTAACAGCCTTATTCTTTTATTCTTCCCTTCTTTTTATATCCCTTTATGTCCTGAGATCCTTATTTCAGAAAAACAAAAAAAACAAAAAAAGTATTAAAATGAAATTAACAACAATGAAATTTCACAAAAGACAACAAAGAATTTAAATTTTTGAGAAAATGATGATTATCTCTGCTTCAAACAAAATTAGAAAGCACTGATGTGAGATATTACTACTCTATTATACAAACAAGAAAATGCAATAAAGAAAAGCTAAATGACTTTCTCCAAAATCATATCAAATACAGGGTTTCTTGTAGTCTCTGAGAGGACAAGGTAATATGCCTAAGAGATATGAACAGAAAGGAAGATAACAGATTCAAGATAATTTTAATTTCCTCATGCATATATAATCTGCTTTTATATCTAAAGCTTGAGTGATTCTGACCCCTGCAGAAAAAGAGATCATTACAATAGACCAATATTTATGCCTGTATTTCAAAAGAAGCAATTTTTAAGCAAACTGATAACAGTGTTTTTAAGTAATTTAAGTAATGTATTTATACTCCTAGAAACATTTTGAAAAATTTTTGTCGTTCAAACCTTCATTTCCCCTAAAAAAACGTTATAATCAGAGAAATAACATTTAAGAGATTTATAGGTAGATGTCATAAAGCTGAAAAATGAGAAGCAGGGGAATTCTTGTTTTTCTTTTTTAAGGAAAGGTATAGGCAGAAATGAAGGTGAACAGAGGCAGGCATGCAGGAAGAGAGAAGAGGAGGAAGTGTACTTATTTTATTTAGCTTTACATCTGGTTCTTTTGCCCAGGGACATGAACCTGGGTCCTTAGAATATATCTGGACTGTGCCCAACCTCTACTCCACCTGGGTATGCTGGAAAGAGGAATTCTTATGACTTACTTCAATTTGATTTTATCCCGTTGTTGAACTGAATATTGAATTCAAGGAAGCACAAGTACATGCAACTTTTAGATAGTGAGCTCCATGCTTAATAATTAATAAACTTATTTCAAACATTTTAAACATTTCATCTACTTATAGCATTCTGTATTATCAGACAGGTAGCTAGCTAGTGTTTAGTGTTTTGAGGGGGCCATATCACTGTGATTAAAATCTCTCAGATTTTGTAAGATGCCATCAACATAATCAGAAGAAATTATAGCATATCTATAAGGCAAAAGTATTATTACTCTCCCATTAGTTGTGCTCGAAATTATCTTACTAAGTAGTAGAAACAGAGATCAGATATGGAAGCAATTTTGTTAAAAATATGGTTTTATACTGGTAAAAATACATTTATAAATTAATTAAAATTTCAAAGTTAATGTTATTCAGAATGCTAAATCTAGAATACAGAAATTTAACTGTCTGTAGTATACATAAAAGGATTGTAAAAAGATAACTAGAAAATTAATCAGATCAGTTTTAATCAAATATGAAAAAATCAAGATGACCAGTACCTGGTCCAAAGGTAGCTATTAGATCAGGCTAGTTTACCAGATTTAAACCTCTAATTATAGTAATTGATTATGTAGATCAAAAATAAATGTCTCAACAATAAAATGGAATTTCATTATTTTGCAATTCACTAATCATCTCAGGAAAATGCCATAGAATTTTGTAATTTTAAGAGACCCTAAAGATATTCACGAGAACACTGCATGATTTGAAGTCTCATATTATTTCCATAGCTTCAGTGTCTTATAGAGTCAGAGATAATAAAGCATGAAAAAAAAAATCAGCAGAAAAAACAGAAAACAGTAATAGACCCACAGAAATTCTAGATACTGGAATTATCAAACAACAGATTGCAAAACAACTCCTATTTTTAAGGGACATAAAAATTTCAAGCTTAAAGTTATCAACAGCAAAATGAAAGCACTTAGAAAATGATATAGATAGGACTTCTAGTCAAGATGACAACCTTGTAGGAGTAAGACTCACATCCTTCCCATGAGCAACTATAAACTCACTTATTTTCCAGAAAAACCACCAAGGAAAAGCAGGCACAGATGCTGTAAAGACCCAGCAGGCAAAAAACATCTGGATTCAGAGTTTCACACAAGACTAAGAATCAGCATTCCAGCCATGGCAGAGGTTGCCACCTTGTGCATATTAGTTAAACTGCATCCAGATTGCCAATTGTGTGCCAACAAAGTGATCATTGAGGTTGGGAACTGGAGTGCTGGGAGAAGGCTCTGCATCTCCCACATAAACCCCAACCATATAGACTGAACTTCCAGGCAGCAATAGAGGACCTACATAAGAACTTCAACAAATCCAACCAGTGGTGATTCAACAAAAACTGAAGAAATTCCAGTGTCCAAGCCAAAATCCTGGCTTAGTCAGTGCAAATAAATATCCTACACAAGGCCAACAGTGCAGGGAAACCAAATACACAGAAACAGGAACAAAATGACAAATACAGCAAAGATACAGAAAAATATATGTGAAATATTGGATCCAATCCAAAACCCAGGGGAAAATCTTAATGCAACAGATGTCTACAAACTACCAGAGAATGAATTCAGGGCAACAGTGATAAATATACTCATGGAAATCAAGAAAGCAATAGAGGAAGAAAAAGAGAACAATGAAAAAGACAGAGAAGAAATGAAGCAATTCAAAACAGAAATAAAGAAAACAATAGCTGACCTAAAGAAGTCAATAGAGGGATTCAAGAACAGAAAGAATGAAACCTCCAATAGAATCAGCAAGCTAGAAGATAGGGAAGAGAAATTCACTTAATCAACTCAGCAAAAAGACCAAAGAACACAAGGAAATGAAGACAACATTTGGGACCTATGCAATAACATCAAAAGAAACAACATTCGCATTATAAGGGTCCCAGAAGAGAAAAGAGAGTAAAATGGGCAGAAACTGTGTATGAAGAAATAATAGCTGAGATCTTCCCTAACCTGAAAAATGAAACACACCTGGAAACCCAGGAGGTTCAAAGAGTCCGTAAGAGAAACCAAGCAGACTTACACCATGACACATTGTCAATAAAATGACAAAAATATAAGATAAGGAAGAAATCTTAAGAGCAACCAGAGGAAAAATGAATCACATCAAAAGAGTCCCCATAAGACTGTCAGCAGATTTCTCAGCAGAAATAATACAGACCAGGAGGGAATGGCATCATATATTCAAAAGGCTGAAAGAAAAGGACTATCACCCTAGGATATTATATCCTGCAAATTATCACTCAGAAGTGATGGAATGATAAAATGACTTTTACCCAAAGAGCATAAGTTGAAGGAATTTGTCACCACAAAACCACTCCTATAAAAATTACTAAAAGATGCTATATAACGTATAACAGAAACTCTACTTAAAAACAGTAAGATGGCAAATTTTAAAAATGGAGTGGAAAAGAACAAAAATACAAATGGTTAGAATGAGCAGAAGACTACTTTGTTTTCAAATAAAAATAGGAAATAAACATAGAAATTTAATGCTAACTTCAGGGTAACCTCAAAATACATCTTCAGGGAAAAAGCAAAGAAGAAAACAAACAGGGAAATGAATCAAAGGAAAACCACACCATTCCAAGTAAGAAGAGAAAGAGAAAAACAAGACACTGTTTGGTACAACGCACAGAAGACAAACTAAAATATGACTAAGCAGTTCAATATCAATAATCACCCTAAAAATTAGTGGACTTTGCTTACCAGTCAAATGACACAGAGTGGCAGAATGAATTAAATAGCATAACCCAACTTTCTGCTGCAATCAGGAAACTCACCTTCTTTACAAAGATTAAAACTAAAGACAATGGTTAGAAGACAAGCCTACATTCAAATGACAGCCACAAAAAATTTATCAGGAAAAACCACACTTATACCCAATAAAACAGAATTCCAACTAAAAAAGCATAACAAAAGACATATTGACACTACATAATGATTAAGGGGTCAGCCCAGCAAGAATTCCTAATGCTTATAAACATACATGCGCCAAATGAAGGAGCATCAAAATATATTAAACACGTATTATCCGAATTGTCAAGAGACATTGACGGCAGCACAATAGTAGGAGACTTCAACACCCCATTTACAACAATGGACAAATCAACCAGGCAGAAAATTAAAAGGGACACAGCCCCTTTAAATGACCATCTGGAACAAATAGGTCTAATAGACATATGCAGAACATAGAGAACATTTGATCCAGTGACTACAGAATTCCCTTTTCTCTCAAGCACACACAGAACATTCTCAAGGATAGATCATATGTTGGGACACAAAACATGTAACAACAAATCTAAAAACACTGAAATCATACCGAGTATCTTCTCTGACCACAATGGCTTAAAACTAGAAATCAATTACACACAAAAAAAGTTGGACTCCAAATTATTTGGAGACTAAACAATATTTTTCTCAATAACTGTTGGACAAAAGAAGAAATCAAAGAAAACTTTAAAAATACTTAGAGTCAAATGAGAATAAAGACATGAGCTACGAGAGTCTATGGGGTGCAGCAAAAGCAGTACTAAGAGGGAAGCTCATTGCAATCCAGGCCCACTTCAAGAAACAAGTAAAATTGGGCATAAACAATTTAACACTACATTTAAAACAATCAGAGAAAGTAGACAACTGAGGACATGAACAGATTTATAGAAAAATACAGTCTACCAAGACTGAACCAAGAAGAACTAGAATACCTGAACAGAACAATTGCTTGCAAAGAAATTAACTATGTAATCAAAGGTCTCCCTATAATTAAAAGCCCTGGTCCAGATGGCTTTTCTAATAAGTTTTACCTAACCTTCAGGAAAGAATATCAGTACATTTCAAACTCTTCCAAAATATTGAAGAACAAGGAACACTCCCAAATACTTTCTATAAGGCTAACATCACACTAATACCAAAAGCTGATAGAGATGTTACCAAAAAGAAAATTGTAGACCAATATCTCTAATGAACACAGATGCAAAAATTCTCAACAAAATATTAGCAAACCAAATCTAACAGTGCATCAAAAAAGATCATCCATCATGACCAAGTGGTATTTATCTCAGGGATACAAGGATGGTTCAACATACACGAATCCATTAATGTAATGCACCATATCAACAAGAGTAAGAAGAAAACCACAGGATCATATAGATAGATGCAGAGAAAGCTTTTGACAAGAAGATTCAACATCCATTTATGATTTTTTAAAAGACATGCATAAAATGGGGATAGAAGGTGCATACCTCAGCTTAATAAAGGCCAAATATGACAAATCCACAGCCAAGATCATAGTCAATGGAGAAAATTTGAAAGCGTTTCCTCTAAGGTCAGGAACCAGGAAGGCTGTCCACTCTCACTACTGTTATTTAACATTGTACTAGAGGGCTTAGCCACAGCAATTAGGCAAGAAAAAGAAATAAAAGGAATCCAAATTGGAAATGAGGAAGTAAAACTCTCATTTTTACAGACATGATTTATTTATTGAAAATCCTAAAAACACTGTCAAGAAATTCCTAGAACTAATCAATGAATACAGTAAAGTGGCAGGCTACAAAATCAATACATAAAAGTCTGCAGCGTTCTTATACACAAACAACACACTAGAAGAAAATGAAATCAATAAAATCTTTTAAAATAGAAGCACAAAGAATCAAATATCTGGGAATATATTTAACAAAGGAAGTAAAATACCTGTACAATGAAAACGACAAGTCCTTCTTAAAAGAAATAGAGGAAAATACAAAGAGATGTACAGATATCCCCTGCTCATGGTTGAGAAGAATCAACATCATCAAAATGGTCATCTTACCTAAAGCAATATACAGATTTAACGCAATCCACATTAAAATCCCTCAAGCTTATTTTCAGGAAGTAGAACAAAAAATTTTGAAATTTGTGTGGAACAAGAAAAGCTCTCAAATAGCCAAAGTAATTTTAAGAAAAAAGAATGAATCTGATTACATTGAGCTACACTACAAAGCGATAGTGATCAAAACAGTATGGTACTGGAATAATAGCAGAGGCACAGACCAGTGGGACAGAACTGAGTAACCGGAAACTGACCTACTCACATACAGTCAGTTAATCTACAATAAAGGAGACAAAAACATACATGGAGAAAGGAAAGCCCTTTCAATATACGGTGTTGGGACAACTGGAAAGCCACATGCAAAAGAATGAAACTAGATCACTCTCTAAGACCACACACAAAAAATAACTCATAGTGGACTAGGGTTTTGAACATATGACCAGAAAATATAAAATTTTTGGACGGTAATACAGGAAAGACAATCTATGACATCAGCCTTAGAGAGGCCTTCGGGTACTCAAATCCAGCATCACGGGAAACAAAAATAAAAATAAACACCTGGGATTGCATCAAACTAAAAAGATTCTTCACAGCAAAAGAAAACATCACTAAACGCAAAAGGCAGCCTACTAACTGGGAGAAGATAATTTCATTTCATATTTCTCACAGGGTTTAATATTAAAAATATACAAAGAACTCATAGAATTCAATAATAGCTAACTAGACAATCCAATCAAACAACGAGAGGCAGAATTGGAGAGACATTTTTCCAAAGAGGATATACAGATGGACAACAGGCACATGAAACTATGTTCCTACTCACTGGCTATCAGGGAAATACAAATTAAAACAGCAATGAGATATCACCTTACACCTGAAAGACTGGCTGTTATCTAAAAATCTGGAAACGACAAATTCTGGCAAGGATGAGAAGAAAAGGGAACACAGTTGCTTTGTTGGTGGTCAAATTGGTGCAACCCTGTAGAAAACAGTTTGGAGATTCCTCAGTAAGTTGAAGTTAGAAATCCCATATGATTCAGTCATCCCATTTCTGGGTATTTACCCAAAAAAGATACAAAAATACTCATTCATACAGATTTATGCACCCCATATTTCTTATGTACCTATTCACAATAGCTAAGAACTGGAAACTACCTAAGTGTCCAACGTCCGATGAATGGATCAAGAAGATGTGGCACATATTTACAATGGAATACTATTCAGACCTTAAAAGACATGAAATCTTGTCATTTGAATCTACTTAGAGGATCTTAGAGGGGATTATGCTAAATTAGATAAGTCAAAAGAAGAAAGACAGATACCAGGTGACCTCACTCATAGATAAAATGTGAAACAACAAAACAAAGAAACAGATGAAATAAAACTATCCCTTGAACACTTGCAACAAAACTGAGGTTACTAATAAGTGATGGAATGAGGGATTGGGGGAGAAATGGTGGGGGATAAATGGTCATAGAGTCCACTGGAAATGGTGAAGAATTCTTGGTGATTTGGTGGAGGGCAGGGTATGCTGACATATATATGTGAAGAATGGGGAACCTTTACATATGAGTTTATTTCAATGTGTAAAAATAAAATTTAAAAAATTTTTTCAAGAAAATGATATATTTTTGGAGAAGAACCAAGTAGACATTATTAGGCTGAAAAACAAAATAATTGAAATTAAGAATTCAATGCGAACTTTTATCAGATTATGCCTACCTGAAAAATTAGTGAACTAGAAGATAAGTTAGAAGTTAACTGAATGAAATACAGAGAAACAAAAGATAGAAGCTTTTTGGTATAGGAGACATAGCATATATAGCAAGAAATAGGTCTCTAATATGACTAATTGGAAACTCAGGAAAAGAAAACATGAAGTATGAAGCAGAAGTATTAATTGAAGAAACAATAGTTAAACATTTTCCAGAAGTTATGGAGGATATCAATCCACATATTTGTGAAACCTAATGACTATAAAATAGGAAAATGAAAAAAAAAATGCTTGTGTAAACTTATTACAATGAACTGCAAAAAAATTAAAAATAACAAATATACAATTTTGAAAGAAGCAAGTGAATACAAGTTTTATTTAAATAACAAATACAATGAAAAATAAGAATGAACCTTAGATTTTTGTTGATTTGAAAAATTCTGTTTTGACTTTTTAAAAATTTTTCTGAGTATACAAGTGGACATGTTTCTCAAGGGAAAAAAATTCTTCTTCCATCAGAGACACAGCAATGGTGTCACTTTTACCTGGTTGTTTTGGTCTCCTTACACCACTGAATCAAGAGGTTTGTAATAAACGGTGGTAGTTTATTGATTAGAGTGCCTGTTTTTAATCACCGAAGGGAAATCCGATTGTTACTACACAGTGAAAGCAAGGAGGACTATCTCTGGAACCCAGAGGATCCTCAGGGATGCCTCTAACTACTCCATGCTCCAAATAAAAGTTACTTAAAAACTACAACAAATAGCAGTATGATTGAGGACTAATACTACCAGTTCAGAAAGGTGTATTAGTAATTCAATCAACTAAAGAAGTTAGAGCAATTGAGATTCTGTCTGAGAGCAAGGTAGATATAATAATGGTAGCTGACAAAAAATTCAGAGGTGACAACTACAATCTCGCAATCAATTACCAAGAAGAGAGAACAGTAGTGATTTTTTTCATATTTTCTCCTTTTGCGTGTTTATTTGTATACCCTAACCACTTTCCCATTTTTATTTCATATATAAACCATTAAAAGTTGGATTCAAATTTTAGTCTTTAACAGAATAGTTATAGGTCTATGGTTAAAGTGAGGAGGCGTGAATGTAGTCAGCAATGGATATAATGATTATTGGACTAGGGGCTGGGGGAGAATGAGAACTACGATCTGTCAGATGGATTATTGTATCTTGATCATTGTATATATATAGTTGCTTTGTGGATGTACAGAAACTCAAATGTGTGTAGAAGAGAGAATATGGAAGTTGAAGAGTCAATAGAAATTATGGTCTATCAGTTCCAAATTCATACTTTATTGCCTATTCAGCAAAAATGGACTTGGATCTTTTACCTATTTTTTCCTTTGCCAGTGGCTGTAAATTTTGCCAAGAAAAGGATGCTGGAGAAACACTGCAAGAAGAAATGACTTTGCATTCTGTTCCTAGGAGCTTATTGGCAAGACCCTGCCACATATGCAGCTAGCAGCACTCCACAGCTAGCAACTGTCCTCAGATGGTTTTGTAGCAGAGGGCCTTTAGTGAAACACCTCTCTATGAACAGATCCCCCTAGAACCCTAGAGCAGGGAATTTTAACAAGTTCCAGAGGGCATATTTTGAGCAAATTTCCTGTCATGGAACCATGGAGACATTTCTGCCATCAGTAAACCACAAATGTATCTCTCAATGAAATTCAGACCTCTGCTCTGGGCCCACCCTAATAAAGTCTAACAGCAAAGCTTGAAAGTTGCAAAATAATGTATACATAGGGGATTCCATAACAAAGTCACATGCTCATTGAAGGAAAACAACAAAATCCAACTTTCAGTGCCATAAAATTCACAATGACTAGTAAATGATTTTAATAAGTCACTCTGCTTGCAAATAAGCAGGAAAATATGGCCATTATTCATGAGAAATATCAATCAGTATTAAAAGAATGCAAAATGGCAGAGATAAATTAATTAGAAGACAAGGATCTTAAGACAAATGTTATAAACATTAAATATGTTCAAGAATGTAAAAGAGAAGACAAAAAAATGAAGAAAGAGTACATATGATAAAGATCCAAATGAAATGTTGAGCGCTGAACAATAGAATCTCAAAAAGAAAAATACTGAGTAAGATTAGAGCAGATTAGATACTGTGGAAGATCAATGGGCATGAAGAGAAATAGAAATGATACAAATTAAAGGAAGAGAAAAAATGAAATGAACAAAATCTCTGTGACTTATGACACACTATCAAGCAGTCTAATCTATGTTTAATATGTCTTAGAGTAAGAGCAGAATGAGTAGGTAGTACAGAAAAAAATATTTTAAGAGCCAACAAAATCAGCACACCTCAGGAAAAAATGAATAAGCAAATAAATAATAAAAATGAATAACGAAAACCACAGTGTGTCAGTAAGGGCCCATTTAGAAGAGAGAAACTACACTGTACTTTGAACAGGGAAATTTTAATGTGAAGAATGATTAGCTGTAATGGAAAGAGTTGGTTTAAACGAGAATTAATCTAGTAAGAGGAAAAGAGAACTCAAAAGGACACAGATCAAGAGCACAGTTATGGCATGCCCTAGTGGCCTAGTTCTCTAGTGCACCCTGGGGATGTTCACATACATTCCAAGGTCCTGGGTTCAAGACCTGGAGCTGGGTGAGCAACCAATGTGAACAGCTAGATAGAATAAAGTGCTTCTTCCTTCTGTCTCTCAGATTACTGTAGAGAAGTCAGAAGAGATGCACCAGGGCTGAGCTTTGAGTCTCATTGGAGAGACACACTTGTGGTTTACCAATAACAGAAATGTCTCCATGGTTCCATGATGTGGAATTTGTTCAAAATACACTCTTTGGAACTTGCTAAAATTTCCTGCTCTAGGATGCTGGGAGAAACTGTTCACAGAGAGGTATGTATTTCTAAGATTACAATAATAACAATTTTTTTCCAACTTCAAAGCATCTCTAACAAAAATATCAAAAGTACTCTGCTATTTGCATAATATATTATTTGCAACAAATATACCTGAATTCCTTTTCAGCTATCTTATTAGACTTTTCATTCATTGACACAACTATTGCTTTTCTAAATAGCACAAATTTTTATGCCCGAAACTTCAAATGAGTACACTTGCTACTTCTTGGAGTTCTGAAAAATAAATAAATTGAGGAAAAGAAACTGATGTTTAATAAGGATGAAATCTCAGGATTTTGCATGTGTATAATAAGAGTTCATTTTATTGATAGGGATAGAGAGGCAGTTGCCCAAGGTCATACAGCTAATGAGAGGTCATTGTGATTCTGACTGCAAGTTCAACTCCTTCCAAGACTTTACATTGTCTATGCTCAGGGCCCCTTTCATTGCAATGGCATGTAGCACTTAAAACATTCATAAAAAAGTAAAGTATTTACTTTCTGAAGCAACTGCTTCATCTACTGAGTTACTGGATTACAGTGTAGAGCAAACTCTAGATTTAGAATAGTTGACATGCACTCAAATAGCATCTTGAGTAGTGTGTTTGTACAATGGAATACTATTCAGCTATTAATTAAAGATGAAATCCTATCATTTATAGCAACCTGGAGGAACCTAGACGAAATTATCTTTAGTGAAACAGATAAGAGAAAGATAAACACCACATAATTTCACATATATGTGATTGATAGAGAAATCTAACAAAGAAATCAAATCAAACAAAAATAGACTTTTAGTCTATAAGGCAATATTGGTGATAATTAGAAGGGAGGAAGAGAGGAGGAGAAAGGGAAGGTCGAAAGATTGGGTAGAAGGGATCAATTTTAGGGTGAAGGAGAGAATTGAACTGTTAATAGTTATGTTAATATGATATATGCAGACATCATTTGCAATGGCACATAATAAACCTATGTAATGTTATTTTGCAATGCTATGTCAACACAAAATAACTTTTAAATACCATCTTGTCATTGGTAAGATCCGTGTGACCTCTACTGGGTCTCAGTTTCCTATGTATGAAGCATATATAAATAGCAATGAAATTTAAAAGCTCTTTATATGTAAAAAATACAGTGCTTTGTCTATTTGTTTCATGGAGATTTTAATTCGCTCAAATTCTAGGATAAAAACTGTTAGCAACTGAGATTTTCTCCCTCTTCCTCACTCTGTAACTTGACTCTATTACTGCATTTGCTTTTTCAAATATTTGCTTAATTACTTGGCGACCATCACAAAATGCCCAAAGATGAAGTCCTCATATGAAATGGATGTGCATGGCATTGGGTTGGTTTTCTGAGACCATCACTTAAGGAGTAACAAGGAAATCTTACATGTGATGAGCCGGAGGATGGTCAAGGGTTAAAAGATTAACAGTTTCTGTTTCAAAAATGACAAACACATTACTTGTCACTTCCTGAATCTGAGTCATGCATATCAGCCTGATAGCTGATGTTTTAGAGCACAGATCTTTCTCTGTGATTTTTTTTTACCATCAGATTTATTTTTGCCACTTCTGAGGAAACTGTCAGAGAAAAGCAATATGCGTGCTCATTCTCTAAGCACATAACAATGGGTAAAGCATTGATAGAAAATGATGTTAGTGTGTGAGTAGACTTTTAAGGAGGGACAGGGGATATTTGGAAAGGTGGGTGGATAATTGAAGAGAAACAGAGAAAAGTTGAAAACACAAAACAAAACATTATCAGTGTTGGAAAAGTAGAGAGAATTTTAGCATGAATTAATACCCAATCACAGGAGAAATTCTAAGATCTTTATATTGTGTCATACCCTTTTCTGATAGCACAAAATTTTCAAATTCTATGTTTGTAAAGTTCTCATACAGTTCTCATACAGTGATTTCCTCTGACAAGAGGTTAACGGTTAGGAATGGTAATGATTGTTAAAGGGGATGCTAGTTCAAGGGGATGTTAGTTTCATGTTACATATCACTTTTTTTTAAACAAAAAAGGTAAGCAAGAAAGAAGGCAGGTAGTCAGGCAAGGGGGAAGGGAGAGGAAGAAGAAGCATTTAAGCATTTATTTTATCTGGTTGTTCATCTTGGCTGTTTCCTCGCTTCCCACTCCCACCCTATCGTTGGTCTCAAAACTGGGTCCTTGGTATGTACCTGGACTATTTAATCTGCCAGGCCACCAGCACGCACTTATCTTTCAAATTTTAACAAGCAGGGTAAGCAAATATGACAGATTTTTTTTAACCTAACTCTTGGTGATAGGAAAATTTATAGGCTTATTTTGTTATTATTTTAACTTTAAAGAAATTTTAAATTCTTAAAATATTGTACAAAATAAATCATCAAAGCCTGAAAATCTGGCAATGATTTCAGTAGTTTGGTGTGGTGATAGAGGGAAGATATTGGGATCACAGGTAGGGTAAAGCTGAGTAAATGGACTTTATGTGATCCCCTTCTCACACTGAGGAAGTAGTAGGAGGGTTGACAGTGGCCTGTGCACCCTAGAATCTGTGGAAGCAATATAGTTAGACACGAAGAAACAAGTATAACAAAATAGATATACTGAGATGTATACTATCATCCCCCTCGGGAGAATCTTGCCTGAGAGAATGAAAAGCCAGTTGAAACAAACAGATTTTAGTGAATGGAATGCATTCATACAAAATATATTTTAATAGGTTTCTGTGAAAGAAATACCAAGGGAAGAAGAAATGATCAACTTAATTTTTTTCGGGCTATATTTTTGTAGTATTAGTCAATCATGGTTTTAAATATATAAATTAGACAAATGTACTATGGAAGAAAAATAAAGTGGAAATAAGGCGGGTGGAGGGACAATGGAACTGGAAGTTGGTTAAAATAATCAGAATAAAATAGAGAAAAATATTAATAAACTTTATTGAAATCAAAGTGTAGAAGAAAGGAAGCTGCACCCACAGTTTCTAGCCACTGTGGACCAACGGCGGCCACCAAGCCATCAGGTTCCTGGCAGTCTAGACTGGTTGGAAGATACTAATTAGATAAAAGGACTTTTTCTTTTCACCTGAAAATGGAACCCTATGTGCATTCTGCAATTATGTGACTCCTGTGTGTTGCCCATGTAGGAATTCACAAATAAATAATTGAATTCCATTTGTAATTCCCATTCTAATTTACACCTCCCACTCTCCCTCACCAATAAAGTGTACCCCAAAAGAATTTCGGGGCTCAGATTCTATAATCTGGCCCACGTGTAATAAAGCTGTCTTCACTACTTCTAAAGAGCACCCGTTTGGCTTTGTCGCTTGAGAGAGAGAGCTGTAACATTTGGTTCCCTTGACCAGGAACCACAAACGCCTTGGCTTTGGGGGGCCAACGGCTTTGGGAGCCATCTCAAGGCCGACAGGATGCAAGAAAACTCGAGGGGAGGCACGCCCTGCCACAGTTTTGGCAGCCCCACGGATCGGACACCTCACGCAGTGCCTGAGCAGCGCACCCTGCTGGGCTCTGAGGAGGAAGTGAACACACAATGGCTGCTGGATCAGGTAACATCCGGGGATCTAAGACCCAGCTCAGGCCTGCCCCACTGGGCAGAAGGAAAGTCTGATCAACTTTCACGAGATTATGAGATTACTGGCAACTTTACTGGGATCTTTGAGTTAGGGAAGTCCGTGGGAGGGAATCTGATAACTTCTGTGTGAGTGGAGTCTGTATGATTTGTTGTCCCACAGCGTGAGCCAGGGACTTGTGTGAGCCAATCCCTGCGGTCCCGTTGCTATCATAAGGCATAATGGTGACTCGCATGGTTATCCACCCCACCAGGTCCAGGGGTTATATGGGTGCACCTTAGATAAGACAGCTTTAGTAAGAAAAACGGCCAGGCTGGCAACTGAATGAGTCACTTTGAATAAAGCGACTACCCATCCTTTGTCTGTTTTACGCCATCACTCAAGGGCGGGGATGGAAGGGAATCAGAGTAAGTTGACAGTTTTGAATTGTATGTTGAGAAATTTTAATCTGAACAAGGGCTTTTCTGAGGATTACAGTATAAAATTGACGCTAAAAAGCTGAAAACCCTATGTGAAGTAGATTGACCCGCCTTTGGAACCGGCTGGCCAGTAGAAGCTGCTTTAGAAGTCCCAGCGGTCCGAGATGTTTGGAGAACAGTGGCAGGTGACCCTGGCGTCCAGGTCAATTCCCGTACATAGAGTCTTGGTTAAGAGTCGTCCGTCCAAACAATATCCTCGTGGGTACGATTTCAGCTCAGGTAGGAAGGGTGAAGCTAGGATTCTCTTGGCATCATCAAGGGGCTCCTAAGAGTGATAGAAAACCCAGAAACGCTCCCTAAAGGGCACACTAGAGCCCCTGGCAGACCATAAACCCGTCCTCCAGGGCGACCTCGGAGAGGAGCTACCGCCTCCCCCCTTGTATTTCTCCAGCACAGCCCACAGCCCCACCAGAAGGAGATCCAAATAGTCCACCACCATCCATCTCCCCATCAAAGCCAACTCAAGATCCCCACTCTCCCGACCAGGGCAGGCGCCTACGCCCCAGAAATCAAAACCTTGCCCTCCAGATGCCCCTTCGAGAGCTGTGGGGACCGGATCAAATAGAGGGAGACGGCACCGTCCATCCCAGACACCCCATGATTTATTATCAGGCTTTTTCAACCACAGACCTTTTAAATTGGAAATACCATACTCCTTCCTATTCAGAAGAAAAACCCAAGGTATGACAGACCTTCTCGAAACTATTTTCCAAATGCACCATCCCACTTGGGAGGACTGCTAGCAGTTACTCCAAACGCTCTTTAACACAGAAGAAAGGCAATGCATAGTGAGAGAAGCTCATTCTTACCTAGAAGCCAATGCTCCTACCAGAGTGGTTGACATAGTCTCCTGGGCTGGAACAAAAGCTCCGGAGGGACGATCTGACTGGGACTTGAATACAGAGGAGAGACGGGCCAGTATCCAATGATACCAGGCAGGCATCTTGCAGGGAGTATGAGCTGGGGCCCGAAAACCCACCAATATGTCCAAAACTACCACCACTACCCAGTGGCCCGACGAGCCACTGGGAGACTATTATGAACGGTTATGCGAGGCATTCCGAATTTACACCCCGTTTGACCCAGAGGCTCCAGATAATCAGAGGATGATAAATGCCGCTTTTGTAGCCCAATCAGGTGCAGACATCCATAGGAAGCTCCAAAAGCTGGGAGGTTTCGCTGGAATGAGTACCAGCCAGCTCTTAGAAGTAGCCAACGACATCTTTATGAGTCGGGAAGTAATAGCCAAGAGGGAGGCTGACCGTAAATTGAAAGAAAAAACGACGCTGTTAGCTGCAGCTCTTCAGGAGAGATGGCCACCAGAGGGCGGAAGGGGACAAAGATTGCAAAGCCGAAGGGAAGGCGGGCCCCGGCTTAGAAACGACCAATGTGCTTACTGCAAGGAATTTGGTCATTGGAAGAATGAATGCCTGCGAAAGCGGACAGCCAATAGGCTGGACCCACGCGAAAGACCACGCTTAAGAGAAGGGCGGGACTCGAACTTCCTCAGAATGGCGGAGGCCAACATGGACTGAAATAGACCGGGCTCCTACATAGGTCCCCTGGAGCCTATGGTCAGATTGAAAGTAGGGCGCCAATCAATAGAATTTATGGAAGATACTGGAGCAGAGCATTCAGTTGTAACAACCCCAGTGGGCCTGCTCGGAACCAAGACAGTCCACGGGGGATCGGGCAACTTGCCAGCCCTTCTTCAAAGCCCGAACTTGTGAGCTCGGGGGCCACGTGGTAAAACATGAGTTCCTGTACATGCCAGACTGTCCCGTACCCCTGCTCGGTCGAGATCTGCTAGCCAAACTCAGGGCCCAAATTTCATTTAGTCACAAGGTAATAGCAGCTCTGCATGTGAAACCTGAAACCACAGGGCTTGTTCTAACCGTCACCATGCCCCGAGAAGCGGAGTGGCATATTTACAGTTCTCAGGAAATGGAGGAGAAAAACCCACCATAATTTCTCTCTGCTTTTCCACTGGCTTGGGCAGAAGGCAATCCACCGAGATTGGCAGAAAGAAGACCTCTGATGATAGCTGAATTAAAGCCGGGGGCCCAGCCTCAATGCCTGCGCCAATTGTAAGGTCTACACAGGTCACCAGGAGGGTTTGAAACACCAAGAGGGAAGACTTGAAACAGTCAAGGGAGTTTCCAACAGCCAGTGGATTCCAGGAACTAGACCTGACATACCAGCCAGCTAAACAATAAACCGTTACATGTCTCTTCCCCCTCCAGTGAACACAAAACAATGAATTGTTCTGTGTCCACCCGCTCCTGACTCTTTAAAAATGTACCCCTTCCTCCCAAAGGGTGCGACTTCACTGTCCTCCATCTTGAGACCCCTGAACCTTGCCTGGGAGCGCTTCCCCAATAAGCACTGCTTGTATGCTGCTTTAGTCTATTTTTTTCTTTGAGTCTCGCTGTGACCTTAGTTGTAACCTGACACCAGTATCCTATTCCTTGAGAAGCTAGGCTAGGGATACAAGAACATTTAGACCAATTAAAAGAAGCGGATATTCTCAAAGAGTGTCAGTCGCCCTGGAATATGCCTCTGTTACCGGTTAAGAAGCATAATAGGGGAGGCTACCGGCCTGTAGAGGACTTAAGAGCTATTATAAAAGTAGCCGTTTCACTGCATCCAGTGGTCCCAAATCCATACACTTTGCTGAGACAATTGTCCCCAGGGGCCACTTGGATCACATGCCTAGATCTGAAAGATGCATTCATTTGTGTCAGGCTGCCCCCCAAGAGCCAGCCCTTATTGGCATTCAAATAGACTGATCCAAACACAAGTAAATGCAGATGACCTGGACTAGATTACCCCAGGGCTTCAAAACTCTCCAACAGTTGTTTTGGGGAAACTTTGGCTGCAGACTTAGCAAATTTTCCCCCTGAAAGATTTGTTGTACTCTCCTCCAGTATGTGGATGACCTCCTTTTAGCTAGTGAGACCAAGGAAGACTGCCTTGCATGTACCCGTGTCATTCTTGAGCATCTCGCCAACTCAGGGTACTGAGCCTCAAGGAAAAAGGCTCCAATCTGCAGGAAGAAAGTACATTATCTGGGCTTTGACATTTCCCAAGGGCATCGGGTGCTTGGGGCTGAGAGAAAAGAAGTCATTTTAGCTCTACCCCGACCAAAGACCAGGAGGAAAATTCGTGAATTCTTAGAAGCTGTGGGGTTCTGCCGAATCTGGATCCCCATCTTCTCAGCCTTGGCAAAGCCTCTATACGCAGCTCTGACTGGCCCGGAGCGAGACTCTCTCCTCTGGGGGGAGGAGCAAGAGAGGGCTTCCAGGGAATTAAGAAATCGCTTGGTCAAGCCCCAGCACTAGGGCTCCCTGATGTAGAAAAGGCATTCAACCTCTTAGTTCATGAGAAAGATGGAATGGTATTGGGAGTGCTCACTCAGACAATCGGTCTGTGGCAAAGACCAGTGACCCACCTGTCTAAAAAGCTCGATTCAGTAGTGATGGGATGGCCTTTCTTTCTTGAGATCGCTGGCTGCTACCATTCTTCTTGTCCAGAAGTCAGGTAAGTTCACTCTTGGCCAGAAAATAAATGTGAAGTTGCCTCACGCAGTAATGATTGATGAATAATGAGGGACACAGATGGCTGCCTAACGCCCGGCTTACCAGTACCAAGGGCTGCTCTGTGAAAACCCTCGGATAACTCCAGAGACTGCAGACTCTAAACCCCGCCACATTTCTACCTTCAGCAGAGTGTGCTCCAGAGCACACCTGTGCTGAAGTGCTAGATGAGTCTCCCCATTGCAGAATATTGAGCTCACTCTCTTCACGAATGGAAGCCGCTCTATGAAGGAATGGGAAAGGCGAGCTAGCTATGCTGTAACTACAGAAACTTCTGTAATTGAAGGCAAAGTGCTTCCCCAGGGCTGGTCAGCACAGAACTTCAGGCTTTGATCAGAGCCCTAACACTAGCAGAAGGGAAAAGAGTTAATATGTATACTGACTCCTGCTGTGCCTTTGCTACTGTGCATATACACAAAGCCATCTACAAAGAAAGGGAAGTGTTAACCGCTGGGGGCAAAGACATTAAAAACAAAGAGGAGATTCTGAAACTACTAGAGGCTGTTTGTCTTCCAGCAGAGGTCACCATCCTACATTACCGTGGACATCAAAGAAATATAACTTTAACATCAAATGGTAATAATTTAGCTGATTAAACAGCAAGATTAGCAGCAGAGGGCAGAGCTGGAGACTCAGCCTGCCTTTTGGCATCAGTCCAAAGACCAACGAAATCTCAATATGCCCTATGAGAAGAAGAATGGGCCAAATCAGAAGGGGCCGTCAGAATACCAGGGGAGTGGTGGTAGCTTCCAGATGGCAGAATATGTTCCCCACACGCTCGGGATCCAGCTTGTCACGGACTATCACCAGTAACCCACCTTGGGAAGACATCTTTGGAAATGCTTCTCCGAAATCAGTTTTACATCAGTAAGCTCTCTGCCCTTTGTAGGACTGTCACAGAATGGTGCATCATGTGTGCTAAAAATAATGCCAGCACTGTCCCACATCCACCCCAGGGGTGCAGCAGCTGGGCAGTGCTCCCTTCAAAGACATTGAGGTAGACTTCACTGAGCTGCTCCAGGCTCAGGGGTACCAGTACCTCCTCGTATTGATCTGCACCTATTCAAACTGGACAGAAGCAATCACTACCAAAACCGAAAAAAGTAGGGAGGTCACAAAAGTCCTTCTCAGAGAAATAATTCCCAGGTATGGCATACCCCTGACCATCCATAGCAACAATGGGCCAGCATCTGTAGCCGATCTAGTCCAAACAATTACCAAGGGACTAAGGGCAACATGGAAACTACATGCTGCCTATCGGCCACAGAGTTCAGGGAAAGTTGAGCGAATGAATCATACCCTCAAGGGTACGTTGGGAAAATTAGTGCAAGAAACAGGTAGTACTTGGGTGGAGCTCCTGCCTTTAGCTCTCTTCTGGGTAAGATGCACCCCTGGAAAGCATGGGTTCTCTCCGTTTGAGATTCTGTACGGAAGGCCCCCAGTGATCCTAGGTGGCATCCCCAGGAGCCTTCTTCAATTGGGGGACAAGCATCTGTGGGAACAAGTCCAGGCTCTAGGTGCCACCTTTCAGGTTATAAACAGATATGTACTAGAGAGAGCCCCAGTTTCATTAGGAACCCCATTTCATCCGTATGAACCTGGGGATCAGGTTTGGGTCAAAGATTGGAAGAAGGAACCACTGAAACCTTAGTGGACAGGTCCACATACTGTTGTGCTTGTTACTCCAACTACTCTTAAAGTTTCAGGTATATCTCCGTGGGTTCACTACTCACGAGTGAAAACAGTTCATCAGAGCAGCAAATCATCCAACCAGGAGGGAGACCCTGCTGGCCAGAGCTCCACCTGGACTGTGCAGCAGCTGTCTCCCACCCATCTCAAACTGACCCGCAGTTCATCAGAGACTTAGAGGAGCTGATGACACACCAGGTGACTCCATGTTTATCTCTGTTCATTGCCCTGTTCATACTCTGGGTTTTAGTTCTTCCATTTGCCCTTATCAGTCAGTCCTGGGACCTCTTCCGTGGGATTGCTGCCTGTCAGCATATATAGATAATTGGAAAGGACAGCCTTTCTTGAATTCCACTCTGGAATATTGTTCCGGTTTTATTGCATCCTTTAAACCATGAACCTAGTGTTATACACTCTGTTCTCGGTGTTCATTCACCCATCATGGACCACCCCAATAGCAGATCGACATGCACCTAACCGCTTCTTGCAACTAGCCCAGTTAACAACTACTTTGA
This sequence comes from Solenodon paradoxus, assembly GCA_004363575.1. Lineage (NCBI taxonomy): Eukaryota > Metazoa > Chordata > Mammalia > Eulipotyphla > Solenodontidae > Solenodon > Solenodon paradoxus. The sequence goes on from RJWH01000056.1 coordinate 846,457, forward strand.
ATTTATCCAGCTGCTGGGCATGTGGAGACCAGAAGCAAATGGGACCTGGGTCGCCGCCCCACTTCACCTCAAGTAGACTTAGTAACCTCTCTGAGGTCCATCATGGGGCAGGTGGGTGGAACCCAGTGACAAACCATGATTGGCTATTGGTAGAAACCCCCCTGGAATATTTTGTCTAAAACAGACCACTGCAAGGTCAGAAATCTTCCTTGGCCATAGTCATTGAAATTGGACATATGCCAGGAAGGCAGTTCCCCTCAACTGTGCACCTGCAAAAGGAAAATGGGACAAATCCGCCATCTTGATTAACAGCATCCGGACCCCATGCCAAGTGACAGATCCTAAAAATAAGGAAAGTTTTAGTTTAGTAGCGAGATAGTCGGGAGGAAACCATCTTATAACACCAATACTCAAATGTTTTTCCTTGAACAGTACTACCCTGTAAATGGTGCAGTGAAACAAGCATCGGCCCTTGTGTATCTTACCAATGGGCTTGGAGCAACTCCAATGGTGAGGCTAGTCTTGGATTCACTTGGTATTGGAGTCTAACCCACCAATGTAAGGACTGTACTTGGCATCCAAGCTCTAACCTGTGGAACTGTTCATATGGCACCTATAGGGACTCTCCAATCATGGGACCACCTTTGGAAATCTTAGATGACTGCTATTATCCAAATTTGAGACTCCATGACTGGGAGCGGATCTTTGAAACCATTGCTTGTGCACTGAAGGGTCACTATTGGATCTGTGGTGAAATAGCATATATCTGCCTACCCCAAGGTTGGAAAGGCACTTGTTACATTGGCATAATTAGGCCTCAGTTCTTCCTCTTAGGAGACTCTATAGGAGAAACGTTGGGAATTAGAGTTTATGATGAGTTATGCAGACCAAAACGAAGTATAGATACTGGACTTACTTTTACTGGTGATGCCAATGGATGGGGCAATGAATGGCCTTCTGAAAGAAATAATTCAAGTTTATGGCCCTGCCACTTGGGCAAGAGATGGCAGTTGGGGTTGCAGAACTCGCATCTATCTCCTGAATCGATTGATAAGGTTACAAGCAGTAGTAGAGATAATTACCAATCAAACAGCTACTGTACTAGACTTATTGGCAGATCAGGCTACCCAGATGAGAGCTGCCATCCTCCAGAACCGACTAGCCTTAGATTATTTATTAGCAGAGGAGGGAAGAATTTGCGCTAAGTTCAATTTAACAAACTGCTGCTTGCAAATAGATGACAATGGAAAGATAGTTAAGTATATTGCCAGAGGTATGCAGAAAATAGCCCATGATCCAGTCCAGAAATGGGAATCCCTCTTTGACTCTAAATGGCTCTCTTGGTTCTCCTGAGATTGAGGATTCAAAACTTTGTTGGGAATTATGGGATTCATTTTGGGAGCTTGCATATTGCTTCCTTGTCTTCTGCCTGTCATAATAAGCTTGATTTGGTCCACCATAAACACAGTTGTTCAACAGGTCGCAATGAAGCATGTCTTGCTGTCTCAGCAGTATAACCCCATACCCCCGCCCCGATGATGAACAAGAATGCTAACTATACTCTGTTCTATATTCAGAAGGTCCAAGAAGCTGCACCCCCATTACAGCCCTGTTCAGCAGGAAGTAGCAAGATCGAGTCTCCACCCCAATTACCCATCTGTGGACTTTCAAAGCTAATTATCATCAGTTTGAAACAAAAAATGGGTGAATGTAGAAGAAAGGAAGCCACACCCCCAGTTTCTAGCCACTGTAGGCCAACATTAGGCGCCTGGCAGTCTAGACTGGCTGGAAGCTACTGACTAGATAAAAGGACTTTTTCTTTTCACCTAAAATGGAGCCCTGTGTGCATTTTGCAATTATATGAATCCTGTGTGTTGCCCATGTGAGGAATTCACAACCAAATGAATAACTGAATTCCATTTGCAATTCCTATTCTAATTTACACCTCCCCCTCTCCCTTGCCAATAAAAGTGTACCTCAAAAGTATTTCAGGGCTCAGATTCTATAATCTGTTCCGCATGTAATAAAGCTGTCTTCACTACTTCTAAAGAGCACCTATTTGGCTTTGTCGCTTGAGAGAGAGAGCTATAACTAAAGTAGTAACTATTCTGATTAAATTTAAAAAATGATCATCATATTATTAATGGAGTCTTAATCTGGGGAATTTCTACTTAATTTTTTTGCTTCTTGTTATTAGAACTCCAAAAGAAAAAATATTTTAAAAATATCTTTTATGGTAGGTTTTTTAATTCCTTTTTTATTCTTTATTTCTACTCCCTGAAATCATGTTAGGGCATATTGTAATAAAGACTTCTGAAGAAAGGCTAAGGAATAAAACTTAAAGGGAAATTTTGTCATTTTTTCTCATTTCAATACTATTTGATTATTATTAATGTGGCTGATTCTCACTATACTTAATCAATTTACTTAATCAAAAATTTAAAAATTCTCCAAATTCAAGAAATTAGTAAGTAAATAAAAATTAACATATTCATAACTTTAGAACAAAGTTATAATGAATATTAGAAATACATTCATAAACTTTTGAAGTTTAAAAATCTGATGTCACAAATGATAATATTTACACATTTACTTTTCACTGATAGAAAAACGCAAAAGCTCTTTTGAATTTGGCAATGTTTTCAAGTAAGGTTTATTTAGTTACTATTTTAAGATTACTTTTACATAGACATAATAGTAGTATACAGGATATGTATATGTATATATATGAGACATTATATACAATAGTAGCATTATGGTATATACATATATATGTATATGTATGTATATATATATAAAATGAAGCATTTTTATTTGGTGCAGGCAATATTTGAAGTTAACTCTGATGTACAGACCACTTACGATAATTTTCTGTCAGTTTATATCCACAACAATCTAGACAGAAATTTTGACTCCAGGTGTAAATTAGAATAAATGAAAAAACAATAATTTCACAGAAATTTGTAGCATGAATTTAGTCAAGTCTTCTGTGGTCTTGGAAATAAATTAAGAAAATCTATTTTCCAAATACTAAGTGACTCATATTAGTATCTGATTCCAAAGTTTATGTTCCTCCACTGAACACCCTACATCACTTTTTGAATGTTTTGTTCTGTACACAATGCTGGAATGAGTAAAATGCAGTTAAAGTCAAACTCAATACAAATTCTAACATAAATATTTAAACACTTGATACATCCTTTAGTATATTAAATGGGTTGAGGATTATTCTACACTATTCCAAGCAAGCTCCTTCTGGTAGTGTGAAGGAGAGCAACTACATTTGGTGTCTTTAATGAGATAATCCAGCAAAGTGGTAGGGCACCGATGAATGGACAATATTTATAGCCATCTTACTGCCCCATTCATGGATCCTAAGATCAGCTGTCAATCTATCTTCCAAATTTTCCAATTTAATGCAAATAAAATTAGGACAAATTTAGGTCAAATATACAATTATGTAATTGAAGAAATAAATCAAATAACGTGGTGTAAAAAAACCTCATGTTCCCCACTAGAAACATAAGCATCTAAGCGATAAAGCTGGAATACTTTTTTGTATTTTTATGGTGCACGTGCTGATCCCAACCCCATTTGGACTATGTTTCTGCAACTGCATCTATAATGAAATGCAAGCATCATGGAAACAACTGGTTCACCATATCCCCACTTATCTATATCCAGTTCCTAGAATAGTGCCTGACATATAGAGGCACGCATCTAAATTTATAGTGTAGAGGGAAAGAAAGCCACACCCCCAGTTTCTAGCGTCTGAGGACCAACAGTGCCACCAAGCCACCAGGTGCCTGACCATCTACACTGGCTGGAAGCTACTGACTAGATTAAAGGACAATTTTCTTTTCACCTGAAAATGGAACCCTATGTGCATTCTGCAATTATGTGAATCCTGTGTGTTATCCATGTGAGGAATTCACAAATGAATAACTGAATTTCGTTTGTAATTCCTATTCTAATTTACACATCCCCCTCCCCCTCAACAATAAAAGTGTACCCCAAAAGTATTCCGGGGCTCAGATTCTATATCTGGCCCATGTGCAATAAAGCTGTCTTTCGCTACTTCTAAAAGAGCACCGTTTGGATTTTGTCAGTTGAGAGAGCTGTAACAATAGAATGAACGAATATTAGCAACTCTGAAGCTTTTATTCCTTTCTTATTAGTATAAATTATAAATATAATTCACTTGTAATACGTATACTTTCAAGCAGACCAAGAGACTCATCTTATAAAATGACAACCTCCCTAAAGTATATGAGCACTGAAGCAGAGTGTTGACCTCCTACTGTCCCCTCCTGAAGGCTGGTGGATTGTTCCGAGCTCTGTGGTCAATGATGTGTACTTTAGGTGAGTGTGTAATATTTCACTTTCACCTACATTATTTCATCCAATCATTACAACAAAATTTCAAGTTAAAAAGTATTAATAATTCCTGTTTTACTACTGAAGAACCAAAATATTCCTGTCAAGATTCAAACAAGTCCAGACAAAATGAAACAAACAAAAAAAAAAAAGAAAAAAGAAAAAAGCTGGGATTGCTTATAACCAACATATCTAGAAACAGATCACGGTAAGCTTAGCTGCAACAGCTCAAAACACGTTCTCAGTGCTCTCTTGGGGAGACTCCCTCCAGCAATGTTGACTTCCTTCTCCATGGGTTAAAATTTATTCTCAGTAAGTTCATCTCTAAGTTAAGTTAATACCAGGTTCAGAGCTTGTGATCCTGGCGAACAGGAGTAAAGCTCCAAAAAAATTCCCAGATTGACGCAATTTGGATCAAGTGTACATCCCACTGCAGTCATTAGAGTGTTTAGATTGCCCAGGGTAAGTCACATGATGGAGAAGGTAAGATATTGATTGACACCTTTCTTAGGTAGGGGAAGGTAATTCCTAAAAGAAAATAGCTGGTCAAATTAAACGCGACAGAGGTCCACAAAACCAAAGCTCAGAAAAAACTCAGTTCCGTAGACAAAATCCCATAAAAGACTGAGCACTTCAGTGCACATCACTTAAGTACTTACTAATTAAATCTGAGCCTGTGCTCTAACCCAAAATTCCATCCCCGTTCCTCCAATTTCTGGATCAAAAACTGAACTACTCAAAAATCCTCAAAGTGAATAGAATTCACCATGTGGATTAATACAGAAAATTGAAACATAAAACTGTAATTCTTAGAATAATGATACATGATACTTCCCTATTGTCTGATGTTTTCCATACTCTTGGCTGTAAGAATTTGCTAATTGCTCTTGCTAATACTTTGAAAATAAAGCATTTCAGAACTCAGCCTGCCAACATCAGAAGTGGTTTTAGCTCAATAAGAGTGCAAGAGCACCATCCCTTAGGAGAATGAGGAACAGGCCCATCATACTGCACTATTTCTGTGTCTTTCATCTATTATATTTCATCTTCTCTGCATTTCTCATATTCTATCCATAAGAATTCTTGATTTGAATTATTGAGAAAATTAATGGTTGGTGTCTGTAAAATGTTTAAAAAAATAACTGTTTTATGTTTTAAAAATCAAAATGATCTTTATTTTCCCTTCAAAGTGAAAAAAGAGAGACAAAACTGAAATAGATATCAAACATGAAAGGAAACATTTGCATTATGTTCTGACACTAAGATATTTTACTCGTGTCAACAAATGGAAAGCTTTATTTCAAATGCTGCCAGATTCTACCTAGGCTCCATTATTCCATTTTATTCCACTACAAAAAGAACAGATATTCTTTCTTTATAATCAAGGATTCCTGGGGAAAGACTGAGGTTTCCTTTCTGATTTTGAGGTAATGTGTGACTTTCATTAACATTAGTGTAAGTGCTTTGCACTGAAAGAACAGATGCCTTGTTTTTAAATTCTTGAGTGGTGATTCACACAAAATTGCAAAAAGCCCACTATTGCAGTGCCAGGATTACCAACCACAGCAGGCCACCCTTTTAGACAGTTCATCTGTCCACAGTCATTTCAGAATTCTGGTGCAGATGAAGATGTCATGGCAAAGCAATGCAATGTGTGAGCCATGGTTCATCTCTCCAACATTCATGGAAAAAGCTTTCAGGCAACTCACTCTTGTTACACCACTGATTTTTAAAAAAATCCCTATCTAAAAACTGATTAATATCTGTCTTCTTCTGGTAGGTTTAAAGTTAAAAAAAAAAGTATTGCTCCTATATTTGCAAAAACTGTTGAGAAATATACACTTACACATATGGACACAACAGATGATTGCAGTATCTTTATCCTATATTTGCCACATAAACAGAATAACAATTTTTTGAAGTTTCACTTCTAAATAAGAGAAAGTAGAGCATTATAATATTTTAAGTAAAATAATTATGGAATAAAAAACAGTACTTGTGTTTCCCAAAGATCCAATAAATCATATAAGCTAGTATTTCCAGATAATGTTTGTGAGTGGCTAAAGATACACAGAAAAGAAGACATTGATTCTGAAGACAAATCCCCATCAAAATGAGAAATAGTGCACTCACTTACATTAAATGAAAAATCAATTGTGTGGCATAAAGCAAATAGAATAATCAACTTTTGTTAAGGAATATAAATATCCAAAAGAGTGTCATTTAAAAACAAACAGGAGTGTTGGAACATTGTGAGCTGACATGTAAGAGATGGGTCATCCAGAGCACCAGAGTGGGTTGGCCAACTTTCCTAGACATGCTCAGAATAGCCTGAGTTTCTCTAGCCAAGACCTCCCTATTTAACCAAGCACCACATACCTACATGGGCGGAAGGACACTCAGCACTCCCTACCTAACTGTGCCTGGAAAATGCCCAACTCCGAAATCTTTTTATTTTGGCCTTACTGCATGGACAGGTTTGCATGGGTATAGAGAGAATGTACACAGAAAGGAACACATGCCCAGATGCCGCTTAAGAGTCGAGGTGTGTCACAGCTGACCCAGACATCCTCGCAAAGAAGACTTTCAGAAAATAGAAACAAAGGCGGAAGCTGACAGGACAATCACATAATATCCCTTAGTGTTTTTTTATCTAGAAGATACATCCATCCCGAGTGTGTGACCCGGAGCCACTGCGTGATTGAAGCAAGTTGAAAAGGAAGAGTGATGTGATCTTAAGACTTACTAAAGGACAAGCTGCTCTCTGTTTTCCAGGTTGCAAATATAGGGGTGAAGTGGGAGGTGGCGGTGAGGGTTGGCTGGAAGCACGCACACTGTAATTTACATTTCCAAAAGGTAAGCCATTTGTATTTAGTTGTTTCGAGTCTTGTTTGTGTCTGGTAATAAATTCAGAATCATATCTCACTGGGAAATCTTTCAATAACAGTTGTCTGGGGGACCCATATGCTGTGGAACAAAGAGATTGGAAACAGCCCTTATCTTTGCAGGATTTAAATGCTACCTGGGAGGATCAGACACAATTATAATAAAAAAAAATTAAGGACAAGTTACATGCAAGACATTTAAAGAGAAAGAGAGGTAGGTGGGCTGTATTCCTTGGAGCCTGATAAGAAATGTAAACATATTTCAAATAACCTCCCACCCCCAAAGTGAGGGACAGCAACTCACTCATGTCTGTCATTTGTTAGATTCATGGAGAAGAGCTTGGACAGAGGGAAGGAGGTTGCCTCAGACTTCTACTCTCTAAGCCAGGAGGTAGAGCAGGAAACTTTCTTGTCTGGTCTGCTTCTTCATTTTGCTTCTTGGTTCTGAGTTCTCTCCACCTGCTCATACCTGCAGGTGACAAGTTTCTCAGCCCCCAGTCTCTCCCCACTCCAGCCCCCAATGAATATTATGTGGGATTCATCTTGAGAAAACATCAATCCCAGGTTCAAAACTCTTCTAGGCCTTGTTGCTGCCTCTGTTTGAGGGAATTGGCTGTGTATTATTTATCCTCCAGTGTATCCAGAAGAACACTGCCTGCTTAAGTGCTCAGCAATTAAACTATAAAATAGGTTTATTATCTCCTACAGATAAAGGTAAATTTTCGTAATCAAACTGTCAAAGAAGAATCTGTTTTCTTCATCCTGCCTTATAACATCTCTCCACTCTCTTTGTACATATTTAGATTCATCTAAAATGGTCCATTCACCAAGTCTGGATAAAGCCTATTTCATCCTTCTCACATCTTTTGTCCTGTTGGTCTGCATACCTGGATCTGTTCTCTTCACCTGCCTCTACAACTTTCAACTTGTATATACCACTTCTTCCATGAAGCATTCCCTGATCTCCTGAGGACACTGGCTTTTTTCTTGTTGCTTTTTTTCTTTGCTGAACATGGATTTATTTGTATTGTCCATATGGGTTGGAGAAGTTCTGACTTGTGTTTAAGACAGGGATCAAGTTCTCTTTAACACCAACTGGTAATTGACACACAGTAACAACTCAGAATTTGTTGAATAAATGACAGAATTGTACCCTGTTCCTTTCACTGCCCAAGGGAGAAAAATCAGACATCAGCAATCATGTTTAATTGATAGTAAGAGAAAAAGAGAAACAAGTCAGAGGAAGGAGCAGAGGAAGGTTTCCATGTTATCTACAATCATCTTCCATGTACCCTTCCTCCTGTCCAAGAGCCCCTGCATTTGTGGATGCAGATACCTTCTCACAAAAACACATTGCCACCATCAGGACATGCATTTTATTAAAGAAAACTACAGAGTATATGACAAACACTAAGCAAAATCATCATAATGGATTTTTCTTATCAGAGGCAACACATAAACCTGATTTTATTCCCTTTTCTGCTTCAAAGTGAGCATCACCTCAGGAGACATCTCAGTAAGCAATAACACTTACCCTATCACTTAGAGATCCTTACCTGTGAAACTGTTCTCGAGAAGTATCTACAACTTTGAAAACTGACAATGCATCCATTAGATACATCCATGAAAATACTTTACTTCAGCAACAGTTTCATAGTATTACATGCAAATACTTGTTTAGTGTTCCTGATAGGTTGAAATCAAAAAGTATATAATAATGTGTTGTTATATAAATATCATTGACCCTGACTAAAGAGTGGGTGTGGAAATAAATAGAAGATGCATATTAAGAAAATCTATCAGTGGTGATACTCTAAATTGGGAATTGTGATATAAATCTATAAAGGAATAAAATAAAGCAGTTTTTCAATAGGGTGGGATTAATTAGGAATAAGAGAATAGAATTAAAGAGACTACTGTTCACTCACACTTATATTCTGAATCGCCTCCCACAAACTGACATCCTGTCCAAAAAAGACTTGTCCATTGTGTAAGTGAATGAGATTTTTAGTGCCAAGGTGACCCTCAAGTCTCCTTGTCACTTAATTCTGTACTCAGTGTGCTGCTGCACAGAGCCCTACCCATTTCCTAACTATGTGACTCAATAATTCAGTAATTGCTGATTTTTTTAGAACCTTGTCTAAAATCCTGTTAAAAGAAAGTCACTAAAATTTTAATGTGCTAGAAGTAGATTAAATTCAGTAGCTTATGGTTCACGTGGATAAGAGGGCCATCTATTTTATCTGTTTCATATTCTCTTGCTAGAGTGCTTTCAGGTGGAAACTTTAGAAAGTACTGTTACTGCTGTCTGGTTGCTTGGTGATTGAAGGGCAACTAACTACCTCTGTTCAAATCTAAGTTTTCATTTTTTGCACATACTACAATGAAGCAAATAGTCTATGCACTGCATTAGTTTGCCTTTGATGCTTTATCATTATGAAACAGTCTGACTTCTCACTGTAGACTGGAAATTGAGGAGCTCACTTTCATTCACCCAACTGATCCTAAGAGATGTCTCATTAATGTGGGCAATAAACAGACCACAGACAAAGTTCAAATATTACTCTTCACTGGAAGGCAAAAGCAATGAGTGCTGACGTTCAGTAAATATTGGAAGTTCTTCAGATAGCAGCAATTCCACTTACCTTCACAGTGTTTTCAACTCTGTCTTATTTAAGTGACACTTGGGAACTAAATAGTCCATTTCCATTCAAGATATGAAAAATTACGAATTCTTACCATATTATCTAGCACACACAGAACTGGAAGTTAATTGACTAAAAATTAGTGCCTATATTACCCAGATTTCATGCTACTGCATAGGAATTCTGGGAAACTGAGGGAATGTAGGAGATTATTCCAGTAAAATTCCAAGCAGAAAATAACTTTTTACAATCAGATTGGCGGTGTGACATCTATCATTCTGTAGTGGAGAATGCTGACGTCACCAGAGAAAGAATCCATAGAATAGTCTACAGGACAGAGAGAGGCAGAGAGCTGTAGCCTCATGTGGCCATTTTTAGTAGGCATATGAGAGTCAGTACCTCACAGAACATTCTGGAAAAAATTAAGCCTTCTAAAAGAATCTGCCAAAGTGACTCAGAACTTCAAGATTTCACACTAAGCAAATACACAGAATTATCATGCTGAAGAAAAAAAAATGAGAAAAAAGGTAATTGGCCTTGAAAAGAACAATCTGCAACACCAGAGAACACATTTGTTCCCTTTGTCACATTGCTTAAGAACCAATAACACTTCCTTAATGACAACAGGATGTGGATTTGTATCTGAATTCACCATGTTTTCTTTATAGTTTTTTGTGTGTAAATAATGGATATGACTACCTTTATCATCTCAGGCATTAAAATGGTTACACAGCTTAATTCTCATTTAATGAGGAATTTGTACTTCCACATATCCTTGGAAGTAGGAAGTTCAAGCACCCTCTTAATGGAGTCTTTGCCCAAAACCGCTCGATTTTCCATCCAATATTTTCTTTCAAAGGAAGTCAGTCCAGTCAAGCCAGCATTATTGTTCCCTTAGTTACTCACAATCAGTATTATTCAAAACTGTGGGGAGGAACAGAGAGAACCTGACAGAAATCTAGCACCAGCCTCCAAAACGTGGGGACCAGTTCTAGCCCAAAACCCTTAAGCTTAGTCTGCCTCTCCCCTTGTGATACATTGCTTTGCTAGGACTTGGGGTGTCCTTCCCAAGCAGTGAACTCCCACAGGTTTCTAACTTTAAAAGTCATTTAAGAATCTTAGTTAGCTTCCTCACTCCCAAAGTAAGAACTCCAGCTCCTTCCAGAGCTCTCCTTACCAAAGAGAGACCTCCGCCAATCAAAGTCAAAAACTATTCCCCTGTGCCCTTCCCCCAAAGCAATGAATGACTAGATGACGAATTTGCATCTCTAAAAGGGGACCCTCAATGACTCTGCAGCACAAGGAAGCTGTCCCCTTGGGTGGAAAAAGCAGGAATAGTTAATGTTTTAGATTATTTGCCTGCATCAACAAGCATATAGCATACAAAATTACACATAATGAACACATATTTATTCTTCATTTCGGATTGTGGCTTTGCTCATCCTTCACAAAGGAACCCATACCTTTCTTCAGACATTTCAATATTCATCACCTATCTGAGGTTCATCTTTTCTGAAGAATACAGAGATGTGGTCCCTAGTATGAGGGAGAAAAAGGATGAGAAGACCCTCTGGAGATTCTGCCTTGGATAGGTGAGAGCCTCTTTCTGTACTTGAACACATGATCCATCTATTACAGTCATTCCTCCACTGCAGATCTGGTTTCACTGAAATTCCTGCTCTTTTTGTAAAGTCTTACTGCTTCTTTTGTTACAGTTTTTTGGGAGAAACCAAGTGAGCACTCTTTGGAAGTATTTTAGGCAGATTTATTACACGCGTGGTCTCAGCTGACATTTCTTCCTCAAAGAGCTGAGCCCTGGTTTCCGGTTAGAACAAGCTTATATAGGCTAGACTAGAGCAAATGTGGGAAGAGAGGGATGTAAATTAGGGGAAGGGGTTTCAAGCATAGGAAGTTCTTTGTCAGCTGGCTACATTCCAGCAAGCTCAGGTTACAGGAGGTGTCATGACTTTGCTTCATAGTTGCCAGAAGTAGTAATCAGGCCTTTCCCACACTTTCATTTCTACACCTAATCCAGGTACATTATTTTATTATGTATCACTCTCTGCTTAGAAGAGCATATGCTCAAGTGCAGAGGATACAGGAATACCATGCAGGAGAGGTCTGTGGTTAAACAGAGGGTCTTTGGTGAATCCAGTGAGCACAAGAATGATTGTCCTTGTAAGAGGGAATATAGGAAAAAAGGAAAGCAAAATGAATATGTTGGGTAGTCCTGCCCCAATAGCCTTGAGTTCTTGACCAGTGGTGATAAGAATGTGTCTTTCACCCATGAACACAAGGAGCTGCCAGTCATCACTAGGAAAACACAGACCACGAGGATAGTCCATTCCATTCTCTTGACAGTTATAACATGCAACAATAAGGTGAGGCACTGAGAGCATGAGATAGTTCTAGTAGTTCAGTCTTCATATCTTAATGTCATGAGAGTTTTTAATGTTTGCTATTTTGGCATATCACTATTAAAGTTAAAAACTCACCTCTCAGATTCTGACTGAGGAGTGAAAAACGTAAATGGATGTTATCACAATCAATCATTTTGGATACGAAATGAGAGCTGAAGAGATCAGTATATCCCGGAATGCTGAGAGACTGAACAGAGAAGTGTGTACATTGCAAAGTTTCCAGGAAAAGCAGGAAATGAACTGACTAGACGAAACCATCAGGGAGTCTACCCATTTAATACCTGTCAACTCCACAAATGCAGGGATTGCTTCTGCCCTGTTCATCACTATAACTTTATTGCCTAGAACAGTGCTGGAACTTTTTAATGTGCCCAAAAAACAGTGGTTAAATGAGCGAATGCATTCCTTTGTAAACTAGAAAGTATAACTATGGCAAAAAAGACTTCCTAAAATTTTGGCCATTCCTATAAGTGATAGAACAATAATAGCAAACACTTACCATATATTTCTGTGAGCACTAAACTAATAAAAACAGATGCCTTAAAAATTTAGTTCTGAGATAAAAGATGAAAAAAGTGAGGCCCAATGAGATTAAGTACATTGCTCAAGGTCACACATTATTGGTAGGACTTGGATTCAGGATTCAAATCAGTGGTTTCTGTCTGTGCCTTGAACCTCTATAATGCCCACCTGTCTGACTACAGGACAGTATGTGTGCACATGAACTTTCATCACAAAACTTTTCCCAGAAAATGGTGTTATGAATACTGCTTTGATCCATCTAAAGAAATGACCTGTATCTACATAGTCATTGCTCCACTGCAGGTCTGGTTTTACTAAAACTCTCCTCCTTTTGTAAAGTCATATAATTTCTTTCACTTCTGCATCTACCCCAGGTACATTCTTTTATCATATATGACTTTCTGCTTGGGAGAACTTATTGCCTTCTTCTTGGTTCTCTGAAATGCTGTCCACTTCCTGCTGGAGCTGTGTCCTTGCTTTCTATTACTTATTTTCTCTCCTCACAAAGGTGATGGTGGGAACAATGCTGTTGGAACAAATTTGTTTTGTTAAGAATATTGTGCAATCTGATAGAAATAACCTAAAGGAATTCCAAATAAAAATAATTCATGAGATACTTAGGTTTGACCACACACATAGTTGACACATTTTTCTTTTGGGCAAAAAAAAACAAACAAATTTATATTTTTTTAATGGAGATTTTCCTTGACTTAATCAGAGGACATAACTAAGAAATTCCAGAAATCATTATGTCATCACATCTGGTCAGTTTTTTAAAGGTAATTTAGAAAGACAGGAAAAAATGGTTTCACCTGACTTACACACTGAGTCTTTTCAACTAATTCCCATATAATATACTAATTATGATGGCAAAAAAATATATTTAGTACAAATGCACAAGGTGGTAAAAATACAGACCAGTTGTCAGTAATCCAGAAGCTAAAAAGGCCTCCAAGGATAGTACTGAAAATATTCTCTCTCACCAAAGATATCCAAGTTAGCAACAATGGAGCCTCTAGTTCTCCCAGGACACCTCTGAGCACAGAGAAATGCACCTTTGGAGACCCAGAGTCAGAGCTACACTGAGAAGTAATAGGTATAATCAGTGTCCATAAATCGTTCTCAGATGTGTAGTTTTGTACAAGGACTAACAGCAATAATGACCCTAACCTATGTGAAATGCACTGTTCCTGGGAGTTAACTGCTCATCTGCTACTTATCTTTCACAACAGAATACCACCTCTGACATTTTCTCACACTTAGATAAATAAGAAAAGCATCTCCTTGGTGCTCTAACATCAATTCCTCTTCCTGAGACAACTGATTTATACACAAGAAGACCTATATTTCCTTTCTGTAGAATTATGGGCTGGTACCTGGCACCTGTTTTTCCCAAACTACTTCCCATTTCTGGTTATTTATGCAGACTGGGTTTGACCATCAAAACCCCTGAGTCAAGAGCTGAGGTAGTTAGTTCCCTTTCTGCAAAGCTGTCGTAAGAGACGACACAAGACATACATGATTGGGGTGGGGGGCATTTAGAGGGCCCATATGAGGTTCCAAATAAAATTATTAAACATTTGGAACTATTTCATATGAAGATAATTTTTAAATGAAGTAAGGAAAAATGAGGGGAAAATCATGTGTACTACACCAGGGATGTTTTTATATTGCAATTATTTCATGCAAATGAGATGTTTTAAAAATATAAGAAATATATTTAATAGGACTGAACATTCAAGGGGTCAGTTTTTACCTTAACCTTATGATATCATAATGCTGTGGATTTCCTTTATGCCACAAGGAAGCGTCTTTATGTTATAGAAGATAAAATGTTTTCATGCAATTGTATGGACTTTAATATGAATTATTTAAAAAATTCCTTCGGGTCAGATTCCAATATCATGCACAAGAAAATTCTATTAAAGCTAACTGAATTTCAACGTAATTTGAATTCAATTAAAGTTTATCAAAGGAATTGTGCAGTAGAGTAACTTTGGACAAGAATCAGGCCCTAAAGAAGTAAAACAAGCCTATCTAGGTCTTTGGAGAAGCTCTAAATTTCTTAAATTCTACTGACTCACCAAAATCACACTGTTCCTCTGTGGTACTATGTGTTTATAAAAGAATTATAAGGCAGTTGTTTACAGATTAAGTTTCAGAACCGGGAAAGTTTTTTTAATTCAATAATGTCGATATGCCCTGGTGAAATAGTGATTTGGTCAACTGCCTCTAGTTGAAGCTCAGGGCACATACCTCCTAAGGACCTGGGTTCACATCCCGGACTGGGGAGAACCACCAAGATGTACAGCTAAATAAAATAAATGACGCACTTCTTCTTCTCTCTTCCTGCCTACCTGCCTACTTCATTCCTACTTGCACCTTTCCTTAAAAGAAAAAAAAACCAGTAGTGCCATTTCCAATGGGTCTTCCCGTACAACCTTAATTCTTAAAACTCTCTGAAGGCTCACATCTCACCATCTCCCAACCAGTTAAGAATTTGATACAAAGAAATACAGGAAACTACTCTACACAAGAGAAGAGAAATTAAGAAAAGACTGTTTTTGAGTACACTACCTTAGGGGCTACATTACATCATCATGTACAATGTCTCACCTCATTTTAATAATAGTCCATACTGTGCTGTGAGCTAAGATAATATTCTGTATTGAATCAATATAGGTTGTTCTTTATCATATCAATATTTGCTATATTAATATGCTCCAATAAAAAGGGATAGAGTCTAAGAAAATTAGACTTATTGACTGTCTACTTATGCACATGCCATCTTGGGGATAAGTTTATGGAAGTAAGACTTGAAAATCATTAGCCAGCATGTACTAATCAATACCTTTCAATTAAAGAGTCAAAAGAGAGAAATTAAAATTTCAGAATAACGCAATAAATTAATAGCTAACAGTTATGTCAACTTCATTTTCATTTTAGGAAACTTTAAATTATCAAAAATCATTAGTCAGC
Source organism: Solenodon paradoxus (assembly GCA_004363575.1). Lineage (NCBI taxonomy): Eukaryota > Metazoa > Chordata > Mammalia > Eulipotyphla > Solenodontidae > Solenodon > Solenodon paradoxus. The sequence continues at coordinate 862,285 of RJWH01000056.1, forward strand.
ATACCCTGGTGACCTAGAAGATAAGGCCACTGAACATAGTCCATAAACATTCCAAGGATCTAGGTTCAAGACCCAGGGCTGGGGGAAAGGGAGAGTGGGCAACAACAAAGATGAAGAGCTAAATAAAATAAACAAAAATGCTTCTTCCTCCTTTCTCTCTCTGCCTGCCTACTCACCCTTATTCCTGTTTGCACAAAATGTTTAAAAATATGCTTACTCAAGTAAAAAAAATTCGAAGAGACATGTACTGATATATTGAGTATTTTACTACCTTGGGAGAGAAGTACACCCTGAATGTCAATATAGAGCATTCCACAGACCTGCTGCCTCCTGATGAAAGAACCATAACTAATGGAATTTCGAAAATAGGAAGAAATTTAAAGTGTCTGGAAATACTCCTAAGGACATACAGCAAACGGTGAAATATTTATTCCAGAAAGCCTCCTAAATCTCACTGAGAGCATGTATAACTTGAGCCACAAACCCACTTTCTCCCATCCCTGACCCCAGCCTACCAGAATTAAATCTCTACTCCGGGTGTGTATGACCTGAGAAAATAGGGCTTCCTCTTCCCCTCAGCTTCCAGTCAAGAGATAGTAAGGTTGCATATGCTAAATTCCTGGGGACCACAGCTTAATCACAAAACACCCTTCTTTTACTCAGCCCCTGCTCATACCATCTTTAACAGGCTATGAATACTGAGTTTTTGATCACTTTCATCCTAACTCACTCATACAATTGAGTTCCCTGTTGGGGAATGCAAGCTACAAAGACCAGAGGCAGTGCCCTTCCACACAACCTTGTCTATAAAGTAGGAATGTTACTACAAATGAAACAAGTCACAATACTTGTCCACTGTTCCACAGATCTTGCTCAAATGTTTGCCTACCACAGAATTTATCTAAGAACTGACTTTATTAGTGACAGTGTGGGAAGTTCAGTCTAAGGGTACTCTGGAAAACAACAGAAGTTTTAGCAAGCAAGCAAGTAAAAGGAGACCATTAGCTATATAGAGTAATCAGTTAAAAGGACAATGAAAGCTAAGAAAAATGTTCTTATAGTCAGAATGAACATAAAAGATGGCCTTGAAACTATTCCTGCAAAAGAGTACAAATTTAATTCACTCAGATGTGGAGCAAGTTATGCACCAGGGCACTGTAAAAAAAACAGTGGAGCAATCATTTAGAAATTAGTGGACATAATAGTCAAGTATGATACCAATGGGGACAAACAGCTTAGTCAGAGATCAAGGAAAAAGTCCAATAATCTTGTGAAATCACTCTCATCCCAGGGTGACTATGCTCAAGCCCAGAGTGGCAGCTCACTGAAGACCCACCTGACAGACTTCACCCTGCATGAAGTGACATATGTGGTGGGAATGGTCCAGACAAAACACTAAACAAGTCAATAAGTAAACAGAAAAAATAAGTGCCAAGGAAAAGGGGAAAATGAAAGTGACTCAGAGAAATATGGAACATTCTCAAGTGCACTAATATATATATATATATATATATATATATGGAATACCAGAAAGACAGACGAGAGAGAAAGAAGCAGAACAAAATATTTAAATAAGTAATGACTAAAAGCATGCCAAATTTGATGAAAAGCGTTTTTTTCCATATATCTAAGAAGCAAAACAAACTCCAAGCAAGATAAGCACAAAGAGACCCATACCCACACATAATCACAGTAAGAATGTTGTAGAGTAGAAGGGTCTAAAAGCAAAAAGAAAACTTTGAAAAAACAGAAAAGGAGCTTGTCATGTAGAAAATAATCCCACTAATTGTAATAGCTGACATGTGACCACAAACAATGGAGGTCAGAAGGCAGTCAGATGTCATATTCAAACCACTGAAAGAAAAAAAACTCAGCAAGATTATTTTTGGTGGACTCTTACATCCACCAAAATTATCTTTCACAAGGTGAAATACATTTCCATATACACAAAAATCAAAAGAAACTGTTGCTACCAGATTTGTCTTACAAAGAATTCTTCAGCCTGAGACCAAGTAACCTCCCAAAGGTATCTGAATATACAAAAAGAGCACTGGTACAAGTAATCATGTAATCATGTAATCATTTCTTCTCTTATTTCAAAAGAAATCATATAAAACAATATTTTTACAATTGTAGTGTTAGAATTAGAACATGCAGAAATGTAATATATTTGACAATAAAGCATGAAGGAAGTAGATGAGAACAATGTAATATTGTAATAAGAAAATAACTCTAGATAATAATCCAAATCCACAGGACAAAATTAAAAGAACCAGAAATGGTAAATAGGAAGATTAATATAAGAAACTCTATAAATACATACTTTTTCTGCTTTCTTTACTCAGCTTTAGTAGACGTACAATTATATAAAGTAATAATTATAAGTATTTTGTAGGATTTGTAGCATTTAAAGATGCAATTGCAGAGCAAGAAACAGCACAAAAATGGGGAAGCAGGAATAGAAAAATATAAGGCTAATACTTCTAATATTTCACTGCAATCAAATATATATAAATATGAAGTAGAGTCAAACAAATTAACATGCATATTATAAGCCTTAGAGCAAGTGGAAAAAAAATTCCTCAAAAAAGGTAAAAATAATTATTTAAAACAATTCAAATAGTACACTGGAAAATAATTGATTAATAATAAAGAAAGCAAAAAAAAGATAGAGAAACAAAAATAATTTTTACAAAGACATGAGATGTAGAAAATAAAAAGTAAAATGGCAGACATAAATCCAACTACATCAATAATAGCATTAAATGTGAATCGGTTAAATACTCCACCAATATCATATAATATCACTAATACATGGTATATAGAGTAAACAAACTAACAAAATCAAACAAAAATAGACTTCTAGTCAATAAAAGCAAATTATTGGCTGCAGAAAGAGAATGGGAGAGTGTGGACAAACTAGGTAGAGGGGATCAATTGCACAGTGAAGGGAAAAATGAAAAGGTAATGAACTTAATTTACTATAGTCAGATGTTGATTTACAACATGTACACTTCAAACCTATATGATGAAAATTCCTTCAATTTTTAAAAAATTAAATAATAAAAATGTAATTTAGAAAGTAAAAATTAAATAAAAATAAAAGGCAAATAAATTGTCAGACTGAATGAGAAAACAGGATCCACATTTAAGTGCAGAGAGCTGGCCATTGAAGATGCCAAGTTCAAGCTGGCAGACATGGAGGCTGCCCTGCAGAAGGCCAAGCAGCATACGGTGTGGCAGCTGCACAGGACCAGGAGCTCATGAATGTCAGTCTGGCCCTGGATATCGAGATCATCATCCACCATGAACTGCTAGAAGGTGAAGATAGTCAGCTGGAGTCTGGGATGCAGAACATGAGTATCCATACTAAGACTATTAGCAGTTACTCAGATGGGCTGAGTTCTGTCTACAGAGCCCTCATGAGTCCTGGCCTCAACTATGGCCTGTGCTCTATACAGTCCAGTTTTGACTCTGGTGGGGGTTCCAGCTCTTTGGGCCATGTCATCTCCTCCAAGCCCATGGTTGGGAAGATCAAGGTCCATGATAAGAGTCATTTGATATCCTTCCCAAGTGAGTGACCACAGCAATCCCTTACAGCCTCACCCCTCCTCTGGCTGCCCCTAGAAACCATGAGGGCAGTTACTCTGCAGGGAATCATCGGAACAGGAGATGCATCTGAGGTTCAGTCCACCCTGGCTGGGGTCTACTGTCTGGAGTACCCTTCTTTCCCATGCCTTTAACTAATAGCCAGTTCAAGTGTTTTTTTCCAAAACAATGTCTCAGCTGACTCTGTCAGACTCCACCAATTTTTTAAGGTTATCTAAAAGAGACACACTTTAACTTCAAAAAAAAGATAGGCTGAAAGTAAAAAGACGGAAGTAGATGTATCATGGAAACAACAACTATAAGAAAGCAAGAGTGACTATATTAATACCTTAGATAATATATTTTAAAAGAAGAAGTACTGCTAGAGATAAAGAGGTACATTTTATAATGATAAAAGGATGACTGCCATCAGAAAGACATAATTATGAGCATATGTGCAACTAACAATAGAGCCTTAAAATGCATAAAGGAAAACTGACAAAAATGGAGGGAGAAATATATAATTCAATAACAATAGGTTGAAACTTCAATATCCTATCTTCAATAATAGAAATAGGCACAAGATCAACATGAAAATAGTAGGCTTGAACACCACCATAAGCCAACCTATCCTAATGGATACAGAACAACACCCAACAAGAACAAAGTGCATATTATAAGTGCACAGAGAATGTTCTCCAGGATAAACCATATTCTAAGCCATAAAATAAACTTAAGAGGATTGAAAGTATACAAAATATGTTCCTTGAACAAAATGGAGGGAAATTATAAATCAAAAACAGAAATTTTGGAATTTATAAGTGTATAGAAATTAAGAAATACACTTATAAATAACCACTGGGTCAAATTTAAAAATCACAAGGCAAATCTGTAAATACTTTGAGAGAAATGAAAATAAAAATAGATCAAAAGTTATGGGATGCCACTAAAGCAATGCCTGAAGAAAATTTATAATTATAAAAGCCCTTATCAAAAGATCTCAAATCAATAGCCTACCCTTCTACCTTAAGATATGAAAAAAGCACAAACTAAGCCCAAAGGAGCAAAAGAAAGAAAATAAAAGATTAGCAGTTCGTGAAATAGCAAATAGAAACACAGTAGAGAAAACCAACAAAATCAAATGCAGGCTTTTGAAAGGGTCAACAAAATTGGCAAGCCTTTAGCTAGACTGCACCACAAGTTAAGAGGACCCAAATTATCTTAATTGACAAATAATCTAAGAACAATTATTACCTTATATACAAGCAGGTAAATTAATTATCATGAATCAGAAGCCCTTACACATATGTAAGCTATGAGAAAAAGTACCTGTTTGTTGTCTATTTTTCCTGTTAGGAAAACAAAATCCATCCTAAATTAAATTTCAAGATATATCAGATCTTGATTTTTCATTTAATTCATTACTAACTGCACCCCCACACACATATACACCCATAGTTTTGCTTCATGAGACTACTTTCCCAATTTCAGAGCTTGTACCTATCTTTGACTTTTCTTTTCCATCCCACCATTAAACAGATCTGAGATCAATTACTTTCACTTCCCTTGACTGACAAACTACACTTTCAAATTCACTCCTTGCAAAGGGACCACTATGAACAGCATTCACTTTCAGAGTCTAAGGTATAATAGTAGACTGAAGGGGTTTTCATATTAAAGAAATTAAGCTTCCATACGATATCGCTAATGGGTACTCCAAGTTGAACCAAGTTAATTTTAGTCTTTTGACTCTGAAATACACAGCAAATAAATTTGATTAGGTAAATTAAGAATCAGTTTTGAAGAGAAAAGCATAAGCGACTAGATGTTACCCTGAAAATAATTTGAATTAGTTTTTGTTATGCATATTTTATATTTCTCAGGGGCAGGTGGTTGGAGATACAAGAAGAATCAAAATCAAAGTTTCAGAAAGTCCCTGGCAGCTCAGTACCAACCCACCCATCAGGAGTGGAGAGACCAAGTGCATGTGAACCTTTTGTTCCAAAACATGAACACAAGGTCTACCAAAGGAGTGTCCTCAAGCCATTTGGCTGACTCCCTATTCAGGAAAGGTTTCAGATTTCATCTTTGACGTTAAGGCTGCAGCCAATGTTTGGCATATGCACTGTATCAGTTGTCATCTATAAATAATTAATGTGCCACAGCTTTTGTAATCTGTTTTGCCAGTTCCTCATTTTTGTATACAAGAAACTTCCAAAAGGAAGACTCCAGGACTTCTCTTTCAGAGGCTCTAGCTGACATTGCCCACATGTGACCCAGGGCTACCAAAAGGTTTAGACTTTGACAAGCCTTGTTTTCCTTCCCTCTGCTGCAGTCCTTTCTCTCCCTGCCCAAGCCTCCACAGTGAACCTACTTTGCTTCCATTTTTATCTTTGGTGTGATTTTTATTTGTATACAATATTTTGTTTATTACAAACTCTACCAACATATCCAAAATCTCTAAACACATACTTATTCCACCTTTTTACTTCTATTTCTAACTAACTTAGAGAATTTGCATCACAAAATTCTTCCAAATTGGGACTGTTATGGAAATGATTAGTTTCACAACTATAACAACTAATATTTATTAAGTACTTGCTTTGTGCCAGGCACTCTACTGTTTTTCATTATCTCCTCTCACATCTAACTACAACTAAACACAGGCTTAAATTTGCCAGTAACATTTAAAATAAGGATATTTGAAAGACATTTGAAAGACATTTGAAAGAAATGTCTCAATATACTGAAGAAGTGAAATCAAGAGGATAAAATATTTTAGTCTTAGAAAAATGTACAACACTAAATTATTGTAGAATGCCATTAAATTTATATTTTGATTCACTGAGGATAAAGCTATTCCTTGTATGCTATACCAACTTTCTTTTTATCCTATTTATTTCCTGTATCTTACTCGTATTTCTAGGAACCATAGCTTCCAGCATATCAAACATATAAATTAGATTCATATAGTCAATTAAATTTTTAACTAAGTGATATATATGATAAATATTATGTTCTTGTATTAACTTCCAAGTTGTTTTCCATAAATAACAAGCCAGCCTGACATTGTGGTATGACTGCTGAAAAATAACATGAGATATGACTTTTACAAACTTTTCATGTTGCATGTTGAAGCTATTTGCTGTTCTTGATCAAAACTTTCATTGTCATGAACTACATTATTCTCTGAATGAGTGAATTTCCTGTTGGAGACAGGAAATGAAGGACTGCTAACACTGGGAATGTATTTTTTCTGCCTCTATATTAATACATGATATACTTTCATATTAATAACAACTCTGAAAACTAGTTTCATTTCTTCTCCACATAAGCAATAAACAGTGTGTGCAAAAGTATGAATACTAACAGCAGTAATGTGTCTATATAATATGAGTTTTCTTTTGAATGTACAACCATTTCTAATAATTCATTAGAGCATATGTACAGGCAACTGTCACAGAAGTCCATCAGAGCTGGATTAGATGAAGACAAACAGTGCGGGCTTTGTGTATAAACTGAAGCTGCCATCCAAAGCTTCCATTTCTCATCCAAGGGCACCATAGGACCATTGTCTTCCTCCTTTAGGCAAAAAGAATGAGTCAATTATGTTACTGATACACCTCTATAGCAGGCTAAACAGTCTTTATACAGAGACAGTAAAAATTATTAATTTCATAAGAAATTTTAAAATGGAAATTTTTAAAAAGTTACTGCAGACTCAAATTTGTCATTTCTGCAATATTTCTACAGAGTGTACCATAATTTTATTTCTATGGCAAAATCAATTAATGAAAATTTTCAAAGAAACAAATAGTCTCAACAAAAATAAATAAATGTTTGAACTGTTCTAAACAAAAAAAAGTATGTATCAGTCTAATAATGAAAAAAATCTTTAAAGTTACTATCATTAATTTCAGGTGTACTAAAATGACTTTGCAATTCTATTAAATAAAAGATAATAAATGCAGAATAACACATGGAACAATTGTCCTTTCTGAGATAATGAATATAAAATCTTCCCACTTAAGGAAACAAACCAGTTAAGATTTTAGCTCAGTACCTCTACTCATGTTGCTGAAGAGATGAATGGGGAAATTAACATCTTCATACAGTTGCTGAATGTAATCTCGACTAATTTTTAATAGTAATATTTATTATTTCTTGTGTTCACAATGCTATATTCACTTTAGGATACTAAAATGGCATCTCAGTATATCTCACACCACACCCACTACACCACCAGAGTTCCAGTGTCCATTACCACCACCCTCTTCCCTCTCTTCCACCTTCCCCCACTTCTACCTCCCCACCCCCCAAAACCACAGTCCTGTGTCTTGTTATGTTTATCGGGATTTGCATGTTAATTTGTTTTATTTCATTATATTGTACATATGAGTGAAAACATCTGGTTTTCTCTTTTTCTTTTTGACTTATTTTGCTTAACATGATCCTTTCTAGTATATATTAAGATTAATATTATCTCCAATATATATTGATAGTCATAATAAAATATTTGACATTATGCCTCAGATATTGTTTCAAAGGTAAAATAGGGCATTTCAATGCACATACTTGACAATTATAACCAAACAAATTATAAACAAAGTGACTGATACAAAAGTGACAGGTAATCAAAATTATAAAACTACAGAATTTTGGAGCAAAAGCATCCTAGAGGTGATAGTGTATCAATTTTCTGCAAAAGAAAAATGATCTAGAGTTACTTGCTTTCTAAATGTATTCCATTTAACTCTAGAAGTCAGTTGAAAAATTAATTCATGTTTAAAATATCATGGAAACTCCAAAGATAGTACAATAAGGTCCTTTCGTACAAAACCTTTTCAGTCCCTAATATGTTAATATGAATTATAAATCTCTGAAAGGAGGATATAATATCTAGTCTCCTCCAAATGTATATGGACAGTCACCTCTTGATTTAACAAACATCTTAGCAGACCAATACTCTGAGGAACATATTGGGAAAGGCTGGTCTAGAGGCATATATTCTAAGTTTATAGAAGTAATAAAATTTTATTAAAGAATATATCTAACCATTCTAAAATTTAAGCTACTAGGTCCAAAAAAAACAAATAAATAAAAAATAGGTACATAAATGTGAAATCAGTCTAAATAATACAAAGCCAAGTTTTAGCCCAAATCATTTAAACATTGAACAAATATTCAGTGCAACAAACAGATACACATGTTCAGTGGTGATCCATCATTTCTGAAGCTCCAAAAACTTGATTTTCAGTTCTCAAAAAATTCCAAATGGATCCTAGTTCACCTGACTATGGACTGCTACTGCTAAAATCTCCCTCACAAAAGAAACTTAAAATAACTAAATAATAATATCCTCTGCCTAGTCAGTCTTTTATCCTTTATTTTTTTCAAACAGAAAATGTTACTTCATAATATTACTTCCAAGGTAGCCTGAGGATGATCTTTATATTAGCTCCCCCCAAAGATATTCAATATAGACATCAGATTAATTGGGAAAGTGTTTTGATTGATCACAATGTGGGATATAAATTTGAAATCAGATACACAAGATCAAATCCCAGCTCTGCCACCAACTTACTATAAGACTGCCACCAACTTACTATAAGATTTTAGGCAATTTCTTTGTCCCTTATAAGTTCCTCAAAGCACAATACTGACTTCATAGGGTCTGTGGGAGAATGTAATAGGACAACAGTGCCTCCTAGGCACATAACTGAGCTACTAGAGACAATATCGGTTGATTTTATACAGTTCACCAAATGAAAATTGAACTACAGTATGATCTATTATCTTCCAATGCATGTTGCTTGAAATGTACTTTTTAGTACTTCAGAGAAAGTTTTCATGGACAAAAATCATACCTGATTTTATCAACACTGTATTCCCAAGATACAGCACAACATCTGGCTCAACACAAACACAACAAGAAAATGCATATGTACATGTATGTGTACATACATTCTAAAAGTATAACAAAATGGTAGTAGCAGTTTCTCTTATTTTTTATTTAAAAATTTTTATTTGTATCAAAATTTGCATGGACAGGTGAACCTGTCCTTTGTGGTACCTTTGTGGCTCAGGTGTCAAGTCTGTGCCTTAGGTGCTTCCCACATATACCACAAAGACCTAGGTTTGCATCCCAGGACTCAGAAGAATAACTAAAATGAATGAATAGATTTTAAAAATGCTTCTTCCATCCTGTCTGCTGCCTCCCTGCCTTCATTCCTCTTAAAAAAAATTTACATGGACACAGTCTAACAGACTAAAAAGTTATTATAAAAATTATCAATTCCCCTGTGTCCTAGATACTACCAATTTCCTCAACTCATTTAGCTGATTATTTTTAACACGACAGAATTAAGTAGCTTGTTTGTATCATTGCCTTTAATTTTCTGTTTTACTATTATCTGTCAACTTTCCCTATGGAGAATGAAATTCTCACCCTCTTTCCCTGTCAGTTCCCCCACAAACACATTCACAGACATACATCACCCATAAACACATGTAAACTCTCCTCTTCACCCCATCCTTTCAATATGATCATGCAATGATGTTGACTGACTCAATATTCTGCTTCTATTATTATGAGGATGAACTGCTCTACCTTTATTAATATAGCATTAATTTTCCTTTCCAGCACAACTTTTTGTTTCTCTGGAGTGAATAATTTTTATCTTGGCTTTTTTTCTTCCACCTTAGCTTTCTATATCCACAATTCAAATTACCTACCAATTACTTGATGCTCCTCTCAACAAAACATCACAAAATATCACAAATCTATGATTTGAATCTTCTTGGAGAAAGTTTTTCTAGAACCTTCTTTTCTATTTACATTTGAACTGTACCCACAACACCTCATTTTACCATCATTCTGGGAATCTCCTTTGCCTTGTTCCTTTGCTGGATCTCCTGTTTCCTGAATCCCAAATCTGTTTCTTTGTCTTACTCTTATTTTGGTGAAGCACATCTTCCAGCAGATTCATGGAAATAAAATTTCAATCTGATAATGACTACTGAAAGTTTGACTGGGTTACGAATTCTAGGTGACCCGTTATTTCCTCTTCGAATTCTGAAGGTCATGCTTCACTTTCAGCTTCCAGTGTTGCTATTGAGAGGTCTGATATTGAAATTTCAGGCTCTTTGGACTGTTGGGTGTTTTTCTCCTTCGATTGTCTCCCTTGTTGTCAGAAATGTCACAAGGTTAGTATTGATCTATGAGCCAGGAATTCAGTGGGTCCTTTCAACGTTTAAGATTATATTCATGGATTCTGAGATAATGTTTTGAATCATTTTGCTACATTTTATTATTTTATTACCTTCATTTTTTCTATTCTCTCTCGTGTTTCCGTATTATTTGGATAAAGGGCTTCCTCGACTGGTTCTTCCATTTTCTTACTTTATTCTCTCCTGTTTTGTTCTACTTTATGAAAAATGTCTTCAATTCTGCCTTTTGATTCTGTTACAAATTTTTTTTTTATTTCTGCTATCATGTTTTCAACTATAGCATGTTAATTTGTGTTCCAGTTTCAGACCAGGGTATAGCTTGTTGGGTATCCTATAGCCTTTACTTGCTGCTCTAGAGCTTGGGCAAATTTCAGTCTCAGTTTCCTTTTCTATGAAGTGGTGATAATAAGAGTCATGCCTCCTGGAAATGTGGAGAGAACTGAATGAAATATAAAATAAACAGTAGAGTATGGAGGAGAGGGTTAGCATTCAATAAGTGTTAGCTATTTCTATTATTGTTATTGTTACTATTTTGCTTCGGTCATTTTCAATATAATTTGATGTTGGTCAATATTTTTTCATTGAAAAAATAATTTGTCCTTGACTTTCTTACTGAACTTTCTTATTACTTCTGATAACATTCTAGCTGATTGTTTTGAGTTTTCTAAATAGACCGTCATCACATCTCTTAGTAATGACAATTTTATCTTCCTTCTAATTTTAATACTTCTTACTTTATTGCACTAATACTTTCAGAATAATGTTAAATAATTAACTGTAGCTTCTGGTGCCCTTTTCTTATTTCTGGTATGCTTGGATTTCAATTTCCAAATCAGTGGCATCATTCCCACTTGCTCTCCTTGAATCTTCAAAAGCATTTTTTTAATGCTTGATTTAATAGCATCCTATTCCTGTTTCATGGTTTCAATTTATTCCCTTACCTCTCTCAAGACATGACGACTTTTTCAAAATTTTTCTGTTTATAAGTATTCTTATACTTTGCCTTCTTTGATTGGGTGGGGGGTGCTCTTACATTTATGGATCATCTTCAAATATCCTTAACTGTTTAAATCTAAAAATGGAAACAACCATGAGAAAACCAGAGTGGACACTCTGGGTACACAGGGGTGCTTATCAGCATGCCCATGCAGGAAGAGTATGCTATTTTAGTAGACAAGTCTCTGGGATTGTTCAGATGCTCAAGAAAAATCCTTCCAGCCATCTGTCTGAAGAGTAGAGGTCTTTCTAACAGAGTGTAGGAGGTCAAGTAGAGGAGGAAGAGAATATGAGTTATGAGGATATTTAATCATCCTATTTTCAGTGAGGTACCCCAGTCCACATCTGTGCCTATGTCTCCTAATACAGACTCTCTCTTCATCATCTCCTGAGGGTAAGTATCCCCTGGCATCCATCAAAGATTGGGATGGATTTGGAAATGTAATTGCTTCTCAAACAACTTTTAACAAATTCAGGTACATTTTAGCCCTTTTTCACTCCAACTACTAGAGACACTGTTGCCACCAATTCCTGAGACTTTGGGGGAATAGTCTGTCATGTAAACAGGTTTCTTTCATACATCTGTTAAATCTGTTACCACAGAACCATCTGCTTCCAGTTTCCAAAATAATGTAGCTGTTGCCTCCTCTTTTGTTTTCTCTCCTTGTAGGTTTATGCACTTTGAAAAAAGTTTTCCTGTTATTTTAATGCAATTTTTGGTGTAATAAAAATTAATTGCCTATATTCAATGAACTGTTATTTGATACAAAAGGTCATTTTACATTATTTTGTACAAAAGGTCATTGTGTATTAGCTAAAGTTTCTATAATAACTATATCACTTGGTAATTAGAATATAAATTTACTTGATAAACAAACTAAAGTAATGACACTTGAAATATATAAAGATAACCAAGTGCCTTTCTCCCTTTTAGGATTTCCTCCGAATACCTACTGATCTACCTATCTATGCATCCATCTATCTGGAATAAGAACATTTAAATATAAAGGGAAATCTTCTATTATACAATGATCATTGTTCATGCTGAGACCTAAGTATGGACAATCCTAAGAAATCTTCTAAATCATTAGCTATTTTAATATATAATTATGAGAGGTTATTTTTCATGTGACTGTTTTTGAAATTCATTTTCTATGAAGAGACCCTAGGGAATGTGTGTAATTCAAATCATTATTGGAGAATTTCCTGTGAAGCTATCAAAAAATGTTAAAGCACATGTGTACACATGTCCTTTTCAGAGGTCACTGCAGGTCACAGCATTGACTTAGGTTCCAGTGAGCCTAGCTCAGCTGATAGTAAACCAGTAAAGCATCCCTTTTAAGTGAGATAACGCTGAGTAAAATTTCCAAAAAAAAAAGTTTTTCTTAAGAAAGGATACAGTAGACACGAGGCCTCTCTTTCAGAATGATCTCTTTCTCCTGCACGCCAGTAGAAGACTTTCTCAGGGTAGCTTTCACAAGTTGCTTTGATTTGGACTTTGTTGTGTACCTGATTCACTTTAAACACCAGGCTATAGCTTCCTCAGTGCAGAGTCCTTGTTTGTTTTATCTTCAGACAGTTTCCAGACTACCTCCATATACGAAACAGAAGGGTAAAAATAAATGTCCCCCCACTCCAAGAAGGATAGATAGCCCTTTTATCAACATACCTATTAATCACAGAATCAAGTCATAGGGAGGAAAAATAAGAGAGGAAAATGAAAGAGGTTAAGAGTTTCAAATGTTTTTGAAGATTCAAGGAGAGTAAGTGGGAATGATGCCACTGATTTGGAAATTGAAATCCAAGCATATCAGATATAAGAAAAGGGCACCAGAAGCCACAGTTAATTATTTAACATTATTATGAAAGTATTAGATAGTGCAATAAAGTAAGAAGTATTAAAATTAGAAAGAGGATAAAATTGTCATTATTTACAGATGTGATCACAGTCTACTTAGAAAACTCAAAACAATCAGCTAGAATGTTATCAGAAGTAATAAGAAAGTTCAGTAAGAAAGTCAAGGACAAATTATTTTTTCAATGAAAAAATATTAACCAACATCAAATTATATTGAAAAATGATCTAAGCAAAACTGATAATAGCAATAACAATAATAGAAATAGCTAACATTTACTGAATACTAACCCTCTGCTATATACTTATATTTCATTCAGTTCCCTCCACATCTCAAGGAGGCATGATTCTTATTTTCTCCACTTTGTAGAAAAGGAAACTGAGACTGAAATTTGCCCAAGCTCTAGAGCAGCAAGTAAAGGTAGTTAAGTTCCCCAACAAGCCTCACCCAGACTGACTCTGGAAGTCAAACTAGCATACTGTGGTAAACCTAGTGAGAAAAGAGAACTTTCCAATGTGTGAAGAACATGAATAAAAATTAAAGAATGTAGTCATTGATGCTTGACAGAAAGATTAAATATTATATTAAAATTTTCCTTAAATTATTCTACTAAATACATTTAAATGAAATATTTTAGAAAATTATCTTCTTTCTTTATTCTCTCTTTATTTCACCCTCTCTTCTACTTTTTATTGCAACCTTTCTGATAAAATTAACCTATCATTTATCTAGAAGAATGAAACATGTGAAAAATAGCCAGGAAAATTCTGTAGAAGAGATTAGCGAAAGATCTTGTCCTACAAAATACTGCAATATTAACTAGTGTTACAAAATTCTAATCAAAGCTCATGGAAAGACAGATTAATGAAACAGAACAGGGAATAGAACCAAGTATTCATGGACTTAATATAATGTAACACATATTTATCATTTTTAATGTTTTGCAAGGATGAAAAAATTGAAATAATGTTGGGAAGGATGAAGAGAAATATTAGTGGGAGCATAAACAGATACAACTGGGGGACATATTTATGTGTGTGTGCTGCAGGTCTCAAGTGCTGAAGAGGGCTTTGGCGAGAAGAGTGCTTAAAAGATGTTTGGGTTTTTTGTTCTGTATTGTTTCAATAGTTTGCCCTGAACATGGGTTATATTTGGAGACACGGAAACCAAGAACAAAAAGAGAGAAATGGAAGGTGATTCTAACTTCAATAAGATGGATATGAAAACATTTTTTAAGAAATGAGTAATTAAAAGGAGATGAAAAAGATTTCAAAAAGCATATTGAGTGATTAATAAAAATGACCAAAAAAACTCCCCATCTTCTATAAAATATTTTATCAATTGTGCAAGCTTAAACTAGCAAAATTTGTATAGAGGGTATTTTAGCCATATGTTACCAAAAGTGAAAATACCCCTGTCCTTTTTTCCCCCAAGAAATCTCATTCTCAGGAATTCATCAAAAATAGATAAGAAATCAAAGATAAATAAGGACTTCCTAATTCTTTGTCCTTTGCTTTGTGAAATGTGGTGAGCTGCAGAAAGCTCCCAGGTTTGCTGGTAAACCCATCTGGGTTTGAATCCTGGTTTTGCACTTTATTAACAATGACCCTGAACAAGTTGCTCAATCCCTCTCAGCCTCAGTTTCCTTATCTCTAAAATAAAAATGAAAGCACATACCTCACAGGACTGTTGTGAGGACGAAATGGGATAACATACAATAAAGTATCTGAACTATAAGAAAGTATTCATTCTTTTCCTTCTCATCACTCAATTATACACATATAACTTAGAATGAATATCAGAATTCCAAGTTATATATGTATTAGTGACTTAGATTAATCAGAACTAAACTAGGGTAAATCATATAGACTGGAAATTTCTACTTTATTCTGAATCAAAAGAAAACTTAGCTGTAAAAGTTATTCAGAAGTAAACCTATGTTATACCTTGACACTTTCTCAATCTCAATTAGCACTAAACTAGTTAACTAAACTGGCCTATACGCTACAGTGAGCCACATTTTTCTTCCTTCTTCCCTAATCCCTGGTGTGTTATAAGGGTGACTGAGTATCTACTTCTTAAGTGAATGTACATATTTTACATTTTTCACTATTCAAATGTAATGCTTTTAGTTCAGAAACCAAAGTCAATGAAATGAAGTTGAATTGAGATTTGAGCAACTATTACAATGAAAAAGGTTTATATTATGTCTAACTGTAAGTAAATGTAGGTTTTAGGATTATTTCCTATGGAAATATTTCAGGTACAAGAATGTGCCATAAATGACCAATTTAAGATGATTAATAATATTGTTATTTTTATTTACAATCTTTTATTGCTCATTACCATGATCCTATTGTCAGGACCCACTAAATACAATAATTTGTTAAAGAGAGAGATACCACTGGAGAACCACTGGTTGTACCCATACTACAATCAAAATTAACATTTATATCTTTGAAAAGTTATGTAAGTTTCTTTTCAGCATGGACGTTATATGAATTCGTGCAAACTTCAAATAGAAGAAAAACTTAAGTTGTAGAATATTTGGAAATAACAAGTTACATTAATCAAAAATATGGCAAATCATAAAAATATCACCATCAAAATGACATCCCAATTCAATTAACATTTTACAGATAGAGTACTTCATGAGGACCTTTTTTGCATATATAGGAGTAAAAGAACACTTAAGAATTCTCTGATAATAAATGTTCATTTGCTTGTTTCTAGTTGTGGGGAACAACCATCTGGAATAATTTAGTACATTTTTGAGATCCAATTCAATTCCATGCTTCTAAGTGTCTCTGAAAATATTTTCTGTAAACGAGCCCTAAAAACCTTTATGAGTTTCTAACCACTAAAAGTACAGGAATTCTGAAATTTTGAAGGGGTGTTAAGAAGGCAGTGTAATGGAAAACAGAGCTATTTAATACCAACGTGGTTTTATTGTTTTAACAACTAATTGGTGCTCTCTGGTGGCCTAGTGGATAAGTCTGCCACCTCTGGCTTGCACAGTCCACCTATATCCCAGATACCTGAGTTTGCGACCATGGGTTGGGGGCAACAACCAAGATGAACAACTAAATAAAATAAATTTAAAAATGCTTCTTTCTACTCTCTCTTCCTGCCTGCCTACCTGCTCAACTCAGTTGGTCTGCATAAAAAGAAAAAAAAGCAAACTATTAATTATTTTGAGAATGTATTGCCTAGTGGCAAATTTCTTGGTGAAACTTCTGTATTATCTAACAAATATTTCAGTTACTATCCAAGAAAGATACTGGACATTGTCTAGATTATTTTAGCTTTGTATGTTATCAAAGCAAGTTTTAACTGAAATGTTTTATCAGAGGCTATAAGAAAGGTAAACCTCTTTGTTTAACAGAGAAGTATCTATAAGACCTATATAGTTAAATAAATAATTTTTATCTTATATTTTTGTTAAAAATAATTTAAATACATTATTTCTCACCCTTGTGAGAGTTATGTCAGTATCCACCTTTCTCTTACATGGCTTCTTCACTAACTTAGACTTTTCCCTCCTTCTGAAGGCTTCTATTCCTAACAAAGTATTCTGGAATAAGTTCATTAATGCCATCATGCTCATCCTTACGTCATTTCAATTCCACACTGAGATGTCAGATTACCTAGGTCTGGCTAACATACATATAATCATCAGGATCGTACCTATTACATAATGAAATAAAAATATTAGAAAGGGGGAAGATCTAGTGACCTTAGTTACTTCATCATGCTTCCATATTTTCACTATAATAGCTAACACAGAGATATATATGAATAGTTCTAATGCAGATAAATTTCCCAAAGTCATTTTTAAAAGACTCTCTACCTTAGTAGCTGAGACATTTGTCAGATGCTAAAAAAGCACCTTTCATTGTGGATAACAATAACAAGCCACAATACCAACAACAGTCCCAAATGACTGATGCTGCCAATTACTAATGTCAAGCTTTCCAAATATGCACAAATAAGACGTCAAAATCTTTATCAATATTCAAGACAATTCTTATCAATAAAAGTTGGCACACAAATCCGAGTGTTCTATGTCATCCATGTTTTTTATTTTTATAAATCTTTCTTTAACAATCCTATGCAGAAAGAGGGAGGATGCTCATGCAAGTTTAGGTAAAAGATGATGTTAACTATGGATTGGAATGATACAGATGGAGATGCACAGATGGATTTGGGAGCCATCAGAAAATAAATCCTCAAAACTAAAAGACAAATTGTAAATGTAAGATGAGGTAAGGAAGAGGGATGTCAAGTAGGATTTGAATTCAAAGAATACTAGAGAGTCTGTGTCTATCAAGGAAAATCATAAATTCAATCTCATTTTTATTGAGCTTGAGATGCCTTTAACACAACCAGAACAAAAATCATACAGAGAGTAGGGCATTCAATTCTAGAACTTACTTAAGCTACATAGTCTAGAAATATAAATGAGTGAGTCATCTGTATTTAGTGGTAATAGAAGCTGAGGTGTAGATGAGTCACCTACAGAGAAAGCACATCTCTCAGGCTGCAAAGTGAGAGCTGAAACAGTTATGTGGCCTCCTAGATGGTCCCTCTGAGTTCTGAGACTTTATAATCCCCTAGTTCTACAACTACTATAGCTTTCCTAAGTCTCTATGAACTTTATCATGGAAAAGAGGCAAATGAAGGATAAACTGAAGAGAACATGTCTTTATAAATAAAATTTTCTTAATAAGCTTCAAATTAGAAAACAAATTGACTTAAGAAAATCCCCAAAAACAGACATCCATGAGGTGAAAGGTATAACGTAATTAGATATTTCTTGTCTCAATTGTTTTCTTATAAAAATACATTCTTTAGGTTTAAAATCATGAAATTTAAGATACTTAGGGCATCCAAATATATTCATATTCAATATACAAGGTGGCCCATAAGAGCAAAATGCTCTCTTTTCTTCTTCCCAAACAATTTTGTTTAATTAATAGGGTGAGAAAAATATAAACCACTACAAAATGTTTATTTATAATAAATTAGCATTTCTAGATGATAATAAGCAAAAACAAAGTTTTTTTCCTTTTTCAGTAATCTTGAAGAAATATCTATAAAGTGCTGATATTTTTCAATCTTAGGTTAGTAACAATTTTTGTATCACATAATTTAAACAGAATAGAGAGGCTGAGCAGCCTTGGTATTTGGGCATTGCCCCGATATCATTTCAGAATCCTTTAGGAAATCCATTTCATCTACAGGAAATTCTATATGATACAGTAAATAGAAAACAGCCATATCCATCAAACTTTCATTTCTCACCCTAATGCTGTGCATCATGTTAAATTATTAGAGTGAGGACAATCCAAGTTCTATGAACTGAAAATATGGTTTTGAGTTGTGCATTTATCCTGTAAGGATAATAGCTTTTACCTGCTTGATCATTCAAAGTTGACAATCTCCCTTCCCACATGCCCCCTCCTTTTCTATAATGCTTCATCTTTCAAACCTTTAACTCTTCTAGCTTATAGAACTGATATGAAATTGATGCTAGCTATAGCTTTATTAAAGTTAAGAAAACAACATCAGAAATTGCAAAAGTATGTGAATAAGCATTCAACAAAGCCAAGGATGACTTCAGAGACCCAGAAAGAAGAATAGGGGCAAGTATGACAAAGATTCAGAGATGCTTTTATAAAAATCCCTCTTTATTCTTATTTTTTTTCCTAACATATTTGGGTCATCTTATATTATCTCCTGTAAAAGCAGAAAGGAGGAAACTAAGTAGGCTATAGAATTTTTTTTTTTTTTTACAGAAACTAAACAATTACAATTAATTATAGTTAAAGTAAACATGTGCAGTTTAAAAACATTTTAGTCACAGGGGATATATGCAAATCTTTGAATAGTCAGAATAGCCTTTTTAAAAAAAGATAGTACTTAATGAAACAAATAGGCAAATACTCATTCAGCTGGAGGATGAGTGCCAATACCGTAATACCGAGAACAATAAATACACTAACCTAAAGTTTAGTCTTATCTTTCTGTTAAATCTTTTTTCTCCTACATCAGACAGAAAATTTAAAGAATATAGGATCATTTCATGTCAACTGGCTCCCAGAAACCTGAGCTACCTCTGCTAAATTAAATAATTTCCACCACCTGGGTGAGTTATATGCTAATTTTTTAAACAAGTACAAAGCCATAGTTCATTCTTTCTAAATGGTAATAAAAAGTGTCACAGATTATTCATGGGAATAATAAGTCTTGGTTATCAAAGTCTTTCAGATGTCTAGACATGTCATACAAAAGAGAAATATCATTTTAAGTTCAAAACCTAAAGTTATTTTAGTAAAACACAGCTAAAATAAATCTGAATTATTTTAAACATTTTTAGCAAACTACCAGAAAAAAAATTTCCTTCTCAGTTCCAAGAGTTTAAATGAAACATTCATGCATAAAATTCAAAGTCTGACTGTCAAATCACTTCACTTTAATAAAAATTTGAATTACCTGCTTTAGGGTATTATTAAGTATCAAATAAAAAGCACACATCCATAAGTCTGATTTTCCCACATAATTTTAATGTAGAACTATGACTACATTTTGTATTACATATTTCAAGATAAAAGGATCGAAATTATATTCATAAAAGAATGAAGTCAGAATTGGAGTCACCTGTGTAAGAATTCCTGCACCATTCTTCGGAATTTGGGGGAAAATGATACCCTTTAAGTAATCTCAGTCACCAAGACAAGGACATAAATCTATCCTTCTTTCTAAAATTCCTAAATTATAATTATTTTATGACTCAGACAATACAAAATGTGCTTTTATCATATAATGGATATGAAATATCTAAAGTAATGGTAATCTCATAACATTTCAATCTGTGTGTGAAAAGAGATTGAAAAAAAAGAAGTATGCCCTCCACCCTGCTCCAACCTAATAAAAGAAATCATGGGAACAATCTCTAATCAACACACACCTCCTTCTTCCTGTTACAGCACAGAAACTCTCTACTCTCTTAACAAAAGTCAGTCTCCACATTTGCTCAGGATTTCACCCCCTTTCAGGATTTTAGAGACTTCACTGCTAGGCTTAGCCTCTCTGAGAAGAGTATCTTCAGTCTCTCCCATCTACTGATTTATCCCCTCTCCCTCCAACATACAGGAAAGTTCTGGTATTTTTTTGTATTAAAAAAAAAAAACCTCCCTGGATCTATCCCGTAGCTCCAGCCCTCCTGGGTGAGCTCACCAAGAGCTGCCATCACACGGTCTCTCTGCTCCCTCCCTTGACACTGACTTTCAGCTTGGCCTGCTGCAGCAAGCATCACTTGACCTCATGCCACCCTGATGACCAGTGTGGCAATGCTCTCTGATCTGCTATAAAGTGTTTACAAAAAAGGGTTCTGTCAGTCAGGCTGTGTGAGTTCAATTTCCAGCACTGCTAATCCAATGACTGCATTACTTAGGGCAAGCAGCTAACTTCTCTGGGTTTCTGTGAAGTCATCTGTGAACTATCCCCTAAGATTTTATGAAGACTTAAGAGGTGAACTCTCTGTACCACCAGACAATATACAAATATATGAATATTGCCAAATAGAGATTATACATATTATTAGAGCATTATCAATATGTAAACTTCTATGCCAACAATTATCATTTTCAGTCAGACTTCTTTTCTGATCTCCAATCTCAAAATTTCAGCTACCTTTATGATGGGTCTATTATTGCGACTGACAGGCATCTCTCATTCAACTCAACTCTTTATTTTTCTAACCCAAGCAGAGCCTCTTCCAGCTTTCCTGCTGTCCCCCTCAATGGTACTCTATCCATAGTTTATAAAGCCTCAAATTCCACAAATCATCTTTGCTATTTCTGTTTCTCTCCACTCTCATCTAATTGTTTCACTAAGTATCACTTTCAGAGTCTTTCACATATATTAATTTCTCTCCATCTTTACTGTTCATATACTAGTATCCAAGATTCCATGTCCTTCACCTTGGCTATCCAGAAGACTTCTAAAATATTTTTCTATTACTGCCCTAGTCACTATAATCCAACCCATTCATTGTTTAGCCACCATGATCTAACTGAAATCAGGATGCCCCCAAGCCCAAGTAAAAGTCTTATAGTTTCTCAATACACCAACAAGAAAATAGAGGCCTAAATATGGCTGACAAAGCCTTCTACAATGTGGACATTGCCCAACCTTCCCCTTTGATTCTCTACCCCAGATTCAAGGGTGCTCCTTTCAAGTACCTTAAATGCATCAAATTATTTCCTCCCCCACCCAGGGAACAGCCTTTTAGGGCCTTTGCAAAAGGCCTTCTATCTGAAATACTCTTCACTGCATATTTATTTGTTCTTTTCATTCATGATATTAATTTTTATACATGTATAAAAATTTTATACATGTCTGAAGTGTTTGATTTTTCCATTGTCAGGTTCCCCACATTAGACTCCACGTTTTATGAGGATAGAGAGGGCACCTGTTCTTTTCATCCAAATAAACCCAAATCAACCACAGAGTGGGTACTCAATTATGATTTCTGATTGAATATTATTTTAATTCTTTAGTTCATCCATTATATTCTTCATTTAAACTTACATTCAGAGATCTTTTCCATTGTTACCATATCTGAATTACTGAAACTTTCCTTTCATTTCCCTAGCATTTGTCTGACTCTTAACTTCTCCAAATTTAGAAGTGGGAATTTAATTTGTACTGGCTAATACAGAAACTGAGAGTATTGAACAATTAGAATTGACTGGCTGATACATGACCCGTGATATGCTAAGGAACTTCTAATTTGCCTGAAGACCTTCAAGTCACAAAGTTACACTTCATGATGGAGTCAATGTAAAATAACCATATTTCAACACTTGAGAAGCTTGAAAGGTAACAAAGAAAATAAGAAATACACCAGTGTCTAAACAGGAGAAAGAATGTGAAATGAGAACTACAATTTAAGGGCAAAGCAGAGAATTAATGCTGGAAACAGTGTTTGGGCTGGGCAGCAGAGTAGCTAGGACTTCAGGAGGCAAAGGGAAGGGCAGGAAGGACTATTTGAGCAAAGCACAGTCACTGAAGGAAAATGACAGCTGGACTAGAGTACTGGGCACATACACTATAGTAATAACAGAAGACGAGAAAAAATGGATTTGGAAACCCATGGACAAAATGGTTACCTTTAAAAATTCCTATGTCAACTGTGTAGCTCATGAGACTGTGTGCTCCTTGAGGACAGAGATTTCTATTCAGGTAGAGTCCTCAGTCCATTGTACTACTTACAGTGTATGAACACATAGTCTCTGTGGTCCATTCATCAGTCAAACTTTGTTCTGCTAACCTAGGAAATTGTTCTAATAGATACTTTCCTCAAATGGGAAGTCAGGCCTTGCCAGCAATGTGAAATGATCTATGTATGCACTCTCAGGCAACTTACAAGTTAAAGAAATAATCCAGTATATAATCATCTATGTATATCGTATCTTTTCTATGTCTATTATGTTTTCTTTTGTTCATTCATTAAGGGTAAGAAATGCACATACTGGTACTCCCTGGTGGCCTAGCAGATGTAGTCCACATATATCTCAAGGACCCAGGATAGACACATAGGGCCGGATTGAAAAACCAAGATGAACAATGAAATAAATTAAGTAAAGCTTCTTCCTCCTCTCCCTGCCTGCCTGCCAGCTTGCTTTCATTCCTGCCTGCATGTTTCCTTAAAAAAAAAAGGAATACATATATTGAATTCAATATATTAAAATGGATATAGTTTATTCAATAAATAATAATTAATAATAGTTCTTTATCTATAAAGTAACAGTACTTTCCTGGGACAGCTACTTTAATTCATGCCAGAACTGACCCCACTCACCCAAATATACAAGATGACCAAATCTGTATTCGACAATGAGGGTTAACTTTGGGGTCACATGTTACTCTAGTCCCTTCCTTTTTCTTCCTCAGTTATTAGGAGGTGACCACAGTAGTTTCAAGGGTTTAACATCATTCTGTATTAAAGAGGTACTTGCTTATCACTATTTCTCTACCTCAGGGTATCTTTCCTTATGAAAGCTAATATTAGAGCAAATCTTGGAATTAAAAACTGTTCTTATAGGGAAACATAAGAAGAATACATTATTTTTCAACACTGTATAAAATATTTTAAAAGACCTGACTTGTAATTAATGGTGCAGACGAATTGTCATAAATTGTGTCAAAGTGAGGAGCACTCATGTTGCTAAATTGTCAGAACTTTGGCATGATTATATAACTGTGCACCCCATTTTCCTTAATCTGCACCTACCCAGATGACGAGGACTTGTTCTTGTTCCCTTTGGCTACTGAAATGCAGCTCTAATGACTCTATCACTAAGTGGTTGAGTTGGTCTAAAATTGTCTCCTAAAATCCCATCACAGCCTTCCACAAGTTCTGCCCCCTTAACATGTGTCCTCAGCCTTCGAAATTCTTCAATCTGAAAAGAAAAGTCAAATAAAATAGATTAATAATTCACCAGATAATAAAATTGAAATTTCATAAATGACTTAAAATATGAATACAATTTAAAAGAGAAAATTAGGCATGCCCTGGTGTAATAGTGGGTATTTATATATTTATATATTTATTTAATAGTGGATAGCCACACCACTGCCTCTAGCTGAGCACAGTCCACACACATCCCAAGGACCCAGATTATTGTCCTTGGACTAGGTTGAACAAACAAGAATCATAGCTAAAAAATTTAAATAAATATATGCTTCCTCTTCCTCTCTCTTCCTGCTTGCCTTCTCACCTTCATTCCTGACTGAATCTTTTCTTTAAAAGGAAAAAGAGAGAGAAGAAAATTAAACTTCATAGAAAGAAACAGACTTAACTCATCCAGGCCTAAGACATTAGACACAATTCCTGTAAAAGAAATAAAAGACAACAGATATAGAGATATCACAGAGTTCAGACAACCCAGTCATAGAATCCTGTTGGATTTGTTAATACAAAAAAGAAATAAACCTCTCTCAAGAAGCTTTTTTGCCTGTCTCTAATAGAAGAAGAGTGAACAAATTACTAAGTGTTCTTAAAGGCTTCCCAACTTTATCTCTAATAAAAAGACTTGCATCAAAAGGTCAGTTCTCATCCTGGCTCTGCCACCTAAGATCCAAATGACCAAACGACTTCATTCTTTAAGTCTGTTTCCACATGCGTGCAATGGAGATGATAACAGTATTCACAAGAAACAAGTATGAAGTAAATAAGATAAATCATGAAAATCACCCAGCATAGTTCCAAGTACATAGAAAGTGTCTGATAAATATCCACACCACTTCTTTTGAGTCAAACCTTCAGCATTTAGAGATTAATATTCAGCTATAATTTTATATGTAAAAAGCAGACCTTAAATGAGAAACCAAAAGACATAAAAATAGAAAGTCATCTCACCTTGCATTCACTTTTACATGAAACCAAATGTAATAGCTGCAACTACCATCTATAAACCAGGGGGTAGGTCACTGATGAACAATATGGACAAGAAATGTTACTGCCCCAACAGATATTAAGAAATACTCTATTTTCATTGATTTTTGAATTTTATTTTAAAGCAAGGTTAATTTCATATTTTGTACTTCTCTATACTCATCTTAAAAGATAAAATTTTCAAGCCCCAGGTTTAAGCCCCAAGATCATTTTGTGAAAACAGCTTCTTCTAGAAAAGATGATCTGAATCAACAGCCAGCCAGTATCAAATCACTGCATACTTGGAAATAAATATCTCACAAGAAATATTTTTCTCTTATCATACCAACACTTTGAAGACGTCAAACATCAAGAAATTGAGGGAAAAAACACATCTTTCTGAAATGTCAATTTTTCTGAAATAACCACCCCTCAAAACCCTTTTACTTCAAATGGATTCAAGTGCATTCTGTGCTATCCCACACTGAAGTCAGAGTTAGTGAGAAATGTACAAAATAACATTTCAGGATCGAAGTCTTCCAAAAAATTCAAATGTCAGGCTAATATGGAGACTATCACCACATGCAGTGCACATGACTTCATCTTTTTAAATGTACTATCCTAACATATGGCGCTTCTTTTTAACCAATGAGAGAGACAGAAAGAGGTTGAATAATAATGACAAATGGCCATCCTCTGATAACAGTCGGCTAGTCACTGCTCTCTGAACCACGATGTACTACAATTGGTCTCAACCATCATGGACTCATGAATCAGATTTTTCATTGAAAGTTCAGTTTAAAATTGCTCTCTTTCTGAGTGTATTTAAAAGATTAATTTCCAGGGTTTGAGGCTTGGCACTAATTCTAGGAATTCCAAAATTTCTATGCACATCCTCTAAAAGGCTATATTTCATGTGTAATCATGCTAAAAGAAAGTTAGAAATGAGTTTTTTCTTTTATTATCAGACAATGAACACATGAGTTAGAGTAATATAATTCCATGGTAACAATATGAGTCAAAAGCAAACTGTTCTTAAACATTCCACATACATATAGGTAAACAAATCATATATACATATATACTAAGATTTTATATATCTTTCTATCAATGACTCTCCATCTTCAATCTTCCGTAGCCCTGCTGTTTTGTTTCTACCCACTTCCTAACTTCCTTTCTAAATCATTTCTCCCTCTTTCATACAGACCTCTCATCCATAAACCAATTCTCACTCTGTCACTGACTCTTTATTCTGATTTTTTAAATGTTTTTGAGGAAGAGATTGGAGACGATAAAGTCCTTTTCCCAATAACACTGATGCAAACTTTCCTCCAGTCCAATCCCATCTCCGGTCTCTGCCAGTCTTTTCCCATCATCACTGTAAACTGGTTACCACTGAGCCACACGGAACTTACTCAAGAATTAGAGATTACAAATGTATAACCACAAGGGAAGTGCTGTCATAGAAGAAATAAAAACAAAATTCCCCACAAGTGCTTAAAAATAAGAAATTTTAAGAAAGGGAAGAAGGGAGCCTTCCAGGACAGAAAGTCCTAGCATTGTTATGGCCGCATGCAGCAGCCACCAGCCACTGTGGCCAGTCGGCATGTGAACATGCTTCATCTGAAATGAGATGTGCTGGAAGTGCAAAATACACACTGAAAATCAGATTTCATATAAAAATAAAAATGCAAAAAAATTCTCATCAACAATTTTTGTAGATTATTAGTTAGAATGATATTTTGGATACACTGTGTTAAAACAGACCACTTGAATTAAATTCATTTGTTTATTTTTACTTATTTACTGTGGCTACCAGAAAATTTAGCTGCACATATGTGGGTCTCATCACATAGCATGGGCTGGGCCAAAGCTTTCCTCATCTTCAGAAACTCAGCCTTCTAGTGTGAGGGTGCTGACCTCAATTGTACTTGGAGATAAATAAAGGTAGATAAGAAACAATGGCTCTCAAGGATAAATTGCTACCCCACACTTACTGAATCAACAACTCTGGGGTGATGTCCAGAAATCTGTTTGAAATACTTTCAGTTGCACACTCAAGTTTGAGAATTAAAGACACAGAAGAGAGGTAGAACAAACGTTCCAGATCGTTCTAAATCATTTTCATACATGACCACGCTGTGGCCCTGCAGCAAACTGGTTTTCAGATTTAACAGCCCCTCAAATGCTATATGGGGCACAAAGATAAGAAAGGCCTGCTGTTGAGTCCAGCAGAACCAGAGCTTCTCAGCTTTCCAGGCCCAGATATGTTCCTGGACCTACCTCAGGATGGACAAAGAGGAGGCAAAACTGAGAAGAAACAAAATGAAAAAATGATTTTTGAAGTTCTAACAGCTTTATCTCTTCACAGTGAAAAAAAAAATAATAATAATTAATATTCCTTTGTTTCACTGGTATTACTCAAAGTTGAAAGAGAAGGGAAATAAAGATGCATCTAATCTGAGAAAGTAAGCAAAAGTTAAGAAACAGAAATAGATAATAATATAGGAAAATACGTTTAAAAAATGGTTAAAAAAACAGCAAAAGGAGATTTTAAAAAACAATGATCAATCATTTCTGTGCATTTATGTGTGTGCATGCATATTTGTGCATATTCCATTCCATCAAAATACCACATTTTATCATTTCTGAGTACTCACATTTTAATGCCTCTGAGAAATCAGAATGTGCATTAGTTTCTGTATTTAGATTTTATCAACCTTTCTATTTTTATTCTGTTCTTAGAATCCTATTTCCAACATAATAATCCAGTTGAAAAAATGTTTTACTTTGGCTTCCTATGCTTAGACTACTGTTTATGGTGAGTAATTTAATGGTTATAGATCATAATAAAAAAAAGAAAATCACATTAATTCAAATCTATCCAATCATGGTTTTTCCCTCGTAGCATATGGTACGTTAAGTAGGATAATATGAAAAATTCAAGTAAGCAGCAACTTCCAGTTTCATATTCTAGAATTCACAGGACTCAGGCATTTGCAAATGTTCCATAATAGGACTAATTGTCAGCATTACCCTTCAAAAGAAGATGGTTCTTTGAATCAAGCATTTCAAGAGAAAGCATTATGATGCAGAGCATCTTATTTATTGTTTCTTGTGCAGACACTATTATCCCATGGCAGATGATGTATTCCAAGATATCGATTGTTTCCATAATAACCAACAGTTTGATTACATATATTAACCCTATGATGTAGAGGAAGTATTTTTTCATTAAGGCAAAGCTTTACATTTATTGATATAATCAGGTATATAGAGACTCCAATTGCCATTTGCACTTTCTTTTCTCATTTTATACATCAGTCCTCGCAATCTCTGTCTCTGTGTGTGTGTCTCTCTCTCTTTCTCAGCCTTCCTTCCCTTCATTCATTCCTTCCCTCTCTTCTATCTTCCCTCCAAAAGTACAAAAATAAGAGGTTCCTCAAATTTTCTTGATCTCAATTCTAGAATTACATCCTTTCTCTTTGGTTCTTCTCCTTTTGTACTGCCTCTCTGGACCTTTTCTATTTTTGCTTTGCTTTATCTAAAATGACATGAGCAGCAACAGTGAAACATTTATGTCAAGAATAGACCAATTTATATCTTTCTCAGCTTATAACTTTTCCTACATCTCATGTTAATATCCATGTGTGCACATTATACCACCTCTGCCCTCTGAACAGACGCTGCAGTGCAGCTATGTGCTACTAGCACCTAAATCTTTATTCTTGAAAAATTACAACTAATAAGGAAGTCATCTATTTTCAAGAGCAGTTGAGATTATTCTGTCCTACACTCATTCCCCTGGCTTTTTCTCCCCTTCAGGTAGATATAGTTTACCTCCTAATAATCAAGGTCTGTGATTTAGTGACTTAGGGTTAGTGCATTTGTCGCTATCATTATTCAGAGGGACTTACAAAACGAGGTGCCCTTTAAAGTTAGTGAGACACAAAGAGACGATAACTTGTCTCTCTGGATTTTGGCATAACACTGGTCAACTCATCCGTAAATATTATAGCTCATATTTATAGAACAGAATATCAGTAAGCATTCACAATATAATTCAACATTAACCATATTGAGGGAATCTTTAGTGGAATTCTAAGTGGAAATGAGAATTTTCATTTGTGTGGCTCAGCAAGACTATCCCTAATTGACTTTCAATAAACAGAAATTAATTGTAGCTACAGAGAAAAAATATTTTCACTAAATTATTTGATCCATATTTTAAAAGTTTTCTCTAAACAAAGTAATGCAAGACAGACGTGACTATAGATGCCAAGCTTCCTGGACATGAAGCTAGCATGCACCTCCTAGCCTCCCCTCTAGTCAGGTGTAGCCAGTGACTGACTTAGTTCTAGTCCACAGAAAGCAAGTATAAGTAGTGTCTACCACTTAAAAAATCCCCCTTGAAATTCCTCAACTCTTCCCCTTCCCTGCCAGCTACATACCCACACCTAGGGCAACCTTGGAAGTGAGGCACTGCTGATGACAAAGCCTTTCAGCCTGGTTCCCTGAATTACTGCACAGAGAACAGCCTTCACTGTAAAGCAGAAAAAAGAAAAACTTTTGTTGAATTGCATTTGAGTGCTAAATTTATGCCATCATAGTCATGGAAATTTTGAGGTTTACCTGTTATAACTGCCATCTTCCTATTAAGTCCAAATTCTATTCATCAGTCCATAACTCTATTGTAGGATTAGACTCTAATTACTAATTTCTTCCCTATTTTCACCAGACTATCACCACCATATTTTTCAGAAATGATTCTCTAGACCTCCCAAATGCATTTCATCTCTTTCCTAGTGTTTCCAGAGCACCTTACTTATCACAACTAACATAACTGTATCATCACCTGCTTCTCCAATTCTAGGTGAACTTTTGAGAATAAACTGTGCTATACTCCCTGTAGCTCCTGTTCCAGTTTGGCACTTGGGACAAGTTTTATCTAAGAATAAATTGATGAATGAATAAATTTAATAATTAGGTTTTGTCATATTAAAAATATGAAGACCCAAAGGTGATGTGATCAAAGTTTATAAAATAATGAAAAGATGTAGATGCTGAACAGGGAACCTTTTAAATTAATCCTTATAAAAAAAGAAATAAGAAATTGTTAGAGGTTGAAAGGGAGATTTTAAAGATTTAAGGACAAACAAAAGATTTTACTAAGCAGTAAAAAGTTGATTCAAAGGAAACTTTGCTTACTTAGAGTATTTTCCAAGCCTTTTGAGGTTGATCATGAATTAAAAATACCTTTCAGAACACATGCTTTAGAGCAATTACTTGAGGATAGGAGGCACTTAAAGCACCTTTTTGTAATACTGAAATAATTGTTGAAATACACTGGTAGCATTACCATGCTGCAACACCTAACATTCAACAGACAATACAACTTGGCGCTCCCACACACTGTTTGTTAGTACTTAGAGCAACTAAAAGACACAGGTAAGAAGTAAATGATAAGTAAGTCTAGAGAGCAATTCAGAACTTTCTAAGGCATTCTTTCTAGCTCTCTCCCACTTTTGCACACAGCATCTTCCTGTGCAAGCTAAGGAAGAACTATTACAAAGCCCCTGTGTGACTTTCAGAAAAAACTAGTAGTCTCACTTTATTTTCAAGACCTCTTTCCTCTCCATGCTTCAGAAAATCCGCATAAAAGAATAACTAGACTAATCAAAAGTCTATTTCAGAGATGGCTATTTACTCTATAAAAACTAACTTTTAAAATACAGATCATAAAAGGATAGCTGGGTTTTGTTCATCCTTGACCTTTCAATTGCTATCACTGGTTTGAGACATTTACTTTCATCTGAAAAGATGTGACTGATCTAAAAGGAGCCAAAAACATAAAACAGACGTTTTCCTTTTACAGAAACAATATTTAACCTTTAACTCAGAACTTCATGCTGAAATATTTAAAGTCCCACACTCACCTGCATCTGGGATATGGTTAACGGGTAGCGGAATAATATCCAGGTAACACCTTCACTACAAGGTGGAATAGTGAGGGAGCCTTCATATACCCAATAATCCCGCAGCAAAGGATCTGTGCAACCACGTGGACACATCACAAAAGAGCAAGTTAATTAACAACAATTTTGAAGACAACAGCAATTTTCTAAATTACAAAGAGTCAAAACAATACTTCTCATATGTTTTTTTAAACTAGAGCCTCACATATGTGTTGCCTTTCTTTAAATTTTAAGAGAGCTTTTTATTTAACTTAATATGTCCAAAATATTATCATTCACATATATAATCAATAGAAAGTACTATAAATCATAATACATATGCATCTTAAATTAACTATTATGGATAAAATAATCATTGGAGAACATTGAATCTGCTTTCTGTTATCTATAGTGATTTCTAATAATGGATTACTATACATATCTGAAATAAGTCTCTTAAGAAGGGCATTTTTAGGAATTTTTAATTTTATTGGGAGATTTACCTGACTCATTTATATTTATCTATATTTACTAATATTTATTGATTATTCACTTCTTGTATGATATTATCTAAGTATTTTAAATATGATGGGCAAATCTTCCATATAACTTAAAAACTTATTTGTTAGAGAGCAATTAAATGCAGTAAGTCAAAGATACAGTACATTAACCTAATTGGTTTTACTTGAAACACCAAGACATAGCACATACTTTTTAAAAATGTGAAAATTAAAATTTTATATAAAACCTTTAGCTACAAATTATATTCTGAGTATTTTACACACAATAATTCTTACATATTCAGGCATAACTTAATAATTAGAATAATATCTAAACAACAGTACTATTTCAAAGAGGTTATCTCATAAAATTACATTAAAAGTTTATCTCATTCTAGAGATAATAACTTCACTGATCAACCTTAGAACTAGATCAAGATGATATTATTATGCTCTTTACAAAAGGTAGCAATTTTACAAATGATAATCCTAAAAAATGCTCAGATTAATGGAACTAGTGGCAAATTTTAAATTTTATCTTTTCAAAAGGTTTATCTCATGTTCACAGCTAACTGAAACTGGTACCTGCTCTAGAGCATATATATTGTAAAGAAACATTTTTTAATAATAATAAATAGTTCTATGAATTCTGAGGGAAATGATGCAGTCATAACCACAGTTAAAATGTATCTTTTTCAATCAGATGAATGTTTACCTGGTAATAAAGTGTTAGGGTTAAAGCAGGGTATAGTTTTGGACTTCCCCTGAAAAGAAAAAAGATAGCCCATGTTAAGATAAAAAAAAATTCTAAATTTTAAAATACAACGTGTATTTGCACTAAAAAATCCAGCTTAAAGTCTACTTTGAATGACATAATGGGTCCCCTTCATTGGACTGGTGTCTCATTTTGCCTTCTTGTTGGAGCAGCAATGGTTGTTTCCAACAAGGCACTCCTGCTCTGAGTCTACGGCTATTTTGTTTGCTACAAAAGGTCAACTTCCCCTATACTTCCTGATGTGACACTTAACAACTGTCTGTCTAGTGTCTGTCTGTCTCACAGCATGTGCTTTTCCTGTTCCTTGCAAATCTATTCCGGACTTGGGCCTTGAAGTAAAACTCCCAGACCAGCTCAAAGAATTCTTTTGAAATGACTTCCTCCTCTACTCCTAAACTTTTTGACATTACAACCTGCCTTCCAACTCTTCGATGTCCCATGTGGGTCTGGGAACTTTGTGGGATATATCTAGATGCTCTCATCCTCCAGAAAAGATATGACATTTGGATTAAAATGTACAACTTCAATCAACTTTTATCAAATTAGATTTAAATTTCAAAGAAAACATGTGTTTATTCAATAATTCACATTTATGATCACTAATTTAATAGTGCCACTTAAATTGCTCAGGCCTCAGAGGCAGATAGACTTGTCAAGGCAGTTGGATATCTCTTATAAGATTATTCTCTTAAGGCAGACATAACAGAGAAAGTTTATGTATACTCTTAGTCTCTTCCCACATTTAGGGACACATTAAACAATCCAGGTTATTTGCCTCCCACTATCCTCCTGTATTCCATAAGAACTAAAATTTTATTAGCTGAAGAAATAAAGAAAAATTTATCAATCCATTCCTATCAGTCAAATATCAGTCAAAATGTACTCTTGATCCCTTTCTGCCAGCTTCTTTGATGAATCTATACTTTCTCTGGGTAGCTGCATTCATTCTGAGCCTGCTCGGAAGATTTTCTTGCCTGTTTCAAGATGCCCTGGCTTGTGCTAACAGAAAGGTGATCATACTTACTTCCTAGATTGATTTTAAGATTTGCCTTGGGTCCTTGGATCCCTTTTCTATATGTCCAGTTGCCATACAGAATTAAAACACTCCCTCTAAGGTCACTCTGTTTCAACTGACTAAAAGATATTGTTTGTAACAGGACTTGGCTTCCTAGTAATGCTAGGCAAAATTATTAAATGTTGTATCAATCTAAATAATCTTTTCTGGGATATTATGACTTATATGTACTTGTCTTTTTTTAATTTTTCTTACATAAATACTTTGAGTTATGGTTGCCATAATTTTTATTTATTTATACACCTTCCCTATAATCCAGAGTGAGAAAGTTAACTAACTCCGTAAGTCTGGATTGCTCAATTCCTACACTTTACAAAGAAGGGACTATCTTCAGGACTAGTCCTTATCTGGCTCCTAGGTGATAACCTCTGAGACTTTAGGAATATTCTTACTGATGAGAATGTTTTCGTACACTTGAGGTCTTGGGGATGCTGTATCAGTTTGACCTGATGAGTTTATCCAGACAATATGATTTATGAAGAAAGTCTGCTTTTTGCTCTAGGCAGGATAAGGGCAGGGGTGAGAAGAGGCAGGTGGAGGTAGGTAAGTGGGGGAGGCTGAACAGCTGAGGTCAGTCACAAAGGCGCTACCCACTTACATAACTGACTTTTAATACAATCCTTGAATACAAAGGTTCAGGTGAGCTTCCCTGGTAGGTAGCACTATTAACATGTGGTGCTATATCACTGCTGGGAGAATCAGGTGCTGCCTCACTCAATTCCCATGAGAGGGGACACCTAGAAGCTTGTGTCAGCTTTCTCTTGGACTCTGTACTTCACTCGCTTTCACTGTGCTGATTTGTGATCTCTATCCTTAGGCTGTAAAAAGCCTCAACCATGAGAACAACAGTTGTTTTGTGAGTCCTTTTAGGGAATCATCAAGCCTGAGGGTGATCTTCAGCAACTATTAACATCAGTAGTTTTTTTTTTTTTTTTATGTAATAAAAATCATCAACTTCTCTAAAACAATTTACAAATCAAATTTCCTGAGACATATTTCAAGAAAATTGAACAAGCAAAACTAAAGTTTGTATGGAACCAAAAAAGGCAAAAGGTCTCAGACTGCCAAAGCTATGCTTAGAAAAAAAGAGGAAAAGTGGAGAAATCACACTTCCCAACGTCAACCTATACTACAGAGCAATTGTCATAAAAACAATATGGTACTGGAATAAAAACAGAAGCACATACCAGATGAATAAAATTGAGAGCATAAAAATAAAACCACACTTTATATGGACAGCTGATCTATGATAAAGGAGCCAAGATTATACAATAGAGATGGAAAGTCTATTCAACAAATGGTTTGAAAATATACTTTCAAAAGTGAAATTATATTACCTGGTAGCACAAAACACAAAAACAACTCAAAATATATCAAAGACTTGATATAAGACCTGACATCAAAAAATGCATAAAGGAAAATGTAGAAAAAAACACTCCACACCATCAACTTCAGAAATGTCTTTGAGAAAGTAACACCTACAGCAAAGGAAACTAAAGTAAAACTAGAAAACCAGGACTATGTCAAACTTAAAAGCTTCTATACAGCTAAAAAAATCACCACTAAAACAAAAAGGCAGCCCACTGAACAGAAGATATACAACTTACATTAGACAAAAGGTTAATCTCCAACCTATATAAAGAGCTAATACACCCCAACAACAAAAAAGCAAACAACCCACTCAAAAATGGGCAGAAGAACTAAACAGACACCTCCAGAGAAGACACACAGATGGCCTAAAGACATATGAAAAAAAGGTTCTATTTTACTCACCATCAGAGAAATGCAAATGAAAATCACAGCCTGAAAGAATAACCTATATCAAAAACCAGAAGCAACAAGTATTGGAGAGGGTGTAGATTAAAAGGAACTCTCTTACATTGCTAATAGGAATGTAAATTAGTGCGACCTTTTTGGAAAACAGTATGGAGATTTCACAAAAAAAATAAAAATAGAACTACCGCTTGATCCAGCAATCCCACTTCTACACATATATGCAAAGGATACAAAAACATTAATCAAAAAATTTATCTACACACCCATATGTTCATAGCAGCAAAACTCAAAATAGCTAAGACATGGAATCAACCTAAATGTCCATTAACAGATGACTGAATAAAGAAGCTGTGTGTATATACTCAGTGGAATTCTCTGCAGCTATTAAGAAAAATGAAATTGTGCCTTTTGCAACAACCTGGATGACAATGGTTGTGATCATGTTAAGCAAAATAATCCAGAAAGATAAAGTACAGGATGGTTTCACTCATGTGAAATATAATGAAACAAAACAAAGAAACAAAGAAACACAACAAAATTCATAGGATACAGACTGTGGTTACCAGAGGGTAGAAAGAGGGAGGGAACAAGGGCATGAAGGAGTTTATATAGTGGTGGTGAAGGACACTAAATGGTTGTGGTGCAAAATACAGATTGAGCTTTGAATTCAATATACTGAAAATCATAGCAAAGTACTCAAAAGAAATAATAAAACAATAAAAATAAATAATGACCTACCTTAAAAACTACATTATTAAAAGAATTAGTAGACACAACAATATGGGGAAATATTCTATCTTATAGACTGGAAGAATTAACATTATTAAAATGACCATATTACCTAAAGCAATACACAGATTTAATACAATTCCCATCAAAATCCCAAAGACATTTTTCACAGGTACAGAACAAAAAAGTCATGAAATGTATTTGGAAGTACAAAACACCCCAATTTGCAAAATAGCCCTGAAAAAATGATTAAAAATGAAAGCCTCATGTTCCCTGACACCAAACTTTACTACAAAAAGCTATAGTAATCATATCAACATAGTATTGGAATTAAAACAGACACACAGATCAATGGAAGAGAACTGAGAACCCAGAAATAAATTAACAAAAATATGAATAACTAATTTAAGGCATAGCAGCAAAGAGCATATATTGGGGCAAAGACAATCTTTTCAATATATGGTGTTGTTGAGAAAACTGGACAGTCACATGAAAAATAATGAAAATAGATCACTACCTAACACCACATACTAGTATTAGTTCAAAATGGATTAAAGACCTGAATGTAAGACCTGAAACCACAAGATACCTAGAAGAAAACATATGCAAAACATTCCTTAATAGTGGCGAGGTGTCTTTGGAAACTCAACTCCAATGCCAAGGGAAATAAAGTCAAAATAAATGGGATTACATCAGACTAAAAAAGTATTGCACAGCAAAAGAAACTCTCAGCAAAATGAACAGACATCCAACTGAATGGGAAGAGATACGTGCACATCATACATCCAACAATGGGTTAATATTAAAAACATGAAAAACTCATAAAGATCAACAACATAAAAAGAGTCCAATTTTAACAAATGGACAGAATATCTGAATAGATTCTTCTCCAGTGAAAACATACAGATGGTCAGCAGATACATGAAAAGATGTTCTCTTGGTTTTAGGGAGACACAAATCAAAATATATTACTTCATATCTGTGAGAATAGCTATTACCCAAAAGACTAGAAATAACTGTTGGCAAGTATACAGAGAATAGGAAACCTTTATACACCGTTAGTGGGAATATAAATTGGTCCAACCATAATAGAAAGTAGTATGGAGATTCCTCAAATAACTGAAAGTGAAAATTCCATGAGATCCTGATATCTCACTTCTACATACCCAAAAAACACTAATAACAGAGATATAGGCATTCTCATGTTCATTGCTTCATTACAATAGTTAAAAGCTGAAAACAACCTAAGTGCCCCTAAATAGAGAGTTAGATAAAGAACGTGGTATATTTACACATTGGAATACTACTTAGCTATTAAGAAAGATGAAATCCTGCCATTTGAAAAAAAAAAAGGATAAATGGACCTAAAGGGAATTATTCTTAGTGAGATAAGTCAAAGAAAGGTACACAGAGGCTTGATTTAACTCATATGTGGTATATAGAGAAACCAGGCAAATAACCGAAATCAAATAAAAATAGACTTTTAGTTTATAAAATCAAGTTAGTGATTACTAGAAGTGAAGGAGAAAAAGGATATAGGGAATTTGGGCATAAAAAGCCAATTATATGATGGATAGAATTGAACTACTGGTGGTGAACTTAATATATATACACATACATGAATATATAGACATATATAGATATACAGATGTTGATTCACAATGATGCACACTGTAAATATATATACTGTTATGATGCAAAATTCCTTCAATATTTTTGAAATTAAAAATTAAGTAAATAGCTCTCCTTGCCAAAAACAATAAAGACAAAAATAACCAACTATAAAAATATAAATAAATAAGACAGAAAGGAAACAGGGAAGTAAGGAAAGAAGGGAGGGAGGGAGGGAAAAAGGAAGGGAGGGAGGGATGAAGGAAGGAAGGAAGGAAGGATGGATTATCTACCTTATACTGGATATCCTGGAGGATTTCGGTCACAGCCTTCAGACCCACATGTTCTTTTCCTATCTGAAAAATATAAACCATAAACTATAAGCACAAAATTTTGAATAATTAGATTTTATTCAAAACAACAGAAGTAAGCTTAAGTCCACCTTAATATCCTTCTGGGGGAGTAATTAAATGTTCTTTATGTTAATAACCAGGTCAACATTACTAAAGGCAACTAAAGTTATAACAAAAGCTAGCACAATGATATAATTAGATACCTTCTTGGACATTTCCAAGAATACATTCTAAATTCACCTCATTGTAGAGTAATCACCCACTGTACTGTAACTATCAAAGGATATAATGCTGCAATATAACATTTCAAGAATATTGCAGAATTACAATTACTTATCACATGCCCAAATCCTTCCATGTTTACCACTGCCATTTCTACATCACTGTTACAAATATTTTATCTATGTTGGAAATTTGTATTAAAAAGCTGAATAAATTCTCTCATACATGAAAGTCACAAAATCAGGACATTTCTTGATTACTCCTGGACACAGTTCCACAATAACCTTTTTATTTTTAAATAAGAAAATGTCCTTCATAGCTTTCTATTTTAAAACATTATATACTATTACACATTTTAGCATATAATATGCTCCAAATTTGAGACTTTAAAAATTCTGGTATTAAGTATTCTTGATTTTAACTAAAAAATTGTAAATGCAATCTGATTTCCATTTTTCAACCAAGTTTGATTAATAATGGAAATGTCCTCCATGATAAGGGAGGACAGTAATAGCAGAGGTAATTTATAACCTGAGCTAAACAATCACTGTTATCATTTGCTTTTTCTCTTTCAAATAAATTTTCAGAGAAGACCTACAATGAGCTAGACAGAATAGCTGTCAACAGGTTTACATTCTCTGTTTCTCTCCATGTGAACCAACTGTGAAGTATGCTAGGTGAAAGTTCTAAGAGGAAAGAAGAGAGACAAGAAACTCTTAAGATAAGGCCAATAAGTTCACAATAATTAAGACAAATTATTTTCCAAGTGTTTACAATTCCCAAGATAGGTTCTGAAAACAGAAAATGAATTCTCTGAAGTTAAAAATAACAAAATACCTCAGGCAAATATATTCACGAGTAAAAAAGCCTGGGCCTTTAGGCAGAAGCCATCACTGAATCTTCAAAGGAAACAGACCTCTCTATGTTTTATTTGTTTAACCACTATGTAGCATTTGGATGTCTATGCCTACGCCTGGGATATGTTTTCATTTCATGCATATTCTGTCAGATTATAAGCCTTGAAGAGTCCACATCTCAATGCTGTGGTCACATAGCCTAGTATTCACATAACCTACTTGTTGAATGCCTGTTCTGATCCTGACTTACATTTCAGCCTGAAGGTATACTTAACCTCTGTGTCCTTCACCGTCCTCATCTAGACAGAGGGAAGGATGAAAGTGATGGGACTGAAGGTAAGACTGCATGGAACAAGGAACTCAGCAGAGGGCAATCGTGAACTCTGGAATTAGTACCATCTGTGATTATCCTTACTCGGAATGCCACACGATATAAAATATAAAGTTTTTATATTTAATAGAATTAATAGTATTAAATACTATTATGGACTCCTTTCTGTAAAGATTCTTCACTTTATGGGCAAAGATTTATATCCTGCAATAAACTCCAACTGTTGCCCTATTTCTTTCCACCTTTGCCAAATTTCTGCATGAAGAGGTTACAACAATCAAAAAGCCAGTATAGATGTCACTTTGCATACCCCAGCTCCTAAAATTCCACAGAAATCCAGGTGAAGCTACTGGTTTAATATCCTATTTTTCTAAATCCAAGTCAATATAGTTAACTAGTATGTACCAAAGTCCATGGTGAGTCTTCAGAAATAAGATGCTTGGGTTGAAAGGTCTTTTGATGATTGATGCCAGTTGTACCTAAAGGGATACTCTTCTCCAAAGTTGTTTACTCAACTATGTTATGATGTCATTATCATTGTTTTTATTATTTTTTAATAATACGACATGGCCTATACCCTTTCAGTTTCTCAAACTTGAACATTTTATTAACTTTTATTTCAATAGATTATCAAAATATGTGTATAAAAAAATCTTCTTTTTTCATCAATATTTTGTAATTCCATTCCACTTACATAAAGCAGTTACAACATAGAAGGAATATAGGATCCTGCCTGTGAAAAAGCTATGAAATAGTAAGAAGAATATTCATTGAAAAATGGAAATATTTGCTTTAAATTATATGGCATGTGTTAGACTTTCAAGACATTGATTTAAAAATATTAAAAGGTTAAAAGCAGTTGGTTACTTTCAAACATCAGCAAAGAAATATCTTACAGATATTTACAATATTTTCTTAGTTGATAATACCACTGAAATATATACCAATAAAATCAAGTTTCAAAAGGCAAATCATCCAACTCTATTTGAAAAATTAAGTTACTAAAGACCACTGTGCTAGCATTACTGCTCCATCCCAGATTATTCAAAAGGTGTGTCAAAGAGGCATCCAAGCACATAGAGTTGAAACAATGGCTTCTGGCCTTAACTGATGGTATTAAATTCCTGTGTGAGTAGAAACAATGACTGGACCTCTCCTGGTTTCTCTTCTAGAGAAGGAGAATGTAAAAATCTCAGGATCTCATTGACCTCTAAATCCTTTATCATATTAAGTAGATTATAAGGCAAAGTTTAAAAGATTCATCTTAGAAACTAGACTGAAATTTAACCTTTGAAAACATACGGCCTGCTTTAATACACTTCACTAAATTTATATAATATTCTTTTCATACCAGCAAGCTGAAATCTAAACTTAATATTGACTACATCCACCAGACTCTTTTGCTGGTCTTATTTTATAAGTGCTTTTTACAAGGTACTTCATATGATCTTGGAGTGAGAATTATTATTAATAACAAAGAGCTAAAGGGATCTACCGCATGATTATATTACTGAATTTTTCTTAGATTTTGCCATAAATAAGTCAGCGTCCAAATTCACTTTTGAAAATTCTTTTTCATTAATAAGATGAACTTTGCTTTCCGAAGACATTTTCAAAATCATTTCTCCAAAGATGCTGGATGCTACGCTAAAGAAAATTTTGAATAAACATATGAACCATTTTCTACCAATAAAAACGAGTGCTCTCTCATGACCCACACCAAAATAG
The DNA here is from genome assembly GCA_004363575.1 of Solenodon paradoxus. Taxonomy (NCBI): domain Eukaryota; kingdom Metazoa; phylum Chordata; class Mammalia; order Eulipotyphla; family Solenodontidae; genus Solenodon; species Solenodon paradoxus. The sequence goes on from RJWH01000056.1 coordinate 903,309, forward strand.
AGTCTTCTATTTTTTAATTACCAATACTCTCTGTGTGTGTATTTAATGTCACCTCTAAGTAATAAAGGTGAGAGAGGACAAAAAACATTCTTCAAAATGTATTAGAAATAAGTGTCTCTGAACAATACAACCATCATAAGCAGAACACCATTTACCTGGACAAATAAAGCAATGATGGCAATTCCATGTGGCTTCCCCACAGCCTCATCAATACTGCCAAAGAGGGTGGAGTTCCAGTGTATCAGATGGAGCTGTGTGAGCAACAACAGACAGGTTAACTCATCACTCAGTGTACTTCTATTTAGAAACAAAAAAGATATATCACAATTTCACCTTAATTGTATCTATGGTACCATATGCAAAGTATCAGATATAAACACAAATAGAATTCTGTTCCAGTTCAGGCTCTTTATATGAATTCCTTCTTTATTTCTGAGCAGAAGTAACACTTAGTGGTTTGTGCCTATTGAGTTCTGCTTTCATCTTAATCAGGAATACATTTAAGAGACTCACCAATTTTTACACTGATTTAGTTACCTTTCCTTAAATGTCATTCCTACTGGATCTCAATGGAACACAACTCCAGGTCTGGGCACAAACACTAGAACTCATTTAAAGGATTAGTACCTGAATAATCAAACACTTTGTCGCCCTGTATTTTCATAAAGAATAATACAAAGCCTGTCACAACTTCTGGAAATTATTTCAACTCTCTAAGAATGTCCAGAGATAGTATCCTATAAAATATACTGCATCTTTTTAAAGCCAGGGTAAAATAATGAATGCTGATGTAGAGCTCTAAAAGAAAGCTATTCCCTGCACTGGAGATAAAATGTAATCTGTGAAGGAATGACAAATAATGCTCTAGAGGTCTCCCTCACGCCCAGCCTCATAAAGCTTTGTAGTCCTCTTTCAAGTTTATCTAGAATATGCACTTGGTCCTACAGTACTGATAAAATGCTTGGAAGAAGTCAAATTCCCTGGTTAAAATAAAATGGCCATTGATGTTCTTAGAATACAGTAGCTAGTTAAAACTGTCTATAACACTATCTTCATTACTAGAGCCTTTAATCACGTTATAATTACTTGCCACCTTAAAACAACACCTCATTTAAAAATTAGTTCTAATCCAAAAAGACATAGCTAAAAGTCAATCACCATGTCATTTTATTATCCATATTAAAATATTTAGGAAAATTATCAGGAGGACTGTCGCACCTCTGGTTTTCTGCAGCTATAATTGTCCAACTAGAACTGGAGATTATAAAGCTGACCACTAGAGGGCAGAAACGAAATCCTCTGCCTGTAACAGAAACAGTCACCAAGGACAAGACAATACCCAAAACTAGGCCAAGTCAGGCTATGAAACACCCCCATGGACTGTGACCACCCAGTAACCCTAACTGCCAAGGCCTGCCTTTAAGAAAACAATGTTCTATAACCTTCAATTAATAATGAAAGATGGGCCAATTTTCATCTTTCTTTTTCTGGCTGCAACAACCTCATAGGAGTTCCAGTGATACAGAAGAACTGGTTGCCTTAATTAAATCAACAAAGAAGCCCCAAGGTTGAAATTTTTTTTAAAAAAATGACAAAGTTAAAATCAACATCTTTCTTACTTCCAATTGCAGCAGTATGATTATTTTTTTCTAAAGCAAAAGAAATAAACCAAAAAACAAGGTCATTTTGGGGATACTCCTCATTAATGCAGCAGCATTATCATTTATATCTGCTATTCAAAAACTGCTTCATATCTGTGCATGTGTGTGTGTGCTTATAAAACTGAAGGTCTCCATTCCTTCAGTGTGTGCTATACAAAATGACTTCATTTCTAAGAGTACGGCATGGAAGAGTGGCTTTTGGTGGAGAGGGTGACAAAACAACTCCCAACCAAGTGATCCCATCGGGATTCAGTGTCTTGGTGAGAGCTTGCCCCCTTAATGGGATGTGACAGAAATTTTCCTGCATGGTGTTCCTCCCTAGAGCCCCAGTCTAATCATGAGAAAAATATCAGTGAAATCTCAGGAGAGGGACAGTCTATAAAAACCTGAGCAAATACTCCTTAAAACTGTCAAGGTCATCACGAACAAAGAAAGCCCGAGAAAATGTCACAGCCAAGAAGTCTAGAGAAACATGAGAATTCAACTTAATGTGGTATCACAGCTAGAGCTGGGACCATAAAAAACCATTAGGTAGAAACTAAGACAACTGAATAAAATAAGGATGGACACTGATGTTGACCCACTGGTTATAACCAACTTACCAAACTAATATAAGGTGTTAACAAGAGAGGAAACCGGGTGTGAATTTTATAAGAATTTTCTATACTAGCTTTATAATTTTCCTATAAATATGAAACTTCTCTAAAATATAGCATCTTTTTTAAATTAGGAAAGAAAAGAAAAACGAAAGGAAACTGGCACCTTAGCCAACCACAGCTAAAGTGTACAATGTGAAATGATTGTGACCCTAATGTGACTAGCACAACACAAAATAAAAATACCAAGAGAATTTCTAGCACCTGATGTTCATTCTCCCACGTAGGTGTTAAATAATCACCTGGGACTTGGTATTTTAGGACAGAAGGTATTCCTTGGTCACAGTGAATAGTAAATCAAGTTTATCATAACGGCACAAGGATACTTACTGAGAAATCCTCTTTTCTTAGAGGCTCTTTCTCTCATCTTAAGACCAAACAAAACTTTCCTAGAGAGCCCATTTCCACACCATTAGAAGATGACAAATTCAATACCAGGCAAATTATCATGACATTCTAAAGTCATCCATAAGGTAGTAGAGTAACTCAGACACACAATTCATAGATTCAACACACTGAATGGTTTTGCCTCAATCTATTAGCACTGTTAGCTCCCTCTGTGATGAGCCCTTTCCCACTTTACCTGAATAAGTCAGTCAGCTCCACTGCTCTACACAATGAAGCACCATAGACTGGGGGGCTTAAACAACAGAAATGTATTGTCCATTTTTCTATACTTCACAAAATAGATGTTTTACATTTATGTATATATATATATCTGTATCTATATATACATATAGATATATATACATATATAAATTATTCATTATTATGTACATATCAATGATATGTGTTCCAAATTTGTCTAGAAACAAATGGGTCTGAGTAGAAAGGATTATGATATTAAGGATATGTTTAAAAAATGGTGACTAAGATGAAGTCACCTGGGGTAAGCCCCATGCCATCAAATTAACATTTAATTACAGTTACCAAAACACTTTGTTGCCTGGTATAGGCAAATATTTTTCTTTGTTCCAACTCCCTGCTGACTACGAAAGTTGTTCATTTTGTACAACTCCTCAGAGTTTCTTTCTATCTGCTAGACTGGATGTTGACCAATTCAAATCGATCTCTGCCCAAATAAACTCTTAAAAATGTTAATATGCTTCAGTGTATCCTTTGTTAAAATAAAAATATAGGCAGCAATGAAGGTGAGCAGGCAGGCAGGAAGACAGAGGAGGAAGAAGTACTTTTACTTATCTGATTTAATCATTCATCTTAGTAGTTCCCCCATCCCAGGACACAAATCCAGGTCCCTGGGATTATGTCAAATACACTCAACTGGAGAGGGCAGACCAAACTGCTAGTACACCAGGGAGTACCATCAGTTTATCTTTTAACAATTCTCAGGGAGGCTTACTAGAGATCCAAGAAGGCAGTTACAAATAGTCTAAGGGACTTGGAAGACTAATGTCAAAGTCTGAAAATACAGGTAAACTCTGGGGTATGTCTGGTCTATGCCCAATGAAGAATGGAGAGGCAGGAACACTGAGCACTTCTGCAACCCTACTGATAAATTCTTACAGGTGAAATGCTTTCTTAAAAGACCTCTGAGCTAAGAACCACAGCTCCAAGACTTGTTTCAGTTCCGCAAGACTTTAGCTCTGTGAACTTCACAAGTCGCTAACTTCTGTGAGCACCAATCTCTATAACGTAAGAAGAATTAGATCTTAAAAGCTTGGCTCACACTTTTCTCTCCCAGTATACTCTTTGTTCCTATATTCTTCTCATATTTTACTGTCATTAACATTGGTTCTGTGTAGCCAGCATAGAAGTAGGGTGATATATGTTGAGAAGAGAGAGTAACTAACCAACTTAGAATGAAGTCCAACTACATAAATGCTGCTTACTATTTCTAAGGTGTGTAAGGGTTGGAAAGTAGTGTCAATATATCTATTGCCTGGACTCAGTCCCAGTCTTCACCTTACTCCTTCACACAGCCACCTTCTGCAGCCTCTATCCTCTTTGCCTTATAAACACATAGTGGAGCAGATGGTAAAGGGATTGCTTTTTGCATTTTGAACACAAATTCCAACCTTGGCTCAGAAGGCAAAAGGGTTTTACTTCCTCCTAACTTAACCAGGTCAAAATAGAAGAAATTAGTTTTCTCTAACAAGTAAAGCTAAGTCTTTCCTCACTTCTTAATTTTCTTCTCCAAACTCCACCACTCCGCAACCAATAAGGTCTCGATGTATGTGACCTGGTGTGATACAACTATGTGTTACAAAGAAATAAATAAGCAAAGATTCACCATTACTTCGCCAGTATCACAACCAGCATTCCTTTCTATTAAAACAAATCTGACCACAGGAGAGCTGTAAATTATCCTTCTGTAGTTTCAAACAGAAAACCGTTGTGATCTCGCTACAGGGCTCACAAATTCAAATTTCCTGCAATTGATTATGCTGTTTTGCCACTAGTACCTGTGAAACGTTAATCTTAATGTACTTAACTCACAACATTAGATAAATGTGTCCAAAGTTATGAAACTGTGACAAGCCATAGCCTTATAATCATTTATTTGTCACCCAGAAAAATAAGTCTGAAGATTTCATGGCAGCCTAACAGAAAGCTATCTTCAAGATAAATGAGGTTTATTACTAACATAAATAACATGACCACAACAGCAATAAAGTACAAAAGAATGAATCACGAGGAAGGGAAAAAGCAGTAAAAACTGAAAAGGCAATTATGACTCACAAGTTTCTTTCTCCAGTCCTACGTACTCATACAAGTTCTGCGAGGTCTCCTATCTTCAAGTTCTTAATGGACACTTCCTTTCAAATGACCTCAAATCACCTCAAGCTGAATATTTCTATAACTGACATCAATTCCCTTCAGAGGTACCCTCTGACTGTCTCTCAAGGGAACTCCCAACCTCCCAGGTTTGAGACTTTGAATCCTCTTTTTCTCCCCCTTTGAACCCTTTATCTTCAACTAATCAAGACCCTTACTTACTCTAACTTGCTTGCATTACAAAGCTCAATTCATCTCTCTTTAATACAGGTCTCACATTTTCTCTGCTCAAAACTCTCTAATTCCCTTTATTTTCTACCTATATCAGGTTTATTTTTATCTATACCCATCCTTCCCCACCCTAATTACTCCCAAAATACTAAAATCAAGGGTGATTCCTGACTCCAAAAAACAATCCCCCTCATCCTGTTTAGGTTCCACTCACATGAAATGCTGTTCCTCACACTGTCCTGTCACTTACCCAGTCTACTATTCCCCAACACCTTGATAGGTGATAGATAGATACATAGACAGACAGATGAAGACTCTGGAAATGAAGATGATGGAGAAGGAAACAGAAACGATTTGAACCAATAAACATGAAGGGGAATGGACAAAAGGGGTTACCACTGTAAACCATTAGAAAAGAGTTGAAAGTTACATGAAAACAGTCAAACTGGTCTCTCACTAGTAAGAGATGCATGGTTTGCGCTGGTGGTCTAGTGGATAAATCTGCTGCCTCCAGCAAGCACAAACCACATAATCCCAAGGGCTAGGGTTTGCTTTGGGGATGGGGTATGGGTTGGGGGTGGGGAGAGGACCAGTGAGGGGGACAACCAAGATGAACAGCTCAATAAAATAAATAAAATTCTTCTTCCTCCTCTCTCTTCTTCCCTGATTGCCTACTCACCTTCATTCCTGCCTATACCTTTCTTTAGAGTGAGCTACAGAACTAGAACTTCCTTAAGAAGAAGGCACTAAAGGTACTGATTGAAAATATCCTTAGATTTCTAGATAGATAGCCTTATAGGTAATCGGTTCATCCACAGAACAAGTCAGGAAGAAGACTGACAGAAAGTCCAACATTGAGATCTATAAAATGGTACAATGAGGACAAGGAGAATATCAAATATGCAGGAAGAAACCCCTAACTCCAAAGTCTGTTAGGACAAAAGAGAAAAATCATTCTAAAAGTGTGGTCAATCGTGTTAAGGTTATCCCAGCAACAAAGCTACAAAGAAACAAAGGAAAATGAAAACAGAAAGATAATGGATCCCTTTTTTTTTTTAAGATCATTGAGAAGGCAGTGTCAATACATTGAAAGGAACAGAATATAAAAAGCATTAGGATAAAATAAGTGAGGCCACTCATTATAGAAAGTAGAAAATGAGCATCAAAAGGTTAAAAATCAAAAGGTTGCTGAAGTGAATGTTAAGTGATTTTTTTAAAAAGAAGAATCAGTGTTCTTGAGTTTAAACAAAATTCACCTTTTATTTTTAATAATCTCTTACTCTTATTTAATGGACAAAGTAACACCTGAAAGAATCACAGGCTGCTATAAATTTTGATGAATCAGAAGTACCTATGAACTCAGATGGAATTGAAATGAAAACTGAAAGTGCTAACTATAGTCAATCAGAAATTTCCTCTGTACTCAGCCACTAGACAATATAAATTCACCAAGGAGTCAAGGAACATCTTTCTTCCTCTGTCCTGATTTTGCTTAAATGCTTGCCTTAGTCCCAAAGAAATTCCACTACAGAGAGTTGTAGCAATTCTCAAGCTAGATTTTGAGTTTCAGAAGCCAAGTATCTCACCACACCCAAGCTTCTATTACACCCAAAACATCCATTCCCAGAGAACTTGAAAAGAGCTGGGAAATTAGAAAAAGAGAAAGAAAATGTCTAAACTATGCTTATGATACTTGAGGTTGAAATAAAGAAGATATCAAGCACTAGAATTCTAGGGGAAGAAAAGAAGAAACTGAAAGATGTTGAGTAACAAAATAGGAGCATAAATAACAAAAGCACTTAGCAGAGAAAGCACCCTCTCTCTTCAGATTCACTCTTAATTACATGAAGCAGCCATTCATCTGCAGATAAATTGAGATTTAGTGTATATTATTTTCAGGTGCTGCTGCACTTTCAGATGTCATTGTCAATATATTATGCAGCTATTATTCAGAGAAGGACATTAAAGGTGTAGACAGATATAATAGTGACAGAGTGCTTTAAAGCATAGAATGGAAAATAAATAAAATGAAATTCTACCTCCTTTGCCTACTTGTTGTGTTTGCCTGAACTTAATTATGTATCCTCATATAAGTAAAAGAGAAATAGAAAGATATGGTAGAGCATTTTAGAGCAACTTCATGCATTAACATATTAATGCCAACAGTATTTATAGCGTATTCAGTTCCAAATCCTCAAATAAAAATCACTAGTTCTATGTAATACAGTGAAAAAAATGTTAGAAGCAGAAAGATTTTGTCTTTATTGTTCATTTCCTTTTGTTTATTTTGATGCTGATATCCTCTTAAGAATGGGGCATTGTAAGAACTCTGCTCCCATAAAAAAAGCATCCTTTAGAAAATTCACTATAAATGGTTGGAAAAGGCTTAGTGGAGCAGTGTGTCAATCAAAGGGAAAAAATGATCATTTTCAAATATTTTATTTTGAATGTAATATCAGAACCAATTAAAACAGACATTTCGCCACTAATTTCTTGGTTTCCAAGAAATGTATGTTTCTCGGAATTTATAAAACCTATATATTTCATCATTGATAACCAACTGTCTTACTCCACAGTTCCTGGCTTATGACTTCAAAAACCTTGGGAGTTTTCTGTCATAATATCTTTAGAGTTATAAAGGTGAAATGGGTATCATAACAAGCCCCTTTCCCCACAGCTGGGTTTACATGAATTAGGTGATTTTTGGAAAACACCTAAGAATAGGGTTAGGTTGCTAGGGGAACCAGTCAAGAATAGAGTTGTAGTTTTCAGTCCTACCCTCTGATTTCCAGGGAAATCCCCACTGGCCAATGATTTAATGAATCATCCTATGTAATAAAGCCTCCATAAAAAGCTCAAAATACTGAATTCAGAGCACTTCCAGATTGATGAAGACAAGGAGATTTGGGAAGAGTGGTGAACCTAGATATGGTGTTTCCAGAGGGTCCACATGTGGATAGGGTCCACATCCATTCCCACATACCTTGCCCTGTGCATCTCTCCCATCGGACTCTTCTTAAGTGACATCCTTTTGGAATAAATGAGTAACCCAATAAGTAAAATGTTTCTTTATTCTATGAGCTGCTCAGGCAAATTAATTGAAATCAAGGATGGGGTCATGAGTACCTCTGATTACTATAGCCAGTAGGTTATAAGTACAGATAACACTCTGAGCTGCAGATTGGCATTTGAATGGGGTGAGGACTACCTGTGGGATCTATTATTATTTCTGAGTAGACAACTGAGTTGAATTGTACGATACCCAGTTGATGTCCAGAGAATAGTTGGTGTTACGAAGAACCCACTCCCCCATATTATAATTGGGTGCTCAGAACCTTTTTAGAGTCTCTCTCTTATTTAAAAAATTTGAATTATAGGTTATAGATGCAATTAAAATGATATAACTTAAATTATCTATGTTTGATTTGTTATTCTATAAAATAAAGGTGAAGAGATTGCCAAAAAGCCTAGGTGTATAGAATGTAAGTCATTTGCAGATTGTATCTTTTCACTCTATAACATGAATCAGTGAACAATGGCTATATTTTTCCTTTCTGCCCTCCATATGAAAACTACATTTGATAAGAGTTCTAAAATAATGGCAACATTCATGAAAACATTTATTAGTTTAGGGTTTTAGTGTCTACTGTTTTCAACACTGGAAATAAATCTCAAATCTCTTTATAAAAGAATCTGAATAGCAATAAATAAAAATACAAAATTGAGAGTACAGCAGAAGAAAAAATGATTTAAAAGAGTAAATGTGCAGTACAAATAATAAAGGATGCTTTGGATATTTGTATCTATTTAAAGAACAATGACATAATTGTCCATCATTCTCTTTCTGTTCCTTATTACAAGTATTGCCTCACTCATTCCTCACTATTATCTTTTAACTGTAGATGCTATGGCTGTCACCAGCACCTCCACATTAACAAGAAGGGAATAGAGACACTGTAGGTGAAGTAGCCTACCCACAGTCGCACAGCTAACAAACAACAAAGCCAGCAAGGACTGCGTAGTTTGGCTTCGCTGCTTCAGTGCCAGCTCTCTCCTCCAAGAATGCAACGCAGAAAATGACTGATCAGGGTAGAATCCATAGTGTGAATGTTCACACAACACATGGAAGAATGATAATGTTCTCTGTAGACCAGAAAAGAAAAAGGGCGTGGGTAGGAATAGTTTGTTTTGTGTGCAACACAAAAAACAACTAGGAATCCAAGTAGGTTGTACCCAACGCAAAACCAGTGTGCACACCCGGAGTGAATAAACTTCCTCACTACTCTAAGCTCCCGGGCAAAGTTTCAAGCTTTCAGAGTCTCAGCTATAAAAGAGAACTCACGCCATCAAATTTGTAAGTTCATTACAAGTACAAGAGACATCTGGAAAATATAAGGCAAGTGCTAGCTAGAGCCAGAGTGAGGAGAAGCAGGAAGTGGCAATGGAAAGCAGGTAGGGCTGTAGTCAGAGACAGTCTTTGAGAACAAAACTGTGCTCATATACCTTCAGTTACTTTCTTATTATGGTGACTGAATGCACCCAAAGATTTGCTTGAAGTTTAAATTAATTAATAGTTCTTTCCTTTGGTGAAGTCAAATCACCTCTAGCAGAGTCATAAATTCTAATTTGTGGGGGAATATATCTGCCACGAACTAGGCAGACAAAGGAGGGGAAGTGTAGCATGAAGCAGAAGGTGGAGAGCTGTGAAAACTGGACCACGAGCTTCCTGTCAAAAGGTATTTCAATTCCAAAATTTAAAAGACATAGTGGCAGCTGGACCCATCACTAAATCTGGCCCAAATGACTACCAGTTTGCAACTCCTCGTGTATATCATTGCTCATCTAACACCAAGATCTCCTGCCTGGAAGAGAAAATTAAACCATCAGAAAAGAACTCTCTCTGCTTCTACCAGGACATCCACCCTTCATCCTTCCTCCTCACATGCAGGTCGAGCTGCCCATCCATTCTCTGGTGCAAGAGTCAGCCTCTGTCTCTGCTCTGCTCCATTCTTCCCCTGCCTGCCCCAGGGTCTTTGGTCCATCAGCTTTTTACTCTCCTAAGACCTTTGAGCATTTTTCTCATCTTTAAACAAACAAAGAAGAAAAACACTTCTCTGACCTCACACATACCCTCTTACACCTTGTTCTTCACAGCAGGCTTTTTCAAAAGGCATCTGCATTGCCCATCACCACTTTCTCCCTGTTCATTTCCTCCACAATCCACTAAAATCTACTCTCATCACCACCATTTTAGTTAGATTGTTCTCAAGTCCCCCCAAAATCTTCTGCTAAATCACTTGCTTCTGGCTGTGGCTTGATTGATTGTTCTACAACACCACAGCCTCTGCCCTCTTCTCGAACCACCCTCTTCCCAGGAGGTAAGTTGGTGATAACAACTGTAAAAGTATAAACTCTCTTCAATAACAAGAATGCATATAAGGCAATTGTAACTGGACTTAAAGTTCTGTGCTATTTCATTATCCTGTTTTCACACTCAATTTTCACACTCCAACTGTATATACCTAATACATTGCTTAACAACCTAATTTTCAGGAAAATTATTTTAATCCAAGTATAATATTCAAAATACTACCATTTATAATAAAATGCATTTATCTGAAAATGTTAGTCTATTTGAACCCTCACTATATCCTTATCTATTAACATGCATACTCAGAAATTTTCATTTTTTGAACTGCAATTATCTAGAGCAAACATCTGAACCATTTTATTGGAAATATGAGATGGTACATACGAAGAAGAAAATGAATGAATAATACTTGGTCTAAGTCTCTGGCATTACCAATAAAACCCTAGGCAACTTATTTAATGCCTCTTGACCTGATTATTCAACTGAAAAATAGACATAAAACCTACCTGTAGGGATATTTTTATGATTAAATAAGATATGGTGTATGCCTGGCATCTAGATGGTCATCATAAGCTTTAACACAATTTCCTGAGGATTGCAGCAAATGAAGCATGCATTAACTCCATGGCCATGAGGCAATACAAGAGACATAAAACTTTCTAACAAAATAAAGATCCTGTATCTTCAAAATATCATGAGAAGCATGAACTCTGACAGACAAATAAATGAAAATATAGAATCATACGTATCAGAATTTCCCCAAAAACATCCCCCATAGAGTGGAGGAGTTTTCTCCCCTCTACAACTAGATGAAAACAGAGGCGAGCTAATCATTAAGACAAAAAGCTCTGTAAAAATCTACACCTATGTTTTTCCCACAGGGTACTTCCTTGTTTATGTAAGTTTTGTAATTTACTTTAAAAACATAACAAACTAATCCAACTCTTTTGTTGCTCAAGAGAGTTGCACAAAGAGCCATTCTTTAGTAAATTTGCCACCTCTCTGCTAGTGCTGATTAAAAGGGACCACATTTCCCTGAGAGTTGGGTAAGACTCTCCTGCTAACACAGGAGTCATGCCATAGGGAACCAAATATAAATCACATGACTTCAAAGGATATTCCAGAAAACTAGATTCTACCCTGCTGCTGACCTGAAACGTGGTGTCCAACTTTCTTTTCACACTGTGACAAGGTAAAATATCACTTTCCTTGATTGAGATGGAAAGTGCACCAAAGCAGCTGGGGTTAAAAAAGGTCAACTAGAGAGAGGAAAAGCATCAATGGGTGTGAACCAGAAAAGGCACAACAATTCAGATAGGAAATTTAACCTACGTTTATGTGGGAACGTACTTTCATTATGTACAGCTCACACTGACTTAGAGGGGAAAAACATATCTAAAACAAGATGACTACATGTTGTACGTAATCCAAAATGCATAATCATCATTGACGCACTCAGTCTTCAAAGGGAAGATATCTGAGCACCAGTTAGAATAAGGAATTCACTTAGGTCTGACCTTTCCTACTACTGGGTCTGTGTCTCCAGGACTAACTAGTGCCTCTGCCATACAGCACATCCCATGTCTCTGGTCTGCACAGTCTAACTGATACACATCTTGCACTATCAATGACTCAGTCAATGCCTTTATCATCTTGGCCATCCAAACTTTTCTCCAAAAACCTATGTAGATTCAAATAACAGAAACAAAATCAGATTGTGTTAATTATGTTTGAGTATTTATTATAGGTAACAATTTGTTTTAGAAAGTTTAAATGGGTCAATCCCCAAAACTGTATTTTTGTACTCAGAGAGATGAGTCCAATAAAGACAAGAACTTTCCTTGCTCTAAAGTAACGTAATGCAAAATAAGTCTGCTACCTAAAATTATTATGGAGGTGTATGGTTCTTTTATTATTTTTCTTTTATAGAAGACAATATTTGTTATTTTTATTAGTTTGCTGTTGCATCTTGAAGAGAAATAAAAGTTCAATAAAAACACTGCTTCTGTGGGAAAATGGTAACCACTTTACAGTGAGCAATTTATAGCACATTTTCAGCAAGTCATTGTGATGAAGGTAAGTGTGAGGACTAGATACATATGTACAAAGGTGGATATTCAATCTGTAATAGCAGACCTAATGAAAATGTTATAAAATGCAAATTAAAAAGAGAAAACATTCACCACAGAAAATATTTATTGAGCACATGCTGTACTTAGCTACCTGAAAACTAAACGGCCTGATAAATTTTCGGACTATTTCCAGAAGAGCTATCTTGTGGAGAGTAAAATGTCATTTTTTCTGATAAGCATGTTCTTTCTTTCAGTGGATATAACTGACTTTCACCCACTATCCAATGCCCTCCCCTTTTCTCCATGTGAACAGATCCCCAACTGTATTTATGTATCAGGAGCCAATTCTTATGAGGCCAGACCCCTCCTTAGCCCCACAAGGTAGATCCTGATTAAGCTAAAACAATTATAGCTTTGTCACTTCCCTTGAAATGACTGCCTCAGGAACCTGTGTATAAAGAAACGCTGGCCAATGATACATGAGGGGAATTCTGCTGGAGTGAAGGGGTGAGGAAGACTTCTGGGAAAACATTCCCTAGTTCTTAAAGAACAATTCATGAAACTAGTAACAACATAGAGTAATGCAAACATTGGTTAACTGTCTGGCAGTATCCATTAGAATTGCTACATCAATCCTATAACCCAGGCTACAATTCTATGTTCATCAAAGGCTAGAATATGCACAGAAGCTTTACTCTAACCGACCAGATCTAAATGCAATCCAAATGTTTACTGAAGGTTGAAAAAATACATTGTGGGAAACTGACATATAAAATTCACAGTACATGTAAAGAAACAAACAAAAAGTATATACTACAATGTAGATGAATCTCTAAACATAGAGCAGAAATTTTAATAAACTAGATACAAAATAACACGTACTACATATTCAATTTGCATAAAATCCCAAACAGGCAAAACTTATCTATGATGTTAGAAGTCAAGATCAAGTCAACCTTAGAGGAGCCTTAAAGAGAGCTTCTGCGTCAGTGGTTACCCTCTGTTTATCAAATTCTGAATATTGATTTCATAAGTATATTTACTTTGTGAAAATGCAATAAACTCTGCCTGTGATGTGGGAATTTTTCTATATGTATGTTATCTAACTTTAAAGTTTTTACTTTAAAATATAGAAATGACACCAAACAACCAATAAGAGAAAAAAATGATAAATTAGATTTCTTCTAAATAAAAAATCATGGGTTTCAAGTAAAACCATGAAAGTAAAAAGGCAGTCCACAGAATAAGAGAAAATACTTGCAAATCCTAAGACTGATAATTACTTGTATCTAGAATAAAGAACTCAAAAATAAGATAAATAACTCAATGATAAACAAGCAAAGTGTTTGAATTGAAATATACATGAATAGCTAACAAGCACATGAAAAGATGCTGAATATGATTACTATTCTGGAAATAGAAATCAAAACTACAATGACAGACTGCCTCAAACCCGTTCAACTGGTTATAAGTTAAATGACTGACTGTAACAAATGTCATCTGTGTAGAAAAATTCAACCTTTTTGAAATTGCCAGTAGGATTATGAAATAGCAAAGCCACTATGGAAAACAAACTAGCAATCTCTAAAATTTTAAACAAAGGGTTACCATGTAACATTCCATGCCTAAATATATACCCAAAAGAAATAAAAATAAGTTGCCGACAAAAGCATGTACACAAGTGTATAACCACATCAATCCTAATAACCAAAAACATGGAAACAAAACAAATATTCATTAACTTATGAATGAATAAATATAATGTGGTATATCCATATAATGGAATACTCTCTAGCAATAAAATATTAATGAAGTACTAATATGGGTTACGACATGAATGAAAGAACCTTGAAAACTTTATGCTAACTGAAAGAAGGAAGATAGTGCAGAGAAAATATTGCATAATTCCATTTATATGAAATGTCTAGACTGAAAAATCTATAGAGACAGAAATCAGAAGAGCGGTTGCCTAGGGCTAGAGGTAGAAGGGATAGGAAGTGATGCTTCTCTTTGGGGTGATGAAAATGCTCTGAAATTAGATTATGCTGATGGTTTATTTACAGCACAAAGCTAAACAGTGAAGACATTTTCAGGAGTATAAATCAAACCTAAATCTGTTATAGACCTATTAATATTTCCTAACAATAAGAGGCGGATTTTATTATTTTTATTGAGGTGAATAGCTTAGTAACATTCAAGAATGAATTAATAATTGATGTGGATAAAAACAATATATGCTACTATTATAGCTACAATCACACTATGTAAAGTAAGGGCATAAAATATTCATTACCTAGGATCAGGAATATAATTTCCCTTTAGCAAAGTACTGCATGATCTGGCTTACACAGGAACATTACCTATTCCTGTGATACTGATAAGCAGTGATACTAGGATACCAAATTAAAATTGCAACTGTTATCCCAAGACAATGGTTGAAGAAAGATACTGTGTGCACCCATATTAACTCAGTTACCAGATCCAGATTTAAATAGATATATAAGTATATACCATCAGTTATTGCAATAAATCCTGATTTTTGAGCTCTCTTCTGAGTTGCAGATTTGCATTTCTAGCCCCTTTCTAGATATTTCCACTTGGATAAAAGACAACAGTCAAATTCAAAACATATCAAATTATCACCAGAGGGATAGCAGAAGAGCCATCCCAAAATACGCCACATTGTTTTGGGCATTATTTTGAGCTGAAGGCAATTAAGACCCTACGAACTCAGGAAGAGCACCTTATGTCTCCCTTAACAGCCTAAAAGAATTTAGACAGGAGACCTGTATCAGGAAGAAAGAATTACCAGAGATAAGTTTTTATACCAGAAAGGCTTACCTGCATGGTGCAGCAGGCATTTGTTAACCAAAAATTTGCTCTTTTCATCTTCCTGTAAATTGCCTTCCTCCCCACTGAGGCACCCAACTTCTTCCCCCTTTATCCTTAGCTCTGGATGGCATACTGGCCTCAACTGCCTGACTCTCTTTTAATGTTCCTGTCTTTGGAGCCACTGTACATGTACATTCTTCTGTTAGTCTTTCTTAGGTTAATTTAATCGTTATACTAGTTAAAGAACCAAGATGGAAAAATGTTCTGTCCTACACACTGCAATATTTCACAAAATAATCCCCCTTTCTGGCGTATTTTAATAGCTCCATATCATTCCTGCAGTTACTGAGGCTCTAAACCCAGAGGAATCAAGGGCTCCTCTCTTCCCTGATCTCCAAGCAAATGACCAAAGCCCTCAGTAAGTACTGGATACTCTCCCCATACTGTTTCTAATACTCCCTTCTTTTCTTTGTCAAGGCGATTATGCCACTTGATGCCATCTGAATATCATGTCTGGTTTCTAAAATGATTTCTTTAAGGGAAATATTAACCACCTCTTCCAGTCAATGAAGTTTATTATACTCCACCGAAAGGAAAGTTTTAGAAGAAAATTGATTTTTCCTTTTTTTTTTTTTTTTTTTTTTCTGTCACTGTGTGTTTCCAGGACCTAAAACTGCCTGGATTATATAGTTAAGAGCTCAATAAATATTTGATACAAAATGTGGAACCATGATTTCCACTGCTTTTTGTAAAATACCATGCATACATTATGCATCTGACCAAAGAAAAGCTTCTTGATGGAAAGCTGACATTCATGAGCTCCCATTCTTTTTCCTCAACCTGCCATTCTGAATTTATCTCCCAATCTTGTTTATATTTATTTAGAGCTCACTATATGCCAAAAGCTTAAATTCTATCAGAAGTCAAGGCAAACATGAAAATTCCTAGAATTTACTCTGAGGTTCAATTATATAAAATTTTCAACCAATCTCAAATTCAGCAACACTAAGTGTGACATTAACATAATTTCTCCAGTTCCTTCTCCCTACCAGACCCCTGTATCATTTAACAACACATAGAACTCCAGCTTAAAATTTCCATTTTTCACAAGTATAACACTAATACATGCTTATTAAATATGTTTAAAAAAAAAAACAACTAGAATTGTTGGTTCAAATTTACACCTATCTTTCCCAGGTCCCACAAGAAAGACAGTTGGGAAGAAGAGAGTAGTCATCTGCCATTTTCTCAAATCTTTGTCCTCACAGGATCAAAGGTATTCAACAAGAGAGGCAACTGAAATGCTTCTGAAAGATACTAACAACCAATAGCAAATTGTTCTGTAAAGAGGGCTCAAAATTAACTCGTTTCAAAAAGAAAAAGTCTAGCTCTCCAGAGGCTGTTAGCCTCATCACATCAGTCATGCCATTAAGAAAATTCTAATAATACAGAATAAAATTGTGTAGCATGCATAAGTATGGTTTTCACACCAAACTCAAAGCCTCTCCTAAAATTTAGATATATTTAAGTGCTAACAGTCATGTTATTTTCATGTATTGCTTTCATAGTCAAGATCTTATTTCTGCCACTTTCTCTAATTTTTAAAATACAGAAACTGAGAAGCACCATCAGCTCACTGACAAGATGTGGCCATCTATGTTGAAAAAGAACACGTACAGGGATGGATATAACAGAAGAGAGACTCCTGGGGCAGCAATTGACAACCGCAAGTTGTACTAATGCCAGGAATTATATTTAAAAAGAAAAGGCCCCTCGGAAACAATGCCAAAAGTGGGAGGTCCTGCTGGGTGTTTTAAGCACCCCCAGGCAAAAGTACATATTACTCTGTGAAGATCAATAAAGTAAGATCGTTAGATTAAAAAGAGATCTGAAAATTCCAAAGTTGAAAATGTTTCCCCTTGAGAATACTAATCAACTCTAATTAGTAATAATAAATAAAATCTAAAATCTAGTATTCTTACGTTTAATTCAGCTTTCCGTGTGGAGAAGGATTAGTAGTGTTCTAATTCAAATTATATAAGATTTGGTATCGCAGCAAATATTTTTATCTTTTCACCATACCTACATTTAGGAGCTTCTTCACAACGGTTCAAGAAACTGTAACCCTAATAAATGTTTTGTTTTGTTTTGTTTTTAACCTAATTTGAAAGTGTTCTGGGATTAAAACTAGTAATGAGTTAAAATAATACTTGTTAAAATGCTATCATTTATTAACCAAACTTTAATCAGCTTCTCGCAACAGCGGGGTCTCACTTTCTGATTCCTTTTTTCTTATTGATTGTCCTGAAATTATTCAAGTTCAACTCCTCAGCATCATATTAGCCTTTTCTAATCACTCATCGAGCCCTATCCATTGGTAAGAATATCTCTGATATCCACCCGTTCTTGTTCCCTCTATGTTGTGCTTACCCGGAGAACTCCTACGTAGTCATCAAGCCCCAGCTCCAGTATCTAATCCTTTTCAAAGCTCTCTGTCCAGCAGAAATTCATTATTCCATGGTATATTTCCCTTTATGTTTCATCCCCTACAGACTTTTTCATTAATCACAGTCAGTTTAAATAGGGCTGTTACCCTATTAAGAATCTGAACTTCTAGTTCTAGATTATTTCTCATTTACTGCCAAAAATTCAGCATCAACCACAGCAGCAGAATACATAGTAGGTCCTTCCTAAGTGTGTTTCAAGTTGATTTACATTGTCATTTAATTCTTCAAATATTATCTTTTCACAAGTTTCTGTCTTAATTCCACCTGCTCCAACCAGATTGTACAAATCATTAACAGTAAGTGTTGTTTTCTTATATTTTATATTCGTCAAGGACTTTGGCTTCAAGCACAAACACAACAAGTACTGGTTAATGGAATGGTATGTGCCACTCCATCATCTTGCCTTCCTAACAGACTCAGAATTCAATAACATCTCTCACTGCACTTGCTCATGGAGAAATGGCCTCTAAAGGAGAAAAGAGTACAAAGGAAGAAGGCCCTCCAGTTCAGCTGAGGGAAAAGTGACACATTGCTAACAGGGTTGCCTTTGTTCCTAAGCTATTGATCAAACATCGTCAGCTCCAGATCAGTTAAAAAAACAGCAAGATTGGGAGCACAGTTAAAGCATATCAGGGTTGTTAAGTTAATAAAGAACAATGCCCACTGATAAAAATCTGTAATATTTGTTCTTCATAATAAGGTGGGTAAAAGATTTTTTTAATTATTACAAAATATTTCCAGAGCCATGCAAGCCAAATTAAGAATCAGAGTAGTGATTTAAACCTTGGACCGGGGTACCCATTTTTGAATAATGAAAAATCTATGCAGCATCTCTGGCTTTATCTTTGGTTCAAACTATAACTGATCCAACATAAGTGATGGATTGGACAAAATCCACCCAAGTAACTCAGAAAGAAAAAAAGTTAAACCCTTCAAAATCCTTGCTCACTGCATCCTCAACCCCTTCTCCAGAGTGGAAACCTGTGTGCCTGTCTTAGGTACGATGGCAAGAAAAGAGGCTTGACCACAGAGAGTTAAAATGAACAAACCTGCAATAAAAGGAAACACGACTTCCTGTACTGATTCCCAGATGTGGCTGGTCTCCTGTTAGGGTCTCCTGCCACAGAATTTTAAAGGGTAACTGGGAGAATTTTAAAGACTTAATCTAATTAACAGGAAATGCCTCTTCTCTGTTCCAGGTTCCTAAGAGGGATTTTCCCTAAACCAACCCTTCCTCTAAATTTGTTCAACAAACTCCTCCCTCTTTTTTCCCTCTCCTTTTGAAATTTGACAGAGGGGAGAAAGCAGCTATTAAACCCAACCTGGAACACCCCACCTCCAGCCCCAGTGCCTATAACTGAGAGCAGACTCTGCTCTCACACTGAGCTCTGCCTCCAATGAGTTCTAGCCACAATGGAGGTGATGTTTGTTCTCCATCTGATGACACTTACTGTGCCTTATTTCTTAATTTGTTCAGAACTCAGGCTGCAGAGATCTCTTTATTAGATATCCTCCAAGAACTCACCAGTGTATAATTTCCAAAGAATATTTGTGAGAAGTACTTTAATTCTGAAGTTGTATAAATTTGTTCCACCAAATAAACTCTCATCCAGAGTGCTAAGTGATTTGTTATGCTGGGTTCAGAGAATGTTCTTGCCTTTGGGTTCCCAAATGAAAATAATGACCAAAATTAAATTAAATTAAATTTTAAAAGATTTATCTTTCATTTGTCAGGACTTGTAAGCATAATAATGTTTCTATATGTAATACTTAACCTTCTATACTTAATGTGTACATTCGACAGCATAAAACCTGGATTTCTTTTTTCTTTTCATTTTGAGACTTCAAAATGAAAAGAAAACAACTATATTGTCCTGTTACAATATTTCCATCCAATATAACTAATTATGCCCTTACAATTATTTTATAAAGCACACTGACTACCAGATGTGCTTAATCTGCCAAAATTGTATTTAATAGCAGTATTTCCCACCACCACATGAGATATCAGTGTAAGCCACCAATATTTCAACATTAATTTTTACAGCTGCTCCCTATCTTTCCCAAGGGCAGGTGCAATTGTGTTATCCTTATGGACCAGTAAAAGATTAAGAGTAAACAGCTACATAGACATCCAATAGCAAATACCCTGGTTAACTGACATCTGAGAGTAACTCTCCCTGGCTAATAATTTACATCATCAGAGCAGGTTGTCTCCTAGGGAACCATAGCACAAAAGTCCAGTTTCCCCTAGATTCATGGTATGTTGTTCTAGAAATCCCTAAATTTTTGTTGTGCGGAACCCTAAGCAGCCAAAAGGACAAAAAATGTATTCAATATTCATGTATAGCAAAGTTATGGCGGGGGCACAATTATCTTATTAATATCACTGTGCCATCTTAACCTGTCATTCTAAATACCAAAAAAAAAAAAAAAGTATACAGATTAAGACTTTCCAGAGTCAAAAACCTCTTAATATTCTTTTATTTAATCAGAAATGTACTGTTACTCTTACCCAGAAAATGTCACTAATTCTAATGGTAGCAATAAGACACTGCTAACAGTAAAAGTACAGTACACTGAGATGGGAAGATTACTAGCTTGCCCAAAGAAGCAGAGCTGAGATAAAATCCTGCTTTTGATGACTGCAGAGCCTAAACTCTTACCAACTGCTGCACTCTGACTGCTCCCACCTGGTTGCCCTGTTACTTAAGGCAATAGCACTGGTCCCATGTTCTCTAGTGATTTTCAAGAACCTTTCCCAACTCTTCCCATCCATCAAAAAGTGCCTCTCCTGTCTCATTGATTCTAATTTTGTGAAGTTACTGAAGTTAATCTAGCCTTCAACTACCCAGCACTGTGCTTTTCACATATTAGTCAAAAAATATGTCGTTCAGTGACAATCATTTATCTCTCAAACTACTTATTTGGATTCTAAAAAGAGTCTTCAAATATCCCTCTAATTAGCTTCCTTGGACAGAAATCACCTACTATCCAGACAGGGTAGAGGGGATCAGCCCTTTCAATGTCACAAAACACTGAGTTGCATCTTATGAAGAACTCCCTATTCAGAGAAAAGAATCACATAAAGTGCATTTGGACTCTTCCACTGTAACAAAAATTCCATGTATTGTCTCTTGTAACCATTGCTTGCTGTATTCCTAGCACTTAGCCCAGGGCCTAAACAGTAAATTCCTAATAAATACTTGCTTTTCAGATGAATAGAAAGACAGACAAATGGATGAATGAATGGAAATGAGTTATGTAAAAGATGGATACCTGGTTATGGCTTATATATTTAAATCAGAGTCTGCTTATTATTTAAAAACTTATCAATATATTGCTATAGTTATTACTTATATATATAAAACTTTATATATTACTATGGAAGTTAGATCATTAGAACCCAATCTGAAGTATTTTCTACTACAGCAAGGCTATAACCTCCTACTCACATTAATTGTATATCATATTCATTTATAGAAATTAATTTTTCACTTTCTGCAAATTTGCTTTACATAATAAAATAAAATATATATGTTTCTTTTCCATTCACTTTCCTGAGGAACATTTTATATACTTACAAGCAATGTAAAAGAATAATCAACTAAAACAAATAAAAATATAAAATCAAAGTTATGCTGCTCACAGTAATTATGCAAAGGTCAAGTTGGCCTAATACCCTTGTATTTCCAAATGTAAACAGCAGATTGTCCATCATGCGGCACAGTTAAAAGAACATTTCCATTTGTTCAACATTATAATTTGGTTTCTATTCAGAAAACTGAGGTTTTTTGCACTAAATACATTGTGATAAATAAAAAAATGCCAGATCAAAGCAAGAATCATGATTTTATCAAGAGTTCATCAGAATTCAGGAAACATAAATTTGTTGGGTTTTTTATTTGTTTTTGTTTTTTTTTTACCAAGATGTGTGAGGAAGTTTCTGGAATTAAGGCCTCTGAAGAGGCCATCATACAAAGTACTCATTCCTTAATCTGTGTATCCACAAGGTTCAAGCTGCTGGCCCTGTGGAAGATTCCAGGATACCAAATAATAATCATCAAAATTATTATTATATTTGGAGACAAATGTTCCTTCTTCTGGTCAAACTTATATAAATTTCCCAGCAAGCTTAAACAAATTTCAGTTGTTTCTTTAACATCAGTCTTAACCCTTCTTAATGGTAAGCTGTCCTTTGTCCTCTGAAGAAACAGCAATTCAACTACAATTACAAATGAAATTTCGAACTGGAGTTGATTGTCCTGGTAAGAACAGGCATTGGAAGATGGCAGTGGAGGGGAGCACTCCTTCGAGCAGAAGTGGATTCAGGGGACAGCCTGGGTGTGAGAGCCTGAGCTAGTCCCCTATGCATCCAGACCCCTATGAGAACCTAATAATGACTGGTGGCAAGAGAGGATTCATTCAACTGCAACAGGTCTAGGGAGTAGCAAAGGTTCCTTCAAGCTTCATGATACCACACTCCTTTTTCTTCACAGAGCCACTCTGATATTTGCCTTCAGGGCCTGTAAGGCCTGGGCACAAGGCCACAGCTTCATCACCATCCTCCTACACCAGGCCTCTGAATGGGGGGCCTCCAAATGCAGGAGCATGGATATGTAAAAATCCCACACAGGGGTGAGGTGAAAACAAAGACTTGTGCTGAATCTTTCCATTTAAAGCATTAGGACAAGTAAAGAATGAGTCCTGCTGAAATAAAATATTTAATTAACCAAAGTATACTCTTCTTTATATGGTCATACATTCTGGTTTCCTCTAGGTTACCCTGTGGCCCCTTAACCCTTTGAAGCTTTTATTTTAAACAAGAGTTTGGTACATGTGACCTCTAAAGTTTCTTTTAACAAATAGTTATTTAATTCATATCTCATAGATCTAATCCTTATCATGTTCTGTCTCACTGAAGTATGACATTTCCTCAAAAGTCAATGGAAGTCTTTATTTAGAGATTCACCAACATGAAGCCCCTCATGATATGTCCACAGAAGAAAAATAACTGGAAGGTCACCATTTCACTATTAACCAGGTAAATTCTTCCTAGGAGCTCCAAAAGTAGTAAAACAAATAAATAGGAATAAATGTCTATCTGGGGAATATGCACATGATCTGGGAGGCAGTAACCTAAAGAGGCCAGGTCACTTTTTCCCAGAGAACATTTCAATGGTAGACAATGCTATTTGTCTGAAAAGAGGAGAAGAGGCTATCTGGAGGCCTGGGACATTTGGAGTTGGGGAAAAGGATGGGGACAAAAGTAATAATCAGGATTAGAACTATATTTGTCTTCATAATGCTTTCATTGACTTCTTTTGCAACCAAAGCCTGGATGTTTTACAATTAAAGATTTCAGCTCTGTACAATAAAACTCACCTTTTTTTCTGTTTACCTAATGCATTCAACTTTCCATAAACAGCAGGTATACGGTTCAATTATCACAGAACCCTTCAGAGTACAAAGAACTATAGCTGCTCCTAAAATACAATACAAATAAAGATAAGGTTCTGTCATACAGTATGGCTGTGCCTCATTCTTGGCACTCTCAAATCATAAATTTTTAGGCCCAAAGTTCAAGAGAATCATATCCACCAAAAATGATCTCCTGGTGGTCTGAGGGTAGGAAAACTGTGCATCCCTAATAAATTGTAGTTAAATGAGAAATACAGAAATAATATATGGTTTTTTAAAAAGCTAAATCTATTCAACTTACAGGTCTGTGCTTTCTTCTGAGACCATATCCTTCCAACATTTGGTTAATTCTGCACACCTGGATTATTTATTTACTCAATAGGATAGAGCACTAAAACACTGGATACTATTTCATTAAAGATCATCTCTTTATAAAATGAAAGGGAGAAGTGCCCTGGTGGTTGGGTTCACCACCTCCAAAGAAGTACAATCCATGTACACACAAAGAACACAAGTCGGAGTGGATGGTGGGGAGGGGACAACCAATATGAACAACTAAATAAAATGCTTTTTCCTCTTCTCTCTTCCTGTCTGCCTATTCGTTTTCATTTCTGCCTGCACCTTTTGTTTAAAAAAACAAAAATGATGGGGAGACATAGAGTAATGCTTCTATTCGGAAAAAAAGAAAAGCTGGTCACATGATTGATCTCCCCAACCCCCTTTTTTTTTTTATTTTATTGATCCAGCATAAAATCTGAATGCCTGGGAAGAACTCTCCATAGAAGCATGAAAGTAGTTATTCATGTGTAAAGATTAATCACAACCTACCAAACATTATACAGACCACAGATTAGGTTACCTTGAAGAAGCAAAGAAAATGATAGTCTCCACAGACAAATACCAAAATTGAATGCATAGTCTGAATGCTGAATGTGAACTCTAGAACCTCTAGACCTTTCTCCATCAGTTAAATTCTATGTCTCACATGTAACAGACCTGCTTACAGTGTTTATTTAAAAAACCATCCTTTTAAGTTCAAGTGAAATCAAGAGAAAAGAAAACTATAGATTTATGATTTAGGGGTTAAAGTCAGTCTTAAAATGTACTGCATTTTGCCTTATATAATGCACACTTTTTTGCTCAAATTTGTGAGGGAAAAATAAGGATGCACTTTATACATGGAAAGTACTAATTCCACATATATATATAAATATATAATCATACATATATATTTTATGCATATATACACATATTTTTTATTTTTTATTTATGCCTACGATTTAAGTGTAACTAGAAATCAATAGTGATATCCATATGCAAATTGAAATACAGTAATTGATTTTGCTGAACTTATGAAGAACTTGCAAGAAAAGAAATTTTGATCAATGATTTAACAAAATGAAATGAAAAGTGATATGCTGTTTTCCACAGAGTGAGTGACTCTGACGTGATAAGATAGGTGATGCTGACTTTATTACCACAGGGTGAACAGCGTGACATTTCTCTTTGTACACTTTAGGCAGGAGCTAGCAATCTAGATGATATTTTTACAAAAATATGGACCCTGCAAGCTTTAAGCTAACAGTTATTAAATATGCTAAAGAGCATGGCAACAGAACTGCAGAGAGACACTGTGGCCCTTCTCCCACAGAGTGTCATCAGACTGTGAAGGCGACAGGGAGAAAAGCTCCTTGTACCTTTATCTGTTCTTGTGTTTGTAATTATTTGTTACATAAAATTTCTTGTACCATAATATGCCCCTCAAAATGCTAACATTCCTTTATAATACAAAAAAGGTACCTAAATATAAAGTGAAAACTTGAATTAAAAAATTAAAACAAAAGATTTCTTTTCCTGAAATTCCAAAAACAAGGGTGGGAATTATACATGGCAAAATAAAGAAAATATGGAAAGAGTCCGCAAAAAAATTTTTTTAATCATGTACCCAAAAGGACAGTTAGTCCTTTCACTCTCCACTCACCTGTCAGTCATGCTCTTGTATTTCATGTGACCCTTCATAGCAGTTCAGGACCAGGGGACTAGAGTCCAGTTGTCTACATAATTCTTCATTTGCCATCTTATTCCCACACCTGAACTATTCTATGAGAAGTCTCTCTCTCCCCATCTCCTCTCTTTCAAACTATGTTAGCCCTCTCCTCCTAAAAATCTAGGGAGGGAAGGAAGGAAGGAAGGAAGGAAAGAAGGGAAGAAGGGAAGAAAGGAAGAAGGGAAGAAGGGAGAGATCGAGGGACGGAGGAAGGGAAGAAAGAAGGAAAGAAGGGAGGGAGGGGCAGATAGAGAGAAAGAAAAACACAATGAAAGACAAAAATGGGGAAAAAAGAAAGAAATCTTGGCTTGAAAGTATCTCCCTCTAACTCTGCACACCATAGCATTTATGGTCTCAATGAGATATAGCACTAAAACATCATATGAGCCTTGCATGTGTTTTCTCTAGATTGGATCAGGGATCATCTGAGATAGCAATAAATATTATTCATCATCTATTTTGGAAAAATTACAGTCTGCAGTTCCATTATCTGAAATACAAATTATTCTACAGAAACAAAACTTCACTACCAGAATTTAATCCTCACTCAGGAAAAAAAAAAAAAAAAAACCCACTACCTGTGCTTAATGGACCAGAACAGTTAAAATGCCGCCAAGTAGCAAGGTCAGTCTAGCCATTTGGTCCAGAAATTCTATTTGACTGCAGTGTAAAGAGCACACATCACTGACTCATACAATCTAATTAAAATTTCTCAAGGCTGTAAATTTTGTGTGTCACAAGCAAAGCCACTGCATCTCATCCATAAATTGTTTCTTACTCAATTATTTTCACCTTTCCCTATAAATCCTAAAGATTAGAGTATGTTTTTCTAGATTTGCTGAAATAAAATAGCCTTTCAAACCCAAAAAGAGGGCAGGATGGAGGCTCTAATGAACCAGTGCTTTTCCTCCCTAACCGAGCAGTTTTAATTGTTTTTGATAGTTGTGTGTTCTTCCTCCTCTTTGATGTGTTTTGGTGTGAACGTCTCGTGCTGGGTAAAGATAGAGCAGTACTCAGAGTAACACAGACATGGCAGAGTAGTTATACAGCAGTGGAAGAGCAAGGACACTGAGACATGAGTCCTTAGAAAGGGAATATTTGAAAACCCAATCTTCTCTGCAGGGTCTTAAAGAAGCTGTCTTCTTTTACTGTCTTCAGCATCCCATACCTCATATACTCTTCAATATACTGAAATTTGAGGCTTGTTCCCTCTGTCCTTAGGACATCTAATATTTCACTTTTTAAGATTTGAGGCTTTTTTAAGAAAAAGACTATCTGAAATTCCAAAGGGAATTTTTTTAATATAATTGAAGATGCAGAGAAATATTTCCTCTAACTTCATTCTTTAAGGCACATATATCATTTAGATAAGCAATTTGATAGTAATTTCCAGTCACTGAGGCAAGATTGGATGTGGTATCTGGCCATGAGCAATACCACACTCAAGCACATGTGCAGCAAAAAATGACAAAAGGAAGACTGGCATCCCAGCAGCCCCGCAACATGCTGTTACTTGCAGCTGAAGGGCTACTTCCTGGAGAGAACTGTGGCTCCTTATAGAAGAGATACAAAGAAGGTCTGGATCAACAGGACATCTTCTCTAACAGCATTATCAATTCTTATTAACGTACCTAGCAGTGGACTCAATGATGGGAGTAAAAAGAGGAGAGGACATCTGTTTTCAGGAGTTCTTCTAGTCAGCTCAGGTTGCCATAATACATTACCACAGACTAAGTGGCGTAAACAACAGTTTCACAGTTCTGAAAGATGGGAAGTCCAAGACCAAGGTGAGAGCATATCTGGCCTGATGAGAGCCTATATCTGGACTTATAGAAGCCGTCTTCTCATTGCACCCTCATATGGCACAGAACAGAAAGAAGCAAGCTCTCTCTGGACTCTTCTGATAAGGGCACAGATTCCATTCACGAAGGTTCCACCTTCATGACCTCGTCTAATCCTAATAACTCCCAAAGTCCCCACCTCTTAATAACATCATACTGGGGAGTAGAGCTTCAACCTAGGAATTTACGGGGTGGGGAGAAACAAAACATTTCAGTCCATAACTAATGTGAGTCCACAGTCAGCGAGAAAGACACTTTAGAGAAAAGATTATAATTCCTGAGATCCATGTCATGGCAACAATCTATCAAGTACACTCAGATCACAGAAAAGGGAGAAATTAATTACACTTAGGGAAAGGGCTCAGAAAAAGTCCCATGGAAGAAATGAAACTTCAACTGGATACTGAAAAAAGAACAGGAGTTGACTATGAAGATGAATGTGATGTCTTTTTCAGGCACAATAATGACCGTAAAAATATTTCACTTTCTCTCTAATTGCGGGGGATGAAATAAACCAACCTACCACTTTTAATCAGAGCTAAACTAGAGTTTTAATTGCCATTGAATTTAATCTGAAAGTTACTTGTTTTCAGCTTACCATCTATTCATAACATCTATACACACCATCTAATGAATTTGCAGAGACAGCAGAAGCTTTACGGTAGTAATAATTCTAGGACACAACTTACTAGCATAGATTACCTTTATGATCAGAAGCCCGTGTGCATTCTCCAAGACCGTTAAAATCGAAGGGAAGCTGCATTTGCTTTCCCAAGCTTACATTTCATTAAGCAGTTTTAATTGTAATAGAAATTGATAAAATTCAAGAGCTATACATCTACCTTTAAACTAGGCTATTGTTAAAAGGCTGAATACTTCACATGAACAAGTTCTGGAGAGGTCTGGTTATTCTTACCTCCATTGGAAAAGCTTTGAAATTAACTGTGTGCTCAGAACCACGCTGATTTTCTCTTCCCCAGTGAAATCTAACTTCATACAGTTCAAATTCATGCCCTTGAGGCAATGGACCTCCAGATAGAACTGAAAAAAGAAAATAATTTCCATTTAACCACATCTCAAACATATTCATCATAATAGAATTTTAAACAGTGGGGACAATTTTTGCCAAAAAGCTCTTAGCAGTGACATTGATTTAACCAAAATGAGAAATATGTCACAACTAAAAGTTGAAACTGAAATGTAAGCTATCTGGGTTTGGCTGAAATTCTTGTAGTGTAGATACAGTAGAGGAGTTAAAAACTTCTGAAATATTTGGTATTATTTAAAGTTTACTTTCTTTTGTGTTTTAGGCTCAAGAGTAGACAAAGAAAACAAATTCAGCAATGATACTCCCTGAAATTTAAACTGAGCACTGATCAGGACACAGCAATGTATTTGAGTGTTTGACTGATTAAATGTTAACAGAACTATCAATAAATTCACCTTGTTTACAGGTCTGCATTTATTTAGCTAGCAAGCTTTCAATTTAGAGAATAAGCATAAGTCATCAAATCATCCACAAAGACAATTCTATTTAAGCCAATCTGATTTTTCAACAATGAAATCACACATAAAAAAGTTTACCATTCAATGTCACATATAATACAAAAAAATATTAACATAAGGTCAACAGAACCCAGTCTCTATTTCTCATTTTTGGATATGACCCAGAACTTTGTCCAAACAATGGCACACTAAATAATGATAAAAAAAAATGTACATCTGCAGACAAGAACTTATCTGTAAAATAAAATAGAAACAATAAATTGCATTCTTTAAACATGCCCTGATATATTTAAAAACTTGAAATAAAGTCTGTCAAAAATGGTCACTTTCAACACAAACGTTGTTTGCATTTTTCCTGTAAAAACTGCTCATTCTAAAGATAAACATTTTATGGTTTCACTCATATGCAACATACAGAAATAACAAATGAAAGACATCAAACAAAAATAGGCTTTTAATCTATAAGAGAAAATCACTGATTACCAGAAGGGAAGGGGGAAAATTGCATAAAAGAGATCATTTATAAGGTAGGATAGAATTGAACAGTAAGTGGTAAACTTCATGTAGAATACACAGATATTGCTTTATATTGACAGCTTAAGTGTATATATTGTATAATGCAATATAACCTCAACATGACTTTTAAAAATAAAATGAAAAAAATTAAACTTAATTTTAAATGCTATCGGCTAAGAGTTATTGGTTAATTTTAGTCAGGTTGTTGACAAATTCAACTCCTTCCCCCAAAGTGGTTTCTTTGAAACAGATTATCATTCACACTTAGGCTGCAGAGGAAATTATAATGTTCAAACTGCTCTCTTAAGGCAGAGTTTTGCTGTCCATTCTAATTCTAAAACTCGAAAAAGAAAAAAGTGAATTGATGCAACAATATATCTTTTTCTGGTTGGTTCTTAATCTAATAACTTGTTTTAAAAGGATTTATAGCTGCTTAAAGTAAGGTACATATAAAACAAACAGAGAGACTAAATTAGAAGAGCAAAGATGGGGAGAAAGTAGATGGAGAAATAAGCTATCACACATGAATGTAACGAAGTCCTTGCTAAAAGTACCCTACAAATTTGATTTTAAGCTTTCTATCAGTTCAAAGAAAGAAAGAAAAGAGCATCAGTAGCAAATGTGACTTTGATTTTTCTAGGCCATAAACCTCACACCCAGGGGAAGGAGGGGGAGAGATGCCTGGCCTTTTGTATGATACCATATAAACAAAATAATAATAGAGGTTTGAAATGAACAAGCATACAGTGAAGACACTCTAAGGAGACTCGCACAATGTGCATATATTGCTAAAGGACAAAAAACAAGATGAATATCTAACCATATGATGTGGTCACACAACTTGAGCCTGACATTTATATGAGGCATTAAAAAAGATTAATGGAGTGCACCCCTATGGCTCATGGGGCTGAGACACTGGTGTGAGAACCACAAACAGCCCAAGGACCTGGGTTCAAGACTGAAAAACCGAAAATGAACAACTAAACAAAGTCCTTCTTTCTACCCTTCTTCCTCCTCTCCTTTCTCTCCGCTCTTTAAAAAATAAATAAATAAAGATGAATAACTACATTTTTTTTACATTCCCCACACAAATAGTGCCTAATCATGAACATTCCCTCCTTATCACTAACCAAGAATGTTAGAATTTAACCAAAGCTCTCTTGACATATTCTCTGTTATAAAACCATCAATGTACTCTTTCAGTGTACATAATCTGTGTGCATAAACTGTATAAAATTGAAACCAAATATCTAAATGGCAGAGTACAACAAAGCAGATTATTTCCCTGGATTTAAATCTTCCAGGTTTCAATACTTGAAAAAGACTTTAAATAATTTCCAAATAAATTTCTCTTTAAATTTCACTTTGCTTCACAAAGATGTCATTTCAGTTAACATACTTCACACAGTCTTCATGTTTCTTCTCACACTTGGCCCTAATTAAATCTCACAACACATCTGAGGAGTCAGTGTTATCATCCCCACCACTGGGAAGAACAGTGTACATAGAGGGGCTGTGACCTGCCCAGTCACCTAGCTAGCAAAATGCAGGGTCCTAGAACTCAGAATTTCTACCCATCATCCCAGGGTGAGACAGAGACAAAGAAACCCAAATGTCAGTGTCTCTGAGCATGAGATAGGGAGCAATGAGGTTTTGAGACTAGATTTTTACACTGCACTCCTTCCTAGTTCTCAAGACAATAAAAAAAAAAAAAAAGGTTTAAATACATGGGATCAAAACGATTTCCAAATATGCAGAACTGCAGGACAGGCTCCCTGTGTCTTCTTCAATAACCATCCATGATGCTGTGGATGGAAGAAGGTACGAAATATTCTTATCCCAACCAGCAGTGTCATAATTTCTAAGTAACCTCAAAGCTCTAAACTCATTCCTTTCCCTTGACTGTCCAAAGTAGGTCTTAAGAAAACCAGGAAGGAGGGCCGACATCTACCCACTGTGCACATTAACTCCCAAAATCAAAAACAGAAAAAAAAATCTTCCTATAAACCTAGTGTTGCAACCCAACCTTCATTGTTCGGACAAGAAAATAGCGCTCGCCTGCAGAACCACACCTGAGGTTCTGTAACACTTGGCTTTTAAGAGAGGAGTATGCATCATGAAATGAAATCTACGTGTGACCAGAAAGAGGATCAAAAAGTGTCTCTCCAAAACCCCTTCATGGAGTGTATTCAGAAAAATACACACAGAATGTTTCTGAAACTGTTACGGAGCTGTCTACCAGGGTCTTCTTAGGGAAATGGTTGTTATAACTAATTTGGACCATGATTTTAGGTGTCCAAAAAGAGACCCATTCTTCAGAAGTATATCCCCTACCTGAATGTTGCTCAGTGTTGTTGTTTTTTTTAACAGGAATAAAGCCTTTAGTTTAAAACTGGGGGAATAATCTTACTTAGAGCAACATGTAGTTTTAACTATCGAAATTTCATTGGCATTTGCAAGGAAATAAAACAGAATTATTTTAATTTGTATAAAATCACAAGAGACCCCAAAGAGCCAAAGCAATCATGAGAAAAAAATAAAACAACAAAAGTGACGGTATCACACAAGCTATCAAGCTATACTACAAAGTGATAATAATAAATAGTGTAGTACTGGAATAAAAACAGACATACGGGATGAGTGGGGGGAAAAAATTGAGACCCCTGAAGTAAACTGACACATGTATTCTCAGTTAATTTATTAATACAAAGAAGCCAAAATCATATAATGGGGAAAGGAAAGTCTTTTCAACAAATGCGAAACTGGATTGTCACATGCAAAAGAAACTATACCATTCTGTAACATCATACAGAAAAATTAATTCAATATGGATTAGAGACTTTAACATGATACTGAAATCATAAAATACATAGAAGAAAATGTAGGCAATATTTTCCATGGCATCAGCCTTAGAGAAGTCTCTGGGAACTTGACTCCAGACTCCAAGAGAAGCTGAAACAAATGGAACTACATCAAAATAAAAGCTTTCTAAAGAGCAAAAGAAACTACTATCAGGATGAAGCAGTCAACTGACTGGGAAAAGATATTTGCACATCAGAGATCCAACAAGTTAATACCCAAGATATATTAAGAACTGATACAATTCAACAACTAAAAGTAAAAACCCAATTAAAAAGTGGACAAAAGATCTGAACAATTATTCAAAGAAGACATACAGATGGCCAGCAAACACATGAAAAAATGCTCACCATCACCTATTAGTAGGTAAATGCAAATTAAAACTTCAATGAGATGTATATAACCTGACTCCTGTGAGAATGGCCTATATCAAAAAATACTAGAAACAACAAAATGTTGGTGAGGATGTGAAGAAAAGGAAACTCTTCACATTTCTAGTGAGAATGTAAACTGGTGCACACATTTTAGAAACTGGAAGTTTCTAAAAAATTAAAAGTAGAATTACAATATAATCCAATATTATACTTCTAGGTATATATCCTAGGAATATGAAAGTAATAATTATTTCAAAAAGATTATGTGTACTGCTATATTTATTATAGCACTATTTACAATAGGTAAAAAGGTAAAGAACCTAAGTGTCCATCAACAAATGATTGTATAAAGAAGATGTGCCATATATACACAATAGAATACTAATCAGCCATTTAACAATGAAAGCTGAAGCCCTGCCATTTTTGACAACATAGATGGAAATAAAGAGGATTATGCTAAGAAAATCAGAATGAAAAAGACAAAAATCAGGTTATCTCATTCATGTGGAATATAAAGAAATGAACTAAAAAAGTAAAATGAAACAAAACAAAACAAAAACTAACCCTTGGACACTGACAAAAAAACTGAGGTTACTAAAGGACTAGTGGGTAAAGCAAAGGGTAGTGGTGTCCAACGGGCAGTGGTGAAGACTATTAGAAATTTGGTGGCGGGTATGGTGTCTTATATATTTGATGAAAAGTGAACCTGCACATCTAAAACTTACATTGTGTTGTAAATATTATCTCACATTTTTAAATGAATACAGAACTGAGGCAATAGAGCTTATATTCTAAGTGTCCTGAAATTCTAACTGCATAGATTTATATCTTGATAGGAAGAATGTTCAAGATCAACAGGAGTCTATTTATTCAGCCTTTCATCAAATATTTTTTCATCAAGTACACTATACTTGGCACCATATTAATTGCTTAAGATATATTGATCTTGACAAAACAGAAAAAATCCACTGGCCTCAGCGGTCTTACATTCTATTAGTATAAAGTATAAATTCACACATCTATGGAGATCAAATTTTTGCTGTCACATTTGATCGCAAGTGGCAGGTTCATTAACCATGATGTCAGTATGTTCAATACAGTTATAATGAAACAAGATCTTCATGGATATTACATTCTATTAAGTTGAAAACATACACAGTGAAGAGAAGCATTTTGCCCAGGCCTGTGCCTCAGGAGAGGCAGCTGTCATTCAACAATAAGGCTCTGGGTACCTTTTGCTTTTGCTGCAGTTGAATAATCCAAACTTAAAACAAACTAAAATCACACTGTCAAACAAAACCATAAAAAATGACAAAATACTGAATCCAGAATTTTATGATGTGCCCCATAAAAGCATTAACTGTTCATCCTCCAAGAATGATTATGTTTACAAACTGAAAATAAACAGTGGCTCTGTTTTACCAATTTGGCAACATCCTCTTAGGGCATTATTCTCCCTTATAAATAAGGAAAGCAGTCATACCAAAAGGAGTACACTTTCCATACACTTATGAATATCAAATTTTGCTAAATGATATTTCTGTCACTACTTGGCAGGTTTATTTGTTGTGATGTCATTATGTGCAATAAAATTACAATGAAACAACATGAAATCTATACTAATGACATGCCACTTTCCCTCAGAATAACAAAGTTGTGAAAGAATACCAAATTAACTGTTGCCATTGCTACTGCCTTCATTTTCTTTAACTTCTTTAATAGGTATACTCAGTATGCTATGGAATATAAAAAGGGGTCCATTCAGACACTTTAGCACAATTTAAAGCCCTTATATAAACATTTTACAAACACACACACACACACACACACACACACACACACACACACTCCTCTAATCTAGCTAAATTTCTGTAATCCTTTGCTAAAAACAAATTTTCCAAATAGTTGAAGGGCTTAATCTCCCTTATCTCATTTGAGTTTTAAATACATATTTTGAGATCAACGCCATGCCAGGGTCTGTATATAAAGACAAGAATATAGTCTCAGGAGAACCCTGGTGACTTAGCAGGTAAGTCTTCTAGGCATAGTCCATGTACATCCCAAGGACCCTGGTCGTTCAATACCCAGGGCCAAGGAGGACAACCAAGATAAATAATGAAATTAAATAAAATGCTTCTTCCTATTCTCTCTTCCTGTCTGCCTGTCTAGTTGCCTTCATTCCTGCCACACCTTGCCTGAGAGGTACAGGGGGCAATACAGCCTCCGTGTTGGCAAGGTTCTCTCGGGGATTAAGAAAATTAATGTAAATTAAACAGAAAGGAGAGTAAAGTTCAATGCAGAAAAGTGCAGAAGGGTCTACAGGTTATCCAGCAACAAACAAATCAAAATCAAGGGGCATCAGAAAGTGATGGAGACTCTCTGGAGGAGATGCTAGCTTACCAGAGTCTTGAGGAATAAGTTAAGAGAAGTGAGAAAGCACACTGTAAGCACAGAGAAGAGGCTAATGAGGGCTCAGAGATACGAAACACTAGAGTGTGTTTCTGCTAGGGGGTATCAATAGTCAAAGGTCAGCCTCGAGGCATGCACATCATTGGGGTACTTGCAGCCTATGCTTAGGGGCTAAAATTTTATCATAGTGGATTTTTAAGAAGAGGGCTAATGTTTTTGGCATTTTTAATATTACTGCTGTCTCTGCATGGATGGTACACCAGCAAAGAACAAGGCTAACCAGTTAGAAAGCTACTATCCAGCTGAAATCTACTGAAGTTATAAACCAATATTACTTTCAAAAAGAACAGAGAAGGGAAGGAAGGAGAGAGGAAAGGGGGAAGAAAGGGAGGGAAGTTGGTGGGGAGACAAGGAGGGAGGGGAGGTGGGAGGGATGAGGAGGCCAGAGACAGAGCCCACTAGATCATGTTTCCAGCAGGGAGGGAGATCAACACTAATAGTCCCTTAGATGTTTCAGAAGAATCCAATGAGTCAAAGATGTGTTCTCAAGAACTTTTAAGATTTCATAAGTCAATTTCGCATTTAAGAAATCTCAAATGTATTTATAAAAGATTCCAAAAATAATTATTAATTAGTAAGTTTTTTAACATTTGAAACCTTAAGAGCAAAAGGTCCTTATTTTTTACTATCTTTCTCTTTTAACTGACAACTTTATTTCCTATTAAAGACTAAATATCATCAGTCCTTAAGGGTAGAATTAACAGCAGCAGTACGGGGCCTGTTAAGCTGGGTCTACATAAGGCAGGTGAAGCAGATTAAGGCAGAGAAGCATCATCCCAGCACATCCCTCTGATGATTCCCTCTGTTACCTTTTCCACGTAGTCAATCAATAAGGTTATATAGATGGCATCTTACAAGGCTGTCATGGATAGGCTGACCATCGCACTGTTTTAAATGGGACATGTTTTCATGTTTCCTGATCATCCATTCTGTTCTGCTTTTAACAAACCAGGGCCGTCTGTAATGCAGTGCAAAGGGGCAGCTGAGCTGCCCTGGCCCCATTCTGTTCAGGGAGCCCAAAAGCTCTGTCCCACATTTGTCTCAAGGAAATATGGTCAGTCTATTCATGGAGAGACTTTCCCTGACACTATTAACACAAAGCTGCAACTTGCTTTGTGTCTCTTGCAATAACCTTGCAGTCTTTCCCAGATTTCCTCTTATTCAGGACAGCTAGGTTAAATTTCTTAAAGCAATATGATAACGATGACTTTACCCTACAGGGGAGAAAAGGGTGGGTGGGGGTGCTTACTCCCAAGACTTGGTTCAAGATCCCTCAGGAAACTTTGCTCCAATATACCCTTTTCATTATATTTTCTATTTACCTCATTTAACATGAAATAATCTTTTCTTCCAGATGTACATAAGAAGTTTCCTTTTCTTATACCTTCCTAGGTGTGTGTCATTTTTGTATATTGCTCTTCTCACATAGTCCACTCTCCCCAATCCAACTGCTCCTTTACCCTTCAACAATCAGTGAAAATGCTATTTCCTCCACAAATCTTTTTCTAATAAATTCAGCCCAGAATAATCTCTCCCTATTCACCTATGTTTCACAGTCCATCACTGCAGCCTCCTAGAGGGAATACTTTGAATATGACTCTTATTTACCTTATCCAAAGCAGGTAATATCTTCCCTTGGGTAATAAAAAGATTGTCAACTGCACCTTGCAAGCTAGGAAAAAAACAGTGAATGTGTGTGTGTGTGTGTGTGTACGCATGCATGTGTGCATGTATGCATGTGTGCATGTGTGTATGTGTCTGTGTGTTTGGTTCAGAGGTCCACATGTCCAGATTCTCCTGACACATTAAACATCTGGAAAATGAAGCACACTCTCTGCAGTTCGCCAATTTCCCATAGTCCCCACCAATCCCTATTGCTTCCTCCACTGTAAATGAAGCAGGGAGTTAATAGCTATTTACAAGATTTTCTCTCCTGGTTGCTCTCATTATAGTCTCTTGCCAGGATTGTTCCTGGGAACAGGAGCAAGGAGGGGTGCACCGCAGGAGACTGAGAAACTCAGGAGAGAGTGAAACGATAGAAATGTGGGTTCAGGGAGCCAACAGTCTCAGGGACAGCGAGCCCTGAACATTCTGCCTCCACCTATTTATTGAGTTAATACACAGAATTGCTTCAAGCAGCTTACGAAAGCAGGTTTATAGCTACATTGAATTTGCTTATGCAGCCCTCTGCTCTCTAAGTGCATAACTGTTATCTATCTTGTTTTGGGGACTGAACAGTTACAGATACACTGTCCCAGTACTTTCCAGTGGCAGCCTTCACCCAGTGCTCCAAGTCTGGTATCCTTGATGTTCTGCCAGCTCCCACTTTGTCCTTGCTCTGCTTTCTGCCCTCAACAGTCTCTGCCTGGTTGTCAGTGACAAGTGAGTTTATAACTTCTGGAGTCAATGATCAATAAATAAGTATTGGTGAATGAAGGACTGTCATATGAGAAACAGTTGAAAAGAATTAAATACATTGGAAGAAAAAAATGACAACTTTACGGTATGATGACAGTAACCAATATTTCAAAAGGTATCAGTAAAAGTACAGTTATATTTGTTCTATGTGGGTCCATAATCCAAAATAGAAACAAGGAAGGGGACCACAGAACTTTTTCATCTTGGGAATTACTAAAAATCAAAATGGATTTACTCATCAAAGAATTTCCTTTCATGAGCTACCCAAGCTGAGGCTGCCCAGTCACTTGCCAGAGTGTCTGAGACGGAAGGGTGCAGCTGGTGGCCCCAAGGGCTACAATCCACTCAGAGGCAGAAAGGAGATGGGGCCTCTGAAGGAGCAAGGTCTGGAGGGAGGCAGGGGTGAGGGAGCTAGAGCATGCAGATCCAAACTGGGCCTAGAGAGAGAAATTGCTTTTCCTCATGGTCAGGATGGAGGATGGAGGAGAATAAAAAGACCACGAAATTGAGGTGAGAAAGAAACAGACCTAGTGGTAGAGAGTGGAGCACAACCTCATAGTATCTACATTGGGTTGAGACCAAGGGATAAGGAAAATTCTGAGTGTTTGAGAAGAAACTATTTATATTAATTGTAATCAAATCTAATCTTAGAGCAGGAATGGAACACATGTTATCTTAATTGCAGTATTTGTCATTCCTCTATGCAACCACAGTACTCCATAACTCTCTCTCTATCGTATCTACACTAAGACCTAAAAGGATTTTGTTTTCACTAAACTATGAATCGTCAAGAACCACCATATCTATTTGTATATAGCCAATACTCATTCACCAAGGTGCATGATGTGAAATGCCTTTTTGTTGTACAAATAAATAAATGTTTATTTCCAGAAGTACAAAAGTATGTCAACAAACCACTACACAGGTGTAACCTTAAAAAGTTTTTTTATATGCCAGAATAGTTGATAATTTTATTATATATTTTTTAAATAATATACAATGCTCCATCATGGATAAAAGTCCCCTCAAAAACTTATAATTTAAACTCAAATTTATATCTGAAGTTTTTTCTTTGACTCAGTACATATGGAACCTTGAATCTATTTCAGGTGATGCCTGTATCCTACCTAAATTCAAAAAAGTAAAGATGAATGAATTTTGAATCTATGACTATCTCATAAATTACGAATCAAATCCCAGGAACATTCACAATTAATAAAATATACATAGCTAGAAATAAATAATTTATCTGCATAATAATAAAAAACCTAAAGATTTTATTATTTGAATGTAAATTTATCAATTCAGAATTAATTTTAGAACAGTTGGTCTGTGTTTATTGAGCACTTCCTAATATTTCAACATACACTAATTTTACATTCTTTTCAAGAAGGAAAGATAACTATTAGTCACTATGAAAAGCACTATATTAATGCTTATTTTTGAAATTCATCTTTGTTCTGCCCTATATTTAAGCCAAAATATTTAAGCCAAAACATTTCAGATCCATCTCAAATAGTATAGAGTGGGAAATGGAAGTTTAAAAATAAATAAAAGTGGGAATGGGCAGGTAGGGGCAAATGGTGGTGGAGCCCACTGGACAATGGGAAGAAAGAACACTTGGTGATTTGGTGAAGTGTATGGCGTGTTTTTTCACAACTAAGAAATGGGAAAGATATACATAGAAAATTATTTGAATGTGTTTAATAATCACTACAATAAAAATAAAATTTAAAAAATAAAAATAAATAAAAGCAAAAGCTTTATCATTTATAATTTTGCTGAGTTTAGGGAAACTTATTGTTATTTCTTAAAACTCTTCTTGCAGAGAAAATTAATTTGAACAATCTTTCTTGAATGCCACATTATGTCAATAGACTCTAACCTTTAGTTTTACAAAGCAGTGAAACATAGAATCACAATTATCTAAGTGATTTAAGCCAATCAACAATTTAGGACAAAATGCAGATTGATACATTTGCATATATACTCTTTCTCAAATTCCACAATATAAAGTTGATTACTAAGGTTGTTCCTGTAACATCGTACAATGTCGAATAATTAAATGGCATCTTCATAATTTCATCCTTTTATTCTTTCAAAATTCATTTTAGATGAATTAGTTCTACTTTTAATGTCATACAAGCTAAGTGAAAGTTCAATAGTTCTAAGATGACTTTCTGTTTTTAAGAGCATGCAAGATCATCTTCTAAAATACCTGATTTTGACTTCAGGATAACCTGAATGGTATGTCCATCATTGGTGACTTCACAGTCTCGGCAAACCACGTAATTTGGTGAGAGGCGAACATCCAGCAGGGAGGGGTCATATCTAGCTTCCCTTGAGTTTAAGTTAATGGGAGACTGGTATTCCCCATTAGCATCAGGAAACACTAAGCCCCACTCAACACCTAAGGACAAAATGAAGCAAATTTAGAACATGTTTTGTTTTGTTTTTTTAAGTTACAGTAAAATTTAACACGCAAAAATTAGTTAAATACTTTATATGATCATTGACATTAAGAAGAAAGCTTACAAATGAAATATGGTAAATGTAAATTCTGCAATCATATTTTGAATGATGTAATATTATCAAACACCACATACAAAAGCTTGACTAACAAAAATACTCTGCTTGTACTGGTCCATCTAGCTCCTGCAATTATGACTCCATCATAAAGATCATCACTAATATTTGAAATTAACTAATAGCATAAAAATTCTCTATGCTTATTAGTTCAATTACGTGCAGTACTTAAGAAATAACTGTACTTCTCAACATGCTTGGTGAGGGCCAAAACCCATAAATCTGAGACTGGTGAATAAATCTCTTCCCAGAAATGCAAACACAGTACTTTGAAGGGCACATATGTACATACACATGCGTATATTTCCATACACATACACCCTTTCCTTACTTTATATAATTAAAATGAAAAATGAGACTTTCGTCTCTATGGAGTCAACATCAATTCTAGCTCTGTTAGGAGTCTGGCATCGAAAGAGATAAATTTAAGAATCTAAACTTCTAAAAAGTCAACCCCCATCTTCCAAAGCCACCGATTCAGCTTTAAACTCAGGACATGCTTAGGAGTTGAGCGTTGTTCGTGTCCTTTACGAAGAGTCAAGCAGAAACACTTTCTCCCCAGAGTCCTCAACGCGAGATAGAAACTAAGTTTCATTAACTGTATTTTCAAGCTGTTGAGTACAATCTAACGAGGCTCTCTAGGCTACTCAGCAGACAGAAATGTTGCAGCCACCGCTTTGAGGATCGTCCTCCGCCTAGCGGCAGGTGCCACCCGCTGCCCCGCAGAAAGACCAGGTGCCCCAGCGTCAACCCAGGTGGTGGGCACGCCTGCTCTGCCTGCAGAGCCTTCGACCCTGAAACCTGTTCTGGGAGCGGGAAAACCACCGCGACCCACGTGGAAAGGAGGGGAAGTGGCGGCGCTCGGAGCGCGTGACAGCAGCAGGGTGCAGAGACCCGCGCTCCCTGGACACAGGCGCTCAGCGCGCAGTCTCCGACGCGCCGTCCCTGGACCCCGGGCGCTTCGACCCGCGGTCGGTTACCTTCCTCGTAGCCCCACTCCACACCCTCCTCCTCTTCCTCCTCGTCATCCTCCTTCTCCGGAAAAGCGACGGTATCTTCGATAAAGCTCAGATCAGCCATGGGAAGACCGTGGGGTCCGCAGTGCTCTCGCGGCGGTACCTGCGCCTCCCGGGGCAAGCGGGCGGTGTGGGCGCGAGCGCCTGTGGGCGTGCGACCCCGTGGGTGAGTGTGAGCGCGTGTCGTGAGAAGCAGTGTGTGTGAGCGCGCGTGCGAGCTGGGCGCAAGGCAGACGTGCGTCCTGCCGGGAGTTTTCGGACGCGCGGAGCTCTAGCCTGGAGAATATAAACCCGGCCGGGGCGTGTCTGACGCGGGAGGATCCGCCCCCTTCGCTTGGTGGCCGGGATTCCAGGGTGGACAACAGGAAAAGGCCCTGGAGCAGTCGGACCCAACCGTCAAAATCAGCAGAGAAGCCCCAGCCCGTCCGTCTGAATCGACCCCATACCCTGCAACCGGTACCTCACACCCCGACTGTCAGCTCCACCTCGGGCGGCCACCCTCCGGAACCCCGCGAGTCACCCAGGGTCCGAACTTAGGACCCTTTTTGTGCAGGACCTAAGCCAAAGAACTTTTTTGTCTAATCCTTACTTCTGTGAAATATTACTTTTTAAAAAAGAAAGAACGAAAGAAATGGGGTGGAAGAGAGATTGATTGTCCTGGGCTGGGAAAAGAAAGGGCTGGAAGATCCTGTAATAGTGTTTCTCTATCCTAATCTTCATTACTATTTACTTTATAACTAGTCCTTGGAGCAGAGTGGAAACAGGTATGGAAAGTTTTCCAAGAAACTTGTAGTGGTAAAAACAATTTTAAAAAACTATCTTAATCTAGAGAAGTAGAGATACTAAAGTAATTTTTTTCTTTGGAAGAAAAACTATTATTTCAAAGGCAAGAGTAGTTGAAGGTGAGAAAGCATGTTTGGTTTTAGTCACAGGCTGGAGAGCCACTTCAGGAGCAGCTTGCTGTGTACACAGCTCCCAATCGCCTAGTGAAACCATGTAAATAATGAAATGCACACATTGCATAACTAACAGGAACTTTCCTGATCCACTGAGGTCGCATGGTTACTTCTGAAACAGGCCTCCCAATCCAGTGCTTTAATGACCACATCCCTGGTCCACTGTCTTTTTTTTTTTTTTTTTTAATATCTTTTAAAACCCCTACACAAGTCAACATCACATTTTCATAAAGCATACATGCATAATAAGCTCAGATTTAGACCTCATGTAAAACCCATTTTTCATATGTTCTGTGCATGCCCCAAAATGTCTGCTAGCATTTTAAATAACCGGTTTCTAATCATATCCTTATGAATGCTTCATTCCTCATGTAAGGATACAGATGATCCTTTCCAGGATTTTGGGGTTCCGTGTTCCTGGCCTTCACTGCCAACCCAGCCATCCACTTTTTTTTTTTTTAAGTCATTTTACAGACTATTAGAAATTTCCCCAGAAGGAGGACTGGGAGCAAAAGGGGAAAGAATTCAAATCAATAAAGTAGGTCACCCACAGGAACATTAGGTCAGCTTTAGCTTTGAGGATAACCTGTGGGTTCAAGAATTTGTGTAATTTCTCTTTGCTTTTAACACAGAGACCAGAAAGTCTCCCATTCAGAAGAAACAATCTGAGAATAGTCACTCTACATTCACTGATTTCTTTAGTGAATAGTATCTCTCCTCTTCACCTTAAGCCTGGGACTGAGAAAGTAAGCTTAGCCTAAATCTGTATCTATTGAGAATAATAAGCACTACTAAAAATATTAGCCATTGAGGTTCTTCTATAAGGAATATTTCTTTCTCCTTTCATGAAAATTTTTTCACAGTCTTGAGGTTTTTTATTAAACTTTTTTTTAGAAATGTATTCACACATCAATTAAATCCTGCATAATGGATCCCTTGGAAAACCTCCATAATAAAATTATTTTGCATTCAGCAACAATGTGCATTCCTTTCTACCCCGAAATGTGCAGAGTACTACCTTGCAGCCATTGTGTAGCCACCAATTGCATTCAAAGTATCACTTAAATTGTAGATATGTTTATGAACCAAAGATAGCAAAATAGCAATGGAGGGAAAATCCTCAACTCACCTTGAGTAAGTGATATGTCATGTTTACAGCAGATAGACTGAAAGATTGAATTGTTAATATCGAACTTTGTAGCTAATAAACAATTTTTGCATATAGTCAACAATGTTTTGCCACTCATAAATGCAGTTAACTACCAGATAAACATATTTACCCAGATTTGTTCTTTCTGAATTTTTCCACATCACATGTATAATGTAACTCCTCTCTGTAAGTGGAAGGTAGGTACCCTGTCCAGCAACATATGAGCCTTTCCACTGTGCATCCAAATATTCAATTAGCAGCCTTAATTGCTTTGAGACTCTGTGCTTCATACTTCTGCTAATTAATAGCACCTTAAGACCTCTCTTCTTAGTTCCTTGTACTATATTATCACTAAAGATGGAATTACTATTTCTAGTTATTATAAGAATGTCTATTACTGTAAAACCTAAACACACAGATCAAAGATACAGGCCAATTCTTAGATTTGCAAAATAAAACCAGCACACCTAAATCTAATGTCAGAAAAACTAAAAATATTCATATTCTATACTATGAACATAAATACGCCACATATCCCTCTATAAAATTTTATTGAATTTCAACCTAATATCAAATTTCAGTCCTTCAATTAACATTATCTTGCTCGTTTCCAATGTTTGCATAACTGAGGTCAAACCACATGAGCTGACTAGTTTATTAAAACTAAGACTTATATAACTAATTGCTGTTTGATACAAAGAGAATATAAATAGAAATATCTAAAAGGGACAAACTAATCTAGATGGCAAAGGAACAAAGAGATACTAAAATGGTTTTACAAACCCCAGTACCTACACAACTCTCTCCTCTAAATCTTTTCTCACCCTTTGCCTGCCTTACCAAGGCTTCCACATTGTGTTGGTGAGTTTGGGCCCTAGAACAGTCATAAACAATGGTTATCTTCTTATGCCCCTTATGCTCTGGGAACACTTCAAGGATGGAGCTAACACCTGCATGTCGAATTGCTTCTAATAGATTATAAATTTCTGAACTTCAAAAACAATTAATTCTGTTCCTTCACATACACTTCTCTGTACTAGACACTAGGGAAGACCCCAAAATGGATAAAACACTGTCTCTGGCCTCCAAGAATTCACAGTTGAGGAGGGAAGCAAGTAACTGTAATGAAGGCAAGAACTAAGAGATGCAAGCGCCAGTGCATCAGAGGAATATATAGTTCAAACACATGGTGAAATGATC
The DNA here is from genome assembly GCA_004363575.1 of Solenodon paradoxus. Classification (NCBI taxonomy): domain Eukaryota; kingdom Metazoa; phylum Chordata; class Mammalia; order Eulipotyphla; family Solenodontidae; genus Solenodon; species Solenodon paradoxus. The sequence goes on from RJWH01000056.1 coordinate 947,734, forward strand.
AGAAAAGGTTTCTTGGAAAAGACGGGATTTGAGGCAAACAAAAAGGATGACTAGGATTTTGGAGCTGAGTGAATGACGAATAGCAGTCCAGGCTTGAGCAATAACTTTGAATCATGGGTGTTCTGCTTGTAGATCCATTTTCTTCCCCAAGTACCTGCCAAAACAAATCCAGAATTTGAAGAAAAAAAAAATATGTGGGCTTCCATGGGCTTATGGACACTCCCCTGGTAGTTTAGTTTGTTAGTATGGTTTTGTTTTGTCAGGAAAAAAAGTTCAAAATTTCCTTATTATATACTTTTCAATTCTGAAGTTTTCAAGCTTTGCTTATTAGATAAGAAATTCTAGTTCATATTTTCATAGGCCTTTATTCAAAAAATTCATTTTCTGTTTTGCCTGGTTAGAGTTACATTTATAAACCAACTTTTGGTTGACCTCCTGGTTTTTTTGTCTTCAGAAACATCGGTTTTTAGTCTTAGGCTTTGGGGCAGTTGTTGAAGATTATATTATTGTTGCTGTCATTTACTGCTCCCCATGAGAGATTATATATCACTTCTTGGCCATGGTACTCATTTTGATCAGTTAAATATGAGTAAACGTATAGATGCCATTTCCCAGTAGAAGCTTTAGGAGTTATATGGTTTCACCATCCTTTTTGTCCCTCTGTCCCAAAGATACCCAGTCTAAGAAAGGCACTGTTCATCCCATCTGGATTCCAAAATGGAGAATACCAATAGGTCAGAGCCACAGTCAATCAGAATTCAACATGCAATGCCAGTGATAAATATACAAACACATATATGTATGTATATGTGTGTGTATATATATATATATATATATATATATATATACATTTGTATGTGTGTATATATAGTAAGCCACTGATATTTGAGGGTCATTTGCTATAGCATAACCTGGCAAAATCACACCAAGCAAAAATGAGTTCAAGGGTAACTTTCATTTGCTCAAACAATTTTCTGCATGTATTCTGCAAGTATGTATTTTATGACTTTCTCCTCCAGTAGATAATGAGTTCCCCAAGAGTAAGGAGATTTATCTTATCCTTCTCTGAATCCCCTATGTAGTCATGGTAACTGCTTGGGAATTTGTTTCCCTGTGCCATCAGCCATGCAATGACTTGACTGACCTTTATAATTATTTTATTGCAATAAAAGTTTTGACTACTAAAGTAGAATCTTTCAGGGTACAGTGGGACAAGTGATCAGGTTTATATAGGCAGTTGTATCAATAGGGGCTTCATAAAGGAAGTGACATGTGATCTGGGTCTGGGATATTAAATAAGTGCTCTTTTGTCCACAGAAAGGAGGAAGAAGGGGAAACAAGAAGGACATTCCACTCAAAAGGAAAAACAAATACAAATATTGAAACCATAATTGGTTTACTTTTTGATCAAGTATTTGTTTTGCTATGGTTTTCTATGGTGTAATCAAAATAAAGTGAAAATTACATATTTAAATAGTATATGCTTGCTTCAGTAATTTTTTAATAAGTCCCAAAATTATCTCCTGACATGAAATAGAACTATGCTTAAAGAAAGTACTTACCATTGAGAGAACAGTATTAAAAGTATATTGAGCCCTTTTGACATGAAGAGAAGATCCAATGGCCAAGTATCACTACACTCATCCTTCAGTTTCCATACCAACTGGGGCACTGCACTCTGCCCTACATACACCATGCTGTCGACTGTAGAAGATGCAGCTGTGCTTATTATGCAGTGGGCAAACCAACCCTCAGGAAAAATAATAATTTGAGTAATGTGGTCATCTCCAAGGACAATTCTTTAATTCCTGCCCTCCTGTACATACATATTGATCCTCTCAATAAGATGGAAGACGATTCCCCCTCCCCTTGCATCAGGGCTTGCTTTGTGATTTGCTTTGTCTAATAGACTATAAGTGACCCTGTTTTAGGCTTAACTCTTAAGAGGACTGGTCAGTTCATCTTTGACTTAGGAAATTAGTCATCAAGTAAGAAGCCACATTACCCTGACCTGCCATTCTGTGAGGAAACCCAAGCTAGTCAGTTGACAAGTAGAAAATCACAGAGGCATATGTGCATGAATAAATATCTCTCAGACCTTCTAGCCCAGCTTAGCCACCAGCTGAATTCAGCCAAGTGAGTGGCCCCAGGTAACAAAAAGTGAGGCAGAAAAATTGCCCATCAAAGTCCTGCCTGAGTTCTTGACCCAAAGGATAATGACACATCAAAATTATTTTAAGCCACTAAGCTTTGGATTGGTCTATTATACGGCATTGTTCACTAAAAAAAAAAAAAAAAATCATTTACTGAATACCAGATACTATGCCAAGCATTTCCCATAGATTGTTTTACTAATTCTCCTGAGACCCTAGTTATATCCCATTGTCAGATGAGAAAATTAAGCTCAAACTCTTCTATAGCCACAGACAGGCGATTGGTGACCGAGGTCTTGTTCATTCCAGAACCTGTGGTTGAAACACCAAACCTCCTTACTGTCTTCAGAGTTAGTGAACTCAACAAATGTGCTCTGTCTCTACCAGCAGGAGAATATAGGTTGTAGGAAGAGTTAGGAACCAAACATCAACTAAAATGTACATTTCTATCCTTTACATCTTGCCTCTCACAAAGTGGAAGATATGTTGAATCAATCTTAACACCAAAGTTCAGGAGAAGAGTAGAACCTCCCATCTGTGGTTCGGGGGTTCAGATGGCTAGTAAACCTGGGTTCCAGACCCTGGGATGAGGATAGGAAAAAAATAAAATAGAGGAAGCTGAGTTAGAAAAAGAGATGTCCATCCACTGAAACTTTGCTTTAATTAATAGATTTTATTTTTAGAAGTGTTTTGTTACAAAAAAAATGGAACATAAACTACAGGCTAGTGCCACATAGCCCCTTGCTTCAGTCTAGTTTCCCATATTATTGACATCTTACATCCTTATAGTATATTTGTTACAAGTGATGAGCCAATGATAATGACATATCATTACTAACTAAAGTTCATACTTTACATCAGGGTCCTCTCTTCGTGTTGTACATTCTTTGTATAAATTTAGGATTCTGCTTAGGTTTAGAAGAGAAAACCAGTGTTATGTTACCCTGTTGTAATGCGATTTAGCTCATCAGCTCATAATAATAGACAAAAGGTATTTTTTATAGATAAAGAAAATAACTCCAAGAATTAAGTGCTTTACCCTCAATCTCGCAGCAAACAATGCAAAGGGCCAAGATTTGAACCAGGCCTAATCAGCTCTACAACCAATACTCATTCCATAACCCTTCCCCATTCCTCACCTCAGAGTCAGGTTCAATCTGCTATTCCACTAAAAACCCCATTCAAAGAATCATTAGTTATTCATCCATCCACATTTGCAACCAATTCTCAATGGGATAAGAATTAAGTGCCTTTTAGCAATCTAAAATGCTATTCCTCAAAAACAGAAAGCATTCAAGATGTTTTATATTAAATATTTTGTTCCATAAAGAGTTTGTTTAATGAGGAGGAACCAGGGATACTAATGAAATACACAAAGCAATAAACATTGTTAATGCTAATGGAGCACAGCATGTTTACATTATGAGTGGAACCCTATTGATTAGGCTTCGCTGAATATTACTTTTAGCATAATTATCAATGATGGACGAATCTAGCTTGTTGCTGAGTACATACTAAGCACTAAACAAGACTAACTGCTCCAGTGTCAACTGGGCCTTAATTATTTAAGGGTTAGTACCACTCAAAATTATAGTTTGGTATTTCTCACCTTTACAAACAGATAACAGAAAAACAGACTAAAACTATATCATTAAAGATTTAAGACAAGATGATCAGATATTAAGAATTTTAAATCAATCATCTTCAAAACTGATGGAAACATCATATGCATTTTTTTTCCAGCCCCGGGTCTCAAACCGAGTCCACCACTTTCATAGCCTGAGTTTAGCCACCTTAAATGTATTCTTATCATTAGCATGAAATATGTCGAAATGCAGCACAGTGTGATGGCTTTGTCACTCAATAACCTTTGACCTTGTTTACCTTCTTTGGCTCAATTTCTTCATCTATGAAATGAGGACAATATTAGTACAAACCCAAATGGGCTATGGGAGGCCTAAATATGTATAGATAAAGCATTTAAGCTAGAACAGTCAGTTCTACTAGAAAACTTGTTTTGAAATTGCAAATTTGTTCCGATGCAATTGATATATTAGGGAACAAGACTTCTTTGATTGTTTATATCACTTCTGTCTGTGAAAAACACTAAAGAAATGCAGAAAACTGTACACAGTTAAATTGTACCCCGTAGGTAATGCACAAAATGCACGCATGTACACACCTCCAATGGCTACCTCAGTTTTGCACAGGTCAGGAAACAAGCACAGTTTCATCTGATGCTACAGCTGTCTATCAGATCAGTTAACCTCCCTCCACCCCTTTTCAATAACTCACAAGCTGCACCCTTTCTAACACCCACTTTCCGGAAGCAAACATCAGATGTTTTCCAAATTAAAATGTCATTACTTATTTTAGCATTTCCACATTTCTTGCTTAACCTTTGAACTTGTGTAAAAAAATCTGCTATAATTTTATTTGATTGCTTTTTTTAATGTGTCTCTGATGAAGTTTTTGAGTTTTATGTCCCATTTTCCCCATAAGCCCTATGATTGCTCTTGTTATTGTTTTGCAGACAGGTTTTCAAGAGCACACTGACTGTGTGTGTCAAGTAATAAGTATTCAAATAATGTAACTATTACTGTTACAAGGGTAAGATACTGTCATTTAGTATTTATGACCTGGATATTTTCTTAGATTATTTTATTTTAATTTGATTATGGTCCTTATTAGTTTGAATACTCTCCATATTATTATTATTATATCCACACTTGGGAATGTGTTATGGTTTGTACATTGTGAGACTGCTCAAAATATGTAAAGCAATGTAGAAACCATTCACCATTTAAGGATTTCAAAGGTATTGCTTGCCCCAATAACTTCACCATACCCCTCTGAGGCCACAGATAAAATTAAGTCCTACTGGTAATCAGAAAATAACACTAAGCATTTGACCTGATAGTATGACTTTAGGCAACCACGCATATTCTGAACTAATTATCCATAAGCCTCTTTTACATATTGGGGGGCTCATACTTACATTTCTGATATGAGGGAAGTAATCATCAAATCAACTAGAAAAGATGAGGTCTTGGGAAGAAGGCAAGAAGATTCTTAGAGATGTGGACTTTTTGCATACTTTCTCTCTACTTTTTGTGCACTTTCAAAGATTCAATTCACATGTGAGCTACCGTCAAGGATATGATGAGAATAAAACACCAAGTCCTACGGTTCTTTCAGGCCATCAATCAGTCCTACAACAATATTGCTATTTCTAAGCTTTGATAACTTGAATGTGCTCTTTTCTTCATCCATCCATTCATCCAGGCAACATTTATTAAGTACTTTATGATGGATGCTGTCCTGAAGACTTGGGATACCATGATAAATAGAATTGATTTTTGTCCTCAAGGAACTTTTAACATTGAAAATAGCATACCCATACCTCCACTATTAACCTTGAGAAACAGGCTTTAGAAATCACGGTGTGACCATTGGAAAATGTCCCAGAGGTGAGGAGCTATTAGGTTTCCCACAGAGTCTTCAACAAGAAAAGCTTGATTTACAAATGCTCTAACCATAAACCAAAAGACAACCTTGTGTGCTTTCACTGTGAAAAGAAATATACACAAATTATTTTACCCTTCATGCATTATAACATTGACAAGGACAGCATTTTTAGGAGACAGAAATATCAATTACCAATTGTAAAAAAAAATTAAAAGTTAATACAGAAAAAGAAACTTGAAAACTATAGATAATTACACAATAGTAATTTAGTTTTAGAATCATGATTGTTAAGTTACTTCTCAAATCACGTCTAAAACTATATTCATTCTCAACTCATCCTACCTGTTCTTGTCACCTCACTTTTCTTATTTTCCTTATGGCAACCAGGAAAGCCATCATTCATCCGAGGTAGAAAGTTTGAAATCATGCTACTTTCCTTCTTACAACTCTAATATTCCACTTTATTCAACCCTGTTAATTCTGTTTCAAAACACGTCTCTTAACCTCTGCTTTCTTTTTCACCCCACAAATATATGATAGTTCAAAAATCTACCTGATTTCACCAGGACAATTCTGCTCCCACTCAATCTCTCTTCTATTGCTTACCTTTCACATCAATGATGAAGGAACCATGCTGTCTTTTTCCTGCTTAAAAGTCACTACTGACTTCCTGTTGCCTGCAGTTAATACAAGATCTACTTCCTTTATATGGAATACAAGACCCTTAAAAAGCTGGCCTGGATCAACTTCCAAATGATAACTCAGTACAATGTACTTTCAGGTCACTCACCACAAACACCAAGAAAAAAAAAAGGACCTATTTTCCTGAGACAAACACCAAGAAATGACTGGCACTTCAGCTGGAGACAGAATAGCTGATGACTAATGGTGGTTAAGGGCACCTGGAACAGTTCTCAGCTAAGCCACAGATTTGGATTTGGGATGGAGCTCAGGAGTCTCCAGATGCAAGGTGGGGCAGAGGCTAGGAATTTCAGGATCAACTGCACAGACAGTAAGAGTCAGGACCAGTGGGGCTGAGACACAGAGTCATGGAGGGCCATCTTGAGAGGGGGTGAAAGGAGAGCCAGCGCACCTGGAGCTAACCTGGAGCCCACGTGGTGATATTGCACTGGGCGCAGCCAGAACTGGAAATCAGCCAAAGGGCTCAAACCCCTCCCACAACCATTTCACACCAGAGCCTGGGGTCTACCCAGCGGAAATCCCACCTATGGTATAACCCACCCCACTGTATTATAGTGAGAAGGCAGTCCCATACCTCAATGTTACCTGCTAGTGCCACCTTGTGGGTAGAGGAGAAACTGCAGCCTGATTATCAATCCTGGGCAAGTCAAACCTCCGCGACACCAGGAAAAACAAAGAAATATAAACCAAAACCTCAGAAATAAAAATTGAACTCTGAATAGGGCAAAGGCACAGAGAAATATACATGAAATGATGGATCCAATCAAAAACCCAGGAGAAAATCTGACTACAGCAGACATATTTAAGATTGTCAACAGACTTCTCAAAAGAAACTCTACAGGCCAGAAGAGAATGGCATAATATAATCAAAGTGCTGAAAGAAAAGGATTTTCAACCTAGAATACTACATCTGGCAAGTTTATCGTTCAGAACTGAAAAGGAATTTTTAAAAAAGCTTTTTTTGACAAGTAAAGGTTAAAGGCGTTCATCCCCTCAAAACCAGATTTGCAAAAAATATTAGAGGATGCTCTATAAAGCATAAAGAAATCACATAGAAAAACCATATGAGAGCAAATATTAAAAGTGGGAGGAAGAGAACAAAAATGTGGATAGTTAGAATGAGTGGAAGACTAATATGCTTTCAGATAAATTAGGTAGTAAACTTAGAACTGTGAATGTTAGCTTCAGGGTAACCTCAAAATGCATTCCCTGGTAGAAAGCAAAGAAGAAAACAAAAGGTGAAATCAAACAAAATATAGCTGCACCCATCTGACTTAAATAGAGAAAGAGAACAAAGTCATCATCTAGAGCAACATACAAAAGACAAATTATAAAATGATGCTTAACAGCTATATATCAATAATCACCCTAAATGTTAATGTACTGACTCACCAGTCAAAGGACGCAGAATGACTGAATGGATTAAAAAGCATAACCCAACTTTCTGCTGTGTTCTTCTTCCAAAAGATAAACAAAGGCTCAAAGTCAATGGCTGGGAGACAATCCTATAGTCGAATGGCAACCACAAAAGAGCAAGAACAGCTATACCCATACCAGATAAAACAGACTTCCTTCTAAAAAGCATAACAAAAGACAGAGAAGGACACTATATAATGATTAAAGGATCAATCCAGCAGGAAACATAATGCTTATTAACATATATGCACCAAATGAAGGAGCATCAAAATATATCAAGCAAGTACTATTAGACCTGACAAGAGACATTGACAGCAACACAACAATAGTGGGGGAATTCAACATCCCATTTACAACAATGGACAGATTAACCAGGCAGAAAATTAACAGGAAAACAGCCACTTTAAATGACCACCTGGAACAGATAGGTCTAATAGACATATACTGATCACTTCATCCAGTGACTACAGATTTCATTTTCTTCTCAAGTGCTCATGGAACATTTTCAAGGTTAGAACATATGCTGGGACACAAAACATCTCTCAACAAATTTACCAAGCATCTTCTCTGACAGCAGTAGCCTAAAACTGGAAATCAACCATAAAAAGAAAGCCGGAAGACCCCAAACCAATTGGAAACTCATCAATATGCTCCTGAAGGATTCGGGTCAAAGAGAGACATACTTTAAAAGTATTAGTTTGTGGTATGGCCTAAAATATTCTATCCAGGACAGTGTTAGAAGTGCACTTGAAAAGAACATGTGTTCTACTATTCTTGCTGGTATATTATTAAAATCTCAATAAAGAACGATTGATAATGTTCAAAAAAAAAAAAGCTTGCCTTATCATTCAGCCTCATGAAATATACTATCTATAATTACCCAAAACTAACCACATAAAACTTGAATTAACTATAAAATACTTAATTATTTTCATGTCCACCACGCCTTTTTTGCGAAATACTCTCTTTGACCTGTTCCCTATACTTGGGTGGATTTGAGAATGGATAGCTAGTGGGAACACAGACAGAGGAAGCTTCAAAATCAGTGAGTGTATATGCCTTTTTCTGGCCTAGGAACTCACTGAAAATCTATGTAATCTATCTTTGCATTTTAAGGTTTCATAGGTTCCTATCCTATAGTAACAACTCAATAAATTTATAAACTAATGACTCTAAGGCAACCTTTCTGTATCTAAAGAATTGCAAAATAGATCAAAGTTAATCAAAGACTTAGAGTCCCAAATAAACTATTCTGAGAGAGTCCCTTTACCAAGGTCTGGATTTCCATTGAAAGGACACACAGGAATCACTTTTTCCCATTTCAAATGTCTTTCACTTTTCCTGACAAAAGACATCTTACAGATTCACTTATTTTATTTTATTTCATCTCATTTCATCTCATTTTTTTAGCCACCTGAGCTACAGGGAGATACTCTTTTCCCCTCCCAGCACCGGGTCTCAAGTTCAGATTCACAGCCTTCATAGTCTGCACCTTAGCCACCTGAGCTATAGGATGATACTAGATCCCTTAATTTTAAAAGCAAAGTCAGAGAAATCATGTGATTCCCTCAAGTTCACACCCCTACTTGATGGAAAGAGAAAACTAGAACCAAGCTTCTTGTCTTTTGATGACATTCTTTCCACATCTGTAGTCTTTCAGTATTTCTCTTCTGTTAGAAATTCCCATCCTAGAATTTTAGGAAGAAGTTCTTTTCTCTTAATTGATCTCTGAATTTCAGAGTTTCTCTGACAACAATGTTAACTTACATCCTCTTATTAGAGATTTGTAAAACTTCCCTTGTAATTGGTGGAATTATCCTAGATATGAACACAGCATGAAAAATTCAAACACTTCCAACAAAGACTCTAGTAGTTTCACTGATCTCTCTCTCTCTCTCTCTCTCTCTCTCTCTCTCTCTCTCTCTCTCTCTCTCTCTCTCTCTCTCTCTCTCTCTCTCTCTCTCTGTCTACCTCTCAGAGAAGAGGGAGAAGCATATTTATTTATATATTTACATATATGTACATATATGTATGTATTTTATATACATACATGTATACATAAAATATATATATGTTATTCCTCCTGCCCCCAGATTACATCCCAGCATCTGACTTAGCGCCTGAACCACCAGGGTACAATTTATTTTTCTCTTGTATTTATTTTTTAATTTATTTTACTGTTTTACCATAGTTTTTGATTTAAGTAGAATTACATTATAGCATACATATGTTTCAGGTGTGCATCATTATAAATCAATATTGGTATATACTATATTATGTTCACCACTAAAAGTTCAATTCCATCTTTCAACTTACAATTGAACTTTTTGCCCCATTTGCCTAGCCTCCTTCCTCTTCCCTTCCTTCTAGAAACCACTGCCTTTTCTTCTGACAACCTCATACTTTACTAATATCTACAGAGCTGGGTCTACTTGTCCTGTGATACAGAAGAGTCTACTGAACTAATTCTTAAAGTTGTCCCAAGTGAACAAAATTAGCTAAACTTGGTATGTTATTTATGTCAGAAAAAAATTCTACCCTCTATTGTGACCCAGAAAAGAAATATCTCACAATGGAATTGACTTAGTCAAAAGATATGAGAACATTCATAAGAAAGCTTAAATGTTATTGTGAATTATCAATATGATTCTGAAGATTCAGCATGCATCACAAAATGGCATCTTTGTGGACCTCTTTCAGAATATTGAGAGCAATGACTATAGTCCTTGTGAAAAATTTAAATACAGACCCCAAATCAGTTTGATCTTTAGAAGACTTCTTTTAAATGAATTAATAGCAGTGATTTAAGATGTGGGAGAAGATGAGCACCAAGAATCAAAATTTTTAAAAATGCATAAATAAAGTCCACCAATTGATATCATTATTCAGCAGAGCTGAGAATCACTGGGCTAATGCAAACCCCAATTAAACTAACCCACAAATATCTCTAAAGGTTACTCAAATAAGTCCAATAGCCATAAACAGACATAGGAAAATCATATTTCACAGGAGAAGGAATTAGAGCAAGGGAAGTGATGAGCACATTTTGAGTACTAAGTACGAATCAAATACTATTGGATGTATGTACAGTTTTAATCCCCATAACAACTCTATGATTCAGGTACTATTATCTCTATTTTACAGAAAAGAAAATGGAAACTCCAAGAGTGTATGTAATTTATCCAATACAATAGAAACAATAAACAGTAAAATTAGAGTATATACAAAATCGTCTAGCTTCACAATGGTATGGCTTCCATTACTCCAATAATAGGATGTTTTAACTTCAAAGAATATATTGGACAATCAATAAATTACTGCTAATTGACGGTTAACAAACCAAAATATAGTTTTCAAAAATGAAATGACATTAAAAATGTATTCAATTCCTATTGACATACACAATATAATATCAGGATACTGGCTAATTAGAATTCTTCATTTCTCACCCTTCCCTGTGTAATTGTCTGCTTGCTATTCTCTCTCCCTCTAGATTCTCTCCATCTTGAATGCTCTATACTCTCAATAGTCCCATGCACTACACATACGATCAGCCTTAAGTGGGTTGAATATAACTCTTCTATAACTCCTACAACCAGATACTTCTGGGTCTCCAAATACATCATGTCTTTCTAACAGATGTATTAATATGGTCTTCCCTCCACCCAAAGGAAGACCACTTTTCACTCCTTTTCCCCACCTGCAGCCTTAGCCCCTCAATGCCTGAAAAATGCTGTTCAGTAGCTTTCTCTTATGAAATCTTCCCCAGTTCCCCATTTTGTAAAAGCAGGTCCTATTCTCAAAGAATTTGCAACAAAGTTGATACTTGTATGTTTTTCTCTAACATAGATTAATTATTTCAAGCTTTCAAAAGACAATAGCTATATTGTATTCATCTTTGAAACTCCAAGACCTATTAAGAGTCAAACTCATAGGAAGTACTCAAAATAAACATTAGTTGGCTAATTCACATGACCAGATTTTAATCTTTTTCAAAAAAAGTAACCTATGAAAAATGTTTGGAAAATTCCTAGGTTTGACTCCAAAATGAAAATTCTGGATGTGTAAAAATGACTTAGAATTCTTCCAAGCAAAAACAACTGAAACATATTATTTCATATGCTCTGAAGTCAAAGTTCTTACATAGCATCTTTGAGCCACAAGGCATCTGAATGAATTCTTTTTTTCATAGAAAGCTTCATACAATTTTAATTTACATCATGAAAGTGTCTATAATTTATATTTTAAGCCATTGATTCTGTCCCCCTTGGGAATTACCCCAGTTTGAGTAAGCTTTCCTTTGTAATAGAAGCCTGATGGGAACCTGGAGTCCCTAACAAGTGAGATCATCCCAGCTTATCTGTATTTGGAGTTGATGGAAACCGTGTGTATTTGTAATGACTGTGAGAAAATGGTCCCTTATGTATCCTGGAACTTACTAAGAAGAAACTTTTGTTTCTTGATTACATGAAAATAAAGATCTGTTTCTTTGTATCTACTGAGACAAAACTTTTCTTCTTGGTGTCCAAAATATCAGTACTGTTCCATTTTCCTACTGATTTAAAGGCAATTCCCCCTTTCTTTTCTCTTCATAACTGCTCTGGCACTAAATTATCCTTATCATGGGGCTAACCTGAAAACTTGTATAAGAAATGTGAATTTTGATAGCATGCACTTAAAATGAAAAGAATTCCTTATGGATATAGACAGTGGATAAGCACCAAAAACTAAGATGATAATTAAAGTTCCCAAAGAAATATCTAGACACATTCTAATTGAAAAATAATTTGGTGTCAGTAAATTAGGTATAGATGTGCTTACCAAATTCTGTAATGAGAAAGTTAAAAAAGCTCCTCTTGGAGGTTAAAATACATAATTTTAAGAAAAAATTCTATTTATTAATAACCCTTGAAACTTATAGTCTGAGGCATGGCTAGTGGAGAAGCGGTGTGATCAACTGCCTCCAGTCAAGTGCAGTTCACATATATCCCAAGGACTTGGGTTCACATCCCAAGGTCAAGGGGAATAGCCAAGATGAACTACTAAATAAAATAAATATAATAGCTTTTTCTTCCTGCCTGCCTGCCTGCATATTTGCCTTCATTACTGTCTGTAATTTTCCTTAAAAAATAAAATATACCTTGATAAATTCATAGTTTCAAGGAAGATCTACATAAATTCATAGGTTCAGTGACTGACAGATATGTTACAAAGAAAAACAGGAATATTTGCTTCTGGGATTTAACATATTGGGAATTCATTACCTATCACTGCATGCCCTTTATAAGAATACAAGAATTATAAGCTGCACCTTTGACTTACTCTTTCTTTAATATTTATGTATCTCAGTAAGATTTGTAGAAGAGCCTCCACTGAAAGTCAAACACAAATAAAACACTGGGAACCCAAGAATGAGATAATGTTATAGTAGAGGGAACGTTTGATAGAGACTGAGAAAGGTAGAATCATTTGAAGTCTCCTCAGAGTCTCAATTTCACTGCACAAAGATCATCATCTCAAAAATAAGTGGCAAACGTCCAATGTTCAATGTATGATCATTGTCAAGAGAAGCATTTTCACCTTATACATAGCAATGTTAGATTTGTCTAAACCAATGATCTTTAAGGTCTGGTCCTAGAAGAACAGTGTCAGCTTCATCTGAGAAATTGTGAGAAATATAAATTCCTAGACTTTGTTCCAGACTCACTGAATCCAAAACTCTGACAGTGGAGTCCAACAATCATCTTTAAACAAGTTTTCCAGGCAAAAGTTTGATAATCAGTGGTCTATACATGCAATATTTAATAAGAGAATTGTTATTTACATGCTACCATTGGGTATTTGAAATATAGCTTGTTCAAAGAGACGTATTGATAAGTATAATACACACTAGTTTTCAGAAACTTTGTAAAAATAAAAAACAAAAAATGTTATCAATATGTGTATATTGATTAAAAGTTTAATAATAATGAAAACATTTCAGGTAAATAAATACATTATTAAAATCAATTTATCAGTTTATTATTTTTTTAATCTGGCTATAAGGCAAGCTATAGGATAGCAGTGTTCTATACCAAACATTATTTTATATCTAAAGCTTTGTTTCACATATCATATAGAAAAGTGTGTAACTTCTACTTCAGTACTTTCAATGGCAAGGAAACCACAAATGTTTCTTTCCGAATGAGTCTTTTATATATGGAATTAAGATCTAAATTATTTTAACTTCTTTTGGCGGTGCTTATTTTTTCCTTGCTCCTGATTCTGAGCTCTAAAATACACAGAATAAGATTAGTTTTTTGCTTCATGATATTCTCCACAATTTTATAATTTGATTCATTGTCAACACAGTGTCTTGTCTTAGCCAGACTGAAAATATCCCTGATATCATTTGTCTGTGTTCACATAATGTCTGATTTCAAGAGTTTCTGTTTTCATTGTTACTCACCCTTATACATCCCTCTGTTTGGTAAGACCCCTCATGTAAGAAAAATGGAAAAGGACTAAAGTTAATCTGGTATCCTGTCCATGGAGCTCATAGCAAATGAATTTTGTCTGACAGAAAATAATCTGTGTAATACAAAATCTCATTTAAGTGGGTTTCATTGAAGAGTTAAATAAAATATTTGACATGTATTTATTTTATTTTTGTGGTTTTGCTTTTTTGAAAATTAGCATTCATGAAATAGGTGTACCAAAACACAGTATAATGCGATCTGAGTATAGCAGACTTTTTGATGCTTACCTGGTTACTCTACATTTCAGTTCTAGAGCTTTCTATTAATCTCATCAGCACCACAGAACAGGGAGATTATGGTAAAACAAAGCACTTAATGCTTTCTTTGCAGATGATACTGTAGTTTCTCTTATCCTGTATCTTGCTTAATAACTAAAATATCTTCTTATTACTTGCATTTATGTTTTTTAAATTTAATGTTGAGTGTTTGAACACATTATTCCGGCCTGAGAAGACCACTGTCATGTCACTTATGTCTTTATAAAAGTGCAGATGGTTGCCAAAAACACAGTCAGGGAGTTTTTGGTAAGAAAGAACTGCATTTATGGTTGAGATGGAGAAGACGAAAAGGATTCTCTCTAGAAGTAAGGTCAAGCAGAGACTGATACTGGTGTTGTGGAGTCTGAAATTTTTATAATTTGGGATAAAGTTTCCTGTTCAGGAAGAATAATGCGCTACCATTTTTTTTTTTATTTTAAGATTAATTTTTATTTAGAGGAAGAAATGAAGGCAAGTGGGCAGGCAGGCAGGCAGGAAGAGAGAGAAGGAAGATGCAGCATTTATCCATCTATACAGTTGTTCATGTTGGTATTTCTCCTAAACTCCCAGTGCTGCTGTGATTCCAGGTCCTTGGGCTTTACAAGGACTACACCATCCAGAGCCTCAAGCAACTGCTAAACCATGAAGGTATGCCTCTTCTTTATGTAATATTACATACTTAAATAAAATATTCTGCTTAAAAGAATATAAAATTGCTATAGCCCCACTAAGGGGACCCTCTGAAAGTTAGGGACTCTGAGCCACAAATGCTTTTGGCTTTCCCAAAAGTCTGCTTCAACTCAGCTAATTCACTGGCACAGAGAAAGCCCCCAGGACCTGATAGTTTGGATTTTATGTAATCATAATTTTATGTCATCCATTTCTGTGCCTCCCTCTCTCTTATATATCAAGAGATTGAGTCAAGATGGCAACCTGGCCGGACGTGTCAGATCTGCTCTCCACGGAACAACTAGGAATCACCTATTTTTGAGACACACTTGCAGTAGAAGAGCACATTGAAAGGCTACAGAGTTGACAACAGCAATCCCCACCGCAAGGGTAGACAAAAACATAAGGGTTCAGAGCTGCATTGCAGACTCAGAAAATCCAACTTCAGGGGAAAAAGCAGTGAAGGGGTTGAGGTATCAGGAAGCACTTAACCTCTCAGGACTCTTTCTAAAAGCAGAGAGCCTGCCTAGTGGGACCAGGACATGGAACACGGGGAAAGGGTCTCAGCACAGGGTGAAAGGAAGACCAGTGCCCCGGTGGTCTGAATGAGAACACCAAAGGAAACTTACACAGAGTACAGTCATAAGTTGAAGGCAATTAGGGGAATCACCCCAGTCCCTCCCACTGGAAATCCTTCCCCAAGTTTAAAGGAAGAAGAAAGTGTCCCAGAAGTAAGTTTCAATAGATGCCCACAGAGCCACCCTATAGGTGGAGGTGGAATTGCAATCTGATTGCTGATTGTGAACCAACAAAAAAGGTGATAGTTTTTGTTTAGACTTGGGACAGTGGAGAAAAGCTAGGCATCCCCCAAAAAAAACTTCAATCCCTTAGACTGAACTCTAGGATACCAATGCAGGGTCCACCTAAGCACTTCAACAAACCCAATCAGTGGTAATGCCACAAAACTCAAGAAATCTCAGTGTTCAAACCAAGACACAGGCTTACTCGGTATACTTTACACCCTACACAAGGCCATCACTGCAGGGAAGCCCAACCAACAGAAACATAAATAGAATTCCAGAATGAAGACACAGAGAAAGAAATACACATGAAATGATAGATCCAATTAAAATGCTTGTCTTACCTAAAGAAACATACAGTTTTGATGCAATCCACATTAAAATCTCACGAGTTTATTTCAAGTGAATAGAACAAATAATCTTTAAACTTATATGGAATAACCAAAGACCCAGAATAGCCAGAGTGATTATGAGAAAGAACAAATCCAGAGTAATTATACGACCATATATTGAGCTATACTACAAAGCGATAGTAATCAAAATACTATGGTACTAGAAAAAAACAAAGGCACAGATCAATGAAATAGAGCTGAATTGCAAGAAACTGACACACAAATACAGTTAATATATGACAAAGGATCCAAAAGTATACGATGGAGAAAGGAAATTTTTTTCAATAAATGGTGTTAGGAAAACTGGACAGCCACAAGCAAAAAAAAAAAATGAAGCTAGATCACTCTCTAACACCATTCACAAAAATTGACTCAAAATGGACTAGAGACTTGGTCATAAGACCGGAAACCATAAAATTCTTAGAATAAAACATAAGAAAGATATTCCATGATGTCAGCCTTAGAAGTGTCTTTGGAGACTGAACTCAGCATCAATGTAAATTAAAAGAAAAATAAACAACTGGAACTCTAACAAACTAAAAAGCTTCTACACAGCAAAAGAAAATATCACCAAAACCAAGACACAACCTACAAACTGGAAGAAGATATTTGTGTTTCATATTTATGACAAAATATACAAAGAACTCATTAAACTCAGTAACAGAAACACAGGCAATACAGTTAAAAACTGGGAAGAGGAATTTTCAAAGAGATTATACAGATGGTCAACAGGCACATGAAGAAATGATCCTACTTGTTGGATATCAGAGAAATGTAAATCAAAACAACAATGAGATATCATCTTACGCATGAGATACTGGTTATTATCCAAAAGCTGAAATCAACAAATGTTGGGAAGGATGTAGAGAAAAGGGAATACATTTACATTGTTGGTGAGAGTAAAAAGTGTTACAACCCTTTTGGAAAGGAGTATGGACATTCCTCAAAAAGTTGAAGATGGAAGTGCCATATGATCTGGCCATCCCATTTCTGGGCATTTACCTGAAAGACACAAAAAAATAATTCAGAGATTTAGGCACCTTCGAGTTTACTGCAACCCTATTCACAATAGCTAAGAATTGCAAACTGCCTAAGTACCCAACATCAAATGAATGGGTAAAGACGCTGTGTTACATATATACAGTAGAGAACAATAAAACCCTTAGAAGAGACAAAATCTTGTTATTTGCATCAGCATGGATGGAACTAGAGGGGATGATGCTAAGTGAAATAAGTCAAAAGAAGAAAGATAGATACCAGATGATCTCACTCAGGCAGAATGTGAATAGACAAACAAAAGGACAGATGAAATAAAACTGCCCTTGGTCACTTGCAATAGAACTGAAGTTTCCAATAGGGAATGGGAAGTTGTTGTGGGGAGGGTGGACAGGAGAGGAGCAAGTGGTGGCAGAACCCAATGGACAATGGTGAAAAACACTTCGTGACTTGGTGGAGGGTATTGTGTGTTGATCTATATCTGAGGAATGGGAAAAGTACACATATTGGGAACCTAAACTTATGAGTTTGTTTTCATTTGTAAAACTAAGCTACTGCCATAAAATACAAAAAAAAATTTTTAAAAAGAAATTAACTAAATAAAAAAGTGAAAAAGATATAGTCAAGACTCCCCTTGCAACTATTTTTATAGAATAATTTACAATTATGCCAAACTTATTCTTATTCTCTTTTAAAAGTCTCAGAGATAGCTATTTGCAAGTGCCTGAAACTTATTTGAGTTTTTTTCCAGAGTGACAAGGGGATATTGCTTTAGAAATCACAGGTTGGTAAAATTGAGGGCCAAATTTATAAAATAAATAAATAAATAAATAAGATGTCTTAGTTTTGTAATCGAAGAACACTAATAGGAGCTCGTCCTGGTGGAGTAGCAGGGTGTCAGTCGCTTCCATGACAGTAAGCCGCATACCCCTGGGTTCAAGTCCCGGGTCCAGGAGGAAACAACCAGTGTGAACAACCAAATAAAAATAAAGATGCTTCTTCCACCTTTCTCTTCCTGCCTGCCTGCCTCCTAGCTTTCATTCCTGCCTGTACCTTGCCTTTAAATTAAAAAAAAAAAAAAAAAAAAAAAACACTGATAAGAATTTAGAAAGGAGACCTATTTAGGACCCTGGCATTGGAGAGCTGGGTTCAGGGACTATGGGTGACAAACTAAATGTCACATTCTTAGGCAACATGTACAGGTGGTAATGTGGCCAGCAAACTCATATTTCTCACCCATTCTACCTATTTTCTCCTTTCATTCAACTCTTTAAAATGTGCTACTTAAAATGTTTAAAGACTTACTAAGCAAAGTCATAAAAGGGAAGCCAGAGAGAGTAGGTGAAAGTAAAAGGTTTCCCCCTTTGCCTCCACAAAAGAAAACAGATGTTCCATGTGCTTCAGTGCTCAGTGAGTCTCTAGACTTTTTAGTAGTATGAGGGAAATCCCCCACATTTCCTTTCCACCTGCTAGATTTCCATCCCTTCTTCACAAATGCTAAATCTCCACAGGCTCCATTACTTTGTGCAACTCAGAATACAATGCTACAAATCATCTCTTCATGTTTTTTTCCCAGGAGTCAAAGGAAGATAATGGTCATACTGTTATACATGTGTGCATTCAAGATTATTTTGGTAGGATATATTATCATTGCAATAAGGCAAATGAAACAGTGAGTGCTTTCATTATGCCTGAATTCATCTGTCAGCTCAGCTCACTTATGGAATATTTTATGACTTCAATGAAACCCCTCTTCTAAGTCTAGTTGCCCATCTCATACCAGAGGAAGTGACCTATATATGTCAAAAAAACTGGGGTGTCATGTTTAACAATTCACATGTATTCAGAACAGCAGAATTTAGAAGTTCCTTCCCCATTGCTCCTACTCTATGTTGCAGCCCGGTTGTATTT
The DNA here is from genome assembly GCA_004363575.1 of Solenodon paradoxus. Classification (NCBI taxonomy): domain Eukaryota; kingdom Metazoa; phylum Chordata; class Mammalia; order Eulipotyphla; family Solenodontidae; genus Solenodon; species Solenodon paradoxus. The sequence continues at coordinate 967,016 of RJWH01000056.1, forward strand.
AGAACTAAATTCTAGCTCCATGACTTGTTACCAGTGTAACCTGAGCAGATTACTTAAACTTTCTAAGCCTCATTTTCCCCTCTGTAAAACGTTATAAAATGGGGGTAACAGCAACATTTATTTAATAAATTTGAAGAGTTTCATATACTGTCCAGCATAACCTTGGTTCTTAAAGGTTAGTTGCTATTATGATATTTGTTATTTTGTGTTGCAATCACTTTTTAACAGTTTATACTGAATATTATTTACACAGTGTAAAGCTTACCTGTTTAGAGTGTACAATTCAAAGATTTTTAGTATATTTTCAGAGCTGGGCAACTATCCTCATGATCTCATTTTTATCACCTCCAAAAGAAACCACAATCCCAATAGCAGTCACTCCCATTCCCCCTTCCTGGAGAAACTCCAGGACCATGATGAATAGAGTGGACATCCTTTTCTTGTGCCCAATCTTGTGGTGAAACCATTCAGTCTTTCATCATTTTATTTCTTGCCAGTTTTTTCAGATTCTCTTTGTCAATTTGAGAAAGCCTTTCTATTCACATGTGTAGGATGTTTTAATGATGAAAGGATGGTGGATCCTTTTTCTGTGTCTCTTAAGATGTCCATGGAGCTACTTTTTATTCTATTACTGTGATGTGCTACATTAACTGATTTCCTGATATTATACCAATCTGGAACCCAAGGAATAAAATCACTTTCTCGTGGTATGTGATCCTTTTATATGTTGCTGTATTTGACTGGCAAGTATTTGTTCAGTGTTCAAAGACAGGATTATTATCAAATAGTCTTACTTCAGTCTAAATAGCTAAATGCTGCCTTTAATAGTCCATATTGATATAATTAGCATAACATGAATTTTGTCTTTTTGAAGTATACAATTCAATGATTTTTAACATACAGAGTTGTGTGGCCATGGAACATGTGTCCAGAGGAACTAGAACTGAATGAAGTCATGTTCTGATGCTAGTAAAGAATACAGGAGCCAAAATGACTTAGAGCAGAAACTCCGCCCTAAACACTATGTTATAGAAATCTGCTGGGTTTTTGCATTATCAGGACTGCCAGGCACCACTGCCAACATGGTATAATGTGAAAATGTACTTAGTAAACACATTTTTATATAAAGTTATAAACAATGGGTTTTTTGTAAACATTAGTTGATGGCACTAAAATGATATAAAGAGGAAAACATAGAAATGTTGTACCTCGAGCTAGATTAGGAAAAAGTAATCAAAAACCTCATTATTCATTTAAAAAACATTTGTTGAACACCTGCTTATGCCAGGCTCTAGAAATTTACCAAAAAGGTAAGGGTTCATCATCTAATGTATCAGGCAGTAACATAAACAAATAGTTACCTTGAAGAATGACAAACACAAATTATGATCTATGCAAGTTTCAGAGACAGTCCAGAAGAGGTAGTAAGGAAATTGTGTGTAAGAAAGTGGAGGTATTGGTCAAGGAAGCCTTGGTAATTGTTCCATAAATTTACTATTTCAAGAAGTTCTAGAACTTTTTGAATAGCTACACTGAGCTTTAGAAACTGTATTTCACCAGTTCTTCTGAGGCAATTATTATGTGTCAGTCATTGTTCTAACATTCTACAGTTGTTAGTTCAATAAGCAATTCAGTGAGGTAGTGCTGTGACCACTCCCACTTTATAAAAGAGAAAAGTGAGTGTCTGAGAGGTTAAGAACGTTGTAAGACTCAGACAGGAGTGAGTGGAGGCAGGAGTTGGCATTCTAGGCCTTCAAGCTTCAAGTTCCACTCTTGGGCTGCTGTGTCATGTTGCCAGAAGAACTAGACCTTTAACCTCATATGTTCCTTGGAAAGTTCTTCTAAAGCCTTAATGTACTGATAGATTCCTAGGGCTTGAAGCAGATCTAGATTTAGGAGGTCTACTTTGGGGTCTGGTATTTATTTTGCATTTCTAGTAAGCTCCTAGGTGATGCCAATGCTGGGGGTCCAAGAATCACACTGTGAAATTCACAGATCTGGGATCCGCTGTAGATTTGTTTAAATATAATACACTCATTCATAGTTTATTTCCCCCATGTCTACTCCTGTGCTTGTAGGGAAATTATGTGAAGATTTCACATGCTTACCACCAACCTCAATACCTAATTCCAACCACAATCTTCTGGCATCTGCATATCTGTATTAAACATGTGAGTAGAGCAAGGGAGCTCCAAGGGAGGAGTGGCTAGGGTCAGGGAAAGAAGCAAGAGAAGTCAAGAGAATGGGATAGAATCGGGGAAACAGGAAGAAAGAAAGAAGTCTGGGAGTAGATACACCTAAGCTCATGTGGATGTTTTGATGTGTACTTGTGTGTGTGTGTGTGTGTGTGTGTGTGTGTGTCTGTGTGTGTGTCTGTGTGCAGGAAGATCATCTATTTCTATCTCATAAACTAAGGATTATATACACACATGTTCATTAATCCACTGAAAGCTATTACCATTAACAGCATCTGTAAGATGAGTTCATTTTGATCATGTGTACATCATCGCCAGATATACATGACAAGAAATACTTAAACTTAACTCACATTTTCTTTTGACTAACAGAACTGACTTTCTCATAGTGCCTTAAGTATTTTACAAACTATCTTTGAAAGTTCCATAAATGATTCTATGGTGTCCTCATCTATCCTATTAAATAGGCAATTTTTCTTTTCTTGGACTAATTCAAGGTGTATCCTCACACTTTAAATACAAATGACTTCTAAAGACTTTATGGAGGGAGGCTTTATTGCTCTTGAGGAATCTGAGTCAGGCCCATCCTCTAAGAATCCAGTATGTCCCAGTGTGCTATTTATAATTCATGACAATCTCAAATATTCCAATTAGAAAAAATAGTCCTAGTGCAAGAAAACATTTCGATTTTTTTTAAAAAAGATTACTTTATGTCTGTCCCAAACAATATTATTAAAGTAGCCGAGTGTCACAGAATGCTCACTCAGAGTCAGGTGCTACTGTGAGAACTTTGCAAACACTATCTACTTCATACCCAAATCCCTGGTTACTGTTCTCTGTGTCTTCCTGGTGGCTTGGCACCTTTTAAGCAGTGAGTAAGAGCTGGCCCTTTTAAGCAGTGAGTAAGGCAAAGTCTGCTCTGTGAATTCACTGGGATGGAATCTCTCCTGTATAGAAATCCTCTCAACATGGCCGTTTCTCTCATAAACCTTTTTGAATGCCTGTCCTCCTGCTAAACAGCACACATTTAATTAATTAACCAGTTGTAAGATTTTGCTTTAGGCAGGTTTGGGCAGTAGGAGATAAGGAGAGTGATCCATAAACCCTATAAGACAATAGAAATGGTGCTTATCTTAGTTTGCCTCATGGGAAATTACTCTAAAACTTCAAGGCTTGAATAAAGCATGTATTTTAGCAAGTTTCTGTGGATTAGCATGCTTGAAGATGCCCACCTCTGGCTCCCACAAGGCTGTAGTCAAGGTGTAGGATGGAGCTATTATCATCTGAAAGCTCAACTGGAGTAATATCTGCGTTCAAGCTCATTCCTTTGGCTGTTGGCTGTTGGCAGCTTCAGCCCTTGATAACTACTGTCCAGAGACATAGATTCCTACTCATGGGGTTCTCTGTAAGGCAGCTCAGAACATGGCTGTCAGTTCCCAGAGAGGCTCAAGATAAATCCAGAGCCTCTTCATAACTTAACCAGAGAAGAGGCATCTCATCACTTGTGCCCCATTCTATCTGCTTAGAAACAAGCCACAAAATCTGGCCTAGACACAAAGGGAGGAGATATGACAAGAAGGTATGACTACCATGAGGGCTCTGTTAGAGGCAAAAGGAAGACAGAGATAATGGCAGATTTGATAAGGAAAATGCTTTATCTAATCTTATGATTATGATTTTGATACAAAAATATTCTTTTATATAGCTGAGCTGCAAAATGTCTAGAAGTCAAATTATACAAATATACAGGAAAGATGTAGTGACATTTTCTGCCTTTCTGTCTGAATTAGCTGTACATCCTCAGCCATTTCCTTCCCCAGTCACACCACTGGACCTTTCTGAGCCCTGGGGTGGTGACCTATCCTTAGTTGTACAGCCAGCATTTGGGGCATGTATGCAGGGTGACAGCTGATCATCACACTGGGACACTCTCAGTTAAATGACGCTAGTTCTAATCCTACGATGACAACAGCAAATCTGGATACACAGTCACCCTCCTCTCACACCAGCTCAGTGCTTTAAGGAATGTCTTTCTTCCCTCCCTTCCCCTCTCAATCCCCCACTCTCCATATCAGTTCTGTCCTTTCCTTCTCTCATTCACTCTCCACTCTGTCTCTTTCTTTTTCCCATATCAGTTTTTAAAAGTGAGCTGGAGACACAAGCATCACTATGAGCAGCCTACTGAGAATCCTCACCTCACTGGCACCCCTACTGCTCCCCACTTCTCCTGGGCATCTTTTTCCACAGTTGCCTTCAAAGGGAGCAGCCAATTTCCAAGCCCTGCTCAGTCTCTTCACTGCTGCATTTATCTGACACTTCTGACACTGCTGGGTGTGTCCTCCTTTCCTATCATCAACAATTCAAGGATGTGTGTGTGTGTGGCATTTTTATGTGTTTGAAAGGCATTGTGCCCACATGTAGGATGTGTGTGTGTGTGTGTGTGTGTGTGTGTGTGTGTGTGTGTGTCTGTACGTTAATGTATACGTGCCGGTAGTATTTGTCAATGTCTATATTGATGTGTGTCTGTGTGTCTGCGGGGTGTTCGCAAAATATCATACACTGCAAAGGAATAAGAGTAACATTGTCAGTGTTGATGGGTTCATTTTTGTTTCTAAGAAATATTTCTTGCCCTAATCTGGTGATGTAGAGGTTAAGTCAGCCACTCCCAGACTAACAGACCACATACACACCAGAGACCTGGGTTCGCATTCTGGATCCGTGGGGAACAAACAATGTAAACAATTAAATAAAAGAAAAAGAAAAATCCTTCTTCCTCTTCTGTCTTCCTACCTGCCTGCCTACTCACTTTCATTCCTACCTTTTTCCTAAAAAAAGACATTTCTTAAGCAATTCTCTGTGCAGGATTATCTGTTAGCTAGCATAGCATCATCTTGTGGCATTTTTTAAAATATGCATTTAGAAGTCAACATATCATTAAAAATATACTTTCTTTGTTTGCCCCTAATCCACGAGTAGGAAACTGTTACTAAACAAAGATAAATAACTACTGTCAGCACTTGCCCACTCTGTCCAAACCTTGTCCTTGGAGGAAATAAACTTGTACAATCTCGTGCTTATTGCCAATAGATAGACATTAGCCAGACTGTTGCTAGGGAGGTGAAATTTAGGAAAATGTATTTCTGAACTGAATTATTCTTTAAAATAATGCTGCTTCCCTCCCATTTACTCAGGCACTCTTCTTTTTTTTAGTAAACATCGTTTGACTCATTCTAAAAAAAAGTATATATATGAACAGAAGAATATTTCCTTAAGACTAAAATTGAAATTTCTTATGCTCTTAATAGCAATAATTTCTGGATCATAACCACATGAGTAATCCACATGGAAATTAACCATTCAGTTTCTAATGATCTGGAGAGCCATATGTCTTTCTAACTATTCAGTTGTTCAGGACAGATGCACACAAAAGTAGATTTTCTCCATTTTCTCAACTCATCCAAATTGAATTGGCAACAAATACGAAATCATTTTTCAGAGCTATTACAGAGTACATGTACAGTAATATCAAATAGAGTCTAGTTTTGCTATTAGTTTTGCAGCAAAAAAAAAATATTTCTATCATTTGGTCCTTATCAAGAAAATTAAATAGAAGGATTGATAACTGGTGGATAATATTCTCTTAAGAGCTAACTTATAAATGGGTCACATTATTCTCCATTTCATTGGAAACTGAAAATAGATGCTCCATCAGCAATGTTTATGAGAAGTAGCACATTTTCTGGAACTGACTGATGGGGAGGGCATATTTCTTTATAAATTAAGCCTCTAGCAGAACCATAAAGTTTTTCAATCTGACAGGGGCTTTATAGCTCATCTATTCCATGCCCCTCATTTTCTATCAGAGGAAGCAGATATTAGGTGACCAAAGTAAAACAATTATTTAACATTATAATTATGATTTCAGCTGTAAAAACCTATTTTAGCTAAAGTACATTTTGTGTACTATTTTCTGAATAAAGATAGAGTGAAGAAAGAGAATTTATCCTTAGATTTCTCTTTTAGAGAAATATCTTTCAAGATTATATAGCTTGTATCTCTTAATCAATGTTAACTATAATAAAAGTCAACAAGTTGAAACATAAAAAATCAAAGACAAAGAAATGATTTCACCCAAAATAAAAGGAAAGTACTTTTCTCCCCACTCTCAGCAATAATCACACTCTGTCCCCCAAGAACTGCAGAGCAGCTGTAGTGCAACTGCTCCTTCTTTGGGGACTCAGTGGGAAAGGCAGCCTCAACTACAGTCACTTCAACCTGTCTGTATCAAGCATTAAAAGGAGAAGAAAGGAATCAGAAAAGACTTAGCCCGCTGCCTGCTCCAAGGGGGCCAATATGAACCTGCCCGTTCCTGCCTTCCCAAGGACCACAGACGACCAGGAAAACTTCATCTAAAGGCAGCCTGCCAGAGCAACTTTGGAATATGATCTGATGTCCTCTCATGCCTTTGACCTCTAGGCTATTTGCTAAACTCACCATTTACTAAATACATTGCAGATTATATTCCATGTATTTGAGGCTAGCTGAGGGCTAAAAGTGAAAGTTTTGTTTCCAGAATACATTAAATCAAGTCCAATTTAGAACAACCTTTTTCCTGTCTCCTGCTTGCTGCTAAGAGTCATTTTGAAACACAAGAAAATGAACAGCTGGAAGGCTAAGCAATTAGTACTTTTTTCCTATGCACTTGATCTCCTGCATCTCAGCTCAAGGACATACAGGGAGACTCTGGGCTCTGCTAAATTAGTAGCTAGTGGAGGTCCCTTGATAAATTAAAAAAGAAATGAATTCATATCAGGGTTCTGGAAAGGAGAGGCCTGAAGCACCTCCCTGGCAGAGATAACTTAGGATGACCCAGATATGATTATAATGAAGGGCTGAATAGGATGATATTCCCAATAGAATTTCAAAAATTAGAAGACTGTGCAGTACTGGTAACCCATATCTAAACAATACCCAACATTTATGGAGCACTAGCTGTCAGGAAGATATTGTGCTGAGCTATTTACAAACATTCTCTCACTTATCCTCATAACAACCTGAAGAGATCTATTTTATTATTATCTCCGGTTTAGATGTGATGATCCAGAAGCTGGGAGAGGTTATAGTAACCTGCCATAGGTCACATAGCCAAAAAATAGTGGAATCTGGTTTTGAAAATATATAGTCTGACTCCAGAACCCAAACTTCTAATTGCTAGCCTCCAGCTGTAAAAAAGGATATTAATCAAGTTATAATGTATTTAAGCATTTTAAATATGCACAAAATTATTTGAAACCCAGAGTCAAAAGAGTTATAATGACTTTAGTGTTGAAAATGAGGTTTGCAGAAATGGGCCAAGACATCAAAAGTTAGGAGAAAAATTGGAAAAGCGGTGCAGGTCAGAGACGATGATATAGTGAGATTGTTTTGGAGAGAAGGAAGTTAGTGTCTTCTCATTCTCAAAGAGTGAAGTTTTCTTTTTCCCAAAAATCCACGTAAAGAAAACTAAGTTCTCACAACTCGGTCTCACTGCATTTTACCTTATTGTGTTTGTCTTGGAAAATGTAAGAAGTAATTAAGTAGGAATTGGAAAATGGAAGTCTATGCGGCGCCCCCTTCCAGAATTCAAAATGTATGCTTTGGCATGGAAAATTTCCTCTCTGGGTTTGTACCTTTGCACTAGAGTAAAAAAGCCTGACTCTTTGGTTTCCAAGAATATTCCAAAGATGTTTTGCCACTGGGAGAATGGTGGACAAATGTTAAAAACAAACAACACCCTTAAATTAAAATGAGCCAGATTTTTACTTAGAAAAAAATCACCCTTTTCATTTCCATGAAAAGGTCTATTTTAGAGAAGGGTCACAGCCTTTTCCCCTAGCGAGAGTCATTCATGTTGTTCAGTATTGGGTTTGCGCAAATGAGAAGTTCTAAGATTTCACGTGATGTTATGTAAATAGTTTCTAAACCTGGGTAACAGGGTTTCACTGTGACGCTCCCCACACTCACACCACTCAAAGTGTCCCGAGTTCCAGCTTCCTCTGCTCTTAGCTTATGTATGCAGCAGTGTTTGAACCAAAACATTTTGCCCACTCTTGTACCGAATCCAGACAGTTTTATTACAAAATTAGAAACCCACAGGTATAAATTTTATATCTTTCGCATTTATTTTGTTTAGCAGATGTTTTCAATTTGCTGCAATCCTTTATTTTGACATGCTGAGAAGTTAAAGGAATAGACGTGGCATTACCAATTACTCTCCAATGATATCTTTGTAAGAGGAAAGTTACAGTGCTGGAAATGTACCCTGTGCTTTTTTGTGTACCTTTCTTTTAATCATACATTGTGGCTTTTGCTGACTTAAGAGAGGCCCATTGACTACAGAGGTTCAGCCTCTACTATATAAACAGTCTGGTAATCTTCCAAAGCATTTCCTACAAGTCATTAATAAAATGCTTGACCTATTTTTAGAAGCTTTAGAAGAACTGAACTGGGTTTAGACAATAATCATATTATTTCATTTCCAAAAGTACTTGAGAGATTGGAAAAGTTTATTAATAAGTACATTTTTACCCAATTGAAAAAAATATTAACTTTAACTTACTGTAAAAGAAATTGTAGAGGGACAAAGCCACAAAAAATGTGTTCAATGCCTTCTGTTGAGTCAGGAGCTTTTCAAATTATATGGATATTGAATACAATGGCTCTCAAGACACTTCTCAAACCACCACCCTTCCCAGAGTTGACAGTCTAACTGAGGGATGAGGTGGGGGTGCAGACAATTAAGCCTCAGTGGCAAAGATCTGTGTTAAATATGGTATTCTGGGCAGGGGATGGGGAGAAGGGAAGTGGAGGATGTCCCAGCCTCAGCTTGTGAGGTGCAGAAGATATATATATCCTGAATAGACTTGATTGTCATAACCCAATGGGATGAGTTCTGTGTGTTGTGTGTGCTCTTAGCAAAGACAGACTGGTCACAGCTATGGAGATCAGGAAAGGTTTCTTCAGAAACTGGTATTTGAACTAGACCTTAAAGAATGGGCAATATTTCAAGTGACAGGGATGATGGAAGGATTTCCAGCAAAGTAAACTTGGAAGTAGACCCAGGGAGAATTTAGGGCATAGTTAAGAGAGCAGAGAGCATGCTGAGAAACAGAACCTACTGGCAGCTTAGTAGAAGATGGGCAGAAAGGTCTTGGAGCCCCAGAAAATATAACGTGAAGTTTTACCTAAAGCAAAGAAGTCAGTTCCTAATACAGCTTACCTTGATTTTAAATCATTCAACATGAGAAAAATGGATTCTTTTGCTTTGGATCTCTCTAAAATCAGAGGTCACCCAAAGACAGAGTTAGTGTTTGGAAAAATGCCTGAGGAAATTCCTGTTTTCTTTAATGTTCAGCTTGCTGTTGGATTATTTATTAGGCATTCATATAGTTCAGTTGTGTCATCATTTTCTATCACAGAAAACAGGAGAAGCTTTGTCGTGTGTTATACCAACAGCACATCCCAAGCAGTCAGTATGAGACGCTGTCTCTCTCAGACAATGTATAACGACTTCTGGACACTCCAGGTCACTTCAATAAAATTATAAATACAAGTCAGGGCACAGTTTTGCAAATCATAAAATCGTAAAGCAAGTTGTTTTCCAAATTAGGAGGCTTTATCTTGTTGCTGAAATTCCAGGTAATTTTATAACTGACTCAGGGATTACTTTTCCCAGTTGAAATTACTCTGCTGCCAAGAATAGATTTCTCGAAAGCTAGATTTTTATATATTCACCATCTTGACAGATTACTAACCTGACAAATGTATGTTCTTATGTTTTCCCAGCTATGGCATTGGTCATTTATGTGCCTACTGACTTCTGTAAAAGATCACTTTGATTTTTTCTCTCAAAGACATTCATCTTTTAAAGTACATGCTCTAAGAGTTTAACCCAGATGATACTATGGATGGAAAAGGTAATATTAATGCTTTTGCATTTCCTATAGTAAGTGAGATATATTTGATTTAAAAGATGGGGAAACTGGTGTCAGAAAGAAAATCAGTTTTCACCCACAGGACTTTGCATGAGTTCTTCTTTTCTAAGATGTCTATGACGCTGCTTTAGTGCTATTAAAACTGACCTCTTCCATAAGAGTCAGTTGTATACTGATGTTTTAAACAGAGAAGGTAGATTCTACACACTGTGGTGTGAAGGGATTCAGACGAGTTGCTCATGCCATTTACCTTTTTGTCAGTCTATTCACTGTCTTCATCAGTCTATTCGCTGTTTAAAGACACCCAAAAGAATTTTAAGTCAAATCATATTTATACTAGGACTAAAACTGAATGTGTTCAGTTTAGTAGCTCAACAAGCAGAAAGTTTTAAGAATTCTTTAAGATCGTCCAGGAAGCTGTTCTAAGAGTGAGTTTGAGTCTGTTTAGCACAGACTGAAGTCAGCATGAGGATTAGAAGTGCACCAGGCATAGCCCTGGATGAAATGGCAGCTTTCCTAGTGTTTTTCCTGAAGCTGTCAGCTTAGACATTTGGTGGCAGCAATACTGGATGTGTCTTGGTAAGTGACAATTCACGCTATTTTGCCCATTCTTGGTCATCATGCCCACTACAATTCTGTCAGCACTAGGATGATTAATAATAGAGGTTGGCCAATATCAACTCGTTGGGCATTGTGTCTGGTCAGCTGTTTAGTGATTCTCCTCTGGATGCTCTCCTGTAGGTTTTAGCATATGATACCAAGGTCTTCACATTCAGGTCCACTCCGTATGTTGATCCACAGGCATCTCTAAACTTCCTATCTGTTTCCTCCTAGCCCTGACAAACTGGCACGGTCATTCACTATTGCCCATGATTCTCATTATTTTCTAACCATAGCCACTTCTTTCATTATATATGAGTGATCATGTGCACTTCCCACAGTGAAATTTTTCTTGGACCAAACTCCATCAAGGCCGCCTCTCAGAGAGTCTGCAGCATGGTTGCCATCCACATAGTGCACCCACGTACTAAGCTCACCTTTTTTAAAGCCAGTTTAGGTTTCTCCTCCTCCTCCTCACCCTCCCCCTCCCCTTTCTCCTCCTTCTTTCTGTAGGATCCTCTCTGCAGTCATGGGTATAAGCAAAAGGCAGAATGGAAACAGTCATGTGGGCAGTGAGACCAAGACTGGATGCTCATGCCATTTGCCTGTGCCCACTAGTGCTGTTCATGCTCAGTCCTGAGGCACCTGGTTCATCTTATGGTGATTGTTGCTGGGCCAGCCTGACATTATGACTCACTAGGTGTGCTGAACTCATGAAGGGCAGATACTGCTCAATGGTCACTTGGTGTTCCACAGCCACTGTCTGTTAGGGCCCATTCACATGTCAAGATTTATTTTAAAAAGGGCATAGAATTCTATGCTGCTAGTGAAAGAGCATTTACTCCATTTGTTATCCTTCCACTGGGACTTGTCACAAATTCCACACATCTTTTCCCACCACTGATATGTCAGACACCTGCTACAGAGACCTTTCTTGCTCTGCTCATATTTAATACTTTAAGTATTGCATTTTGCTCAGTATTAGCATTGGAGCAGTATTCCTAGAATATCTGGAATTTTCTTCTTCCAGAACACAAAGAGGCCTAACAGCTTTTGTGATTCCTTCTTAATGGTAGAAAGGACAAGATGCAGTACTTTGGAGATGTCTGAACACATCCCTTCCCACTAAACTGCTAAATAATTTTAAATATGGCAACCATGCTGTTACTGTATTCCCTGAATTGCCCATAGAATATCTATAGTTTATTTTAGGGCTGACTTTTTTCAGGGAAAATCCAGATATTCTCGTCTTTCCTCCATTCCAATGACTCCCAAACTGTAGAGTGCAAACAAATGCATTCCAATGCTTGCAAAAATGTAAGTTCTCAATTCCCATTCCCAGAGATTCTGATTCCAAATATAACTGTGTGAGACCGAGAAGCTTCATGAGAAAGCACTCCAGGTGCTTCTGGTGTACTTTGAGAACTCCACTTTAAATTTGTGAATATGCTGTTCACTCTCCCTCTGATGCCTTCTTCTCTTTTTACCTGGTCAATTCTACTTATACTTCAAGAGTCAGCTCCAACAGATGCTACCTCTCTTGTGAAACTCTTCCTTAAGCTGGTTAGTCCATCATGATAACACAGCTACTTTCATGCCTTTTTTAATTTCAATAATTATTTTTATGAAATAGTGCCTTCTCACAGACTAAAAGTTCTTCCAGTACAGATATTTTCATTTCACCTTTTATCTCCAATAATTATACCAAAACAAGATACTCAAGGTAGACACCCACTATACTTATTTGAGTTAATTGCATGAATCCTTGGGATAGAACATGAAAATTCTAACTGGGATGGTTGAGTTCCACAATATAAGAATGCGGCATATCAACATTTATTTTCTCACTAAGTGAATAACACTGGATTTCTCCAAAAATCTCATCAGTTATTTTCTGTAATCCCTCTATGAAGCTATAAAGTAAGCTCCAAATCCCTCAAGGACTGACGTTTGATCAGCACTTAAAAGTCTTTTTCTAATGAGAGAACAGCTTTTTTACCTGGCTAGTTCCAAGAATATGAGTTTCCCATACATTTCAGTGGTGAACTTCCTTTGCTAATTAATTATTAGTTTACTTGACCTGACCCATTTTTGAAGGGCTATAAGTTCAGTCCTTCGTGGATCCATTTCTTTAATAAACCACAGTGTGACTCAGTGATGTATCTTAGCTTTATCTTTGTTCTGTAAATTCCCACAAAGATGAATTTACTTCAATTCAAGCCATAATCAAGTTGCTGATGTTGGTGGTGATAATGGTAGTGACAGTATACTGTAATCCATTTTAGAAAACAGCAGAATGCCAAGTGTTAGTGACACTTTTCCTAAGGCGAATGCTATTGATATTCAGAGAGGATGACTGAAATAAATTTAAACAGCAGAACAATATTAAATGCAACATGAGAAATTAAATGAACTTTTCATAATGGCCTAAGAAACCAAGAAATTTTGTCCAGAGTCTTGGTATCATTGTGTGATTATCTTGCCTGGATTTTAGCTACTGCATTGTGCCAGGTAAAATCAGTGAAAACTGCAGGGAGCACTCACTTCTGTGGCACCTAATTGCTTTTTCATATTGATGAAAACCCTCATAACTTGAGCCATCCAAAAAGAAACTCCTGGTACATTGAAATAAAGTCATTAAAAACAGGGTAACAAATGAAATGAAAATATGAATGGATCTCATTCTATACAATATACACTAACAATGGTCTTAAAGAAAAAATATAACAGTGTTTTTGAGATTGATTTTGATTTTGTTTAGGAGATTTTACTCCTTTAAACAAAATTAAAGACAAAAATGCACAAAATTCTTCCTGTAGATTTGAATGTATGCTGCCTGTTGCCAAAAGGATAAAGTGAGAATTTCTTCTTAAAACCCATAAAATAATTTTTTAAATATGTACCATAAAATCACATTACGAAAGTTCTTGTTTATCTTAATATAGTCTCTTCAATCTTTCTTACCTTTTACAAGTAAATATTTGAACCTAAAGAGACATTTGAATTCTAAAAGAACAGTAAGTGTTAGAGTGCAAATAGAGGACCAGATTCATTTATCTTATTTATCACTTCTAGAATTCTATATACTCTACTAGAGACTAGGAATTGTAGCAATTTCTTTTCCTGGTACAAAAAGAAAACAATGAGCTATGGAAACATTCCCAGTATAATCAAGCATAAATGTGCTGAAATGAACCATGAAGAGTTTTTTTAACCATGCAAGAAAATAGTCAGTGATTTGAATAGTAATCAAATCTTTACAGCTTCTAAATTCTGCTCCATGATAGTAAGAGAACGATGGAGTATGCAGAACTATAAATGAAAAAGGAATGAATCTTCCACCAATCATATGGCTGTTTGGCAATTTATCAGATTAATGAACATGTCCTTGGGCCAAATAAAACAGCTGTGTTAAAGAGATATAGTTTTCTACTCTTATTCTGACATTTCCTACATGCCTCTTACTACCAAAAATAAATAAACACTTCTATAAACATATAGACCTATCACAATGTCATGAAAGTACACATTGGAAATTAATTGCTTTTTTGCTAAGGGTATCCTCCCTCTTCTAGTCTCACTTTAAAATTAAAATACTCCTAGAAAGAGAAACATAATTTTATCACCTTACTGAAAGTGTATTTATCAGAGCAACTTTTCTGTGATACTGGTTGCAAGAAAAGAAGTAGGAAGGAAGAAAGTGAAGAAAGAGTACTAGAAGGGGAAGTAGGGGTTTCAGAGATGAAGCCCGCCACAGATTTTGCCATTCCTGACAACCAGCATTTGCGTTGTTTGCCAATGTATAACCGAATTGTAGTATAAGCCCAGGTCCCAGAGTAAATACCATTAGTTGACACCAGCAGCTACTCAGAAGACAAAGGAAGGCCCAAGTTCTCATCTCTGTGATATTCTGGGTCTGCACAAATTAAAATTGTACACAGAAGAAATAGTATTCTTCCTTGGTGTAAAGGAAGAATACTATTGCTCTCTGCCATATGATTTATTGGAATTCCCAAAAGAAATTTAGATCTGACATAAAAACCACATGCAACTCTTGATTAGATCTACTTCATTTCACACTCTCACCATTGGGAAGGGGAGTTGAGTGGTCCTATTTCTATCCTAAAAACTGATCATGAATCATTCTCTTAGCAGAGACTGAGAGACTACCTTAACTGTTCCTCCCAAGAAGATGGCCCTGGGATGGGTGCTCAGGGACCTGCTGCATCTGTTGCTGGATTCGCTAGACTGTAGACTAGTTTGAATATGGTGGTTGCTAGAATTGTGATGCACACACAGAGGTAACTGAGAGATGGAAACTGACTGCACCAGCTCTTCGATTATCCAGAGAACAGCCGGATCTCCAAGTGGCAGCAAATTAGTAACTTTAAGTCTGCATATGGTATCAGTCACTGGTCTCTGGTCCCAAGGAATTGGCAGGAGCTGAAAAGTTGAGGCGTGTCCTACAAAACCAGGTTTAGAGAGATGCCTGGCATCAGTTTCTTTGCTTCTTACCTCCTGCCTGTGATTATTTTTTATTGGGGAAATAAATGGGATGAACTTCAAATAACCCTACTCTCCAACTGTGAGACTCAGCAGAGGATGGAGAGAACAGCCACTTTACCTTCTTAGAACTAATATGAGGGTAGGAGAGGCTTGGGTTGATGGATTAACAGAGACTGGGTTGAATAGGAAGTAGGATGTTTCACGACCCATTTCCACATACAGCTGCACTCTTGCCTAGAGGCAGAACTGTGTCAAATGCCAATAAACATAGGCCCCACAAAAAGTTCTTAAACCCGTGACAGATACCTTGCTTCCCACTTCCTTTCTCTTAGCTGGGGCACAGCAAGAACTCACTGACTTGCAAGCATCTTCCCAGAGCAGCAGAGCCCTACTCCCAGGTACCCATCTCTGAGCCTCCACAGTTGCAATCTTTCAAGAGTGCTTCCTTGGGTCTCTATGGAATGTTTGCTGGTCTGAATCTAGACAACCCCATCAGCTTGATTGTCCTGGTGTTTGTTGGTCACAGCCTTTCATCCCTAAGATGGTGTCCTCTGAGGGAATCCTGAGACGTCTTAGAATTCTTTTATCCTTAACTGTGTTTAACATATTTCCCTCCTTTTGCTGCTTTTCCCATACCTTAGGCCAGCCTGTGGCATCCATGACCTCTCCCTTCCCCACTTACCCACATCGCCAGTTTCCCTAACTGGAGACACTTGGATAGTTGCTGGGTCTCAGTCTGACTCCATCAGAGGAACTTTCTCCTCTGACCTAATATGAGACCTTGAGTAATTATTATTGACCAAGGGGAGTTATTTGTTTGGGAATTTAAATTTTTTCATAAACTCTCAGTTACTAAAATTGCCACCAAAACAATTCTTCTGAATATTTTCCATTTTGATCTTCTAAAGTTTCTTGTTCTTCATTTGTAAAACAAAAATGGTTACAGGCTGTCTCTTTACCTCAGGACAGTTGTGATGATACAAATGAAGCAATATGAAAATTCTACAACAAATTTTATAAAAGCCAAAATTAAAATGAGAGAGAGAGAGAAGAAAGATGGATGTGGTGACAGTGGTTGTTTTCTGTAGGCATGGTGGTCACAAGTCAGTCGATGATATTGTGCACTGAGGACACAATATTTCCAAGAGATGAAAATAGATAAGTGCAGCTGCAGATAGAGACTTTCTGTGCTAACTGATTCTACTTCATCATGAAGGAGCTCTTACCCAATGGAGCTCTCTCATGTAGCTACTGCACCTGCAAAAGTTACTTTTTATTCTAAGTGTAGAAAGCTCTAGGCAAGTATTATTTGGGAATTTGGTCAGTTCAAGGAGAGGTGGCAGGTTCTGAGGACAAAGTCATTATTGCACTAGCAAATTCAAGCATATATTCTAAATCAGCATGGTCTGGAACTTGCTGTGGAGGGAAAAAATGGGCCTTTAGAAGAACTTCCAAACAGACAAACTCCATCTGGTTCTGGCTTCTTGTATCTTTTTGCCTTCAATACAGGGAAGATTTAAGAGAAAGTTTTTCTAGCACACTGTGTTTGAAGTATATTTCTCTAAGCCTTACCTTTTCTGTCTGCCATATCCCTAATAAGTTTGCTGGCGTGCCAGAAATTCAGTAAAAGAGTGAAAGATTTTTGGATGCTAACCTATATTTATTCTGCAACTGAGGGCAAGTCCTTCAAAAGCCTCAAAAATGTGCATATCGCTAAGCTAGCAATTTCATTTCTAATTTTTCTAAAGAAAAATAGAAGTATGTAAAAGGGTTTAGCTACAGGGATTTTAATTGTAGAGCTGTTTTATAACACAAAATAGTATGTAAATAACCTGAAATGTGATTATATATAAAAACTTTAAAATGTATAATGAACCCATACATTAGATTATTCTGCTATTATTTAATAGTATCAACCATGTCTAACTAGGAAAATATTTATAGTATACTATTAAGCAAAAAAATCTTGAAATGCAACATTTCATGCTATATTTTGTATACAAGTATTATAACCATAAAACAAAACATTGAAAGACACAAACACTTAAAGGAGTTATGAGCGATAGGACTAAAAATTGCATTCCGTGGCCTTTGCTTTTCTATACTTTCCACATAATCTATCATAAATAAGTATTCGTTTTCTTTCAGAAAAAAATAGAATCAGAAAAAAAGTATTTTCCAAAACAATAAAGTAAAGTTAGGAGTGTAGATGTCAGTTGTTGCAAGCTCAGAACCCTGAATAAGCAAAGGCTGGGAAATTAAGGGGTGTGTGTGTCAACTTTGTAAAGTGTTAAGTGAAAATGTGTGTTGTTGCTAATGCTTCCGTGTTAACAAATTCCCTTAAGTGGTTGCAAAGTGACATGTTTTTTCAGGAAATTTTGGATGAATATTAAATGTTGACTGTGTGAGCCAAGGAATAAATTGTAGGCAATAACATTAGGTTTCCTGCAGGTGCTGTGCTCTAAATTCCTGAGAATAAGAACAAACTTTGACAATTCTTTTCACCTTCTACATTTACTGGCTTTTTCTTTGACTCCAACATCCTATTGTCCACATTTCTGGTGCCACTAGCATTCTGCTCAAACAGAGTGGAACGGCTGAGAGGTACAGAATACCTAACATTAGTCTACACACCATGCAAACACGAAGTAAAACATTTCAAATTCTAAGTGACAGAAATGTCCCCCAAAATGCAAATGACATAAGCAAAAAAAAAAAGGTAAGTCATGGGAGATTACAGAGAAGGAACAAAAGAACAACTTTAAAGTAGGTATTTGGAGGCAATTAAGCAATGAAGTCACAAAAGTGAACTTAATGGAATCCTAGCTCTGTCACTTACAAACAAAGCATTTGTGCACATGAATCTAGGTCCTATCTTCCTCACTACAAAATGAAGATACCAGTTGATTCTTATCTTCATGGAAGTTATGTTGTATAGCATCACTGCAAACACTAAATTAGTGAACACTGAATTATTATCCCCTACAGGAAGTATGGGGTCAATTTCCTATGAGACTCTGGTTTGTAATATTTTCAAGTCTTCAATAAATATCCCTATTTTATGTGTGTTCCTGTTTAAAGACAACTTATTTAATATAAATGTGATTGATTCATTCACATTCAATTCACACCACCAAATGGCTGTGTTTCTCATGCTTCAATGAAGCTTCTCTAACACAACCTCCATTCTCCATAATGCCCATTATGACCTTTTTACTCGCAGGAACACTAGACCACATTTCAACACAATGCCTAGGGGTCATTTTAAGTAGTCATTTTTTTAGAGTGTTCATATACAGTATATGTGAATGTAAATATGAATGTGCATGTGTGTATATCTCCTTAATGAGGCTTCCAATATTTTGCAAACACAGTGAGTTGTTCAGCACATTTGGTATGTATGTACTAAATGTAGTTTTAAATGCTTTAAATTATTATACACTTATCTCTACAACAACTTGCTGAAGTAGATAGTTATTATCACTGGTCTTCACTATTTGGGGCTTTTGTATTTGTGAATTCACTTCCTTGCTAAAATTTATCTGCAGTCCCCAATACAAATTTGTAGCACTTTTTTGAAAATACATACATGTAGAGCAGTGAAAACTTTGATTTGTTTAATGAACATGTTCATTGTCTCCTTGAACAAGGAGATAAGTGTCATTTCTAAGGTCTACTTAGTATTATGATTTTCCCATTTTTGTTTTTTTCCGTAGGAGATTTTGTTGTAAACTGGCTCAAGTTTTTGCCACGACTTTTTCAAGCAACCTAAAAAATACTTAAAATAAGGCAATTTGTGTGTTTTCCATAGCAACTTTGTTGAGTTTTAAGACCGTCTTAGAGACCTGGAATTAGAGGAAGAGGGTCAAATTAATCGTTTTGCGATTTTAAAAAAACTGCCCTAACAGAAAGATTACCCTTATTCGGAATGAAAGAGTGCCATTTCCTCAATAAAATATGAATAGGCTTCATTAAAGTGTGTTTCTGTATAATTTTCTAAACTTTAAAAGACAACTTGTTTGACATTTCTTTATACTTAGTTGTAACAGTTAACAGGAAAGAACTTCTTTATTTGGCAAAGAATTTCTTTGCCAGAAAGCAAATATTCCATGTTATGTAAGAAGATATAAAGAATTTCCTGAGAGAGCTTTTAGAAAGAAATTTGCCTACCTGAGCAAATGAACTGAGATGATTTAAAAACTAGCCTACCTTCCAAGTGTGGCAAGGTGGGCATTTTCTTCTAATTCCTTCTTCACAACTCTATAGCATTTGAACTCTCTTTTTCTCTTTAGGGTTTGTAATTCAAAACTGCCAAACTTTCATTGCTCTTACTATAATTTTATATACTTGTAAAAGTCTTTCTATAATAGCCATAACATCTCTCTCAGTTATACCAACTCCCAAACCCATGCCTCCTATATATTTGGTTTCTTGCAGTCACCCAGGATCATAACTTTAGATTTACTTTTTCTTCCTCTTCATTGCCATATGCCAATCCTCCCTAATTACTTCACACCAGTAAGATTCCATTTGCAATGTTCATCAAATTCATCCTCATCCTTCCAGTCTCATTTCCCTTTTCCTAGTTGAGAGCCTCGATTTTTATTTCTTTAGCTATAGACTTATAACAACCCTTCTATCATCTTCCCATCCAAGCATGTACTCACAGGTACAGAATTCATTTTTATGAAAGACTGTTTTGTTATCACACCCATACTCAGAATTTGTCAGTGGCTCACCAGTGCCCACAGAATAAAGTGGTAACTCTCCTTTACTTGGTAATGAGAGTATTCAGAGGCCTGTGCACAGTCCTCCTTCACAACCACATCTCACAATTACCTTTCATGAAGCCTAGGCCAGGTCAAAACAACCTCTCCTACCTCCCTGTTCTTACATCCAAAAATCTTAATGTCAGACCACTCCTGCTGCATTCCTATTGCTTATGTTTTCTTTTCCCCCAATGCTCTGTACTCCATTGCTAAAATTTATTTCTGGCCAAGTAAAATGCCAGCTTCTCCTTGACACCTTTCCTAATTCAGGCTACCACAGTCAACCTGCCTCCTGAGGTCACAGCTGAACCATACTACAGCCTTTCTTTGGGGAAATATGGGTATTTTAGTACAAGATTCTTCAACATAGTAAATGGAGATTTTTGTCTACATTGTGGGAAGGAAATGGCAACTGAAACATTCAAAAGGAATGAAATTTGAGGTGGAAAAATACCAAATATATCCCAAGAGTATTGTAAGAAGGAAAAACAGAGGAACTTTTCTTGAATAATCACCTTTAAACATGTTTTCCTTCAGGCAATCATTTCCCATAAGAGAACTGAAGAATAATGCTCCTAATTTTTTTAGAAGGTGTTCCTTTTATCCATCAGAGGGGACTGTATCCTCATATAATATTTTGGCTCTGAAATATTACAGTTACAGAACTACAGGATTTCTGATAAAAAGGTCTGTGGGTGAGAACTGAAAGTGATACAAAGATCATTGCAAACCAGGAGAGAACCAGTTACATGGGGAAACTTGAAATGCCTCAAGGCAAGGTGAACCTGTGCTTAACGAAGAGCTCAAAGTCTAGTTGCTATGTGAAACAACATTCTATAGACAAGGAAAAGTTGAGGAAATAATTTAAATAAAAATCAAGGTATTTGAGAGGTTTCTCTGGTCTGAAGGCTTATGCCTCCCAAAAGCATAATGTTGGAATCCTAACCCACAAAGATGATGGTGTTAGTAAGTGGGGCCTGTGGGAGTGCTTAGGCAATGAAGCGCACCCAAGAATGGAATTAGAATGTTACACTTCTGAGAGCTCTCTTAATCCTTCCACCATGTGGATCCACAAAGAAGACACCAGCTATGAACCACAAAGAGGGCCCTCACACCTCCATGCTGGTATCTAATCTCAGACTTCCTACTCCACAGCTATGAGAAGTAAATGCTTGGCTAACATACGTTACTTGGTTTACAACATTTTGTTATAGCAGTTTGAACAGTTTCAGACAGACGTATTTTTATATTTTTGGCTAACGGCTTCAGGAAAGAATAATGTTTAGAAATGAGGCAAGTTATATATAAAGGATAATTTTATGTGAACTTTTTATATGTACTTATCAGACTACAGAATTATTCTTCACATTATTTTAAGATATATCTTAAATAGCTATGTAGACATAGACATAGAAGCAGACCCAGACATAGAGAGAAGATCACATGGCAATTATTATTTAAGGGTAGTGGAATCACCATTGTTTGTTTTTGTATGACAATAGTTTTACATTTTTTTCATAACAAATAATGCTAACCTCTAAAACAATGGTTTTAATACTGTCTGTACCCTATAATAATCTCAGAGTCTTTTACTGAAGTGGCCAGGCCCCATCCCCAGGAATTTGGATTTGTATGTGGTAGGACCATTTGTTAATATTTTTTAAAGCTCTAATGAGCTTTAAATAAGCAAGCTGGATTAGAGGCACTACTCCAGAAGTTCTTTCCTCCCCATCCCACCTTCTTTATTCTCTCCTAAGTAGGAAAATTGTTCAGATTTTAGAGCTGGATACTGGGAGTATAGAAGAGCCTATAAAGAGAAAATCTAACTTCTACTGTTTTTCCTCTGGCTGTCATTGTGGGTTCTTGTTCCATTAAAGTGCAAGTCCCGGACTTAGGTGTATACAATGATGCATGTCAAACAGTGTGCCTTGATTACTTGGAAACCAGCCTGAAGGGAGCTTCATCCTCCAGGGGGCTCACCCCTTCTCCTGATATTTCACATTGGTGTTCAGAGCTAAAGCCCAATAAGTGAAGATGTATTTCTTCACAACCTGGAATGGTCCTTATTGTCTAGGATTAGATCTCATTCAGTAACCTCAGGAGGAAATGGAATAACTGGGTCAGTAAAGAACTATTGGGTTTTCTTTGTCCCCAAGACCAGGTATTGCCAACCTCAATAATTACTTCTTATTGATATGACCATACTAACATAAGCAATTAGATAGAATAATCAGAATATTTTCTATTATCCTCAACTGGGAAGGAAAGGGTGACATTTTCAATACCATAAGAAGGCCAAAGATGGCTGAGACTATGTAATAGATGCTCCTTTAACATCTGACTTTCATAGCAAAGGTAAATAAAGGTTAATAAGACCATTACTATCTACAGTAATTGATAGCTAAAAGTGAGGGATAGTTGAGGTAAGGATGAATTTCAAAATGTATTAAGGGAATGCAGAATGGATGGGGAGTACCCGTGTAAAAGATGTTATTTGTCACTAATATTTGTCCTGGGATAAGGGGTGGGAAAAGAATATTATGCTTTCCATATTGCATTAGGAGGTTAGAGACTACTCAATCTGATTGAGTATGAATATGTCTTTTTTTTAACTTTTGGCTTCTTAACTGAAATTGGATGCCACATTCTTCTATTGTTCCTTGGGTAAATTATTGTTAGCTATATTTCTGCCCACAAAACAACACGTGTTGAAAGAGCTCAAAGAAAGAAATCAAAATGAGCATTGTCCCTGGGTCACTCACTCTTCATTTCCTTCCTCCTTCCTTTTATCTCTTCTCTGACTCATTCATCTCTCTTTTGCTCTCAGTTGTCATGTTCTAGTTAATCCTGAAGAAATAGGGTATTTAAGTTTTAATAAGTTTCCATGCTTTAACCTTATTTTTGAAAATTAACCACCCTATTGAAAGAAAAAATCACAACCAAACAAGATAGATACCCAAACAAGTAAAAAAAGTACACGACCTAAACTAGTTAGTTTTGCATTTTTTATTCTAATCCTGAGAGAAAAATTAATTCACCTTTATATATCTCATTTGCCTATTTATAAAATAGATTGTAGTATTTGTGTTTCTTTATTTTAAATTATAATAAATATAATCCTATACCTATTATCTGCCATTTAAATGCAAACACTTATGCCTCAATTCAGGAACATCTGTTCAGGGCAGAAGATCTTATTCTCCCATTAAAGAGAGGAGTAAACTAAGGTTTTAGAGATTATGATTTTGCCAAAACCAAATTTAAAAGGGCTGGTCAGCAGGTCTGGGACCCTTTTCTTCTGATTATTTATCCCAGGTTCTCTTTACACTGCCATAACAAAATACTATAGACTTAGTTCAATTCCTGGTGAGAGCTCTCTTCCTCAGTTGTAGACAACTGTCTTCTCACTTTAGAGAGAGAGAGAGAGAGAGAGAGAGAGAGAGAGAGAGAGAGAGAGAGAAACAGAAACACAGAGACAAAGGAGAAGAAAGCACTATCAGATCTCTCTTCTTGTAAGGCCACTAACCCTGTCCTATGAGTCCCACTCTCCTAACCCAATCTAAGCCTAATTACTTCTCTAAGGCCCTACCTACCTCCAAATAGCATAATACTGAGGAGTAGGGCTTCAACATATGAATTTTGGAGGGACATAAATGTTTAGTACAGAACAGGAGATTTAATGCAAATGTAGCTACTTGCTAAATTATAACATAACAGTTGCTAGAATTTAGGGTGAACTCAAAAACTGTTTAATCAATGTCTTTCTTTACAGAAAGCAAATGGGAAAAAATTAAGTAATCTGCCCAACCATGGTCAATTGATCATTTGTATTTAGTTCTCTCCTATTTTCCCGCTACAACTCATAACTAAATTCATACCAACATATACTGCCTTTCTTCTCTTCCTTTTAAAACCCAGTTTTCTGCAACATGTCTTAAAGGGTCATCTCACCTTCACTATTTAGCTAAGCTTCCCTCTACTTGAGCAAATCTGTTCTTCAGAAAAGAACCAATAAGACATTGTTTCTCCTTTAGCTGATTTCACTTCTGTTCCCTTTGATCCAGCATCAAGGAGCTCCATGCCCTGGCAGAAGTGTCTGCTTTCTGCTGGTACATGTTACCTGGGTACTTTCGATGTATAATCCTTCAATCCCACAGAATGCCCTGTACTTCCATACTCAGGATGGGTTGAGATTTGATTCTAGCTATTGATCTGGGAAGGCAGAGGTAGGTCATGAGGAGAGCATGCTTTGTCTTTTAAAGTGCCTTCCCTACTGGAGACTTCAAATAAAGCGTGTGGGATAGGGGATCCCTATCCCAACAAAAGAGAGTAGAGAAGAATATTCAGGAAACTCCACCCAGATACTCCATCTCAAGTTTCAGGGCACCACTCCTTCCCTATCAGAGTCTTGACCTTGGGTAAGAAACCTGTCTTGGCTGAGAATTCAGCTTCGTGAGTCTGTCATTCAAAATTCAGCCTGAGGTTTACTTTTCTATGCCCTTTGAATGAAGATCATTGGGACTTGGGGAATGGGTGAGAAAGTCTCTTAAGTGTACAAGGAAGTCTGCTATTTTCACTCTTGACTTTAAAAATTGAGATTAACTAACATGAGCGTGACATTTTTTTTCTTCTGTCAATCAGAAGTGCTCGGAAATAGCTACCCATGTTCCCATCACCTCCCATATCTCTTAAATGCCAGAGACCACACAGTGATGCCTTCTCTTCTACCCATACTCCACTGTAGTTCGCCATGTTGTGTCATAATGCATCTTAGTAATAATACACTGCAGCATGCCGGGGACCATCAATAATAGTTTAATTAAACTTTAAGATATATAGGTAGATTCTGCTGAATTTCCTATATTTTTCACATAAACCCATGTCCCAAGGAGATGGAATAACATAGTAGTTAAAAACTTTAAGCATAATTTACTTCAGCACTGTCATCTGGAAGACCATCAGAAAGGTCACAAAGTCAGTGTCCAAGATTCCGGATGCCAGGCCTACCATCCTTGCTTTACTGTGCACAAAGGGACTTGCAGTTTTGATGATGATGAATTATGCACACATAAAAAAAATCACTGACACAGATTATGTTCTGTATATCCTTGAAGAACATAGGAACACTATTTAGGAAGACTGAACTAATTATGAATGCAGTTTGGGGTGGATTGAGATGACAACCATCAGAAATAGCTATCACAGCCAGCTCAAATTCTCACACCGTAACATGCCTATGTCCTGCTAACCTTCTGTAGTCTTGCCTTTAAATAAATATTTAACAAATAGTTTATTAATATCTATGTAAAGAGATAGGAAATAATTAGCTTTCCCACAGGAACTATGCTGCCATCCAACCCTCTGATGTTTGAGACCACACCTGTACCAGGGTGGCAAAAGCATATCTGAGATACAATTACAAGCAATCATTTAAGAAATTCCAACCAAACTTTTTGCCATAGAGTTTAACTATATAAAACAAATGTGAAGGGAATTTTAAAAACTTGTTTGAGAATTTAAAAGGTAAAAAAAGAAATTGGAGAAAGAACAGAATAGGGATAGAAATATAATGCAGAACAACCAGATGAGACGTGGAAAATTTAATCAAACTAACTACAATTTGGTATAATTGTGATTAGTTACATTAACATTTACTAATTACTGGAACTTAGCCTTACTGAACTGAAGAGAATAAATGACTTCTTTTTGTGTCATTCAGATAGGATATAAAAGAAAGCAAAGTCATAATTTACATATTAGAAGAGTAAGGTCAACAACGTGGTAGCATAAGTTTCCTTTCAAAAATATCAATACTTATTGACAATGTACCTGGTCATACAAGAGCTATGATGGAAATGTATAAGGAGATGAATATATTTTCATGCCCGATAACACAAATTTTTCAATTCATGGACAATGCAGTCATTTCAACTTCAAAGTCATATTACTTAAAAAATACATCTTATAGGGCTACAGTTGCCATACATAGTGATTCCTTTGATGGATCTGGGCAAATTCAACTGAAAATCTTCTGAAAAGGATTCACTATTCTAGATGCCATTAAGAACATTCATGATTCATGGAGGTGGTCAAAATATCAGCATTAAAGTTTGATTCCAACCCTCTTGGGTGACTTTGAGGGGTTTAAGACTTCAGTGGAGGAAGTAATGATAGATGTGGTAGAAATAGTAAGAGAACTAGGATTAGAAGTGGAGCCTGAAAATATGACTGAATTGCTACAAGCTTAGGATAAAACTCAAATGCACGAGGAGTTATTTTTCATGGACGAGAAAAAAAAAGTAGTTTCTAAAGATGGAAACTACTCCTAGTAAAAATGCTGTGGCCATTGTTGAAATGAAAACAAAGGATTTAGCATATTACATAAACTAAGTTGATAAAGCAGCAACAGGGTTGGAGAGGAATGACCTAACTTTGGAAGTAATTACACTGTGGGTAAAATGTGATCAAACAGCATTGCATGCTACAGAGAAATCTTTAATGAAAGGAAAAGTCACTCCATCTGTAAGACTTTGTTGTTGTCTGTTTTTAATGACAGGTTCAGGTAAGAATGAAGGTGAGTAGATAGGCAGGCAGAAGGAAAGAGGAGGAAGAAGCACTTTTTTAATTTTTATTTAGTTTTACTCATTGGTTGTTCTACCTGGCCCAGAATGTGAACCAGGGTCTTTGGGATGCATGTGGCCTGCACTTCGACTGGAGGCAATTGACTAAACCACTACTCTACCAGGACGTGCTTACTGTCTTTTTAAGAAATTGCCATCGTCAGCAAACTGCCAGCACCACAACCCCGATCAGTCAGAAAATATCAACAATGTAAGATCCTCCACAAGAAAAAAAGGTTACAATTTACTGAAGGATCAGATGATAGTTGGTAATTTTTAGCAATAAAATTAATTATGTACGGTATGTATGTTGTTACTAGACTCATGCTGTTGCACACTTAATAGACTATAGTATGATGTAAACATAGCTTTGATATACCCAGGAAGAGCAAAAAAATTGTGTGACTTTCCTTATTGCAATATTTACTTTATTGCAGTGGTCTCAAGCCAAACTTAGAATATCTCCAAGGTGATACTGTAACGATAAATAACAGCATTTAAGGAATAAAATTACCAAGTAAACAACCTAACCATTATACCTCAAAGAATAATTAAAGAACAAACTAAATCCAAAGTTAGCAGAGGAAGGAAATAATGAAGGTTAGAGTGAAAAGAAATAAAATAGAAACTAAAAAGATCATAGGGAAAAAATTAAGAGATGGATTCTTTATGTTAGACAAAATTTATAAAACTTTAGCTACTCTCCTAGGACTAAAACAGAGACAACTCAAATAAAATTAAAAGTGAAAGATGAGACATTATAGCTAATAACACAAAATACAATGAACCATAAGAGACTACTAGTAGCAATTAATACCAACAAATTGCGTAACCTTTAAGAACATATAAATGCTTAGAAACATGCAATGTACAAACGTTGAATCAGGAAGAAGTAGAAAATCTTATCAGATCAATCATGAATAAAGAGATTGATTCAGAAGTCACAAATCTCCCAATAAAGGAAAGTCCAAGACCAGATGGTTTCATGAGTGAGTTTTACCAAACATTTAAAGAGGAATTAATGACTAGTCTACTCAAATTCCTCCAAATACAAAAACTTCACAAAAGATTAGCAAACCTAATTCAACAATGAAGTTAAAAGGTTTATACACCATGATCAAGTGAAATATATCTGGATATTTGAGTATGATAAACATCTGCATGTCAGTCAGTGTGATGATACAAAAGATTAATACAATGAAAAATAAAAATCATATGATGATCTCAATAAATTTAGGAGTATTTTACAAGATACAACATCTTTTCATATTAAAAAATTCTCAAAACATGGAATATACCTCAACATAATAAAAGTCATATATGACAAGCTCACCACTAATGTTATATGCAGTGATGAAAGGTTGAAAACTTTTCTTCTAATATCTGAGATAAGACAAGGATGCTCGTTTGTACCACCACTCCTACTCAACATAGTACTGGAAGTCCTAGCCAGGGCAGATAATATAAACAAACAAAAAGCATCCAAATTGAAAAGGAAGAAATAAAATTTGCAAATGATATCATGCTGCATTTTGAAAAATCCTAAAAATTTTTACCAAAAAGATATTAGAATTAATAAATGAATTCAGCAAAATTTCAGGATATAAAATCAAACTAAAAGAAATCTATTGCATTTCTATATATTTACAGCAAAACGTTTGAAAAATAGCTAAATAATCCTATTCTAAATGCATCAGGACAATAAAACTCTTAGGAATAAATTTAACCAAGTGTATGAAACTTGCATATTGAAACTTGCAACATTTTGATGAAACAAAGTGAAGAAGACACAAACGAATGGAAAGATTGCCCAGTTCATAAATCAGAAGACATAATATTATTCTTGTTAAAATGTTTCTGATTTCTGTGAGCCACTATAGCAAACTAATAGAACTCAATTAGGGGATTGTGGTAACTTCTGATTTATAGCCTGTCAGAATCACAGTTAATAACATGGGCATGCAATTGGCATATATGTGAAGGATTAATTCAGATTCCCTTAATCTGTGAAATCTGATACAGTTTCTGGGTAGATGGTATATTATTTAACCATCAGAAAGGAGGAAATGCTGCCATTGTGATAGCATGGATGGACTTGAGGGCATTATGAGATAAACCAGACAATGACAAATATAGTGTGATATCAGTTATATGCAGAGTCTTAAAAAAAAAACTCATATAAACAAAGAGCAGAATGGTGTTTACTAAGATGGGGGAAATGGAGAGATGTTGATCAAAAGCACAAATTTCCAGTTTAGGCAAACAAATTCTGGGTATCTAATAAAAAGCATGTACATATAGCTAATAGTATCTTATATACTTGAAAGTTACTGAGAGAAGATTTTAAATGTTCTCACCACAAAAAAGAATTGACAATTATGTAATGTAAGTATTAGTTAACATGGTAGTAATTATTTTGAAATATTTAAGTCTACAAAATCAACATGTCATACACCTTAAATTTACACAACATTATATGTCAGTATATCTTGATAAAGCTGGAATAAATATTCAGTCATCAAAATCATGTTCAGTAAACATGTATTGATTGCTTCATATTACTGAGCACTCTGTTAAGCCTTTTCAATTGTGATCTAGTTAATTTTCATAATCACTTTAAAACATATGATTTCCATTCAATGTGAAAATCATTGTGCTAATTGCTACAGAGGTTAGGAGCTATGGGTGAGAGGAGGGGTGAAAAAAGAAAACATACTTACACATAATACACACATGTGCCTTTATACTGATTATCTAGAGATGGGTGCATAATGAATTTGCTTAAAACTTAGTGACTTAATAATAATCACATATGAACTCTCACAGTATCTGTGCATCAGGAATCCAATGAGGGCATGGAAAACATGTCTATCTGTTCTCCACAGTACTTGGGGTCTCAGTGGGAAGACTTGAAGACTAGGGGTTAAAATCATCTAAAAATTCATTCACACATATCTAGTGGTTGATGCTGCTTACTGGTAACAGAACTAGTAGAGTTTTAGGTTTCCTTGCATGACAGCTCTGGCTTCATAAGGGAAGTGAGGGACAGAGGAACACACTTCTATGTCCTACCCTGATAAATCACATGGGATCTTTTCATCCATACTGGAGTACGACTCAGGTAGTGGGACAGTTATAGGCCTATCCCTGATTCAAAAGGAGGAACATAACCCCAGCAGCCCCATCTCTTGGTGAAAGAGTGTCAGTCATATTGTAAGAACAGTGGATTGTAAGAGGAATGGGAGTGGTTAATGGGGAATGCAATTTTCCACCATTTTACACTCCAGTAAAGAACTCAGGGTGAGCCCTGCATTTAGTCAACACCAAGAAACATATCTCATATTAGGACTCCATAGGAGGTCAAAGAAGGGAAGAATCAGATATTGTTTCTGACAGAGGAACCAAAGCAATATAAAGGAAGCAGTATTGGAGTTGTATTCAAATTGGACAGGATTGTGATTTGCTAATTATTGAGGGCCTACTTGGTGTATGGACAGTAGCATAATAAGTAAGAACAGAATAGAAAATTCTATTCCAAAAGTACGAAGCTGATAATGATCTTAAGACAGGGACTCAAGACTTCCTCTGGTGGTGAACTAATCATTAATCCCCTTGCTTCTCTATTTTCATACAATATTCTTTCTGGTGTTGCTGAAAGCTTACAATCTACAGAGATCATAAATTATACTGCCCTCTGATCTCTACTCCAACAGAGAGCAGGACCACAGGAGACATATCACTAAGGAATTTGATGACGAAGTCAGCAACTGTTCTATATTACCTATAAAACACACCGAATGGGCTGAAACAGTCTTTTGGTGGATCATAATTGCCATTTCTTAAATCTTCAAGGAAACTGAATTTCTTGTGATGTGTGAATTTGAGTATTTTAAATATACAGAAGCA
Source organism: Solenodon paradoxus (assembly GCA_004363575.1). Lineage (NCBI taxonomy): Eukaryota > Metazoa > Chordata > Mammalia > Eulipotyphla > Solenodontidae > Solenodon > Solenodon paradoxus. Next base: position 997,585 of record RJWH01000056.1, read on the forward strand.
AATATTTTTGCAATTTTCATTCTCTTATTATTTCACTTTTCACCATTCTTTATCTTTCCTGCTCCATGAGATTTCTCATGGAATGGAGATCAAAAGCTCTTACTTAAAGGAAATACACAGAAAAATCTAAATGATATTTACAGTGATTTATAATTGGACTGAAGAAAATAGGAATGTCAAAGTGTTGCTTATGATTTTTAAATCCCATCAATTATTCTGTCCCTAAGCAAATGAAACATTCAATGATATTAGGGCCTTGGAATTTTTTTATGGCTCTAATTCTTATATTTTATTATAGAACAACTTCATAAAGTAGGATGTGCCCCAGATTTATACATCAGGAGTTCAGCAAAGAAGTGCTTACGGTATTAAAACCCATGCAAAATAACTGATTTGGGGAACTCAGTGTAAATTCCAAGAGTCTTCTCTCATAGCAAAAAATTGGTCATGATTCAACTGTGATTGCTTTCTACATATATATTTACTTAACTTTAGGCTTATCTTGAAGGTCGATCAGCAAATATCTTTACAGTAAGGACTTTGCAAAATTTAATTCTAGAGGATCAAAGCCTGGCTATATTAAAACATAGTGATTTCAAGAGGCTAGGAATTTCATAAGGTGAACACATTAATTTTCTAGGATGGAGAAACACAAAAACAGAAATAGAGTAATCCTAAACCCCTAGTTCTCCCCTCCTGAATCTCCTTAGAATTGACTCAGAGATAAAGTTTAACTACAATAAAATTTAGATAAACCAACTCATTAGGCTTAAGCAAATTCAGAAGTCTCCCTGCTGTGAGAAAAACTCTAGATTTTCTGTTCTGTCATCTCCCCTCTGCTTCAGAAGCAGTATATTTTGATTCACTTCAAGATTTAAAATACAGAATGGTTTCCAGATTACCCAAGGAAGTCATATGTTTATTCATAGGATGATCTATAGGCAAAAGCACGCTAACAAAAGAAATACAAGTTTCTACGATATAACTAATTGATTAGAATCTGAAAATATGACAAGTGGGGTGAACTACCAACAGCGACAAGATCCACAAGGTATTTGCATTCCTGTGGGAGAAAATGGAAAGGAGAAAAGAGAACATTTGATTGCCTTGAGAACAGGAGAATCTAAATAACCAATGGTTACTCCCTCAGTATAACAAAAGTGTCGGGGAACTCTGCAAGTTCAAGTGGACCTGTAGAAAGGTCAGTGGATGCTGAAAAGCCTTGACCCTGGGAATTCTCAAAGTGTGTAATCCTGGTTACTCTTATAGAACAATCATTTCACTGAAGAGAAATTGATGAGAGTAGAACTATGTGGAGCAGGATGGAGGTATATGGGGCAAAGAAAAAAATAAGTCCAGGTAAACATGGGGAAAGAAAACAGAGGAGACAGAGCTTAGAAAATAAGCCACATTTTAATCATTTAATAAAATCAATAAACAAAGCCACTCTAGAACTGTGAAGCTAGAAAAGATATCCTGCCCTACCTCTGCTTCTTGAAGTATAAGAAAATTCATTTCACTTAAAAATGAACATCAGAAAAGACTCATGGTCAATTTCTATACAATGTTATTATGAAGAAAAGGAGGAAGGGAAGGATGAGAGGAAGCGAGGAGGAAAAGAAGAAAAGAGGAAAGAGGGAGAGGAGACAAAAGAAGGAAGGAAATTCTTACAAATGATGAAAGCATAACAGAAAAATATACCCACAGAGCAAATATAAACTGTCAAGTTATATTGGAATAAGAACTAAAATAAATATAATTGTAGAAAGCATTAAAAAATAACATATATGAGAATTTCAAAACTTGGAAAACAAGAGATTGAAGAAAACAAATATTTTTGCTATTATTAAAATTTTATTGAAATAATATTGAATCATAATATTATACAGGTTCAAGGTGTGTTTCATTGTAAATCAATATCTGTACATAATACATTAACTTCACCACAAACAATCCAATTCTATCCTTTATAGAATTGATAGCTTTTACCTGATTTTCTCACCTCTCTCTCCCTTCCCTACTTGTAACCACTAATTTGATTCTCTCGACTAAAAACCAGAAATATTTTTAAAAGATGTTAGAAATCATAAAAGAATTCAAAATAAAGAAAAAAAAATTAGAACTTGAATGAACACATTAAAAATGACTTAAAAAGAGTTAGAAGATTACAAACAAATATTTAAACCTGAAATGTAATTTTAAAGGAAAGAAGATTGAATATGAATGAGTCTGCAAAGAAATATGCAGAATAATAAAACAGAAAAAATAAATCTATAATTTAAGAAAAATTTTTCTGAATTAAAAAAGTAAACCTACCTTGTATACTCGAGAAAATTTGTGTCCAGAAACAGTTACTATACACTAGATAATGGTTATGAGGTAGACAATAATATGATCTGATATGAATATATTATAAAACAATGATGAAAATGGTGGAAAAACAGTGAATGTATATGAAAGTAGAATGAACTCTATTATAGGAATTGCATAGTAAAAGGATATTATATGAAATCAGATGGTGTAGAAATGAATAAGAGAGGAAATAGAGAATACCAGCAAATTTCAATATTGCTCCTACTGGGAAAAAATACACAATATGCAAAAAAGAACACATTAGTATATTATAAAATGGTATGACATTAACAGTGAGAACAAAAATACAAACAATCCTACATATCTACTTATACATTAAAAAAAGAAAAAAGTTAACCAACCGAATGAAGGATAAAACAGTAGAGGGAAAGGAAGTTAGTCCTTTGTTCTGCATACCTTCTTTTGGACATTTGACTTTGGAATCATATGTCTTAAATGATCTGAAAGCAAAATTTTAAAAATTTCAGTTTTTGTAGGTTCACTTCTAGCATGAAAGTATGAGGAACTCCATGAGCCCAATCCCCAATAAAACAAGAAAAGTTCATGAAAAATAATTTTTAATTAAACTATCTGAAAATTTCTTGAGTACATACAACAGATTATGAATATTTATTCAAGAAAATCTATTAACTTCATAGTAAGAATGAGAATGTGCATTTGAGTTATAATCCACTTTTACTCACCACCTGCCAGCTAAGTATGACAGAAGCTCCATTCTGGATAGGTGTGGCCAAGAAGACAAGTCTGCCTCTCTCCTTACCTCCAATGAATGGTTAGAAGGGGATAGAGTCAACAGACAGGCAACCTGGTAGGTGCAAGTCTCACATCATCCCCATAGAGCAACTAGGAATTCACTATTCTCCTGATAGAAACACCGAGAAGATCAGGCCCAGAGGCCGCAGAGATGCAGCAGCAGTCACCACCACAAAAGGTAGGCGAAAATGTCAGTGTTCAAAGCTACACTGCAGCCTCAGGATTCAAGTTGCAGTGGAGGGAGTGGAGCCATGGGAAGAATTATATATCCTAGGAGTAGGTTTGAAAGTAGCAGAGAGCTCACAAAGCAGGACTGAGACACAGAGCTGGTGGACAGGGTCTTGGTATAGGACAGAAGGAGTACCAGCACCCTGGTGGAACTCAGAGGGAGCCCTTGAAGGAAAATTACAAAAGGTGCTGCCATACTCTAAGGTAGCTACCTCCATCACCTTCCCACAAAATGGTACCAGGCCCTAAAACCTCCCACCGGAAATCTCACCCCCAGGCTTAAAGGAAGAAAGTCTTCCAGAAGTGAAGAACCTTCAACACTACACACTAGTGCCATGTTGTGGGTGGAGGTGAACCTGCAGCCTGATAACTGATTGTGGGCCAACAACAAGGTGATCAGTACCGTTCCTAGCTGGTATGCTGGGGGAAAGCTCTGCATTCCCCACACAAACTACAAACCCATAGTCTACACTCTCAGGCTCCAACAAGGGGTCCACTTAAGAATTTCAACAAATCCAACCGTACTGATAACACAAAACTAAAGAATTCTCAGTGTTCAATCAAACCAAGCTCTAGGGTTCCCTACAAGTTGATACCCTACTCAACACCATCACTGCAGGGAAACCTAACCTACAGAAACATAAGCAAAATGGCAGAGGGAAGACACAAATAAATATATGTGAAATGATAGTCAATCAAAATCTCTGAGAAATCTGAATACAACAAATGTATGCAAAATACCTATGGACAAATTTTGGGAAACAGTGATAAACATGCTCATGTAAATCAAGAAAATAATAGAGGAAGAAATATGGAACAACAAAAAAGAAAGAGAAGAAATGAAGCAAAATATCAAAGAAATGAAGAACATGATAGCTGAATTAAAGACCTCAACAGAGTTAGTCAAGAATAAGATGAATGAAGCCTCCAATAGAATAGTGAACGAGAAGAGAGGGCAGAGGAATGCACTCAAGCAAACCAGCAATGAGGAAAAAAAAAGTGAGAGAGATGAAAACAGCACTAGAGACCTACTACATCAGACACAAACTATATCAGAATGTCAAAAATGCAAGATAAAGAATCTTAAAAACAACTAGAAAATAATAAGTCACATACAGAGGAGTATCCATAAGATAGTAGATTTCTCTAGAGGTTACAATAGCAATCATCACTGCTATTTAACATCATACTAGTCATCTTAGCCAGTGAATAAGGCACAAAAAAGACATAAAAGGAAAGCAAATTGGAAAGGATAAAGTAAAACTATCATTATTTGCAGATGATATGATTATATATATACACATATATACTCATAAGTGCATTTATATACATATAGAAAGATATTGAAACCCTTAAAAACTACTAGAACTAATCAATGAATACAGTGAAAGTCCACGAAATTAATGCACAAAATCCATTGAATTTTTATATGCAAACAGATTGCTAGAAGAAAATGAAATCAAGAAAACCACATCATTTAAAATAGAAATAAAAAGAATCAAATACCTTGAAATATACTTAACAAAGGAGATGAAAGCCCTATGCAATAAAAACTACAAGTCCTTCTTAAAAGACATCCCCTGCTCCTGGTTGGGGAGAATGAGTATCATCAAAATAGTCATCTTACATAAAGAAATATATAGATTTAATAAATCCCCATTAAAATCCCACAGGTGTATTTCAAGGAAATAGAAAAAAAAAATCTCAAAATTTGTACGTAACAAAAAAAAATCCAAATCAACTATGAGAAAAAATAATGAATCGGAGGGTTTACACTCCCAGACATAGAGTTATACTATAACACAATAGTGATCAAAACAGTATAATAACAGATTCACAGATCAGTGGAATAGAACCGAATCACTAGAAATTGACCCACTCACATCCAGTCAGTTAATCTATGATAAAGGAGCCAAAAGCATATGATGGAGAAAGGAAAGTCTTGAGATAAATGGACAGTCACATGCAAAAGAATAATGCTAGACCTCTTTCAAACACCATTCACAAAAATTAACTCAGAGTGTACTAGAGACTTAGAAATAAGGCCAGAAACCATAAAATCTTTGGACAACAACATAGGAAAGACATGTCATGACTTTAGCCATAGGGAGGCCTTTGAGGACTCAACTCTAGCATTAAAGAAAACAAAAAGAAAAATAAACAATTGGGACTACATCAGACTAAAAATCATCTTCACAGAGAAAGAAAACATCACCAAAACCAAAAGGTAACCTAAGAGGAGATATTGCACTCCTTATTAAACAAGAGTTTAATATCCAGAATATCATAGAAATCATAAACACAAATCAAAAACACAGAAATCATAAACTCAATAGCAGACAAACAGGCAATCCAATAAAAAAATAGGAAGGGGAATTAGAGAGACATTTTTCGGAAGAGGATATACGTATGGTGAACAGGCTCGTGAAAAGATGTTCCTACTCACTGGCTATCAGAGAAATGAAAATCAAAACAATAATGAGATATCACCTCACATTTGAGAGATTGGCTTTATCCAATAGTCTGTAAACAACAAATGTTGGGGAAGATGTGGAGAAAAGGGAACACTTTTACAACTGTTGGTGCAAAGTGGTGCAACCCCTATGGAAAAGAGCCTGGAGCTTCTTCAAAAAGTTGAAGATGGAAATTCCATATGATTCCACCATCCCACTTCTGGCTGTTTACTCAAAATACACAAAAATACTCATTTTCAGAGATTTATACACCCCCATGTTTATTGTAGCCCTATTCACAATAGCTAAGAACTAAAAACTACCTAAGTACCTAAGTGCCCAACGTCAGATGAATGGGTAAAGAAGATGTGATATATACATATGCAATGGAATACTACACAGCCATTGTAAGTGATGAAATCCTGTCATTTGAAGCAACATGGATAAATGTAGATGGAATTATGCTGAGTCAAAAGTCAAAAGAAGATAGGTGACCAGAAAGATACCAGATGACCTCAGTCATAGGTGGAATGTGAATAGACAAAACAAAGGACCAATCCTTGGACATTTGCCATAGAACTGAGGTTACCATTAGGGAATGGGAGGGTCGGGAGAGGGACAAGTTGTGGTGGAGCCCACTGGACAATGGTTAAGAACACTTGGTGATTTGGTAGAGCACAGGGTGTTTTGACATATTTCTGAGGAATAGGAAAACTGCGTATCTGGGGAACTACACATATGAATTTCGTTTAATTTATAAAACAGAATTATTGCAATCTTTAATAAATGAAAGAAATACAAAGTTTATAGGGTCTCACCAGGAGGGACAGTTTACCAAATGTCTCATACACACCAACTATAAGATGAAGAAGCTAAATCTGATGAGACATGCTGAGAAGTCAGAACTCATTCCTCCATCCAGCCTGCACCCACAGGACAGAGCTGTATGGTGGGCAAAGAATGCCAGCAACAGTGGCACCTCACCCTGTCACTCCAACTCTTTGGTAGGGCATAGGTTCCACTCCAACAAAGGCATGTGATACCAGAAGACACTGCCAACATGGCCAACACATAGAGGAAATTCATAGTTTTCCCAGTATAAGAGGTTATTCATTTAAAAACTAGACAGTTCTGGCACATCCTGGTAGAGCAGTGGTTAGGTCAATGGCCTCCAAGGGAGTGCAGGTCACATATCCCTGGTTCAAGTGGAGTAGAAGCAACCTGTGTGAACAACTAAATATTTTTTATTAAGAAAAAGAAAAGGCAAGACAAGAAAAGAGCACTACTACCTGCTTATCTGAGTGCAGGCACTCTGAGCTTAGGGGCATATCCTCCTCTGAGCTCTGGGTTTTACTCCACAAGCTTGAAACACAAGCATCAGGGCTTCTTCTTTCCTCATTTGGGTTTCAGCACCTCAGACTTCCTCTTTAGGCTTCTAAGTGTTTTTAGATCTAACCCATTCCTTCTTTTCTCTCAGTCTTGGGGTTTTGGCTTCTTCCTGCAATTGTTACTCTATAATACCTGAAAACTCTCTTTACTTTCTGGTTACCTATTTAGAATGTTATCCCCATTAACAGTTCTTTATATTTAAATATTCCATGTTCATCATGAAGTGTGACGTCTGCCTCTTAACTGGCTTAACTCCACCTCCTTTAAAGTCATCTTGTCAAAAATTCCAAACCAAAATTGGAGATAGGTATACAATACTATCTGTTAAATCCTTGTCAAAATAGCAAATTTTCAGTGCATGCTGGTGGCCTAGTAGTTTAATACACTGTATGCAGTCCACATACATCCCAAAGACCCAGGTTCAAGACCCAGTACCAGGGAAACCACCAAGATGAACAACTAAATTAAATTAAATGTTTCTTCCTCACCTCTCTTTCTGCCTGCTTGCCTACTCATTTACATTCCTTGTACCTTTCCCTCAAAAAAAAAAATAAATAAATAAAATCCAATGTGGGATACACACAATGGAACACTACTCAGCTATCTAAAATATAGAGAAATACAACTGCAACACAAATTTACTGCCAGAAAAACACAGGAAAAAAAAAAGTACCTATTTTTTTTTTTCCATTTTACTGTACCAAGTTTGGGTCTGGTATGAGGTCAGTAAGTAATATTTTTAATATGTAAAACAATGTTTGACAAAACAAACAAGAAAATTATTTGCAGCTTTGTATTATGTTCAAGTCAACTTAGCCTAGGTCAGAAGTTAAGTCAGAGTCAGAAATGACTTCCTATTTTAAGTGCAATAATCAATGCATCAAAGTCATAGCCAGTAATTAAGCTTCTTAAACACTTCTGGGATAGGACATAACATGGAATCCCAATGCACTATTTTGAGTGACATAATATGAATCCTGATTCCTCTAACTTCCATGTAATAGTAAGTTGCATTACCATTAATGAGGTTGTATGATATCAAATACAGAAATGTCTTCTTATTGCAGATAAATGTAATAGAGATATCTGCAGAGAATTCCCAAAAACTTCCAACTATAAAAGAATTGCTTACTGCACAGCTAACAGATGGAATCTGACAATATGTTACAGATTAATATCCCACTGGTAGTTTTTGTTCTTCACATAACAATTTCTATTATTTAATAATAATTGCACAAAACTGTTACACAGTAACAGAGGATTGAAAGAAGTCCAAAACATTACTGAATGACAGCTTTTCTTTACCTTCAGATGGGTTGTCATTTGAATAGCCCAAAAAGTTATCAATTGCTTTTCCAGGACATTCCAAGAATGAGATTCCATAATCTCTTGCTCAATATCCTGTAGTTATTACATTAGCTCTTTGTGATTCGAACAGTCTAGTGACCTTATATGGAGGAAGCCCGGCTTCCTGAGGCTCCCAACGATATTGATCGCCATTGTTCAAATACAGAAAAGGAGCTGCCCAGCCTTTGAACACTATACTCGGTGTAAGGAGAATGATTAACTGGACAGGAACACTGTCAACAGCGATTTTATATCAAAAAGAGTAATAACAAAACCATAAGAATTAAATACTAATGACGATTTAATACTTTCTCTGAGAAGGTAATTCAATTAAGACCATTAGAAAGCAAGAACTTGTTTCATGTCAGATGCAAAGAATATCTAGAAGACATGATCAACCTCTGCTCATTGCCCTCTTAAGTTAAATTTTAAATAATGCGCCACAGTCCTTGATCTGAGACTCCCTTGCACATGATTACAACTAAACAAATTCCTTTTCTGAAATACTGGGCTTCTGGCACTACTTAAAGAACTGCTATATGACCTACACTTCAGAATGCTAGAAATGTAAGGACTCTTTACATCTTAAATATTACACTGGATGATAAGTTAGCCAATTGATTCATAACAAAATGAAAAGCAGAAATTAGACTCACCACTTATTGGGAACCTCTGTCATCTGTATAGTTAACCTCTAGAATGCAGAGCCAAAATCAATCTTTTCTAGTGCTTCAGAAAATGGATCTGCATGTGGCTTTGATTCATGACTCAAATCAGTGCACAGATGAGGGTTTATAGCCTGTAGTTAAAGATTCAAAGAGAACTTCAAGTTTTCTATTGAGAAGAACTGATTCTGGAGCTTAAGACATTTGGGAAAAAAATCTGTGTCTGTTCTGACCGGAGTCCTCAGTCCACTTCATGGAGTAGTATCTGAATTCCAGGGATGGGGCTGAAAGCATAAAAGGCAAAAGACAGTGTGACCTCAAATCTCACTGGAGCCCTGGGAGATTTCTTGATCAATATGGAACTAGTGTGCAAACTGGGGCGGCGGGCGGGGCGGGGGGGGGGTGGTGCGGGACTCAGTGTGGAGCTTTGTCATAAGGTGACTTTAGGGAACTACCCAGGAACCAAGGCCAGAGCAGTACAGGGAGGGAGTCTCTCTCAGCTTCACAAGCAAGGATACCTGGATCTTGTATTTCCATTGAGATGTCTGTTAACAACGACAAATCCAGGAAATCATGTTCCCACCATCATGACATATAAGGAAATGCTCAGACGTTGAGTCAAACCCTCCTGAGAAGGATCAGAGTGACAGATGGTCCTCAATACGGAAGGAGAAAGATGTCTGCATGTTTTGACTGTGATCAGTGTTTGTGTGGGATCCTGAATTCTTGGGCAGTAGGCAAAAGAATAGCCATGAGAGAGGGGAGAAATGATGGCAGAACCCACTGGACAATGCAGAAGAACTCGTGGTGATTTGGTGGAGGCCAGGGTGTGTTGACATATGTATAAGGTATGGAGAACCTTTACATGTGAGTTTATTTTAATGTGTTTTAAAATAAAAACAATTGATTTTTAAAAAAAAAGAATAGCCATGAGGTCTCAGAAAAGGATAAAGAAAAGGTAGGGAAAAGTGAAGGATGGAGAGAAGACAGAGAATTGAGTTGAGTGCACATACTTTCAGTGAAAGTGAAGTTGAGTTGTTAGAAGAAATGTGAATTTAAAACCAAGGCCAAATTTCCCTTACATAGGACTTCCGGTCTCCTCAGTTCTAGACACATTTTCAAACAATACTAAAACAAACTTTCATGTTTTATTTTCATGGCATTTTTTCTCTCTCCCAGCACCAAACCACCTTTCACTACCCTATACCCTGTCTAGGCCTTGCGTCCCAACCCTGGGAAGATTCAAGATGTTCCCTAGAGCAGTCTTTCTTCCATCCCTTCTCTCACATATAAAACAGTCTGAAAGACTAATTTCTTATACTGGCAGTGACAGTCAAATCTCACTGTCTTATTTTCAGATCTTCAACAAAGGGCTCCTGAAGATACAAAATTTCATTCTCAGAAATAAGTATCTATTGAGGTATGTATTTTTAATTTTTTGACATGTTAATTTAAGTAACTGGTTTAAAAAGTTATGTAAGCTTCAAGCATACAGCTTTATAAAGTGACATCTGCACATGCTACAATTTATGATTACCACCAAAAGTCTGGTTTCCACCCCTCACCACACAGTTGATCCAATTTTCTCATTTTACCACCATTACCCATTCCCCTTGCCTTCTGGTAATTACCATTCTGTTCTTAGGTTCTTAGAGTTTGTTTTGTTTTGTATTGTTTGTTTTGCTTCTTTATCTTCCACACGAGAGAAATTATATGGTATTAATCTTCTTTTATGTAACTTATTTCATGTAACTTAATGCCCTCTAGGTCCATCCATGTTTTCATGAATAAGATATAAGATTCCATCTATTTTTATATCTGAGTAGTATTCTGTTGAGTATATATATATATATATATATATATATATATATATATATATATCATGTCTTTTTTACCCATTGATTTGTTGGTGGATGCTTAGCTTGTTTCTGTATCTTGGCTATAATAAATAATGTTTCAGAGAACATAGGAGTTCATATATTTCTTCAAATCAGTGGATTTTTTAAAATACTCAAAAGTGGAACAGCTGGGTCAGAGAGTTCTTCTATTCTGAATTTTTCTGAGGACTCTCCATCTTCTTTTTCATAGTGACAGGACCAGTTTACATTTCCAGAAACGCAAGAGGATTCTATTCTCCACACACTCTCTAGTACCTGATGCTTCTTATCTTTTTGATAAGAGCCATTCTAATAGTTATGAGATGATATCTCATTGTGATTGTGATTTTAATTGCATTTTCCTAATAATAAGTTATGATGAATATCTTTTCATAAAATTGCTGGCTTGTTTTGTTTTGGGGTTTGGGGAGGTTGTATGTCTTTTTTGGAGAAGCATCAAATCTGCCTATTTTTAATGAAACTGGGCTTTTTATTGTTGACTTACATGGGTTCTTTATATATTTTAGATATTAACACTCAGGGACAAGTTTAAATCATATCTCAGTCTTTATAGCAAGTTTGTCAATTTAGAGTTTTCCTCAAATTTGTAAGCTATTTTCTTCTTAAACCAATGCAATTTGGGGCTTAAAACAAAGCTATTCACATAGTAATTGATATGAAAGCCCATGACCCCTTCCTCTATCTGCAATCATATTCCCTCCCATGAGAAATTCTCCACAGTTATTTCTCAAAGGTGTTTTACTGAAGACAGAACATTGTTCATCTCCCATGGCTGTGGCTCTCCGCACATCATTTTACTTTTCTTCTGCTCCATCCCCTTTCCTGAGGGCTACAGACTATTTCCTGCCAAGCTGTTAGAAGGCCCCACCTACTGCCATAACTGCAAAAGTCACCCAACACTACTGAGGTTGTACCCTGGGGACATTTCAATTGGTTCTAAACCCAGGAAGATATCACTAGTTCCACACTATTTTTTGAATCATATCTAGCTCCAAAAAATTTAAAGTCCAAATATATGTACAAAGAAACAAGATAACACCTAAGAACTGAATTTACAGAGCATAATGATTAAAAGATAAAAATAAAGCTATAGGCAAAATGAGTGCATAAATGTTTGCTATAAAATCATGTACAATTGCTTAAAGTGGCCTAAAAATTTGGCTCTGCACATTCCAGTGACCACCACAAAAAAGGAATCATAAGGGAAATCTATGTAATTCTCGGTACCTAAAATCTGGGAGAAATAGATCTGTATTAATAATTTTCTCATTAATTTGTACCCTATATTTTTTATCAATATTCTTAGAGTAAACGCACAATATTCATAAGGTCATCTGTGATAGTCCTCCAAGGTACATTTATGACATGCTATATAAACTGAGTTCTGTAAAGTAATATCAATGTAGGAAAACAAAAACAACAGGTTTAGGCTTGACAACAAAAATAAAAGACAGTATCTAGAAAAATGAGCAGAACACTTTCAGGCACATCTCCATAAAGACTGCTTCAGAGTGCCCTGGGATCAGGAAAATCCTTCTTGGCAAGTACTTGGAAGTGCAAGTATTTTGTGGTGACAAAATGCTAAAAGTCAACGCTTAGACTTCTACAGCCATCTGAGTGAGGGGTCAGGCTAGCAAATTCCTATAAAAGCTGAGATACCTAAAGAAGGCCACATAAAACATAGAGGTCACCACTCCTGTACTGAAGTGGATTCAGAGTACAGGGGTGTACAGGCCAGATTCCCTGCTTCAACACAGAAAAATGAACAACTGGACCTTAAAGCGCAGATTGAAAGCATGGAAACAATTCTTTGTGTGGAAAATTATTTTAAAAAATCTCATGCAAGGAAACACAAAAACTTCAGAGACATTTGTTAAGTATTTGATTTTAAGCAATATAAATATATGTCATCACCACTATCCCCAGATAATTGACTGACTTGGCTCTAACATAACTCACTGGGTTATTGTACCTTATAGGATGGTGAACTATCAGCCAATTGTAGGGTTGGGAAAATCTATTCAAAACTAAGATTTTGTTGTTGTTGTTTCTATGGTCCTTCTTTCTGCAAATACCTGCAAAAGAAGGCCAATTTTCAGTTAAGGTAATTCTTTCTCATTGCACTGAGAGATATGTACGGCTTTTAAGTAAAATTCTTGTTTATTTTAAGGGAAACGGGATAAAAAGTTTATTGAGTTTATTTCAACTTAGGTATATTCAATTGAAAAGTGAGCACTTTGTTTCTATCCAAACATAAACAAAAAATAGACTCCTTCCAAAATCAACAAAAAGTTAGTTCTTTTCTTTAAAGGAACATATTAACAATTCAAACAAAATTTTCATATTAAATAATAATAAATCACTTTAGAATGTGCTAATCAGATATTGTGGCTTGACTGTTTAAGTAAACAAAAGAATGGCTTAATTGCATGGGTTCAAGGGACTAATTTTTTTTATAACAGCTTCTGCAGACAAGGATGTCTCTTCCTCAGTGAAGAGCTCAGGGCCATGCCAATCTCCCACTAGACCACCCTCTCCTCAATTTCATCAAATCCATGGCCCGGAGCCAGAGATGTGATTATGATCTCTATGAGGGATTTAACCTTTAATCCACGAAACTGCTAAACTGTCTGGGAACCAGTTATATCAGCTTTCTATTATCAGACCCACTTCACCACCTGTAAAGGCCAATGCAAAGCAAAAGAAATGCCTATTTGTTCTAAAGCTCTCCGATACAATGTCCTGGGAAGACGTAAATAGAAAAGATGGGAATTGACTGCTGTGTTCATATCAATATGGGGCATAGATGGGACCCTTCTCCAGAAGCCCTGGAGACTGACAGAATGGGGAGGGAGGCCAAGTGTGGGTCTCAGGTCTAATGGGCCACCCAGTTTGACCTTAGTTTCGGGCAAAAGCTAGGTCCCATGAGAGACAACTTCCTCCTCAGTCCTGATCTCTTTCCTTCTCTTACATTCCTGGGTCTCCCTTTACACTATGTGTTAAGTTCTTGAGTTCTGTCTCCAAAAGCAATTTCAGAATCCCTCAAAGCATTAATGAGTAAGAAAAGTGTTACTGAAAAAAAAAAGTAAAAGAAAAAGCACTCTCAAGAGTGAAGATGGGCCTTCCATTTGGAAGAAAAGTAAGAGGAGATAGGGTGGGAGATGACCCCCAAGCTTATAGACTCCAAGTATTGGGGAAGTATTTTGTTGATTTCTCATTTCCTGTCTGGTCCATCTCTCCTTTGTTAATTAATTCACCTCTTTCAGTTTGACCCATCTCCTTGGCTAACTAATTTTGCCTCTTTCTATTTTTCAGCTTCAACTACCCAAGCTGTCCTTGTCATTATCTGCAAATTCTCTTCATTCAGGTATCAATTCAAGAATCATATCTTTATTCATCCTACACAGCCCAATCCTTATCTCAGTATCATTCATTATAAAACTATTAAAACCAGATATTTTTGGATTATGAAACTTTGTTTCCATAATAAATTTTTTCAGCATAACATGATTTGTTATTTAGGAAAGGAAATAACACAATTTAGTTTCACTCCTAAATACCCAACCATTGTAAGCATAAGCCTAAATACATTAAAGCGAGTGCAATTCAGATCTTTTTCCAGACCCTCAAAATGGAAAAAAATAATTTCCCCCAAATTAAGATGAAAGCCACTAAAATGGTTCAAAAATCACTGGAGACACAGTGACAAAATAGAAAATAGTACTTTCCTTAGAAAAGGAGGATCATAGAATTGCAAACATTACATTACTAGTTTAATTTTGCTACTACAAAGTATGTTTTACAAAATGAAACAATAATGTTGGGTAAAACTATGGATGAAATCTAGACATGTTATCAACATTTGATATTTTGTAAAGCCATTGGAATTAAGGCATTCAAGAATTAAAGCATATTATATACAGATGAAGATTTACAAGGATGCAAACCTTAAACTTATATAATGCTGTATAAATAATAAGAATCTTTTTTTAAAAAAAAAAAGTATAAGCTTTAATTCAGATGCTGTAGTTAAGAATCCAGGACAGTAAGAGGCCAACCTCAGTCATCACTGTCAGAGTTCAGATTGATGTTTAAAACCCAAGACTCTAATACTTCCTTCTCTGATATATCCCATGTTGAAGAAATAAGTGTCGAGAGAGCTAAAGACCTTTCAGCTAGATAGAACACTGTGTTAGAATGAGAATTAAGGGAATTTCATTCTGACATGACCCCATCAAATCCCAAACCTCATTTTGCTGATAGAGATCGGAGGAAAAAGCAAAAAGGTTGAATCTACACTTGTGTGCCAGTAAAAATTCCATTGAAAGTTTTACAGAAAGAACAACTGACATTTGGGAATGTATAGGGAACGTGGCTGAAATACCAAATAGAAGTCTGAAAGATTTAACTTATAATTCAGCAGGTATATAAGCAAACAAGAAAACAAAATGAAAGCTCATTCTTTGAAAATCCTTTGTTCTCTGCCTCAGCTCTCATATTTGTTAGATGGGAATTCACAACAACTAATACCTACAGTAGGCAGATTCTGACAGTTGAAGCCCTTTGTTTCCACAGAGACCTTAGTGTCAGTAATTATGCAAAGATGGTCTTCAAGCTGGGGTAACATGAAAAAAGATCACGAACTTTATGAATGGTGTTGCAAGCTAAAGCATATTCCTACTAATGGACTTTTAGGACTTGTTCTTAAAATGTTTCAAGAATGTTCTACAACTTTCCATTTTGCAATGCTAGTAACACAGAGGAATCACAAATTCACTTATATACAGATTACTCTTGTCATTCTATTGAGTCCTGAACTCCACATTGGAGTTATTCAACCCCATAATAATTTTACAGGTGAAATCATTTAGCATTCCTCCTAGTGTGATTCCAAGTAACTGACAAAAAGACAGACATATGTGCTGGGGTTTTGTGGAAACAGTCATTTAACATCTAGTAAACTTCACTACATACCTACTATGTGCCCAACCCTGGAGATCTAATGAGGAGGCCCTGCCTTAAATGCCTTTGAAGCTAGTTTGGAGACACTAAACAAAATCAGCAACAATTACTGGACAAATTTGACTATTTCTTGTAATCAACTCAATCCTGTCTCTTATGAACAGAAGTTAAAGAACAAATGCAATTAAATAGGGACGTCCTAGAAATGACATACAAAAATAGACTTAACATGATTTCCGTAAATAAAACTGAGGACACTGAGAGCAAAATGCTAAATCTGGAGTTTCCTAGGGAAAGGGTGAAATCTGTGCCTCAGTCTTTTACATTACCCAATTACCAACCAATATCACACAAGACCCAGGAATTGTGTTAAGGACTTCTTAGACCTTTGCTGTACAATGTAACATGCCAAATTTGCACTTGAAATGTGGCTATTGAGCAAATTGAAAGAGTAATTCAAATGTAAAATGTTTACCAGATTTCAAAGATAATATAAAAGAGCATGAATCATCTCATTTATAATTTCTTTATGTTGATCGTATGTCGAAATAATAACATTTTAGATATATTGATTGAATAAAATATATCACTAATTAATTTCACTTGTTTCTTCTTGTATTTCTAATGTGTCCACTAGCACTGTACTGATTACATGTATGGTTCATATTTTATTTTTGTAGGACAACACTGGCTTCCACTCTTGAGCCAGAGAGCACAGAGTTCAAAACCACATACTATCCCTGTGACCTTGCGCAATTTATGTAACCTCCCTAACCACTTTCTATATACCAAGTATTACTTTAACCAGTAGGGATACTTCAACTAGTTGATTTTAGGAGGAAGTTTACCAATGTGAGTTGTTTAGCATACATCTTCAATAAATTTTAGCAAATATCTTCAAAACCATCTCAGTTATGTAGTAATTTTTTCCTCTTCACTGTTACGCATCACTCTAAAAAAAATCACATAATCTAATGAAAGCTCCATCTTTGTTTATTTCAGGAATCTCCATGCTGTCTTCCAAAGAGTTTGCACCAATTTGCATTCCCACCAATGGTGTTGAAAGGCTCCTTTGTTTCCATACCCCCAACAACACCTGTTATTTCCAGTATTTTTGACATAGGCAATTCTCACTGGTGTGAGATGGTATCACATTGTAGTTTTTATTTGCATTTCTTTAATGATGAGTGATGTAGATCATTTTTTCAGGTGTCTGTAGTCCATCTGTCTGTATTCTTTAGACAAGTATCTATTCAGTTCCTTTGCCCATTTTTTTTGAGTGAGTTATTTGCTTTTTTGCTGCTGAGGTGTATATGCTTTTTATATATTTTGGAGATTCAACCTTTCTCTGATGTAGTTACTGATATCTCTCCAGTTCTGTATCTTTTTTGTCTTTTTGCTTTAGTGGTATTTCTTTTGCTATACAGAAACTTTTCAGTTTGATGTAGTCCCAATTGTTTAGATTTCCTTTGGTTTCTTTTGTTGTAGTTGTTCCTTCCCCAAAGACATCTTTGAGGTTGAGGTCGTGGAGTATTTTTCAAAATCATACTTCCTTCTAAGTACTTTATGATTTAGGGTGTTATGTCCTTGTCTCTGATCCATTTTGAGTTAACTTTTGTGTGTGGTGATAATGAGCAATCCAAATTCTTTTTGTTGCAGATGTCTTTCCAGTTTTCCTATGAGCATTTGTTGAATAGACTTTCCTTACTCCATTGTATGCTCTTGGTAACTGTCATAAATTAACTCTCCATATAAGTGTGGCTTTATTTCTGAATTTGCAATTTGATTCCACTCTTCATTCAATCTGTTTTTGTTCCAGTACTATCCTGTTTCCAAACGATACAAAATCCATATTTTTTTAAAAAATCTCTAAATATAGAGTCATCTCATATAGTTAGAATTCCTATCACAGTCAAATGAAAACCTGCCTGCCTTTGCTCAGTTAATATGTGCACTTCCTATGCATTTCATATAAAACCACAGGTGGAACTGGAGAAAATAGTCAGATAATATACATCGGATAAGAACTTAATCTCCAAAATATATAAAGAGCTCATACACCTCAACAACAAAAAAGCAAATGACCCACTTAATAAATGGGCTCAAGAACTGAACAGACACCTATCTAAAGAAGACACACAGATGGCCTACAGACACATTAAAAAATGTTCTACATCATTCATCATTAGAGAAAAACAAATAACAACCACAATGAGATACCACCTCACACTAGTGAGCATGTCCCATATCAAAAATACTGGAAACAGCAGGTGCTGGGAGACTTGCAGAGAAAAAGGAAGCCTCCTACACTGTTAATGGAAATGTAAATTGGTGCAAACTCTTTGGAAAACAGTATGGAGATTCCTCAAGAAAATAAACATAGATTTATAATTTGATTCAGCAATCCCAATCCTAGGCACATAGCAAGAGAATACAAAATCTCTAATCAGGAAAAATATCTGCACTCCTATGTTTATAGCAGCACAGTTCACAACAGCCAAGGCATGAAAACAACCTAAATGCCCATCAACAGCTTACTAGATAAAGAAACGGTATATCTGTTAAAAAGCTGCTAAAAAGATGAAATTGTGCTATTTACAATAGTCTGGTTGGAACTGAAAGGGATCATGTTAAGCAAAATGAGACAGAAAGAGAAGAAATGTCATTCATATGTGGAATATAATGAAATGAAACAAATGAACATACAAATTCCTACATAAATAGCAGGACACCATGATTACTGAGGGTTAGGGAGAGGGGAAGGAAAGAAAGGGGTAAAGGTGCTGGTGAAGGATATTGGAAATTTGTTAGTAGGTGTGGGGTAAAATATAGACTGAGATGCAATTTCAATATCCTAAAATTAATTTAACATTGTGAAGTAGAGAAATTTAAAATAAATAATTTATTTTAAATGTATTTTATAACATTTATAATTTCATTATCTAAAAAAAATACTCAGGATCTTTATCCAGTCCCATTTGATTATCATTTCAAATCACCATTTGACAAATTCCAAATCAGTCTTCAAGACCTAGTTCAAATACATTGCCTATAACAACATTCTTGACATTTCTGCACAATTTTTCTCAATAACGTTAATTTAATATCCATGCAGCAAGTTCGTATTAAGCTCCTACTATGTGCCAGCTTTGTTTAGGCTCAACAGATAGAGCAACAAGCAAAATATTACTTTTGCACAACAGCGCATGCAATGGTGTGGAAAGACGACAAACAAAAACACATAATGCCAGCTAAGAAGGTCAGGGAAAATAGAGGGAACAGAAATAGAAAAGGAGGGCCAGGGAATAGACCACAGATAATGTGGCCCAAGACATCACTTCTGGAAAGTTGACACAAGCAAAATCAAGGAGTCCCCACCTAAAACACTTGGTATAAGGACAAATACCAAGGAAGGAGGCATATTGTGCCCCAACTCTCTCATCCAGAGCTAAGCAAGTGGCAATTTCCTCCAACACTGCCTGGACATGCCCTTGGAAACCAACCAAGCAATTGTCTACAGTCTTCCTATTCTGCAGTCCTCTAGAGAAAAGAGCAGAGTAAGCTGTGAAATCATCCCAACCTCCAAAAACACTGTCTTGCTGCAGAACAGGAAGACATTTTCCTGGCTTACCAAAAGTAAAGGACATTGGGTATACCCTGTCCTGACCACATGCCATGTTAATATGTTTTTCTTAGTATTAGAAATAATAGATGACCTTTCATTATTTAGCTATTTACATTGTTGCCTGAAAATGGAAGAATTAGCAAACTTTCATTTTATCAGGATATATTTAATGTAGTTTGATTATAAATGTTTTATCTTCGTTAAAATTAAGCATTATAAAGAAAAGCAACCATCTTCCCACACCTCCTCAGTCTCAATTCTGTTTACCAGAAGCTATTAATTCTGAAATTCCTTATTAATACATCTTGAACATTTTGGATTGATCCTCTAATTCTCTTTCCTTTTTATTCATATATTTCATCTGTTACTTAGTCTCCATGTTTTACTTCAAAACAGACTTTCATGCCTTAATTTTTCTATCCTGTTGCTGATTTTTTTCAATAATTGTATTTTTTATTTCTAAGATCTCCTCCTGATTATTTATTTTTGTAACAATATATCCTTATTTTTGAATAAAGAAAAATTTAATTTCTCTGAGGAAACTAACTAGAATTATTATAGGAAGGCAGTTTCCTTCAGGTTTGTTTTTTTTTATGGTATTGGTATTTTCTTTCATGCTGCAGTCTTTTCTCAAATGTCTAGTGATCCTTAGCAATCTGTCTACAGTCAAGAATCATCAAGAAGAGAACTTTTTAGGAGTTCTAGGCACTTAGACGGAACTTCTTGACTAGAAGACTTTACTCCAAGGTGAATGGAAAAATTGATGGTCTTAATCCAGAGGATCACCAATTACAGAATTGCTTTTGGGAAGAAATGGCATTTCAACAAGCCTGGCTGTTTAATTTTTTTGTAGTAGCTTTTGTTTGTTTGGTGGTAAATGACTGATCTTCAGGTGTTTTACATGTAAGCTAGAGTAGAGATAGGCTCCTCATTACAGATTTTCAATTAATTCTCTTGGTTTTGCCAAACGAGTCATTCTTGCTCTCCATTTAAATTGGTAAATCTGAATTTCAAACTCCCTGAGAGTTCTACATTTTCTAGGATGTAGCTTCCTTTTCCCTTCAATCATACATCTAATTTCTGTCATGCGAACTTTTTTTAAAATTCTTTCCTCTGCTGATGACCAACTTCTGTTCTTTTTCATTTCATGTTTAGACTTCTGCAAGTTCAATAGGGCTTTGTAAAAGAGAAAAAAATAAAGGAATATAGTCAGCCACTCATTTTGAACTTTAAATCCATGATTCATTAGGGAACAAGACACATCTTGTTTGTCTTGCACATCATGAAATAAATCTTTTATTTACTCCATATCTAAAAGTTAATTTTGGAATATGAGACTAATAGCAACAAAAAGACCAGAAGAATGGGAGTATAAATACACTGCTCATGAATCTAATTGATTTAATTTCATTATTTGTGCAATAAATAAACACATATTTTGTATTTGGTGTTCCTGAGACATTGATATAAATAACTGCACACACACACACACACACACACACACACACACACATATACACTTAAGAGATAACAATCTAATAGAATGATACAATGCCCATTCTGATACCATTTGTTGACTTAGAGCTATAATAAATGTCAGAGAACGGCTCCTGCAATAGCAAGGAAATCCTAAATAATTTATAGCTATTGAGCAACTACCATATTTGCCCACACCTGTGTAAGAAATTTGTCATTGTTTTTCTACCATAAAAAGATTCATGTGTTCATAACATTAGCCTTGGAATCACAGGCCTAAATTTTCAGTCAAAATTCTCCACCAGTTACTAATTTTGTGAACTTAGGAAAGTTTCAACCTCTCTGAGATTCAATTTACTGTCATAAAATGAGCATAATAAAAAAGTAGAAGTTCCCACAACCAGCCTCCATTTATCTCTCTCTGAATTGAAGACTTTCCATTCTCCCTTAAACCTAACTGATAATCACATTAAAGCACATAGTTTACAAACCGCACAAGACAGTAGGCCTCCAACCAACTTATTTATACTCCTACCAACCTACGGTGGTTTATTTAACATATTTCCGCTGATTTTACTTATTTTAATTGCAAAACAATTAAATACTTTGCATAAAGTGAAATATGAAGTCAAAAAGGAAAATAGAGGGTCACTAAAAAATACTGTCAAGTTAGTTGTTGGTGATATAGTTATAAAAATTAGAATGGAGAAATTGTAAAAATTTAGAAGAATTCTGCGCTCAAATTATTTTACAGGTGCTCTGACACCTTAGACATTTTGAAAGTCATGAATAAAGCATTATAGGTATGGTTTATGGGAGAAAAAAAGACAACAGGACATCTAACTAGTCATCTCACAATGGAAGAAAAACCCTTGGCCTTACATCAAATGATTAAGAAATGAATAAAGTGTTATATGTTTGAGATTAAAATTAATATTTGTAGACTGATGGTATGGGTTAATTAAAATACGTACAGGATTTGTTACAGTAGCTGGCACATAGACTTTCCGCAAGTGGTAGACACTGTTGTTGGTAGTTAAGGAGATTCGTGATTTTATTCAACATATACTTTTTGAACTCTCTCTGTGTCAGGCCCTAGGCCTGGTGAGAAAAATAGCTGTGGACACTGTTTTATGTCTCTTAGAATCTAATGAAAGAAGCAGACATTAATTATCTCATCACACAAATCCATCATCAAGTTGTATGAGAAGGGTTATGAAGAAAAAGTACAGTGAGCAACGATAACATGGGTCAAGGGACCTGCTCTATACTGAAGGCCACTGGGAAGTGTCTTTTGATTTGTGTTTCGCAGAGTTAACCAGACAAGGAAAGACCAAGTTTCCAGGTAGTGAAATGGGATGAGCAAATATCCTGAAGCAGAAGAGAGCTTTGCACAGTGGGAAAACTAATAAGGAGCCAGTGTAGTTGCAATTCAGAAGACAAAAAAGAGCACAGCATTGGAAGAGGCTGGACTAATAGACAAAACCAAGTCTAGCAGTGCTTAGCAGGTCATGCTAAGAAAATTGATCACTGTCATAACTCAGTTCAAAATTAAGAGAGTGCAATCCATTGTATAAAAACTTTTCCATTCCTTTGAAAATTTGGCTTTACTTAGGTGCTATAATTAACACCAACATTTCACTGTCTTGACACAACAGAAATCGATTTCATGGTCAGCAACTGTCTTAGACAGCTATTCCTGACTACGGAAAGCTTTCCTCCATGTAGTGATTTGGGGACCTAGACTTCTTCCAGTTTAACTCTGCCATCTCCCAGGTTTTATCACGCTCTGTACCTCTGCATTAAATCCAAATAAGCAGAGGAGAGCTAGGAGTAAGAACACCCACTTATCAAACACAATGGTTCAGTCATAATTTGCTTCATCCTGATGTAAAAAGAAGTCTGTAATGTTCAGCTGTGGTTGTATAGTTTACAGAGCTGAGAAATTTCCATTTTTACCAATTTTTTATTGCATATAAGGCCAGCCTAATTTGCAATCTTCCACAGTGGAATAATACAGCTTCCATTTGTTTTCTTTCCATTAATTGCTGCTGTTTTCTTACTGTTACTTTATTTGCATAACTAGCTCACTGATTTATTTTGTCTTGACAGCCTGGGGCAGTAGTACTAAGGATATAAATTTCTAAGTCAAACAAAGACATGGAACTTTTGAAAAATGAATCACACTAGATCTCCTTCTTTTCAGATTCTCCTGATGCCAGATAATAAGAATTCTCGGGATCATACATTCATGGCCAAAAAAAAAAAAAGTATGGCCAACAATGATCTACATAAATTACTAACCCTTTAAGACCATCTGGTCAGTCGGTTAACTTTTCTTAGAACACTTTCATTAACAAGAATATGTACACATCTTATTGACATTTTTGCCAATAAGAATAGAAAACAAACCGTGTAACCCAGAAAAATACATTGACAAGCACACTATTATCAGATCACAGACACAGATGTTGTTTTGGTCATAAAACACATTTGTTCTTAGCTGAGACAAAGTTGCTAAGCCAGTCAGACATCCTGATTCAGGAAATCAACTCCGCACAGCAAATCTTAAATTCACAATGCTCTTAATTAAGGACCAGTGAGTTAAATTAAGTAGTTAGAGACCTATTTAAAAAAAGAGCATTTTTCAGAGTGACACTGTCAGCAGGATTTTACCCATTGTGTGGTTGTTACCCTTTTACAATTCTGCTCAAGTGAAATGATCAAATCCCTGTGGTATATTCCAGAATCTCACTGGAAATATCAGCATGAATTAATATTAAGTCTCAACTACATGACAATCTATATATAGCACTTCCTCAATTACCACCAAGAATTTGCCAAAAACACTAATGTCTAACCAGAGGTGACCAGAAAAACAAAACAAAAACAAATAAAACACAAATTATTTAATGCAAAAGTTGTATTTTCATCTTGGTTTATCTTTTGTACTTTTGATGGATTTGTACAAATCAGTGAATTTTTTTATCCCTCTAATTTCTAATCTTGTAAGAGAGGGAGAGCTAGGCTAAGGATCTCTATATTTTTTTCTGGCTCCAAAATTCTAATTTTATATCTCTAAATCATTTAAAATAATACATTATCTCTACACAAATGGTCCAACTGATTCCAATATAACTTTATTTTACCTATTTAAGTAGGCTAAACATCCCCACTTTAGGAGCTCCGAATCATGTTCTCCCTGTTAATTTTCTCATAAATAGCACAGAAGTAAGGTGCAACCCAGTTTTGCATGCAATGTTATAAAATTGAAATTAGTTTAGTTTAAATTGGTGAGGTGTGAGTACGTGTTAGATTAAAATGTAATGTCAATTAATTGTGCATGGGTCATTGTCTCTCTACACAGTCTGCCTGGGAAATTGCAAATCACCCAAGGCATCCACAGACATTCATGACTCCTGAGAGTCTAACTCCAGTTTCTCCCCTGAGCTCCAGATATTTAATGATGATAATAATAATGACAATAATAATAATAAGTCACCACATATGGAATGCTCTTACAAAGGTGGTGCTGTCATTTTAACAACATGGTCTCTAACTTGACAACACTCTTTCTGGGTAGTCGTTATTTCCACTGTATAGAAGAGGAAAGTGAGTCTCAGAAAGGTCACATAGCTGATCTGAGACATACAGTTGTCCATTTTCAAACCCATCATTGCAATCCAGTTCTCACTCTCTTATAAATACATGCCCTTTCAACTATTCCCCAAGAGTGAACAAAATGTAGGACAGTAAGCCATAATAAAACTATTGTGATCGAAGCTTTTCTTTTGGTATAGAGAGGCAGGTTGTGGGGGAAGGCATTGGTCCAGAACAAAATGTAGGACAGTAAGCCATGATAAAACTATTGTGATCAAAGCTTTTCTTTTGGTACAGAGAGGTAGGTTGTGGGGGAAGGCATTGGTCCAGTGAGAAGAAGGTCTACAATCTGAGGAAAGAAACGTGGAAGAGGAGACCCAAACAGTTAGGGCTGAGCCTGACTGGGACTAGTCTTGTGGGGCAGGAAAAAAATGTGGGCTTCTGTAAGACAACATGGATCATGGATGGGTTTCAAGAGGTAGCAAGGACTAATGTCTGCTAGAGTTTCATGTGTTTAGGAGGTACGTTCTGGAAACAGCTCTAAGGATATTATAGAAGGAAATAAAGAGATCAGAAATAGGAAGATCATTGAGAAAAACTATTCCAATAGCTCAAGTGAGAGGCAATTCAAACCTGAACCAGGATGGTGACAGAAGGAAGGATTAAAAAGGATTTAAGTCTTGGCACACAATTAGAAAGTGAGTAAGAATGAGGTTCTGTGGACTCCAGAGCAGCCCTGATTTGTCCTTATCTAGCTGTCTGTCACAATAAGGCCTTATGGTAGATCTACTGCAAAACTTATCACCTCAATAGAAACAGCCATTGCTCTGGATTTACCAGAACCAAAATAAACAAAAATAGAATGCCTGATCAGCCTGAGCTCATACTTCTGTGTCTTTTCTCTTTTTTTAAGGAGATACATAGTTCACAGTACATGATTCCTCTTATTGAATGCCTGTGTCTTCAAACTGGGGTAGAAAAAAAAAAGCCAATCCATTGAGGAGCACATAAAAGTACTGAAAAGTACTCTTCAAGTGTCTCACTGAAGATTTAAGCCTATAATCTCATAAAGGAGAAGTTTATTTCTGTGAAAATGATTAAATGGCCTCATTTAGTGTGTACTCAGGTGTGTCTACTTCTAGAACCTGAGCTCAGCTTCCATCTCCCTCTCCACGTGCACATGCAAATGTAGGTGAAACACAATATATCTGAATTTCTCACCCCCTTTACCCATCTCCCTGGTTTAAGCAATCTCCGTCTCTCAGCTGAACTCTTATAGTCATCCCCTAACCAGTCTTCCCACATCCACCCTGACGTCTGTTTCCAGACCACTATCAAAACAGCAATCCCAAAACCTTTCAAAACCTGTCAGATCATCTCATCTTTGGGCCAAACTGCTTCGTGGTTCCATGATTAACCTCCTCCCAATGGCAATAAGAACCTGAACGTCCCAGCTGTCCTGACTATCTCATCAACTTCTCCTTGCTTCTCATTCAGCTCCAGCCTCACTGACCTCCTCCCCACAGCCCAGATCCACCAGTGACACAGGAACTCAATGTCTTTGTACCATTGTTTTCTTCTGTCCACAACACTCTTCCCCGGATATCTGTGACTCTCACTCCTTCAAGTTTTTACTCCATTGTCTCCTCTGCAGTGAATTATACCCTAAATCAACTAACTGAACACTGCAAACTCCCCCTACCCTGCCTTATACTCAGATGCCTTCCCCAACATACTTATTAAGGCATTATTACACCCAAACCCACTGTGATGGGAATTATGTCCCCCTCCAAAAGATGTCAACATCCTAATCCCCAGTACCAATGAATGTGGCTTTATTTGGAAATAAGGTCTTTGCAGATAATCAAGTCAGGGTGAAATCAACATGAGTCCAAATCCAATATGACTTTTGTCCTTACTAGGGTAAATTTGAACATGGGGAAGACGACCATGTGGAGAAGACCAGGCAGAGATGGGCATGATACTTTTGCAAGTCAGCAAACACCAGACATCAGGGGAGAGGCCAGAACAGATTCCCCCCTCGGTGCCCTCAAAACAAATCAATTCTGCAAATACCTGCATCTTAGACTTTCAGTCTCCAGAACTGAGAGACTTCTGTTATCTAAAACTTCCAGTTTGTAGTACTTGGTTATGATGGTCCTAGCAAACTAGAACACATACTATATGAGATTCCTGTACTTTATATGTATTATCCGCACTCTCCACAGGGACAGAAATTTGTTTGTCTCTGCTATTATATCTCTATCAACAAATGAATGCATCAGTTATGCGCCAGTCCACACTTCTAGCCTTTCCTCCCACCTCTTTCCAAGACAAAGCCCTTTTGACTTTCACCTTAAATATCAGGGATTCCGATACTTTGTTAACTTTGCTTCTGTTGTCTCCTGTGCCTGGGATGCACCTGGCCCTTCTCTACCTGGTAATATCTCTTCATTGAAGACAAGGCCATGTCAGCCCCCAGTGATGAATTCTCTCTGCTCCCCTCCTCTGTGCTATTATTCACCTCATTAGTGTGTTTCTACCTGTAAACTGTGACCCCCTTGAGTTCTGGAATCATATCCTATTCATCTTCCTATTCTTCAGAACCTGGCCCAGGTCTGGCACACCACAGGGGCTCAGTAAATGTTTGCTGGATTGAATTAAATCTGTATCCTGCAGCTTTTGCTCTTACTGCCCTTCGGTAGACTGCCAGCCACAGTAGGGAACAAGAGGATTAGGAAGGACTTCACCAAGCAGAACTCAGATTAGAGCGCTCTGGCGCTCCCGGCTGCGCCTCTCCGCAGACTCTTTGTCTTCGTGCAATCTCTTGGGAGTTTCTTCAGTAGGAATGAAGGGCGACGTTGTGCCCAAACCACTCAACGAAGCCCAAGGTGACAATTGCCAGGATCCACCTCAACACAAACAACTTAATTAAATGAGAAGGTGGGCGGATCCTCCTTTTTATAAACTAGAACAAGTATCCTGTTGGAGAAAAAAAGAACAGTAGTTTGAGACAGCAATTCCCGGCTGTTGGGCAAGAATACATTGGCTTTGATTCCAGGTAATGGTCTCATTTCTGTTTTCCTGTCTGCCCCAAGTTCTCTGCAATGGGCCGCGTGGTAAAGGCCACATTTCTCTATCCTCTTTACAGAAAGCAGAAGTTGGAGTCTACTACAGAAATGAAGAAAATGGTGGTGCCAATACTCATGTCACCTGACTCCTCACGTGGGTGTGAGCTGAGAAGACAACAGCAGACTCAGTCTCCCCAAAAATGTTAACTGTATGAGACTAACATACTGAGCCTGCCTTCTGAGGACTCCCTGTTGGCTCTCAGAAGGTTCTCTGTTCTCTTTTTTTAAAGGAAAGGTGTAAGCAGGAAGAGAGAGGAGGAAAAAGCATTTTATTTGATTTTCGTTTCGTTGTTCTCATGCCATGCCAGACCAGGAGGCAAACCCAGGTCTATGGATATAGACGGAGTGGGTTCCTTCACTGCTCTTCCACTAGGGGGCGCAGGTTCTGTTTTCTAACAGGCGTGATTATCGGTCTCGCAGTCATTACCAGAATGACAAGAGTTGGCCCCAGGAAGTGTAGGACGTGCTAACAGTTATTATTTATATCCCTGCTCCTTGTACCATTCTGATTATTTTTGCTTCATTTTCATAAGAATAAAGGATTCCATAACCCTAGTTACATGCATTTGACAACAACTCGTTTTCCAGCATCCAGTTAATTTTGTTCATGTAGATGATTCAATCATGGGCCTAAACACTTGTTTAGTGCCACACACGGAATGGTTCTCAAGTGTATTAAAAGTTCAGGAGGCTTCTATGTTTCACATTAGAGCACGACGTTGATTAAACAATAACTTATTAAATTACTATATTATTCCCAGCAAAACAGAATAAACAGTGATCATGACTAAAGAATTGCCCTCTATTTTCATCAATTTAATTCAGCCCTAACCTTCTTCCCCTTAAATTCATTATGGGTAATATTTTTATCATTCTTTGTCTATTGGTCCAATAATGCTTTTGAGTTTTTGTTGTTGTAGTTCTTGTTATTGGCAGTGGAACTATTATTAAATCATTGTTAAGAGCAGTGGACTTATTAACTTTTTTAAAGGAAAGATACAGGCAGAAATTAAGTCAAAGAAGCAGGCAGAAGAAGGAAGGAGGAAAAAACATTTTATTTATTTTTATTTAGTTGTTTATCTTGGCTGTTCCCCTAGGTAATAATAATAATTATTATTATTATTATTATTATTATTATTATTATTATTATTATTATTATTATTATTATTATTATTTAACATTTTGGCAATCACTGTCATCTTTCAGATCAACAGAAGCCCAGGAAGTACCTCTCTCCAAAAGACAGTTTACATCTTTCACCTATTTTTACACTATTTTCTTATTTAAGGAAAGGTGCAGACAGGAATAATGGTGAGCAGACAGATAGGCAGAAAGAGACAGAAAGATGAAGCAATGTACTTATATTATTTAGTTTTTCATCTTGGTCGTTCCCCCAGCTCTGGAATTCGAACCTCCCTTATGTGGACTATGATCAGCTGAACACTGTGAATCTAATTGCTTATTCCACCAGTGTGCACTGACCTGTAATTTTAGGAAGTATAAAAAGTTAACGGGTTCTCTAAAGGAGTCAATAAACTTTTTCTGTAAAGACCGGAGGGTAAATGTTTTAGCTTTGTGATTCAAAAGTCAAAATAATGAATAGTATGTACTTATCTAACAAGAGAGAAAACAAATGTCTACAGTTTTATTTGATAAACTATAACAGTTGAGAAGGATGTTTTGCAAAACATGTCTGTTCATGAAAACAATGGAATTTAGCAAGAGTGAAAGGAAGAATATAATTCACTTAATTGTGGTTCAAAGTTAATATTCTCAATCATCAAGTCAATAACGTACATTCATCTGTTAAAAAAACCTTTCTTAGCTGGAGGACTGTCAGACCTCCAGCAATAGGCCAGAGGACAGGCCATAGTTCACTAATTCCTGCTTTAAAGGGTTCCCAGAGGAAGAGACCCAGGTCTAGACTGTTTTAGTGGGCTCTTCTGGACTGGTTTATATGCTTGACCAGAACCGGTAACCAGACAAATGCTTACACAGCGGCCTCATCTAGAGGCAGCAGGCATTCTTGGTGCAAGATTCCCAGGGCAGCAGGACTCACAGGCAATGGGATTGGGGCCACATTCCTATTGCCCAAAGCTGCAACCAAGAACACACAGTATACCAAATTATATTAACCTACATTCTGTGACCTCAATAAAACTTTCACTATAATCAGCAAGAATAACAATGCCGACGAAAAGAAATTCTTTTGCCCACTATTTGAAGACTGAAATGTAAAAAGCGGAACCACAGAAAGGGCTTTTTAATGAATAAAATTATTTTTTGATCTGCAATTATCTTTCAATCACTACTCACGTCCAGAAATTCAAAAAAACAACAATTTCCTCTTGCACATTTAAAAGGGCTAAGACTAAATCAAAATAAACGAATCAAGAGGTAGTATTCAACAAAAACTAAAACCATTCTATAACAGCAGTCAATCAGAGGAGAAATGTAATTCTGTATACTGTTTTCAGGCCTAAAATGTCTGAAAGGTGAAGGTCAGTAAGAAGAAACATAATGCAGTTCATTTTCTGGGAGAACTCATCATTTCATTTCAATAATGATTAAATAAATAAAGCATGAATGAACACAGCTCTCTTGACTAGCTAGCCAGGCTTTGCAGTTTAAGTGGCAAACTTGATGCAAGTTCTCCACCTAGTGGCTATTTCAAAAATTGTGTTTTAAAAATTAGTGAGCCTGTGTGGACAGACACACATGGAGAGAAGTGGTGAGCATTTTGTGTCCATCAACAAGCGAAATGATATTGGATGTTCATCTTCTTTTCTAAATTTCCTCTCCCTATTATAACTCTTCTTATCTTAGACCAGTTTCCCCAAGAGTGACTCAAAAATGAAGTGCAGAGTGCTCTCAGGAAAGACACCTTTAGAGGAGTAAGGGGCACAGCACGGGGCACAGGGGGCTGGACTATAACATAACTGTCACGGAGTCCATATGTTCCACCTGCCTGAGCTGCACCAGACAAGGGCTCAGCATGATATTGGTTGGACACTTAGAGTGCAGAAGCCTTATTGAGTGACTGCCTTGCTGCAGGGCCTCTTGTCCTACTTCTATGGCAACTCCGTCCTTGGGCCCATGTGGGCATCACTAGGTGGCCCATGATAAGACTGACTGACTCAGCCGAGGAAGTCATACCCTAGTCTGCTTGTTTGTTGAGTCCTTTGTGCCTGGTATGTTCTCTGGTGGGCTCTGGCGTGACAAGCACGCCTTCACATCCACGTGCTTCTTTCTCAGATCCACTTGACCTTGATGGAGTCTTTCTCCTTGTGGGCCTCTGACCAACCAGCCCTCTGCCACCTCTCATGAATCCATGTGCTTCAAGCCATTCCCTTGTCATGCCAAGTAGATGATTAAATGTAACATCCAAATCACTGCCCTTTAGATTTCCCCTCACTTCCATCTTTCAGGGGCAGCACAAGTAGGGTAGAGAACAGCAGCAGTCCAGTCTTAGCTTACATCTCATTCCAAGCTGACCTGTCTGTGAGTTTCTCCTCCCACACTTGATCATAAAGGACCACTGCCCCTGTGTGTGGCCATGGGTCTGAGTGAGGGAGACAAGTGCCCTGTGATGGATAATATTTCAGTCTGAAATTTTCCTTTTATGCAGCAGGTCCTCAAATAACATAGTTTCATTCAACATTATTGAAATCCTGGCTTGTGTTACATGCAGAGAGAGAGAGATGTTTCAAGAAAAAAATGTTTTAAAGCACAGGTGCAGGCAGAAATGAAAGCGAGTAGGCAGGCAGGAAGAGATAGAAGGAAGAAGCATTTTACTTTTTATCTTTTATTTAGTTATTCACATGTGTTATTTTTCCCTGGACCCAGGACTCAAACACAGGGGTATATGATTTGCATCTTCAGGGTCAATTGACCCAACCTCTGCTCCACCAAGTTATGCCAATATGTTTATTCTAACTTCCAGAATCTATGCTTGGGGTCTTATATACCCACAAAATGGAATCGTCCAGGTATGTATCCCACAAGGTTTATTTTTCTTAACTTTCTACTTAAGGAAGGTCAACATACATCCCAAAATATTCATTTTTCTTCTCAACTCTTTATATATTGCTACAATTTTCTTTACAATCTTAGCATCAGGGGTTGATTGAGAATGATCTGTTTCTCCATCCTTCCTCTTGTGCTTTCCTTTTTTTTTTTAAATCTCATTGATTGTTCCTCATTGTAACTACCAGTAGAAACATACACCCTTTCATTTATTTAGGATTTACTTATCAAGAAACCCCAAAAGAATTTTGGAAGTGTTACAGTATTACTTTAATAAAACAATTAATGAGACAGAAAAACACATGATGGTGGGGACAGACATAAGAACTCTGCTGTTGATCTGGTGTGAGATGCACATAATAGACTGAAGTGCTAATGTGTTGTCCTGAAAATCATATAGTAATGTAAACAAAATTTAAAAACTGTAATATAAAATCCTGTGACATTGGATATATAGAATTTACATTTGGAAGAAATGTCAGGGCTAAAAATACATAGTGATCAAATTTCAAGTATAACCTCTTCAAAATCCTATTTTAGCCAGCCTCTCTTATACCCAATGGTTTATTATATGAAATCAAAATCAAGTTATAAATTGACTGATGGATTTATTTACCTCCAATATTTTCCCCATTCTATATAGTGAATCAACACTAGTGGTCAAGAAAGCACCCGATTCAAATTAATAAAGGGTAAGGGAAGAGCTATTACTCTAGAAAATTTCAGGGGTCCAGGATAAAAACTGAAATTACTCAACTTCTACCAGCACATTTACTCCCTAAAAAGTTGACCACCACTTGAGCCTCTCAAGGAGGCTGGCTGAAGAACCAGTGCACACTTGAGAGCACACAGGAACCTGTGTGGGGAAGACATGCTTTTCCAGTTTGGTCAATGAACTTTTCCACACTTTCTGTATTCTATTTAATGAAGTGCCTGTGATGACATCTTCCAAAATGATGTATGTGATGCTCCCTTGGCTCACTGGGGAGGAAAATAGCAAAAGTAACTTACTATAGCTCATAGGTATTAAAAGGATAATAGATCTCACCTTTCTACATATTAATTTGAAATTTTCATAATGAAATGTCAGTAGAAACTTCTGGATATTTACCAGAAAACAAAACCCAGTATTTTTAAGAGATATATGTACCTCCTTGCTGATTGCAACATTATTTACAATATCCAAGACATGGAAACAACCTAAGTGCCCTTCAATAGATGACTGGATAAAAAAGATGTGGTATATATAAACAGTGGAATACTACACAACTCTAAAAATGAAACTATGCTATTTGCAACAGCACAAAGGGAACTAGAGGGAATTTTATTAATTGAAACAAGTTAGTAAGAGAAGGACAAATACTGGATGATCTCACTCATTTTTAGAAGATAACGAAAATTAAAAGACAAAACATATAAGTGGCAACCCTTGGAGAGGCAAGAGAACTGAGTGAGGAAGGGAGAGGGGAACAGGAGCAAGTGGTGATGGAGTCAAATGAACAGTAGTGAAGGGCTATTGAAAAGTTGTTTGTGGGCAATGTGGGTTATCACATATGCGATGTGTGAACCTGCACTTCTAAGTGTATTTTGTAAGTCAAAGTTACCTCAATTTAAAAACAAATAAGTCAGTAACAAAAAACACTACCTGTGTCAGTCTCCGTTGTTCATTTTGCAAGATTTGCAAAGCCTTATGATAGACTTGCAGAGGCCAAAGGGCCCAAGCTGTTAAACATTTTTTCAGAGTTGCATCTGTGGCCATGTCAGATGTGCTGTCAGCAGGACTGGGTTCAGACCAACATGGTCTTCTGGATGTCCACGCAGGCAAGTGGGATGACCTCCCCACTAGCTGTCATTGGGCTGTGTCCAACCAAGTCCCAATATATTTTTGAAAGCATCAAAGACAGAGAAGTCCTCATAAAATCTGAGAAAATATTAGCTTCATGGATGAAATCTTCACTTGATATTGAGAAGGATGATGAGATAAAGCATATTTTCTTGCAATATCCGATGCATACTTTATATCATAATTCCCTAAAATATAATAAAACATCTCCTTTTCAAAATCAACTGAGTTTATTCTAATTCCAAAGTAAGAATTAAAATTTAATTATTCTAAAATATTGTATTTTTCACTATCAGTGTGACATTTTACTTCCATAATTCACATGACTTTAGGATATGTTGTTATTAACATGTCCTTTCTGACAAATGTTTTGATTATTTAAATAAAACCTCTCAGGCATATTGTAGAAGTGTTGTTGACATTACAAAACATCTATTTGTTAAAAGTAATTGGTGTATAATTCACAGAAACATAAGCACCCCTATGTTTATTGTATCATTTATAATATCCAAGAAATGGAAATAACCTGAGTGCCCATCAATAGATAGATAGATATGTGGTATGTATACACAATGGAATACTTGCACAGTCCTAAAAAAGATGAAATCTTGTCATTTGCAACAACATGGATGGAACTAGAGGGGATTATGATAAGTGAAATAAGTCAAATAAGGAAAAAGACAAATACTATATGATCTTACTTATATGTGAAATATAAAGAAACACAACAAAAATGGACAATAATAATAGAATTGACATTACCAATGGGAGTGGGAACAAGTGGGGATGGGGAGTCCAATGGACAGTGGTTGAGGATTTTTGGTAATTTAGTAGTGGATGTGTTGTTTTGTCATATATTTGACAAATGGTAAATCTATACATATGAACTTACATTGTTTTGTAAATCAAAGTTATCTCAAGTTGCACCCTGGTAGAGCAGCATTTGGGTGCAGTCCACATACATCCCAAGGACCCAATTTCATGACCCAGGCTTGGCGGGCTGGCAGGGGGTGGGCAACCAAGATGAACAACTGAGTAAAAATAAATAAAGCGCCTCTTCCTATGCTCTGTTCCTGCCGACCTCTGTTCTCCTTCATTCTACCTGCAGGTTTCCTTTAAAAAATTACATTAAAAAAAAATTTAAATAATCAGTGTTCATCGAGTTCCAAGGTGGCAGATTGTTAAGAGCTCAAGCTCACCTCATACCCATAGATATAATCAAAAATCACCTATTTAGCAACTATGACCTTTGAAAAGAAATGGGGCCAACATCTCCACAAAGAGAGGGACATGCATCCCTATAAATGGTAGGAGAAGTCAATCTGTCTCTGCATCATACCACCCTGTTCAGAGACACTAGGTCCACATACAGAGATCAGTAAAACCAACACTCTTCCAGAGATTTCTCCCTCAGCAAGCACTTCCATACCTGGGAAGTGACTCTTAGTCACTGAACCAAAACCTTGACATAGAGTGGAAAGAGGGATAGCCTTCTTGTGAACAGAATTATTGCTTCTGCATGGTGCTGACACTGGAGGTGCCATTGCATAAATGTCCCTAGGAGGAAATGCCTGCCCTCTCCACCATTAGTACACTTGTACAGAACTGTTGGTACTCAGAGCTTCCTTTCCACAGGCTGTCAGAGACATAAAACTAGGTCAGCAACACTCATGTGGCTACTTGACTGGTTCCCAACAAGCACCATTCGATTCTATCCCTCTCAAGGGGAAAATAATTGGAAGAGCTCCAACAAAATGGTGGTTCCTATCAGCCAGGGACTACAGCTAAATAACTTCTCTCTCTGCTTGGTACTTCCTAAGATTCCGGCCCCAGGACCTAGGGCTTGTTTACTGTCCTCTTCTGGGATGGCTGCTGCTCTGTAGGACTGAGGAATTTTCATAGGGGACTATACTTTGTCTCCAGTTTTCAGGGTGGAAAACTACATTCTCTACCCCAATTCCAACCATGTATACTAGGCTCTCAGGTCTCAGCACAGGGCTCACTCTAGAGCTTCAACTTTGCTGACAAGTGTGACATCATACAACTAAAGGAAACCCCACATACCCCCCAAGTTGGGACTATATTATACAACTCCACACCCTAACACAAGACCTTTACACCAGGGAATCCTAACCCAGAGAAATAAATATAGAGTGCCAAATATATCAAAGATACAGAAATAATGAAATGGACAAAAACAAAACCCCAGGGGAAAGTCTGAATGCAACTGTTTAAATAAAATGCCTGATGAAGTGGGTTTTTGTTTGGGGTGTGTGTGTGTGTGTGTGTGTGTGTGTGTGTGTGCGCGCGCACGCATGTGTGTGTGTGCATGCATGTGTGTGTGTGTGTGTGTGTGTTTTAAGGAAAGGTTCAGGCAGGAAGAGAGGGGAGAAAAAAGCATTTTATTTTATTTTGTTTAGTTGTTCATCTTGATTCTTCCCTGGGCCACCTGTTGCCAAACCAGGTCCTTGGTATTTATGTGACTGATGAAGATTTTAAAACAACAATTTTAATGATACTCACTGAAATCTGGAAAAAAAAATGGAGAAACAAAAAAGAAAACTACAACAAAAATAGAGAAAATATGAGGCAGTTCCAAACAGAATTCATGCAGCTAAAGAACACAATAGCTGAACTAAAGAACAAAATTAAAGTAGTTAAACATAAAGCTGGAAGAGGCCTCCACTCTAATCAGCAAGCTAGAAGATAGGGCAGTTTATGTACCCAAGCAGAAAAGAAAGGAGAAAAAAAATAATTAAAAGAAATGAAGACAGCATATGAGACCTGTGGGATAACATCAAGAGGAACAGCATTCAGTCCTAGATGGAGAATAGAGAGAGATCAGAGACAGTATTTGAAGAAATAATAGCTGAGAATTTCCTTAGCCTAAGGAAGGAAGCAGACCTCCAGATCCAGGAAGCTCAGAGTTCCAAACAGACCTACACAGAAAGACACATTGTCATTAAAATGTCAAAAATACAAGATAAAAAGTCTTGAAAGCAGCTAGAGAAAAATGAGTTACATGTAAAGAAGCCCCTATAAGACTACAAGTGTATTTCTAAGCTAAAACTTTACAGGCCTGAAGGGAACGGCATGACATATTCTAAGTGCTGAAAAAAGAACTTCCATACAAGGATACTCTGCCCTGCTAAATTATCATTTAGAATTGAAGGAATGATAAAGAGTTTTAGAGACAAACAAATGTTAAAGGAGTTTATCACCACCAAACCACATTTACAAGAAAAACTAAAAGAAGTTCTATAAAATGAAAAGAAACCCCACTTAGAAACAGCAAGACATTAAGAACATAAAATGTGGGAGGAAAAGAGTAGAAATGACTGCTAGAACGAGCTCAAGACTAACCTACTTTCAAGTTAAAACAAGTGATAAGCATAGTAACATTTGCATAAACCCCAGGGTAACCTCAGAACATAAAACCTTTAGAAAATAAAAAGAAAATTAAAAGAGAATTAAGAACTAAGTAGTATCAAGTGAACAACAGGATGAAGGAAGGAGAGAAGTTCTACCCCAGGACCAGGGTACAGCTCAGAGGCGATCTCTGTGTTGGGTTCTGACCAGCTTTGGCTGGGAAAGGCTTAAACCTGCAGGGGACCCCAGGGCCCTGTCTGAGGTGGACTGTCCTTTCCCTGAGGACCCAGTGCTCCAAAGAGGCCCTGACACTAGCTGGCCTCTGGGGACAATAGGGGAGCCCAGGAGTATGAGGGTCAAGTGGGGAAGGCTTGAGCTGTAGCCATCTGTCTGCTCCGGGCATTCTCTCCTCAGCTCCTGGAGCTTCCTCCTGACTGTCCTGGACTCTCTTCCACAACAGGAGTTCCTCATCCTGGAGGGCCTGGGCTCTCTGCAAGGCCCTGCCCAGGTCTCAGCCATCCTCCTGTAGTAACTGTGGGTGTGGGTGGAGACCAGAGTCCTTTGGGCAGTGGTACATGTCCTCTAGATAAGCAGGCAGTGAGCCTCCTCCTCTGTCATTCCCTTCTGCATCTTCAGGGCCTGCTGTATGTGAGCTTGGGGCTGAATTTGCTGCTTAAAGCACCTGTTCTGAATCTTATCTTCCAGGTGGGAATTATCAAGAAGCAAATATTCCTCCTGGATCTACAGAGCCATTATTTGTGCATCAAGTTCCTCAATCCTCTGAGTTTCTTACAGTTCCTATATGGCTACTTCCTTCTTCTTTGGGGCAGGGTTGTCAACAGGCCTTCATGAAAATCCATATCCTCAAGATCACCAGTATGCTGGCATGTTAGTTGTTTGCTGGGTGTATCCCTGGTTCCTTCTCCTCCTGAGGGCCCCACTTCCACCTGTTCTCTGACCAGGACCAGCTCAGGCAAGAGATTAGTAGGGCCCCGCCCAGGTCCAGCAGGCCCTGCACTTGCTGGAGCATTTCCAGTTGCAGGTGGGGGTTCAAAAGCTGCAGGGGGCCTTTCTCCTTCACCTTCTCACAGCTACCAGGGTAGTACAGACCAGCGTCTGTCAGGGACACCCCAAGTCTCCTAACATGCCCCTTGCTCTGTCAAACAGTTTCAGCAGGGCCACCCACCACTACTCCAGGACCCACAAGGCAGACACTGGTGTGTTCCACATAGGGCCCTCCAAGTCTCAGGAAGAGCCGGCCGCTCTGCCAGTGATGTCAGCAACTACCAGAGTCTAGTGGAATGGACATCAGAAGTTTGGAGGGTTCCATTTCCAAGGAAACAAGTGCCTAGTAACCGAGCTCCTCACAGTGGGCTGAGGGAGGGGAGGCCCTGGGTTCAAGTTGCTCACTGCACAGACAGAGAGTGATGTGGCTAACACATGCACAGGGCATGTGGGATGGCTAATCACAGACTGGGCCACTGTCTGGTCCAGCTGTCTCCACAGCACTCCAGAGGGTCAGCTAATGTCCTGCCCTGTCCTTCTCAGCACAGGAGTGTCACCACAATGTGGCCTATCCCTGACAGACAATGAAGGTCAGAGAACCTACAGTTTCCATGAGGGTCACCTGGGTGACTATGACACAGGCATCATGTCTTTATCATCTGGGTCACTGTCCACAGTGAGTGTCACTCCTGATAATGCCCCATGCTCATCCCCTAAACCCCTCTCCCTTGACTCAACACTTTGCCCACGTCTGCTCTGACAGGTCCAGGCTCTGCAGCTTTATCTGAGGAAGGTGAGTGGACGGACCTGTCTCCTTCCCTTTCATCTAACTCAGTCTTTCCAGTAGAGCTGTTTTGTGTTGACACCACCACTAACAAAAAATAATCCATGTAGATTTTTATTGTACCCCCACAGATAAGAAAAGAAGTTTTACTTTATTATCAGTGAGCCATGGACTGGATGAAAAATGTGCTCCTTTTGGGATCAGATTGTATAGATAAGTTTTCCACCAAGAATATATACATGATAGAGAGAATATAGATGGCTTTTTGTGGAAAAAAATTTTATATACATATACAGTTGACCTTTGAACAACAAAGGTTTGAATTGGATGGGTCCACTCATCCATGAATTTATTTTCTACCTGCAGTCTCAGTATTTACAGATTCAACCAACTGCCTAGGTTTTTGGTTAAATCCATGGATGCGGAATCCATGTATATTAATGGCTTACTATAAATTACACTCAAATTTTTGACAGCACAGCACACTGATGCCCCAACCCCTGAGTTTTTCAAGGGTCAACTGTGTATATGTATGCATGTATGTTGTGTGTATATATATATATCTACGTCTATATATACATATATGTATACACACATTTATAATACAGATATATATTACCTGATTTCTCAGACTGTATTTTTAAAGAAATTGTAGTTTTAATATTATATATATATTCTCCATTCTCAAATGTCAGAATTTTGAGTATTCTTTCTAATAAACATGCTTATAAGCCACTGAGAAACAAGACTTTAAATCAACGAATCTGCAATGAACAAGGATTACAAGCAAAGCACTGGAAAAGACTTTCCAAAATTTCCCAATGTTAGTTCTCAGGTGCCCACGTTGGGACAAATCATTGGGACCTAAGGACCTTGAGCTTCATCCTGTGGGCAATTGCTAAATTACACTAATTCACACATCTTAGTTTAATGAATGACAATTGTGTGTTATCTCTTGAAGGGCACTTGTATTTTTGCAGTTAGTAGATCTCTAACTGGCCAGAGGACAGGAATCCCCCTGCTCTTTGGTAAGCCTAGGGGAGATATCATGAGTCAGCAGCCCCTGGCCATTGTCCGACGTACTAACTACTCTGAGAATTTCAGCTCATGGGTGACCTGAGAAGACACCATAAGGTGTCTCCACTTCATTCTGGTTCGTCTACAGGTGTAGGACTAGGAGCCCACTCATCCGGAATCAATTTCCAGATGACCCTCACTTACTAAATCTTAAATCTGTGCCCTCAGACATGTCTCTAAGCCCCTCATTTGTGAAATAGGAGTAATATGGGCAGGGGTTTTGTTAGAATTCAGAGTAATGTTAAAATCTCAGCACATAGCCTGGACCATAGAAAACACTCAGTCAATGGTAGCTCTTTCCATTTCGATTTATGAGTAAAGACTGATTTATTCCAGAGTCAGGTCATTGCTAACCTTCAGGGTCCCCTCCTCCAACCCGAATCCCAGAACACAGCCGAGCAGTCTTTTCTGGACAGGACAACTTCCAGGATACTCGACATTAGACATAAAACTCTTCCTTTCATTGGGGCTACTACCAAGAAAGGCAAAGAGAAGGGAAAGTGGAGGGAAAGTGTACTTGCTAAAATGAGTTGTAAGAAAACATAACCTGATTTTTCTGGCGGGCTTGGCTTTCTGAGCACAGAAGTGTTGCAAGTCATTCTACTGGAACAGAAAGGAAACTCCAATCTAATACTTTCTGAAAGGCACTTTGAAAACAACCCCCTTCCCAAATCTCTTATAAACCACAGCTGTTCAAATCCAGAGGTACCCAGGTAGGTATTAGAAATTTCTTTCCAACACAACTAATAAATGAGAGGCGGCTGGGAACAGCTCGGCATGCGTCGCTTAAGCGTGGGAGCTGCACTGTGACACTCAGCTGGTGCCTGGCACCGGCAGAGATTATCACTGAAGCATTGAAGTTTTCGCCAGGACTCACAACATTGCCACCTGCATTCTGACTGCGAATAACAAGCCTGCCAGGAAAAGTCAATGTGAGAGTTGTGTGTCCTTCCCTTATGCCAGAGGCTGGAGGACACAATGTGACAGCAGCTCCGCCTCCCACCTGTAATTCGACCTTGGTCAAGAGTCACTGTTCTCCCTGAGCCTCAGTGTTTGCGGTGATCACCTGTCTTCCTCACCTGATTATAAAAGGCTTTAATGAATATCATTTTCATAAAATATTTTCATATCCTTGACAGGACATTGCTACCCAGTGTAGGGGAAAAGCCATTATCATTATTAACCTTGGAGCCAAAAGAGACTTTTTCAGACTGACTTGCTAATAAAGTGGTAGTAGCTAATATTTATAGAATGCTTTTTTTATCACACAAACACGCAAAAAAAAATTTTTTAAAGCACAGAAAGTTCATAGTTGTGAAATATGAATTTGTGGCTGTAATTGCTTTCTT
Organism: Solenodon paradoxus; assembly: GCA_004363575.1. Lineage (NCBI taxonomy): Eukaryota > Metazoa > Chordata > Mammalia > Eulipotyphla > Solenodontidae > Solenodon > Solenodon paradoxus. The sequence continues at coordinate 1,038,938 of RJWH01000056.1, forward strand.
TGAAAGGTGACGTGCTTCGGGGCAGTCAGTCACAGGAAAGCGTTGGTCCACTGATCCTCTGTGCAGATGGTCGGAGCTGGCCTCTGATTCCCAGTTCTTTAAACAGTCCCCCTTTGACCAACAGTCCTCTCATTGTAAGGCAGCCGGAGCCTCAGCTGATGTCAAAAGCCCTATTCTATCCCCAGGGGATTGTTCTCATAAAGCATGCCCACATGCATTCTGCCACAGATAGGGACAGAGCCAGCTCTGCAGATGTCACTGCCACCACCACTGTCACTTTTCCCCATCACACAGTCTTGGGTCTCTTTCCAGAGACTTGCACAAAGCACGATTCAGAGTTTGCCTTTGACCGCGGCACACTTGGCCTGCAGATGGACGGCGAAGGAGAAAAAGGCTTCCCAGTGTTTCTCCACATTGGCCTGGGAAAGCTTGGGAATTCCTGGCTTCTTGACCAGCTTCAACTCAGCCTGCAAAACAAATCAGAAAGTTGCCAATGGTTTCATTCAGCCTACAGAAGTGGGTTAATGCAACTCTGTGCATGAACTCATCAATGCACAAAAGTCAGGAAATCCAAGATTGTCATTCCCACAGCAAGCGGCATAGCCCCACAGGTGACTGTGCCTCCGCTTCGGCTGTGAACCGCGTCCTTGCCAACGTGTCGAGCCGTGGGAGACGCCATCCTGGAAGGATGCCTGACTCAAAAGAGGTTTGGCTGAGGGGAAAAAGGTCTTGCATTCACAACCTCGCAATTTCTACTCTAAGTTATTCGCTTGTTTTTAAGTCAATGTGTTAATGAAGTATCATCTGTTTACTGAAAGTACACAAATGGTAAATGAGCAGCACAATGAAATTTGATAACCAGAATACACCCCTATAATCATCATTCAGTCAAGCAGTTGAATATTATAAGCACCCAGAAGCCTTCAACAGGCCTCTTCTCAGTTTCTAATATGATGATAAAACTGGATTATAAAAATTAACAGAAGACAAAAAACATATGATTTCATTCATATGCAGTGTAATAAGGAACCAAAACAACAAATGAACTAATAAACTAAACTGAACCAAAATAGACTTTTTGTCTATTAAGACAAACTTGATGACTGTCAGGTGAGAGCGGGAGGCAGGTGGGCAGAGAGTTTAAAAGTGATCCATCATGTGGTAAAGAATGGAAGGATGAACTGCTGGCGTGGAACTTAATGTGGTGTCTGCAGATGTTGATTTGCAAGGATGCACACCTTAAACCTTAATAATGAAATGTTACTGAATTAATAATATTTAAATTAAAAATTAACAGAAGAATAGATTATCTAATCTCTTCTAGAGGTCTGAAACTCTTTGAAAGTGTGTCCTAAATTCGAGTTGGCCTTTGTGGTAACCCCAAGCTGACATTGTTATCCTTAGAGTTTACACCCAACATAACAGGCTAAAGAATGGGGCTGTTCTGGAAGATTCCACAGGTCCTATGTTCAGAAGTGAGCGAGTAGTGTCCAGTGTCTTTTCTTCCTATAGGCAGATACTTCTGGTAAAGGAAACATACATACCAGATGTGCCCAACGACACACTTGAGAAGCCTGGTGAGTTGAGTCTGAGCTCTGGATACCAGGACAGGCTATAAATCTCAAAAACTTCCAAGGATATTCTGAGATTCATCCCTGGGTGCAAACAACCTCTTAGTCTGCTCTTCATTCTTCTCTTTCATTAAACAAATAGCTTCTTCTCTGACAGACAAAAGGAACAAGTTTCAGAAAATGCAGGAAGGGCCATTGAGGTCCCAAGAGATTCTCTCCTCCTGATTTTATATGACTGATTCTGCTACATTATATACTATTTGCCTGAAAATACCTCCAAGAGCTGGTCAGCATCAAAGGCTCGGCATCTCCCAACCTCTCAAGACCAGTCTCTTCGTGCCTGTAACTTTGAGTCTTGGTATGTCTCTGAATCGCTCCCCACAGCGCCCCCAATCAGAAAACTCTGACATGTTCTCAAGACCCAGACTAAACGTTTCCACTTTGTGCACATTCCCTGACTTACAACTTCTTCCAGGTCATTAACCTCCCATCAATGTCCCCCTTAGGACCTTCTACATCACACCACAATCATCCTTTGCCACACCCACCCCTACTAAGTGGACGGAAATTTTCCTCTTTCCACCTTTGTAGTCTCAGGATCTGGAATGGAAGTGTGGATATGCTGAACAAACTTTAAATAATGGATGGAGGGATGGATAGATGGGACTTCAAAGTGCTTTACAATTTGCAAATCATTCTATTTCCAATCATTTGGTGACTATCATGCTCAAACTTCTGTCTGGAGCTCAAACTTCCCTCTCAACCTACACTCTGGTCCTTCTCACCTTTCAAATAGGTAGTCAATTCTTTCCATTTCAATAACAACTAGAAACTCTACACCTTCATTCTGTCATTGTTAGCAATATTTCATCTTTCTTTTTAACATCTTTATTCTCTCAAACTCACTTCCAAAGTCTCATATTTCAGTGAGCCTTTTGCCTCTTTCTTTTACCCCAAATAACAAATGGAGCACAGAGTCCTTGGAAATAGCATCTAGAAAGTGTGCTTGAGAACAGCCACCCAGGAACCATGGCACTGAGGTTAGCATTGCTGTTCTGCCAACAGCTCTGTTCCTGCCAGGGATATATGCACAACTGATTTCTGGAAAAAATAAACTGCAACCAGCTTAGGAAGTGATGGCAGCTGAGAGTTCTGGCACAGGGCTGTTCTGAAGAAGCTGGAGTTTCCTCCATGAGGAAATGTTAATCACAAACCTAGCATATGAGCTCTTGCTGCATTCCAAGAGCAGCCTCATGGCAGAGCACCATCAAAATAAGGCATCTGAGTAAGTGCAGAAAATGGAATAAGAACTGTAAAGGTTAGCAAAAGAGAAATGAATAGTTGGAGATAAGTGAAGTTAGCATCCTTACTGTAGCAGGTGCAATTCACGTACATTCTAAGGAACTGGGTTCGAGACCCAGGGCCAGAGGGAAAAACCAAGATGAACAATTAAATAAAAATAAATCAAATGCTCTCTTCCTGCCTGCTTGCCTACTCACCTTCAAAAAATAAGGAAGAAAGGAATTAGCATCGTTAAGAATGTATTAGAGTTGGCAAAATATTAGACAACATGTAAATCAAACCCATAACCTAATATATGAGTCAACTGATTTACCCAGTCTAACAGTGAACAACTTTCATATCAGAATCAAATCTGATATCCACGAATTAGTTCAGCTGAAGTGTTATCAGAAGACCTGCGTATTTCAAAACATCCCCACCTGTTGTGTTGTGATTTATCTTTTTTTAAATCTCTTTGGGTAAAGTAACGTTTCCACAAAGTACACATTAAAAACACATTTTTTTTCCAAATTGAGGAGCAAGCTATGTAACAGAGACACTCCAGGCCCACCCTGGTAGTTCAGACATTAAGGCCAGAACCTGGGGGTGCAAGTCACATAAAGACATAAAGCCCAAGGACCCAGTTTCCTGGCCTGGGTCACGAGAAACAACTAAAAAAGCAAATACAATTATTTAAATGTTTCTTCACCCTCCTCTCCTTTCCTACCTGCCTGTCTGCCTTCCAAAAAAAAAAAAAAAAAAAAAAGGATACTTCAAAAGAGTTGTTATGAAAGGAAAAGGAAAAGAAAAAGGCTAAAGAATTATTCCAGATTCCAGGCGAAAACAGACTCGAGACATGGCAACAAAAGCAAACATGGAGCCCTACATTGGATCCCAAACCAAAATAGAAATTATTTTATTTTCCTCTAAAGGACGTGCATGAAACAGTACTATTTGAATAAGGTCTATAGATTCAATATTAGTATATCATTATTTTTTTCCTGATTTTGATCATTTTACTGTGATCCTGTAAGAGAAAGTACTTGCTTTTAGAAAACACACGCTGAAGTGTAAAAGGGTAAAGGCACATATATCTAGCATGTCAAAGTCATCCTGGTATCGCTCATCATGAATAAGATCACAAGGACCTGCAAAGGACCTCCCACAATGGGGAGATGTGGACAATCAGTCCCAGCAAGGCCTCCGAGACTTCCCCTTTACTATGGTACCTGAGGTACTAAGCAAAATGCTCCAACATCTCTGCTGCCCTTTGCTTCTGCATCTGAGTATGTTAAGGAAAATACCAGAAGCCTGCACTTAACTTAAACCTTCATCTGTGCCAGGAACTAGAGCAAGCTCTTTACATGCATTAACAGCCACCTTTTACACATGAGAAAAGTGAACAGAGAGTAATTTGTTCAAGATCACACCGCTGACTAGCAGAACTGAGCAAAATGGTGCTGCTACCTTACACCATGTCTTCTCTAATAGTGTTTCTGTGAAAGCTAAGTGAAATATACTAAGGACTTCATTTAGAGCCGGTGCCTGAGAAACACTCAATGAAGGTTATCTGATCACCAGCGCCAACACCATCACCACCATCAAAGATACCCAGCAATATACCTGCATTCAATGAAGTCCAAGTCTTAAGTGCATAGCCTCCTTTTTTCAAAATAAATCATTTGCAGTAGAGTTTCGCCAGATAATAAGTCTACAAGTGAAACACCAGATATCTCAGAAGAACCGAAGGAAAAGGAGGGGTAACATGACTGAATTTTTTTTTCTTGTAACATTGATACTCTGTAGTTTGGTGCCATAAAACCTGGTTGTATGACTCATTTCGACCTGAGGACATTTTTGCACTATTTGAATTGCTTCTGTAAGGCACCATAAAGCTGGGACAGCAGGGGGATGATTTATGCTCAGTCATAGCTGTGTCACACATATTTGGGGCATGTGTTTGGGCTTTTTTTCAGAATCATGCTAATACAGCTTGTCTAGCAAAAGATACTAGATGCCATTCAAACCAAGTGCTATTTCCAAGTCATATTCTTGGATTTGTTTAAGAATGTTTTAATTCTTTAGCATGGTCTTTGATGGTTTTCTTTTGATTGGTATTGATACTGAGTGACTCAGCCAACCAGTCATGGTCCTTAAATTCAGAAGGAGATTATTTCAGTCAGTTAGGGCTATCATGACAAAGCAACAATGACAAGGTGGCTTAAACAACAGAAATTTATTTCTCATGGTTCTGGAGGCTAGAAAGCTGAGAGCCAGGTGTCCTCTCTTTGGCTTACATGTGGACTGTTTTCTGTGTCCTCACGCGATCTTCCTTCTGTGTAGTTCTGTGTCCTAATTTCCTCTTCTTTAAAAGACACCAGTCACTGTATTAGGGACCACCTGTGACTTCAGTTTAATTCAGTTACCTATTTAAAGATCCCATCCTCCAAATACAGTCATGGTCTGAGGTCATAGAAGGGTGGAACCTCAACATGTGAATTTTGGTGACAAACAGCTCAACCCAAAACAGAGACTTAGAGAGAGAGGAAAGAGAGATTCCATAAATAGGTGATTTCAATTCCAGGAACAAATAATCCTTGAAACCCACTGTTTGTAAAGCACTGTGAGTTTACATTCTGATGCTGTATGTCTCTTCTGCATCATCCTCTCTAAGAACTGTTGCAATGAGATTCCATCCTAGTCAAGTTTCTAGAACTTTCTCTTGCATCTTCATAAATCTTTCTTAAACCCTGCTGACTATACCTGCTAAGCCATGCAGCAATTCATGCACCACCATCTTCAATGTAGTTCTCAGTGCCCTGGAATACAAGATTCTTGTGCATAATATGTTGGCATCATTTCTGAATTCAACACTCAGCCAATATGGCTAAGCAACTTGGAAATAATCCATCCTCTTAATAGCAGATATAATTTTAGTACTTTATTTACTACAAACATTGAATGTTGCCTTCAGGCCTCGTAGAGAACAGCACTGAAAACTTCCAGGAACATATTTTACATGCCTAACATAACACATACAGCTGACTAGAAATGTTCCCGGTGTGCTGTGACAGGAATGAGGGAAAGGTGAGGGAGTGAGATCACTAATCCAAAGTTAAAGCTCTCCAGGTTTACCCCAGACTTCCCTGACCAACATTTGACTTCTGATATGGGACCTATACACCTACAATCCCATGTCTACCACTGACCCCATTAGAGACTGGAGGCTTCCATCTGTTTCCATGTCCATGAAATAGAGATTTAAAACATATCTCTCTCCGAACCATTGAAAAAAAAGAAGATATAAAAGTCTAAAATAAACTTTGTAACAGTCAAATGGATTAAATAAGTATAATTTTAATTCTCAACTGTAAAATAAATTTAAATCTATTCAATTCATTGTTTTTACCAGGCATTGGTTACAAGAGCCCACTGTAGTATAATATATTACCACCAGAGGGCAGCATGGACCTGATACTGCTGCAGACTTCATGCGTTTTTTGTTTTTTTTTACAAGGATTTTTCTCTAGTCAAAAGGTGCCCTCTCTTCCCCCAGGAAAATTTTTGTGCTGTAGGATCTGTAAGTGCCTCAGCAACGATGGCCAAGAGACCCAGGTAACAGATATTTGCCCTAGGAAGATTCCCACTCCTTCTGCTCCTACCCTATGCTAGGTGGGAATGACTGAGTGCCAAGTCCAGGCTGGATTACAGTGTTTAGGGCTGGTTGGTCCCAGATAACAAGCACGGTTAAAGATACCAGACATAGGCAGCAATCTGCAATATGCAGGCATCAGAAAAGAGCAAATGTATGTTAGTTCTGAACTCAGTTTCCCAGCTTGTGTCTCTGAAGCACTAGGGAGCAGAACAGTCTTGGGGCAGCAGGGAAAAAGGATAGTGGGGACCAACACAACCCCTGACGCAGTCAGGAAAGAGCAGGAGGTCAGATAGCACTTAGAAAGCCCTTAGAAAAGGAGAAGAGTAAACAAGGATTGCACATCTACTATATTTTGTTTTTTCAAAGTGTTTTATCCTTGCTCTTATTATTAGTTAATAATTCTAGACCATCGCTCTCACATTACAGGTGAAAAAATGAAACAGGAGAAAATCAGCACTGGAGCAGAATGCAGTAAAAATAAAAGCAGAACCCCAGTCTCTCTTGTGCCCTGTTTATTGTTCAAAACAAGCCCTTCGTGAGCGTATTAACCTCTAATAGCAAAAACAAAACCCAACCTGGAATTGTGCCCAAGACAATCAGAATGAGAAAGATCGCGTTACAGCAGAAACAGAAACTTAGGCATTCAGCGCTGACGCAGCCGAACCCTCTGAATTTGTCTGGTAACTAACATAACCTGTTCTGTCAACCAAAGATACAGCGGGCAGTTGGCAGCAAAAGAACGAAGGGAGCATCTCACGGATGATATGTGACAAGGTCAGGGGGCCGTGGTGTGCTCTGTGCCCAGCCCCTCCGCGGTTCTCACACATGGACTTCCCATTCAGTCCTGTGATTGATGCTCCTGGAACCTGCCTGGAAAGTCTGTCTGTGGGCCCATTATGGGGAATGACCTGCGTCAGTTGGGCAGGAGTGAGTAAGAGGATCAGTAGGTGAGAGTTAGCTATTCACAAGAGGGCAGCCTTTGATACGAATGGAGCAGAAAGTTTGGCGGAAACTCAACACCTCTTAGAAGTACAGATTAGTCAAGAGGAAGAAAGGAGAGGGCATTGTGGAAGTTTTCAAGAAGGAGACAAAGATGCCTGTGTTTTGTATCGCTCAGCTGCCTCAAGAAAATGTCCATTTGTTTTCTTTACACTCCTTTTACATTTTAAGTGGAATCTAGTGAATGTATCTTTTCAGTGTTCCCAATTTCACCGTTTTCACGACACCTCATGTTGCCATTTTAATGAAGCATCATTTTTCCAGAGGGTGTGGGAACAAAACTTATTTAATGACCTCTCAGAGCAAACACTGAGTTCTTCAAATATTTTCCTGAATTAAAACCCTCACCCCACAACTCACTTCCTTTTTCGAATGCCTGTTTGCCAACAACTGCAATCCAATCAACAAGACTTTCCTTTACTCTCAAACCATAGGGATGCTATTGAGTCTTCCAGCCTGGGAGCCCCTGAGAAACCCCAGGCTTCCAGCCTTCAGCTTCACTCTGGGAGAGTTCAGTGGCACTGCAGTGTCCCCTTGGAAGCGTGATACCACGTGCCTTGCACTCCTGCAGCTCACAAGTTCAGCAAACTCAGTAGAGACCCGGAGTGTCTGTCCTTGGAGATGATCTAGTTCAGCTTCACACTTTACAAAAGAGGAAACTGAGGCCAGAGGAGAGAGATGTGCAGACTCCCAGAGATATGTTCAGTGGTGAGGAGAGAAGTGTGCAGTGGCCACGCAGGGTATCATGGGTGAAAGGTGATGAGCAGGGTCGGTCCTTGGTGGTTCCCACAGCACATTAGAGCAGTTGTACAAAGATACATTTTTCCAAACTCTTTCCCAGTCTACTGAACTGGAATTTCTAGGATTGGGGCTACTAGCTTTTGCAAAGTGATAGTAGTCGTAGAAGAATGGACCTGAAGTCAGACAGATGTTCCATCTCTGCAATTTACTTGTGTCACACCTTTAACAATGTCTCTGAACTCCATTTTCTCTTCTGTAATTGGAGAAATAACTGAAGGCACTACAATGGACAGTACATACAGCCACTCTCAAGTCCCCGGACCTGGCACAGGCAAACACTCAAAAAGTGTCACCTGTTATCTGGATCATTAGATTTGAGTGCCGGCCCCTGTTTATGGACTCTGAACTTAGGTGCATGGTCTGTCTCCTCTCTAAGCCTCAATTTCCTTATCCATAATAGGAATGATCCTGCTGCCTCCTCCCAGACCTGCCATGATGATTACATATAATATTGTGCTGCAGCAGCATGGAATAGTCATGAAACAAAACCACCCTAGGTCTTTCCATTAGATAGAATTAAAGACAAGGATTTGATTCCACAGGGGATGGAAGAGCTATGAAGCTCAACAAAAGAGGCAGGCTGCTGGAGGGACAAAGAAAGGTGGTAGCTGTACGGAGCCCAGGAGTCAAGGTCACTAATGGGAGCTAGGACAACAGTGGGGTAGGAGAGCCAACATGGCAGAAACAAAAGAGAAGCTGCTGTATATGGAGAAGCCACACCAGACAGACAGGGTCAGGGGGACAGACCCTGACTTCTCTTCCCTACACCTTGTAGTCTTCTGCCAGTGCCTCTCTTTGCTTAGAGAAGCTAGAAGTCAGAAGACAGGGAAATCTGAGAAGTGTAGTTCCTGGAGATACAGAGCAAAGAGAAAGGGAAGACACTGGATCTGACAGCAAATGAGCAAATGCCCAGCACACACACAGGAAAAATTACATCATCTCAGACATAAAGGAGATTCTATTAGTGTTTATCACTGTCATTTTTTATTATGAAATATAACTGCCCGTTCAAAAGGCTCTTGGCAAGAAAATATGTATTTGTGTGACGTCATATACAGGTGTCATTTATCTAGAGCTGATCATTATGCAGAGGAAGTCCTGAATTATCAGATGTGTCGCTAATAAAATGAACTTCAGTTCCTTCATATATGAAATAGGAATAATACACCACTTCTACTTACTGATTGATTTAAAACTATATTGCAAAGTTATAGTAATAAAATAATACGGCATTGGCATAAAGACAGAGATCACTGGAACATAATAGAGAACCCAGAAATAAATTCATAAATACACGGTCAGTTACTGTATGACAAAGGAGTTAAGAATATTCCTTGGGAAAAGGATAGTGTCCTCAATAAATGGTGTTGGGAAAACTGGACAGTCACATGCAAAAGAATGAAACTAAGCCACTAACTTGCATCATGCCCCAAAATTAATGCAAAATGAATTACAGATGAATATAAAACCTGAAGCTTTAAAGCTACTAGAAGAAAACATAGGTAGTAAGTCCCTTGATTTCAGACTTAGTTTTGTTTTGGTTTTTTTATCTGAACAAAAGGCAAAGAAAATGAAAGCAAAAATAAACACTTGGGGCTGCATTAAGCTAAAAAGCTTCTGCACATTGAATAAAACTATCAGCAAGATGAAAAGGCAACCTACTAACTCTGAGAAGCTATTTACAAATCACTCACCTGATAAGGGCTTAATATCTAAGATATATAAAGGACTCATACAACTCAATACTTTTAAAAAAATCCAATTAAATTGGCTGGGGATCCGTAGAGACATTTTCCCAGAAAAATACACAGATGGTTAACAGACACATGAAAGATGCTCAATCTCACTAATCATCAAAGAAATTCAAGTAAAAAACACAATGAGCTACCACCTTACACCTTTCAGAATGGCTAGTATCAGAAAGGTAGAAATGGTGCGTCTTGGTTGTGTAGTGGTTAGGTCAATTGCCTCTGAAGGAGGCCAAGCCACAAACCACTGTGTTCAAGTCCCAGCTTCCAGGAAGAAACAACCAATGTAAACAACTAAATAAAAATAAAATGAAGTGCTTTGGTGTACCCTGGTGGCCTAGTGATCTAGTACACCTCAGTATATGGGCAGTCCACATACATGCCAACGTCCAGGGTTCAAGACCCCAGGGTCATGGGGAACAACTAACATGAATAACTAAATAAAAAGAAATAAAGTGCTTCCTCCTCCTCCCTGCCTGCCTGCAAGCCTACTAGTTTTCTTCCTGCCTGCACCTTTCCTTCAAAAAAATTTTATAATAACAATATGATAAGAAGTAAGTGTTGACAAGGATATGAAGAGAAAAGAACCCTGTGCACTGCTGGTAGGAATGTAACTTGGTATGACTACTAGAAATGGCATTGTGGAGCTTCCTAAAACAAAAATAGAACTACCATATGATCCAGCAATTTTGTTTCTGAATCTCTATCCAGAGAAAACAAAAACACTAATTCAAAAAGATATATGTACTCCTCTATCTTCACTGCTGCGTTATTTATAATGCACAAAATATGGAAACCACCTAAGTGGTCCATCAACAGATAAATGGATAAATAAGATTATATATATACACACACACTATAGACAACTACTCAGTCATAAAAAAGACGAAACCTTGCCATTTGCAACAACATAGATGGAACTAGAGGTATTATGTTAAGTGAAATAAGACAGAAAAAGATAAATACCATATGATTTTACTTATATGAAGAAACAAAACAAACAAAACTTAGACTCATATATACAAAGAATTAATTAGTAATTAGAGAGAAAGAGTGCTAAGATGTGGTGGTAAATGAGTGCAGAGGATCAAGAAGGACAAACTTAGTCATAAAATACATCAGAAGAATATAAAGTACACATAGGGGATATAGTTAATATTATATTGACTTTGTGTAGTGACGGGTGGTGACTAGACTATCATGGTGATGACTTCACAATGCATGCAAATGTTAAAACACTTGTTGTACACCTGAGACTGGCATAATACTGCATGCTAATTATACTTTAATAAAAAAGTACACTATTTCTAAGGTACTATAAGGACAAAATAAGATCATAAACATTGAAGTATTTTATACACTTGATGTTGTATATAAATACAGGATTGTTTGTATTCCAAAAAGGAGACATGTTAAAATATCCATGTCAGATTTTCTATGATTTCCATTCGATAAAATTATGTGGTTTCCAACTAAATTTTCAAGTTCTTCTTTCTCTTTTCAGGATTTCAGATGGAACACTCTTTGAATCCCATTTCTCCAGGTATATAAGGCCCTACCTCAGCTTATTCCATTTTAAAGGTATACTACCCATAGAGATGTCTCTGTCTCTGTGCTTCTTATAACTTGCTGTATCTGTCAAAAAAAAAAAAAAAAAAAAAAAAACCACTGTTTGAGCAAACATGCTATTAAATACATACTTGAGTACTACCAAAGTGATATTCTAGCCAAAAGTTCACAGGAGAACTACTTAGCCATTGTCAACTTGTTCTATGAAAAGAGAATTATTATGTGTCCTTTCAAGCCTTAACTGTGCAATTTTGCTGTCTTCAGTGATTAGGTTTATGAAACAGTAACTGTACAAAAATATAAATATATCTATTAGAAGCTGCTATTTGTCTAATCTCTGTGCTTTTCACATGCATTATCATCATTTAATTTATTATGTAATAACAATTCTCATTGTTTATTATTGCTATTATTTCAATCACTCAGATGGAAAGTCACTGATACTGAGAGTGGCCAATTAACCTGCTCAGGATCCCGCAACATGCCACCAGCAGAGCCAGGGTTTGACCCCAGATCTGGCTCAGTTCAAAGCTCTCCTCTGCCTCCCTATACCATTTGTCTTTCGGATACTAGTCACTGAAGGAAAAGGTTCCATGTCATCAATTATAACTTTCTCCCACTCTCAAAAAGCAGAATGTTCCCATGAAAACTTTTGCATGCCAAAATGGCATAAAACAACAACAAAAAAAAAACAGTACTAATCCATGTGGAAAATTTTGAGTGCTCCCAAATCCAAAAAAAAGAACCTATTAAATCATACCAAATACACATACAACTTAAAATCGCACTCACCTCTAGAAAAAACAAGAATAATATGATCCTTATACAGCGTTTGCATAGTTCTGGGAAGGAGCTCAGTAAGGCTACTCTCACTGCTGGGATGTGTGCAGCCTCGAGAATGCTACTTTGAAATCCACCTTTGCCTTAGGTTACCTCAGATTTTTTTCAGTTATATGAACAGATAGCAGTGTAAGTCTTTTGAAAACACTTAGTGGTCTGAGGTGAATTTTCAACAAGTCGGGGATACCTGCCTGGTAGAAAGAGTCCCAAGCAAAAAGGTCTAAATTCTCACAGCCTGTCTCTAGCCAGAGTTGTATTCTCACCACCACATGACAGAAGTAGTTAGAAGATAAGCTTCGTCACGCTGACCCTGATGTTTCATAACTTCTTGATTACCTAGGAGTTCTGATAACAAAACACATTGACTTGACTCCTTCACACTAAAAACAGTACTAATGGTGGCTTCTTGCTTACTTATTAGTCCAAGCCATTGTGCTAGGCATTGTAATATATTCTGAATTTTATTCTTAATATACTTTAAAATTTTTATGTTTTCCCCCAAATACTACATTATGTATTCAAGCCCACTTTATTGTATTGGTTTTAACAAAGACTGTTGTGGGGTGTGGCCAAATTACTAGCCTGCCCTTGACTGTCATCCATCACCCAACAGGAGGCAGGTTGTCAGAAACCAGGACCCAGAGAGCAGACTAGTCAGGGAGATCCAAGAAAGGAGAGAACTGGGGCACAGAGTGTGAAGACAGTCCGGACACACAGTTAGGAAGGAGCAGGTAGAGGCTGGAGTATCTTCACAGATCAGCCTGGACCCACATCTTTTGAAAGAAGTAAACCAAGCCCCAGATTTGCATGGCTTGACATTTGCTGAGAAAGCAAGTTAAAGGCCACTTACTGAATGAGAAAGTTCTCAAGAATAGATGCCAGAGATTGAAGATATTTGGAGTTAGACAAAGTGACCACAATGTCTCATTTTCCCAGAAAAACAATGTAGAGAGCCATAGCAGGTAACTTTGAAGGACTATCTCTAAGATCATGGGGAAAATTTGTCCCCACAGAGCTAAAACAGTGAGTCTACTCATAATATTGGAGACTCATTATATGGTTACTCATAGAACAGCTGAAATGTGTTCAGAAATACTCAAAACACCAATCAAGGAGACCCAGGAAGGCCTTCTTGGAATGAGATGGTAATTAGGCTAGCAGGAGCCTAGTCAATTAGATTGAATGTTGTTAGGAGAAAGACAGATGGCACTTGAAAGCACAGTTAACCTTGTAGAGAGAAGCAGTACACTTGAAGATCCAGAAATGGGTATCACCCATACAAACTCTGGGGTGGTGTGGACCACACACCCTAGTACTACAATGAGTGGACTTGAACATATATGGTCACTAACATGCAATGTGATTAATTACCTAAATTAATGCATCTCCTTCTCTTTACTCCAGTTGCATATTCACCAGGGAATCTCCTGATTATAATTTCACTTCCTAAGGATAATTATCCAAATATCTGAGTCTAAAGGATACTCAGAGTTCTCATTGCAAAGTAATACTGGCATCTTGATCTATACATCTTTCTCTTGTCACCTGGGTTAGTGGGAATCTGTCCTCAAGAAACATCTACACCAAATGTGTTTAATATTTTAAATGTCTGAAACTTCAAAGCTAAGAACGCGTCCTGGGAAAGTGTGACATTCACAGAGGGTAAATGCCCATTCAGAAAGCTTGGACTTTGACACAATCAACTTTCCTTAATAATGGCCCATCACTGCTACTTGCCATGATTCAAAGTTAAAAAAATTACAGTTTGGATATGCATGTGTTCGCACAAATATTCCACAACATAAAACAGCTTTGTAAAATTGCTCTGGAGCCTGTAACACTAGAGGAATTACTGTCTTGGGCCAGATCAGTATTGCAGGAAAAGACTAGAGGTCTACAAACTATAAATAAATTTGGTGACATTGGCATTAAATTGAGAATGGCTACAGCATAGTTTGGATACGATGAATCACAAAACAATCTTCATAGTTTTCTGTGCATTTCCTCCAGAGCCCCTCTTAGACACTTCTGGAACTTTAACCACTTCTTAGCAATTTAAACTGTACCAAAACTCAAAAAGTACTCCAGACATAATCACATAATATACAATATTTGCATTAGAATAATGATCTTCCAAAAGTCAATAAATAGGAAATTAAAGAGACTGTAGTCTCTTTCAACTAAAGAGATACCATCTTGACTCAAAAATGTTGTCAGTTTCTATGAATAGCCTAGAGGCTTGTGAAGCAGGAAAACAATAAATTAATAGGGTTTAAAACTAAAACGGTGACAATGGAAAGCTCTGGAGAAAGGATAAATTTAAGGCACTATGGAAAATTAAACTTCAAAAAGAAAATAATTCTACCTACATACATATAAAACAATCACTTAATGAATAGAAGAACTAACAAGAAAATAAAGGACTATACTCAATAAAAGTGAAGACTAGGAATATCTGTCCACTGACACAGAGAAAAGAAACTGGTCTTTTGAGGTCAAAACTCTAGGGAAAGAAAACCTTTCCTGAGAACTTGAAATGGTGGAAATTCCATGCCCAGAATTTGTGGTTAAAATGTACACTATACAAAGTTTCTGAAACACCAAATCTAAGAAAATGCCATAAAATATGCACCACTGTAGAAAATTCTTTTAGTGATTTTTTAAAAAAGATTCAAAACAGAACAAATAGTAGGCAACCACCAATGTAAACATCAGTAATAACTCATATAAATATATGTGCTGTATATGCCTAGATCATCTCTGGGTAAGATTGGTGTGTCCCAGACACAGACTAAGAACCTCATCTCTTCTCTAGTGACACTCTATCTATGATCTCACTAAGTCTCAAGGCTTGCAAAAACATTTATTAAAGCCAGTCACCCCCAAATTTGTATCTCTAGTACACATTTCTCTCCCAAATTATAGATGTGTATATTTAAGGAACTACTCAAAACCTCTACTTAGAGGCCCAAGAAGCATCTAAACCCAAAGAGTATCTTATATCATTTTCATTTCCTCCCCCATTTTAACTGATAATAAATGTATCCTTTCAGTTGTTTAGTCCTCAAACTTTGGAAGCATTCTTTTCTCTTTTTTGTTCAAGTAAAGGTACAGACAAGAATGAGGTGAGTAGACAGACCCGCAGGAAATTAGAGGAGGAAGAAACATCTTTATTTTTATTTAGTTTTTCACACTCTGGTTGCTTCCTGCTAGGTGGGACCCAGGGTGAATGTGGCTTGTTCCTTCAGAGCTGATTGCTCAACCACTGCTCCATTAGGGAAAGCCTGAAATCATTCTTGACTCCACTCTTTCTCTCACATCCATTCATTAGGAAAGCCTGCTGGTTTCATCTTCAAGACATATCCAGAATCCCACTGTTTTGAGCCTCAACAGCCACTACCCTAGACAAAGCCATCATCACAAGAATATCTAGATCACTGCACCAACTAGTTGATCTCCCTGTTTCTACCTTTGCCACCACAATTACACATGTATTTAACTTAAACTTAGAAACCAGAGAGGTTTTTTTTCATCTAAGTACAATTATGTCACTTCTATATGCAAAACACTGTGTCACCCTAAGTAAAAGGCAGTTAAAGACTGATCTAGAACAGCCTGCCTCATCTATGTGTGCTACCTCTCTGATTTCCTCCTACTCCCATCCTGTACTTCGCTCTAGCACATTCAGCTACTTGCTATTCCTTGAGCATGACACATATGCTCTTACTTCATAACATTTATTCTTCCCCTGACATGGGACAAGCATCCTCCAGTTATCCATTTTTTAACTGTATTACCTTCTTAAATCTTTGATCAAATCTCAACAAATCAAGGAGGCTTATCATGAGTACATCATTTTATGAGGTAGTCTTCCTAGTGATGCTAGCACTCTTGAGCCTGCTTTGCTTGTAACATTTCCCAAATCACTCTTATCTTCAAAAATATTATATAGGAATTCCTGCTCAAGATGGCAACCTGGTAGGAATGAGACTCATATCCTCCCCACAGAGCAACTATGAATTCACCTATTTCCCAGTAACAAGCACTGAGGAAAAGCAGGCACAGAGGTTGTAGAGAAACAGCAATAATCAACAAAGGGTAGACTAAAATATCTGGGTCCACAGTTACAGGACAGACTCAGATTCAGGATATTTACTGTGGTGGAGTTGGTTGAATTGTGGAATGAACTGGCCCTCCCAGGAAGAGTGACGGCAGCAGAGAGCCAGTCCAGCAGGACCAGGACACAGATCCAAAGGAGAAGGTCTAGAAGCAGGACAGAAGGAGGACCAGTGCCCTGGTGGTTTAAATGGCAGCCTTGGTGAAAAAATTACACAGGGTGTCTCATAACCAGAAGGTAGCTAGAGGAATCATCCATCCACAGGCCCACCGACCAATTGCCCCAGAGACACAGGACCCACCCACCAGAAATCCCACCTTAAGTCTTAAAGGAAGAAGAGAGTTTTCCAGAGGGAGAAACTGTCAGTGCTACCCACTAGCACCACCTTGTGAGTGGAGGCTAAACTGCAGCCCAGTTGCTGATTGTGGGCAAATAGCAATGTGGTCATTGTGGCTGGGAGCTGGGGGAAGGCTCTAAATCCCCCAAACAAACTCCAAATCCATAGACTGAATTTTCAGACAGCAACAGAGGGCTCACATAAGAACTTCAACAAATTCAACCAGTGGCGATGTCATAAAATAAAAGAGCTATCTGAGTCCAAACCAAGATCCAGGCTTACTTGGTGCAAGTCAATACTCTATATAATAAGTTCATCGCTGCAGAAAAACCTAATCCACAGAAACAGAATGCCAAACAGAACAAAAACACATTAAAATATTTGTGAAATGATGGATCCAATCACAAAATATCAAAAATAAAAAATAAAGACTTCTAAAAGCATCCAGAGAAAAATGAGTCGCATACAAAGGAATCCCCATCGAATTTTCAGCAGATAGCTCAAGTGAAACACTACAGAACAAAAGGGAGTGGGATACTTTATTCAAAAGGCTGAAGGGGATTTTCAACCTTGGGTATTATAACCTGTGAGATTATCATTCAGAACTGAAGGAATGATAAAAAGCTTTTCCAATAAGCAAAAGTTGAGGAATTTATCACCACAAAACCAGTTCTACAAAAAAATATTAAATTATATTACCTGAAGTGTAAAAAAAAAAACCCCACTTAAGATTTAAAGAATAAGATAGCAAATACAAAAAGTGGGGAAAAGAAGAGAACAAAAATGTGGTAGAATGAGTGGAAAACAAATCTGCTTTCAAATAAAAATAGGAAATAAACATAGAATAATTAATGCTAACTTCAGGGTAACATCAAAATACATCTCTAGGTAAAAAACAAAAAAAAAATCAAAAAGAGAAACCAATCAAAAGTTAACTATACCCAACCCATCTAAGAAGACAAAGAGAAGAACAAAGACATATTATACAGGTGTGCATCGATGACCTAGCAGATAAGAACACTGGACATAGAACACATGCATCCCAAGGACCTAGGTTCAAGACCCAGTTGCAAAGATACAATTAAGATGAATAACTGAATAAATAAAATACTTCTTCTCTCTGCCTACCTGCTTGCCTTATTCCTGCCTGCAACTTTCCTATAAAAAATTATACAATTTAGTTACTTGATGTATTTGTTATCTGTCTCCCAACACGAACACACACACACACACACACATGCACACACACACACACACACCCTAGATGGTAAAATTATTGAAGGCAAGAACCTTTGTTTCGTCATTGAGATATCACAAACTCCTAAAATAAAATGATACATAGTAGACACTCAATATTTGTTAAATGAACAAAAGGAAGAAACAAGAAACTTCCAAAAGCAGTTGCAACTAGAAAGGTGAACTGGGTGAATGGAGTACAGAAATGAAAAAGAAAGTTTAATTGAATTCATTTTTCTTCCTTTTTAATTTTGTGATTTATATTAACTATTCAAAAGAACTAATAAAATGTAAAACAAACACAAACTAAAATGTAGTTCTAGACTGATGATAACTCCTTGAGATCCTAGTATAAATAAATACAAAATCACTCTGATGGATCACTCATTCCAAGTCTCTCAGCATTACCACACATAAAACCTGCCAAAGGAGAGTTCAGAATCCAAAATTACAGAATACAAAAGCAAAGTCTGCCGTGAACAATGAGAAGTAAGCGCAGCAACTGTTAGGATTAATCAATCCCCACGAATTTCAGAAAATAGTCAGATAGAAGTCATTAAATATATACCGATTATGTGTATATGTAGCTACATTTATGATTATAGATATAAATGAAAATGATAAAAAAATAAGACTCTGAAAAATATTTTAAAGATCAAAAATCAATCTTCTAGAAATGGAAAATGATTGAAGTTATACCCACTGGATTGTTAAATAGCAGGTTTGTCATTCTTTTCATATGTTCTGGGAAAATATGAGGAAATAATCCATAATGAGGCATAGAATGAAAAGAAAGTAAAAATAGGAAAATTTCAAAACAGAGAAGAGAAAACATAAGGTAGATTTAAAAATTCGTATAGACAATAGCTGATAATTGTCCTAAAGTAATGGAAATATCAGTATTAAAAGTGCAAATTCTGAGAAAGTTAAGTTTGAAAAAAAAAACTCATATCAAGCGGTTCGACTTCCAGATGGCAACTTGACAGAAATCACCTTTGGGCCACTCCCCACAGACACTGAAAAAAAAATCACTTATTTTCTTCAAACACCAAGAAATGACTGTCACTTCAGCTGGAGACAGAATGTCTGACGACTAATGGTGGGTAAGGGCATCCGATGTGGTTCTCAGGCAAGCCGCAGATTTGGGACAGAGCTTAGGAGTCTCCGGATGTGCAGTGGGGCAGATCCAGGGGAGGAGGCTAGGGATTCTGGGACTGCCTGGTGAAGACACCAAGATGAACACTAAAGGAGGCTGAGCCACAGAGACAAGGAAGGCTGACTTGGCATGGAGTGAAAAGAAAGCCAGCACACCAGTAGCTGAGCTGGAAATCACGCAGTAAAATTGTGCTGGACACCACCATAACTGGAAATCAATCAAAAAAATTCCCAGCCCCAACCCCACTCACAACCATTTCATGCCAGAGTCTCAGGGTCCACCAAGTGGATATCCCTCCCACAGCATATCCTACCCACCAGTTATCCCACCCATTGGATACCCCACCTCCAGGATTACAGTGAGAAGGCAGTCCCATATAGGACCAAACCTCAAGGCTACTTGCTAGAGCCGCCCTGTGGGTAGAGGGGACACTGCAGCCTAATTGCCAATGCTGTACAAGTAACACCTACACGATGCCATTACTTTGGGGAAGCTGAACCCTCAGAAATACAAGCAGAATGCCGAATAGAGCAAAGGCACAGAGAAATATAAGTGAAATGATTGATCCAATCAAAAACTTAGGGGAAAATCTGAATACAGCAGATGTATGTAAATTACCTGAAGAGGAACTGATGGTAACAGTGATTAACATAATCATGGGAATACAGAAATCAGTAGAGGAAGTACCAAGAATGTCAGGAAGCAAGGAGAAAAATTGATACTAGACATCAAACAGGGAAGAGATACAATGGGTGAATTAAAGAACTCAATAGCAGGACTCAAAAATAGGATGGATGAAGCTTCCAATAGAATTAGCATCTGGAAGATAGGACAGAGGAACTCAATCAAGCAACCAGGAAAGACAGTTTTAAAAAATTCAAAGAAACTAAGACAGCATTGGAGACCTCTGGGACAACATCAAAAGACACAATATTCACACTGTAGGTGTCCCAGAGAGAAAGAGCGAAAAGGGTCAGAAAGCATATTTGAAGAATTAACAGATGAGAACTCTCCCAATCTGAAGAATGAAGCAAACCAAGAAGCTGAAAGAGTTCCTAATAAAAGAAGCCAAAACAGAAATACACCTAGACACATCATCATCAAAATGTCAAAAATACAAGATAAAGAACCTTAAAAACAGCCAGAAAAAAAGTGTTACATACAAAGAAGCCTCCATAAGATTGTCGAAGGATTTCTCAAATGAAATTCTACAGGACAGAAGGGAATGGCATAACATAATCAAAGTGCTGAAAGAAAAGGATTTTCAATGTAGTATACTATATCAAACAAGATTATCATTGAGAACTGATGGAATGATAAAAAGTTTTTCTGAAAAGAAAAAGTTAAAACCACCAAAAAACCAGCTTTTCAAAAATATTAAAGGATTCTCTATGAAGTGTAAAGAAATCCCACAGAAAAGCAATAAGATGACAAATATTAAAAGTCGGGGGGGGAGAAGAGAACAAAAATGTGGATAGTTAGAATGAGTGGAAGAATAATATTCTTTCAAATAAACTTAGGAAGTAAAAACAGAACTGTGAATGCTAATTTCAGGGTAACCTCAAAATACATCCCCAGGGAGAAAGAGAAGAAAACAAAAGGTGAAATCAATCAAAACATGATTGCACACATCTGACCTAGGAAGAGAAAGAAAAAAGGCATCATTTTGGAGTAACACACAAAAGATAGTATAAAATGACATAAGCAGCTATATATATCAATAATCACTCTAAACACTAATGAACTGAACTCATCAATAAAATGATGCACAGCGGTTGAATGGATTAAAAAACATAACCCAATCTTCTGCTGCATTCAGGAAACCCACCTTCTTCTAAAAAATAAACAAAAGTTCAAACTCAAAGGCTGGAAGACAATCCTACAGTTTAATGGCAACCACGAAAGACCAGGAATAGGTATACTCATAATGGATTAAATAGACTTCCATCTAAAAAGCATAACAAAAGACAGAGATGGACACTACATAATGATTAAAGGATCAATCCAACAGAAAGACATAATGCTTATTAACATACATGCACCAAATGAAGGAGCATCAAAGTATATCAAACAAGTTTTATTAGACCTGACAAGAGACACCGACAGCAGCACAATAATATTGGGGGACTTCAACACCCCACTTACAACAATGGACAGATCAACCAGATAGAAAATTAATAGGGAAACAGCCACTCTAAGTGACCATCTTAAACAAATAGGTCTAATAGACATATACTGAGCACGTCACCCAATGACTGCAGATTTCACTTTCTTCTCAAGTGTGCATGGAACATTCTCAAGAAGAGATCATATGCTGGGCCACAAAACATCTCTCAAGAAATTTGCAAAGATTGAAGTTATACCAATCATCTTCTCTGACCACAATGGCTGAAAACCGGGAATCAGTCACAAAAAGAAAGCTAGAAGACCACAAACTAATTGGAAACTTAACAATATGCTCTTGAAAGACTCTTGGTTAATGGTAGATGTCAAAGAAGAATTTAAAAAATGCTTAGAGTCAAATGAGAATGAATACGTGAGCTACCAGAATCTATGGGATGCAGCAAAAGCAGTACTAAGAGGAAAGTTCATTGCAATCCAGGTCTATCTCAAGAAACAAGAAAAATCACAAATAAACAGCTTAACTTTACATTTAAAAAATCTAGAAAACAGAATAATTAAAGCCAAAACTCAAAGGAAGAAAGGAAATAATCAAAAATTCAAGCAGAAATAAATGAAATAGAAAACAAAAGGACAATCCAAAAAGATCAATGAACCCAAAATTGGTTCTTTGAAAAATAAACAAAATTGGCAAGCTATTGACTAGACTCACAAAGAAAAAAAGAGAGAAAACACTCATAACTAGAACCTTAAATGAAAGGGGAGAAGTTACAACAAATACCACAGAAATTCAAAACATCATAAGGGACTATTATGAACAGCTCTATGCCAACAAAATGGGAAACCTTGAGGACATGAACAGACTTCTAGAAAAGTATAGTCCACCAAGACTGAATCCAGAAGAATTGGAAAACCTGAACAGAACAACCGCAAGCAAAGAAATTGAAGAAGTAATCAAGGGCCTCCCCAAAAGTAAAAGCACATGACCAGATGGCTTCTCCAAGGAGTTCTACCAAACCTTCAGAGAAGAATTAACACCTATTGTTCTCAAACTCTTCCAAATATTGAAGAACAGGGAACTCTCCCAAATACTTTTTATGAAGCTAACATCACCTGATAACAAAAACTAACAGAGATGTCCCCAACAAAGAAAATTACAGACCAATGTCTCTAACAAACATAGATGCAAAAACTCTCAACAAAATATTAGCAAATCAAATCCAATAATGTATCAAAAAGATCATCCATCATAATTAAGTGGGATTCATCCCAGGGATGGAAGGATGGTTCAACATATATAAATCTATTAATGTCATATACCACAAAGAGAAAAACCACATGATCATATCAATAGATGCAGAGAAAGCTTTTGACAAGATCCAACACATTTATGATAAAACCCTCCATAAAATGGTAATATAAGGTACATACCTCAACTTAATAAAGATCATATATGAAAAACCCACAGTCAACATCATAGTCAATGGTGAAAAATTGAAAGCATTTCCTCTTAAATTAGGAACAATGCAGGGTTTTCCACTCTTCCCACTGCTATTTAACATTGTACTGGGGGTCTTAGACAGAGCAATTAAGCAAGAAAAGGAAAAATAAGGACTCCAAATTGGAAAGGAGGAAGTAAAACTCTCATTATCGCAGATGACATGATTATATACATTGAAAATCAAAAAACTATCAAAAAACTTCTAGAACTCATCAATGAATAGAGTAGCATGAACGGCTACAAAATCAATGCATAAAAATCTGTTGCATTTGTATACACAAACTACATGCTAGAAGAAAATGAAATCACAAAAATGCACCATTTAAAATAGAAGTTAAACAATGAAGTAATTGGGCATATTCCCAACAAAGGAAGTAAAAGATCTATACAATGAAAACTGCAAGTTCTTCTTAAAAGAAATAGAGGAAGACACAAAGAAATGAAAGACAGCCCCTGCATGTAGCTGGGAAGAATCAATATCACTAAAATGGCCATCTTACCCAAAGCAACATATAGGCTTAATGCAATCTCCATTAAATGCCACAGGCTTATTTTCAGGAAATAGAACAAAAAAATCTTAAAATTTGTGTTGAACAACAAAAGACTCTGAATAGTCAAATCAATCATTAGAAAAAAGAATGAATCTGGAGGGATTACACTTCCAGACTTTGAACTATATTACAAAGCAATAGTGATCAAACAGTATGGTACAGGAATAATAACAGAGGCACAGATCAATGGAATAGAACTGAATTACCAAAAACTGACCCACTCACATACAGTCAGTTAATTTGCAGCAAAGGAGCCAAAAGCATACGATGGAAAAAAGAAAGTCTCTTCAAAAAATGGTGTTGGGAAAACTGGACAACCACACGCAAAATAATGAAACTAGACCACTCTCTAACACCATTCACAAAAATTAACACAAAAAGGACTAGAGACTTGGAGATAAGATCAGAAATCATAAAGTTATTAGAAAACAACATAGGAAAGGTTTTCTATGACATCAGTCATATAGAAGTCTTTGGGGACTCAACTCCACCATCAAAGGAAACTGAAACAGAAATAAACAACTGGGACTACATCAAAGTAAGGAGCTTCTTCACAACATAAGAAAACATCACCAAAAACAAAAGGTAATCTACTAACTGGGAGAAGATATTTGCATTCGATAGTTCCAACACAGCCTTAATATCTAAAATATATAAAGAGTCCATTAAGCTCAACAACAGAATAACAGGCAATCCAAACAAAAAACAAAGAAGAGGAATTGGAGAGATACTTTTTGAAGAGAACAATTGGATGGCCAAAAGGTAAATAAAATTATATTCCTACTTGTTGGCTCTCAGGGAAATGAAAATTGAAACGACAATGAGATATCACCTTACACCTGAAAGAACAGCTATTCTCCAAATGTCTGGAAACAACAAATGTTGAGGAGGATGTGGAGAAAAGGGAATACTTTTGCACTGCTGGTGGGAGTGAAAATTGGTGCAACTCCTGTGGAAAAGAATTTGGAGATTCCTCAAAAAACTGAAGATGGAAATCCCATGTGATAGGGTCATTCCACTTCTGGCCATGTACCCAAAAGACACAAAAACACCCATCTGCAGAGATGTATGCATCCCCATGTTTACTGCAACCCTATTCACAATAGCTAAGAATTGGAAATTATCTATGTGCCCAACATCAGACGAATGGATAAAAAAGATGTGGTACATATACACAATGGAACACCATGCAATCCTTAGATGAGATGAAAACCTGATATTCAAATAAGCATGGATGAAACTAGAGGGGATTATGCTAAATGAAGTAAGTCAAAAGAAGAAAGATAGATACCAGATGATGTCACTCATAGGTGGAATATGAATAGACAAAACAAAAGAACAGATGAAACAAAAGCAACCCTGGCAAATTTGCAACAGAACTGAGGTTACCACAAAGGGAATGGATTGGGCAGGGGAAAATGGTGGCAAAACCCACTGGACAATGGTGAAGAACACTTGGTGATTTGGTGGAGGGCATGGTGTGTTGAAATATATCTAAGAAATGGGGAACCTATACATAGGTAATTATTTTAATGTGTGGAATAATTACTACAATAAAAATATATATAAAAAACCCATACTGAGACACATTAAATTTATGATATGAATAATAACTATAGGATACCAGTTATAAAGAAATTTTTAAAACAATAAATAAATATAGATTACCAACAAAGAAATAACAATCAAACCAACAGTAAATTTCTCTTCAACAGTAACAAGAGACAAAAGATCATTGAAAAACAACAATTACATATTACCCAATTATCATTAAGAATTAGTATGACATTAAATACAGTTTGAGAAAGGGTGTCAGCTTTGTCAATTCAGGCTGTTATGACAAAATACCATAGACTGGGTGGCTTAAACAATAGACATCGTTTTTTAAAAGGAAAGTTACAGGCAGGAATAAATATGAGTAGGCAGGCAAGCAGAGGAGGGAGATAAGAGGGAAGATAGAAGAGGGAGAGCAATTTTAGTTTATTTAGTTGTTCATCCTGGTTGTTGCCCCCCCACACACACACACCTATCCCCAGGCGACCCAGATCTTGAGCCAGGCATTTTGGGATATATGTGAATCATAACCAGTAAACTAAACCATTAGGCCACCAGGGTGCACCAACAACAGACATTTATTTCTTACAGTTCGGGAGGTTGGGAAATCCAGTATCATGGCGCAAGCCTGTTCAACTTGTGGCTTACAGATATCTGCTTCCTTGTTATGTCGAGAGGAGGGGAGTGGTGGTGAAGAGAGCGAAGGAGGAACACACACACACATTCTGTCCTCTTTTTCTCTTCTTATACGAACATTAATCTCATAATGGGGAATCCCACTTTCATGACCTCATGTAAATCTAATTACTTCCCAGAGTCCCCACCTTCATATATCATCACTTTTTAGGTTAAGTTTTCAACTTACAAATTTGGCAGAGACATAAATGTTCAGTTCATAGCATGAAAACAAAAAGATTACCACTAACAGATAGTTAAAGAAAACATTACTAACAGATATATTCAGGAAAGAAGGAAATTGAAATTCAGTTCTTTGAAGCCACTTGACAGGGAGACAAGAAAAAAAACAAAGAAACTCTCATCAGAAAAAAAAAGAAGACAGGGAAGGTACAAAAAAAAAAAAGTAGTATAGGAAAAGGAGCAATCTGGCTCTCAAACAATTTATTTGAAGTTTATGTACTGTACAAAAAGTCAAAATTTCATTGCATCACTTTTAATATGCTGATTTTTAGAGAGAATGATATTCTGAAGTGACATGTAGCATTTCCATTTTCAACAACAATAATGTTTTGCTATTTATATTTCAATTTCTCCTGTTTTTTAACTTTACCATATTGTTTCACTGAAGCACGAATTTGACTTTATCAATCAATACTTTAGATGTAATAACAACAACAATAACAAAAAAAAATACTTCGAAGGAACAAGGCAGGAATGAAGGCAGATGCAGGTAGGCAGGCAGGAAGAGAAAGGAGAAAGAAGTGTTTATTAATTCCTATAGCTGCTCATCTTAGTTGTTCCCTCCCATATCATTCCCTCCCCAAAATTCCCCGTCTCGGGTTGTGAACCCTAGTCCTTGGGTATTACGTGGACTATGCTGGAGACCACAGGTGTAACCGTGAGCCACTGGGGTGCACAACAAAGACCAAATTTGTAAAACAGAAAAAACAATAACACAATCTCAAATATCAAAATTGTCATTAATACCTCAGCATTATTTACTACTCGGTATGTGTCAATTTCCCTCAAATGCCTCGAAACTTTTTTCAGACTACACAAGCACACCATGACCAATTTCTGTGTGAGGTACCACCTTCTCTGAGTCTTAGTTTTGGTCAATCTTTCACTTTTTGTTTCTCTATCAGAAAATCTCAAAGCCCATTTTGGAGAGACACACGCAAGATGGTGAACTAGCAATATATGAGCTCACCTCCTCTTCCCAGATACAACAAAATCACATTTACACCAGAAACCGACCTTATGATCACTTACACTCAGTTGATCTATGACAAGGGAGTCAAAAACATACGGTGCAGAAAGGAAAGTCCTTTAAATAAATGGTGTTGGAATAACTGGACAGTCAATGCAAAAGAATGAAGTCAGATCACTCTCTAATACCATTTACAAAAATTAACTCAAAATTGACTAGAGATTTGGACATAAGATCAGAAACCATAAAATTCTTGGAAGAAAATACAGGAAAGACATTCCATGACATCAGCCTTTGGGGAGCTTTTGTGGACTCTACTCCAGTATCAAGGGAAACAAACAAATAAAAAAAAATAGCTGTTAGTACAACAAACCAAAAAGCTTCTTCACAGTGAAAGAATACATTACCAAAACCACAAGGCAACCTACTAACAGGGAGAAGATATTCACATTTCATATTTCTGACAAAGGCTTAATATATAAACTATACAAAGAACTCATAATACTCAAAAAAAGAAAAACAGGCAATCCAATAAAAAGAAAGTGAGGAGAGTAATTGGAGACACAATTTTCTGAAGAGGATATACAGACAACCAACAGGCTCATGAAAAGATATTTCTTTCTCACTGGCTATCAGGGAAATGCAAATCAAGACAACAAGAAATATCACCTTATACCTGAGAGACTAGTATGCAAAAGTCTAGAAACAACCAATGTTGGTGAGGACATGGAGAAAAGGGAACACTTTCATACTGTTGGTGGGAGTGCAAAGTAGTGTGACCTCTATGGAAAACTGTGCAGATTCCTCAAAAAGTTGAAGATGGAAATCTCATATGATCCTGTCATCCCACTTCGGGGTGTTTACCCAAAAGACACAAAAACACTCATTCTCAGATATTTATGCATCCCCAGGTTTACTGCAATCCTACTCACAATAGCTAAGAATTGGAAATTACCTAAGTGCCCAACATCAGATGAATGGATAAAGAAGATGTGACATATATGTACATATATAATGATATGTATATGATGATTGATATATGTAATGGAATACTGCACAGCTCTTAGAAGAGATAAAATTCTATCACTTGAATCAACATGAATGGAACTAGAGGGGATTATGTTAAAAGAAATAAGTCAAAAGAAGAAAGATACATACCAGATGATCTCACTCATAGATGGAACATTAATAGACAAAACAAAGGAACAGATGAAACAAAACCAACACTCGGACACTTGCGTCAGAACTGAGGTGACCGACAGGATATGTCACAGGGGCAAGTAGTGGCACTTCCCTCTGGACCATGTGAGGAACGCCTGGTGATCTGGTGGAGGGCACCGTGTGTGAGGCATATATAATGAGGAACATATACATATGAGTTTATTTTAATGTATCGAATAAGTTATTACAATAAAAATATGAAGAAAACTTTTTTAAAAAAACACATCTAGATACAAACTACAGCTTTCTAAAAAGTACTGAGGGTTAAGAACCAACATCTCCACAAGGAAAAGTGATGAAAAAAAAAAAATCAGAAAGAGCAGGAAAAACTGAAACATGGTGTCTCCAGGCTTGCTCCAGGGTTTGGAGAGACACCAGTAAAACAGACTTTCTTCCCAGGAACTAAAGGGCTTAGTCCACACTGGGTGCCCTAGGATCTAGGAACTGCATCCTGGGCAGAATCATTTACAGCATGGTGTATTCACCTTTGAAAAACAGTTAACTCTAGGGACAAGGCTCTCAAGACAGAGAATGGGGGAGCCAACAGAGAAAGTATGTACAGACCTAAATGACAGTTTTTTATTTGTTGAACCAAAAACTTCAGTGGGAAGAATAAGTAAGAGGGATATCCTCCAGTGAACAGAGACTGTGCTCAGTGTCCTCTCACAATCTGGTTAGTCTGTGTGGTGCTGGCACAGGGTGATGCCATACTGGAATTAGTGTTTGTACTGGGGGATGCCATACTGGAACAGGCTCCAAGGTCAAAATACCCATCCATATGCCATCAGCACTTCTTGTTGCTGGCGGTGGTACAGTTCTCCTGCTTAGGGTTCTTGTGGCTACCGGGCCAGTAATTAACTGGAAAAGCAGCAAACAGCCAGAGCCTGCAATGCAACACAGGAGCTGAGTGCTTTCCTTCAAAGCTCAGTTTGTGGAATTTCCACCTAGGCTATGGCATTTCTCTCAGGGAAGATTACAAAAGAGTCTCCAGAAGTCTAAGAAACAGCTGTGCCTCCCCTACCTGAGGCTGCTGCTGAACCACCTTCTTTCATGCAACCTAAAGCCCCCAGTACCTGGCAGGTGGAGCTCCTGCTCCAGGCCTATTCACTGCAAACTGAAATCCTAATGTGAGACTATTATATTAACACAGGAAAAGAAAAGCTTTTAGATGAGTCAATAGAAATAAACACATTATACAAAAAACAAAAAGAGAAACAGAAATTTATCACAAATGATGGAGCACAAAGAAACTCCAGAGAAAAATCCTAATATAAAAGAATTAAGTAAACTATCTGAATATTTCAAAACAATGATCTTGATTCTTACTGGAATAATGAAAACAATGGATGAACAAAATAAGATGTACAGCAAAGGCAGAGAAAACATGAGAAAGTTCCAAACAGAATTCAGAGTTAAAGAATAAAATGTGAACTAAAGAAAACAACAACTTAACTAAAAAACACAATAATGGGACTCAAATAGGCTAGAATTTTCCAATCAAATCAGTGAGCTACAAAATAGAGCAGTGGAAACTACCCAGCCAGACAAGCAAAGACACAAAAGGATTAAAAGAAATGAAGATAGCATAAGAGATTTATTGGGTAATATCAAGAGGTACAACATTCACCTCATGGGAGTTTTAAAAGAAGAGAGAAAAAAAGGGATAGAAACCTTAATAAAAGAAATAATAGCTGAGACCTTTCCTAACCTGGGGCAGAAAATAGACCTTCAGATCCAGGAAGCTCAAAGAGTTCCAAACAAAAGAAACCCAAACATACACCAAGACACATTGTAATTATAATGACAAAAATTCAAGATAAAGAATCTTGAAAGCAGCTAGAGGAAAAGAAGTCACATACAAGAGAATCCCCATAAGATTGCAGATTTCTCAGCCAAAACTTTACAGGCCAGAAAAAATGGCATGATATCTTCAAAGTACTGAAAGGAAAGGACTTCCAAACCAAGAATACTCTATACTGCTTGGTTATCACTTAAAAGAAGCAAAAATCTTTGTAGAAAAATAAAATTTAAAGGGATTTATTATTACTTAACCATCCTCACAAGAAATGCTAAGAGGATTTTTATAAAATGAATGAAATCCCACCTATGAATAGTAAGATACCAGTAATATAAAATGGGTGAAGGAGAGTAAAAATTTGTACTGTTATAATAAGGCAGAGATTAACTTACTAATGAAAGAATTTAAAATAGGTTATAAGCAAAGCAAAATGAGCTATCATATCACACCTGTGAGAATGGCTAATATCTAAAAATATCCTAAAGACTAGAAATAGCAAGTGGTGTTGAGGATTCAGAGAAAAGTAAATCTTATACACTGTTGGTGGGAGTGTAAATTGGTGTAACCATTATGCAAAAATAGTATGGAGATTCCTCATAAAATTAAGAATAGAGATTCCATATAACCCACTTTGTATATTTATCCCAAAAACACTAATTTGAAAAGCTATACACATCTTTGTGGTTATTGTAGTATTATTTACAACAGCCAAGAGACGGAAGCAACATGTGTCCATCAACAGATGAGCAGATTAAAAAAAATGTGAAATATGGCATGCCCTGGGGGAGTAGTGGCTAGGTCAGTTGTCTCTCAAGTAGCACATTTCATGTGTGTCCCAGGTGAGGGTGAGGAGGGACAACAAATGAAAAGAACTAAATAAAAATAAAATAAAATGTTTCTTCCTCCTCAACTCTTCTTCCTGTTTGCTTGCCTGTGTACCTTCATTCCTGCCTGCACCTTTCCTTTAAAAAAAATACTATACAGCTATTTTTAAAAAAGATGAAATCCTGCTGTTTGGAGCAAGATGGGAATTATTCTTAGTGAAATATGACTGAAGTGGGAACTCAAATATCACGTAATTCACTCATGTGTTGTATATAGAGAAATCAAACAAGAAAATGAACCAAAGCAAACAAAAAGAAAATAGACTTTTTAGTCTAAAGGACCAAATTAGTGGTCACCAGAAGGGAAAGGGATGGGCAGGTTGAGTGAAAACAGCCAGATATATGGAGAAGGATAGATTGGACTATTGATGGTGAATGTAACATATTACATACAGATGTTGATTTGTTGACTTAAGATAACATACACCTTAAACCTACATAATGTTATAATTCATCATTCCTTTAATAAATTTTTATTGGAAAAATAAATATTGTTTAAAAAAGAAAAGGAAAAAACTATATATGCAAATGTGTTCAAATCAGAAACCAAAAAATCATGTATATATTGCATTTGATTGATGTATTTTATATATCTTCATACTCATCATAATTTCCTTGCTCTTTCTGTTGCAATTTTTATTACCATTTATTTGTTGGATAAATGTTTAGAGTTTCTCATATTCTGGATTCAGAAGACTGCATTTATGTGCTATCAGTTAACATGTTCCTCTATCTAAAGATTTAAATAGATATCTATTAATGTTTTCTTTCTTTTTTTCTTTCATTTTGTAAGAATTCATCATAAGTAACACTGTGTACTTTTTACTTCAACTCATCAAAAACACATAGAAGCACAAAGGCAATATCTGATTTCCCACTTTTAATGAAGATTGATCAGTTGGTTCAGATGTTGTTCATCTGATCCATCCTTTATAGTTTCCCAGCAACTGTACACATAATAGTGTAAAAACCATTAATGATCAGTGTCTAAACCCATTATTTCATTAGCTTGCAAAAAAATGTTTTTAAAGTTATTCCATTTTCCCACATTGATTAGCTAGAATTCTTCTATAGAACCATTTACTCCCTCAACCATTTGCTTATCCTGAAATACATAGAAACGAAGTCAATTAAATAAAGAATTAATTCATTCTTTTTATTTATCCATTTTTCAGAATAATAAATTGGTACCATAGCAATTGAAACACAAAATATACAATACGATTTTTGCTTTCAATTTTCTCATGGATTTATATATAATATGCATGTATGTATTTGTGCGTATGTGTGTGTATATATATATGTATGTATGCATATATATGTATATATATATATTGAGCCTACCAATCACTGGTGATCTTTGGCTAGCTTGATCTTGTGTGTTTTTTAAAAATACCCTCCTAGTCACTAAATCTTTCCAGGTTTAACATGACAAGATGTCCTGTGTTTTTCTTGTGTTTCTTGCTCCAATCAGGAGGTCAGTGATTCCTCAAAGGAACCCTCATTCCTTTCATTGGGAAATAGTATTTAGAAAACATAACCATGATACTAGGTGTACCCATTACTTCTGACAACACTGCTTCTACAGCTTTCTAGATAGAACGAAGAAATAGAATATTTTTAAAAAACAGAAAACTTAGCTATTATTTCATATTCCCAACTCACATAAACTTATAGAATTTTTACTTAAATTATTTTATTTTATATTCTAATTTCTCCTATACTACAAATCCTGATTCCTAATGAAAGTCACATCATTACTTATTAACTTTAATAATGTTAATACTTTAAAACAATGATATTACTACAAATAAAACTAAAGAATTTATTGTTTTATAGTTCTTTTTGTCCCTTTATAGACCTTATTCAAGATGTAAAATCAAAATACAATCCATTAAAGCTACCTGAGATAATTCACTAAATAACAATGCCAATAACTTGGTATCAGGCTTGGTTGTTGTTGATTTTTAGGTTGTCCTTTTGTTTTTTAGTATTTTAATGGATAACATTTATATAGTTCCACAGTCAAACTATTAAACAAGTTGTATTTAAAAAGGTATATTTAAAGAAACCCCCAATTCCTTTCCTTCCCTACAAGTAATAACTTTCATTAGTTTTTTTTATCCTATTTTCCCATTTTTGTTTTATGAATATAAAATATTATGTATTTTTTATTTCTTCCCCCACCTTTCTTGCCTAAGTGTAACATATAACATATTCTTCAGCACTTTGCTCTTTTCAGTAGAGATACAGAAAAATATATAGTGCAGATAGAAAAGAATAGATTTAGATATTGATATAGATAGCATAGATGTATAGATATATATTCGACATTTTTCTTTACAGTTTTACAATGTTCCATAGTTTATCAGTGAAAACACACTTCGTTTGCACTCAGTAATTTATAAATAGCATCGTAATTACTAGCTTATTTGTCATTTCGAATTTTTGCTAACATCTTTCTAGGCTAAGTTCTGAACCAAAGAGTAGTACATCAATCTGTAATTTTTTAAAATTATAAAATTACTGACCTCAGATATTAAGCAAGTTTGTATTCTCCCCACAATATTTGAGATTACCTATGCATATGTGTGCATGTGTATTCAGCAAATATATTATACTGAAGAAATATAGAGACAGTTACTGATTATGCAGAAGAAACACTAACAATCAGTAAAGATAATAGCAACAATTTAACGAGTTGATGTACAAAGTGTTACCCATATGAAAAATACAATCAAGTCATTATCTCATTCATAAAAATGAATTCAAAATGAGTTTAAAATTTGTGAAATGTTTAGAAGAAAGAGTATCTTTTTATGACATCAAAATAATGAGGAATTCCTTAAATAAGAGCAAAAAACAAAATTACTAAAAGAGGATAAATTTGGCTAAAAATTAAAAAAAAAATGTATCTAGTCAAATCCACACCAATAAAGTTAAGTGACACAAATTGATAAAGAACTAGTATCCAGAATATAGAGAAAAACACCTACCTATCATTAAGAAAAATAAATAATCCTTGAATTACTGGTAAAATATAAAATGATTTATAGAAAGTACAAATGGATAATAAATATATACATATCCATATATATGTTTATATGTAGATATATAGGTATATCTATATATCTACATATATACATATATACACACTTAGCCTCACTTGTAATTAGAAAATTGCAGATTGAAACAATCAGATAACATTTTGTACTTACCAAACTGGTAAAAACTAAGTCTGAAAACACCAGATTTTGATAAAAATTCGGAGCAATGGGAACGCTCATACACTGCTGGGAAAAGAGAAATCAGTACAATAACTTTGAAGAACATTTTGGAAATACCTTATCAGTTTGAATATACCTATTCCCCATGATCCATGTTTTTCTAGTGAAAGATAATTGCATAGTGAAACAACTTAGTCATGTGCGGAATGGTATATGTAGAAGAATGTTTATTAAAAAGAAAAATTTGAAGCAATCAAATTCAATCAATAGGCGAATGGGTAAAAACTATAAAGCAATGAAAATTAAAATTCTAAACTACATCTATCAAATGGATACATTTCAAAGTATAGTGCTGAATTTTGTTCAAAAACATCTCTAGAAGGACATAACAACATGATGTCATTCTTATGAACTTAGAAACCATGTATAGTAACAATATGAAGCCATGCATGGAAATAAAATGATAGCTGCATCATGTAGTGTATGATTTCATTTTTAATGCCCAGAATAGGCAAATCTATAGACATAGAAAGTAAATTAGTAGTTGCAAGAAGCCAGGGGCCCAGGAAGAGTCAAGGTATGAAAGCTAAAGGGTCTTGATTTCTTTCCATGGTGAGGAAAGTATTCTAAAAATAATTGTGGTGATAATTGCACAACTCTGTGAATATACTAACACCATTGCATTGTATACTTTAAATTGACAAATTATATGATATGTGAATTCTATCTCAATACAGCTGCTACAATAAGAGAGAAAGAGAGAGAAGTGGGTGGAAGAGAGAGAGAGAGAGAGAGAGAGAGAGAGAGAGAGAGAGACAGTTAACCTCCAGAGAAGAATGTTGGGGAGAGAACATGGGGGCTTCAATTTTGTAATCTTTTATACCTCTTATTGAAAAAAAAACAGAAGAAAATACCAAGCTTTGGAAAAGGTGGATTGTGCAGGGCATTTATTATATTTATGTGTAAAATACATACTAAATTTGAAAGGTATCTTGGAGCTATTGCAAATAGGATGCTGTATCAGTGGACTATGAAGAAGACAGAGACACTGAGGATACTTGGCATGTTTCTGGTTTGGTTGATGAGGTACAACCAAAATAAGAGAAGTGACTGGACAGGGAAAGTGGAAGGAGAGGGAGAAGAAAGAAAAGTTGGGGAAGAAGGTCGTGGGCTCAAGAAGAAGGTTGTTTTGAGAGACCAGGAAGTGAATCATTAATTGACTTTTCAAAGGGTACAATTTGAAATACTTACAAGATAGCCCAAATGAGAAGTGAAGGAAATAGCTGGAAATACAAATTTACCAACTGAGAAGTAGAAGAGTCAAAATTTTGTATTAATGAGAAGAAAGGAGGTATTATATGCTTGCTTTGTAGACAGTGCTTTAAGGAGACAGTGATCCCAAACAGGCTTTTCAAAGAAAAGAAAGAAACCCTCACAGAAAGAATGAATAAAGACAAGAGATTCAGGAGGAATGGACTGAAAAACCACAAGCTCAAATGCAAACTGAGAGACAGACCTAAGTGTGGGCCTAAAGAGGATTTGAGAAAGGAAGCCTTTTTCTGCAAGTCCAGAGAAAAAGGGCTCTGCAAAGGATCACAGGGAAGACTTTGCTGAATGCTGCCTTTGGCTAAGTGCTGAAGAGAAACTTGGTCAAAAAAAAGCTAGGAAGTAGGTTTTCAAACAAGGTTCAGCTGCCATGGACTTCCTTCTGGTAAGAAGTCCCCTGGTTGCTCTTCATCACTGGTCCGGACTGTTCATGGGTCAGTGAATGTGTCTTGACTTCCCTCAGCCTGTCTATAACTACAGAATAAGACCATTTACCAGAGAGGGTTTTGATAAAGATTAGTGGTACTGTAAAGTGATGGGTTTAAATACACAGCGTGTTTCTGATATAAGTTATTCTGTAAATGTTCACCCCTCCCCAGACCTCCATATTTTCTTTTGACAGAAAAAGGAACCTGATAATAGTAAGTCGTAGAGCTGAAATGTTAGAGACAAAGTGCAAACATTGATTTTCTAGTCATTAATCTCCCCTTCTTCCTACTAAACTAGGCAAATCTTGCATTTAAATTCCATGTTTTTAGAAAGTTAAAATGAGAGTGAAATGGGAAATATGTAAGCATTTTTAATCACAGCTCACAGACATTTTGGAAAAACTTAACTGGAGAGGTTCTTTTATTTCTTCTTTTTAAGGACAGGCATAGTCAGGAATAAAGGTATGCGCAGGCAAGCAGGAAAAAAGGAGGAAGGAACACTTGATTTATTTTACTTAGTCGTTCATCTTGGTTGTTTTCCAAGCCCCAGGTCACAAACCCAGGTCCTACGGATGTATGTGCACTGTGCCAACCAGACACAACAAATTTAACCACTAAAACATCAGGGTATGCCAAGAGAGATTATTTTTATTAAATGTTAAATAGAATTTAACACCAATCAAGTTAGTCAACATTTTTTAAGTGAATTGTTATTCAGGCAATATTGGTTTATAATGTAAGTTTCAAGTATAGAGCTTTATCATTAAACACATGAAATCATTTGGCATACACTACAGAATGATCAACAACAAAAACCAAATTTCTATCCATCCCCATACAATTGACTTCTTTTATCATTTCACCCATCCTCCAACCTCCTTATGCTCTGATAATCACCAATCCATTCTCTACATCTAAGTGGTTTTTGTTTTTTCTTTCATTCATTTGCCTTGTTACTTTATATTTTCATGAGTGAAACCATATGGTTTACGTTTTGGTCTGACTTATTTCATTTACCATTATACATTCAAGTTCTATACATGTTATCACAAATGGCAAGAATTTATCTTTTTGTAATAGCTGAATAGTATTCCATTTTATAACACACCTTCTTTCAATTCAACCACTCATGGGCACTTGGGTTGCTTTCATTCTTGGCTAATACAAGCAATGTTTCAATGAACATAGGTGTGTATATATTTTGTGAACTGGTATTTTTGTATTCCTTAGATAAATACCTTGAAGTCGGATCATATGGTATGAAGCTGCATCATGTGGTATTTCTATGTATACCTTTTGAAAAAGTCTCTGTACTGTTTTCCATAGTGGTAACACTGGTTTACATTCCCATAACTATATAAGAGAATTCTCTTCTCTACATCTTCACCAACACTTGTTGTTTCTTGCATTTCTTTAAAGGAAAGGTGTAGACAGAAATGAAGATGCTTAAGCAGGCAGGCAGGAGGAAAAAGGAGAAAGAAGCACTTTATTTTATTTTTATTTAGTTGTTCAAATTGGTTGTTGCTTCCCCCAGATGCAGGTCTTGAACTCAGGATCTTATATATGTGGACTGTACCCAGGGTGTATTGATAGCTAGGCAACCAGGGTGAGCCAATTTTTTGTATTTTTTAAAGGGGAGGAGAGAGGGATGAGGAGGGGAGGGGAGAAAAAAGCGTTATTTTTAACTTAAAAATCTGAAAGTCGTAGAAATTTTAAAAATATGATAAAAGACAAAGTGAAAACAACTTTTAAATTACTCAAAGTTCCACCACCCAGAAATAAGTTAAGAGTATCATTTTTTGTTTTCCTATAGGTTTTTATGGGGTTTGGGGGATATTTTTAACTTTTTTTATTGCAGTAACTTTGATTTTACATGTCAAAATAAACTAAAATAAATTATTTTCCCTTATGTGCCGTTTCCTCATTCCTTGGATACATATCAGCACAATGCCCTCCACCAAATCATCAACTGTTCTTCACCATTGTCCAGTGGGCTCTGCCACCACTCTCTCACCACCCCCTGCTCCATTCCCTATTGGTAATCTCGGTTCTATTGCAAGTGTCCAAGGGTTGGTTTTGTCTCATTTGTTCCTTTATTTTGTTCATTCACATTCCACCTATGAGTGAGATCATCTGATATAGATTGTTCTTTTTTTTGGGGGGGGGGGCGGTTATTTCACTTAGCATAATCTCATCTACATCTATCCATATTGATTCAAATGACAGAATTTCATCTCTTCTAAGGGTTCTGTAGTTTTCCATTGTATATATATATATACCATACTTGCCTGGATTTCAATGAACTTCCCTCTTAGTACTACTATCACTGTACCCCAAAGATTCTAGTAGCTTGTGTCTTCATTCTAATTTGTCTCAAATTATTTTTAAGTTCCTTTTTGATTTCCTCTTTTATCCAAGAGTCATTTAGAAGAATATTGTTTAGCCTCCAATTAATTTGAGGTCTTCCAGCTTTCTTTTTGTGGTTGATTTCTAGTTTTAAGCCATTGAGTTCAGAGAGGATACTTGATATGATTTCAATCTTTGTAAATTTGTTGAGACATGTCTTGTGTCCCAACATATTATCTACATTTGTGAATGTTTCATGCAAATTTGAGAAGAAAATGAAATTTGTAGTCATTGGATGATGTGTTCGGTATATGTCTATTAGACTTAATTGTTTCAAATGGTCATTAAAAGCTGCTGTTTCCTTGTTAATTTTCTTCCTGGTTGATCTGTCCGTTGTTGTGAGTGGAATGTTGATGTCTCCTTCTCTTATTGTGTTGCTGTCAATAACTCTCATCAGTTCAAACAATACTTGCTTAATATATTTTGATGCTCTTTCATTTGGTGTACATATGATTATAAGCATTATGGCTTCTTACTGGATTGACCCCTTAATGCATAATGTCCATCTCTGTCTTTGGTTGTACTTTTTAGCTGGAAATTTGTTTTATCAAATATAAGGATGGCTGGTCCTGTTTTTTTATGGTTGCCCTTTGGCTGTAGGATTGTCTTCCAGTCATTAACTTTGAGTCTTTATTTATCTTTTGAAAGAAGCTGTTTCCTGAATGCAAAAGGAGGTTGAGTTATGCTTTTTAATTCATATCCCTACTCTGTGTCATTTGACAGGTGTATTCAGTCCACTAATATTTAGAGTGATAATTGATATGCAGTTGTTTCATGTCATTTTGTAATTTGTCTTCTGTTTGTTGTTTTAGACAGTGTCTTTGTTCTTCTCTTACTCTTCCTAGGTGGGTTAGTTGTGGGTTAGTAGTGGTTGTGTTTTGATTGGTTTCCCTTTTTGTTTTCTCATTTGTTTTTTTTTCCTGGAGATATATTTTGAGATTACCCTGAAGTTAGCACTAAGAATTTTAAGTCTATTTCCTATTTCTATTTGAAAGCAAATTTGTCTTCCACTCATTATAACCATATATATTTTTATTCTCCTCCTCCTCACTTTTTAAATTTGCTGTCTTATTATTTTTAAGTGAGTTTAACTACACTTTACATAGCATCTTTTAGTATTTTTTTTAGAACTGGTTTTGTGGTGATAAATTCCTTTGACTTTTGCTTATTGGAAAAGTTTTTATCATTCCTTCAAATGTGATTGGTAATTTTGCAGGGTTATCCTAGGTATCCTAAGTATTCTAGGTTGAAAATCCCTTTCTTTCAGTCTTTTAAATAAATTATCCCATTCCCGTTTGACCTGTAGTGTTTCAGTTGAGAAATCTGCTGACAAATATGGGACTCCTTAGTTTGTGACTCATTTTGCTCTGGATGCTTTCAAGATATTTTTTCTTGATCTTTTATTCTTGACATTTTAATGACAATGTGTCCAGGTGTAGGTCTGCTTGGGTTTCTTTTATTAGGAATACTTTGAGATTCCTGGGTCTAGAGGCTTTCTTCATTCCTCAGGTTAGGGAAATTCTCAGTTATTATTTCTTCAAATACAATTTATGTCCCCTTTTCTCTTTCTTCTCCTTCTGAGACCCCTATAATTGAATGTTGATCCTTTTGGTGTTATCTCATATGTATCAAATTTTTCTTCATTTCTTTGTATTCTTTTATCTCTTTGGTTTGAGTGAATTTCTCTGCCTTATCCTCTAACTCACGGATTTGTATTAGAGGCTTCATCCATCCTATTCTCGAGTCCCTCTATTCAATTCTTTACATCAGCTATCATATTCTTCATTTCTTTGATATCTTGCTTCACATCTCTCTCTCTCTCTCTCTCTCTCTCTCTCTCTCTCTCTCTCTCTCTCTCATTCTCTTTTACTTCTTTTATTGTTCTATTGGTTTCCATGATTTGGATTATCACTGTTGCCATAAATTCATCCTCAGGTAGTTTGCTTACATCTGTGGTATTCAATTTTTTCTCTTGGTGTTTTAATTGGATCTATCATTTCATGCATATTTTTCTGTGTTTTTGCTCTGTTTGGCATTCTGTTTCTGCTTCTGTGAATTAGGTTTTCCTGCAGTTATGCCTTTGTGTAGGGTATCAACTTGCACCAAGTTCAAATGGATATTGGTTTGAAAACTGGGATTTCTTATGTTTTGTGACATCACCACCAGTTGGATTTGTGTTCTTATGTGGACCCTCTTTGATATCTAAAAGTTCAGCCTATGGGGTCATAGTTTTTGTCAAGGATGCAGACTCTTCCCCTAGTGTCCTCGCTCCAAATAGTAACAACTCCCTTGCTGCTGGCCCACAATCATCAGTCGGACTACAGTTTCACCTCCATTCACAGGTTAGTACTAATAGGTAAAATTGAAGATTTCTTTCTCTGGGAGACTCTCTTTAAGCCTGAGGGTGGAATTCCCGGTGGGCAGGTCCTATAATTATAACACAATATGTTGGGAGGAATTGGGATTAGGGTTTCCCCTAGTTGCCTTCTGGTTATGGCAGTGTCTAGTATAATTTCCTTCCTAGGATTCCTGTTCAAATCACTGGGGCACTGGTCTTCCTTTCACCTTACACCAAGACCCTCTCCCCCAACTCCAAGTGTCTGTGCCACTGGAAGGAACTTCTGCTGCTTTCATGATTCCTGGAAGGCCCAGTTCTTCCCATATTTCCACCCCCTCCACCTCAGCCCAAATACCAAATCTGAGGTGTCGTTCTGAATGAATCCTGATGTTTTCACCTACCCTTTGTGGTCTCAATTGCTGCTGTGTCTCCATAGCCTCTGTGTCTGCTTATCCCCTATGTTTGTTTTTTGGAAAATAGGTGAATTCCTAGTTGCTCTGTGGGGAAGATGTGGGTCTCACTCCTACCAGGTCACTACCTTGACTCGCCTCCAAAGAAGCATTTTTATTTATTTATTTTTATTTTGGTTTTTCCCCTCGGCCTTAGGTTTCAAAACTTAGTCCTTAGGCTTTACATGGTCCACACCTTGGCCATCTCAGATGCCTGAGCCACAACGGCACTCACACCCTATTTCATTTTTTATAACAGTCTTTCTAACAAGTTTGAGGTGATAGCTCATTGTGGTTTTGATTTGAATTTCCCTAATAATAACTAATGATGAATTTTTTTTCATTTACTTCTTGGCTCTCTGTAGGTCTTCTTTGGAGAAATGTATATTCAGATCTTCTGTCCAACGCTTTTTTCTCATGGTTGAGAAAAAAAATTATTTACATAGACACATGTATAAGTTAAAAAATGGCATTAGGTCAACAATTGCTGAACCTAGGAATAGAATGTATGGATGTTCACTATAATATTCATTAAAATTTTGTGTATATTTAAAATGTCTCATAATTTTAAAAATCTGTAATGTAGTAAAATTTAAAGGGAACTAAATTCAATGTGGTACCAGAATAAGTTCCTTGAAGAGAAAAACATTGGAGAAAAACTGGTACAATATGACTAATGTCTGTAATATTAATATCGTTATACAAATATCAATGTTCTAACAAATGTACCATGATTATATACAATGTTAGCATTAAGGTAAGCTGAATGAAGGGCATGCAAATTTGCTATAAACCTAAAATTATTCCAAAATGAAAAATATATTTTAAAGTAGGCAACCAGTATGTAAAAGCTAGATGTTTTTATTGTATTTATATATACATATATATATATATATAATTGAACAACTTAAAGATCCAATGTTTACAATAATGAC
Organism: Solenodon paradoxus; assembly: GCA_004363575.1. Classification (NCBI taxonomy): domain Eukaryota; kingdom Metazoa; phylum Chordata; class Mammalia; order Eulipotyphla; family Solenodontidae; genus Solenodon; species Solenodon paradoxus. Next base: position 1,080,875 of record RJWH01000056.1, read on the forward strand.
CTTCCACATATCTCTTGTTGTCCTTGGTGGAGGGTAAAACTGCTGTCTCAGGAGCACCCTGTTCTCCTAGCTAAGCCAAACTTTCCTTATTTCAGCAAAGGCACCCATTGAACTGTTTGCTTGTGCAGCACCAACTTCAAAAGGGCTGGTGGTAGGGCTAAAAGGCCTATTTTTTTCCCCAAGCAGTGGGCACTTGACAGGCTTGGGAAAGAAATATCTCAAAGGTGCAGGTCTCTTGGAAGGGACTGCCAGATTCAGAGGTTGGAGAACGTGTCCTTTGGGGTTGGCCAATCTTACTGGTAGAAGAAGACCTCCTCATGACCTACCCACTAAAGGAAATGGGGTAGGAAGAACGAGAGGATCTCTTTCCTGGCATTAAAAGTAGGGGAGGTGGCTTGTCCATGAAGGGGCTGCTCCTCCCTTGAAATGAGGAAAGATCAGTGCTAGCCAAAGGGCTTGGCATCTCAAGTCAGTTGCCCTTTGCTAGTCTTCTGGTAGCAATGAGCAGGTCCCACCTCATTCCCAAACACATGTTTTCCACAGGAAGAGAAGATGTCGAATGCCCAAAGGGACCTCACAACTGGCAAGGAGCTGCAGGACCAAGAAGTCATTCACCAGGTCAGTAGCCCTCAGGAGAAATGCAGCGCTTTTCTGCTGTTCTCTTTTAATGAAAACTCTCCTATACTCTTTAGACAGCAGAGCCAGTGCATCTTCCAGGGGTATGTGATAATGTATTTTGATAGACTCATGAAGCATAATAAGAGTACAAGAAGAAAGTACTGTTCAGCAAGAATACAAATGGGGACCCATCATCTTTAACTTCCTGGAGCACTCAAGTGAGAACCGACTCAGCGGTGAGATGAATCATCCACCACAAGGCCACGATCCTGCAACTGATGACTTATGACTGTTACAGATTCCCTCTGTTCATTTTCTATGGAAATAATAATGCAATCCAAATAGTTCTCTCGATCATATGCTTTCTGAATGCTTGATTAAAAGAGCTGGAAAAGGCCCTCTTTCCCAGCGTCCCTGCCACTGGCATCATCTAAGTACTGATATCGCATGTTTCTCTTCACACCCTTTTGTATAATCAGCCATATTCTGCCATAATTCTTCAATGCTTACCGTGTCTTCACTTTCTTTTAAGTAGCCCTCTTGGGATAAGTAAGAAGTTGGCAGAAAAGGTTTATGTGACTTATTACTATTAGCTACCAAAGGTCTTCCATCTTGTCCTCTTTGAAGCCTGACCAATGAAAACATCTTAACTCCTGGCCACAGTGTGTACCCACAAACCCCACCCCCTGCAGCTTCCCTCCAGGCTCTCCACTCCCCTCTTGCCCTGCAGCACTTCCTGCCCTTTTAATGCAGCAAGAGAATGTGACTTTGGAGTATCCAGTGTAAGGAAGTGTTATGTACTATACAGGAATTATGTATATATAAATATGTGTGTGTGTGTGTGTGTGTGTGACATATAACCATATCATCTCAGCTGGGCTATCTTTAATATGAGAAAAGAAAGAATAGGTAGTTGTGTGTGACAGAGGAGGGGGTGTTGTAGTTTATCCAGCTCAAATTTGCTTATCCAGCTCTGAGAATGTCCTCTCTATAACCCAGTCTCATTGCCATCCACATGGCCAGAGTAAGTTTCCTGACAGTTATTTGTGTACAATGAGAGGACGTCCCCAAACCATACTCAGTTGGAAAAAGAGTGTATACCTTTCCAAGCTGAGCCAATATATCCTTTCTCAGAGAAAAAATGGAAATGCAACCAAAAAAATCCCATCTCACTGTGACTCCTGAATAAAGGAAGGATGCAAAGCCAAGTGAACGCCCTGGTTCCAATATGGAGAATGAGAAGCAAGGGAAACTAGTCTTCAGAGAGGGGAAGGAACAAACACAGAAGAGGTGAAACCTACAACAGACTTCCATTTGTTAGTTCCAACTGGAGCCACTGGTTACATCCCTGACCTTAGATTTCATGAGATACTCCCTTATCTTTAAAACAAAACCTTCCCTTTTTTCTTCACCTAGCTCAAAACAGCCTCTTTTATTTTCAATGAGCAGAGTCCTAAGTAACAAAGATTCATCCTAGAATTAGAGACATTCTTTTTCTTTTTTTTTATAGACAAACTCCATTTTGAGATGTTCTGGTTCTCAGAATGATTTAGTGATTGTAAAGAAAGACTAAGCACAGATTAAATGAGCATATGCATCAGCAATTACTGTAGCCCCCTCTTACCTACAGAGGATACATTCCAAAGTCCCCAGTGGATAGCTGAAACTAGGGATAGTACTAAGACCCAGGTGTATGTTGTTTTTCCTATACACACATACCTATGATAGAATTTAACTTACAAGTTAGCTATAACAAGTGATAAATGATGACTAATAATAAAAGAGAACGATTATAACAGTATACTGTCATAAAAGTCATTCTCCCTGTTAATAGATCTTATTGCACATAATATTTTTGGACCACAATTGACTGTGGGTAATTGAAACCACAGAAAAAGAAAATGAAGATAAGGGTCTTGCTGTAAATCATGACTTCATTCTGGTCATGACTATCCCAGTCTATTTCTGTCATGGAATTATCATTTCCACACATTGTCACATTGTAAAAGTGGGGATAAATTTTCCTCCAAACTCCCTTCTTTAGTGCTGACATAAGGAAGTGGGGGATTTGGTGGGATTTGGGTGGCCAGGAACAGATAGCTTGCATCCCACACAGCCATGCGCTAAGCTCAACTCTGCAGTGATGTCTTGAGCAAGTCTGCCTACTTCAGAACTGGATTCAGGAACTACACTTCTCACAGAAAGAAGCAGTCCAAGAAAATCATGCTAGGAAGACTGAAGATGGGCTGAAGCAGCCTGGAACACAGAAACCCAGAGCAACTGTGACACCATAAATCAGATGCCTATGAAAACACAAAGGGCAGAGAGAGGTTCACATTTCCTGTGCTTGAAGGTGTTCTACTTTCCCAACTATGAAGCAAAAGACATTTGAACAGGAAAACTATGGGTTATCTGAAGAGGAAGCACATAACTGCACAGATCTAGGAAGCGACCCAGGTAAACTGAGAAGTCTCAGTGCCAATAAGAAGGATCTAGTCTCAGAAGAAATCCCAAGAAGCCATCAGAGGGTAATTCATTGCATAAACTATAGTTCTTTCTTTTTTGTTTTCATCATTAGAACTCAGAGACCAATCTAAACAAGGAAAATGTGAGGAATTCCCATGCCCTGTCTAATGAGGTCAACGTCTATTTGCTGCTTACAGTGGCCAAAAGCCTGCTGATCTTTATCAAGTAATGGGATAAATATTTGTATAGAATCCATATTTATTTTTTAAATAACTTGAAGTAAATATATGTTTATGGAACTAATGAAGTTTTGTTATTCAAAAAAGAGGGCTTTTTCAATAATTTTGATTATCTTGTGAATTTTAACAATTGATGAAGTATAGATGTAGACATGTTAAGTCATAGTATTCCCTCAGTTCAAAGTCAAAATGAATTAAATAAATGTGAGACAAAACTAAAGAGTTAAAATTATACCTGCTTTTAAACAGTGCCTATGAATATAATTCTGAAATTTAAATACTAATGTGCATGGATTGTCAACATTATTTCCATGTATTTAGCTGATGCGGACTCAAGAAAATGCCATGCTGAATTCAATCAATTACGTCATCTAGTGACAGTTTTATCGTCTTTGTGTGGTTTTGGCTTTTAAGTGCAAAACACTACACTCCTTTTCCTACACACAGTATATGACTAACACCCAGGACAGTTGGTGATTTACTAGAGAGCTGCTTGCAGAGGAGATCTGTAGGATGAAGACATCTGTGAGAATTCTTCTGTTCCTGCTGTTAAAACATATTTGGTAGATTTCAAATATATTCATGGAACCAAGTTTTGTAAGTTTTCGTCTTCTATGACTAGATTTCTCAATATGCCAAGTATTTTTTTTATATTGTTCATTTTAGTAAACCTTTCGTATCCCTTAAGTTCTCAATGGAATGACACCCTGCCCATCTGTTCTTCTGTCTCTCTCCTCCTTAAGTTCCCTGCTATGTTGCCAAGACAACGCCACATGATACCACATCATAACAAATGGTTATTCTTTCACTAGACTTCTGATATCAACTGTAACACTTAGCTTTCAAAACCATGGGTTTTTATCCTTACAGAAGGTTTCTCTACTGGGGATACCTACCTGCAGGGGGAAGGGTAGGCCGGGAGAAGGCTGGGGAATGACCAACAAGTTTCCTCTGAGGTCATCTTCCCACTGTTTCCTTAGCTGACACTTTGCTTCCATGTTCAGGAAATCAAGGGCTTTTAGCTTATATACCATCACATCTCTCACCCTAGCAGACCCAAAGTCCCACAAAAAGCATTTAGAAGTGCTGATGATAGGAAGCCACTGACAGGAAGACTCACACCAGTGGTTTTCAACTTCCATGTGACTCAGCACCCTCCTGGCAGCATGTTAACAATATGAAGTCTGATTCAGTAGCTATGGAATGGAATCCAGGCTTCTTTTTAACAAGCTCCTGGGTAGGTGAACAACAATGTTTGGGAAACAATGACCTAGATTTTCTAATTCTTGTGCCCCAACATTAGATAGATGGTGTTTTGTACAGACAGGACTTAGGTTACCTGATTTGCCACTGCAGAGCTCTTTGATTGAAAGTGCAGATTTCTAAGGCCGGCCTTCTAAATCCTAATCCATGTCTAGCACAGGATCAAATATCTGTATTTTAATAACTGTGCTGAGACTATTCGGATGTCACTAGAGAGAACAGATCTAAATCCAAATCCCAGCTCTGCCACCTAAGTAACTGTACACATTTTTTTTTTTTCAATTTTACCCATCCCTGAGCCCCAGACCCCAGTTCTCAAACGTGGGTCCATAGGCTTTCCATGGCCTACACCTTCACTTCCTGAGTCACAGGGGTGTGCCCACAAACACACTTATTTTTCTTTTCTTTTCTTTTTTTCTTAAATTTCTCTCTGGGGCACCCTAGTGGATGCTAGCGGTTAGGTACGCCACCTTGGGCAGAGAGCACAGTTCACATACATCACAAGGACGCAGGTTCACATCCCCAGGGCCAGGGAGAACAACCAAGATGAACAAGTAAATAAAATAAGTAAAGTGCTTTTTTTCTCCTCTCTCTTCCTGCCTACCTACCTCTGCTCACTTTCACTCCTGCCTGTACCTTTACTTTAAAAAAGCTTTTTCTGTATCTGTTTCCTCTGTAAAAATGATGATGATATTATCAACCTCATGAAGAGATTGTGCATGTTAAATAAATAGAAGTCATGCATTTTTGGCTATTTCTGAATTAGTCAGGATATAGCTAAAGGAGATATTTAAGAAAGTTAGACAAAAATACATGGTTTGGCCATTATTCCTGAGTGATAATGGAGTCCTTTAAGGTCAGACACCCAGGGGGTAACTTGGTCCAATCCAAATCATGAGTAAGAGTGCCAACATAGCTTTGAAAGAAAGCAGAGAGTCAAGGTAAAATTTCCATCATTTTAAGAAACTTGTAATTCACAAAATATTTCTGTATTTCATAAAACCCAGGATACTGGGAATATGTTAGGCATGCATGATTCCAGAAGAGAGGACCTGCTGCCTCGGAGAATGGTGTGTGGACAGGTTTTCTTCCTCTTTGGGTTACTCCATTCACACAGTGTTTCCTGAAATCGAGAGGAAGAATGCTTCTCTCTGCTAGATCCTTGTTTCCTGAATTAAAAATTTTCATTGGGCATGACCTGGTGGAGTAGCAGTTACTCAGTCACCTCCAAAGAAGCGCAGGCTACATACCCTTAGGTGCAACTCCCCGGTGGGAGAGGAGGATAACCAATGTGAACAATGAAAATGAAAATAAATGCTTCTTCCTTGTATCTCTTCTTGCCTGTCTGCCTACTCACCTTCATTCTGGTCTGCACCTTTACTTTAAGTAACAGTCAAAGAAAAAAGCAAAAAACCTTTTCCAGCTGTCATTAACCTTTGAGGTTTCCAAGACAGTTTCGAAATGCTACTGTAGGTGCACCTTGATGGCCTGGTAGTTTAGTTCACCAGGCAGAGCCTACAAGCATCCCAAGGTCTCTGGTTCAAAACCCAGGGTCAGGACAACAACCAAAATGAACAATGAAAAATAAATAAATAATTTCTTCCTCTCTCTTCCTGCCTGCCTTCTACTTGCCTTAATTCCTGCCTGTACCTTAAAAAAAAAAATGCTACTGTAATGATGCATCCATAATCAAAAGTAAGACTTTCTGTAATTTTCATGGGCCATATTACAGATTAGGGGGTGCAAAGTCAAGACTGTACTCTAGTATTTCTAGAGTTAGGGTAGAAGCAAAGCATAACATTCTGATTCTTCTGTTTCCAATTTCAGTGTCAGAGTCCTGTTCAGTTGAAAACTGATGTTCATTTCTAAATGGACCTCTGAAAATAAACAACTCCAAGGGAAAAAAAGACTTCTCAAAAGTGGCAGTGGTGACCTTAAACACCCAGAACCCTTTACACTGAGCAACCTCATCCACTTGAGGTGTGTGGAGAACAGAGAGCCTGGTGTTGAGAGTAACACTAGGAAGACAATTAAATAATTGGAAAATAAAACCTTTGGGGAAGGGTTAAAGGAAATAAGATATTTAGCCTGGAGAAGAGAAGGCTGAGGAATGACCTAATTATAGGCTTCGAGTACATGAAGAATTAATCTACAGCAGATGGTGACCAGCTGTTTTCAATTCCCACTGAATACAGTACAACAGAAAATTGGCTTTGAGAGTAATAGAAAGGATTTAGGATAGATAAAAGAAGGAATTTACTGGTTTTTGAGGGTCACGAAGGTTAAGAGGAGATAGGCTCTGTGACTTAAAGAGATGACAGCCACTCCTTCTCTGAGGTTTCCTAGTTCGGATTGGTTTGTTGAAGTGCACTGAGCGGAAAGAGCTTTATTTTGCTGAGGCGAAGGCCAGCCTGTTCGATGCTGGTCATCACACCTGGCACTCCATTCATATAGCTTCTCGTGGTTGAATATTTGTTTTCTATAGTCTTTAGAATCACACCAAATGGCATTTATCTAGTGCTAAGGGAATGCCAGTCACAGAAAAAAAAAAAATACATAGATTTTACTTTTTAGTCTCCAAAGCCTTTCTTAGTTGACAAATAAGTATTTATTGGGCACCTTCTGAGTGTCAGACACTATTTCAGGCATAAGGGGTATCTAGATGACAAAGAAGTGGTGATTTTTAATAACAATGGGCTTGCCCTGGTGGATTAGCAGTTAGGTCAATTGCCTCCAAAGGAACGTAGGCCCTGGACCCCTGGGTTCAAGTCCCAGGGTTGGGGGGAACAACCAGTGTGAACAACTAAATAAAGATAAAGATGCTTCTTCTTCCTCTCTCTTCATGCCTGCCTACTCACCTTTATTCCTGCCTATACCATTCCTTAAAAAAAAAAAAAAAAAAAAACAGTGGAGGGTATGTGTATACATATGTGTGTGTGCACATATTGTGTGTTGAAGATGTAGCAAGGGAGGTATGTTAAAATCAGCTGAAGAACTTAAAAAGCACTCACACCTACTCCTCCCTCCAGAGACCCTGATATGCCTCTGGTGATGTTCTGTCAAATTATAATCATCACTCACAAGTTGAAAATTCCTACTATTTTTCACTACAAGCATAATTAAAAAACGCATTTTAACGGCAATCCAAATACATTCATATGTATATAGACACATATAGCCATGCACAGGACTGAAAAAAGATTTCACAGTATTTTACTACTACCTTTATCAAATATGTGCTATTCCATTTTATTTATTTTTTAAACATAAGATAGCCACAAAAACATTGATTTTTTTTAACTAATTGATCATGATCCAGAGTTTGAAAAACACTGCTCTGGGGAAAGGGGGCAGCTTTGCTCTGGGTCTAAGAGACAAGAACTCAATTTTATAATTCAAAGGGAAAATAGTAAAATTGGGTCTAGGCTAAGAGAAATAGGACAAAATTAGCTCAACCCTCTCTAAGCATTAAGCTAAAAGAATTTATATGTGTTCCTGCCCAAGGTGGAGGAAACTGGGGACAAAAGCCCTAGTGAGTGAGAAAACACATTGGAATAAGGATTGCTGGGACTGTCCTTCACATTCCACGTACCTATCAGGTGCTTGGGGTGAGAAGAATTGACTACGAAGGCCATGGAGAATCAGGGTCTTAACAAATAAGCATGTCTAAAGTTAAGAAGACATCAAGCATAGAGGAGCCTAGTGATATTGAGAAGGGAATATTGAATTCCACTCCCAGCTAGGTCACTAATTAGTTCAGTGGTTCTAAGCAGGTCACTTAATATCTCATGAGACAGAACCACAGAATCGGCTGCAAGAGAGTGTAGGTGCTGCCAGCCCCAGTAGCAGTGAAGGCCACAACCAAAGGTTATTCTCCCTCAGCAAGGAGTAAGGCGACAACTGCAGATTTACCAGCAACCCTGACCTGAAGCAGGAAGCTGTTGGCCAGTGGTTTCTCCTACTACCTGGGGAGGTGTCTCAGTGAAATCATGACCTAAGGCTGAAAATAGTTTTTTTTTGGAATGGAGTCAAGAGGAAAGGTTGGGATAGAAAGGCTGACTGATTATCAATCAATGAGTTGCAGGTAAAGAATCTGATCCCTAATTCCCTCATCTTTAAAAGGGAAATAATCATACCCCTAGTGCAGGAGCAGATTCCGGCTCAAGATCAGCCACAAGAGCAAGTGTGTGTAAGGTCAAAGTCCCTGGTCAGTTAGGAGCAGAGAAAGGAACATGACTGTGGAGGTTCAACAGTCCAATAGGGGAAAAATATAAATACACACATTCATATAGGATATTATTCAAAGTATCCAAACAGAATAATACACTCAGTCGAATCATGATTCCTACCCTCAGAGAGCTTACAGCAGTGTGTAAAGGGAGGCAGAGGTAAAAACAACAAGCTACCGCAAGCATCTTACAGTCAATAATAGAAATGTGAACAAGAAGTGGGGACATCTGACTCTCTAACCACAAACTCCTGTATTTCCAATTTAGTTCCTCTATCACTGGTTCTCAGCCAAGGTCTGCTTTGCACCCTCTCTCCACAAGGACATTTAGAAACATGTTGCATAATTTTGGTTGTCAGATGTCTTCATCTATTAGAGCTGCTATAAATACCAACTGACTTAGTAACTTTCAAACAGCAGAAATTTACCTCTTCACAGTTCTAGAAGCTGGAATTTGGAGATCAGGATGACAGTGTAGTCAGGTAAGAGTCTTCTCCCAGACTTCTTAGTATATCCTCGCAAGTATATCCTTAGTATATCCTGAAAGGGTTAAGGAACTCTGCTGGGTCTCTTCTATAAAAGCATTAATTCCACTCTTGAGGACTCCACTCTCATGGCCTACTCATCTCCCAAAGGTATCATCTTCTAACATTATCACATTGGGTGTAAGGATTCCAACATGTAAATTTGGGGAAACAAACATTCAAGTCATCGAATCAGATGATAAGGTCATGACAAAGGGCAAAAAATGCTAAATGGCCTGCAATTTGTGGAGAAGCCCCTATCCAAAAGCCAACACCTCCCTTGCTGAGAACATTCTTTTCAACTCCATGCCACCAATTCCTTGAATCCAGAGACTCCCAGCCATTGTTCCTACCACCTTACATTCAGTAAGCACTTGCAAAATGCCTGCAATATGCCATACTAGACAGAGATATGCAGATTACAGAGTCTACATTTAGTGGAGGAAGTAGAAAATAGACCACCAAGCAAATAAGTAAACAATAGAACATCAGACAGTGGAAAGCATTTTGAGGAAGTATAAAGTAGGGTAAGGAGTCAAAGATTTGGGAAAAGGGATGGCTGCTTTAGATGATAGGGTGGGCACAGAAATCCTCTACACTAACATTTAAATAAAGACCTGCATTAAGTATGAAAGGGAAACATATATAAATCAATGAGAAGAGCATTTCAGCAGAAAGAACAACAGGTGCAAAGTCCTTGAGTACAGAGTCTGCTTGGAAAGTTGCAGGAACAACAAAAAAGGCTGAAGGAGAATGAGCAACAGGAAGAATGAAAGAAAATGTGTGTGTGGAGAGTTAACCAGTAGTTAACAATAAATAATCTTGTAGGAAACAATAAAGATTTTGATATTAATTATTATGGAAAAGCACTAAAAGATTTTGAGCAAGAAAATAACATAATCTGACTTTAAACAATTTTTCTACAGAAAAGAAGCTTAACAGGCAAGAGTAGAAAATGAGAAATCAAATTTAAAATCAGAAAGATAGGGTCCAATGAGCCAAATATATGGCCTAAACCTGTTGACAGGGATGGAAAGAGCAAGAATCTGGCTTCCAAAATGGTGGGTAATATCTTGACTCCACAAAAATCTCAAATGATGGCAGAATCTTGCCCAGACATAAAGGGGAGTCAGATTCTGAAATAACAAGCATTCACAAACAATAGACACAGAAGGACTTGGTGACTGTACAAGGCAATAAAGAGAGAGGTATAGGATGACAGCCAGGGCACTGGAATTAGAGGATAGGTAAATTGTAGCCTTATTTATTAATCAAGATAAGAAAACTAAGTGTGCCCTGGTGAAATAGTAGTTAGAACTATAGCCTTTAAAAGACATAGGCTATATACCCTTGGGTTAGAGTCCTGGCTCCAGGGGTAAACAACCCATGTGAACAACTAAACAAAAATAAAATAAAGTGCTTCTTCCTCCAAATAAAAAGATAAGAGAACCAGAAGATAGTAGTTTTGAAGGAAATTATGTGAAGTTCTATTTCAGTCATGTTAAATCCAAAAGAGTGCTGATATAGGCCTACAGATCAGAAGTATGATCTAAATAAGACACACACATGGAATTATTGGTGTGTAGGTGGTAACTACAGACGTAAAAGTGAAGGAGACCTACTAAGCAGAGTATAGAGAAAGAGGAGAGGTGAGTTCTCTGCTCAGAAACTGGAAAAACATCTCAAAGCTTAAAAGGTGAACAAAGAAAAAGGAATAGACAAAGGAAATGAGAAGAAATGATCAGAAAAGATTGGAGAAGATCCAATATTTAAAAAGAAGAACCAGAGTCTCATTAGTGTCAAGTGCTAGATAGAGAGAGCACCAGTAAATCTGCCATAGTTCCTATATTCCCTATGAAAGAGTAGTTAACATGCTGTATTCTAAGCACTAGTCTAAACCATCAGTAGATTATAAGTCCCATCAAATCAAGACTTGTATCTTATTTTTTCTACAGTATGGATCAAAAGGCCTAACATTATGCCTGACTTATAGTAGTATTAAACAGACATTGTTCAATTACCAAATGGATGTCAGTGTTAGAATAAGAAATAATCCATGATTTTATTGGAGCATTGGATGTGGAATGCTGGGAGCAATTCTAATTACAATGAGTTAAATTGTGAATGAGAAAAGAGAAAATGGTGAAATCAAGCCTACAATTTTCTTCAAAGGAGAGTAGGTAATTACAAGGAACTCTAGTGTTTAGGTTATGGCATTAGTTTATTGAATTAATTTCTCTTTTATAAAAGGAGAATGAACTTGAGCATATTTCTTCAGTAGGTAAAAAACCAGAAAGGCAGAGAGTTTAAAATTTCAGGAGAGAAAAGATCATGGACTAAGGCCTCAGGGGAGGAAGGGATCAAGAGATTATATCTAAGTATATATAAAAGGATTAATTATGAATAAAAGGAAAGGCAACTATGAGGCTTAAAGGAAAGAGATTTCTATGGAAAAAGACAAAGGTACATTTATAACCATGAGGTCAAAAATAATGGAAATTCATTTCTTCTAATTTGAATTTTATCTTCACTAGATGAGTTGAGACCAACTATAAAGTTTAGAGGGACCAGTAACCACAAGTCATCTTTACTCTGCACACCAATTGCAAGTACAAGTTCCCCCAAAGAACTTTCTGTCTCGATAATTCACTCACAGAACTTTCTGGAAGTATTAAACTCATGGTTATAATTTATTACCAGAAAAAAGTATACAGATTAAAATCAGTCAAGGGCAGACTTCAGGAAGATTCCTCTTCTCACAAAGTCATGGACAAGTTATTCTCCCTACATAGATCTGTGACAATATGCATACTACTCTCCACCGGGGAAGTTGACCCAACCCATTGATGTTGAGTTTTATTGAGGCACCATCACATACTGTCATGTGACTGACCTTTTATCCAGTCCTTCTTGGAGGTCACACCATTATCTTTAGTTTTCAGTCCCATCCAGAGGAAAAACTCATATGCCATGGCCCAAATTCCCCAATATAAATCATATTGTTAGACTGCCTGATGGCTTAAGCCTCCAGGAATACAAAAACATTTTTATCATATATAACATTCTGAAAGTCTAGAGACCATTTCCCAGTAGCTGAGGGTAAAGACCCTCTCTTTATAATAGTTAATTCTTCCCTATGCACAAGGCAATATGCTAATAAAGTGTAGAATAAAAAGAGAAGGAAACTTGAGAAGAGTAAGGATAGAAGTCTATTTAGTGTACGGAATAAACATAGGGAATAAAAAGAAAGTCGTTAGTAAAGAACACTGCATGATCATGGAATGGTAGCCAGTTGAGACCTTTTGACTTGAGCATAAAGAAATAAATATCAACCACTGATCAGACTACTTCCCAGAATACAGTCACCAAGTTGTGCATTACATCTTCATAAAATATTATATAAACTGCAGCACTGGTGCCTTTACATGGCTCATATACTAGGATACCATAAGTGTACCTGTTCCATAAATCCCCCTATTTTCTCCCTTTAATTTACAACTGAATTTTATAATGCCACACCTTTGCTCTATTCTTATCATTGCTTAAGTTTGTACTGGGCAACGAATACAGTACATAAAACTCCTCTCAAATAAAAGCATTCTGAATAAAGCCCTCTACCTATAAATATCTTCTGTAGCTAGTTTGAGACATTTTATAAGATACTCTAGCTTTTAAGACAGCAATTTTTTAAAAGAGATATTTGGTTTAAGAGCAGAATAAACGATCATTGAAATCAAGGCACATTGACCAAACTGTGAAGGATAGAATTGAACTTTTAGATGCTGTGTTGCAATGTTCCTTCAATAAAATGTTTAATAAAAGAAATGACCCAAGCTGAAACAACAGAGCAAAAGAAGCTAAATTTAGAAGAGAAGAATGTTAAGGACTTATGGAACAATATTAAACAGTAATTGAGGTGACAAAAGAGAAGACAGAAAGGATAGGAAAGAAGAAACATTTGAATTTTAACAATGGTTGAAAACTTTCCAACAGTAATAAGATATCCCCCACAAATCCAACTCAGTAAACTCAAAGTAAAATAAATTAACTGTATCTTTTCACATCATAGTCAAATCAATGAGAGTTGAAGACTATTAAAATCAGTCAGAAGAAAACAAAAATAAAAAATCAATCATACTAACATAAGTCAAAAGAAATCAAGAATGTCTTTTTTAAATTCAAAGTAGAATTTAGAGCAAAAATAATTATTAAGGATAAGAAGGTCCATTCATAATGACACTTATACAATTGAAACAACACACATAATTCTAAACACAGCTGGTTTCAAAATACATGAAGCAAACAGAAAAATAGGCAAATCATAGATAATTAAATAAAATTTGTTATGCTTCAAAAGGTTCCATCCCTGTGAAAAGACAACTCACAGGGCAGGAGAAAATATTTGCAAATTAGATAACTTATAAGAGGTACTAGTATCAAGACTATAAAAAGAATTCTTACAACTCAATAATAAAAAGACAAATAATGCAATTAAAATATGGGCAAATGACTTGAACAGACATTACTCTACAGTAGTTATACAAAGGCCAATAAACACAGTAAAAGATGTTCAACATCATTAGCTATGAAGGACATGTAAGTCAAAGCCATAATTAAATACTATATAACTCCCACTAGAATTACTATAATCAAAATCACAGCTAATAACAAGTGTTAGGAAGGATGTAGAGAAATTGCTGGTGAGAATTTAAAATGGTGCAGTCACTTTGGAAAATACTTAGATAGTTAACATAGAGTTATAATATGATCCATATTTCCAAATACATACACAAGAGAATTAAAAACATACAATACCAAAAAAACATGAATTTCATATCAGTATTCCTCATAATAAATCAAAAATGGAAGAAATCCAAATGTCCATCAACAAATGAATAAACAAAATGTGGTATATCCATACAATGAATTTATTGTACAGCCATAAAAATTGATGAAGTACTGATAATATGTTACAAATTAGAAGAATTATCAAGATACATTAAGTGAAAACAAACACAGAATGGCACATAGTATGTAGTTCCACTTATCTGAAACATCTGGAATAGGTGAATAGATAGAGACAGGAAGTAGATTAGTGATTGATAGGGACTAAAGTGGGGTGGAAGAAACAGAAGTGACTGGTAATTGATGGTGAAAATTTGATGTTCCAGAATTTGATACTTGATGGTTACACATAGAAAGTATATTAAAAGGATTACATTATATACTTTAAAATGACCATGTCATGATATGTAAGCTATATCTCAATTTTTAAAAGGTTTAGAGTGGCAAGGAGAATTAGATAATCCAATGTAGGAAATTCTGGATTCATAAACCCAGCATTACCTTGATAAAACCAGACAAAGCACTATGAAAAAATAGGGGTTGTATCAACTCACATTCCCACCAAGTGTGAAACTGTGTGACCTTTTCTCTACATACTTGCCAACATTTGTTGTTTCCAGACTTTCAGATAATAGCCAGTCTCTTAGGTATAAGGTGATATCTCATTGTTGTTTTGATTTACATTTGTCTGATAGCCAGTGTACCTGCTGGTCATCTGTATACAAGATGGCCATTTAAACTAAGTTAATTCTTTCAAACCATGAGCATTCATTATTCTTCCATGTTTTCGTGTCTTCTGCTAGTTCATTTGTTAAAGTAGTTGTCATTGTAGAGGGATTTGACCTCCTTTGTTAAGTTTATGCCCATGTATTTTATATATTTTGGTTCTATTGTGAATGGGATTTTTTCTTAATTTCTTTTTCCACTACTTCATTGTTTGCATATAAGAATGCTATTGATTTTCATGTTATTTTATACCCTGCCACTTTCTGTATTCATTAAGTGTTCCTCACAATTTTTCATGGAGTCTTTAGGATTTTCTTGGTATAATATCATGTCATTGGATGCCAGGATTGCTTCCTGGGAGCAGGGGTGAGGAAAGGGGAATGAGAAACTCAAGAGACAGTGAGAGGACAGAAAAAGTGAGGTTCAGGGGGCCAACAGCCTCTCTCTCAGACTGAAGGCCCTGACAGTCTGGTCTCCATCTATTTATTGAGTTCATACACAGCATTGCTTCAAGCAGCTAACGTAGGCAAGTTACAGTTACATTGGATTGCTTATACAGCCTTTCCTCTCTAACTTAATAACTATATCAGAAAATAATGATATTTTATTTCTTCTTTTTTAATTTGTATAACTTTAATGTCATTTTCTTGCCTTATTGCCCTGACCAAGATTTCTAGAACTATGTTGAATAGGAATGGTGAAAGTGAGCATCCCTGTCTTGGTCTAGATCTTGGGGGAAAGGCTTTCAGTTTTTCACCATTGAGTATGATATTGGCTGTGGGTTTGTCATATTATTTTTAATCATGTTGTTATGTGCCCTCTATTCTTATTTACGTGAGAATTTTTATCATGAATGAGTATTGACTATTGCCTTGATTGATATGATCATTTTTTTCATTTTCCTTTTGTTGATATGGTATATACAATGATTTATATGCATATGTTAAAATATCCTTGTGTCTCTGGAATAAATGGTGCATAATTTGTTCAATTTACTATTGAATTTGGTTTGGTAGGATTTTGTTGAGGATTTTTGTCTATATTCACCAGTGACATTAGTCTAAAATTTTCTTTTTTGTGTGTTGCCTTTGTCAATTTTGGGGATCAAGGTAGGGTTGGCACATATAATGTATTTGCAGTGAATGTTGTGGAAGAATTTGGAGGATGATTTTTCTTTCTGTGCTTGGTAGAATTTGCTAATGAAGCTGTTTGGTCCTGGGATTCTATTTTGGGGAAGACTTTTGATAACTGCTCCAATGTACATGTTGTGGCTGGTCTGTTCAAGTTATCTAAGTCTGCAGTGGTTCATTTTTGGGAGATGATAGGAGTCCATATAATCTGTCCATTTTTTCTTATTCATGAATTTGTTGGCAAGTAAGTG
This sequence comes from Solenodon paradoxus, assembly GCA_004363575.1. Lineage (NCBI taxonomy): Eukaryota > Metazoa > Chordata > Mammalia > Eulipotyphla > Solenodontidae > Solenodon > Solenodon paradoxus. The sequence goes on from RJWH01000056.1 coordinate 1,097,165, forward strand.
CTTATAATAGTTTCTCATGATTCTTTGTATTTCTGCTATGTCTATTGTAATCTTACCTCTTACATTTCTTGTTAAAAGAATTTTCTCTCTTCTTCATTGAGAGTCAAGCAAGGGATCCATCAATTTTCTTTGTTTTTTCAAAGAATGAGCTCTTGGGTTCATTGATCTTTTGGATGATCTTTTAGTTTTCAATTTTATTTGTTCCCTAATTTTCATTTATCTCTTGCCTTCTGATTTTTGGTTTTGATTGCTCTTCCCTTTCTATTCCTTCAGAGGTTAGATATTTAATTTGAACACTCTCTTGGTTTTTGAGGTGTGCCTGTATGAGAATAAATTACTTTTGTCATACCCCACCATTTTGGTAGCTCATCGCTTCATTTTCATATGCTTCCAGATAATTCTTAATTTCATCTATAACCCAGGAGTTTTTCAGAAGCATGTTGTTTAATTTGAACATCTTTGTGGCTCTGCCAGTTTTTTTCCTAGTTAATTTCTAATTTTATCCACTTGTCATCAAAAAGGATGCTTTTTATAATTGCAATTTTGCTAAATTTATTGAAACTCTTTTTGTGTGTCTCAGGATATGGTCTGTCCTTAAGAATGTTCCATGCATGCTTACAAAGAATGTATATTCTTTTGTGTTGCGGTAGAACATTCTCTCTCTCTCTCTCTCTCTCTCTCTCTCTCTCTCTCAATATATATATATTTATATATTTATATGTTAAGTCCATTTAATCTATAATCTATTGATTCATTTATAGTCTTTATTTCTTTGTTGATTTTCTGCCATCATAATATTGCAATGTAAGTGCAATATGAAGTCTACTACTTTTATAGTGCTGTACTGTCAGTGTCTTCCTTTAGATCTGATAGTATTTGTTTTATATACTTACCCAGCATTGGGTGCATATGTGACATAAGTTAATTATACTTCTTTTATTTTTTTGATTGATTATCCCCTTAACCATAATGTAGTGTTTACCCTTTCCTTGTGTACCCTTTTTAGGTGGATATTTATCTTGACTGAAATTAGTATTGCAGTTCCTGGCTTCCTTTCATCCCCATTACTTTGATATATTTTTCCATAGTCTTTGACTTTCAGCCTGTGTCTGTCTTTGGATCTGATATGAGTTTCTTGTAGGCATAAAACTAATGGGTCCTGTTTTTTCCTTTTTTTATTCATCCAATCACTCTGTGTCTTTTGTTTATTTAGTTCAATTTATTTACAGTTATGGTGATAATTCTATCCTTGTTTTTTTTCTGTTCCCATTTGTTTTTGTTTGCTTTTTCTTCTGGATGGCTTTTAGTGTTGATTCTCTCTCTCTTCTTCCCAGTTACATATCTCTTTAGGATTAGGTTTGGTACCTACCATGTGAATTGCCTCTAACTTTATCACTCTATGATGGTCTTTTATTAGTTGATGCCAGATCATGTTTATATATTCATATATTTTCATGTCTTTATTTCAATTTTTAGTGGTTATTTTTGTTCTCTTTTGTTGGTTCTGTTTTTGTTTCTGATTTTGTTTTATTGCTTTATCACCATTGTCAAGGTTTGATCTTTGTTTTCATTTTTGCTGTTGTAGAACTCCTTTTAACAGTTCTTGAATGGCAGGCTTTGTGATTAAAAAAAAACAACAAAAAAAACATTAACTTTTGTTTATCATTAAAGACCTTTATTTTCTCCATAATATTTCAATAATAATTTGCTGAGTATTCTAAGTCATTTTTTACTTTTAGTATTTAGAATATGTCATTCTACTCTCTCGTGGCCTTCAGGCTTCTTGTGAGAAGTCTTATGATAGCCAAATTTGCAGATTATATTCCTCTTTTCTCTAGCTGCCTTGAGTAATTTTTATCATTGAATTTTGCTAGTTTTACTATGCTGTGCCTTGGCTATATGCCTTTTTACATTTAGAAATTTCAGTGTCCTATCAGGTTCTTGGAACTCCCTGGTTACTTATTATGACAGGTGTGGGAATTTCCCTTATTTAAACACATATTCTGTTTCTTTATTCCTCTCCTTTTCTTCCAGGATACTTATTATCTTTATATTAATTTTACTCATGAAATCTGATATTTCTTTCAGGGTTTCTTCATTTTTCCTCAATTTTTCTTCTCTCTCATCTTTTATGAGGAGCTCCTTTGTGTGATCTTGTCTTCAAATTTTGAGTTTTGTTCCACTGCAAGTTTGAGTTTATTTGTGGAGCTTTCCATGTATATCATCAAATCATTGATTGTATTTCTTGTCGCTAGAATTTCTGTTAGGGCTTTTGTTATATCTTCCATCTCTTTGATGAAGTAATCCTTTTGATCTGTCACTTCTTTTCATAGGTCATTCATTTACCTTAGGGTATTTGATTGTATCTCCTGCATTTCATTCAGGTTTTTTTTATAACTATTATTTTTAATCCTGTATCTGTTAGATTGTCCCAACCATTTCAATAGGTTTCTTCTCTGGAGATCGCCTAGTACTGAATCTCTTTATGTCATTTGAGTTTTGTCTGGGGGAAATTTAGATTTTTGGAATGGCTTTGTTTTCTGCTTTGTATATAACAAATATGTGCTTTATTTTCTAATTTCTTCCTAGGTGGTGACTGAGGCACTGTCCCTACAGGGTCCTCAGAAGGATTGAGAGATATTAGAGTTTGCTAGAGTAGATCATTGTGTCCTCTCTCTTACTCGTTTAAGTGCTGAGTTAGGGAGAATTGCATTTTTTAAAAGAGATGCTCAGGTAAGAATAAAAGCAAATAGGCAGGCAGGAAGAGAGGCAGAATAAATACTTAATTTCATTTTAATTTAGTTGTTTATATTGGTTTTTTCCCTTGGTCCTTGGTCCTGAATCCGGGACTTTGGATAGATGTGGGACTGCTCCCAGGGTACTACACTGCTAGGACACCAAGGCTCACATAGAAATTACATTTTTAAAAGACCACTTTAAAGGCTCAAAATATGAAAATTTAAGAATGAGATAAGAACTTCAACAAAGCCAACTAGTGGTGACACCATAAAACTCAATAATTCCCAGTGTTCAAACCGAGATCCAGGCTTGTTTAGTGCAAGTTGATACTCTACACAACACTATCACTGTGGGGAAATTTAATCCACAGAAACATAAACAGACTGTCAAACATATCAAAGACACACAGAAATATACACAAAATGATGGATATAATTAAATTCCCAGAGGAAAATTTGAATATAGCAGACATATGCAAACTACTTGAGGATGAGTTTAAGGCAACAGTCATAACCATACTCATGGTAATCAGGATAACATAGAGGAAGAAAAAGAGAAAAAACAAAAAAGAGAGAGAATCAAGATGTCAAAGAAATGAAGAACACAAGGGCTGAAATAAAGAACATAATAGAGAGACTCAAAAGTAGGATGGAAGAAGCCTCTAATAGAATCAGTGATATAGAAGATAGGGCAGAAGAATGTACTCAAGTCAACCAACAAAGAGAAAAAAGAATGAAAATAGATGAGGAAAGCATTTGAGACCTACAGGATAATATCAAAATAAACAACATTTGCATCACAGGGGCTCCAGAAGGAGAAGAGAGAGAAAAGGGGGAAGGACTTGTATTTGAAAAAATAATAGCTGAGAATTTCCCTAACCTGAGAAATGAAGCAAACATCCAGACCAAGGAAGTTCAAAAGTTCCAAACAAAAGAAATACTAACAGATTTATACCAAGACATGTTGTCATCAAAATGTCAAAAATACAAGATACAGAAAGAATCTTAGAAGCAGCTAGAGAGAAAAATGAATCACATACAAAGCAATCCCCATAAAATTGAGAACAGGTTTCTCAACTGAACCTCTACAGGTCAGAAGGGAATGCCATGATATATTCAAAGTAATGAAATAAAAGGATTTTCAACCTAGGATTCTGTGCCCAGCAAGATCATCATTTACAACTGAAGGAATGATAAAAAGCTTTTCCAATAAGCAAAAGGTAAAAGAATTACCACAGAACTAGCTCTACAGAAAATATTAAAGGAAGCGCTATAAAGTATAAAGAAACTTTGCTAAAAAGCAATAACACAGCAAATATAAAAAGTGGGGAGGAGAAAGAGAGGGAAAAAAATGTGGATGACTAGAATAAATGCAAGACTAACCTCCTTCAAATAAAAGTAGAAAATAAACATATAAGCTAACTCTTGGGTAACCTGAAAACACATCTCCAGGGGAAAAGCAAAAGGGAAAACAAAATGGAATACCAATCAAAATGTAACTACAGTCAATGCTCATAAATATAGAAAAAGAAGAACAAAGGCACTGTCTGGAACAAAACATAGAAGACGAATTACAAAATGGCAATGAACAACTGCATATCAATAAAATTGCTCTAAATGTTAATGGATGTAGCTCACAAGTCAAATGACAGAGAGTGGCCAAATGGATTAAAAAGTATTACCCAAACTTCTTATACATTCAGGAAACTCATCTTCTTCCAAAAGAAAAACAGGCTCAAAGTCAATAGCTGGAAGACAATCCTACAGTCAAATGGCAACCACAAAAAAGGAACAGCCATTCTTATATTGGACAAAAATACTTGCAAATAAAAAGCATAACAAAAGACAGATATGGAAAATATACAATGATTATGGGTCATCCAGCAAAAAGACATAGCACTTATTAACATATGTGCACCAAGTGAAAGATCATTAAAATATATTAAGCAAATAGTATTAGAACTGATGAGAGGCATCAAGAGCAACCCAATAAAAGAAGGAAACTTCAACACCCGACTTACAACAATGGACAGATCAACACAGGCAGGAAATTAACAGGGAAGCATCATCCTTAAAAGACTATTTGAACAGGTAATAGATACAATTGAACAATGCATTCAACAGCTACAGATTTCACCTTCTTCTCCAGTGCACATGGAACATTCTCAAGGATAGATAATATTTTGGGACACAAAACATGTCTCAACAAATTTACAAAGACTGAAATCATATCAAGCATCTTCTCTAACCACAGTTGTTCAAAACTAGAAAGGAACCAGAAAAAGATAGCTGGAAAATCCCAAATTAATTAGAGACTAAACAATATGCTTCTGAATGACTCTTAGGTGAAAGAGTAAATCAAAGAAGAACTTTAAAAATACTTAAAGACAAATGAAAATGAAGACATGAGCTACAAACATCTATGGGATACAGGGAAAGCAGTACTGGAGAGAATTTCATTGCAATACTGGCCTACTTCAAGAAATAAGAAAAATTACAAATAAAAAATCTAACTCTAAATTAAAAGGAGATGGAGAAAGAAGAACAACTAAAGACAAAAATCAGCAGGAGGAAAGAAATAAAAAAAAAAAATGAGCAGAAAGAAATGAAAGCAAAGTCAATCCAGAAGATCAGTGAAACCAAAGTTGGTTCTTTGAAAAAATAAACAAAATTGACAATCCATTGGCTAGACTCACAAAGAAAAAGAACGGAGAATTCTTATAATTAGAATCAGAAATGAAAGGGGAGAAGTTACTACAGAGACCTCAGAAATACAAAACATCATATATAAATATATAACAGTTCTGTGTCAATAAATGGACAACCTTGAGGAGATGGACAGATTTTTAGAAAAATACAGTCTACCAAGACTAAACATGGAAGAATTGGAAAACATTAACAGAATAATCACAAACAAGGAAATTGAAGAAGTAATCAAAATTCTCCCTAAAAATAAAATCCCAGGACCATATGGCTTTTCTGATGAGTTTTACCATACCTTCAGAAAAGAATTATTATGTACTCTTCTCAAACTCTTCCAAAATATTGAAGAACAAGAACAATTCTAAACACTTTCTATGGGAGTATAAATACGCTGATACCAAAAGCTGATAGAGGACTCACCAAGAAAGAAAATTACAGATTATTATCCCTAATGAACACAGGTGCAAAATATTAGCAATACAAATCCAACAATACATTAAAAATATCATCCTTCATGACCAAGAAGCATTTATCCCAGGAATGCAAACATGGTTCAACATACCTAAGTCTACCAATGTAATACACCACATCAATAGGAGAAAGGGAAAAACCACATCATCATATCAATGGAGGCAGAAGACGCTTTTGACAAGATCCAACACCCATTCAAGATAAAAACCCTGCATAAAATGGGGAAAGAAAGTACATGCTTCAACATAATAAAGGACATACATGATAAACCACAGGGCAACATCACTGTCAACAGCAAAAAACAAAAGCATTTCCTCTAAGGTCATAAGCAAGGTCAGGCTGTCCACTTTCACCTCTGCTAGTTAACATATCAAGCCAGAGGTCTTAGTCAGCACAACTAGGCAAGAAAAATAAAGTAATGCAAATTGGAAAGGAGGAACTAAAGCTATCATTATTTGCAAATGACATGATCATGATTATATACACTGAAACCCTAAAAATTCTGTCAAACTACTAGTACTAACCAATTAATACAAAGTGGCAGGCTACAAAAATCATTGCATTTTTACCTGAAAATAATATGCTAGAAGAAAATGAAATCAAGAAAACCATACCAGTTAAAATAGAAGTAAAAAGAATCAATATCTTGGAGCCTAACAGAGTAGGAGAAAGATCTATGCAATGAAAACTGTAAGTACTTCTTAAAGTAAATAGAGGAGGATACAAACAGAGAGAAAGATTCCCTGCTCATGCCTGGGAAGAATCAACATTGTTAAAATGATCATCTTACCTAAAACAGTATAAAGATTTAATGCAATCTCCATTAAAATCCAATGGATTCGTTTCAAGAAAATAGAACAAAAAAATCTTAAAATTTTTACAGAACAACAAAAGATCCCGAATAACTAAAGCAATTATGAGAAAAAAGAACAAATCTAGAGGGATTACATTTCCAGACATTGAGCTATTCTACCAAGTGATAGTGATCAAAATAGCTTAGCACAGATCAGTGGAACAGAAATGAATCACAAAAAACTGTCTCACTCACATACAGTTAATCCATGACAAATAAGCCAAAAGTGTATAATGGAGAAAGGAAAGACTGTCCAATAAATGATGCTGAGATAACTGGACAGCCACAAGCAAATGAATGAAGCTTAACCACTGTCTAACATAATTTACAAAAATTAACTAAAATGAACTAGAAACTTGCACATAAGACCAGAAACCATAAAATTCTTAGAAGACAACAAAGCTATTCCATGACATCAACCTTGAAGAGACCTTTGAGGACTCAACTCCAGCATCGAGGGGAACAAAAAGAAAAATAAACAATTGGGACTACATCAAACTAAAAAGCTTCTTCACAAAGAAAGAAAACATCACCAAAACAGTAAGTCAATTTACTAACTTGAAGATGTTTGTGTTTCATATTTCTGAAAAGGCTTAATGTCTAAAATACACAAAGAACTCATAAAACTCAATAACAGAAACAGGCAATCCGATCAAAAATTGGAAAGTGGAAATAGGGAAGCATTTTTCTGAAGAGGCTATACAGATGGCCAACAGGCACACGAAAAGATGTTCCTAATCACTGGCTGTCAGGAAAATGCAAATTAAAACAACAATGAGATACCAACTTACACCTGAGAGATTAGTCATTACCCAAAATCTGGAAATAAATGTTGGCAAGGATATGGATAAAAGGGAACACTTTTACACTGTTGATGGGAGTGCCAATTGGTGCAACCCCTATGAAAAAGAATGTGGAGATATCTCAGAAAGTTGACTATGGAAATCCCATATGATCCTATCATCCCACTTCTGGGTATTTACCTAAAAGTTACAAAAACACTAATTTGCAGAGAGTATGGTCCAAAAAAAGAAAAGAGAAGAAAAAGAAAGGTCACATTCACATTAATGCATCTATATGCAATCCTATTTCAAAACATCTGCATCAGATTGACTTTCAGATGGGGTCTCAATAGGAAGCATTTTCGGGTCACTCCCCACAGACAACAAAAACAAAAAACAAAAAATCACCTATTTTCTTGAGACAAACACTAATGGTGGGTGAGGGCATCTGGTAGAGTTATCAGCTAAGCTGCTGATTTGGATTTGGGACAGAGTGGGAGTCTCTGGATGCATGGTAGGGTGAAGGCAAGAGATTTCAGGAGCAGCTACGGGGGCAGCAAGAGGTGGATTGAGTGGGGCTGAGAAGCGGAGCCATGGAGGGCCAACTTGGGAGTAGGTGAAAGGAGAGCCAGCTCACTGGGAGCTGAGCTGGCATCTGCACAGTTAAATTGCACTGGGCACAGCCATAAATGGAAATCAGCCAAAGAAATTCCCAGCTCCATTTCCACAACCATTTCATGTCAGAGCCTGGGGTCCACCAGGTGGAAATCCTGCCCACCACATCTTCCACCCACTGATATCCTGACCTGAGAACTACAGTGAGAAGGCAGTTAAATACAGGACCAAACCTCAATGCTACCTGATAGCACCTCCTTGTGGATAGAGGTGAAACTGAAGCCTGACTGCCAATCCTGGGCAAGTCAAACCAGCATGGCACAGATCAGTGGAATAGAACTGATCAGGGAAATCTAACCCTCAGAAATATAAACAGAATGCCGAACAGAGCAAAGGCACCAAGAAATATATGTGAAATGATGGATCCAATCAAAAACCCAAGGGAAAATCTGAAAACAGCAGATGTATGAAAATTACCTGAAGAGAAATTTAGGGTAATAGTGATTAACATACTCATGGGAATATAGAAATCAGTAAAGGCAGTAAACAAGAATGTCAGGAAGCAAAGAGAAGAATTAAAACAAGACATCAAACAGGTAAGAGACATGATAGCTGAATTAAAGAACTCACTAGACAGACTCAAAAATAGGATGGATAAAGCTTCCGAGAGAATCAGTGATCTGGAAAATAGAACAGAGGAACTCAATCAACCAAACCAGCAAAGAGATAAAAGAAAAATTCAAAGAATCAAATATAGCATTTGAGACCTCTGGGATAACATCAAAAGGAACAACATTGTCATCACAGAGTCCCAAAGAAAGAGAGAGAAAAGGGGAGAGAAACCACATTTGAAGAAATAATAGAAGAGAACTCTCCCAATCTGAAGAATGAAGCAAGCCTGCAGTTCCAGGAAGCACAAAGAGTTCCTAATAAAAGAAACCCATACGGAAATATACCTAGACACATTGTCATCAAAATGTCAAAAATACAAGATAAAGAAAGACTATTAAAAGCAACCAGAGAAAACCATGTCACATACAGAAAAGTTCACATAAGATTGTCAGCAGACTTCTCAAATGAAACTCTACAGGACAGAAGGGAATGGCATAATATATTCAAAGTGCTGAAAGAAAAGGAGTTTCAACCTAGGATACTATAACCAGCAAGATTATTATTCAGAACTGAAGGAATGATAAAAAACCTTTTTGGACAGAAAAAGTTAAAGGAGTTCATCACCACAAAACCAGCTTTGCAAAAAATATTAAAGGATGCTCTGCAAAGGATAAAGAAAACTCACAGAAAAACGTATGACAGCAAATATTAAAAGCAGGGAGGCAGAGAACAAAAATGTGATAGTTAGAATGAGTGGAAGATGAATATGCTTTCAAAATATCTGCATCAAAACACTCTGCTTCCATTCCAGTCATCTATTTGTGTCATATGCTGATAAGTTTCCACTAAGATTTATACTTAATCAGTCTTTATACTTAATAGAATTATTTTTATTAAATTGTGCTTATCCCTTGCTCCTGCATCATCTAGAGATCCTTCAAGAAGCAGTTATTCAGTTTTCCCATATGTGCTTATTAAGGATATTAGTGGGATGTTGTTTGATATAGAAGACACTATTTACTACCTCACAGAGAGCACTTCACCAAGTCAGGATGCTCACCAGAGCAACCCATGCATAGCAGCTCCCTTACATAGCAAAGCTTTACTCTTCTTCAGAAAAATGTTCTCCTGACAGGAACCTTTTCATCTGGAGATGTCCAGAGACTGGTAGACTGTACCCCAAGCCTGAGGCAGACCAGAGTCAACAACGGATGCATGTAAATGGACAAAAGCCCAGTCTCGCCCCAGGCAAGACAACTCAGAGATGCCTCTCAGGTTCCAAGGCCCCTCATGGAACAGAGTGCCTTCAGTTGAAGCCAAATCTTTGCTAGGATTCCCTCCTATGCTCACTCCTGCTTTCCTCACTTTCTTCCAACTTTCTCCTGAGCACTTTCCTTCACTAAATCATTTGTGCTAAGAAACCTCATCTTAGACTCACTTCTAGGGAACCCAACCTAAAGCATCCAGTATATTATATAGTAATATCAGTTTTAGGTAGTTTGGCTACAAACATTTTCACTGCATAGCTAATTGACAAATCAGTCAACCACCTTCAGCTGACATATCATGTGTTTAAGTCAGTTGTCAGTTTGGTTTATGCCTCCATCGACAAAATTAGAAACCAGCTCTTTTCTCACTCCAATGTATTACCGTTTTCCAATATAGCAATAAAGGATCTGGCTACATATTTTCTGATTTCATGCTTTCCATAAGTGTGATCACTGAAAATATTTTTTTAAGTGTATAATAGTGTGAATAGACTTTGGAGAAAGATTTGGGAGACAAGTGCTTAGGGATAACCTACCAAAAAACAATCATTTCTATGCCCATATTGCCATTAATCTACATATATAAACAATTCTCTTTCACAGCAAAATTACTCTACGCCAAAGTTGCTTTAAGAACAATTAGTTATACAGCAAAAAACCTTGTGGTGATATTGCTGGCGGGGAAGCTACCAGACAAAAGTAATAGCATATCTCGGGGTCAGGATGGGGTTTTATCCAGGCTTCAGTGCCAGGAAAATTGTGTTCCTTCAAAGCAATTGAATATCCTAACAAAATGTTTTTCTTAAAAAAAAAATTTTTTCTATTGGTTGACCCAAATCTTGGAACTAAAATTTCAACCTATTTCTGTCATGGACCAGTACTATCTTATGGATTCCTGACAGCTACTTTAACATGAGCTTTATTTTGCTATTCGACTTTTCCTTCCTTTGCCATAATCAACATGTGTTTTGGAAATTGGTAAAATATAAACTTTAAGTATAGTCAGTTTCCCTAATTCTTTCTTTGCAGTCTATACTAGACACTGTTGATTTAGGATTACCCAGTTATCAGTTCCCCTGCTGAATTCAATTCTTGTGGTTCAGGTGTACTGATTCCATTCCCTTACTTCGAGAGTCTGACCTGACCAATCGAAAATGAGTGCAGCATCATTCCCTGGCTACTCCGGAGTTTTAAGAACAGGAAAGTATAGAGTACCATTTAAATCATAGGTTTGATTCTGTTATCTCCAATTAAATTAATGGAAAGAAAACACAACTTCTACCTGCTTCAGTACCCTCCTGAAGTTGCTGAGAAAATATAACATAAACTTGAAGTGATTATCAGTCATCTATCTGTCCCAAGAGGGAGGCTGCTTGAGATAGAGCCAATGACTACAAAAGCAGAGATTGGGGATGGAGAAAAAGACAATGTTTTAATGGCATCACTTGAGCCCTCTTTCTTTTTAGTTACATGCTTCTTTTCCTAACTGAATTTTGAATTGGCTTTCTATAACCTGCAAGCAAAAGATTCTTAACTAATACATTAACCATGGTATATAATAACAAAGCCATGGAAATATAAGATTATTTTAACAGTTAAACTCTATAAGGGACATTGCTTTCTTTTGTAACTTATTCTAACAGTCTGAAGTCTAAGGATTGAAAAACGGCTTACAACAGAAGTTTTAATAAAACATACATGCTTCTCTTTTTTCTGATATAAATGTAAGGCTGTGCAATATAAGAAAAAATTCTTACAGCAATTGTTCCAGTTAGAATTGATTTTGCAGCATTCAAAACTTTGAAGAACAGTTTTCTGAAAGGAAGAGTGACATTGGGTATTGTAGAAAGTAGAGTTCAAAATTAAAACTAATTGACAAAAAGGACATATCCTGGTGAAGAGAGGCTCATATGTAGGGAGTGTATGGAGAATCTGCATTGTCAAGGAAGACAGAGTCTACCATCACATTACCCAGTCTGCACAGTTGCTTTGAATGACATAAGAAGCTATGTAACTTCCATATTTGGTATTTTCTGCCCACAAAGATTCCAACAGCTGGGCTTTTATAAAGGGTTTTTCAATGTATTTTTTAGGTGTCTGAGCTCAGGGTCAGATCTCCTGGGTTTGAATTCCACTGCTACTATTCACTAATCCTGTGACCTGAGGAAAGTTTTGTAGTCTCATCATGCTTACATTTTCTTCTCTGTAAAACAGAGAATAATGGCTCCTCTCTTACAGGATTAAATGAGGTAATAATGTGTCCCACGTGCAAAGGACAGTGTATAGCAGATAAAAAGTTCTCAATAAATTAGCTTTTAAGAGAGTAAGTAAATTCAACATGTGCCTAAGAAAAACTTTTTTAGGTTCCTGAATTTAATTTTCAGTATTGCGAGGTGGTTACACATATACACACCAAGCAATTCTGCAGACACCAGCTGAGTAACCTACGATTCAACTAAATTCTCATGAGATCTACCCCAAGACAGCATCAGGCTCCATAGGTTAGAGCTTCAGTCCTACAAGACTGCCCACCTCCAACCTCCACACTTCAGACATCAGTGCTTCTGACTGACTAAAGATCTGACTGACTCCTTGAAATTCAGATGTCAGTCACAAATCCAGGTTGTTACCTTTGGTTCTGATTAAATGGCTATAAAACAGAGGTTCAGTGACCCCCATCTTGGGCTTGATTAATTTGCTAGAGAAGCTCACAGAACTCGAAGAAAATAATATTTACTCAATTACTAGTTATTAAAAAGGATCTTATTTAGGAATAACCAGGTGAAAAAGATGCATGGACTAGGTTTGTGGGAATAGACTCAAGGCTTCCATATTCTCCCCAGGCATGCCACTGACCGCAAATCTCTAAATGCTCACCAACACAGAAGCTCCCCTGTCCTTTTGGGTTTTTAAGTAATCTTCATTACACAAGCATGAAAAATTAAATCATTAGTTTTTTTATGATTGATTTGACCTCCTGCAGCTCGCTACTCTTCAGATTTTGTGATGGGGTTAGCAAGACTGAACTAAATGTTCCAATCCTCCACTCACATCCTTGGCTCCTCTAGCAATCACCTTTCCACCCCTAGCTGCTTCCCAAAAGTCACCCTATTAACCTAACAAAAGATACCTTTATCACTTTCTACCTTTAAGAAATTCCAAGGATTTTAAGAGCTTAGTAACAGAAATGGGGACAAACACCAAGTAGATATTTGTTACTGTAAGTCACAAAATACACTAGCTAATTTTCACAGAAGTGAAAAGTCTTTCCCACTTTCCCAGGGAATGCAGTGACTTCATCAGCATTGGCTATCACCCCACCTCTCGACTCTTCTTCCTTCCATCTTCAGTCTCAGGCAGGCTCTGTAACAACAGACACACCTCCTCCCAGCACGATATAAACACACCAGCTATCTTCCATGCAACTCAAAAGGAAAGACCTGGAAATAGACCATAGTTAGACCATAGAAGGTTTGGGGATTTCTTGGTTCAGAAGCATGGAAAGTGTAACCCAAAAATGCTTTGAGTATCCAAAAGTGTTTATTGGAGACTTGAAGAGGACTGGTGCACTAAAAGAATGCACGGGATGGGGCGCGGCAGGGGTGCTGGGCTGCGGGGGAGCTATTTTTATAGGAGGGTGATGGGGCTAGTTGCAGGTTTTCAGTTGTTACAATTTACTCAGGGTCCCAGGGTCTACCGAGTCCAGACAAGAGTCTTAAGAAATCTGTTACAATGTTAATACAAGACATTAGTCAAAACAAATATACAATATGAGGATCATTACCAGAAAAGGCTGAGAAAAGGGCCTAGGGTTAAAAGCTGCCACCAGAAAAGACTGAGATAAAGCCCCCCTGAGAATCCTGCTCAAATCCCACACAAGGAAGCCCCCAGCGCAAAATGGCATCATCCAAGTCTTTGTGGGAGCCCTTGTCCTATGAGTTGTGTTACCTGCCAATACTATGGCTGGAGAGAATGGATCTGATGCTCTGAATAACTGGCCCCAGTGACGCTTGACCTGGGGTGGAATCCACCCACCTGGAACGCATGCGCAGGAAGGCGGAGTGTATGAATCCTAAATACAAGGGTTCTGTTACTGTTACGCAGCAGGTAGCCATGAGCAAGGAGTCAGGAGGGGAGAGAAGAGGAAAGAAGAGAAGGACGCACAGGCACAGACTGATAAAGCCACAGACATCAGCACAGACAGAACTAATAAGAAAAGAGACATAGTCCACAAACTGCAGAAAGTGAGCTCTACAAATCAGCTTAAAGGTGATGGGACCCATCAGTCACATTTAGAAAAGAGAAACCAGAGCTGAACATTACCCAACCAGCATGCAACACAGGCATAGAAGGAGCAAGGTTCACCCTTTGGTGAACACCACTCATTATAATAAAATTAAAATTGCTGTTTTAACCTCCCCCTTGTGGACAATCAGGGAGAATTGGGGGTACTACACAAGTGAATAAACCATCAACCAAGTTACTGGAATTCTCTATCCATTTACAGGAAAAACCCACCCTGAAACACCATAGGTGGAGCAAGGGGCCTGGAACTCAACCAGAGCCCCTAAAGGACCAAACCCCTAGAAATCAGGGTTGGCTCCTGTGAGAACAACCCAGCTGCTACCTTGAAGGGTATACTCTCACTTTGCCCACCTTTCCACCCTTCGTTTCTTTTTGCCACTAGGCTCTTATATTTTGCTTTACCTCCCTCGAGTTCTGGTGAAACTGTGATGCTTCACGAGTGTCTTGGCGTAATTCTTCTCCCAAAGAACACAAAAACTGAAAATCCCATGGTATCATTACCAGATGAAAGGAAGGCACAGGGAGATGAGCAGGTACAAAACATATGCCAAATCATTGTTGGCATATATTTTTCTTGACTAATATTTAATCACTGGAGTGAGAGGCTGCTTATCTCCATGCCCTCATTGATGAGGAAGAACTTGGTGCTTGAAGGCTGTTGTAGGTTGGCTTATCTGGATGCTTGTTAGGGAATGCCTGAGGGAGCATATGGAAGTGGAGGCGGTGAGTGTGGGAAGCAGAATAGAACAAAGGGAGAAGTCAAGTTGTAATATGTCCTAACAGCAGCCTGAGCAGACACCTGCCACCACAACTGTAGGAAACTCAGGACCTACAGTGGTTTTTCAGAGTTCCAAATTGGTTTGAAAGAACCTGCCTCTGTTAGTCACTAGGTATATATTATGCTGAGATGGGACAAGATCTTGGGCAAGACAGCTCTCCTCAGTTATGGCTTTTCCTGAAGGAACTGACAACTAAGAATTGGCTAAAACAGTACTCCCAGTAGTGGGGACACAACTCTTCTTCCTGAAGACCCCAGAGAACCACCATAGGGACACATGAGCAATGGTGGTGTGAAAAGCTTTGCCCCAGGTTCCCCAAATGTAAAGAGTACACCACTTTCATAATAGTTTTATAAACACTAGCGCTCAATCAGTACGAATGACTTGTTGACTTGCAAGTTTTGTTTTTGCCCTAAGTACCAAGACTGCTAGTGAGGGGTCTGCTTGAGGACAAATTTTGTGATTGATTCCTGAGAATTCTGAGTCATTCATAGACGGCAGTGGTCAGGAAACCTGACTACCAATTTCAAAGGAATAAAGTGGAGGTAAGAGTGTCTGCAAGCCAGAGGTATTAATGATTCCACTTTTATCTTTATCTCAGTTGGTGCAGTGCTTAGTGAGTGAATGATCTTAATCTTTCCCTGGAGCTCACAGACTTTATGATTTTTTTTAAAGGAAGGAAAGTAGACAAGCAGGCAAGCAGGCAGGAAGAGAAAGGAGGAAGAAGCATGTTTGTTTATCTGTTTATCTCGGTTGCTTCCCCCAGGGCAGGGGTCCTCACTTGGGGATCTTGGGATATATGTGGACTATGTCCACTAAACCATTAGACCACCACAGTGCACCAAGATCTTATGATTTCAACAAAAAATAATCAAGTATCCTCACAGTATGGGGGTGTCAATGGGAGGGTTGATACCTTAAGCTGGTATTCTAACAACCACAACAAGGTAAAAATAAGAATGCTCTTCCTTCACCTTCCAGACCTCTTGTTATCCATGATTCAAGTAGCTGACAGTAAAAGATTATTAATCATAAGAACAATTTTTAAAAGAAGCATCTGGTAGACAGGGCTCAGAAGAAATGAACTTGTGTGAGCGGGACACACAATAACATCACTGGAAATATAACATATTTGAAGAGTGATGCTCAGAATCATATGTGGGAAAAACTGATGAGCAAGTAAGACACAGAGTGAATAATTCTTAAGACTTTCAGAGTCTGTGCATTAATCTCTAAGGTTTGGGAATGGGCTATGCATTAGAAGTAAAAAATGATTCACTAGATGACTCACAAATCTATGTGAGGCTTCACCAATATTTAGAAGACATTTTTGTTTCAAACTAAGTGTTAAATTGGCTGGTTGGTTGGTTGGTTGGTTGTCTGGTTTGACTTGGTTGGTTTTTTAATCAGAAAAATCCAAGGACCTATATTTTCAAGTTGTCATGAGTTTTCTTGTAAGTGTACATGAATCTGCATATAAATTTATTCGATCATATCTAAGTTATGACTTGAAGCAATATAAACCATCAATATCAATATCTGAGTGTTACAGAATTGGGGTAGATCAGAAGTGGAGAAGATTCTGTAGTTCAGAGGAATTTGGAGTCAGACAGACCTAGGTACATTTCTTGTCTCTACCACTTTCTTGCTGTGTGCCTTTAAGCAAGTTCCTAATCTAAGTCTGTTAATTTAGCTATAAAATGTACTTAGCAGAGGTTCCTGTCACAGAGGGTTATCGCTAATGTGAAATGAGGCAATGTGGACCAAATGGTTAGCTCAGAGTCCAGAAAACAATAGCTGTCCCCTAAACTGCAGCTGCTATTACAAATGCTGCTACTGCCTTGGTTGTTTTATTGTCGCTGATATGCTGTTGCTGCTATGGTGCTATCAAAGCCTAAAACGTAAGACCCCTGGGAGAAAGGGAGGCATTCTGATCAAAAAAGGAAGTGTACTTTAGCCCTTCAGGGAAAATGTACCATCAAGGGGAAAGAATTAGAATAAGATGAGTTGAAATCCTACTTTTTCTTTTTCTTGGTTTTCCCTAATTGTTAGTGAAAGGAAGCTTGGGTACAGAACCCTTCTCAAAAAACAGATCTACCCTAAATTTAAAGATAGATTCAGAAAATCCACCTGCTACCCAGAGATGCAAAAGGTGGGGCAACCTTATAATCATGTACCTTGTGTGAGACCATGGGGAAATTTTCTCAGTCTTATTCCAGTGCCAAATTGTATGGAATAAAGGCTTTTATCAGCCCCATCACTGCCTTGATGTCCTCCCTGACTCTGGTGGATAGAGTTTCTCCTTGCATGCTTGTTTAATTAATGGAAAGATTGACAATACAAGTTACCTTTCACCTCAGTTCTTTCAGTGCTCCAAATCTCTTGACACCAGCACAACATGGATTATTGGTACCATGAAATAAGTATGGAATACAAATAATTTTTACAATTTGGGACTCATAACACACTACATTTTTACATGACAATTCTGCCAGCATGGGCTGCTTTTTATCACTTCCTTTCCAGAAAATCCCAAGGGTACCTGAACTTCAGAAGGGTTAATGACTTGTCCAAGGTAAATTAAAGAGTAGTTGAGTCAGGGGTAGTTTCTGAGAACAGTGTTGTTTCTTTTTTCTTTCTAGCTTTATTGGGACATAATTGACATATGAAATTGTCAGCTATTTTTTATACATCATGATGATTTAATATGCATATATATTATAAAAGGACTCCCCCTAGCTACTAAATTAACACAGCCATCACCATATATAGTGTAAGACAGAACATTTCACTTCTACTCTCAGCAAATTTCAATTATATGATAGATACACTGTTATCAACTATAGTCAGAATGTTATACATTAGATCTTCTGTCCTCATCTATGTTCTTACTACCATATTCTTTCCAGCAGTGTTCTATCCACCATAATTCATTCATTCATTTATTTAACAAGCACAAACAGATATCTACATTAAACCTAGAATATGTATGAGGTACTTAGGGTATAAAAATGAAAACTTAATTCCCAATCTATTAGGGAATTATATGCCATTTGTTTACTACTATACATGTAAATAAATAAGTGCAAGAAAGTATTTTAGTTGCTATGATCAAAGTAAGACTGATAGAATTTGACTTCACCTGGAAACATCAAAAAAAACCAACAGCTTGACAACAGAGATGATACATACTTGAGTCTTGAAAGATGAATAAATGATCACTGGATGAACATTTTGGGTAAGGATGACAGAGAACATATTCTGCATATAGGGGTAACCGTATGACAAATATGTGAATAAATAGCCTCATGTGTGTAAGTAGCTACAAACAGCTGCCTACAGCTAAAGTCTATCTGGGAAAAGAGGCACTACAAAAAAGTTGATAAGGATTAGACATGTAGGGCTTTTGTGTCATCCTGGGAATTTAAACTTCATCCTGTTGTTAGTAAGAGCAATTAAAGTGTTTAAGAATGATCAAATTTGCATTCCAGAAAATGGATTTGGCATCACAGAGGAGATTGGATTGGGGTGGGGGAGGGACAAGAGATAGGAGGTGGAATTAATTGCAACTGCTCAGGCTCCAGATGGTAGGGTAGGTCAAAACATCACAGTGGAGTAGAAAGATAGAAAAGATTGCAAGTTACCAAGGAAGTGGAGAAATGGGAAGTAGGCCTATCAACTTTCTCCTCTGAGTCAATAGATAGTATCATTTATTAAAATTGTAACAGGAGAAGATGTTAGAGAAAAAATGCTGAGGTAAGTTACCTAAGAAAAAAATTGGTGAAATGTATAGCAGAGAATAAGGATCTGAAACTCAGGGAAACTCTCACCTAAATACCAATTGGGAATAATCATATTGTAGATATTAGTTAAAGACAGGAGAACTGATTAACTCATCCAGAAACAGTATGTGACCATTACTTCTCAAAGTATGGCTGGCATGAGAATCATCTGAGAAATTAATAAAAATGAAAATAACCACGTCCAATTGAAAATTACTGAAACCAAATTATGAGGAAGAAATTGACTGTTTTGAACAAACTGTCTTCAGTAATTTTAATGCAACTGGGATTTAAGATCTATTGATACTCAGTGATGTATTAGTTAAGGTTGTCCAGAGAAAAAAGAACTAGTAAGGGTGTGTGTGTGTGTGTGTGTGTGTGTGTGTGTGTGTGTGTGTAAACTATTGTTATACGGAAGAAGAGAGAGAAATTGATCTTAAGGAATTGGCACATGTGGTTGTAAAGGCTGCAAGTTCAAAATCTGTAGTCACTGACAGACTGGAGACCCAGGGAAGAGCTGGTGATACAGTTTTAGTCCGAAAGTAGTTAGAATTCCCTCTTCCTTGGGGGAGATCAATCTTTTCTCTATTAAGACCTTCAACTGATTGGATGACGTCTACTCACATTCTGAAGGTAATCTGATTTACTCAAAGTCTACTGATTTAAACATCAACCTCATCTTAAAAATACTTTGCAAGAAATATCTACAATTACGGTATTTTGTCATGGATACTTATATTTAGGCACTTGGTTTTTGTAATATAAAGGAATATTAGCATTTAATTTTTAACATATTATAGTATAAGCAATTTTATGCAATGAATCATTATAAAACACAATAGATACAAGTTACAATAAGCCTTCTTCCTGTCACCTCCACAATCTGATGACACTGTCTGTGGGGGGAGGTCCAAAGCATCTGGGCAGCTCTGTTGCCATGCTCTTTAGTATATTTAATAACTGTTAGCTTAAAGCTTGCAGGGTCCATATTTTTGTAAATATACCAGCTAGATTGCTAGCTCTTGCCTAAAGTGTACAAAGAGAAATGTCGCGCTCTTCACCCTGTGGTAATAAAGTCAGCATCACCTATTTTATCACGTCAGAGTCACTTACTCTGTGGACAAAAATATATTGTTCATCATTTCATTTCATTGAATTCTTGGTGGGAATTGCTTTTGTTGCAAGTTCATCATAAGTTCAGCAAGACTGATTATCTCATCCCAAGGTATTATTTTGCATGTGGATATCATTTTGATTTCTAGAATGATACTTTTAACTCATAAGCAAAAATAAAAGAATTTAAAACATTCATATAGACATGGAATTAGTACTACCCATGTATAATGTACATACTTATTTTTTCCCTCACCAATTTGTTCAAAAAATTGCACTTTATACGTGACAAAACAGCATGTTTAATCAAATATCTGGGTACCATGACCTAGTTGACACCCAAAATTAACCACCACAGGAAGGGAGAAAAAGGAAGGAAAGGGAGTCAAGGAAAGAGCCCTAATAGACAACAACACTGAGGGCTGGGCAAAACAAGAAGAGTGATCACAGGGATGCTGGGAGACCTACTGAAGTGGTGTCACAGGTGCCAAAACAAAATAAGACAAAAATCCCACTAAAATGGTAGACAATGTTAAATGATGGAAATCAAGAAGATGAAAAGTAAAAAAAATTCAATGACTTGTCAAAGAGGTCTTTGGGTATGTGTCAAGATATTTCAGTGACACACTGTAGGTAAAAACTTGTTTGAAGTTAAATGGAGAAAGAATTATTTAAAAAAGAAAAAAGCAGACAAACCCTGGTAGAGTAGCAAGTTTTGTCAAATGCCTTTTGATGGCATAGTCCACATACATGCCAAGGATCCTGGTTTGCATCCCAGGACCACAGGAAATCAACAAGATAAACAACTCAATAAATAAAGGAAGTGCTGCTTCCTCCTTTCTCTTCCTGCCTGCCTGCCTCAGCTCACCTTTATTCCACCTGTACCTTTCCTTTAAAATAAAAAAAAAGATTAAAACTAGAAATGGTGATGGTGGATGAGATGCTCACATACTGTTAGAAGTATAAATAGTATCTATTGTTTCAAAAGTTTCTAATATGATCATACCACTTGACAGAGCTATTCTACTTCTAGATAATTATACCAAGGAAATTAAAATATTTGCCAAGATCTAGCTATAAAATATTCCTCTGAATATGGTCTTTAATGGAAACAAAAAGGACTTAAATGCGTAATGATAGGATACTGAGTAAGCTGATTAAGTTCTGTCCAAGACAGGTTCACTCACACAAACTCCCTTCAGTATACTGGAAGACAGCTGTACGATTTTAATTTTGTATGATTAATTTTATAATATTTTCTTTAAATAGGGCTTTCCAAATTATACAAGCTTAAGGCCCTTCAAAACCTGGAATCCCTTTGGATTTTTTCATATAGTTATAAAAAAATAAAACAAACAATTCCCCCCAAAAGGAACAAATTGATTTAAACAGTTATTTCATCATAGAAGAGATATTGATGGCTTGGGACATACAAATTACAATCACAATGAGATAACACTTCTTGTCTACCAGAATGGATAATATTCTTTTTTTAATGCTGGTGAGGATGCCAAGCAAATAAAGTTCTCGGACATTTCTGGTGGGCATGCAAAATAGTAGAACCACTTTAGAAAACAGTTTGGCATCTTCTTATAGAGCTAAACATTATACTTACTGTAAGATTCAGCATCCTCACTTCTAGGATCTTACTCAAGAGAAATGAAAATACATGTCCACACAAAGAACTGTATACTAATGCAATAGCATCTTTAATAAAAATCGTGCACCCTAGTGACTCAGGTAGTTGAGACACTGGTGTGTAACCATGCAAAGTTCAAGGACAGTGTCTGGAAACCCCAGACAGGAGAGAAAAAACTAAGCTGTTCACACTGGTAGTTTTCCTCCCAGGCCCACCAGAAATGTAGGAAACCTCTAAAAAATTTAAAATAAAGCAAAATGCTTTTTCCTCCTCTCTCTTTTGCTTGCCTGGCTACTTGTCTTCATTCCTGTCTGCACCTTTCCTTTGAAAAAATAAAAAAAGAATAATCATCAAAACAATTCAGATGTCCATAAACTAGTGGATGAATAAGCACCCCACATAATGGAATGCTACTCAGCAATAAGTAGAAGCTACTGATGCATTTAACAACATGAATGAATCTAAAAGGCCTTATTTTAAGTAAAAGAAGTCATACACAAATACAGAGAAGATTACATACCATATGATTGTATTTATGTGACATTATGGAAAATATATATAGGACTAGAAATCATACCAGTAGTTGCCAGGACCTGGGAGTGAGGAAATTTGAGGATGACAGAGATGTTCTATATCTTATTTTGTGGAATTTACATATGACTGTATGTATTTTTCAAAATCATCAAACAGAATCCTTAATGTGCTCAGTAGTGGTTAGGTCTGCTGCTTCCAGCGGAGTGCAATCCGCATACATTCTGCATTCTCTGGTTCAAGACCCGAGGCCTAGGGAAACAACCAAGATGAACAAGTAAATAAAAATAAACAAAATGCTTCTTTCTCCTCTTGTCCTGTCAGTCTGCCTACTAACCTTCATCCCTGCCTACACCTTTCCTTAAAAAAAAAATCAAAAGAAACTGAATATTTAAGAGGGTAAGTTTTATTGCATATAAATTATACCTCAATGAATCTGTTCCAAAAAATAAAGAAGAATATTAATGACATGAAACAGTCATGTAGTATTAATCAGTAAAAATTATAAATAACATATCCATTTTTATAAGTGAAACATTTTATGCCTTGATGTATTATACACAAATACATGGAGAAAGGAAATAACAGAAGAGCATACACCAACATTTCAACCACAGTGACTCCTGAGACACTGAATAATGTGTGAACTGAAATTTTTTTCATTAGTCCTATTTTCTAAATTGTTTTTAATAAGTACACCTCTCATTTAAATTTTTTAAATTCACAACATAAATCAACTCATTTACTATAAGCTAGCAATATTTCAAATGGTGGAGTCTCTGCTGGTCTTTCAATTCCTCAGACTTTCAATGGCAACTTTTCGACAGAAGTGATACAGGTCCAGGCCACCACTAGCTACCGTTTCATAAAGAAACCACAGTGCCAGATCCTTGCAGCATATCAGTTCATCTTGGTCTGTAAAATAAAACCAATTTTCCTTTGCCGCAGAAAGAGCAAGTGTAGTTAGTGTTCTGGGTGATTTCAATTTTTTCCACCATTTTCCTGAGGGAGGCCCATAAAGGGTCCCGAAAGTACTGAAGGTTCCAACCTTCTTGGTGCATTTAACAATATCACTGAAAACTAGGAACATGTCAGAGGGAAGTAGTGAAAGAAGGGGTCCAAACAGAGATTCTAGCCTGTTCTGACAGACTTAGCTGTTTAGGGGAAAAGTTATGAGAGAGACTCAGTTCAAGGACAGGGATTTTTGTTTTGTTTTATTTTGCTTCTTACTTTGATTAGTCTTTTCTATCAAGCACTGACATGATACTCCCTGAGAGACATAGTCATGGAACAGTTTTGGGAGAAAGTCCCAATCATCTTCCAAAGTCTTGATGATTCACCTCTCTCCAAATTAAGCTTCCCTGATGCTGCCCCAATCTTTTGTTCATTCTTTATCCTCGGTATCCACCCACAGATGCCCAAGGCTTACTCATCATTCCCAATCATAGCCTGAACTCATGCTCTACACTTCTATTATCTGCCTATCTAGAATGCTTCCTGCATCACTCTCTCTTCACATGAGAGGCAGCAGTCAATTTTCTGCAGTTCAAGAAGCCTATACGCTCTCACTAGCTATGTCGTCTTACACTCATCCATGACTCCTATCTCCCTAATTCATCTTAACTCTTTATGCTCTTTCAGTCCTTCAGAGTATGAAATGCAGTGTGTTATATATTGCTGTTGAATTTCATGAAAATGCCATCAGAATGAGGGTATCACATTGTGGTACATCTATAAATGGAATGCATGTACAATGGATTATTAGATCAGCCCTGGATTTGGATTAGTCATAAGAAAGAAAACACACCAATGGCCCATTCCAGGACATAAATCCTTCACTTTGGAGTTAAAAAGTGATAGGACACAGAAGTGGTCAGCCAACACATAGCATAGTATAAAGACAGCAACATTAGAAAATTATTATGTAAGTACAGCAAAATTAGGATTAATTTAAATGGGGTTCATAGTTGATTTCTCTTTATAGTCTAAGTGCTTGACAATAAACTTCTTTGCTTGTAATGTAAGTGCCTGGCATTAAGCTTTTGACTGGTGAAGCCTCTATTTCAAAGACATCCATCTCAAATAAATGTATTTTCAGCTGTATGACACAGATGCTAGCCACACAACTAGTTAAGAAGCCAGGTCTCCCTCACCCAAGAAGTTCCCCTTTTAGAAAATCCTAGGTCATCCAGATAACTGATGAGTTGAGTGATCATACTTCCCCCTTTCCACACCTTAATTCCCACTCATGTCTTAAATTTGATAATAAAAAATGAAGCCTCACAACTGTAGACACCCTACCCTCAGACCCTAGGAAAACAAAACTCCACTTCTGTATCCACCCTTCTTTCTACTCACAATGTTGATGGGCAGCCCGAGGGCATGCAGTGTCCCCTAAAGGATCTCTAAGTAATAAAGATGTTTTTTCCACATTCTTTCATGGTTACTAAGCGTGCCTCACAATCATAATATGAGACACAAAGACTGGTTCAGTCACATCATTGGTTTCTGTTGGGGAAATATGTGTGAGGACCCAAGCGTCAGAGGAATTTCTAGCCAATAGCATCATATAGATAGGCTGAGACCAAAACACAATCTTTCACATTTTTAATAAGTTGTTTTCAGACAACTATCAGCTTTTATTTTTTTAACTATTGAATGTCATGTCCAAATGCTTTGTGAGAAAAGGCCCAGGTAGGCCCAGTTAGACATTGTTTTTATAGGAATGAATACTATAGATCATGAATTGGTTGATTGAATTATTTCTTAACTATAAGAGCGCAATTATGACAAAATACAATTAATAGAAACATGCAAACAATGTCTACACGTGTGATAGTTAAGTGATGAGGAATTCAGTTTACATAGAAAAAGATTCTAAACGTGAATGTAGATAACTCATGTTCATACTGTCAATCAGCCTTCCCATATCTTCAGGACATTTTTGGCTTCTATGACCTAGGTCTTTCTGGAAATATGGAGGTGGCCATGAATGTGGTACAGTTGGATGGAAGCAGGAGATTTTCAGGGAAACAATATAGGGAAAAACTAGCCACCTTGGGGGAAAAACTCTGACTCTGTCCATGAGTTAGAGCACACTAAACCTGTTCATACACCTTTCACAGTGTTGTAAAGCATTATTGGTTATGTGTATCAGAAGAGTAGAGTAGTCATCTTTACAGATTTGGGGAATCATTAGCCTAAATGTGATGATTAAAGTCAGAATGAGTATCATGGCATAAATGAATAATGAGACTGAAAAGGAAAAATGGTGTCAAGTAGTGAGGACAAAGAGACCCGAAGGAGACATTGAAGGAGGCCTGAGAATAGTCAGAGATAAAAGAAAAAACAGGAAAGACGATATATCATTTTGATGAACAGTGTCAAATGCTAAAGGGAAGATGAGGCAGATTAAAGATTGTCAATTATTTGATAGTTCTACCATTAAAGAAGATGAATTATATGGCCCCTCTCTTAAAATCTGGTGGGATTTTCTGTTGTTGTTGTTATTTTGCCCAATAAAATTCAGTGGACGTGGAGGAAAATTTTATGCCTATAATCATGCCTATAATTTAAGAGATCAGTAGCTTCAAATTTCCATCCCTTGGAATACTCCATTAAGGAGAAACCAGCTACCATATAAGAATTCTGACTACCCTTAGATCACCACATTGTGAGAAAACCCAAGTGAGCTATAAATAGAGAGAGATGCTCAGTCAGTCCTGACTCTTCCAGCTGTCCCAGCCCAGGCATTTTCTGCCCAGCTCTTGGCTGCCTTCTCCCTGCACCTCATAGGAAACTTTAGGTGAGGACCAGTTATCTGAACTCTATAACCTAAATCACTCTAAGAAATCATTATATTTAAATTATTTTAAGCAGCTAAGTATGTGGATGGTTAATTACACAGTATTTCCTCTCAATCTCAGCCTCAACTGGAGTAATGACAACTGAGCATAGTGTACTTCAGTTCTGAAACTATCCATTCAAGGTTAGCATAGACCCCAAAGATTAAGGGTAAATTTCTCCATAAGACATCCTTAATTTCAGACACCAGTTATAAGTCTCAGAGTGTCTCCAGACCACCTTCACTAACTGACTATAAATTCAGAAGTTCCCACAAACCCCTCACCTTCCATAGCTCACTAGGCTGATTCACGGAACTCACGAAAGTCTTGTACTTACGATTACAGTTTTATCATAGTGGATATACATAGGGAAATTTCTGGGAAGGTCCCAAATGTAGTACTCCTGTGCTCTTTCCCCATGCCATGAGGGTATGGTACCCACCTGGTACATCAATGTGTTCACCAACTAGTAAGTCCCTTCAAATCAGATTCCAGAGGTATTACTGGAATTTAACTATGTAAGCATTCTTGACTGAATATTTGGTCATGTGATTACACTCAATTTCCAGCTCTCCTCCCTAAAGAAATTAACCCTCTCTAATCATGTAGTTGAACTTTCTTATGAAGTTATCTAGGGAATCCACCACTAGTTATTTAATTAGTTTAACAAATATACTCCTATCACACAGGAAATTACAAGGTTTTTTAAAGCTCTATGCCAGGAACCTGGGACAAAAATCAGACAAATTCTTTGCTCTACTGCACATAGCAATAGATAGCTGGAACTGAAGTCAAGTAAATTAAAAACTGAAACATATCAACTGGATTTTGCAGTGTGTACATTAAAGAATTATAGGTTAATAGGGTGGAGCCAATAGAGAGACAAGATCTATATTTTTTTGCTACTTGCAGCTAAAACCATCCTAAGTGCAATGATGAAATATGGATTTATAGCCAAGTCACACCCATGCATGTATATACAAACCAAAGATACCTTCGAAGTAACATAACAGGACAACACGTAGCTCTAGAAAAACTTGTCAGGAAAGTCAAATATTTACATTTTATCTTAAAGTGTTTCAACAGAAAAGAAGTCATGGAAGAATAATTCAGACAATCTAGGAAGTGCAAAAACACTGAGAAATTTTAAAAGATGGAATATTCTGGGATGAATGAGAAGTTGAGTACTGAAAAAGCATTATACAGAAGGGAAGAGTCAATGATAGGAGGCTGAGAATGAGAGAGGATTGATTACTGGTAGAAGTTAAGTAGTCGTAGCAGCAGTAGTAGTAGTAGAAGACATGATTCTGATATGTTTCAAGGACCACAATAAGAAATTCAGTCTCATATGGGTAATGTGTAGCAGTTATAAAATTTTTATTGTGAAAAAAAAAAAAAATATATATATATATAACAGGAAATTTACCATTTTAACCAGATGATTTTAAATATGAGATTCCATGCTCAAATATGATGTTACTAAATGAATCTCAAGAAAATAATAGCATTAAAACATAAGTAATAATATAATTTTATATAATAAAGTAGTGTAATTTTTAATTAAAAAAATTAAAATACCAAGAGAAAAATTAAAACAAACAACTCAGAGGTAATGCAATAGACATGAGGTTGGTTGAAATAAAATACTATTTAATAGATGTGCTTTCAGAAACTTTCAAGGAAGGACACACACTGTCCAGCTGTGCAGTCAGCTGCTTGGGGCTGCCACCTGCTGAGAACAGGTACCTCCTGGGTATATACAGAGTTCTCCAGAGAAATAAAACCAATAGAATATAAAGTTAAAGATAAAGCTAGAGATAGGGAGGAGGGAGAGAGAGAGACAAAGAAAGAAACAGAGACAGAGAGAGAGCTTATTATGAGGAACTGGTTCATATGATTATGGAGGCTGAGAAGTCTCATGATCTTCCATCTGCAGTGGAGGCCCAGAAAGGCCTATGGTATAAATTCCAGTTCAAATTTGAAGACTCAGTTCAAGTACAGTAATGTATCCCTTAATAAAGGAGACACATTCTGAGGAAAGCATCATTAGACTATTTGACATTGTATGAACATTATAGAGTATTCTTATATAAAACTAGATGGTATAGCCTACCAAAGACCTAGGCTATATGTAGGGGCCACTGATCTGTAACAATGGGATACTAGTGAAAAAAGACATGAATGTGGTCCGTCGTTAACTGAAATGTGGTTATGCAGCACAGACCAATGTCTCAGTTTACACAGGGGGAGAAAATTCTCCCTTCCACCACCTTTTTGTCCTCACCAGATGGGGTCATACTCACCACACAGGGGAGTGCAATTTGCTTTTCTCAGTTTACCAATTCAAATGCTATCTCATCTGGAAACATCCCCATAGACAAATCTAGAAGTATGTTTAGCTAAATACCTGTGTCTTCTTTGTTCTAGTCAACTCTCTGTTAAATATCTTGTATCCTAAACTTGATCTTTGTATCTGTCCCTTAAGACAGACCTAGGTTCAAAACAGTTTTGCTACTTATTGACTATTGAATAATGGACTAGTTATTCAACATCACTTAGTTGTCTCGTCTGTAAAATATGAATAAAACCCACCTACCTTACAGCGTTGGCATACAAATTAGAAAAAAAAAAAATACATGATGTCCCTAGCATAGGGACCACATGGCACAAATGTTTGGTAGACAATATCATTGGGTGTCTATTCAGGGCATATACAGATGTCTCTGAGAGCTATTCCTTCATGCAGAGGGACAACTTAGCAAGAGCTTTCTGAGACTATCCTCTTGTAGGAATTAAGGCGCACAAACAGCCCAAGAGCTCACAGTGAACAGGATATTAGCAGGGATGGTACATCAAAATCCCACTGTCATATGTTAGGTTCTCCAAATAGTTTTTAAAATCCCTCACACTTGACTTAAATTCAGTCCCCTCAGTAATGATGGGAACCACATTAAAAAGGTGTACAGAAATCCCACAACTCTCCCACAGTGGTACAGGTGGGTAATCAACCAACTTTCATAAACCTTGCACGATGGCATCTACTGTTAGTTTCCCAGTTACTTGAGCTTCTTCAAAGCCTTTAAATTGCATTATATGTTCTATTCCACAATGATTAACAAAAACAAAAAGATCCCTGTTTGCAGGGCAGGGATGTTAGAGTTTATTGAGAGAGAAAATAATAGTACAACCAATATATAATTGTAAGTAATAAAAATACTATGAAGGGAACATTCACTGGATGTAGTAGACTTTGATGGTCTCCTCATATATTCTCCTCACATATTGACACCGGTTTGGTCATAAAACTAACTTTGACTACTGAGACATTACAAATATCATGCAAGTGTAGGTTTGATGAACACTTGCACTATGGGATTTGACCTCTTGGAATGAATTTTCTTAGAATCTAGTTATCATTTTCTGAAGAAATCCTCCAGTCATGTGATCCACATGAAGGGTAACCAATGTCCCTGGTTAACAATCCCAGGGGAGCGCCTAGCCTATAACCTTCCAGTGATCTCAGCACCTTGGAAGAGATCAAATGAAACCAAAGAACTACTTGATCAAACAAAATAACCATGGGAAATATAGTTATATGTTAGTATATAGTCAATGAATTTTGGAATGGTCTGTAACATAATAATAACAAAGACACTAGCAAAAGCAAGAAATCTATCTAGTCTAGAAAGTCAGGAGGGTTTTAAAGAGGAATTCATTACATGGACTCTAAAAGAAAAATAAGAGTTAACTTTCAGACAGAGAGAGTACAAAGGTCTATTTTTGAAGGGAAGAAGATGCAATCAAAAATTTAAAAGTTCACTTTCCTGTGCATATTGAACTAATTCTAGAATGTACAGAAAGGCAAACATATGTGTACATACATATTTTATTTATCTTAAATAGCAACAATATATTTAAAAAGGAGATGAAAGCCAAAAGCTAAAACTGATGTATCTATTCTTATTAATAGACACTTGCTATTATGAGCCATCTGTGACATAAACACATTGTGCTGGGACCATCTATAATGTTCTCATCTAATGGTGTAAGTGATGGCTTGTGCTCTCATTAGAAGATATTATCACCTCAAAAAACATTTGTTGGAAATAGCAAGGTACTGATCCCTTTAAATACTATCAAGTGGCTATACAGTAAATCAACACATGTAAGCATAGGGAGAAAGAATACTAACACACATAGAGTCCCTTTTATGGGCCAGGACACTTAAGACTCTTTGTATAAATTCTCTCAAATCTTCTTCATAATCTCATGAGGTAGATATTATTCCATTTTTACTTACAAAATAAAGTGTTTAAAGGTTCACTAACTTCCCCAAGAGCACACCGCTCAAAAGTGGTAGAGCCAGGATTTAATCCCAAGGTTCTCAGCTTTTAAGATCTAAGATTTCTGCAGTAATCATATCGTTGCCTCCCTTGCATCTGCTTTCTCCTTTCTTCCTTCCAGATTTTGGTTCAGATAGCCATATCTCCTTGGAATGTTTTCCAATACCACCAAGAAATTCAGTTCTCGCACTTATTGACTGCGTCGCCTACAATTTTAATTCAGACATGACACTATATGGAGATAGCATCTGTCCCACAGATTAAGGGCTCAGTTCAATCACGCTGTCACCCTTTCCTTCCCACTACACTTTAGATGCCAATCACAAGTCTCAGAGCTTTACTATACTGTTGCCAGAGCAGCTATAGATCAGGATTCCCAGAACTCCCTCCACAGGACTGATAATGTGTTAGCCAATGACAATGGCTCACGAAGCACAAGGGTAAGTTTACTTATATTTACAGGATTTTTTTTGTTTTTTTTTTGTTTGTTTCACATATAACAAATTTATTCCAAATAAATGCTATTTTCACTGTTCCAAGGAAGCTTAACACTTAGCTTTAATTTATAAAAAGCAGATTAAGATTAAATTCCTGATATAATATTGTAAATTCAATAAAGGTTAACTGATAATATTCCACATACAAAGGAAACTTCAGCTGTTTCTACATTTTGGGGGAAGATAATTTAAAAGAATAAAGGCAAAAAATGTGTAAGAATATATGTAATACAAATGTATACACAAAATGTGTAAAAATAGTTTCCTCTCTTTTAATAACAATAATTGCATTATTTCATTACGTGCATTTTAGGATAGTGAAATCATACCTCAGTCTGTGAATATGTCACACTGCATCCATCACTAGAATTCCAGAGCCCTTTACCATCACTTTGATCCCTTTCCTTCCTTTCCCTCTCCCACCCACCTGGTGTTCTGTGAATTTTGTAGTTGGTCTATTCATTTGTTTTGCTTCATTCTCTTCAACATATGAGTGACACCATCCTGTATTTCCCTTTTTCTTTCTGACTTATTTCACTTAACATGATCCCCTTTAGTTTCATCAAGATAATTGAAAAGGGGACAGTTTCATCTTTTTTTTTTTTCCAGCTGCACAGAATTCCATTGATATATACCACAGCCTCCTTATTCAGTCACCTGCTGATGGTCACTTAGGTTGTTTCCATGTCTTGGTTATTGTGAACTGTACTTCTCTAAACAAAGGGGTGCAGATATTATTTCTGATTAGAATTTTTATATTCTCTGGGCATATACCTAGAAGTGGGATTGCTGGATTAAATGAGGACTCTCCATACTGTTTTCCAAAGTGGTTGCACTTTACATTCCCACCAACAGTGAAGGAGGGTTGTTCCTTTTTCTCCACATCCTTGCTCACACTTGTTGCTTCTAGTCTTTTTTACATAAGCCATTCTTAGTGATGTGAGGTGATATACTACTATGGTTTTTATTGGTATTTCTCTGGTGATGAGTGATATTGAACGTTTTTTCATATGTCTGCAGATCTTCTGTGTGTCTTCTCTGATAGGTGTCTGTTCAGTTTTTCTGCCCATTTTTAAGCTGATCAATTGCTTTCTTATTGAGGTGTAGGAACTCTTGATTTGTTTTGGAGATTAAGTTCTGATCTGATATATATTGTGCAATTATCTTCTGCCAATCCATCAATTGTCTTTTTATTTTAGCTGTGGTTTCTTTTATTGTATAGAAGCTTTTAGCTTGATGCATTTCTAATTGTTTAGTTCTACTTTGGTTTCACTTGCCATAGCTGCTCTACCCCCAAAGACTCTTTGAGGTTAAGGTCATAGAGCATTTTCTCCATATTTCCTCCCAAGTATATTATGGTTTCAGGTCTTCTGTCCAGTACTTTGATCCATTTCGAGTTAACTTTTGAGTATGACACTAATGAGTAATCTAGTTTCTTTTTCTTTATGTTTCTTTTTGTGCAGGTATCTGTCCAGTTTTCCTAGTATATGTTGAATAGACTTTCTTTCCTCCACTGGATGCCTCTTGGCTTCTTTGTCATAGATTAACTATGTTCATGTGGGTATGGCTTTACTTCTAGGCTCTCAATTTTATTCTACTGATCTGTTTGCCTGTTTTTGTTCCAATACCACTCTATTTTATGGTGATTGCTCTGTAATATAATTTGAAGTGAGGGAGTGTGATTCCTTTGCTCTTATTTTTTCTAAGTCTAGCCTTAGCTATTCAGGACCTTTTGTAGTTCCATACAAATTTCAGTGTTATCTGTTCAATTTCCTAGTAAAAATGTTTCTGAAATTTTGATGGGAATTGCATTAAACCTTTGTATTGCTTTGGATTATATGGTCATTTTAACTAAGTTAATTCTCCCAATCTATGAACTTGGAGTGTTCTTCCATCTCTTTGCATCTTCTATTTCTTCTATTAAAGTCTTGCAATTTTCAGTGCAGAAGTTTTTCCTCTCCCCTGTTAAATTTTCTCTTAGCTATTTCATCTTTCTTGGTGCTATTGTGAGTGGATTTTCTTTTTTAAATTTTCTTTCCTCTACTTCATTGTTTTCATATAAGAAAGCTGATTTTTGTATGTTGATTCTGCCACTTTACTGTATTCATTTATTGTTTCTAGGTTTGTTTTTTTTTATGAAATCTTTAGGATTTTGTAGGTACACTGTCATCTGCAAATAATATTTTTATTTCTTCTTTTTTAATTTAGATAATTTTAATTTTCTTTCCTCATTGCTCTGGTCAAGACTTGCAAAATCATGTTGAACAATAGAGGTAAGTGTGGCATCCTTGTCTTGTTCTGGATTTCAATTTTTCACCATTCAGTATGAAGCTGACTATGGGTTTGTCATATATTGTTTTATTATATTGAGTTATGTGACTTCTACTGCTAATTTGGTAAGGGTTGGGTTTTTTATTATCATAAATGGGAGTTATATCTTGTCAAATGCTTTTCTCTGCATCTTCTGATATGATTTTATGATTTTTCATTTTCTTTTTGTTTTTCTTTTTGTTGATGTGGTGTGTCACATTGATTTGACTTGTGTATGCTGATACATCCTTGCAGGTGGCATAATACATAATTTTTTTAATGTGCTGTTGAATCCGGTTGGCCAAAATTTGTTGAGGATTTTATGTATATTCATCAGTAATTTTGTTCTGTAATATTTCTTGATGCAGTCTTTATCTACTTTTGGAATCAAGGTAATGCTAACCTTATAGAATAATTGGGTTTGTTTTTTTCCCCTCTGAGTTTTATTGACGTTTCGGATGAATGTTTGGTAGAATTTGCTAGTGAAACCATCTGATCCTGGGCTCTTGTTTTTTGGTAGACTTGATTACTGCTTCAATTTCTGTGGTTGAAGGTTACTGCTCTGGAACAGTCATATAGTCATATGGAAGAAATATACTCTCCTGGCACAGCACCCTCCCAGCACCTACACAGGTCACCAGCCAAGAAACTCATCAAATGTCTGTGTTCAAAGGTTTTCATAGAACTTAATCTGTAGTTCTTCCTCTTTCTAGGTCATGGGAGGTGACCTAATAGTTTCAACCTTCTTCTCACTTAGTCTTTCCAGTAACCAACTCCACCCTGAGGCTGTTTAGGAACTCTAACCTAAGTCATCTCATTAGGATAAACTCAGGTTTGATAAAAAGCGGTTTACTTCTCAATAACAAAGATACTCCTGTCACTCAGGAAATTCCAGGGTTTTAGAGCTCTGTACCAAGAATGGAGACAAAGATCAAATATATTCTTACTATACCATACCTCCTCAGGAAGTTAGTGAGATTCAAGGATCTCTGTCTACAGTAGCAATATTTCTTAGCAGCAGGCATAAATGTCATTTTGGGCTGGTCAGTTCTTCACATCACAGCTCTGTCCCATACATCTCTCATTGTTTTGAATCCCTGACTTCTTGGAATAATTCTAATAATCCAATAAACCCAACACATATCTTCAAGCATGTGCTCTGCTGGAGAATGGCTGGTCCAAGAAGTGCAGTGCCTCCTACCAATTATGGTTCAGGAACTTACCCAATGACTGACAAATTGTGGAGTGGAATTTCTCTGCCATAGGGAATGTTCCAGGAATGGGAATGCAATTTGGATCAATAGATGTAAGAAGTTTACTAGGAAGTTCTCTGAAGAGACTATACCTAGATGAAACAGACTCTTTGCTCTGGGAGTTTGCATGTATAACAGTGAGATATGGAACTACTCAATCATGTCAATGCCGGCCCAAAGATGAAGCCAAAGCCTAGAGGCCATTGGAACTAAAAACCTCTTAGGAAAGTTTATAGAAAGGCAGTTATGCATCACCCTCTCATGTCTGGACTTTTCATTTAAATGAGACAATAGGTCACCCTTATTCCTTAAAGCAATCAAGTTAATAAATCCCAAATAATGGACTTTCTGTTGTTTACCAAGTCATGTATCCTATCTGATATTATATTCATGTTAAGTTTTTAGGTCCTATTCTTTCTACCTAGACTAGAGGACATACCCATTGGGCCAGTGACAGCAAAGGGCATGACAAAGACAGAGACAGAGACCTGAATTTCAAAACTTACCCAACTTTCTGTTCTCTACCTCAGCTTTGTTTTCTGAATCTGCCTTCTGTTTTACAGCCTTCTTTCAACAGATGCTCCTTTTTGGTTCAAGGTGAATTCCTTTGCTTGCTCTGTTGGTTCCAGTTCCTCCTACCTCCATAGAGATCTCTCTCCATCTTATATTTCTCTCCCTTGACTCTCTAGCCTCTCCTTTTCTATGGTACTTTACCCAAAGTACATTCTATACCCAAACCTCTTCCCTTGGTAAGAAGTCCTCCCTCAGACTAAGGTATTTCTTAACTATGGCACTTCCTTCTCACACCTTTCACAGGTGCCAAGCTCCTTAAAAGTAAACTCTTCATCTTGCCCACTTCTTCACTTCCTCAGTGAGTCCTTCAACTACTGTTATCTGATTTTGTCCCCACTTCTTTAAAAACTGCACTGGTCATGTTCACTGTATCTCCTAAATGATAAACCCCATAAGCGTTTTGTTGTCATTAAGGGGCAGACAGGCAGGAAGGTGAGTAGGCAGGCAGGAAGAGAGAAGCACTTTATTTTATTTAGTTGTTCATCTTGGTTCTTCTTCCTGGTCCCGGTCTCAGACCTGGGTCCTTGTGACATTATGTGGACTATGTCCAGTGACCTAATCTGCTAGGCCACCAGGGCACACCCTGATATTTTAATGTTTATAATTTCGAATTTTTCTGCTAAATGCATTCATCAATTCCTCAAAAATCCTCCAGCACCCCTGTAGCTAAGGTGCAGATGGGGGTACAAACGAATCAGCTGGGGGAATGAAAAAAATTATTCTCTCTTCCTTTGGTTTTGGCTCTAACATCTCTGCTGTATAGGTTCTGATTCTGGGGTCCAAGACCATACAGATATAGATAGGATAAAAAAAAAATTACATCTTTATTTTTATTAACTCAAACTAAAATTTAACATTTCCTCAACTTATGATTGTTGTCTGCGCATTGGTAATATTAGTAGTGCCTTTGGATTTGCCACTAGTAGAAATGTAGATGTTTGCATCACATAATACAATAGAAAGAAATATTTTGTCATGTTATTTACTTTCATACATATTGCTAACCTATGGTCATTATTAGTCCTCTTGTTAGATTATGTTATTTAATGTGTTGACAGAGAGGTGCATGTATTTCTCTAACACAAATTTGTCTTTGTAATATTTTGATAACAGTTCCAATATAATTTAATTTTCTATAATGTTTTTACCTTCAAAATCATTAATCTGAGATGATATTGTGAGCTTCACCAGGTTACTGTTTCTCTTGCTAAAAGGAAAAAATCAGATGAAACAAAACATTGCTTAATGTTTCCTATCTAATGTTTTTTAATCTCTTATTACTGTTTCTCAGTTCAATTTTGAAGCTCATGCTAAACAGTTCATTATTCCTACCACCCCGCCATACACCTTTTTTTTAACTTCAAAACCACCTGGGACTGACATAATCATTGGATTTTATAGCAATGGCTCACCTACATCTTGGAAGTAAGTTTGTTCCTGAGAGTTAATGTTTAAATTCTACATATAATGGTAATAGGTATGAGACTAATAGATACCATGATGAATTTCCCAAACACAGGCACTGTATAGTAACCCTATGACTTTGATATTTTCCCAATTTTACAGATTAAAAAACTAAAATACAGACAAGGCAACATGATCAGTAATTAATGAGGCTGAGGGTTTAATATGCTACAAAGTAAGTTACAGCAGTGAACTAAGATCCAGTTGGAATCCCAAGACCAGAACATGGTGGTAATTGAATTTGTTAAGGTATCTGACGTGACTGTGCGAATAGACCAGCAATAGGAGAGACTAGTAGTATAATGGAAAACACTTCATGAAGCCAACCTCAAAAAGTGATGCAGTTGGGTAACAGCTATGACCGACCTATGGATGACCTCATTTCATTTAATAATGCAATCACAGCCCAGAAGTGGAGTTTTATCACAGTTTTTGGAACATATGCAATCATGACCAGGCATGAGGAAGGCTGGTGCCTGTGGAATCTTGCCTAGCAACCCAGTGACCAATCATCACCACTTACTCAACTGAGCTGCAATAAAGGCCCCTGAGCAGAGCACTAGGGTAGATAGTGCTTTGAGAATGGTCTCCCTGTCTCCTTACTCGTTATAAGTAATAAAACTTTCCTTGTTTAAATGAACTTTGGTATGCGTCTTTCAGACTAGGCTCACTGAAGGAACAGACACATTGCAGTTGATGACAACTGTAAGTGAGGAATGTTGGTTTACTTTATAGAGGCATCAAAAAGAAAGATCTCAATTTTATAAACATAGGTATTTGCTACTGAAATACTACTCAGGGGAATTTTTTATTCATCAAAGTATTTGGTATTGGTTAAAGTCATTGAACAGTCCTTCTCTGAATCCAAACTTTCAGAAAATTCTTTGAGGTCAAGAAGAAAGCTAACAATCTGTGTTTCAGCACTTGTCACATGCAAGGTGCTCTGGAGTGCAGGATCAGGGCAGAACCTTTCCCTTCTAAGTCCCATTCAGGCAGGAGGTCCACTAATTACTTCTTTCAAAATGTGTTTCTCCCTTTTTGCTGAGCTACTACTTACAGTGTGTTCCATAAAATCTTTTGCTACAATTTAATTCTCTATGACAGGAAAAAATAAATATCATTATCACACATTTTTATTGCTTATTCTGTTAATTTTTATGAACTCTTCATTAATAAATAAATCCATAATTTTTATTACTTTTCATAGAAACACTGTAGTTAAGATGGTATCTGAGAGCTATATCAACTTTTTTAATACATTTTCATTTTAATTATGTTTGAGTTTTTCTTCCACAGTTTTAAAGATATATATTTTGAATTGAGATGTTTTCTAATATGTACATCTTATATATGTTATAATATAGGTACACCAACCTACACATGTCCACTGCTAGGCACACTAGGTATGGTAAGCAGAAATCTAAGGTCTGCATCCCCCTGATGTACACCTACTTTGTGGTTGTTTAATCAAATACTAACTTATAGATGTTGCTGTGAAGGGATTGTGAAGATGCAGTTACTGTCCCAAATTAAATTACTTCTAGATAGGGAGATTATCCTGGGTGAGCCAGCCCTAATCTGTTGAGCCCTTAGAAGGGATCCTGACAAAGATTCAAAACAGAAGGGATTAAAAACAGTGATTTATTACTGCTTCCTTTAAAAAGAGTCATCTATGTGTTAAGGAATGTAGATAGTCTATTAGCTATGAGCAGCTCTTCGCTAAGGCCAACAAAGAAATACGGAGGAACCTCAGTCCTCAATCTACAAGAAGCTGAGTCCTTCCACACTGTGTAAGCTTGAAAGAGGAGCCCCAACCTCCAGATAGGAATGCAGTTAGTGGTATACTGTGGTGGCGGAGTGGGTGAGTTTGGCTAGTACAATCCACATGCATCTTAATAACCCGGGTTCATGTCCCAGGGCCTCAGGAAACAACCAAGATGAATAAATAAACTAAGTAAAATTAATGGATAGAGTGTTTCTTCCTCCTTTCTTTTCCTGCCTGCCTACTCGCCCTCATTCCTACCTGAACTTTGTCTTGGGGAAAAAAAAATGCAGTTAAGTCAATACCTTGATTTTAGCCCTGTGAGACCCTTCCTGAGAAGAGAACCCATCCACATTAAATTCAAACTTCTGCCCTATAGAATTATGAGATAATTAATGGTATTATTTATGATACTGTTTGTGGTATTTTGTTATTCAGTAATAGAAAGTTAATGCCATATTTGCTTATATTGAGATATATGTGACCTCTACATTATATGATGTGATATGAGCAAGCACTATAGAAATTATAATACTCATTGAAATCATTTCTACACAGGACAACTTGCAATAATGCTACACACGAGGGACTGAATAAATATATGCTATGATACAAAACGTTTCTCTAACTCAAGTCTTCCTTAACCAGAAAGCCCTGCAACCCAAATATCTGTAGACACTCTAACACCACCCAACACAAAGGGATATGTGATAGGAAGTATTAGTTGAGAGAAAACATAATTCACTAATTAAGCTTTAAATATATCATTTTTGCCAATAAAAAAAAAGAAAATTGACATGTCAAGACATTTATGAAGGACCTTAAGTTTAAAATTCATTAGTTTTGTGGTGAATCAATCTCTCTCACTTTTTTCTTAGTACCTGGCACATGAACAGCAGGTCTCAATTTTTTCTTGGACATCTACAATACATGAGTCATTGAATAGTTACTTACTTCAGTGACTCAGACTTCAGATTTTTCTTAGGTGAGTTAATGTTAACTAAGGGATACCTAAATTGTGAATTCACTTTCAATTTCCTATATCTTGGGTCACATACAATAAAAAAAGTTGTAGATTCACTTCATCCCTGCTTGTTTCTAAGAAAGGACAGGTAAATAATTCAGTCTTTTGCTTCGATTAATAATTTAAGAACCTCAGTCTGTTCTACAAATAAACGAAATAGCTTACAAGTTTCAGATGAGACAATCTCAGATTAGAGGTTTGGATTTAGTGCCTTATGGGGTGAAGTGAATGGATTTTCTAGAAATGCATTTAGTCAATTCAAAGACAGGAAGAAGAATCTAGCTCTAAGAGGTATTTAAAGGAAAAATTAATAAAAAGTATAGTATATCAGTGCCGAATAATCTTCTAACAGATGTTTTCATATCAAATGTAGTATCAGGAAAATTAAAATATCCATTTACTAAGAGTAACAAGTGTTCTCCATTAAGTCTAGCAATAAAAACTTCAAGATTCTAAAATGGTATAATCCTGCTGTTGCTCTAATAAAAATTGATACACTATACTATAGCTCCAGAAAAGATTACTTTTAGGAAATAAGCTGGTAGTCAAATTTCCACTAGTTTGTACATTAAACTCATTTAACTAAGGGCAGTGCTTCCCCAATAGCCACTTAATGTTGTTGGTTTTTTTTAACCTAAAAATTTTAATGCAAAATCAACATATAGTATTTGGATATGAATTCTCACAGGTAGGGCATTTTTGAGTTCCCATAAATTATTCAAATAATGAAAACGTGAAATAAGTTGTTTATTCTGTTGAAGAACATGAATCATCGTGGACCAGGATGGAAGAAAATAGCAACTTTTTTCAAAAATCCTCTTTAAGAGCTGTTTTTAGACATTGTATTCTCCCTTCAATAGACCTGCTTTGAAACATAATGCAAAAAAATTGAAAAAAAGTTTTCTAACTGTAAAATAATTATGTGCATGTCCTTTAAAATATTTTTAGGGTATGCCCTAGTAGAGTAAGGATTAGGTTGACTGCTTCTGAAGGAGAGTAGGCTACATATCCCTGGAGTTGAGTCCTGGGGTTGGAGTTGAAGGGGAAACAATCAGTGTGAACAGTGAAAAACAAAGTAAAATCAAATGTTTCCTCCTCTCTCTTCCTACCTGCCTGCCTACTTCCCTTCATTCCCGCCTGTACCTTTCCTCTAAAAAAATAAATATTTTAGAATTGCACAAACCAAACAATCAACTTCTTTACACACAATAATCCCCTCACAATAAAATTTCATTGTAGAGGTTAAATGAAATTGATTTTACTCAAAATGTATCTGATTTCAGATGGTTAGACATTTATTAGATGCTTGTTTTTACTTCTTGATCTCTTCAGGTTGTGGTAGCCAGTTTCTAAGAAGATCCCCAATGATAACACATCTGGTATTAATGCCTTTGTGTAGTGCCATTTTATTATAGTGGGTCTCTGGATCAAAAGAATATAGTTGAAGTGATGGGACATTGAGGCTTTGCTCTTGTACTCTTTCTTTCTCAGATCTCTCACTCTGGGATACATCAGGGGCAATGCTAATACTAAAGCAATTTTAGGGAGAGGTCTGTGTAGGAAAGAGTTAAGGCTTGCTGTCAACAGTCATATGAGTGAGGCATCTTGGAAAGAAAATCTGCCAGTCCCAGTCAAGTCTTTGGATGGCTGCAGCCCTGGATAAAAGATTAACTGCAATCCCTTGAGATACCTCAGGTCAGAAATACTCAGCCAAACTGCTCCTAGATTTCTGATTCACACAAATTTTGTAAGAATGTTTATTGCCATTTTAAGGTTGTATTTACCTCTTCTCCTTACCTGTTACCTGAAGAAGTTCCTGAGAATTGATCCCTAGATACCTTAAACTGAGAATTTAAAAATAGCAGTACAACAATGATTCTTAGCACAAATCTAAATTAGCATTACAGATTTTAAAAGTGAACCCTTAGATAGAATCTCACTTTTTAAAGAACAGATTTATTCTTTTAATAACTTTTATTTTTTTAAATAAAAAACTTGGGAAAATAGACTACAATTTTCTCCAGATTAGGAGTGAAATATGACTGAGCCCTTTTCCTCTCACTTACTCCATATATTGAAAATTTTGATAATGTGTTAGAAGCAGAGACTACCTAGGAAGGAGGGGCAGTGGAAGATGGCTGAAATGTGATCTCTCAAGTCTCTGCACTACTTATTTCCTAAGATCCCATCTCACACAAAAGGCATTAGTGACAGAAGGTTTTCTCTGACCATATCTCCCATTGGGACAGAGTTATCTTATCATTTCCTCAAAAATGAAAAGAAACAGATTTCTCTCTTTATCAAACTTTGGAAACATTTAGAGGTAAAGATTAAAATAAACTGAAGCACTTATAAAAGTAGAAAATAGTTCTTTCTTGCACCTAATGTAATGTATATTTCTCAGGCATCCAATTCCAACTATTCCAAATTCAATTATTATTCCAATTCCAACTATTCCAAAACAAGGAACATCTACCAAGTAACGCAAGACATAGAACAATTTTAAAAAATTGAAGAGTAGATACTCCATGAATCCTCTCATTGCTGTCAGCATTAGCAAGAATTGCGCTATGCTGGTAATTCTGAAAGTAGTCTTTACTGCTGTGAAAGTCATCAACTTTATCTGAATCTGGTCCCGACCTCAGCCTTTTCAAGAAATTTTTACTAGAAAGACATCAGAGTAGGAAGCTCTTCTTTATGACACACTGTTTACTTACTGACTTTCCAAGGAACAAATTTTAAAGTATGTGATTGTACTTAATTCATAAGGTATATGTGTGCCCAGAAGAGCGACAGGGACAGACGGAGAGAGAAAGAAGTCTGCTCGGAACAATTTCAGTGGATGGTTTATGGTTTCATTACAGTCTATAAATATTTTGACCATGAGACTTAGTCTTTTGATTCAGTGTCCCACATAGAGCACTATGAGTACTATTAAAAGAAATCCCACCAACTCTTACAGCTTAGTTATCATTTAAGGAATCAAAATGGAATACAAACAATGCAAACTTTCCAATGTAGAGGAAGGACTTCCTCTGGTCGCAAGCCGTGGAGAAACTCATTAGTTTCTCTGCAATCCAAAATCTTCAATACCCTCAAACAACATAATATTCTTTTGAGTGTTTTAAAAATAAATAAAAGGAAAGTAGGATTTGAGGTAATTGCATGGTCTATCTCTGCTGAAAATGAAGATAAACATTATTGATATTGTATGGTTCCACAAGAGTTGGTCTTTACATATTTTTTTATTTTAGATCTATTTATCTATATTGCAGAAAATCATTCACCTGCAATGTAGTATACATGCTCTTTCCCAATAATAATGTACTTTATAGAGTGCTGTCATATTTACTTCTAGTAATTCTATTATATAAATGCCTGGAATTATTATCTTTATTTAAAAATGTCAAAACGTTTGAAGATATCCTCAAGGTCAGCTAGTCAGTGTCAGAAAAGAAGCTATAATTCGGTCCCCTTGGGCTCCAATATTGGGCCTTTCTCCATAACATTTTCTTTACTGAACGCACTAGCCAAATGTTGAAGACTTAGAAAAGCAGTTCATCTAAGGACACTATCTTTGGTTTTTAACTCACTTTAAACTTTTTAATTCAATTTTATTATTAGTTCAAAATGCTTTATATAGCTATATTTTAATCTATTTATAAATTGAGTATTATTTCAATATTCACTGTTTCTCTGATCCATGCTTTTATGTAGGTCCCTTCTATTACTAATGATGAATTCACTGGTAGAAAGAATAGCCTCAGATAAAAGAAAGTTTCTTCACCAACCTACACCCATGTTGACTAACGATGTGAATTTGCAATCATTAAATTTTGATTCTTCAAATGAGCTTTTAAAAGGTGGGTACATGAAGTGGAAGAGAGACAAGCCATTTCTTGCTTTGACAAGTGGTCAGAAATAGGCCATGAAAAGAAAAGTAAAACAGGATAAACTAAATGTGTTGCCCAACCAGAATATAAAGGTCAGGTGGG
Source organism: Solenodon paradoxus (assembly GCA_004363575.1). Taxonomy (NCBI): domain Eukaryota; kingdom Metazoa; phylum Chordata; class Mammalia; order Eulipotyphla; family Solenodontidae; genus Solenodon; species Solenodon paradoxus. Next base: position 1,140,422 of record RJWH01000056.1, read on the forward strand.
TAAGGTGAACAAAGTACAATAGAAGCCATTGATGCATCTGTGATGGCTTGGTTAAAGCAATAACTATGAAAGATAATATCTTTTAAGGTCCAGCTTAAATGGCTCTCCCTCTGTAATACCTACCTTCACCTTCCAGGACAAAATTCTGTCCTCTAAAATAACACAGTATCTTTATCAGGTCAAAGCTACTCATGACTTAGCACAAAATGATTTTAATCTCCTTTAAAGTAGGGTATTCGTTGGACTCATTTAATTCCTATGTTCTGTGTGACAGGATGGAGGTAAAGGACAAGGAGAGAATAAAGGGAGTGGAAATGCCTTCAATGTTTACTTAATGTCTACTATGAGCCTGACACTGTGCTAGACACATTGTCACCTCATGAGGAAACTAAGGCTTAGAGAATTTAGTAATTTACCGAAGATCACTCAACAGTTAATTGGTGAGGTCATGCTATGAACCTAGTTCTTTTCTTCCTCTAAAAGCAGTAGTGAAATTATTTGTTGGAAAATTAGATTCTCTTGTGGTACTTAGAAATGGTACATTTCACAGAAATTCTTAATAATTTCTGGGTCATGGATCCGCGCAACTCCAATAAATGACATACGTGCAAATACACTTAACAGTTTGCATTCCATTTCTGGAGAATCACAGAATCCCCAAAGTGCATTCAAGGACTGTTTAAAGAATCACAGAAACTGAAACAAGAACCTCTGGATTACAGTATTCCAAGTCACCCTTCTCCCAAACCATCCTCCTCTACCCTTTTTCCCATAGTCTGAGAGCAATCAAAGTCATAGAAAATTTAAACAGAGAAGATTTAGTTGGGAGTAGTAAATACAAAATTCCAACATAACACTATACTTTAAAATGTCATAAATAACTTGAATAAGATGCTGGAGAATATAGTTTAATAATCTTTAATTTTCACAGTGGTGACCTTCAGACCATATATCAAATGTACATCACATATAAAACAGAGATGATATTTGAATTCATTCTCAAGAAAATAAAACTAGACAGAAAATCCCAGGAAGTTATACTATGACTTAAGGGGAAAGAGGTTTATTTCTTTCATTTTTGCCTGAGAAATTTTTCTTAAAATAAATTTTTCAGTGCACCCCTGTGGCTCAGTGGTTAAGGTGCAGGCCATGCAAAGCTCAAGGATCAGGATTCAAGACCTGGGGCAGGGAGAAGGCAAAAAAAAAATGTTTTCGAATTTTGGGTGTTAAATAAAATGTTTAAAATAAAGTTTTCCAAAACTTTTTCATTAATACACTGTATTGTTTCCAAGAAGAATTAAGACAACATATTAACATGAAGGAAAAAACCCAAAATATTATTAATTATGTCTAAGAAAAAAAAATAAAGGAGACATAAAATAGAACCAGCAATGAGCTGATTTTAAAACATGAATTTATGTAGTGATTATGCCTTTACTCCCTCAAGGTAGCTTTTTAAAATTATACAGTACTAAGAGTTTTATGTATTAAGTATGTTTTTCATGATTTCAAAATATCTCTCCACACATGATTTTATTTGCTCCTAAATTGACTTTGTGAGGTTGTTATTATATTTTCCAGATGAGGAAGCCAAGGTTCAGAGGACATAAAAATCAAGTCCATGCTCTTTCCTTAGATTATTCTGCTATGCAGCAATTAATCATTCCTGTGTACAAATAAGTAATGAATCTCAGTTACATGCCAGAACAATATATTTGACTCCAGCGGCCCTAACACACTTATGAGAGAAGCATTATTATCTACTTTATGGGTGGCTTTAAATCTGAAGATCGGAAAGACATAAAATCAAAGCTCTTGAGACCAGGAATAGCACTTTTAGATAACACTCAAATCCCCTACTTTAAAAAACAGTACACCAAAATTCTGAGAAGGCAAATGATTTGTCACAATTATCAGGTAAGTGGCAGGGCCGAGATTAGAAGCCAGGTTTCCGAAGATCTTTTCTTTACACAGTATTGCCTCTATAACTCTATCCGTTTCTCTTATTTTTACATACCTAATTCTGATCTTTCTCTTGTGTCCACTAGTAAAGTTCTGTATGCATATTGATAAGACTCAAAAGTCTGCATGACCAGTGACTCACCTCTAGCAACACAGAAATACTGTTTACCCACAAGGATGCTAGACTTTTGTGTAATATCCTGAGAGTTGTCCTGTTGTGGCTATGGGTAAAGGCCTCTGAGAATAGTAAGAGCTTCTCCTGGAAGGAGAGGACATTCTAGATATCTAGCCCTAAGAAAGACATGGGTGCGCAGGCACTCAGATTGGTGAGACAAAATGACCTCGCCTCTCCCAAACTACAGATGAGTGAATCCAATTATGCAATTCTAGGTAACTTTTCAGTGTTAGCACAAATTTTTGTATGCTAGCCCTGCAACTGTAGTTAAATTCCTTCCAGAAAACCCTATGAGTTTAAACTTGACAAGGCCATTCTGTGTGGCAACTGACCACAGTTATTCCAGCACGAAGGCTTCTGTAGAATTACACAATGAGAGATTTAAAAGGGAGAGAACATTTAGCAAAAGGAACCAGGGCCTAAAAGGGAACTAAATCCCAGTAAGTTTTCCCGGAGCAATGATTCTCTTTCCTTTATCAAAGTTAGAGGATATGTGTTAGTCAACAGCTTCCTGATGCAACTTTAAATTCCCTGAACAGAGCCACGAAATTTGCACATTCTGTTCCTTGGGCCTAAACTTGAGTTCCCTTCTCCCAACTTTTATCTTTTTGATAAAATGTTACACGTCACACATATTTATGGTGCAGACATCATTTTATCTAGGTATCCTGACCTGACACTCATTGTTTTCTATCGCCTCTGCCAAAACTGCTCCTTTGGAGCAGGGTCTGCCTTTAATTGTAATGACTCACTATGCATGAAGCATATTATCTTCTCAATAAAGACTAGTTGAGTGAACAAAAACATTACTCTGCTTTTTCCTTTATACATATTTCTCAATAGGTAATTCGTAAAGATTGCAAAAAAAAAAAAAAACTTCAAAGTGCATAAGAAAATTTCAGTGAAATTCTTCAATACTATCCCCGCCCTTGGTACCAGCTGTTTCCTTTCAGATTGACTATGCACTTTTGGTATGCAAGTGTATTCCTGTCATTTTTCACACTACGGTAAAAATATATTATTTATATGTCTATAACATTATGATTTACTTCACCATCTGATATACGGTTTCCAATTTACAAATACTTCCATTTTCATGGTCAAGCTCCTGTCCCCAAAGACGGAAATGCCATCACCCTCTAACCCACCCTCCTATGGCTCCAGTATTTTCAAAAACCTTTCAGGAGCCCAGGGCGCGGCCCTGCACTGAACGCGACCTCCACCTTTTCATCACGTGCCCCGCGCCCCCACCGAAGGGCGGAAGGACGAGGCGCCGGCGCCCCTCTGGGCGACGGAACAGAACCCTCGCTTCCCCTCTCTGCATCTCCTAGCCACCAGGGTCGCCCGTTCAAACGTGCTGGAACGACCGGCGCCTGCCTCGCCTGGCTCGGGGCGCACTGGGAGGATTGGCAAGGCGGGGTCGGCACTGGGCGGGGCTCCGGCCGGGCGCACTCCGGCCGGCGAGACGGGGGTGCGGCCGGCGTACGGGGCTCCTCCCCTCCTCCGGCGGCACCGGCGGCCGCAGCACTTCCGGGTCGGCGCGGAGGCTGGGCGGGGACCCCGCGGCGGCTGTTATTGTTCGACTGAACTCTGCCAGGCGCTGTCTACTTCGGCTCCGCTGGTGTCAGTTTGTCCGGCTTCCTCTAGGCCCCTCGTTCACGGCGGCTGGCAGCGGCGGCGGCGGCGGCGGCAGCGGCAGCGGGTGGGGCCTGGCGTTTCAAGGCGGAGCGGCGCCGGGGTGAGGGGCGCGGAGGAGGAGGAGGAGGAGCAGTCGCAGGAGGAGGAGGAGGAGCCGTGTGCCCTGGCACTGAGCGGCCGTGGCCATGGCGTACGCCTATCTCTTCAAGTACATCATTATCGGCGACACAGGTGAGGGCCCAGGGCGCGGCCGGCGGGGTATCGGTGGCCCTCGGGACCGGGTTGAGGGGCAAACGGCGTCTGGCGGCGGCGCGGGCGCGGACGCCGCCCGGCGCCTCCCTCCCGCCGGCGCCGCTCCATTTCCGCAGTGCTGGAGCTGGTGACGTGGGCACTGCGAGCGGCCGCGGCCTGACAAGGCCCGCTCTGCGCTCCCCCACCCCGGGGTTCCCTGCAGCTGGGGGCCACCGCAGCCGTTTGCGACGCCAGATCTGGAAAGTGACAGGAAGGGCCACCAAGCTCAGGCGGCCTGGGCCCGACCCAGACGACGGCTCTCCTTAGCCAGGGCCCCTTACCTTGGGCGTTTTCGCTTCCTCGGTGATAGAAAAAAAGGCGGAAGGCAGGTAATGGGAAGAGGGTCTTGGGTTTCCTGACCAGTCCCACCTCCTCCAGCCTACATGCATCTGCCAAGGCCTAGGAGAACGCTAGTCCGTATGGACAGCCAGCTTAGGAGAGAAAAGGAACCTTAAAAAAAAAATTATGTTTTTAACACCTTCAATTCCCAAGTCAGTCAGTCACATCTCACGATTTGAGGGCTGGGGAATCCCTTTCACGATCTTTAAAGCATGACAGATTTCGGTCGACTCTGCACGTGTACACTGAGGTTTTTTGATAGTAATACACAAGGCCATTCAGCGCGGTGTGTGTGTGTGTGTGTGTGTGTGTACGCTCGTTTTTTTTTTTTTCAGCGTATCAAATGCGGGATCATAACTACTAATTTTTAGGTGACCCGATGTCCGTTTGAAGCAGGAAGACATTAAATTATTCTCACTTAAAGTAACTTCCGAGTATATTTCACAGCTAAGTAAACAAACTTATTGTGAAATATTTTTAATACCCGTGATTTTTGGCATTACTTTGAATCTAATAATAAAACTAAGAGATGTTCAGGTATTGTAACTATTAATATACCAGGATCTGATTTCACTGATGACGCTTGCACAACTTTGGACTCTTTGCACAACTTTGCAAATGTGGTTGCACTAGTGATGTAGCAGAATCAGTAAGTAGCACAAGAAACATGTTGATTGCTGCTTAAAAGAATTCTTACTGCTTTAATTAACGTTTTTCAGTAAGGTTTTCTGATAAATGTATAGAAACTGGATGACTTTATGTAAAATTCTGCGTAAAGCAGTGTTTTTTCAAATGTAGCAAATTTATATACTTTAAAAGAGTGCTGCTTCAAATTTTGAAGAAGTGAGGTTCTGAAACCTCTGATTTTCGTTTAGATTGTAACACAAATTGGGCAGGCTATAACATTAGTGGGTTTGGAAAGTAGGGAGAGAGTGACTGTGGGCACTTGGCAGTGACAATTCAAATTAGCCCGTGCAGGTTGCCTTCTTTTAGCTTATAGAGCATCTACTGTGGGTCAAATATTGTGCTGGAAATAATTTGGGCTACCAATACTAGCAGTTTGGGCTCTGTTCTCTTGGAATTTGCCCTCATTTCAGAAACAATCCCCAGGCAATTCAAAGGGAAGACACTCCTTTCCTTCCATTGCTGTTTGTAACACCCAGTTCAGGTGACTGAATATTTGACACTACACTGTATATGGCATTGCTTTCTCCCCATTCCAGTTCAACCTGTATGCTTTACTGTCAGATTAATCTTCCTAAGAAGACTTTTAGGAGACTAGTTCTTTGCTCACATTCTTTAGTTTGACATTCAAGGAACTCTATACTGTAGCCCACCTCTGGTTTTTTTGGGTTTTTTTTTTCCGTATTATTCACTATTCCCTCCCAGTGGCTGGTTTTTGTGCTTTTCTCCCTACCTACCCCCCAGTTTCCTACTGCTCCCTCTGCTTGGAGTGTCTTATCTGTGTAAATTCTGTCAGTCCTTCAAAGTCTGACTTGAATCTTCCATTGTGCTTTCAGGGTGACAATATTAAATTCTTAAGGTGTGTCAAGAATTTCCTACTATTCTGACTCAAAGTGACTTCTTACCTCACTTTGTATTATCCTTCTGATACTCAGACTACTTTGTAAATATTTATGTAGGCATCTAAATTTGATTATGTACTTTTTGAGGGCAGAAGAAATGTTTTTTATATGACTTTGCATTTCAGGAAGTGCTTGGTAGAAGGTAGACCCTATACATTTGATTAATGAAGCAGGCCTTTATATCCTAGTATTACATATTAATAACTTGACAGCAGAAATTTTTAGCCTAATTCTGCCATTTTCTTACTATCGAAGCTCTGACTGAAATCCTTTTCCATGTTTCCTTTATTCAAAGTATTCTTGCAGTTGTAAGATATACTTATTGTGACCTTCTTCCCTCAAAAGATACTAAGTCATTATTGTGAGATCCATCATAATTTTTTAAGAAGTCATAGTGTAAAAAATTTACAGTGAAGAAAATCACACTTTCCTAGCCTATATAACATTAATCTTAGCCTTTTTCTTAATAGTGAGATAAAACTAGGACAAATGTGAAAATACTTTGATTTTCTAAGAGAAAGGAGCCAGGCACATTTTCCTTTTTAGATTTCCCTCTTCGTAGCAGAAGTTTAAAGAACATTTTCCTTGATACTGTTAAAAATGTATTTTCTTACTGTATGGCCATAAATGCATGAAAATATATCTTACAGACAGATGTTTGATTGTTAGTATCTTGTTCTGGAAAATTCACTTAGAAAAATGTCGTTTTAATCTTTATATGATGTGGAAATTGGTTTTAAAAAGCCCAGCCTGGCACAGAGGGAGAAAAATTGTAATAAACTACTGTGATTGTTGTTCCTAAAATTCTGACATCTGCCTATCATTTTAACTTTACTAATTATCCCTCCTCTTTCCTGCCACTTGACCTAGACATGCAAAAGCACAAACTTGGTTGTGTTCTATCTGAAAAGTCCCTTCTGTCTTTTCCCTTTACATCCCACCCCCCACCAAAAAAAAAAAACAAAAAAAAAAAACTGAAAACAAAATTAATTCAAAACTTTTTAACCTAGCAATCTACTAAGCATTCATTTTTTAAAGATGATACCAAACCCTGATACTCCCTATTACATTATACTGGTACTTCCTTCTCTTCCTTCATTGTCTGTTCTCTTCTTCCCACTCCCACTTGTTTGGGTTTTTTCCCCAATAAAATCTTTAGAGAAAAAGTGCTAATAAGAAAATAAATAAGACCAGTCTGGCTACATATTGCCATATCATCTGAATGAGTTATAATTGACATACAAAACTATATTGGTTTCAGATGTATAACATAATGATTCAATATATAAATCGCTGCATGATCACCATAAGTCTATTAAGAATTTTTAGGATTTATTCTCTTAGCAACTTTAAACCATATGATACAGCATTGTTAACTATACTCATTATGCCGTATATTTTATCCCCATCTTATACATAAGTTTCTGGAAGTTTGTACCTTTTCAACAACTGTATCACATGCATTTAATTTAAAATTTTTTTAGAAACATTTTCTAAAAATTTATTTTATTTAGCTGCTCGTCTTGCTTGTTACCTCTGACCCTGGGATGTGAACCCTGGTCCTTGGGTTGTATCTGGACTAAGCCTGGGTAGAGGAGGCAAACCCAACCACTACTCCACAAGGGCATGCTGCTTTTTTATTTTTTAAAGAAAAGGTGTAGGCAGGAATGAAGGCAAGCAGAGACAGGCAGGCAGGAAGAGAGAGGAGGAAGAAGCATTTATTTTATTTAGTTGTTTATCTTGGTTGTTCCTGGGCCCTGGAACATAAACCCATGACGTTGGGATGCACATGTACTGCACCCAACCACTACTCCACCAGGGTGTAGCAACCAACCACATGTATTTTAAATATTCTTTTTTCTTTGAAAAGCTGTTAACTTTGTCTTAAATGGATAGGTAGACTATTCAGTGTTAGAGATCTTCAGTAAATACATAGATGGGCCTTCAGGGGAGGTGCTGCAAGGCTAACTTTATCTTTAAGTGATATTTGGAGGTGAGGTTAGAATGATGAGTAGGGATTTTCCAACTGGGCAAGGGGGAAATGTCTGGTATATGTTTGCCGCTCAGTTGAACAATCATGCATATTGTACTAGTGCTTTTAAAAAGAGTTAAAAATTAGAGTTGTGCAAGATCATGTTGCCAGGGATGTGCTTATGGGCATATGTATTAGGACAGGGGAGACTTGAAGTTGAAAGGTTGAGAATAGAAGAGCAAAATCCTAGAGAACTGTAGGGTATTAACAGACGATCTCTTCCTGTGAGATTCAAACTTCAGTTCTTTAGATTCTTATGAATCTCCTAGGGTGTTTTTTTTTTGTTTTTTTTTTTTTAAAGATTAAAATATTCAGTCCCCAGAGATTCTGATTCATTAGACCTGAGGAGCTCCTTATTGCAAAACCTGAGGCTAGAAACACTAATCAACTATATTATATGAACAAAGTTTGTTAAACTATCTTCAGAAAGTAAACAGTTGAAAACCTGCATTGAAAAATTCTCTTAAAGCTTTTTATTATGAAATATACATGTAAAATATATTTATATGTATACAAATTTAATTTTTAAAGAATATTAATCAAGAACCCACACTACAGTAAAGAATACACATCCTTATCACATCTCTCTTGCCCAGTCTTCCACTAGCCTGAATTCTATGTTAAATCTTCCTTTACTATTCTTCATTGTTATATTCCTTTTGCATCTCTAAATTATATTATTTCGTTTTGCTCATTTTTTAGATGTGTTCAGCCATTTTATCATATGAGAGTGCTAAGGTATTTCTAACCCATACCTTTAATGGCATCTAGAATGTCTGTTATACATATTTTTGCTTTATGTGTTATTTGTAATTCTTCAAGATTTTTGACTAGCCCCTTTTCTCTTTGTCTCCTCTTCCTAGTACTTTATTTGCTACTTTGATCCCTACTGTTTATATTGCTCCTGAGATTATATTGAGCCAAACAGACTGTGAACCCTATTGATCTCATTTCTTTTTCCTTTTCCCTACCCCTCCTCTTCATCTCAAATAATGGCCTTTTCTTCTTTTTTGGTGCTCTTGTCCTTTTAAGTTTTCATTCCATTCCTGCTTCTGTTTCTACAAAAAGTAATTTTTTCTTTTATCTCCTCCTTTGCTCCCCTTCCCCCATTTTTGCAGTAGTGGGTAACTTTGCTGTTTTATTTGAACTGATCCTAAATTTGCCAGCTCAGCTGTTTTTCATCTGGTCCAGCTGTGCTTGCTCCATTTTGTTATTCTCTACTCATCCTGAGTCTGTGAAGCTGTCATTTGCTATGAAACATGCAGCCACATACTGTTTGCCCTCTTTCCCCTTTCTTTTTGTTTTCTTCATGAGTCTTTCCATTTGATTTCATTAGTTTTGTTTATTCACAAGTTTTAAAATGCTAACATTCTAGCTGTAATTTTTCACTGATACGTAAAGGATGTCTGCCAAAAATGATGCTAGATCCCCTCTGCTATCATACACACATTGTCACCCTCTCTTAATTCCTACATTGTTTCCCAGCTCATACAGCTTGGGTCTCATTCTTGGAGATGGTATTTTAGTAGATCTGAAATAAGTCCTGGACATTTATATTTTTTTAAAGTGCTGCTATTATTATAGTTGTACTAAATAGCATTTCTCTACTATTTAGTTATGGGTCTTTTTTGCCCGTGTTTCTAAAATTGATTATTTTCTCCTCTCAGATTTCTGCTTCTTGGAATTTTATTTAAATAATTTCTCAGATATATCCAGACTTAACTTATATGGGATTCTTTATCACACATGCTTTTGGCACTATGTAGTAGATTCTCATGAGGAATTTTCTACACTTTTTATGGTTATAAACAATATCATAAGCCTTTTATCTTTTAATCCTCAATAGATAAGCGATGTTACCATTGTACAAATGAAGAAACAGAGCTGTTGTTTGATGCAAATTATTTCTTCCCTTATCTCCCTCTCTTTCTTTGTACTTTTCAGAACTATATCTATATATAGTATAGATCTTTGAGTTTCTCCCCCAAGTTTATCCATTTTCGGTTGTTTGACCAGGCAGTTTATGTGTTTCTGGCCAAACCTGAAAGAAAGGGGAAGAAAAATATTGATAGATGCATACTACAGTGAGCTTTTAAAGTCAGGATTGTGCCTGGCACAGAGTTAGTGCTTCAGTAAATGATAGATGTCTGGTAACTGGCTAGCCTCTGCTAGGTGGGCTGCTTGCAGTTTATTTCCCTTTATTTATAAAAGGATTTATTTAAGGATTTGTAAAAGGTTTATAAAAGGACACATACTTTTTTTTTTTTTTAAAGGAAAGGTGAAGACAGGAATGAAAGCATACAGAGGCAGGCAGGAAGAGAAATGAAGAAGCAGCATTTTATTTAGTTATTCATCTTGGTTATTTTCCTGGGTCTGGAAATGAGAACCCAGGTCTTTGGGAGGCATGTGAACTGCAGCCAACCACTACTCGACCAGGATACACCATAAAGAATATTTTTACAGTTTTTTTAAATGTAAATTAGAGAATGAGGTTGTATTAGTTTTCTCTTGCTACCATGTAATAGCAGCTTCAGCAACACACACTGATTATCTTATAGTTCTGAAGCTCTACGTAAGTTCATGTACATGTTATATCTGACATTCGTCTCACAGGGTTAACATCAAGGATATGGTTCCCTTCTTGTTCAGGTTGTTAGTAGAATATGGTTCTTCGCAGTCTTAGGGCTAAGGTCTCTTTTTTTGCTGCCTGCCGTCGGAGGACTGTTCCCAGTTTCTACACATATACCCACATATCTTGGTCCATGTCCTCCTTTCTGTATCTTCAAAGCCAGCAGTAGCAGATCCAGTCCTTCTAATGTCACATATTTCTGATGGGTCATCCCATCTCTCTAATTGAAATAGGGAAGATTTTCTGCTTTTAAGGATTCATGTGATTAGATTGGTTTTATCTGGATAATCCAGGGTAATCGCCATCATTTTAAAGTCTGTAATTTTAATTATATCTATAAAGTCACATTTGCTAAGTAGGATAAAATAGTCACAGGTTCTGGAGATTAGGGTATATATATGTCTTTGGTAAGGGGAAAGTGTTAAATTATTCTACCCACAACAGAGGACTAAGAAGAAATAGGAAGGTAGAAATGGCAACATTAATGACAATTGTTTAATGATGTTGTACAGACCTTTTTGAAGTGTACATTATTTAGCACCAAGTGCAAAGAGAGAACCCTGCTCATTTATCCTAATTATAGTATCCTTTTTTTTCTTTTAAAGGAAGGGTGCAGGCAGGCAGAAAGAGAGAGGAAGAGGAAGCATCATCTTTATTTTTTATTTAGTTGTTCTCACTGATTGCTCACCACTGGGCCCATGCCTGGAACCCAGGGGTATGTGGCTTGCTTCTTCAGAGGCGAATCACCAAACCACTGTTCCACCAGGGTGCTCCAGTATCCATTATTTTAAATGTGTGTATGCATATGCTACATTACCCCCAGATAATGAGTCTTGAAAATATTTTTTCTTCTCATTCCTTTTTTAAAAAACACAAAGAAACTGAATGAAGAATGTAAATACACAGCTGGTATAGAGATGGCCTTTTCTCTAAAAGCATAGTAACTCATTGAATCTCAACAGTAATATCTGTGAGGAAGGCTCCATTTTACAGGTGAGGAAAGAGACTAATAGTCCACTTATAACTGATCAAACTCGAATTTGAACCCAGGTTTTTCTGACTCCAGAGTCCATATTCTCTCCCCCATATCATTCATATTTCTTAATTCCCTTAAATTCCTTATCAGACCTCTTTTAATTTACTAACTGCTCAGTCCATATTGAGTTGCTGTGGGAGTGTGTAGTCTCAATTCCCTTTACTAAAACAGTTATATCCTCCATTTGTGCAAAACAGGGTGGAACTATTTTATATGAAAGATATAAAGTCTTTTCCCTGTTCCTTTCAGCTCTGTGAGTTTTGGTACTCTCTTTAGCTCCTTGAATTTTGGTGTCCTCTCAAAATGGGAATGATCATATGTTTGGCACTAACTTGTATAAGAAATGGTTAATATTTTATCCTCACTTTTATCCCACTTTGAATGTTTTTATAGTTTCCCGATATATAATCGAAAAATGAACCCAATTTAGCCAGTGCTGCATAGTTTTTGAGTAATGTATTCAGAGCAAAAGAAATTTGTTTGCCTTCCATGTGTTCTAATTTGTTGATTCATTCCCACCCCCACCATACCTGCTTATTAGCTTGTTCATTTGTGGTCAGCAGATACTTTGAAGGGTCTCTTATCCTAATTTTTTTCCTTTAGGATATGTTGGTGTTTTTTTTTATTGTATTTCCCATATTGTTTGCATCTGAGTATTCTGTGGAAAGTTCAAAATTCTGAATTGTTTATAAACATTCGCTTCATTCCAAATATTTATATTTTTAGCATCTTTGCTTAATTTAGTATATATGACAACCCAAGTGCACCAATGGTTTCGAAAGAGTCAGTTTTGTTCTAGGAAAAAACTCTAGAGGTTGGTGATTAGATTTAAAGAGTACCCATAGGATCCAAGAAAACTCTAAACAGTTCTTGAGGAACTGGCTACTTCTGATATCTTTGTTTTACTCTCATGGCTTCTCTTTTGAACTTTTGAGATAATTAGGAATGTGTGCTTTCGATTTTAACCATGTTTTTTTCTACCCTTCCTTTCCTCCCTTCCCCCTCGGCAATCTTTTCATTGTTGGTTTCTGACTTTCACTTAGAGAATATAGATTATTTGTATTGATTATTCAGTGTTTAAGAGTAATTTTGTAGCTGAGTACTTGGCCAGTTTTTGTACATGTTCCATTTATTCTGGAATTGTGTATTCTTGTGCTTAGTGTGTTCAGAGTTTATATCGTTGTGCTCACACAAATAGAAGAGGGTACCATATCTTCTATATTCTTAAGTTTTTTGCTTATTTCAGAGATTTGGAGAGAGACATTAAAATTTCATTTGATGACAATAGATTTTTCTTGTAGTTCTGTCAGATTGATCCTCCAGCCCCCTTCAGTAAACTTAAAGGCTAATTTGTAAGGTGTGTAGGGGCTCAAGTTGTTACATCTTGCCTGAAGAATTAGTTATTCCTTTGTTGTAAAGGTAACTTCCACTTTTTAATGCAATGTAGTATTTGGTAGTATAATATCAAGTATTTGATATTTTAAATGTAACTTTTGTTTCATATTTCCCCCCCTCTCTTTTTTCTTTTTGGAATCAGGTATTTTTGTTTTGTTTTAAGAAATAAACATTACAGATACAGTTGAAGTCCGCTATATACTTGTCATTTCCCTCGTTCCCTAGATTTCATCTCCTGAATTTGGTATTTTTCATTTCTGTGAAAATTACCATATGAAGTGCGCCCTGGTGGAGTAGTTGTTAAGTCTGTGGCCTCCAAAGGATCAAGCCGCGTACCCCTGGTTTTGAGTCCCACGTCTAGGGGAAACAACCAGTATGACAACTAAATAAAAATAAAATAAAATGCTTCTTCCTTTGTCTCTTTCTGCCTGCTTGTCTGCTTGCCTTCATTCCTGTCTATACCTTTCCTTTAAGGGGAAAAAAAAGTTACCATGTTATTACTATATATGTATGTGTCCTGTCATCAGTGCCCAGTATTTTGTGTATTGTTTTCAACTTCATTCGAATGGAAATATACTGTACTTAAACTTTTTTATTCAAGATTTTTGAGGGCTTTATCTCATAATTTATATTGTCTTATTAATGCTCGTTAATTGGTTAATCTAATTATATTCTGTCGTTTGACTATACCACTATATTCCCACTTTTTCCTAAAGCGTTGTTTATTGTGTTGTAAAAGATAGTATTATAATGATTATTCTTGTGCCTGCCTCTTTGAACATGTGTGCTAGAATTTTGGAAATACACCTTGAAGTGAAATGTGTGGAAAATGTGAACATCTTAAGCTTCTTTTTTTTTTTCTTTTTTTTTTTTTTAAGCATAGGTACAGGCAGGAATGAAAACAGGCAGACAGGATGAGAGAGAGGAGGAAGAACTATTTTGTTTACAGAGTCTTGATCCTGGGACCTTGGGATGTATGTGGACTGTGTCCAGTAAATAAACTGCTAGGCCACCAAGGCATGCCACAGCTTCAGCTTAAGAGCAAACCTAAATAATTTTCCAGAATGGTTACCAGTTTACTGTCATTCTTGTTCTTTTAGTCCTACTGTGTCTATTGGAAAGACGATCCCTGCCACTAGTTCTTATTCGTGCAAATGAGCAATTTATTTAAATTCTTAAGTTTTCTCTTTATAAAGTGGGAATAGTACCTGCCCTAGTGCACCCCAGAGAGTTGTTTACCAATGTTCTAGGTTTTTGTTTTCATTTTTCTCTAGCTTTATAGCTGTCTTTGAAATTCAAGTGTAGTAACTTGTTTCCCTTCATTTATTTACAGTTGATATGTCATTGTAAGTGGTGTTTTCATGCTTGCTCTGCTGCCCCCAGCATTTTTTAAATTGATGGATGACTCCTACCCCCTTCAGCATTTGTTCACCTTTAGCAATAACTACTATGCATCTAGGAGGCAAGTAATAAATTATTTTAAGTTTTCTCTGATTATTTTAGCTTAGCTTGAAATTTTTCCAAGGACCTGGTAGTTGTAATTAGGATATCTTGATGAGTGCAGTGGTATCATTGCTTAATTGTGACCTTGATAAAGTTCAGATCACTTCAGCTTTCTCATAAAAAGGCAAGGATGCCTGGCTTATCTACCTCACAGGATTTTTATGAGTTTGAAGTAAGCAGTGTACATGTGCTTGTAATCTGTAGTATTTTAGTAATAGTAATATGTTAGAGACAATTTTTCTAAACTGTTGAGCAACCCAAAATTTAGTAGGGGTGGTCTTACCTATAACATAAGATAATCACTATGCTGTAATTGAGCTGAAGAAAACAAGATCACATTTTATTCCATGAAATGACAGTTCTAATAGATGCTGAAATTCCCTCTGGACTCAATAAAAGAAAAAGTCCTTTACTATCTCATATGTCCTCATGGACCTCTTAAGAATATCAAGTAGGAGATACTGCTTTCACTGTCTGCAGCAAAGATTATAAGGCTAATAGTTATCTTCTACCTTGATTTCTTCTACACCCACTCTTGGTACCCTGAAGTACCTCTTAATGATCTCAGTATTGAACCCCTTTGGGAAGAGGCAGTTTTATAGATCTCCAGAACTCTTCAGTAGAAATGAATCTGTTGATCAAGGGCTATCTTATCTTTTTGGTTAAAGTTAAGTTAATTTTAACCATTTCCAAGGGAAAATAAAATTATGTGTGTCCCAAACCACTTAAGCTCAAAAGCTTTGCGAATATTAATAAATAAGAAAATGAGTTACTAGTTACAAATTAAAGCAGTAATCATGATGTGCTTAGTGAGCTGATTTAGGAGTCCTTTAAGTAAAGGTATTTGTTGTACTTTTTCAAGATAATTTTTGGTATGAGGTGAAGTTATTCTGGTTTCACTGAATTTAACTGGTTTAAAAAACTATTCATAAAGAGTTACCTATGTAACAAACTAGAGGGAGCGTGCTGCTGCGTTTGGTCCTGTTCCTTTTATATGTCCCATTAGAAACACCTTAAAGTTCAGTTTCATCAAGTTAACATAATTGCAACAGGCAAAATAATTGACTTAAGATTTGCAAAGTGGAATTTAATACGAAGGAAATTAAAGCCCTTTTTATTTACTTTAAAAAACAGCTATACAAATATAAGATGGATCAGCTTAAAAAAAAAGTACACATATGAAAACTTAAAATTTTAGATGACTTGGTTCGGCATGACTAAAATGTAATAAAGCAAAGAAAAGAAGTATAACACTAGCTAGATTAGTAAAATTGTAATGTACAGATATAAAACAGGTAAGAGTTTTAACCTATCAACACTGAACTATAATTCAGTTAATGGCACCTCTCATTTCAAAGAAACATCTGTACATTGGAATCTGTGATCAGAGGACCAGTCAGGATTGTATGAAAGCCACATCAGCCACAGCTTTTTAGTAATGAATTGAAATAACTGAAACATGTAACCTATAAAAAGGAGGATGACTTAAAAGAGAATATAATAGTGACTTTTAGAAACTTAAATGACTCACATAAAAGAGGGCTTAGATTTATCTTTTGTGGCTTTTCATGGACGGGATCCCTAGGAAAATGGAAAGAGGTTGTTAGGTGTTGAGTTGATTTATTACTGTAACTATTCTAGCAGAGGTTTGGTAGATTTAGAAGATGGAATTTATGCAAAGAGTAGGCCATTTTATTTGATTTTTTTGTTTTAAGAAATTTAAGATACTATGTGGGCAGTCCCTGTGTTGGAGTTATAAATATGAACAAGATTATCCCAGTCTAAAGGGGAGACCAATTTGCTACAGTAATTGCAGGATAATGTAATAGAGATTTATGCAGATAACTGAAGAAGCATGGAGAGGATTCATTCTAACTGCTGTAAATGACATAACAAAATCAGATTTTCCACAAGCATTTATTGAACACACCTGCTGAATGCTGAGTATTGTATTATGACTTTCATATATATTCTCACAGTATTTCAGCTAGCTGAAATCAGATCAGACATGGTCTCTTTTTTTTTTTTTAATTCCCCGTATAATTCTGGAAAATCACTTTTACTTTTTTACGCCTATTTTTATATTTGTTGTGTTGTGAAAAGAGAATTGAGCTGACCGCCTTATGGTCTTTTATTTTTCCAGGAAGGTTACGTGTCCTTATCCAAGAGTGTTACACATAATATGGCAGTATAGGATTTTGTTAAGATTTTGTGGAGAGGTTTAAGAATAAAAGAATCCAGTCTTCCTTGATGGAGTAGCGGTTAGGTCAGTCACCTCTGAAGGAGCACAGGCCACATACCCATTGGCTTCAAGAAAAGGATTCTTGACCACACTTTGAAAGCATTGTTTGGCATTGTTTAGAGTTGGTTTTTTATCCTCTGGACAGCTTCAAGGAGCTTTATTTCTTATCTCTAAATGAGATAAATATCTTTCCTTAACTGACAGTAATTAATGATTATTTCCACCATTTTTTTTCTTTCTGGAGAATTAACCTGCAAAATAGAAAAAATCGTGTTGGATTTGAATGTGAGTATGTGAATATTCAGCCTTAGCCATGAGTAAGTCTTGTTTAAAATAAGTCTTACTGAATAGTACTTTTTAGAGGTTTTAGGAGTTAAAAAAGAAAATCAAAATGTTCTGTTTCATAGTACATTATTTTACTTTCAGGCTTCCTTGTAATTTTCTTAGTACACCAGCATTTAATGTAACTATTTTTGATCATACTACAAGCTTCGCTAGTTATTTAAATACCATGCCACTATGGAGGTTGTTGGATGAAACCAGTAAAAATACTGCTTCTATAGTGTTGAGACTAAAATAAATCCTTTGAAAAACTAGTATTTTTTTGTTAATGGTGAAAGTGATAGATGCTTCTGGTAAAAAAAAAAGATTAAATCCCTCTACTGCTTTACATTAAGTATGATAATGACTTGTGTATTCTTTCAGAAATTTTCTTTGCATCTGTAAACCTGTGTGCCTCAGTCACATCAATATGATTATACAATTTGTACTACTCTGCACTTTTTTATTTTCATTTAAAGGTAAATCTTGGGTGTCCTAATATTGCATGTAACTCATTCTTTTTAAATACTGCATAACTGCTCCACAATTAATTTAATTAATTCTGATTCAGTTAGTCCTGACCTGTGATTGCAAACAGTAGAAACTTGTGGTTAATTTAAGCAAAAGAAAAATATTAAACTGAAAAGTTGGAGCCTGAAACCAGCGTTTTACTTGCTTATATCTGTAGTAGTGGTTCCCAAACTTTAGCACGCATCAGAAATAACCTGGAGAGCTCAGTAAATACAGATTCCAGTGTTCCACCCTAAAGTGTTTTGATTCAGTAAGGCTGGGATGAGGCTAATAATTTGTATTCTAACAAGTTTCCAGATAATACTGATTGTGCTGGTCTGGGACCATGCTTTGATAATGATTTAGGGAAACCATGTAATTTATCATCCAAGATGGCCCATAATTCATCAAAACAACAGGAGTGAGCCTGCCCCTGGCAAGATACAGGGTATCCTAATTTTACTGAATGAAATATTTTTGCAAAATGGTTTATGTTATAGAATTCTCACCTGGTAGATTTTTTATAGTCCCCAAGTTGCAGTTATTTATTTTTTATCCATCTATTTATTTATGTTAAATTGACAACAAATGATTTTATCATTTATTTCCTCATAAATGTTAATTAAGAGAGAATAGAAGTATTCTAGAGTCTTCAGCTGATTTATTTTGCAGGAATACTACCAAAAATATTGAAGATGAGTTTTTAATTGGATATGGGGTTGGATTATATATTAGAGAGTAATCCCTAAATTTGCTTTTTTTTTTTTGTCACTAAAACTTACATATTACATTGTAACCTACGATTCAGATATGTGTGTATGAGTGCATATGTATTTCTAAAATAAAACTTGTCCAAACAGTATTTATCCTAACTTTTCATAGTACATGCAGTCTAATACAGTAGGCTCTCCATATCTGCAGGTTCTACATCCATGGATTCACTTAATTTGGAATCATAAAATATATACTGCGTAGTTAGACCTACAATGGTTGTTTGCTGGTTGGTTGTGTTTGTACTGATTAACTGTGCTTTGTTTTTTCTTGTCATTATTCCCAAAACAAGAGTCTTAACAATTATTTACATTACAAGTAATATAAAGATAGTTTAAAGTATATAGGTATAGGTTTGGTAGTTGAATCTGCAGCCTTCACACCCCAAGTATGGGGGTTGGAGGGGCAACCAAGATGAGCATCTAAATAAAAAAAAAAAAAAGCAAATAAATGCTGCTGCTTCTCCTTATATGCCTGCCAATTTGTCTTCATTCCTGCCTGCAAATACTAAACCATTTTATATAAGGGATTTGAGCATCCAAAGATCTTGGTGGTTTAGATAGAGGGGAAGTGTGCTAGAACCAGTCTGGTGCAAATACTGTGGGATGAGTGCATTTGCTATTTTGATTTACTTCATTTTTCAAATACAAGCTGTGATTCACTAAATTGATTTCTTGACCAACCTGTTTTTTCTAAAAACACTATACAGAGGAAGGACCTGTGTGGTTTCAAGAAACTGATATTCTGAGAATCTGAGCTAAGTATACTTTAGTTTTCTTCATTTTGATTCTTCTCAAACCCTATCCATTTTCCACCTTTTTTTTTTTTTTTTTTTACTATTTTCTGTTATCTTACTTGTATTTAGTATTCTCTCACTTATTCCCTGAAAACTAGCAAATGCTCCATTTTATTTTCTAATTAAAAATTAAATTGAAACTAGCTTTGTACTTGTGAAAATATTGCACTTAGAAAAGACAAGCTAAGTCTTTCCTAAGAAAATTTCAGCTTGTAGTTGAAATCTCTCAGCTTCACCAAATTGTTTTGTTTCTGTTAATAAAGGGTATATTAATTATACAACCAGAGTCCAAGTAGGAAAGGAAAGTTACACAGAAATTTAAACTGGAAATATCTAATGTAAAGAATCATGGATTAGAGTAATGAGGAATTGTTTAAAATATACTAGATAAAGAGGATACATGCACTTACTCATAATAAGACTGAGGCAGAACATGGAAGAAAAGAACTAATATGGCATCCAGACTCTTGGAGGGGCACAGCTGAGGCCCACTGGCTGGAAGAGAATTTCTCTAAGGGACCGTGAGTTGGAAAACTGCTCTCCGTTTGCTCTGGAGCCTTCCATGGGGTAATTCTATGTCTGGGAAATCTGTGAGAAGCTTTCTAAAGGAGTGCTGGGGACAGTTGGCTGCAGGGAGATGCTGACTTCTGCTGATGACATAGAGAGTCCCACCAATTGTCTGTCACAGGACCTATGTTCTAGTCTCTCCAGCAGAGCACTGAAGGTGTGGAGCTAGGAGACATTTGATTGATAACTAATAACACTAGTATTAGCACATTAGAGAGTTGTTATTTTTTCAAAGGAAAATACACTTACGTTGGGGCCAGATAATAGCAAGGATATACTTCTGATTTAATACAGTCATATTTTAATTCTCTTTAGCATCATTTTCTTATCTGAAAAATTCACCAATTTTTTGAGGTTTAATTTTTTTTAAATGTAGGCGAGACTTGTTACAATACAAAATGTGAATAATAGTGCAGGAATGTAGATGTATAAACTGATAATAAAAGTGTAATGTGATAAAGTGCTTAATAAATTATATATAAAATATTCTGGCCTTAGCATAAGATAAAGTGTCAGCCTGCCTTTAGGCTTTGGGGAAAGAACAAGAAGCACAGACATGTTTTGATCTCTTTTATTCTCTGCATGCTGTGTCTTTTGTTCCTTAGAACAGACGTATGAATAAGGTAGGTGGTATGATTACTCATATATACACACACATACACACACTCACACATATTCAAGGCCTAGAAACCAGACTGATTTTTTTCTAGCAGTGTCACACATAGCATCCAAATTTAGTCTAGTACTACTAGATTTATTCTCTTAAATTGATAGTATACTTAGAAATGTAAAAATATCCAATAGTAAAAGTTTATTAAATGTAAAATAGAACTAAGTACTACTATGCAGTATTTTAAAATTCCGAATGTCTGTGTTCTTAAAGTGTTTCTAGACTAGCAGTGCTAATAGAATGTGATAAGAACTTTGAGGTGCTAAAAAAACTTGCATTTAAGAGGATCAGAGTGCCTTTTTCCTGCTCAGAAAATAAGGATGAAATTTGAGCTTGTTTTTGAAAAATGAGTAGCATTTAGTCCAGTAAAATGGTACATAAAATGCAAAAACAGGAAAATACTAAAGAGTGGTTGACATTTATTGCACTGCTGAGTGTCACACCTTGTACTTTCTCAAAATAAATTTCAGTATGTCTCTTAACTGTAATATAAACCCTGTGACATAATTATGTGAAATAAAACTGGAAAGATAAATGTTAAACATACTGGATCTAGGTAGATAACTGGGTTGTGACAGGTTAAAGTGTAGAGTTGGGCTTGAGACAAAATATTGAAAAATTTAAAGAAAAGACAGGTCTAAAGTTATACACATATGTACATATGTACATACATGTATATGTGTGTATATATGTTTATTTTCATTTTTTTTTATATAGTAGAGAGTCTAAATATTAAATGTAATCCTTTACTTCTGTCTTCTGATCCATTCCTGTCACTATCATGTATAGGACATATAGGACAGATTAGAAAGCTGGAGTGTAGTTAATTATTATGATGGTCCAAGTAAGAGTTAATGAAGGCCTTACATAAATCAGTAATAGTGAATATGAAGACAAGGTTACTGATAAGAATTGTAATTAGCAAGGTTTAGAGAAGGATGTTATGTAGAGTATGAAAAAATAAAAGATGAAGGTAGTTTTCAGGACATCTGTACTTGCATTTATTTTTGTTGTCTTGTTGCTTCTAAGTGGGGTTTCTTTTTATTTTATAGAACAACTTCCTTTAGTATTTCTTATAAGACTGATTACATGGGAATTAATTCCTTAAACTTTTATTTGTCTTTAAAGCTCTTTATCATTCATTCAATTCTGTGTGATAGCCTAAAAGAGTAGAGTATCCTTGGTTGGAAGTTTTTTTTGTTTTTTTTCCCACTACTGAGTAATCTTGCCATTCCCTTCTCGCCTGTAAAATCTCAGCTGAGAAATTCACTGGTTTATGAGGGGTCATTTGTATATAACTCATTTTTCTCTAGGTTATTTTTAAGATTCTCTATCATGTATTTTTTCATTTTAATGACTTTTTTATAGTAGGCCTTTTTGGATTTGTTTTGTTTGGAACCACTTGAGCTTCCTGGATCAGGATGTCTGTTTCCTTTCTCAGATTAGGGAAATTCTCAGCTATTCCTTGAAATAAGGTTTCTCTCGCTTCCTTCTGGGACCCTTATGACACAGATGTTATTCCGCTTGATGTTATCTTACAGGTCTTATATGCTGTCTTCATTTCTTTTAACTCTTTTTTTCTGGTCTGCTTGAGTGCATTCCAATCCCCTGTAGTCTTTCTCACTGATTTAATTAGAAGCTTCTTCCTGATTACTTTTGAGCCCCTCTGTTGTGTTTCTTTTTAGCTTAGCTATTGTGTTCTTTAGCTGCATGAATTCTGTTTGGAACTGCTTCACATTTTCTCTGCTGTAGTTCTTTTGTTCCTCCATTGTTTACCTGATTTTATTGAGTATTACCAATTATTAAAACTGTTGCTTTACAGTCTTCATCAGGTAATTTACTTAATTCTCTTACATTCAGATTTTCCCCTGGGCTCTTTTTTTTTTTTTGATCCATCATTTCATGTATATTGCTCTGTCTCTGATCTGTTTGGCATTCCGTCTTTATTTCTAAGTTTGGCTTCTCTGGTTAGTCTTGTGGTAGTGTATCAAGTTGCACAGCATAGTCCTTCCTGGGCGTTGGTCTAGAGTGCTGAGCTTCCTTCAGTTAATGATCTCAGCATTTGTCAGGATTATTGAAGCTCTAGAGTCTGCTCTTCGTTGAGGCCTGAGTCCAGTTGACACGGTTGGAGTTGGTTAGGGAATTCAGTGGTTTTCCAGAGTCACTAGCATGAACAGCAAGTCACAAGGGGAGAGACCCAAGAGTTGTGGGCTCAGTCTGTAAGCAGGCCACAGTCCCTACAGAAGCCACAGAACAGAGGGAACCAGGAACTGGTCTTAGTGGTGTACACTCCCTTGTGAAAATTCCTCATCTTTCAGAGGAGTGGCAGTCCCAGCAGAAGTGGTAAACAAGACCTGGGGTTGGAAGATCTAGGGAGTAAAAGCAGAAAGTGACGCTGTTTATTCTACTCCAAGGCTGGCAGGAACTTCCTTGGAAAGGCAGCTGTGAGGACCAATAGTTTAGCACAGGTACCTAATGGAGAAGAGTGTGGGCATTTCCCCCTGAGGCTTTCTAACAAAGGTCTGTGCCCACTGCATGGAAGCATTGTCTTGGTTCATGAGAAGACTATCCAACCCTCTTGCCACCCCACACTGCGGATTTTGGTTCAGTGACTAAAAAGTCAGTAGCCAGGTATGGGGCACTTACTGAGGGAGAAAGTCCTTCAGCTACAGGAGAGTATTGTCCCTGATTTCTCCCTGTGACCCTCATGGCCTCTAAACAGCAGAGTGATTCTGAGACAGATGATTTCTCTTACAATTTCTGTAGTTGCTAAATAATTTATTTTTGTTGTGCCTGTGGGAAGGAGGGAAGCTTAAGATCTTAGAACCAAGTACATATGGAGAGAGAGAGAGAGAGAGAGAGAGAGAGAGAGAGAAGAGGGGAGAGGGGAGAGGGGAGTGTGTGTTAAAATAGTCATGGATTTTTCAGCTGTGAGAGGAGGTCAGTGCCCCAAACCCACTCATCACTCCCAGTTGTTAGAATAAGCTGTTATTAAGAGGATTTCTATCTTGGATATGAGGGGAGCAGTGTGTGGGAAATCAACAGCATAAAAACAATTCAGAAGTCATTTTACTAAAAAGGAAATTACAGATTGTGGATGTTTTCTTCAGTTAATTTTAGATAATATGTTATTTGAAGTTTGAGGTCAGATGGATTTGCATGGAAATTTTGCTCCTCAGTGGTACTCATCTTGAAGAATCCTCAACATTTTTTACAAGTTTTGAATTTGCAAGATACTTTCATATTTGGACCTTATGACATTCTTTTGAAATAGGCATGCTATGTTTTCTTTTCTCCATTTTACAAATGTAGGAAAAGAGCTCAGTTTTTAAAACTAATTTTAGATCATAGGTTATGAAATAATGCAGGTGGACTTGAACATTGCTAATTCTGAAAAGATTGTATTATTTCTAGTATACTGTGCTGAGTTTATTGATTTTCTGTTTTGAAATACCTTTTCTTCCCTTCATGTTTCAAATGTTTCTTGACCTAAAATGTTAGCCTGAAGAATAAAATTTTCTGTGTTTTCAAAATAAACCACTAACATTTAAACCAGACTAGTCACATCTTTGATCTGTCTGAGGTCTGCCAGTTCTTTGTTCTGACTTTATAACGTGAACGGCTCTTTCGGAGGTCACTTTTAGCTAGGAATCTTTCGTTCATGGACCTTTTGTTAAATTTTGATTGTGAAAAGCAAGTGATATAGGTAAAGATATGCAGCCATCATTTCAAGATGAGAGTTAAACCACAAAAGTACTCATGTTTAAAAATGAAGTAATAATTGTCTTAGAGCTTCAAGTTAGCATGTCTAGTCATTAAATAAGAATTGACCATTATGAAAGTACAGGTCTGTTTGAAACTGAATTTACCACTTGAGACGTTGTTTTTGCTTTTCATTCCAGCACAGAAACCTACTTATTCTTTTATAGTTTACGAAGAAAAACCTCCATACTGGTTTTACATCATATTGCTATAATTTATGGCAGAATAGAGCAGTTGTTTTCATTTAGATTTAAACAAGCATTCTGCTATTAACTATGTGCTATCCATCACATAGTAAAAAGGAAACATTTAAAACTTAAAGCTCTAAGTAATATAATATTCACCAGGTCTAATTAGCAGAAAGAAGTTTAATGATTATCTGGCTCAATTCTCTGCACAAATATAGTAAAATTATATCCAAAAAAATAATTATTTTTTATAAAGTCACACTAATGAAAACTGCTGGAACCATCTTCCTGAGATAATGAAAAAACTTCAGCTTTGTCTATTTGTGCACGTTTTCTCTTCCATTTGAATAAGAAACATGTTTTTTGTGGTGAGATAGGAACAAGGGCTGAAAGGAGTTTTATAACAACCTTTATATCCGGTATGTGTTAGAAATACTTTGTTGAACAGGTCTTTATCTTAATGGAGCTCATCCATTAGAGTTCACATTCTTGTGAAAGCCTATAAAGCATTTTTAGTTGATCAGTGAAATAATAGCTCTTATTTCAGGTTCTTCTGAATTTTGCATGTTGTACTTTTGGGGTACTGGTGGTTCAAAACAACTGATTTAATCCCATCTATCAAATGTCTTTAGAATGCTTGAGGAGAAACCTTGCCAAATTGATACATCAAGAAGACTATTTATTGTGCTTTCATTTTTATTGAAATGTATTATGTATATAGAAAAAGGCACATAACTATCTTTCAGTGAACAGATTAAGGAAATTACATAAATAAGACGTTCAGAAAAGCAGAAAAGTTCATTTGATTCTTACAGCAGTTCATTGAGGTCTAAGTTTCCCTCTTTATTTTTTTTAAAGGAAAGGTGCAGGTAGGAATAAAGGTGAGCAGAAGCAGGCAGGCAACAAGAGAGAGGAGGAAGAAATACTTTATTTTATATTTTGGTTGTTTATCTTGGTTGTTCCCCTAGTCCCAGAATGTGAACTTGGGTCCTTGGGATGTATGTGGGCTGTGCCAGGCCAGAGGTGGCTGATCAAGCCACTGCTAAAACCAGGCAATACCCTCCCCTTTTTTTTCTTTTTTCTGTCATAGTAACATTTTACACATTAAAATAAAAAACTCATAATATATATATTCCCATTCCTCAGATATGTCAGCACACCCTGCCCTCTACCAAATCACCAAGTGTTTAAATCATTGTCCAGTGGGCTGGCCACCACTTGCCCCCCAACAGCACCCCCTCCCCTAATCCCATTCCCTTTGGTAACCTCAGTTCTATTACAAGTGTCCAAAGGTTGTTTTTGTTTCATCTGTTCTATTGTTTTGTCTATTCAGTTCCCTCTCTGATTGAGGTCATCTGGTATGTATCATTCTTTTTTTGACTTACTTCACTTAGCATAATCCCCTCTGTATCCATCCATGTTGATTCAAATGACAGGATTTTATCTCTTCTAAGAACTGTGTTATATTCCACTGTGTATATGTATCCCATCTTCTTTATCCATTTACCTGACGTTGGATACTGAAAGTTTCCAGTTCTTAGCTATTGTGTATGGGGCTGCAGTAAACATGGAACTACATAAATCTCTGAGAATGAGTGTTTTTGTATCTTTTGGGTAAATACCCAGAAGTGGGATGCCTGGTTCATATGGGATTTCCATCGTAAACTTTTTGAGGAGTCTCCACACTGTTTTCCATAGGAGTTGCACAAATTTGCACTCCCGCTAACAGTGTAAAAGTGTTTCCTTTTCTCCAAATCTTGCCAACATTTGTTATTTCCAGAATTTGGATAATAGCTAATCTCTCAGATGTGAGGTGGTATCTCATTGTTGTTTTCGTTTACATTTCCACGAGAACCGGAGAGTAGGAACATCTTTCATGTGCCTGTTGGTCATCTGTGTATCGTCTTAAGGAAAAATCTCTCCCCAATTCCACTTCCCATTTTTTTTATTAGATTGTCTATTTTTCTGTTATTGAGATTTGAGTTCTTTGTATCTTTTAAATATTAAGCCCCTTGACAGTAGTGTGAAATGCAAACATCTAGGTTGCATTTTGGTTTGGGTGATGTTTTCTTTCGCTGTGAAGCAGCTTTTTAGTTTTATGTAGTCCCAGTTGTTTATTTTTCTTTTTGTTTCTCTTGATGCTGGATTTGAGTCCACAAAGTCCCCCCTTAAGTCTGATGTCTTGGAATGTCTTTCCTATGTTGTCTTCCAAGTATTTTAGTTTCTGATCTTATGTCCAAGTCTCTAGTCCATTTTTAGTTAATTTTTGTGAATGGTGTTAGTGATCTAGCTTAATTCTTTTCCATGTCATTGTCCAGTTTTTCCAACACCGTTTATTGAAAGGACTTTCCTTTCTCCATCGTATGCTTTTGACTCCTTTGTCATAGATTAACTAACTTTAAGTGAGTGGGTCAGTTTTCTTGTTATTCACATTTATTCCACTGGTCTGTACCTCTGTTATTAGTCCAGTACTACACAGTTTTGATCACTTTTGCTTTGTAGTATAGCTCAGTGTCTGGGAGTATAATCCCTCTAGATTCGTTCTTTTTTCTCATAATTGCTTTTGCTATCCAAGGTCTTTTATTGTTACATACGAATTTTGAAATTTTTTAATTCTGGGAAATAAGCCCAGGGTATTTTAATGGTGATTGCATTAAATCTGTATATTGCTTTAGGTAAAATGACCACTTTAATGATGTTATTCTTCCCAACCATGAGCAGGGGATGTCTTTCCATCTCTTTTATCCTCCTCTATTTATTTTAGGAAGGACTTGTAGTTTTCATTGTGCAGTTCTTTTATTTCATTTGTTAGGTATGTTCCACGATATTTGATTGTTTTTGCTTCTGTTTTGAATGGTATAGTTTTCTTGATTTCATTTTCTCCTAGCATGTTGTTTGTAAAACAGTGAGGATTTTTGAATATTGATTTTTTTCAGCCTGCCACTTGACTGTATTCATTGATTAGTTCTAGTAGTTTTTTTTAATTGATTTTAGAGTTTTCAATATATATAGTCACGTAATCAGCAAATAATGAGAGTTTTACTTCCTCCTCTACAATTTTCATTCCTTTTATATTTTTTTCTTACCTAATTGCTCTGGCTAAGACTTCTAGTACAGTGTTAAATAGCAGTGGCAAGAGTGGACAGCCTTGCTTTGTTCCTGACCGTAGAGGAAATGCTTTTAATTTTTCCCCATTGACTGTGATGTTGGCTGTCAGTTTGTCATGTATGGGCTTTATTAAATTATATACCTCTGTCTCCATTTTATGTAGGGTTTTTATCATTAATAGGTGATAAATCTTGTCAAAAGCTTTCTCTACTTCTGTTGATATGATCATGTGATTTTTCTTTGTTCTTTTTTATGTGGTGTATTACATTAATAGGTTTACATATATTGAACCCTCCTTGCATCACTGGGATTAATCCCCCTTGGTCATGATGGATCATCTTTTTGATACACTGTTGGATTCGATTTGCTAATACTTCGTTGAGAATTTTTGCATCTATGTTTTTTAGAGACAGTGGTCTATAATTTTCTTTCTTGATGACTTCTCTATAAGCTTTTGGTATCAGTGTGATGTTAGCCTCATGGAAAGTATTTGGGAGTGTTCCCTGTTCTATAATATTTTGGAAGAGTTTGAGAATAGATATTAATTCTTCTCTGAAAGTTTGGTAAAACTCCTTAGAAAAGCCATCTGATGTTGCATTTTCTTTTGGGGGGGCAGGCTTTCGATTAACTCTTCAATTTCTTGTGATTGTTTTGCTCAGGTTTTCCAATTCTTCCCGGATCAGTCTTGATAGACTGTATTTTTCTAGAAATCTGTCCATGTCCTCAAGTTTGTCTGCTTTGTTGGCATGGAATTGCTCAGAGTGGTCTCTTAAGATGTTTTTTTATTTCTGTGGTATCTTTTCTGACTTCTCCCCTTTCATTCCTGATTCTAGTTATGAGAGTTTTCTTTTTTTTTTCTTTGTGTGTCTAGCCAATGTTAATCTTGTTTACTTTTTTCAAAGAACCAAGTTTTTGATTCATTGATCTTCTGGATTGTCTTTTTGTTTTCTATTTCATTTATTTCTGGTCAAATTTGGATTATTTCCTTTCTTCTATTGATTTTTGACTTTATATTTCTTTAGTTGTTTTAAATGTAGGGTTAATTTATTTGTGATTTTTCTTGTTTCTTGAGGTACTGCTTTTCCTGCATCCCATAGATTCTGGTAGTTCATATCTTCGTTCTCATTTGTCTTTATAATTTTTTTTAAGTTCTGCTTTGTATTTCTGTTTTACCCAAGAGTCATTCAGAAGCATATTGTTTAGTCTCCATTTTATTTGGAGTCTTCCAGCTTTCTTTTTGTGGTTGATATCCACTTTTAAGCTACTGTGGTCAGAGAAGATATGTGGTATGATTTCAGTCTTTGTAAATTTGGTGACATTTTTTGTGTCTCAATATATGATCTGTCTTTGAGAATGTTCCATTTACACTTGAGAAGAAAGTGAAATCTGTAATCCTTGCATGAAGTGTTTGGTACATGTCTATTATAACTAAATTTTCCAAATGGTCATTTAAAGGTGCTGTTTTTCTGCCTGATTGATCTGTCCATTGTTGGAAGTAGGCTGTTTTGTAGAAATACAGAATGCTATTAGTTGAGCAGTCTTGGTCTAGCATAAGGATAAGAGCCTGACAACAAATAGGAAGTTGGTATTCAATATTCAGTTCTCCTCAGAGGGAAATTGGATGAATATAGAAAGTTTGCCTTTAATTTAGGAACCTCAGTGTTACACCTGACCTTAATGAGGTGAAATTTTGTTATAGTTTCAAGGAATTAAATTCAGATTAGAAGTCGATCCTGAAATGAATTAGCCAAAAAACAAAGCAGGCAGCTTTTCCCAGAAAAGTATATCCCACTCACTGCTAGCTTATTTGTTTTGTAGAAGAGTTAGATAAAATAAACTATTAAAAAAAAAAGAAATTGCAATGTTTTAAAACATTTTCAATACTATACAAAAAAAAGTGCATGAACACTAAACTGCCTGAGTACTGTGGTAGAGGCTTCTAGGAAGACTGGTTAACTCCCTTCAGGGAACTTACTGCCACTTTCATCTTTCAGATTAAAATATTGAACAAAGGATGGAAAGACGTTTTGCATTAGCTAACACCTTCCACCTAAATAATCTGTCCTCTAAAAAATCATCAGTCCTCGGATTACCCAAGAAATAAGAACATTTAAGAAATATGTAGCTTGTTCACAGAGCACCAATAACTTGGGCTCTTTCTTTTCCATGTGCTTTTTTTAAGTGTTTAATTTCTGTGAGCTTAATTTAATTTAATTTAATTTGGTTTTGTTTTGTTTTAACTTTTAGGTGTTGGTAAATCATGCTTATTGCTACAGTTTACAGACAAGAGGTTTCAACCAGTGCATGACCTCACTATTGGTAAGTTTTTAAAAAAGAAATGCAAAGCATTCAATATATGAATAAAATGAAATATGCTGGATGGTCCATTCTATTAGCATTGAGTCAAAAAATCAGCGAAACTCAATTTGTGGCCATGCAGAATTAGTCTGTGTCACTTTTTTAAAACATAAGCGCCAAAAAAATGTTAATTTTAAATAAGTGAATAACGAAGAACTTTAAGTAGGCATACTGTTGTGTGATTTGTTAAAAAATGATGGTTATACACTGAAAACTAGAGCCTGCTTGGAGTATTCTTGTATGACTATAGCCCATAACAAGAAGTTAGTCAACTATGAAGAAGGTGATTAGAAGTATTACTCTACAACTGATAGCTTGATTTATCTTTTCAGTCAGTGACTGCTTATTTTTCAGGTATCATTAGCTCACTATTAATGACATGTTGATTCTCATGCCCTATGTATTTTAAAATAACAATCAAATAGTGTGTATAAACCATATTATTTGATCAATTAGTAGTTTTCAAACAAATCACATGTACTTTGTATATATAGTGAAATCTTTCCTTCGTGGCTGTTGTCAATAAGGATATTCAGATTCTATTTTAATTTTAATAGTTTTAAGTATATACAATAATGAGGAGTGAAAGAGGAGCTTCTGTTTCATGCTGGTCCTCATTACATGGTTTAACTTTAGTAAAGCTAACTTTTGTGTAGCATCTATTCTTTGCCCAATAGGTCTGAAACCTTGGTAGCCATCTCTTAGGCATGACTCAAGTCTTGAGACAAGTAGCCATACAGTTACTTGGGTCCTTCGGCTGTTAATAATTTCTGGACTACTTTACCATCAGTTTGTAATTCTAAGCTTTTTCCTCACTGTAACCAGTTACCTACATTAAATTCCCTCTCTTTTAAATACTTAAGTATGGATTGTTTTTCTGCTATAACTTTTGACACTCATTACAATAATGTTTTTCAGATATAAAAGCAACTTAGCAGGTCATTACCATGTATTTTAAATGAACATTGAAATTATTTCTCAATAGACATGACAGTATATTGACTCTGCTGCATACTTAAACTTTTTCCTGAGAGGAAGGTGGTAAAGTTAAGATTGAGTATGACTGAGAAATATTAAATCATAGAAAAGACCATAAAAGACTAGAAAATACACTATGAAATATTCTTTACCATTTAGCTACTATCTCAGTGAACTGATAGAAGGTGAATCAAAAAAGTACTTTTTTAAGTGGCTTCCTGAGTACAATAACATTAAAGGTCCAGATTAATCTTGGTACTCAAAGGATGGTTCAAGCACCAGTATCATGAGGGAGTTTGTTGAAGAACTGCTAAATCAGATTCTGCATTTCAACAGGCTCTTCAAATGATTCATATAAACAAAGTTTGAGAAGAATTGGAACATAGGTTTTTAAATATTCATTACCTAGCTTGAAATATGTTTTACATTATTGACCTTTGCAGAGATGAGCATACCCATACACATTTTCTAGCCTCTCAGTTTCCTTTTTACCCAGCTTCAATTCTAATCCCTATAATTATATCATTATTAGCAGTTGCGCATACATCTTCAACCCTTTTGTCACCTCTCTTCTTTCTTCTTGCTCTTGTGGCTAATACATTGGTTAAATCCAACTTTCTACTCCATGTCTGCATGGAGAAATACACAGAGCCATGCTAAACTAGTCTCTTTCTAATTTCTTGGACACTAACTTCTAACTACCTGACAGTTTTATACTTGATTTGCAAGTCATTCACTCTCCACTTATTTTGCTCTTTAAGCATGTGACACCTTTTCCATATTGATGATAACCTGGTTTCTCTTTCACTCACGTAGAAGAGCATTTTCCAGGTTTCCACCACCACATAGACCGACCTAACTGCACTGTGCTCATAAAGTCAGCCTTCTTGCTACTGTGGTGAACTCTTAGTTGCTAGCCAATATCTACTGAAGAACACTGCTTCAACAGTAAATTTTTCTCCTAGGCATCATTTTTTTCTTTTTGATGGTCTTTCATAACTTTTACTGCTTTCAGTACTTCTTCTTTCCTTTTAGAAAAACTCCCTAGAAAGAATATGTTCATATTTTCTATCTCAAATTTTCCTATACTGATCTTTTTTAATCCACTCCAATAGGACTCTCTCCTCCCCAAGCATATATATCCAGCAACTTACTCAACATCTCCTCTCTTGGATGTCTGATAAACATTCTAAACTTAACATGAACCAATAGCTCCTGCTTTGTTTTCTTACCAGATATTTACAAGTATGCATGTATATAGACCCTCTCCCTCTCCCCCTCTCCCTCTCCCTCTCCCCCTCCCCCTCTCTCCCTCCCCCTCCGCCTCCCAACCTCTGAAACATCTCATTTAGATAACATTAAAGTCTGTGTACTTGAATTTTTAAATGGATGTGTCTTTTCTTGACAGTGTGTGATTATTGTGAAAACATTGCAAAAATCTAGAGAAAGTTAAATTCCCTTTATAACTTGCCTTTGGACCTCTAGTGAAAAGTTTGGCATATGTATTGCCTTTTAGAGTTTTAAAAATATAGTCATAAAAACACACACACAACTCTTTTAATTTGCTCTACTCCTGAGGTACTGAAGTACTTGTTTTTCCTCCCTTTAACTTCTACTGCCATTTATTATTGTTTTTAATATTAGTGAACTGGAGAGGGGAAAAATTTTTTTTTTGTAGTTCCTTAATTTTTAGTGAGACTAAGCATTTTTTAAATATATTTAGGGACTTCTCTTTGAATTATCTGTTTATATCTTTTTTAAAATATTTGTAGTAGCAGGTTACTTTTTAATTTTTTAATATAACAATTTTATTATTTCATTTGTTTGCAAAACGATACTCATTTGAAGTACTGAACTTATTTCGTAGTCTGGGGGTATTATACACCACACCCACAACAGAGTTCTAATGTCCTTTATCATCACCTATTCCCTCTCTCCTTCCCTACCCCTCTCACTCCTCTGGTAGCCATCATCTTCTGTCCTATGGGGTTTTGCTGGGGTTAATTCTTTATTTGTTTGATTTCACTGTATTCCACATATGAGTGAAGCTATCCTGTGTCTTTTTCTTTTTGATTTCCTTAATATGATCCCCTCTAGTTCCATCCAGATTGTTGCCAAGGGCACAATTACACTATTTTTAGTAGCTGCACAGAATCCATTGAGTATATATACTACAGCTTCTTAATCTGTTGATGGGCATTTAGGTTGTTCCCATGTCTTAGCTGTTGTGAACTGTACTGCTAAGAACACAGGGATGCAGATATTTTTCCTGACTAGACATTTTTTGTACTCTCTGGGTATATTCCTAGGACTAGGATTGCTGGATCAAATGATAGTTCCATCTTTTTTTCTCTTTGAGGAATCTCCATACTGTTTTCCAGAGCGTTTACACCAATTTACATTCCCACTAACAGTGAAGGAGGGTTCCTTTTTCTACGCATTCCCTCCAGCGCTTGTTATTTCGATACTTTCGGATATAGTCCATTCTCAGTGGTGTGTGAGTTGGTACCTCTTCTGGTTTTTATTTGCACTTCTCTGATAAATAATGTACAGCATTTTTCACTTGTCTTTAGACCATCTGTGTGTCTTCTTTTGAAAAGTTCAGTTCTGTCCTTTTTTGAGTTGTTCACCATTCTTGTTGAGATTTATGAGCTCTCTATATTTTAGAGACTAAGCTCTTATTTGATATATGTTGTGTGAATATTTTCTTGTATTCAATGGGTTGCCTTTTTGATTTAGTGATGGTCACTGACTATACAGAAACTTTTTAGTTTGATGTTGTCCAAATTATTTAGTTTTTTTACTTGGTTCCTTTTGCTGTATCTGTTCTTTCCCCAAAGACCTCTTTGAGTTGAGGTTGTGGAACATTTTCCCCACATTTTCTTCCAAGTATTTTATGGTCTTGGGTATTATGTCCAGGAACTTTTGTGTATGGCGTTAATGAATAACCTACTTCTTTTTTTTTTTTTTTTTTTTGGTAGATATCTCGTTTTCCCAATACCATTTATTAAATAGACTTTCCTTATACCATTGTATGCTCTAGCTCCTTCAAGATTAACTGTCTGTATAGATGTGGCTTTATTTCTGACCTGTTTATATCTTTGCTACTTCTACTACTAACTTTCTTTACTCAGATCATTGACGGTTTTATTTATGGCTTTCAACCCTTAGTAAGGAAGGCTCCCAGTGCAAACATTGCTTACATTATTCTCTTAGTATTCTTCCAACGCTGCAAATTTATATTCCATCTGATACATAGATGAGTATATGATTTTCTTTAATCCCTATATAACCAGTGGTCCATACCCCAAATATAAGTGTGGGGCTTTATGTTCTTTCCTGCTTAAACCTCTGTCATATGCTAAATCTCTGGATGTAAGTCAGACTTTTTGGGGATTCTCATATCTATTCCATTCATGGTTTCAGTCCCCCTACCCCCTTTCATGAGACAATATCACACTTATATTTTATAGAAACTTTGTAATGTAATTAATATATGATTGACATTTTTCCTTTTCTAAGCTTTTTTTTATTCTTGTGCACGTACAGAAAAAGTTCTTTCAAGTGAACTTTAGTCTTAGTTGCCCAGCCACAAAAAGTTCAGTGAGGTTTTTAAAATTTAAAAGAATTTCATTAAATTTGTGGGTCATTTTGTAAACAATTTGTATTTTTACTATATTGGGATTACTGATTTATAAATGTAACATGTATTTTCATTTATTTCATTTTTTTAAATGCTCTTCAGGAAAGTGTTACTATTTTCTTCATGCAGGTGTGGTGCTTTCCTTAAGTTTGTTTTGGTATTATAGGCTTTGTTGCTATTGAGAATAGTTTTCTTGCCATACTAATATTATTGCTACATTATTTTGCATATTCTAGTTAGTTTGGTCTTAATCTGTAAATCATAATTTTTTATTTAGCTAATATTTATACTTCCTAGTTTTGTTTTTGAAATTTATGATCAAAATTTCTATAGTAATTTCCAAGTTGAGGACATTGTCATCTTTTTCTCAGTGTGATTTGAATTCCTCTAGTGTATAACTTTAAGTATTACGTTTGCTGCTGTTTTTCATAGAAAGAAATTATTTTTTATATCGTTTTTCCTTTGCTTCTAGAATTAGAAAAAATTGAACCTTCTTCCCACAAGTTCATATTTGAGTGTCTGCAGTGTCTAGATGCCGGGAATATGTTCCCATGCTGATCGAAGAAAGACTTGACCTGACTGTTCTTGATAACCAGCTCTCTTCTTTGCTTTCTGTTCTTGTTTCTCAGCAGCTTGGAGGTTCTAGCCTTGATATTACAAGGAGGTCTGAACAGGCATATCTTAGTCCCATTTTGGGGGGAAGAAGCCACATTCTGCCTCTACAGCACTGTAATCACCTGACTCTTGACAGGTAGCTTTTCTCATAGGAGTGGTAATCATTAGTTATGTGGGTAGTGCTTTAGAAATGTTGGTGTCCAGTTTGGAGTTATAATCATAGTTGACACATACTGAATGGCAGGCATTGTTCTAGTTTGTATATAATAATTCTTTTAATCTTGGGAGAAATGTCTTAAATGGTAGGTGTCATCATACTGTTTTACACATAAGAAAACTAAGACAAAGATTTAATAACTTGCCCAGGGTCATAACTATTAGTATCAGTTTTGAAATGCTCAGTAAATAGTTGCTATGCAAGGATGCAAGTACTTAAGGTACACTAATAATAATGATCAAGGGACAATTAGAAAATATGTTTTCACATTTAGAGTATTTTGTTCTGAAGGTTGAAAGTAAATAACATTTGAAAAAGTAAGCATTGCTGAATGACAATATCAGATAAATGAGACTTTGTCTTTGGCTCCACAAATTGACATTTAAATGAAAATGTGTCCAGGGAAAGAACCCCAAGGGCATAGAGGATGATAGTTTATTCCATTAAAAATATAAGGAAGTCTTTCTAAATGGAACCCTCAAGCACACACACACACACACGCACACGCACACACACATACTGAAGGAAGATCGTTTAAAAATTTAACAATCTAAAAGAAATAAGGTTTGAGGGACTTTTTTTTTTTTCAAGGCGCAAGCAGTAATGAAGGTGAGTAGAGACAGGCAGGCAGGAAGAGAGAGAAGGAAGTATTTATTTTATTTAGTTGTTCCTGTTGATGGTTTCCCCTCACCCAGGGACGCAAACCCATTCCTTGGGATGTACATAGAGTGTGACCCGCAGACTTAATTGTTAAGCCACCAGAGTGTGCCTTGGGGCATTTTTGTTTGTTTCTGAGACTTCCAGGACACTGTTTCGATATTGAAAGAAGTTATGTTTCTTAAGCTGGAAATGAATTCCGTTTTTGTTCTATTTGTTAGGAAAACAAGTTTCAGTTTTTCATAATCAGTAGCACTTGTCAGTTTTTCCTTTTGAGATTTGTATTTTCCTTCCTACTATCATTCTTCGCATTCTTACTGGCTAGTACCAGTAGCCTTTAGGCTAGTTTTTTCCCTGTTTTTTTATCCTATCTTTTATTTCCTATATGAAATTAATACATCAATGTCATTAAATTTTCCTGCTTTAGGAATAATTCTGATTTTCATATAACACTTTCTTTAAAAGTCAGATATTTTTAGAAGCAAAATCTTTAAAAGACCGCAAGCTTCAGCACCCTCTGTCTACTTATTTTGAAAAAGAGATAAATGTATCAAAACCCAATTCTGGCTACATTCAGCAAAAGGGGATATATTAGAAAATCTGGAGTTTTATATAGAACCCTCAGGACAGTGGAGACTTGAACTTGGAAATGGACAAGAATAAAAGCATCTTAGGACAAGAAACTGGAACCACAACAGCAATCCTGCAGCAGAAGCCATCTTTGCCTTTCCATCTGCTGGAATGGAATCATCGCCAATCAGTTTTAGTATTTATTCTGCTTAAGATGTCAGTTCCAGATAAGAGAATTGCCCTTGCTTTCCTTGCCTGCCTAACCCTTTGTATCAGCAAGGACTATTTCTAATTTGTAACAGGTTTTGTTGTTGTTTTGAACAGAGGGGTGGTTTGGTCAAATTTGATGTTATGCATTTGATCAAAGAAATCTTGAATCCCAGGAAGCCATGCAGATATTTTTAGAGTGTGTTTTAAAGCCTACCTATGACAATGAGAAGAAAAATAGGATTTTTCTCTTAATAGCTTGTGGGTAAAATAGTAGATTACTGGAAAGACATCTTCTGTGTCAGATATCTCAGTGACATGTAGAATTTTGTACTTTAGTAATTTCCTTTTAAATTCTGTATATTGCAAAAAAAAATATTTGTACCATTCTTAGTCTCTAGTTTGTCTCCACAAACTACTCTCATTTTTATGTCAATAATAAGTTGGTGGGTGGTGGTTTTGTGTATCCCTCTGACCATGGCACAGAATATTTATGAATATTTATGAATATGTTTGTAATGCATATATTTACATGTAGATAGTGAAATATGTAAACATTGTAATGGTTTTTATATGGTATAATTTTGCAGTTTTGCATTTTTCCAACTAGTGCATCATGACTCTGGGTCTCTTCTCTAGCTTTCCTATGTTTCTAAGTCTGAGAAATACACTGTTACTTTCTTGGAATTTGCTATGCCCCTGAAATAAGGATTAAAGCATATAGTAAAAACTCTATACGGTTACATATCATGGGAAGAAAATTATCTTTTTATCTTACCCTCCGAATCACAGCAGAAATATAAGAGATGTTGAAATGGAATTCTAACACTGGCAATATCTCTTTCATGAACAGCTGGAAACTCTCTTTCTGTCAGGATGACTTCTGGCTTCTGGGGACCATTGTGTCTTCCCTTCACCCTAAATTTGATTTAAATATTGATGCAACACACTCTAGGCAATAGTGACGATAGGTGTGATATTAGTGATAGAACTCTCATAGTCTTCGTCACAAATGTTTGATGTTATGAAATTATCCCCTTTATTTTCCTTTGTATTTTGATGATTGAGTACTTTCCAAAGAGATAACAAATATAAGGGAAAAGCCAAGATAGTAAACTTGTAAGTGTAGAATTTGTGTTTCATTTGACCTGCAGTCTTACTTTCCAGAAATCGTAATCACATGTTGAAGAATATGTGCAGAAAGTATATTTCAGCATTAACTATCAAGTGAGAATTTGGTAGCAACCTAACTATGTAGCAATAGAGTATTGGTTTAGTAAAGTAAAGTGTGTATACACAGGTGCACACACACACACACACACACACACGCACACGCACAGGCAGAGAGAAATATATGCAGCCATCAAAAATAATGGTATTTTTAACTGATTCGCAAAGTTGTTTATGACAAGATATAGTGTCTGCAACATTAATGACTGAAAAGCAAATTGCAGAACAGCATTTATTGTATAGTCTCATTTATGTAAAACTGTATGCTTATTTCTCTGTGTGCATTCATGCACCAATGTCTGAAAATATTCAGCAGTAATTATCGCTAATGGATATATTTGGATATTTCTTTCTCACGTGATAATCTATGCTGGTAACCAAGGCTATGCTATTGAAATTCATATATCCCTTTTAGTGATTTTATACCACATTAATAGTTTTTAAGAAATTTTAATGTTTGTTTCTAGTATTATAGTTCTTGAATCTTATTTCTAGTTGTTTTTTATATTACCACACCTGTAAACCATGAAGACCACAGTTGGTTGCTTGACTGTGCCAGATTCAAATATATTAGTTTCTAACTATGTCCTTAATTTATATCTTAAAAGCACCTTTGCTTTGACTTACACATTTTTTAAGAATAAGAACTCTATTTGTTAAAGTTTTTCCTGTATGTCACCTGGCGTAACATGTCCTAGTAATAGACATCCTTTTTGAAAAAACCTTTAAATGTGAAATATAATTCTACTATTTGTGTAACAAGTCATTTTCTCTATTCAGGTGTAGAGTTTGGTGCTCGAATGATAACTATTGATGGGAAACAGATAAAACTTCAGATATGGGATACAGTAAGTATAGCAAAAAGTCCATTGTATAATCTTAATAAAATTGTTTTATAAAATTATTTTGGTTGTTTTGGGTTAATGTTATTTTATGGTTGTTTTGGTTTGTTAGACACTAATATCCCTGTGCCATGAGATGAAATGTGGTATCAGGAAAGATTAGTCAGGTGAAACCAAGATGTTGGCGAGCATATGTGGGTGAAGGTTCATCCTGTGTAAACAA
This sequence comes from Solenodon paradoxus, assembly GCA_004363575.1. Classification (NCBI taxonomy): domain Eukaryota; kingdom Metazoa; phylum Chordata; class Mammalia; order Eulipotyphla; family Solenodontidae; genus Solenodon; species Solenodon paradoxus. The sequence goes on from RJWH01000056.1 coordinate 1,179,483, forward strand.
ATTCTCTAAAAACTGTTTTTAAGGAAAGCAAATCAGCTTGTCTAAGGTATACATATAAAGTAAAATATAAATGTGAACGCCATAGTCAGTGTAACAGTTTATTTTTAAAGTTCAATTTAGTCCCAACCACTTGAAGCTACCTTGCTCCCAATCCTGATTCTATCGTTTACCCTTGATTCATCGAGTGTCTGTTACATGCCGCGCTATACAGTTTGGCATTTTCTCATCTGAACCACCAACATGATTTGAGTGACTGTTTTCTCTGTTTTCCCATCTTCAATGCATGAAAGAGAAGCTACTTTATTATATACAATGGATGTTTTAAGGTAGCATTTCTCAAACTTTTTGGTCTCACACTCCCTTTATACTTTTAAAAACTAGTGATGATCCAGAGTCTTTGCTTTATGTGACTTTAACAGCTATCAATATTGACCATGCTGGAAATTAAAACAAATTTATTAAACAATATTCATTTAAATAACCATAATAAACGTATTATGTGTAGGGATAAATGACGCAGTTTTTATGAAAATCAACTTTTTCCAAAACAGATACTATATTTTTCTAGTAAGAAAAGTGTCATTTTGTCACATTCCAAGTCTCTTACTGTCTGCTTAATAGAAGGTATCTGGATTCTCATGGCTGCTTCTGCGTTGAGTCTTAATTATGTAGTTTAGTTGAAGTATGTGAAGAAAACAGTCACACAAATAGAGTTGGACCTTTACAATGTCTCCAGAACTCCCAAGGGTCCTGGATTATATTTGAGAACCAATGCCTAGGGCAATAAAGTCTCTTTTCCCCCCCTGCACCCAGGAGTCAAACACATTAAAGTTGGTTTCACACTTAATTTAGATGTAGGTGATATATATGGTTTCCTCTATCATTGCTTTTCAGTGTTTCCATACATTTGGATAGCAAGCTGCATTTTTAGTAGCAAGGGTCATGTCTATTTCTGGTCCATGACATTTACAGATCCATCCTAGAGTCCTTCAGGAAAGATTTGCCAGATGTTAGGGTTATTTTGTTTTTGTTTTGTCAGCCTTAAAGAAAAATTTTCCCCACTAAGTATTCTTATCTGAGGATGTTATCCATAGTATATTCATTTCCATTTACAAAAAGGAGATTTCTTTGTAAAATTTTCACACCTACCATCTTTGCTTTCTTCGAAAATAGTGACTGTAAAACTTCCAGCAGATCCTTCGTAACGCCTTGCTAGAAACAGTGATGACAGTCTATCAGTGCCTCCTTTAAAGCACTTTCCCTTGACCCTGTATAACTTACTTGTTTTCATCAGAAGTCAAAAATGTGTTATTCTTGGTCTCTGTCAGGGAAAGTCAAAGGAGAAACATAAATTGCAGCCAAATCCTATTCATTGACTGGTGAAAAAAGTCTAGTCCCACTCTTAGGTCCTCATCTAACCTGTACCCACCTTTTCCTACTGACTCCTTTACTTATTTGTCAGTTTTTCAGTTGCCTTCACTGCGTATCCAAGTAAATTGTGTTCTCCCCCCAAAATTTGTAGTATGGATGTTGCAACTTCATGTAACTGCTCCACTGACCTAGAAACGTTTTTAATTTAGATTTACAAATATTTTCCCCATTAAAATATTAGAAGTGCTTTCTCAGCAGATTACAAGGTTTTTTGTTCCTTTCTAAAATGTCTAAGTTTATACTGATTTTCTTACTAAAAATTGATTATTTTTAATGTGTAAAAATGCGAGGATCAGCATTGAATGGAGCAAACTAATGTAGCATGGAAAGCAGTTTCGCCTCTGTCTTCTCTCTGCTCCCGTTCCCCTAACCTCAGGAGTCTTGAGAGACTTTCGGAGGTCTAACTGTTTTGCTTTCACAAGCAGCTGTTATTATCAACCTTTCTTAATAACCGCAGAGACAGGAAAAATACCTTAGACATTTCATTCTATGATTACCTCCCATCTATGGTCTCTATGGCAACATTGAGATAGTCTTATCCTCTAAATCTTCTTTTCATGTTAAATATTCTCCCCCCCCCTTTGTTTTTAAAACATTATACATTTGCTGATTTTTGCTAGATATTTACAGTCCCTATTTCCCATTTTAGGGTCTACTTTAATTTTCTTGTGAGACTCCCTTAAGAGTCTTAAAATTGAGTAGTCCAACTGACTTTTTCTCCACCTTGGTGTGGTCAATAAGCCTAAAAATCACTTCAGCTCTTACTGTTACCCAAAACAGAATTCTTGCTTATGCAAGAATTGAAATTTATATAGATTTCAATATCTTTTTCCTTGATGACATCAGTTTCTTGATAAAAGGTCTAAAATTTTAAGGTTTAGTCTTTAGCAGAGTACCTGAGATTTCATGCTTGCATATTAGATACCTTATTTGGCTGGGGTCTATACAGGTGCAATTATTAGATAAATGATTAACAAAGTAAGAGGTATCACTGAAATACTGATGATCCTCATGTCTTAATTTTCTAATTTTATTGACTTTCTGGGATCAATCAAGGTAATTTATTTGAGTGCCTACTAAAAATAAGCTTCAGTATTCTGAGTTCAGCTATCCTCAAGGAGAATGAGAGAGGAATAAAGATAAGCATTTGCGCACTGTTCATTTTATCTAATCAATAGTATTAAAACCAAACAACCACATGAAAGTGATGAGAAAAAATGGATAACTGTGGACTTTGAGAAAGGGGACTTGAACTGGTCGTTCTGAAGGGAATATAAATTGGATAGTTAGAAGAAGGGAAAAATAGTTTCTCAGGCAGAGTTATACAGAGTAACAAAAGCAGGAATATTCAGAATGTAGGCAGAATGTCTGTAGGAAAAAATGGACTTTGTGCGTAAGACTTTTATAAAAAGATAATTCTGGAGAAACAGATCTGACTCTCAAAAACTTACTAGGACTTAAATTCAGAAAATTTAGAGAGAGATTTGAGCAGTTGTTTAATGTGTGTGAGGTTGTGTGTTGCAAAGGTAGTAGGATAGGAAGTAGAATTAAGTTGTCAGCAGATTTCTAAAATCAACAAAAAGACCGAGGCACATGGGCAAGTCAATTTGAAGTCAGTTTATATGGTAGATAAAAATATATTTTAAAGACTTGGGACAAAGAATAAATCTTATTTAACAGTCCTCACATGGCCTTTAAGACTTCTTTTAACTGATTTTACTTCTAAACATACCTAAAATTGAGCATGTCTGTTATCTCTTGAAACCAGCTTGCTCTGTTCTTTTTTGCTTATCTGGGAATTCTGCTTATTCTTTAATAGAAATCTAACCACTAATACAGTGTGCTAATAATCTCATGGTTCACTCTGGTCGTTCCAGCCATATTTTTCTGATGCTGTTCACCTAACCAGTTATTCTTAAACATTTTTCCTTATATCCTCAACTACTATTAGGACTTCCTTATTAATCCTGTTTGGTTTCAAATATGTAAAATCTCTTTAAACCAACAATTTATAGTGAAGATCAAAAATAACATTTCAAGTTGACATTTTCATCAAAAAATTTTAATTCAGAGTTTAGACAGGTTTAAAAAAGCATGTTAAGAACTAGATTATTTACCTTACTTTGATTAAGATAATCATTGGACTAGTTTTATGCAGTTAGTTATTTAAGTTTGTTTATAATTGGGAAAACCATAATAAAATGCTTTATTGGGTAAGATTTATTCAAGGCTACTAGCCACTATCATTAACAAAGTAGGCCATGGTGTGATTTTTTTTCCCTATAAGTCAGTTCACAAGATTTTGGAAACTATTCTGAAAATGGATCTTGCTTATAATAAAGTAATCATAGATTTTAAGAGGCATACATAGATATATAGTTTTCACTTAGAATATGTATATAATTTTTTGCTTCATTTTTCTAACGATGGGATAAAATCCAGATTCAATGAATTTAGTAAAAAGTATTGTGTATATTACTTCCGTATTGCAGCGTCTTTATTCTTTGCAAAATAATTTGGGAGGAATGAAAATAGTATATAATGTGCTTTCTCCTATTCCTTAATTTATTTTCCCTTTTACTATTTCTTATCTAGACTATGAACAGTGAAGTTTCAGATCCTGTAATGGTGTTCTTTTAGCAATGTATTCATTTTAATTCATCTCATGGAATGTCCAGGCAGAATTGTTTTAAAGGACTTTTACCTTTGCTCCCTATATAGGAATAGGAAATATAAGAGCGTTAAGCCTAATTTTTATTCTAATATTTATATTTTTTGTATATTTTACCACATAATTCCTCCTTGGTATATATAATTCATAGTGAAATTAATCTCTTAAAAACAGAATCCTTGGTTTTCCCATGCTAAACAAAGAATAAATTCCCATAAAGCCTGCATTATTTTGAAAACCTTTATTTATTCATCTTGGTTGTCTCCTCTGACCCCAGATCCCAAACCGAGATCCTTGGGATGTATGTGGACTCTGTCTAGTGGCCTTATCCACTAGGCCAGTGCTTGCATTTTGAACTCGGATTTGCAAGAGCTTTTTTGGAAAGCTACATCTCAATAAATTATATGCAAATTTACATTATTTCATACTTTTGACTGGTATCTAGTTTTCAGCCTTAAACTGAAACAAGTTGGCTTTTTTGTAGTCCTTTTAATGTGGTGGCATTCTCAGTATCTAATTTAGGATAAGACATTAGCTTTAATGCCACAATTGCTCCTGAGTTACTGAGAAAGTCTAAACTTTTCACATAGAAGTTATTTTTACTGAGTCTTGCTTATGGATTTACTAATGTCCACTGATTTAGGTGGGATGGAGTAATGACCATTTTGTGCATTTGACTAAGACACTAGGATTCATTCTTTACTCAACATACTCTATCTGTATGTCTGCTGTGTCAGACTCAGTGCTAGGCACGGGCATTGAGGGTGGGAGTATAGTGGGGAAAGGTCTACCAAGAACAAGGGATGTATAGTGTTGAGTGTTAAGACAGAACCTGAACTGTCTGTGTGCATTTGGAGAGTGGGAAAAATATTGGAAGATCGGAACTCAGAACATGCAAACAGACATGAGTATTTTTCAATAAATTAGATTTTGAGTACAAAAGTTGTGAAAACTAATTTATGTTTAATTTACATGCTTATTTTCCTCAAAGAAGTGATTAAAAATAAGAGTATTTTTGACGAGAACTGTTTTGAAACTCAGGAGCAAATAGACATAACCTGTCACCAGCCTTTTCTTAAAAAAAAAAAAAAAAAAAAAAAAAGTTGGTGGTGTCAGCAGTAAAAGAGAAATTAGCTAATTTTGCATAATCTCAGAAATCTGTTTTCACAAGTGGATATAAAGATGACTTTTACATCCTGTTGCCTTTTGACAAGCATTATACATCAAACACAGAAAATTGATTACGTGTGGAGAAAAAAAATTACATAAATTAAATTCAGAACCATTTTCTGTTTTTCATAATAAAATGATTGCTCAAAGAATTCCATCTGATGACTGTTGAAAGCTCACTGCAGTTTATGATATAACTGATAAAATCTGCATCCTTGGCCTTCCAGCAACCTTTACACCAGCAGATGGTGGGCGTAAAGATGTCATTCGTCATTTATTTACAATGGGCTTTATTTATTCTGGTGTCAACAGCTGCCCCAGGGAGTGGGTTATTGAATTCAAATGTGAGGCTCTGGGTTATTTGCTTCCTTTCAAATTTGTCTTCAGAGCTTAGTTGCTAGGAGTCCATTCTGTGTTCTAATAATGATTCATGTATTGTGAAGCCATTCAGTAAATTGGGTTGTCAGGGATTGCCAAAAAAAGGTTTAGAGGTCTTGGGAGGGGAAAGGAGTGGAGGGAATTGCATGTGGATTGGTTGACTTCAGCAAGAGTGATATTATATGACTTTTTATTAAGACTGGTAACTTAGGTTTTCCTTTCTTATATGTACTTCTTCCCTGCCTGCCCATAGTCTACATATGAATAAGAAGAAAATGTAGAGACCAGTTTATTAAAGGAAACTCTTGACTTTTCTTTCCTCACAGGCAGGACAGGAGTCCTTTCGTTCCATCACAAGGTCATATTACAGAGGTGCAGCAGGGGCTTTACTAGTGTATGATATTACAAGGTAAGAACTTCTGCATTTTTCAGTTCAGTGGTCAGTACAGAGAATTTTTCTCAGTAAATTCACTTGTCAGTAATAAAAGTATAGGTTTGCTTTAATGCCCTATTTGCCTTCAAACTAGTGTGTCTTGAATTTAGTTTAAATTTACTACAGAAATATGCAACTAAATTATATGAATAAGCACCTTCAAGTTTTCAGTTTGGTAACATTATTTATACTTCGGGGTGTACTTTCAACGTCCCTCCCCACTACCCCCCCAGCCTCGGATTTCCAAACCAGGGCAAGAGACTTTACATGGCCTACATCTTAGCTGTCTAAGCCACAAGGGGGCACCTACACTGGGACTTTCTAAAGTGTAGTTAGGTATAATTTCTAAACAATTGCAATCAGTGAACTCTAAATCCAGTTACCGTACTTGAAATTTGTTCCTCATTACTTAAGTTAATACGGCTAATAATAGTTATCTTTAATGGAATGTGTATTGTTCATCATATAGTATTAGGTGTGATACTTCAAAAAGTCATAATAAAATTATCATTTATGTTTAGGAGAGATACATTTAACCACTTGACAACCTGGTTAGAAGATGCCCGCCAGCATTCCAATTCCAACATGGTCATTATGCTTATTGGAAATAAAAGGTAAAAAGACAAGCCTTTTTTGCATTGATGAAGATTTTGGATAACTTTATATGATTGATTTTCTTGTGCATTTGTCCAAATTTAAGTTTTTTGTTTTCTAAATGATAAAATTTTGAAAATCCTAAGTTGTTCCTTTTCCTTCTTAAAATATAGGTATAAGCTTTGTTGGAAATTATTATTTGAAATAGTTCCTGTTGGAAAGTATACTTTGAAGAATAACCTGAAGTTAAAATCCACTGATTTACTAAGGGATAGATCTCTGTTAAATATTACCTAGATGGTTTTAAATACTTAATACAGTAGAAATAAGTACCTGTACAGAGCTTGTAGAAAAGTATTTTTCCCTTTTCATGACTTAATGTATATTATATGAATTAACATAATACATAGATTTATCAGGTGTATTTCTTTTTATTGAAAAAATAAGCATTCTAAATTTTATTTAGTAGTTCATATTGGTTGTCCCCCTCCCCAGCCCACCTCCCATCCTTGGGATGTATGTGGTCTACACTCAGCCAGAAGCTGGAGGCTTAAATGCTTCTCCACCAGGGCATGCTTAATCAGGTGTATTCCTACTTGAAAGTCCTGACGTTCTTTCACTGTTGTTTAGTTGATACCACATTAGTACTTTAAGCTTATCTCGAAGACTTTAAATTAGTGTCATCCTAATGTTATTTTTATAACTTTATTTATATCTCGAGGGAACATTATATGCAGTTAATGTTCTTCTACTCTGCATTTAAAATGAACAGTACATGGTAAAACAGTTTCTTGGCCATAATTTCTATAAACTTACAGTGTGGGCAGTTTTCACAACCAACAAAATTAGTATTTTAAAAATGCTATATATACCATTCATTCTTGAGGCTTGTGATATAAAAGCGGCTGTTTGTATAGAAGGAAAATCATGACTATGATAATGAACACATGTTAAAGCTTTTATTTATCTTATTGATTCATAAGAGATATTGAAGTGTAATCAAATAAGGAATGCTAAAATGAATCTAAATGGATACAACAGAAAACACTTTAGGAAAAAAATCAACCCAGACTTTCGATTAAAACTAGGAAGAGCAAATTAAACCCAAGATAAGCAAAAAGGGAGGTAATAAAAAGAAAACCAGTGGAACCAAAGAGTTCTCGAGAAGATAAATATAATAAATAGATACTGATCATTAAAAAAGAAGACTCACTGTACCAATATTAGGAATGAAAATAATAGTACAACAGATCCTTCAGATATTAAAAGAGTAATAAGAGAATATTATAAACTAGATAAAGGGTTAGGGAGATGTTGGTTAAAGGGTACAAATTTGCAGTTAGAAGATGAATAAATTCTAAAGCTCTAATACACAGCATTAGGGTATAGTTAAAATCCTGAATTCAGTACTGTTAAACTTCACAGTTAAGAGATTATCATTCTCACCACAAAGTAGTATAATAATTATGTGACAGCTAAAACTACTCGTGAATTATATAAATGTATCAAATTAACACCCTATATGGCTTCAACTTATGCAATGTTATGTCAGTTATATCTCAGTAAAAAAAACACATAATCCCTAAACAATAAAAAAAAATTTTTTTTGACAAAATCCTGGTGGAGTAGTCGGCTACCTTTGGCCAGTGCAGTCCACATATATCCTAAGGACCCAGGTTGGCTTTCTGGGGCCAGGAAGAATGGCTAAGATGAACAACTAAATGAAATAAAGTGCTTCTTTCTGCCTGCCTACCTCTGCTTACCTTCATTCCTGCCTGTGCCTTTCCTTTAAATGTATTGTTTATTTCTCTTTCACAGCTGTTTGATCCCCCCAACTCTAAGCAGTGGTCTTCCATAGTCCTCCTAAACTCCCTGTATTAGATGACTACATTCTTACCTGTGGAGTCCTTAAGACTAATGCCCCGCTAAAAAAAAACCCTAAAGGGGGAGATAAACTGTGATTATGGATCTGAATACTAAATTTTTTAGGATGTCAGTTTTTCCCAAATTAGTCTAAAGCTTCATTGTAATCCCTGTCAAAATAATTCAGACTTTTTAGAAGTGAGTAATTGATAGGCTGATTTTAAAAATTATATAAAAATACAAGGTCACAGAATAATTAAAATTGGAGGATTTACTGGTTTCACTAATACTGATTTCAAGACTTATTATAAAGCTACTATAATCAGTATAGTCTGATATTGGCATAGATAGGTGTAGATCAATGGACTAGACTAAGACATTCAGAAGTAGATCCTCACCAACTGGTCAATTAAAAATTTAAAAAGCAGTTCAAAGAAAGGTTAATCTTTTCATCAGACGGTACAGGAACAATTGGATAAGCATGTGCAAAAAAAACCTGACCTTACCTCAAACCATATATAAAAATAAACTGGAAGTGGATCATAGACATAAGCCTGAAAAAGTCAAAACTATTGTTAAAATTCTAAAAGAAAACAAAATCTTAGTAACTGGTTTTGTCATATATTTCTTAATTAGAATAGAAAAAACACATAGAAGGGGAAAAGATCAATAAATTTACTTCAACAAAGTTTAAAACTTTTTTACAGTTCTAGAAATGAAAGGGGGCAAGCTACAGACTAAGGAAGTATCTGCAAAACAATGTATCTGTCAAAAGATTTGTATCTAGAATACATGGAGAATTCTTACAGTTCCTTAATAAAAAGACAACCCAGTTTTGTTTTTCATAAGCTAAGAATTTAACTGGCATTTGACAGAAGAGGATAATCAAATGACAAATAGGCACAAGAAAAATATTTAGCAGTACTAATCATAAAGTAAATGCAGATTAAAACCGTGATAATTTACCAATACACACTCATTAAATTGGCTACAATTTAAAAGATTAACATACCAGTATTGGCAATGATACAGAGTAACTGAAACTTAAGTATTGCAGGTGGGAATTAAAATGATACAACTTTGGTAATTTCTTAGAAATGTCATCTGCCATACCTACCATTTTCTCCTAGGTTTTTACCAAAGATAAACATGCTTTCATATGTTCACACATTATAAAAAAAAATGAAACACTGAAATTTATAATAACTTTATTTGTAATAGTTTTGATTAACAGACAGATAGACTATGAGTACTCAGCAAAAGAGGAATGATCTGCTGATATAGGCAACAAAGTAATGAATCTCAAAATAATTGTGCTGATTGAAATAGCCTAGATGAAAAAAGAAGACATACTGTGTGATTCCATTTATATAAAATCCTAGAAAATGCAAACTAATCTATAGTGGCGGATCATTAGTTGCCTAGGAGGTGGACAAGTGGAAAGGGTGAATTACAGTGAGATATGAGGAAGTTGGAGGAAACTGATGACTTCACAGGTATACTTAATGTTAAAACATCACATTTATATTAACGATTTCTTTTATATTCATTTTACTTCCATGAAACTATGAAAGAAATCTCAGTAAGATAACGAATAGCATTATAATGTATAGATTTGATTTTATAAAGTGTTCTTTTAATAGAAATTGAATTTTGATATTAAGAGAAAATATTTTAAATCACATTTCCATTGTAAAAACCAGATATTGATTAGCTTTTTATAACTATAACTGTTATCCTGGCCTTCACACAAGGCCTTTTTTTTCTTTGTTCTTATTTAAATCATCTCTCTAAACCTTCTAATGTTAAAATTGTTGCAGGAGAGTTTTAGTTTTAGTCTTTGTAATATGGTAGTATTTGTACTATCATTCAATGGATGTATGAAATAATAGAGAGAATGCTTAGAGAATAAAGAGAATTTTCACAGTGTTACCCTTATATCTGAAACATGGTGTGAGGCACCTTACTGATGGCTTAAATTTTGTTCCTGCCCATTAGGAGCTTGTGCTCCAAATGTGAAAAAAAAAAATGTATAGTATATTTAAAATGTGTTTCTAATGATAATAGATGAATGACCCTTATGATTAGGAGTGTAGTTAAGCAGGAAATGACCAAAGTAAAAAGGCATTTTAGAGAAGAAAACAGGAGAAAGAAAAATAGAGAGTATATGACATTAAAAAACGATTGAGAATTAAGAGAGATATATGAGGTGATTATTATTAAACAAGGTGAATTGGGGTAGACATGGAAACAGGGAATAAGCAATTTTTGAATTAAATGCATTAGGCAGTAGGGAGCCAGTGAAGGGATTTGAGAAGGGCAGTGACCTAGTCAGAGTGACAGATGACACAGATTTTTCTTACTATGGCATTTTAAATTGGTTATAAAAGAAATAGGAAGCAGAGTCTACAAAGACACAAGTTTTTAATAGTCAAAGAATTATAATAACAAATGTTAAACATGAAAGAGGGCATAAATGAAGAGACTGGTTTAAGAAAGAAAGATTTAAGTAATAAAAAGTACTTAAATGGGATCATTGCGGGTGAAAAGTCAAAGTCAACAATATTATTTTATGCCTGGAAAACCGAGGAAATGACCAAAGTAGTCAATAAAACAGAAAAATAACAAATACTAAAATACTGCTTTGCTTCAAACAATTCCTCAAGCGTGTGCACTTAACCCTCTTTTACTAAAATAAAATTTGCAGATGCAAACAGAGAGACTGACCGTGGAAAACTAAAAATAACTTTAAATATCCCCAAAGAAGTGGCTGTTTATATAAAAGACAATATACTCATGAAATGGATGGGATAAAGGGTAGTTAGGGAAAGGTATTTTCTTGGAGATTTTGTATAATTCAAAACTCATTTTCCCTTCATAATGCAGGGACTGAATTCCAGGAGCACATTACCACATCAATATTGCTAGCAACCCCCGTCCTGCCATTTCTTACTACCACTAAAATGTAAGCTCCACAAGGCTGGGTGGCAGTGGACAGGGTTGGATTTTTGTCCCTTTTGTTGAGTGATCTGTCCCAAATCTAGGACAGGGCCTGGCACACAGGAGTCCTTCAGAAATTATTGGAGAAATCCTTACTCTGTTATGCTGTAATATTTACAAATATTTGTAAATTGATTAGTTTGCTAGCTTTTTGTGTTCTCATCTTAGCACTAACATTTCATATCATGATCTTCTAAATTAATAAATTGACTTATCCTTGTAGTTTCCTGTATGGAAGTTTTTATCATTATTCTTTCCAACATATCAGGGTTTCAGTAATGTTTTTTCCAGAACTTGCTCCACTGAATAAATGCTTAAATGGCATTTTATAAGTGTAAAACATTTTTTAATTATAACAACTGTGAAAGTTATAAAAGAGTCACCAAGATGATTCACCCAAGTTTCAATTGCAGAAATAACAATAACTGATAATGAGCTCTATATGGCAGTTTTTTCTTTCTTTTTTTAAAGAAAGGTGTAGGCAGGAATAAAGGTGAGCAAGAGAGGTAGGCAGGCAAGCAGGATTAAAGAAGAAGAAGCACTTTTTTTTTTCCTTCTGTTTAGTTGTTCGTCTTGGTTGTTTCCTCTGTCACCAGGATGCAAACCTGGCCCCTGGACCTGCAATGGGATCCTTGGGATTTATGTGGACAGTGCTGACCGAAGGTGACTGACTAAACCACTACACCACCAGGGTGTGACTATATGGCAATTTTTTTCCAGTCAGTCAGCTTTGATGTTATGCAACTCCTGGTGGATTCTGTAAAATTGAAATATTGACTTTTCTTAATTGGGTAGATGAGACTTTAACATCTTGTCTCTAATTGGTGTAATTTAAATTTGCATCAAATACTACCACTCTTTGCTATGCACTCAGTAACAGTAAGATTGCAAAATGACTTGGAAAAATGATCCACAATGTAGTAAATGAATAAAAGTAAAATACAATGGATAGTGAATATGAGTATATTCTAGTAGAGAAAAAATAGATAATAATAAATGACTAATATGGAATTATATTCCGCAAGATATTATCTATGGACAGTGAAATTATGGTAACTTTTCATTTTATTCTATATTTTACAAAATGTTTTTCATTGTGCTCAATTATCAGAGAAAGTAATCATATAGGATAGTCATGTGAATGGAATCACTCTACCAGCCTCCCCTAAAGTGTGAGCTTGAGTTCTTTACATAATCTCTTTATGCTTCAGTTTTCTCATTTGTTATGTGACTTAAATGAGATAGGCCATGTAAAATGCTTCCTACAGTTATCTAATTCATACTGTTACTCTTATCTAACAGGAAGGGAATGATTAATTAACTTGTTATATATCCACTTGATACAGTAATTAGTCACTAAAAATATTTATGTCATAAATGCTACTGTTAGTGAAGAAAATTAGGTCACAGTGTTGCGATACAACATATATATAAATATTTGTAAAACAGCCACTTTGGGGTATGGAAACTAAACGAGAAAGAGAAAATGAATTAGGATAATTGCCTTATTTAACAGAGTAATCCTCCTCAACTTGGTACTCCCGGTTCTACTGACTTAGTTCTTTTATACCACTTTCGAACATAAACCTTCTAACATTTCCCTTATTCATTTAATATTATCTGTCTCCTCTCTTCTGGAATATGAATGTTTTTGTCTGTCTGGTTCATTAATACATCCCAAGCACCTTCTAAAATTCCTGGCTTATAAAAACCATTATGTAAATATTTGTTGACTGGAATTGGGTTCTTTTTTTTGAGTTTTCTATATTTCCTAATTTAATAAGGATGCTAATAAAGCACTTTTGAAACTCACTAATACTCAGCTAAAGACAATTTAAAATAAATGTGTGATTCCATTCACCTTCATCAGCTCTACAAATATTAACAGCTGTGATCTTGCCAAGTGATAGTGAAGATGTGATGCAGTAGGAACTTTTAAACGTTGCTGCTAAAAATATAAAATACAGAGCTATTTTGTAAAGAAACTTTGTACTAAGTTTATAAATTCAAAAGTGCAATGACTTTCAAGCTTTTTTATTTTACCTAAAATATATGCATTTGACATCATGACCTAGTACATAACTTATGTGTGTACCTACATAAATAACAAAAATGCTGTGAAGCAGTGAATAATATACTCTATTTACTGTATTTCTTTTTTCAAAATACTCAGATTATGACTTACTAAGGTGGTTTTGCACTGAGTTATGACACCATTTGAAAAATACTATCCTGGAAAAATTTTGGCACGTGTATGTACATAAAAAAAAAAAACCCTAGATATACATATATTATGTGGATTAATCTGAACAGCATGGTGACCAAAATTAACAAGTTATAGAACCATTTCTACATCTGAATTTTTTTTTTTTAAGACAACAGGAAGAGATATGGGGAAGAAGCATATTATTTATTTTTCAATTTACTTGTCCCTCCCACCCACCCCCATGCAAACCAGGTTCTTGGGTTGTATGTGAACTGCTCCCCAGGCATGAACTTAATACCTGAGCCATCAGGGCATGCCTGATTTTTTTTTTTTAATGTACAAAAAGACCAGTCTTGTTGCATAGCTAATAATATGAATATAAAGATAAAAACATTAAGAACGAGAACACCAAATACAGAGTTATGGTGGCCTTTGAGGTGAGAGGGCAGAAAATAAGATCAGGGACAGATGGACACGTGGAAAGCAATGTAACTGTGACTATTGATTTTCTTGCTCTAAAAGAAATCTGATATAAACCTGTCAAAATAATGCGTCATGGCTAGATGGAAGTACATGGGTATTTTATAATTTTCCATTCTTTTCTGTGTGCTTAAAATATTTCACAATGAAGTTATAAAAATATTTGACAGTAAAATCCACTTGAAAGCGACTATTACTTATCCCCTCTGCCTCACTAATACAATTTCAGTATGATAAAAACAAACCCATACTTTCATCTAAAATTAGACTTTATTTCCTCTTTTTCTATTAATAGTACTTTCAAAAGAAACTGAGAATTATATTAGCTATGGTTAATATTCTAATATTTCTTTCGCAATTTCCACTAGCTTTTAAGAATTGTTTGACTTATTTAAGCACATTCATAAAAACTCACCCAGTCTGACTGAAGGATGAGAAAACTAGTGCTGCTATCTCAAATTATTATTTTGAGAATAAATAATAATTTGAGAAGCCGCTATATTCAAAGATAACATGTTGGGTTGTATATGTTCCATTATGTTCTATTTTTAGCATTCTAGGACGAACTCAGAATCAGTCTTTTGTTGGATTATTAGTTCTTTGAAACTAAGCAGTGTACTCTAGATACTTTGAACCTGATAATCTCCAGAATAATGCAGTTGATTATTATGTGTTGAAAAATAATTGAAAGAATGATCAGCACAACTTGAAATCTCACACTTCCCATAGATGCCTCTATTTGTGCTGTGTTCATTAATGATATTGCCCTTATTTTCTTATGTTCAGTGATTTAGAATCTAGAAGAGAAGTAAAAAAAGAAGAAGGTGAAGCTTTTGCACGAGAACATGGACTTATCTTCATGGAAACTTCTGCTAAGACTGCATCCAATGTAGAAGAGGTAAATAGAAGCCCTTTTAAATATTCATCTTTTTTGCTTAATAGAATGTGTGTGTGTGTGTGTGTGTGTGTGTGTGTATGTATGTTGTGTATATATATCTTCATTTATTGGTATGTCTTCCATGAGCTTATATTAGTCACTTGTAATCTTTGAATATCATAAAGTAGGAAAATTTCTTTGCTTTGAAATGCCTTGTAGCATTCATCTTATATGTCAGACTTTTAACTTCTATTCTGAGCTTTTTCTTGAAGCCAAATGCTTTAACACATCTTTGTTTATATTTTCCCTAAAATCTTTTTTATATCACATTAGGGGAAAAAAGAACATTAATGGAATTTGGAAATGTTTGAAGACACTATTTTAGCTATTTGTATCCACATCTGCTTAATTAGGGAAAGTAGTATATGATTATTATGTAACATTATACAAAGCATGGGAATGCTTGTCATCTTTATTTAATAGCAAAATTTGTAGACTGAATTATTTCCATTGATAAACTTGAATTGTTTAAAGTTATCTGAACGTTTTATGTTCTTTTATGCAATGTGTTTGAATATAGTGTCTATATATACATAGATGAGTAGACAGTAAATCCTAAGGTAAATGTATTGCTATACTCCATTTTTTAAACATAGAAATGAGGCTAAGAAAATAAATTTTTTGCTCAGAGTAATGCAGGAGTTTCTGTCTCTAGGAAAAAAATCATACAACTAAATGAAGAAAGAGATCCTAGTAAACAAATGATTGAAGGATCTGGTTGTTCTAAGGATAATAATGAAGGAGCGACTTACACTGTGCTTTTGACATAGTAAAGGGTGAATATTTATTGTTATTATGATTAACTCTTCACCCCAGAAGTTGACTACAACAGTTCAATGATATTGGTATTTTTACTGAAAAATTCTTAGTTAAGATATTATACTTAACTGTACTTGTTGGGAGGTTGCTCTGTGATTGTCCTTATTAATTCATTTTCTGCAGATACCAGCTAACACTTTAATGTTACCAGTAGTTTCAACATAACAAGCAAGAGTAATGTTTCACTTGACAAACTGAGAGAGATTTGTTCCATCCCTTTGTTCAACTTAAAATAGACATAGAATTGTCTGTTTCAGAGAGGCACTCTTTTATTAAAGGTGTTGTTTTGGAATTGTAAAGGTCAATGTGTTATGGGGGTTTTAAGACATCTGAAACAGTAGCCTTGTTGATTATTAATAATGAATTTTCTTAATGATTTTGAGAATCATAAAGCCCGAATTGTCTATATTTTAACAAAGAACTGTATTATGAAGTCTAATGACAAGGCATTAACTACTAGAAAGTAATCCTAGTTATCTAGTTCTGTCTCTAATGCTTGTGTTCATTTTATTTTTAATAAGTAAATTATTTGTAGGCAGCAAATTACTGTTGTCACTTGGCAAAACATTTAAATGAAATATATTCCATTAATGTTGTGGCAGAATTTATAATACAAAGTTCTGCATCTGTGGTTAACTAAATAATAGTTTAAATATGATTTGGGCAGGAAGTTTCCATACTCATAATAGTATTGTACTTGACGTGTAAATTAACTTGCCTCTCAAAAGCCAAGGACATTAAGAAATAATCACTCTAAATTCCATTTTTAGTATTCATAATTACATGACATAAATTTACCCGTGAGTTTTTGCCTAAAAACTAAAAATCTTATGATAAAGTATTTTAAATGATGGAAGACCCTTCTGTGCTCAAAGGGTAAAAACAAACCTGAATCTCTTTACATGACTTGGGAATTTTTGAACATGAAAATAATAACCAAAGGACATATGGATCTGTGAAAGTGGAGTAGGCTTAGTTTAACTTATTTTTCCTACTGGGCACACTTAAAACCCTGAACATTACTTATGAAACAATTACAGGAAGTCTCTGAAAGACTGAGAGAAGGGGCACAACATTTTCAGAACTGAAGAGAAAGAACTTTCAGCCCAGAATGTTAGAACCAGCAAAAATAACTTTTAGAGATAAAGGGAAATCAGGACATTCTCAGATGAAGGAAAACTAAGAATTAGTCAATAGCAGATCTATTGTAAAAGAATGGCTAAAGGAAGTTATATAACAGATATGAAATGACCTGAATTTGAGACCTGGGGATAGGAGGAGTGGGGGTGGAGTGGAGATGAAATGATGACAGAATCTTGAAAGAAACAACAGTTAACCAAAAGTATAGATCATTACTATAGACTTTTTCTTAAAGTGTTTGACAATTAAAGCAGAACTGTAATATTGTCAAACATGATTCTCAGTACACACAGAGGAAATACTATAAACCTTAGTGGATAAAGGGACATCAAGGAAGGTAAAGTTTGTTTTGTTTTTAACGAAAGATGTAGGCAGGAATAAAAGCAAGTAGGCAGGCAGGCAAGCAAGAAGAGAGAGGAAGAAGCATCATCTTATTATTTTTTATTAAGTTGTTCACACTGATTGTTTTCCCTCACACCCAGGACTTGAACCTACGGGTATTGCTCCTTTGTAGGTAACTTACCTATGCTGCTCCACCCGGATACACCAAGGGAGGTATAGTTTCTACTCTTCACTTGACTTGGCAAAAATGACAGCACTAGAAGACTGTTAAATTATGCATATATAATGCAATATCTCAAGTGACTACAATAAAAAATACCAAGATACTCTGAAAAATAAGCTAAATCAATAGGAAATTCTTAAGTGACTTTTTACTCCTCCAGAAGGTAGGAAAAGAAAACAACAAGCAAAAAATAAAGTGGCAGGCTTATGTCCTCAACATAGCCGTAATTCCATGAAATGTAAGTGATCTAAAATCAAAAGTCAGGTTGGAGTTGGTGATTAAAAGGTATGAATCAGATCTGTGTTATCTGACTGAAGAAATTCATTTCAAGTAAAATGATACAGGTAGGCTGAAAATAAAATGATAGGGAAAGATATAGCATACAAACATTAATCAGTAGAAAACAGGAGTGGTTCTGTTAATATCAAATGAAGTAAATTTCATAACAAATTGCCAGAGATACCGTGGGACCATATTTAATTAATTAGAGTCCCATCAGGAAGACATAGCAATCCTAAATGTGTATGCACCAAACACAGAACTGCAAGGTGTATGGGAAGCAAAAACCAGTAGAACCAATGGACTTAAACTTGAAATCAGTAATTCTCCAACTATGATTGTGGATTTCTATCTTTTTTCAGTTCTTCTATTGATTCTAGGTGTCAGTAATAGATAATGAAAACAATCTCCAAACACTTGGAAACTAACCAATACACTTCTAAATGTCAGAAGGGGAATTCTTGAATGTATTTAAAATTCTTGAATATATTTTAAAAAATGTATTGAACCAAATGAAACTATATTGTATCCGAAATTGTGGGAGGGGAGCTAATTTTGAGCAGAGAGGGAAATTTATAGCATTAAATGTGCACTTTAGAAAAAATGAACTTTTATTTTATTTGCCACAAAATTTAAATAGCAAATTTCACTATTTGCTGGTGAAATCAAGCAAATAGATTTCAACATTATGTGAAATCATATACATATACATTTGTGAAATGTATACACTACGACCAAGTAGAGTTTATCCTGGGGATGCAAGGCCAGTTCGATATTAAAAAACCCATCAGTGTAATACACCATTTTAATATGGTAAAGAAAAAAATCCATATAGCAGTCAGTGCAGAAAAAGCATTTAACAAAATTCAGTACTATATATTTAAAAAAGCATCTACAAAAAAACTGTGTCTAATATTACATATATTTAATGGTGAAAAGCTGAATGCTTTGCCCCTTAGATTAGAAACTAGCCAAGGATTACGGCTCTCATCATTATCCAATATATTGATAGAACTTCTGACTAGTACAGTAAAGTATGAAAAGGAAATAGACATAATTCATAAAGAAAGAAATCAGTTATGGATGGCATGATTGTCTGCATAGATAATCCCAAGGTATTAAGAAAACAAACTAGAATTAGTAAGTCTAGTGAGGTTATAAGATAAATATATAAAAGTCTGTTTTTCTGTGCAGTAGCAAAGAACCCAGTACCATCTATAGTCACAAAAAGAAAATCAAGTACCTAGGTGTAAAATCTAAAAATATACAGGACATGTATACTGAAAAAAAAAGCAAAGCATTAATAATAAAAGAAATTAAAGAAGATCTGAGTAAATGAAGAGATGCTTTGTTCATTTTTTGAAATACTCAACCTAGTAAAGATGTCACCTCCTCACCAATTGATACACAGTTTTAACTCACTTCCTATCAAAATTCCAGCAAGATTTTATGTGGATATCAGGCATTGTTACTTACATATGGAAAGACAGTGGAACTAGAATAGCTAATACAGCTTTGAAAAAGAAAAATAAATAAAATTTTCAAGTTTTACATAGCTACAGTTGTCAAGACCATATTAGTGAAGAGATAGAGACATATATCACTGGAGCAGAACAGAGAACCCCTTAAGTAGATCCGTGCAAATAAATACGTACAACTTACTGTTAACAAAGGCAGTAAAGACAATCCAGTGGAGTGTATGCCTTTTCAACAAATGGTGCTCTAACACTATCAGGGCATCCATATGCAAAAAATGAACCTAAATCTTTCACCTTATACAGAACTATAAATGTAAAACTTTAAGCTATCTTTGAAGGAAAAGAAGAAAATCTGTAGAATCTGGCACTAAACATACATGTCACTAAAAGCATGCTCCATTCAAAGAAAGGTTGATAAGATTAGCCTTTACAAATTTGCTCTGTGAATGATCCTTCTAAGGAGGATAAAAAAGACAATCTATATACTAGGAGAAAATATGTGCAAACCAAATAACTGACAAAGGACTAGGAATCTAGAATATAAAGAAGTCTTAGAATTCAGTTTTTTTAAAAACCAATCCAGTTAGAAAATGAGCATGAGACATGAATAAGCATTTCATAGAAGAGGTTATAGAAATAAAAAACTTTTGAAGACACTCAGCATCACTTGCTGTGAGAGACGTGCAAATTAAGACTTCCGTGAGATAGCAGTACATGTCTATCAGAGTAGCTAAATAAAAACTAGTGACAATACCAAATGCTATTGAAGATGTGGAGAAACCAAATCACTCATACAATTCTGGTGGGAATGTAAAATTATATAGACACTGGAAAACACATTGGCAGTTTCTTTTAACCATACAACCTCACAATTATATCTTAGGGATTTATCCCATAGAAATGGGAACTTATATTCACACAGAAACCTGTACACAGGTATCCATAACAGTTTTATTCATAATAGTCAAACACTGAAAACAACCCCATATGTTCTTCAATGAATAATTAGTTAGACAAAGTATAATATATCCACACCATGGAATGTACTAACCAATAAAAAGCGACAAACTATTCTTACACAAACAACTTGGATGACTCTAGAAAACTATGCTTAGTGAATAAAGTCAATCTCAAAAAGTTGCATCCTGTCTGACTTTCTTAAAAAGACAAATCAAGAATAGAGAATAGATTACTCATTGCCAGGGTAAGGATAGTGTCAGGGTACAAGGTAATTGGGTACGGCTGTAAAAAGACGATGTGAGTGATCCTTGTGGTAATAATGGAAACGTTCTATATTATTTTCAGGATTTTTGTTGTAATAATATACTTTACATTTCCATGATACCACCATTTGTAGGAAACTAGGTAAATATTGCACAGGATGTTTATGTATTATCTCTTAGACCTCCATTTAAATCTATAGCTATCTAAAAAATGGTTACACAGGATCTTTGTGTATTATGTCTTAGACCTCCATTTGAATCTATAGTTACCTTAAAAAAATGGTACTGATAACCACATATAAACAACTTTAATTGAATTTAACCTGTTTTTTAACACCAGTGTCAGTTTAAGAAATAAAAATTAAGGATTAAGAAATTTCAAAATTGTATTATAGTAAAATACTAAATGAGAATATGGAATATAGTTATAAAAACTTAATGATGTTTTTAATTGATGAAGAATTTAGGATTTCTTTTTCAAATTATTAAGTCACTAATATTTTCCGACATGTGACTCTCATAAGACTGTCACATTTCTGTACAGAGCAAATTTTTATACAACCAATATGCAAAATATTTTGCGCTTAGTATAGGCCTAACAAATAATACTGTTCAGATTTTTTTTTTATCATGCAGAGACTTTCTTAATAAGATTTCTCAGAAATAGCTGATAATGAAATTATAATATTCCCAAGGAAGACAGCTAGGCTATATGGAATAATAAAGATAATAAGTTTTACATTTAGCAAAGTAACTAAGGAATGAAATCCAAAAAGGGACTAAACATTAGATGTTTTAAACATTCATATAGAAGCCAGTATTTTTAAAACAATATTCATTCATGATTTCTGTGCATGTTGGACTTACAAAACACAATTAAGTAAAACATCATTAAGTAAAGAGCATTTGTACAACAGTACGTGTTGTACCTGTTTGTTTTTCTACATCAACTGTATTAAGCACTTTGGTAGGATTACAATAAAAATGATGAACTTTTTATTTTAAGTCAGTTTAAAAAGTGTCACTCTTAAAAAGTCAACCCTTATATTTGTCATCTGGCTTTAGAAGTTATCACCATTTTGATGATCTTGTTTTATTTTGTTCCCTTTCTTTTAAACAAAATTCAGGAGTATTTTACCTATAAATGTTTCAATAATAGTATTTTTTAAATATAGCTACAAAACCATTATTCTAACAAACTGAGCAGTAATTTTTTTAATAATGCCTCATATCAAATCTCTGAATAGCATCCTTTTTATTCATTCAGCGGTTAATTTTGGAAAACAAGTGCTTAGTTTCTTTCCTTGGTATCAGGGAAGACTAATAAAAGTTGTTCATTCTACTTTGAGAAAGTGGGAGAGGGAGAACTAAAACCAGCACTTCTCTTATTCCAGTGGCAAGAGAATTAAGGATTCAATGGGAAAAAACTATAATATTATCTCCAGGATTTAAGCAAGACTTAACCTGCTAGCATTAGATCCAAAGAACAATCACAATGAAATACAAG
Organism: Solenodon paradoxus; assembly: GCA_004363575.1. Lineage (NCBI taxonomy): Eukaryota > Metazoa > Chordata > Mammalia > Eulipotyphla > Solenodontidae > Solenodon > Solenodon paradoxus. The sequence continues at coordinate 1,201,657 of RJWH01000056.1, forward strand.
GGATAAATATGTTAGTTTTACAATCTCCATACATTTTTGATTAGTTAGTACTTGGATCTGGAGAAAATAGGACTTCATTTCAGGGAACTTTGTTCTAAGTACCATACCTTATATTTTTGCTTTGTAGGGACTCGGTTTACCTAATTATATCATTCTGTTTGTCTCTTAGAAGGATAAACAGCTCTGTGGGAGAATCAGTTTAGCACAGTGGGAAGAAATTCCACTTAAAAGCTCAGTTAGGAATTTATCTTCAGCTTCCTCCCCGAACTTGGAAGACAGTCCTCTGGGAGAGCTAATCATGAGAGGAGTTTTAGAGAGTAAAATAAGTATCCTAGTTGTCTAACCAGAGTGATAATAATTGTTTGGACAGCTCATAGAAGGTCATTGTCTTCTTTTTGTATAATCTATACAAAAATTTTAATTCCCAGCTGATCTTTGGCTTTCCTGTATAAAGACTAAATTGAAGAACCCTACTGATAAAACAACTCTCAAAAAAAAAAAAAAAACCTTTAAAAAAAAAAGAAAGGTGTAGTCAGGAACAAAAGCGAGAGGAGGCAGACAAGCAGAAAGAGAAAGAAAGAAGAAACATTTTATTTATTTTATTTAGTTGTTTATCTTAGTTGTTTCCCCTTTCCCCAGGATGTGAACTTGGGTTTCAAATGTTTGTAGACTGTGTCATCAAGAGGTGGCTGACTAAACTGCTACTCTACCCAGGGTATGCCATAAAAACCTTGTTTATAAAAATATAAATTATTAGGCATACCCCAGTAGCCTAGTACATAGGCTGCCTGGATGTAGTTCACATACTATGTCCCAAGAACCCAGGTTTGAGACCTGGGGCCAGGGGGAAAAAGCAAGATGACCTACTAAATAAATAAATGCTTCTTTCTTCCCTCTCTTCCTGCCTGCCTATTCACCTTCATTCCTGCCTGAATTGTTCCTTAAATACACACACAGTATTACTAAAGATAATTATGATTTGTATAGATTTATAGAATGATTTATATGAATGCCACAAAACAAATTATAGACCATCTAACTAGGGTGTTTCTTTTTTAGAAATTTAGAACATAGTCATGTAGTTTTAACTCAGTGTAAATGGTACATTGATGATTCTTTTGTTTAGAGCTAGATCTGTTTCCTGTTGCTACTGAGCTATAGTTTATGTGTTTTAACCAAGATCCAGTTACTGGAATTCAAGTAGAAACCAAAATTTTAACTATTTATAAGAGACTAGGTAATTTGCAGGATAACATGATTTTTCCAACATTAGTTGAGTTGTTGCTAGACATAGATTTATTCTGTGGATCTACTGATTTACTCATTTTAATGATTTCATTCATGAAGGATCTATCTGTTAAGATGTCAGAGAGAAATTCACAGGATAACTCCCCAAAACAAAGAATCACCTGGTCTGAAAGTATCAGTGTTATTTAGCTTGTGAAACATGAACTATAATGATAGGATACAAGTAAATTTAATGAAGCAGTGCATCAATAGCTCAGCATAATTCATAATATATGAGTCCTCTTTATCACTAAGTTGTAGGTGGGATAGTATGTGAATTTGATCTTAAAATGCTTCATTTCAGTGACAGACTGGAGGAGGGAGTAAAGACTGGAAAATACTATCTTAAAGTGACACCACTTCTGTTTTATGGGCCTTCAACTTGTGAATCCTGCAGTGAAAGTCCATAACTGTTTCGTCACATTTCTGATGATATTGACACTAGGATCCAAGTTCATTCCTAAACCCTACTGACCTACTTTTCACTTAAGTAATCTACTGACATAATTCAGCACTGCTGTACTTAAAATCTTATAAATCTTATAAATCTTGAATTTTATATTTTCCTTAAACTATAAACTCTTGATATTACAGCTATTTTGCTTTTACCTGAATTATTCTGCCAGTCTTGAGCTAGGATCTTAAAAATGACACCCAAGTCTATTCTTTGAAATTATCTTCTTAAAGAATAAAACGATACCCTAGTCTACCTAACCTAGATATTACTTACAGAAGAATCCCGGACAAGATCTATGTTTAATAGATAGAAATGTTTTTGTATTTATAAAATCATTAACATTAATACCATACACAAGCATATACACACAGACATCTCATATGTCCATAAGCATGGAAAGCTTTTTCCAGAGAAAACATCTCTGAATTAGCAAACTACTGTGGGTACTCAAGTACTATATTTATATCATAATTTCTAAGTTACAAGTTATTTAAGAGAAGTCACTCCTCATAAGAAGTGGATTTCATTCAGTTTTGTACAACTTGGAGTGACTCCAAACATGATATTATCATTTATCCTTTATTCCACTGAGAAAATATACCCATAAATGTGATAGTAGAAGTATACCTCAAAATTCCATCTCCTTAACAGTCCACAGAATCAGTAAGTCCATTTAACCAAAATAGTCTTGTCCTTTTCTACTGGTTTTTGACTCCAGCATATAATAATTGCGTAGTCAAATTTCAACCATCTTAAAAATTAAAACACCCCCAATTCTAGGTGTATTCTCTTTTAGCTTCTAGTAAAATTTATCTCCATTTTCTCAGTATTTTTCAAAAATATCCCAATTTTCAGTTAAAGTTCCTTCACAATGGCCAAAGTCACCTTGACCTCTTACTGCCTCACCTAGCAGTAAGTTATCTAAAACTTTTTATTACTCTTCTGTAAACTTTCTTCGCCCTTAGCTATATGATACTCTTTTCCTCCTCTTTGTGCCCCTTTGCCTTCTCCAGACTCCTTGACCAAATCATTTCCTTGTTGAGATGTCCACTCAATCACTGACCCTTAATTGTTGCTACCTGGACAGCACTGCATGAGTGACGCCCAGACCCTCCCAATTTAACACATCTAGTCTGAGCTGGTAAACTTTTCCTCTAGTCCACAAATCTTCACTATCTGATACCTCCTGGTGACTCAGATGCCCCTTGTCTGGGGCACAGTCCACATTGAGCCCAAAGACCCACGATTGCTGTCCAATAAAGGTGGAATGGTGACAACGAAATAAATTGTTGTTCCTCTCCTGCCTGCCTTCTTCCTCTTTAAAAAACTTTTTTTCAATATGCTACATCCTAGAATGTTCCCTTTCCAACACCCATATTATTTTTTTAGTTAACATATTCCACTTTCCACTTTTGTCTTGTTTCTGCTTGTTAAATATCTCTCCAAATTGTCCTCTTCCATATTTGCCTTCTAATTGGACTCTTCAAATTCTCTGCACTGTTGCCTGTGAGATCATTGTAAAAATGAAAGTTGAATGTAACTCTTCAGTATTTTTTTCCCCCATTGGAAAGGGGCAGGCAGGAATGAAGGAGAGCGGAGGCAAGTGGGCAGAAAGGGAGATGAGGAAGAAGCACTTTATTTTATTAGTTGTTTATCTTGGTTGTTCCTGACCCTGGCTCTCAAACCCTGGTACTTGTGATGTATATGGCCTATGCCTTGGTAGACTTACCTGCTAGGCTACCAGGGTGTGCCTCCAATCTTTTTAATGGCTCCCCACTCAATAAGGACCCTTCCTAGCTTCAGAATCAGAACTCCTTAGCTTGGAAGGTAAGTATATTTTTTAACTTAATAAATGTATTTGTATATTAGGGGCTCTATTCTGCCCCTATTGTGCTCTCTTTATTAAAGTAATTTTTCATCAGTTGGATGATGCTCTCTAACCTGCTACCCCCGTAGAAAGTGTTCTCTGCAATTGAAATGCCCTTTTTCCTACCTGAGCCTTCAAGAATATAATCAGGTCTCATAGCTCCTCAGAATTGCTATGATAGAAAACACACCCACCTTGCCCCACCACCAGGTCCAAACATATGTACATGCTCTTTCCTCTATATTCATTCCTATGTCCTGAGCATGAATTTGTCTTAACACATTTATGGTACTTTTTTTTTTCATGTCAGCTAACCATGAGGGTAGAGTTCCTCGAAGACACAGATTATCTTTTCTTCTCTAACTCCTAGCACAATTTCTTTCCACTTAATAAATAACAGGTGTTTAGATAGTTAGCTTTTTAATTCTTCAGCTTTGTTCTTCTTCCTGCAGTCTTTAATCCATTTATGCTTTGGCCCTGGTCCTGCTTGTTAACATGCAGGTAGAATTCTATCCTAAACCTTCCTTGCCCTAAGCAGTCTAAAACTTAAGAGATACTTGAAAACCCAGATGAACAGATAGGCTCCTCCTTTGATCAGACACTTTCTGGTGTATTTGCCTGGGGTCTTTGTGGTTTGAAAGAACTTTTTTAGATCCTGGAATAACTGTAGCCAAGATTGTGGCAAGCTAGGAAAAGTATCTCCTCCCAAAAACCTCCTACCATCATTTAATGATTTCAAAATTCTCCGGAAGTAATATATTTACTTTATAATTCCTTCCCTTTCTTTGTGTATTTTTCCTTTAAATCCAAATTTGTTTTTTCAGTTGCACATTACCAAAACTATATTCCCTCTGGAACCAAAGGTAATTGTGGTGTGAATAATGGTAGAATTTAGCATTTGCCCAGTTGTCACTGTCAGATATTCTTCTCAAACTCTGAGCTATTTGATGAGTTATTTTTCTCTCTGTTCATCCAGTTTAGTTAAAATTAAGAAATTGATTTGAAACCAGATATATAAATATCAAAAAGTTGAGGCTAAAGACTAGTAATTAAAAATATCTTAAACTACTAAAAAATTAGGATTGGAAATTCCTGGCTTAGGTAGGAAAGCTACAGCCAAGTTGATAACTGAGTAACCTGATGACTGATTGTAGCAACTACCAAGCCACCTAAACTGACAAGATAGACATTTTTTTGTCTGGTGAAAACACAGGACTTGATAATGCTTTGGTATCTTAAAATTTTAAAAAAGAAGACTTAATTTCAAGATCCTTTCCTAATACTCATGTCCTTTCTGGTACTTAAAAATCTACAGACTTAATTTGCTTCCAGGGGACTTCTTTCTTGCTGTGGGCTATGCTTGGTACTGTAAGTGGTAGAACAGGTGTTCCTATGAAGCTAGAATGTTGCTGTAAACTGAGGCCTTTTTCTTAGTGTTGACCTCTTGGGTGCACACACTTACACACAACTTTCACTCAAAATCTGACCTGACGTTATTGTTCCATGAGGAGAGCTTAGTTTAATAAATATTTACTACTCTCTTCCCCTTACTTGGCCATAAGCCTAGGGAACTTCAAGGATGATCCCAACCAAACAAACTTTGAAAGTTAACATCCATTTTCTCTACTTCTTAACCAGAAAGGTAGCAGCAGTACACTGTTGCAGAAAATTATGCAAATATGTGCATATGTTGCACTTACACGTTTACCTATAGTCTATTCATACATAGATGTACTATTACATAATCATCAGCTACCACAATCTTCCACACATCTGTGACATAAGTATTAGAAATCTCTGTCTAAAATACACTCTTCCATTTCCTCCTTGAAAGCTGATTTTCTTCCTTAATTTATCTCAGTTCACGGCATACTCTTCCATTGTAGTCACTTAAACCAAAAGCGGAATCCTCTTTAAACAACCTGCCATTCTACTCTATTATTACTTGCTAAATCCTGTTGCTTTCATCTAAATAGTTTGATCTTTGTTTTCCATTCTTGTTGCTGCTTTTCTTAAATTTGTCAGGCCTTCATTTCTTACCTGAATTATTGTTCTAAACTCCTTAATGGTCTCCCTGAACTGTTTGATTTTTTGTCCTTCATCTCCTTCTTATATTTCTGAGGTTCCTTGTCATCAATTGACAACCTCATCTCGCCTGCCTGTCCCCAGCTTCTAATGTAACTAAGCCTAAAATCTGCTTCTGTCTAAAATATTATTTCCTCCTCTTAATTTTCCTAATAAATTACTGACAGTCTTCTCTTTAGATGGTTTATCATTGGAAGTTTTCATGCTGTGTTTGTTTTGGATTTACATCTCTTCTGTACTATCATATCTTTGAGGTTAATGACATCTGTATTTACCCTGAGTAGTCTTAGTGCCTGGTACAAATCTTTTAAGTGAGTTCTTATTGAATGTAAGAACTGAATTATGAATATTATTCAATTTATCTGATTTACAGAAAGTAAGAATAAGAAGTTCTTAAACACTGTAATCCCAAACCCTTTATAATGTAATTATTCCTGTTTTTTACCCCCCTGCCTTATTTCTCTGCTAAGGTTGATCAAGATTTGTTTAGACTACTTTCTTTCCTTCTAAATAAGCCCTTACTGGTGTTGATTTTTGCAAAGGAGAGGAAGGTTGCAAATAATATAAAATATCATAACTAGAAATACTTCCAGAAATAATCTTAAAAATTAAAAAAAATTTATAACTAGATGTTTTTTGAAGGATATGAGAAGAGTGTGCTTTTTTAAAAATGCTCAATTTTAACTGCAATTTAAGCAAAGTAAATGAGAAGCCCTTTGAATTACGCTAAAGGTAAATGATCCTAATAAAGGAAAGATAAATGTGGTAGACAGAATATTAGATTTCAGTCCTGCCTCTGCTGCAGTTGTATGTAGTCTTGGGCAAGTCATTTCTCCTTTTGCAGTTCAGTTATCTATAAAGGAAGAGTTAGTAGAGTTCAGTAGATTTAGCAATGGCACTCTTTCTTCCAGTGAAATACAGGAAACCACATGAAAGAAATAAAAGGCTCTACTTGGAACTGAATGTGGTCAACAATGGAAGAGAGAGAAGGAAATGGTTCTCCCTCCATTTCCTCCTACTTCCTACCCCAAGAGGTGGGCCCTGCAGGAATCTCATGAAATAAAATATGAAAGCCAATATAATGGATAATGTATGAGTCCTTTCCTGCTTAAGCTGAATCAGATTATTTTGAAGTCATAGAATTTGAAGGAGAGCCATACTCCCTAACCCAAAATTTAAAAAAAAAAAAAAAATTTCGCAAGACTTTCCTATCTTTACATAATATTTGTCATAGTACATTTTATTCTTTATGTCTCACTTGTACACACTTTTTCTGTTTAGTTTTATTTAAATCAGGATATTTTCACAAGTCACTCTTCTCTCCTTGAGTCTAATGTTTCAGGGCACATTCAGTTACCACCTATACCCCTTCCATTGGTCCCACATGTCATTGCACTCAAATACTCAGGATGATGTAAGTTAACATGCATTGAGTACTTACTGTGTGCCAAGAGCTATTTTCAGTCTTTGGTATTAATATGCCCAATACTTCTCTGAAGTAGATAACATCATTCTCGTTTTACAGAAGTTATGCCGTGAGTCCAAAGTAGTATATCTAGTAACAAGTGGCACTGAGGTCTTAATATAGTGTGGTTCTGGAGCCCCTTAGCCATTCTGCTAATTTTATAGATATAACTTCATCCCAGAAGTAGATTTTTGTGAAAGCAAATGAAAGAAACTTGGAATTAATTTCCCTGTTTTAATAAACATACTTTGTATAAATATTGAAATAGCATGTAAATAACATAGCATAGTGGCAAACCCATAGTAAGTTCTTAATAAATAAGCTTCTTGTTAAGCAATAAGCTTAGATAAATGCCTAGATAATATCCATAGCCTTGATTGGCAATTGAAAAGAAAAAGTGTTCTTAGTTATTTCTTGTTTCCCAGTTATAAAAGAAAACTAAAAAAGTAACTTACAGGATACTGAGTTCTCTACCATCTGTCCAAGATGATTAAATAAAATATTTGATTCATTATTTTGAATTAACTAAAACTGTAATTTTTATCTCGCCACCAGGTGGCAGCATGTCACGTAAATAATTTTAATGTTACTTCAATTATATTCAATATTTTGCCTTAACTGTTAAACTTTACAAAATAACTACTATTCCATTTTCCCCTTTGCCTCTGTTGTCCCTAATCAGCTGTGAAGATCCTCTAAGCACATAGACCATGGCCTTCAGCTAGACCTGCCTCAGTCAGGCATTCTTTTTTTTTTTGTCTAATTTTGTTGTTTTTTGTTTTTGTTTTTTAAAAGTTTTTTTAATGAAAACATGGAAAGTTTACATGTGAATTACATTGGGCACTAACTATAAAGGGGTTGAGTACTCTAAAATGGGAATGAGAGCCGAGTATCAAAGGAAGGAACATGTTGAAAAGATGGAACCTCTCCCTAAGGTTGGGATTCTTGTCATCTGGAGAAGGTGTAGTTGTTGTCTCTTTGCTTCCTGACATTCTCGTTTACTGCCTCTACTGATTTGTGGATTCCTATGAACATTACCCTAAATTTCTCTTCAGATAATTTACATACATCTGCTGTATTCAGATTTTTCCCCTCGGATTTTGATTGGATCCATCATTTCATGTATATTTCTCTGTGCCTTTGCTCTATTCGGCATTCTGTTTATATTTCTGAGGGTTCAGTTTCCCTGGCATTGCGTAGGTTTGACTTGCCTGGGATTGGCAATCAGGCTGCAGTTTCGCCTCTACACACAAGGTGACGCTAGCAGGTAGCTTTGAGGTTTGGGACTGCCTTGTTGCTGTAATCCTGTGGGTAGGGTATCTGATGGACGGAATTTCCTGTGGGTGGATATGCAGTGGGCAGGGTTTCCGCTCAGTGGAACCCAGGCTCTGGCGAAATGGTTGTGGGAGGTGTTTGATTTGGCTGATTTCTGCTTATGGCTGCACCCAGCGCAGTTTCACCACGTGGGCTCCAGCTCAGCTCCCAGTGCACTGGCTCCAAATCTCAGCCCCAATTGGCCCGCCTCTCGCTACCTTCACAGCTGGTCCCAAAATCCCTAGCCTCTGCCCCACCGTGCGTCTAGAGAGCCCCAAGCTCCGTCCCAAATCCAAATCTTCAGCTTAGTTCAGAACCACACCAGGTGTCCTCACCCACTTACAGTCTTCAGCCGTTCTGTCTCCAGCTGAAGTGCCAGTCGTTTCTTGGTGTTTGTCTCAGGATAATAGGTGATTTTTTTTGTTGTTGTTTTTTCATTGTGGGGAACGACCTGAAAGTGCCTCCTACTGAGTCACCATCTAGAAGTTGATCTCTAGGCATTCTTTTAATCAATGCAGAATGGTTTTTTTTCTGTATCTTCTGCAGATATTTAAGCCCTTGTGTTTAGATTTTCCCAACTAAGTTGTTGATCCACAGTGAGAGCTATATGCTCTTCCCGGTCTGCTTGCTAGTATCTGGAGATGTGCCTGTGGCAATGATTTAATAGGTGCCCTTGAGTAAATGTCAAATGATAGATAAGATACACATCAGCATGTGTTTGCTGAATATTTGTTTGAATTATAAAACATTTATAGTTTTTCTTTTTGTGTTTTAATTTGTTCTATGGAAGTGCCTGAAATTTTACTTAAATTTAGGCATTGTCAAGACCATTCACTGCCAAGGATTGAAAGATTAGTGTGTGAGGTAGAAGGCAGTTAATGGCTAATGAAGGTAAAGTACTGAGCATAGCAATTAATCAAAGTAGGGCAGAGAGGGAAAGCTAATGGTAAAATGAAGAGACAGATTTCTGCTCCTGGAGTGGAACACTGCGTGGGAAAGCAAGAGGTGCACCAAATTAAGTGGACGTCTAGAAAATCTCTGCATTTGTATAGTCATGGGTCTGCCCAGGTATTGTTGATTTCACAGTTTATGTTTCTCAGCAAATATTTTTTCCTATGCTATAACCTATTAATAATCATATTTTACTGTATTTTAAATATGGAGCATAGATAAATAATATTTGCAGTTCTAACTTCTGTGTTAAAAACGTGCGAAGGTATTTAGGATGTCATGTCTTAAATCAAGTTTTTAAAGTATTACATTAACAAATGCTAAAAATTTTGTGTAGACATGCCATCAGCTTCATGTATCTTTCTGATAGTAAGGAAATAAGTATTTCTGATAGATTAATTTCCCAAGTTACAAAATGCTACCCTCGATAACCTTAAAATTTGTAAGAATGATGAAAGTGTTTGAAAATGTATTTTATATATCTTTTTATGTTAAGCAGCAAATATTAATCCTCTCTCCTTGCTTGTTGGACCATCGTCACTAACACCTGTACTCTGCCATCAGGATCTATGAAGTGTCTGCATGAGTCCACTGCTCCCATGGTTCCTTCCGCCTTAACACTGCACAAGCTCATACCCACAGTACCTCCATTGCACACACATGCATGCACACACTATTCACACAGTGGTTCTTTCTTCTTTCCCCTACTCAAAAATTGCTTCTACAGCCTGGTTAAATAGAAAAATTAAAACTGTTTAAAATTAAAGAAATTACAAGTTAGGACTCTTATGAAAACATAGGCTTTTCCAAAGACAGCAATTAAATGGCCCCACAAAAGTCCATGAAAAGGAAAAAAGTTGTAGGGCAGATGGGGCTTCCACAGTGTTTTCAGATACTGTGTTTTCAGATACAAGTTAGTTTCTGTCTCCCAAGTTGTGCCTAGGATAGAAGCAGACCTTAAGTTAGACACTAAAGATAGGCCTGCCCTGGCGACCTAGCTGATAGGGCCACTGGACGCAGTTCATGTATATCCCAAGGACTCACGGTCCAGTAGGGGGGAGAACCACTGTGAACAACTAAATAAAAACAAATAAAAATCCTAAAAAAAAAAGTAAAAGCATGAGCTTTTGTTATAAAAGCTGTATAGTGTCTAGTTAACTGTTGCTAATTTTCTCATTTTTTCCCCTGTATTCTAAAGGTATTTAAGAGTCTTCTCTACCTTAAAAAAAATCTATGAGGTTTGATTTTTAGCGTCTAGAGTAAAATGAGCAGTTAAGAAAATTCTGGTCAATTGTTACAATAGATATGTATCACCTTTGTGAATTCCTGAAATGCTTTGTAGTTTAAGTGGACAGATATTGTCTGTGATACCCAAAGATCATATTTAGAAGAGTCATTTGATCCCTAATAAGCCTTTAGAGTATCTGGTTAATGTTCATTATATTTGAAAATTAAGCTATTTCAGTCCATGACCACATACTTTTAAAATAGGTATAATACAAGGGATAGGTGTGAAATGCAAAAATTGAGGTGCAAATTGATATCCTAAAAATCATATAGCAATGTAAACTAAAGAAAAAAATAAAACAAGTTTATAATTTAAAAAATAGTAAGGTAGTTATATAAATGTCTACGTTTGTCACACTGGATTTGAAACTGAGGGCTTATTAAAGTTGAGTCACCAATTAATTACCAGTTACTTAATAAGTATTAACTATTGATTTCTATGATGTATATAGCTATATATAGATATATAAATATACTGTATTAGACCATTTAATATATAAATATATAGTATATCAATATATATTTAGAAGAGTAGAAAATATTTCATTATTTCAGTGTCTTTAATGTAATCATTTGGATGATGAATAAATATGGCATTGTGCAGTCTAGTTCATTGAGATGATGGAAATTGTCTTAAAAATATGTAATGATTTGCTGTATTTGAATTGCATGTCTTTCAAGTATAAAATACATCTTAAGGTCATTGGATACAATTATTCTTAAAAGTGCTTAATAAAGTATATTTAGGTAATACAATTTAGGTAATACTAGTAATGATTTGGAAAATTTTACCTTGCATTTAAACCAGTTTTTAAAGTGATTCATCAACAGAGTAGCTAAAAGTCATTTTATTCTTATAAATTGGCTCATTTAATAGTGACTTTTATAATAAAGTGCTTATTCGCATGAAGTTATAGCTCACTTACTCTGTATTCTAGTGAAATATGCATGCTGGGTGCCCCTATAAAGAATTCCAGCCCTGTGTATGAATCCATTGACTTCAGTAGTTAGTTAGTGTGGCTTCTAAGGCCATCACATTAATTGACATGTTATTGGAAATAAAGTTAGGTATCTCTTTATTTATAAGGAGAACTTCAATTTTGAGAAATGTGAATCAATTCATAGTTGGCTGAAAGCCAATTTGTCCTTCACCTTAACTCCAGCACACACATGAAAAGTACACTGGTTTCCTAAGTGTCTTGTGAATCTGCAATGATTAATTCTTCTCATTATTTTGCTGCAAATTCTCATGACCCTCTCTGATGATTCGATCAGCCACTTAGAGTCTATGCATATTCATATCTCTGTGCTCTTGCTGCAGTCAGTCACGTCTCCTTCACTGACTGGTGTGTTCTTGGTGCAGTAATTGAGCTGCAATAGATTGATTACTCTGGGGAACTGTAAGGCCTTTAAAGGTGAAAACATATCAGTCCTGTTAATTAGGAAACAAAAGCTCTGGTGGCAAGTTCAGCAGTCAAATGTTTCTAGTATAGAAAAGACGAAAGGTATGATTTGTTCCTCTCTGCGAACCCTGTTTACTTCTTAAATTTTGAATTAAGTCTTTGTCAGTGGTAGTGGATAATAGCTTTCTTTTATGAAATTTCATGGGATGTTAATTGAAGAGGATCTGACGTAATATTGATTAATATCTGATCAGTGCTCTCTCAAATTCGATAGTTTAAAACCTGAGTTTATTTACACCTTCTGTAGCATTAATAGTAAGTATAAAGTATTTCCAATTTTACATAAATGTAGAATGCTGTGAATAAATCAGAGGCTTAATTTGATTATGATGTTCTAATTTTTTGTCAGTGTAGTAATGCGGTATGTCAGATGGTGAAACAATTCAACAGGGCATTCAAGTTGCACTACTACCTTTTATCCCTTTATCATTAACGTCCTTTGTTTACCTCTTAACTGTGCAGTAATACCTTGTCATGCCAAAAAGGATACTGTGTGGAGCACTGGTCTCCAAAAATGAGCTAATTTCATGAAAGTTTATTTAGCTGCATGTTTTTTCATGTTACAATATTCTCGAACCATCCCCCCCATCATCATGAGTTTTCTTTTGAGATATAATTTACCATAAAATTCATCCTTTTAAAGATGCAATTCTGTCATTTTTATTATATTCATATTCACAAAGTTGTGCAGCTGTCACTTCACTAAAGCATTTCCATCACCCCAAAAAGAAACTCCCTACTTAACAGCAGTCACTCTCCATTCCTGTCTTCCCCTAACCCTTGTCAACAAATAGTCTTCTTTCCTTCCCTCTCTGTGGGTTGGTCTTTTCTGGACATTTCATATAAATGGAATTGTTCTGTATGCAGTCTCTCATATTTGGCTTCTTTTATTTAGCATAATGTTTTCAAGGTTCATTACATTGTTACATGAATCAGCACTTAATTCCTCTTTATGGCTAAATAATAATCTGTCATATGCTTATATACTGCATTTTGGTTTTCACTCATCAATGGATGAACATTTGTGTTCTTCCACTTTTTTGGCCATGAAGACTAATGCTGCTAAAAATGCTAATGAACATTCACATACATCCTTGCCTTCTTCTTTACCTTAGTTGTCAAGCTTTCAGTTGTCAGCATTGAGAATGCCATTAGCTATGGGGTTTTTCTTAGAGCTGTTTATCAATGTGAGGAGGCTCCCTTCTAATCCTGCTCTGTTAAGTGTTCTTTATGAAAGCTTGTACTTTTTTTGTCGAATGTTTTTTCTGCATATATTGAAATGATCATGTAGTTCATGTCCCTATTGTATTAACCTGGTATATTATTACATTGGTTGATATAATAAGTTAAAAATTATGATATTCTCTAGAGCTTTTATATAATGATATTTACTGTTGTGGTTTAAAATAATTTGAACCATTTCTCTACCTTGTATTTCAGGCATTTATTAATACAGCAAAAGAAATTTATGAAAAAATCCAAGAAGGAGTCTTTGACATAAATAATGAGGTATATAGATATATATAAATATTATTGGGTAATATTTAGAATTGAATTTTAATTACAACTTGGATTAATGATTTTGTTATTTTTTAATTTCTGAAGTGTATCCATAATGTCAGTTAAAACATTAGTTTATAATCATGTAACTGAAAATATGTTACGTGTTGTATAGTAAATGTTTATTTTCTAATAGAGCACCATTTATATTAAAGTAAGTAACCCTGTTCATTAATTACAAGCATAGCATATGAAGAAGAAAATCCACTTTTATCCACATGTCCATATGGTCTCTTCTACTTTGGGGAATAATTTTCTAGAATGTAAATGCGTATGTTATGTTATGTACTAATGCAAAATATTCTCTGTTATCTGATATGAATGAATGAAATACCCAGTTTCGAAATTGCTCCTAGTATATAGCATAGCACATTTAAGAGACTAATATATTGACAGTTGGTGCTGGACATTTTTGTAAAAGCATTTTGAGCCAGTTTTGGTCAATATGATTAGGATACAACTGTGAAGCTTTGAAGCATATATAATTTAGTGTTTACCTGAGGTCATCACTTTGACCTGTATTCATTTCCACTATGCATTCATTTATCCTTATTTATATCAGAATGTTTATGTTGGTATAGCATATTATGTGCTTTTGCACAGATAGTTTTGTTAATTCTGTTAATTCTTTCTGCTTCCAAGAGAGAAACCCTCAGTCCTCCCCTAGTTGAAATTAGGAAAACATTGTGTTAAACCATTTTATATGTATTACATGTATGTGTATATATATATATAAATGAGGCTCTTTATTATTTGCCTCAATATTCTTTGCTAAAATAAACTACAGTTTGCCTACGGTTTCTAAAATGTACTTGATTTTCTCATTTCTTTTAATTTAGGATAATATAGTTTCTAAATCCTATCTTCTAGGCTTATATATGGCAGTAGATCTTGAGTTAATTTAAAGGCGACACCATTCAGAGACTAATGCCATATAAATTGAACAGTAATTGGGCCTCTGTTTAAAAGGGCACATTCATTGTTTCTGTCTGGTTTCATATAGTAGCTGACTGCTTTACTGTGCTTTGTGCAGCGTTGATTGTAATGTGCTGTCAGGAGCCAACAGGCCGTGCAATTTATTTGGCCTAATGCCAAGTCTGACTCCTTGATTCCTCAAGAAGTTGCTACCAGCCCAGAGGGGGCAAAACCAATGAGCCATAGGGCATGCTTTTTATTAAAGAGGAGTCAAAAGAGCGAAAAGAAACCACATCAGCTGCTGTCAATACTGAGCTAGTGCCAGAAACCCCAAGGCTACTACTGTTGCAGAACAACTGCCAAGCACTATAAATCTGAGATTTACTGTGACGTAAAGTTTCCTTAAGAGCTTAATTTCTGAAGCTACTGTATTACTTTTCTCAAAGTGTTGTATTTTTAGGTAAAATCCACTTGAGGGAGTGGGGGTTAAGACATAAGTGTGAGTTTGATGAATGAAAGAACTGCTCTGTGTGTGGGTTGTTGGCAAGCTGCCATGTCTTTGGGGATCATAGAAATTATTGATGACACAGAACACTCATATGCCCTTAGCCTGTACAGCTGATTCAACATGGAACAAAAATGTTGTCTAGAGAAAAGATCTTATGTTGTATTAGAAGAGCACCAGTTTTGCGTATTTTGTCCTTTAATGATTACTTGCAATCATTGTTTTAAACAATTTCTCCATTGTGAGAATTCCCTGAAAAGCAGGTCTATGCAGTCTTGTTTACCCAGTACCTGGTATGATAAAAAAATTTCTTTCAGAAATATTCCACAGTGTTGTTTTTTAAAAGGAAGGAAGGAATGTTCCCTAGGAGATATACTGTGTTTTCATTGTTGCCAACATTTATTTAATGCATTTATTTTTCTGAGCTGTTTGGCAATATTATGTCATTAAGAATTAAACAGATTTTTAAATGTAGTTAAGCTATATTATCTGCTTGGATCCAGTTAAATTTATTATCCTTGTCTCTTTTATTTCAGGCAAATGGCATTAAAATTGGCCCTCAGCATGCTGCTACTAATGCCACACATGCATGCAATCAGGGAGGACAGCAGGCTGGGGGAGGCTGCTGTTGAGTCTGTTTTGACTGTCTTGCTGCCCACATGGGGCCTACTCACTTATTCTTTCACTCTCTCCTCCTGCTCAGCTGAGACATGAAACTGTTTGAAATGGCTTTATGTCACAGAAGACTTTAATCCTTTAAATTCTTGTATAACTTTGAATAAATGGTTAATGTTCACTTAAAAAGACAGATTTTGGAGATTGTATTCATATCTATTTGCATTTGATTTCTCGGTCAATTGATGTGATTATTTTTGTTAAATGTTGTCTTGTGCCCTTAACTTCGAACTGAATTGTATTAAACACTACAGAGTCATTCTGTGTATTTTAAATTGGTTTGTGTGGTTAGGTTTCCCAGCACCTGTGGTTACCTAATATTATAGAACTGTCCTCAAAAGATTTGTCAATTTTCAAGGCTATAAGGAAAAACAGAAGAACTCTTTCAATTCTGTATTTATCATTTACTTTCTGTATATATAGTTTAATAACCTGCTTGGGTGTAATTTGCCAAGCTTGAATTCTTTAATGCATTTGCATAATTCTATACTGTTTAGAGCTTAAAGCTACAGAAGCATTGTTAGGAATTGCTTGGACACTGAATTTTAAACTTTTTGACATTGTTAACAAGCATGTTCATATTTTCTTGTTACTGGTCCAAGAAAAATATGCTTAATGTACATTACTAAAGGCTATGTATGTGTTAACCTGTTTTATGCCAAAAGTTTGCTATTTGTCCACAGTTTCTTTAAGACCTCTTCAGAAAAGGATTTGTTTGCCTTAATGAATACTGTTAGGTAAAAACACTATACTGAGTATAATGAATGAAAAGGATGGAAGCAAGAACTCCCTCCAAGCGACTCCAAGAAGAATGAATGTCCACATTTAGATGGCACATTATGAGGACTTTAATCTTTCCTTAAACACAATAATGTTTTCTCTTTCTTTTATTCACATGATTTCTAGGTATATTTTTCACGCCAGGACAGTTTTTCAACATTGATGTACAGTGACTGTAAAATTTTTCTTTCAGTGGCATCTTATAAAGTTTAAAATATGGTAAGCATCTTGTCTGTTTTGAAGGGGATATGACAATAAATCTACTAGATGGAAAATCCTGTTAAAAAGTAGAAAAGCTTTAGTAATTTACTTAGTGTGGTGGTTTTATCCTTTTTTTTTTTCCTTTTTCTCCCTTGGTCTATAATGAAATTGTTACAGCAGTGCAAAATAAAATCCTATGTATAAAAGTGTTTTTTTTTATTATGACCACATTTTAATGTATTTTTTCATTCACAACTTTCAAATACATATAAGCATGTTTTTTAAAAGGATCAAATGCTTAACATAACCTCTTTAAGAAATATTGCTTAATATGATAAAACTTTTTCACTACATGAAATTCTTCTTATTGATGATATAAGCAAGTATTTTCTACCCTCAGCCAGCACAAAAACACTCATTTAAACTGTAAGAGCATTTAAGTCTTTAAAACTTTTTAATTGTAAGAGCATTTAAACCGTAAGAAATTGAAAGTACGGGCTCGCCCTAGTAACCTAGCAGACAAGTCCACCACCCCCAGCTGAGCACAGTTCACATATAACCCAAGGACCCAGGTTCAAGACCCAGGGCTACAGGGAACAACCAGGATGGGCAACTAAGTAAAATAGAGTGCTGCTTTCTCCTCTGTCTTCCTACCTGCTTGCCTACTTGCCTTCTCACCTGTACCTTCCTTTAAAAAAATGAAAGTTCAAAGTATGAAACTACTTTCAACTCACACTGACTTCAACCTTCTACAGGTATTTCCTGAATACTCAGTAATACTCTGTCAAAGCTGTGACATTACTTTTGTGGAAAATTACCTAATGCTATCTCAGTTTTATTTTAACTAGCTCCTGGGAGGGCAGAAAGACAGGTGACAAGAAATCTAGTTTCTTGAATATTTTTATTATAAGCTTTTTTCCCCTTAAAGTGGTCATATCAAATTCACTGATCTTACCATCACTCTCATGAATGATTAGAAAAAATCAAGACAACTAGGACTTGTTCTGCTTTATCCTACAAAGAGGATGATTATTCTTTGAAAATTATTATTTTTAAACGTCTTTAAACTCCAGAAGTTTGTGTTTTTCTTGCCATCTCCCTTAAATCTTTTTTGTTTTCTTATTGTTTTTTAAAGAATGGTGTAGGCAGAAATGAAGGCAAGTAGGTAGGCAGACAGGAAGAGAGGAGGGAAAAAAATTTTTTTTTTAAATTTTCAATTGTTCATACTAGCTGTTTCCCCCTGGACCTAGGAGTAATTGATGTAACCAATGCTCCACCTGGGCATGCCTCCCCTAATTACTTTATAAACCAAGTCTAATAAGAAGAGAAACTAGTGCTAAAACAAACCAGCATGTACATTTTAATACCCTGAGAAAAGTTGGAGTCCTCAAATATAGCTTCTATCATAAGCAATTTTAATTGGCCGTCTAGTTCACCACTATGTTCTCTACAGTCTCATTAGGGAAGAGTTGTGATGGGAGGATGGCTCCTCCATCAAGTGACAAAGCAATGTTATTGTCTGTGGTATCTTTCTTTGTTTATCTTGTTATCCCTATTACAGATTATGCTGACACCTACCTATTATTGAATCTTAATTCTGTAATTGTCATTAACTGATCTTGGGTCAATTTTAGTAGCTAGAAAATCAGTCATTGAAAAAAATGTAATTTATAGTGTCTCACATGTGACATTCCAAAGTTAAAGTCTTTACAAAGACTGTTGCTATTTGTCTTCTGAATTTAAGACTGCTAAATCTAGAGCAAATTTTTGAAAGAGTAGCATGAAATTAGATACAGAATTCAAATAGTATAGGGAACAGAACTGGACCTTCTTAGTTCGTTTTTAATTTTAAAATAGTCTGCTAACAGGAAAATAGTCCCTATTTATCTTCTGCAAGTTAAGAGAGTAGCAGTTTATACTAAAATGTGTCTAATCTCAAAAATAATTGCCTAGTTTTGGAGCACACGAAATATTCTCAGAGTGAAGCCTCATCGAAACTCAGTACTCAAGTCGACTGCACAGGATTTAACTATGAGCTTTTTAAAAAAATAATACAAAAATCAGAATGCAAAAAGATAACCCAAGTTTCATATTAAATAGAAACGAACTGACTATAAAAATGAATGTATCTACTTGTGTTTCTTAGAGCTTACATGAGCTTTAGTGATCAAGTTAAAGGAGAGCCTAATTGCATTGGTTTATACTAGATAATAATACTTGGTTAAAGTCAAGACAGGAAACTTTATTCTAAAGTGCCAGTATATATATATTAAGCATTCATTAATGCTTTACAAAGTCACAAGGCTGACTTAAAAATTGAAGGACAAAGGAAAAGAAACCTGGTATAAAAAATAAGGAAAAAGTTACAATTCACAAAAGATGAAAATATCTCTAAAATGTATTTTGAAATTCAAATGCAAATTAAAACATACCATTTCTCACCTATGAGGTTGGAAGAAATTAAATAAAAATGCGACACATTCTGTTAGCGAAGAACTATGTTGCTGGTAGGAGTGCAGACTTACTACCTTTCTGGAGAGGAACTTGGCAAAACATCTACAATTTACCATTTTTTCAGCTAAGAAGAACAGTATAAGAAAATACACATGTATCTGCTCATCTGTTTAAAAGAAACAGGAAGGACGAAATAACTAATGAGACTGGTTACCTACAGAGAAGGATACAGGATAGAAAGTAAGGAAGATTGAGATGATTGGGATGAATGACACCTCTCAGTATACATTTTATCTGACTTGGACTCCGAGTTACTCTCATGTTTCACATACTCCAAAGATAATTAAATCCAACCGTGATGTGCTAGGAACTAAAAATGCAAACTAACGAATGAACCTACCAATTTTACAAATAAGTGACATTACCACACTGAAGGAGTTAGGAAAGAAAACAAGCATATGACCAGCAACTTTGGGAAACCTCATTTTGTAAAGCTGTTGGTAAAATGAGCTAGACACAAAAATTACACTCTATAGTTAATTAAGAGGTATGGCTAGTAATTCTAAAAAGTGCCTTTTGCCTATTAACATTGAGCAAATGTTAATTTGGGATGATTTCATTGAGAATAATGAAAGATCCAGAAGGAAAGCCAAGTTTCTCATTAAGAAGTTGCAAGTTAAGAGTTGGGCAAGCCTAGGAAGAACCCTGTGGTGGTGGATTGGAGCTGTTGAAGTGTAAATAGCTACATAGAGAAGTGCACACAGGAGAGTGAGCATATGACTTCCTAGCTTTTTCTACTGAAAGGACCAACAGAAAAAAGCACACCTAGTGTGCTCAAATGCTGATTTCTAAATACTCTTCTCCTTAAAGGGATCAAGAGCTCCTTGGAGAAGTAGTTGATTTCTGAGCTGGAGCAGGGCAATAAGAAAATGACCCTGGAGCATCTGTGGTGCCAAACAAGTAAAGAAGTGCCCCTAAAATGGTGATGGAAGGGGCGGTGCATGTCAAAAGGCTCAGGAGCCCACCTGTTGCTTCTGGTGGCCAAATCTGGGATGGTGGTGGGATGTAAACTTTGAATAAAGCAAGTAACCATGAGTTTATATTGATAAAAATAAATGATTGAGTAAATGGGAAATGAAGGTGGTTATTCCTTACTGAATACCAGTGAGTAGGTAGAAGACAAAGTCATCAAACAACAATTAAACTCAGTAGAGAAATAACACATTCTAGGAATGCTGCTCTTCCTATTTTGGAAATAAGCGACTAAGAACAAAGTAAAAAACCGGGTACTAGCGGACATACAAGAGGCCTGTTTTGGGATTTTATGATACTGAAATCATTTATGATAATTGGAATATTGCTAACAAGATACAGAACATTGAGGACAAGAATGAAGGCAGCTAGCTGGAGGGGGAGATAATCACTAGAGAGAAGGCAGCACGCTGCAATCTTCGATTTGACAATTAATTTTGCATTAAAATCACCACATCCCAGTCCCTCAGAGCTGCTGCTGCTGCAGACAATTCATATCTGTAAGAATGTGGTAGAAGGCCACGAAGTTGGCCCTCCACTGTAACTTCATCTGCCTGTGCTGGAGCTGGGAGCAGCCCAGGAACAAATCATCCATGCTTCATTTTATACCTTTCCCTCAAGGGACGGTATTTATGTTAAAGCACTGGTTTTCAGTATCCTGTTTACAGTTAATATTATAAAATTATTTATTAAAGACCTCAATAATAGATGGTTCTGTGCTGAGGGCCACATTTATCTATTCCTAGGACCTGTCCTCCAGAGACTTGCAATCTAGAAGAGTGTGAAAACCTACAAGTCATAAACACAGGATGGATGACATATTTGTTTGCAAGGACTGCCATCACAAAATACCCTAAACTGGGTGTCTTAACAGAAATGTACTGTCTCACTGTTCGTAGCCAGAGTCCACAGTCAAGGTGCAAGCAGATGGTTCCTCCCTGGCCAAGAGGGAAGAATCTGTTCCAGCCTATCCCTGTCTTGTAGGTGGCGACCTCCCTGTGTCTCTTCACATCATCTTCCTCTTATATGTCTTCATTTCCAATATTTCTCTTTTTATAAAAATCAGTCTTAATTAAACAGGATCCACCCAAATGACCTCATTTTAACTGGATTACCTCTATAAAATTCCATTTCCAAATAAGGTCACACTCTGGTACTAGGGTTTAGGATTTCAACATACATATTTGGAAAGGGTTGAAGGAAACCATACAGCCTGTAACAAATGTGGTTATGAATTCTGAGTTTTAGAGAATAAGAAAGGGAAGTACTCGACTGGTTAATTATTAAGTGTTTGTGATAAAACCGGAATTTAGGAACACACATGACATGAATAAGCTAGGTAGATTTTAAAGAATGCTTCCTTAATGCTTATTTTTATCTCTGCTAAATCTAGCTGAGTCCATTGCTAATTTTGAATGTCTCACTGCTTCATCAAGACCCATTAGCCCTTTGCCACTTGAGCCTCCATGATGTCATGGGAGTATGTACGTCTCCAAGGTGTTGCCTGGTCTGAGGACCAGCAGGCAGCACCACCTGTCTGCATAACAAAATTCCTGAAAATGTGCAGTTCCTAATTCTTTCCTTCTTCTCTCTCAGTCTGAATACTCTTTGTTTTTGCTTTTATTTGTTTTAACTCAGGTGACATTCACTAAAATCAAGCATTTTTTTCCAATTAAAAATTTTTTTTTCTAGGAAAGGTGCAGGAATGATTGAGTAGTTAGGCAAGGAGGAAAAGAGAGGAGGAGAAGCGCTTTATCTTATTTAGTTCATCTTGGCTATTCTTCTGACCCTGGGTCTTGAACCTGGAACCTTGTGATATATGTAGACTGAGCCCAGGGTATACTAGACTGCTAGGCCACCAGGGCATGCTAAAGTCAAGTCATTTAAAAGTACGCAATTCAGTACATTTGGTGCATTCCACATCTGTGCAAACACTCCCTCTAGTTTGAAAACATTTTGTCACCCCAAAGGCAATCCCATAACTATTCAGCAGTTATTTCTCTTCAACTTCACTTCCCAGGCCCTGGTGACAAGTAATCTGTGCTCTGCATTCTATGGATCCACCTATTCTGAACATTTCATATAAATGGTTTCATATGATATGTGACCTTCTATGTCTATTTTCACATAGCATAATGTTTTCTAGGTTCATCCATGCTGTAGTGTGCATCAGTGTTTCATGTCTTTTGTGATAAATATTCCATTGCATGCGTATTGTCAATGTTGTTTAACAATGTCGTGGTCAATGACAGACCACATATACGATGGTCGTCATAAAAGGCGACATCATATAGCCTAGGTGTGTGATACTATACCATCTAAAATTTGTGTAATTACACTCTGTGATGTTCATACAACCACAAAAATCACTTAAGGATGTGTTTCCCAGATGTATCCCAGTCATGTGACACTTGACTGTATATCACAATTTGCTTATCCATTCATTCATTGATAGACATTTGACCTGTTTCCACCTTTCAGTTATGGTGACTACTGTTGCTCTGAACAAATGTGCATCACTCTAACAGTACCTTCCAATTTTTCTAAGTGTAAATAGCAAAAATATTCACTCAGTATTTTATAGAAAATTGATTAAAATTGTATGTACACATAGTCTTGAAAATTTGAATAGAATTAAAAGACTTGCAATAAAAAGCATGTATACTTTTTTCTGTCTATCCCCACAATTTACTCTGCAGTTTTCAGACCTTTTTCTCCCTGCCCAACATCCTCCATTAACCCCTAGCTCCTGTGTGAAAGGAATAGAAGTTGAATTCCTTGCTGTGCGGTGTTAGGAGGTGACATGAAAGCTAGTCCCCGCAACTGCAGCTCACCTTCCCTGGTACTGTGGTTCACTGTTCACAGACATTCCTCTCTGCTAAGTCAATATAGTGTTAACACTTCTTGTACACTGCTATCTCCTGTCCTATTCTCTTTGTCCTTGTGCATTTGTGCATTACATTCTTTTATTGGCATTGATTGAGATCTTGATAAGGAGACAGATGAAAGTGTTGCGTGCATTCAGTCTACCATTTGACTAGAAGTCTAGCAAATTCCTTTTAAAAATTTGGTCTTCATTTATAGCTTGATAAAATGCAATATGCTTGCTACAGAAAACAAGCCAAAGGATAAAAATTTAAAACTCTCCAAGTTTGGGTTTCCCACAGACGCTGAGACAATATTTGGGTGCAAGTGATTTTGTGGTAGGTGATCTCAGGAGCATGGTGAGGATATGCAGAAATGAGGTAGACAGGAGAAAAAGCTAACAAAGGTGAGTTACTAATGTATTACTGCTGTAGGGGCTCGATGTTCTCCAGGCAGAGCCTCCAGCAGCAGTTGGCAAATCTGGAGAAGGCTTTGGAGACCTCACAGGCATGGAGTGCAAAATTACTGAGTTTAGCTTCAGCAACTATATTTATACTGTTTCAGAGGGAGTATAATCAGAGTCAACTATTAGGTTTTTGGGTTGGCCTCTCTGGTAGACTTTTATATATATTTGCCCGATGTGTCTTTATTGATGACCTCATAATCAAATGGTAGCTTTCATTTTGATTACAGGTATTCCCTATTCAGTCAGGATCGTTATAGCAATACATATAGCACTACCAGATCTACCCTTGGACTGAGAGACTAGGAAACCCTTGGCCTGTAGTAGTGACTTTAGGGTGGGGCCAAGCCACCAATGGCATTTGTTTTAATGACCTAGAACCTCAGCACCCAGAGAAAACAATTTAGCATCTTGCGTTAATTAATCCCAGTTTCTTATGCATGCACATATTCTTTTAACAAAATGGGATCACACATTATACTTTTTCACTTATTATATTCCAAATCTTCCAAAGTTGTTACATAGCTCTTAAGTTGTAATAGTCATACTAGCTCTACCACTTAACAGCCAGACATTGAACTCTGCTTGTTCAGTTTCCTTGTCTGTAAAGCAGAAGTAAAAATTGCCGTACCTCATAGAGTAGTTGAGTGGTTGAAATTTGATATTATATGTAAAGTTCTCAGAAACTTGTTCGGTATACGGTAGGTACTTGATAAAACGTTAGCTTTTTGTTATTCTACATAATTTTGATGGCTTAATAGCATTTCACCAGGTGGATGTGCTGTTATTTACCTATCATCCCGTTCTGTTGATTATTTAGATTCATGAATAATTCAGAAAAAAATCAACACTCGGAGCTAAATCTTTGGACACATTATTTCTTTAGAGAACATTTTTAGAAATGGAATTATTGGTTCATAATGTATACACATTATTAAATATTTTATAAATACATACATATACATGACATATACATTATATATACAACATTTCTTACACCTATGTAAGTGTTTGGATATATATATACATTTCCCCCCAGATATGTACCAATTTATACTTCAACTATGTGTGGGTGTTCCTTTTCCTGCACTCTATTACAAAAATGGAAATTTTATTTTAAAAAAATATATGCCCTCCAAATCTTTTTATTTAATGTTATTTATCAAACACTCCATCCTTTCCTCATTATATTTAAATGCTTTAATTTCAGATAAATTTCATATGTATATATGAACTTATTTTTGACATTTTTATTGCATCATAGATTTCTACCTTGCTATGTTAAAACCATCTCTCCAGATTCTATTGAGATTCTTTAAAATTGTGCTTAATGTATATAGTCTAATTAAGAGAAACATTGAGGTTGTTATGGTAATAAATGTTCTCATTGAAAATGAAGTGTGTCCATTTGTGTGACAAGGACTTTTAAAATCTCTTTAGATATAATGGCATTCATTCCAGAAACACTTATGTTTTTAGGAGCTGTTTTCAAAATCTAAAATTAATTTTATATCTACATTTTCAAATTCAGTACATTTTAGAGAGATTTCCTAATTTCAACTAAGTTTGCTTTTTGTTTCACCAAATCTCAAGGATTTTACATGTATAGCATTTTTTAAATCCTCACCTATTTTTATTTTTCAGCCTCTTGTTTTCTCAACATCTCTTTTTTCCCTAATAAAATTGCCTCTCTTCTTTAACTTTTAAATGTCATCCCAAAATAACAGCAAATATTCACTGTATCTTTTTTTTTTTTTTTTTTGTAAGAAAGGTACAGGTAGAAATGAAGGTGAGTAGGCAGGCAGGCAGGGAGAGAGAGGAGGAAAAAAAAAATCTTATTTTACTTTTATTTGGTTGTTCATATTGATAGCTTCCCCCACAGACCCAGAACTTGAACCCAGGGGGATATGACTTGCTCCTTCAGAGGGATTGACCTAACTGCTGCTCCACCAGGACACACCATATTCATTATATCATTTGATTCAATTCAATATGAATGAACATGAAGCAAGAAATGTATTTACCAGGAAAATATATTAAATTATGAGTATCTTACTTGATAATAGAATTTAATATTCTTTCATATTTAGCATCCAAATCATTGAAAAATAATGGCCACTAGAGTCCCTGCTTGTGTCTTAATGATCAAGATTTCTGCATGACAGTCGTGCCCAGGAGGCTGGCTTTTGTTAACTTCTTTTAAGCTCGTCCTCAAAACAAATTGCACTTGATTGGCTCCATGGTCTGTTTTTCTACCTTAGAGAGGCTGTAAAGATGTTTTAGCTCTGCTTTCTCTACCTTCTTTGCTACCTCCTTCCCACTCTCTCAGCCCCTCTGGACATCCCTGCTCCTCTCTTCTTCAGCCTTCTTGCCATCCCCCTGGGTTGTTTATGGCAGCACTATGTGAAATAGCAACAAATTAGAAACCATCTAAGCCTATCAATAAGGGAGATTTTTAATAAAATTTTCATCTATTCTGCAGTTGACTCAGAGTAAGTCAGTTACTTAAATTTTTTGTACTTCACTTTCCTTAAGAAAATAAGAATACCAATAATATACATCCCATGAGATTGTTAGGATAACTAAATGGGTAATATTTATAAAACACTAGCAGAGTAACCTATGCACAG
This sequence comes from Solenodon paradoxus, assembly GCA_004363575.1. Taxonomy (NCBI): domain Eukaryota; kingdom Metazoa; phylum Chordata; class Mammalia; order Eulipotyphla; family Solenodontidae; genus Solenodon; species Solenodon paradoxus. The sequence goes on from RJWH01000056.1 coordinate 1,227,913, forward strand.
TGAGCAGTAAATATGTGTTGATTAAAAGAGAAAAAGGAAAAATTTTTCATGTAATTAATGGTAAAAAAATCGAGATTCTTATTGTATTAGATATATTATTAAGTAAAACCAGTTATATAATATATAAATCTATATCATATGACAGATTTAAATAAAATATATTTGATGCAGAATAATACGTATATTATGATCATATATGTACATACATATGTGTGCATTATGCATGCATGTATCGCACACACATGGAAAATTATGCAGAGGAAGTACGTCCCAAACTTTTGACTGTGAGAACTAGTTTCTTAATGGGGAATTTCTACTTTTAAATGCATATATTTCTATGATATTAGAATTTTAATGCCAATATTACATTAATATTTTATTTGTGTAAGTAAAAATTTTAAAGAAAAAAGTCAAAAAAGATGTATAAATAACTTCCAAGCACATGAAAAAATGTTCAAGGTCGAGAAAATATAACTTGAAACAAAGAGATACCAATTTTTACCTGTCACATGAGAACAATATAAAAATGCTTAATTACACATTGGATTAAGGATTTATTTGCTCACAAAATGTTGATGGAATTTAAACAGGGACAATTTTAATCTATAAGTATATATGTAGGATGTTATTTAAAATGACCCAGAGATCCAATTCTATACGTCTAACTAAAGAAATCTTAGCATAAATGCGTAAAGGTGAATGTTTGCTCAAACATGATTTGCAATAGCAAGACCACTTAAACTTCCGTGGTAGGGGAATGGGAAGACTGTGGAATACTCTGAAGACATTAAAAAGAACACTTTTTATGCACTAAGCTGAAAAGTCCATTTACAGTTGACCATTTAATAACCTGTGTTTGAAGTCTGCATGGGTTCACTTACATGTGGATTGCTTTCAATAAAATGTTGGAAAAATTTTTTAAACATGACAATTTGAAAGAATGTGAGGATGAACTACATAGCCTAGAAATTTCAAAAAGAAAGTTTAAGTTAGATATATCACGGATGCATAAAATATACGTAGGTAAGTATTTAATTGTTTACTACTATAAAACCTATTTATTATAAAAACTGAAAACTAATCAAAACTTATACACACACTTATAAACTACATATGGCACCATTCAAAGTAAAAATGAACATGAACAAATATAAATATGCAATATTACAGTAAAACTGCATAAAATTCACTGTAGAGCATACTGTGCTATTTCATAACCACTTTCTGTTATGACAGTGAGCTCAAGTGTTATGAATTTCTATTTTACTATATTTTTAAATACATTTTGTATTAAGGTTAACATTGGTTTACAACATTATTTAAATTTTAGATGTGCATATTCGCTTGTCTTCAAATATATGATAACACACCACTCCCACCACCAAATTTCTAATAATCCTCCACCACTGTCCATTGGACTTCACCACACTTCGCTCCCATCCCTGCCCCTTCCCTTCTAACAAGTTCTGTTGTCATACTCAGTTCTGTTGTCAGACTCCAAGGGTTAGTTTTTGTTTTATTTCATGTTTCTTTGCTTTATTTCTTTATAGCCACATAGAAATGAGATCATCCCATATTTATCTTTCACTTTCTGACTTATTTCACTTAGCATGATTTTCCTCTAGTTCATCCATGTGGTTGTTTGCTTTAAAATACCGTGACAATAGTCATCTCTGTGTGAGCATTTAGTCTTTCCAGTAAATTACATATCACAATGAAAAGTGATCTCTCACAGTTCTTTCATGTTTTTCTTTGTGTTAAGTACAATACCCTAAACCTGGAATAACACCAATAGCACCAATGCAAACTGCCGTAGAAGTGTTCCCAAGAAACAGAGAAAAGCCATGCTCTAAGAAAAAAAAGCTCAATTGTTTGATAGATACCACAGACAATATAGATGCAGGCACTGACAAACTATTCGTCTTGTAAACAGACGACCTAAACTTGCGGTATCGCTGCAGACAATACTGGACTGTGAATTAGGCTGACTACAGTTCAAAAACAGGACAGAGCAGGAAGGGCCTTTGGGGTCCCTTCAGCAGACTGGGTCTGGGGAACTCAGCTGCCCCTTTCGCACCACATTACAGATGGCTCTAGTTTATTAAAAATTGGACAAGATTGACAGTCGGGAAATAAAAAACAAATGCTACTGTCCTATTTAAAATGAGACATAAGGGCAGCCTATTGTAAATATATTTTCTCTTCTTTATGATTTTCTTCATTACATTTTCTTTCCTCTAACTTAGTTCTTTTGTACGAATACAGTATAGAAGACATATACGAAATGTATGTTAATAGACTATGCTGTTGGTATGAATTCAGGTCAACAGCAAGCTTTAGGCAGTTAAATTAATGAGGAGTCAAAAGGAATACACAAGACATGCCCTGGAGGCCTAGTGGTTTAGTCCACTGGACACAGTCCACATATATCACAGGTTCCTCAGTTCAAGAGCCAGGACCAGAGAAACAGCCAAGATGAACTAAATAAAATAAATAGTTTCTCCTGGCTGCCTACCTCTACTCACCTTCACTCCTGCCTGTGTTTTTCCTTTAAAAATGAAATAATTATACACAGATTTTCAACTGTACAAGGTCAGCACATCTAACCCTTATATTGTTCAAAGATCAAATGTATTTAAAGAAAAAAAAACTATGTTGAAGAGCAATATTTATGGTAGAATCCCACTTTTATAATAATAACCAAAAAGCTACTGCCATGTAAATATTGTTTTGAAGTATAGAAAAATGACATCCATAAGTTTACACATTGAGCTGAGTGGTGACCAGGTCAGGGGATGGGAAGCAGGCAAAATAATGTTTACATCACACAGATATAAATTCTTTCATTTCTGTGAGATTGTTTTAAAGAATGCACATTTTCACTAACTCTGTAATTGTTATATAAATGAACAATTTTTGTAATTTGGGGGCAGAGGATATATGAGAACATCAGTTTTACTGTGAATAAAAAAATACTCTAAAAAATTAAGTGTTTTTTAAAAAACAAATGCCAAAAAGTATTACACTGGATAGTAAAGCTTTTCACTGTGTTTTGCAATGTCAGATTCTCAAACTGACAAACTCATGTCAAGAAATTTCGTGCAACAAGATAATCTAAGATAAAATACTATGCTTATTTTTTTCTGCATTCAAAATTTTACATAAAGGGTTTACATAAAGAGTTTCTTGAAGAAAAGCGTAAAGATAAAAACCACTTTCATATGATCCTGTGATAGCATTCCTTATTAGTATTTACCTGGATAGGTTGAAAACTTATGTCTACATAAAAACTAGTACACGGATGTTTATCATAACTTTGATAATTATTCTTAATTGTTGAAATTTAGAATCAGCCAAGATGTCCATCAATAGATGGATGGATAAACAAATTGGTACATCCAGACAATGAATACTATTCAATGCTAAAAAGAAATAGGTTTCTAAAGAATGAAAGACATGGAGGAAATTTAAATGAATATTGCTAAATGAAAGCAGACTCTCTGAAAAGCTGCCTACTGGATGGTTCCAGCTACAAAACATTCTGGAAAAGGCAAAACTATGAAGATAGTAAAAAAAATACAACAGTGCTTGCCAGGGATAGATAGGGGGAGGGAGAAACCAAGAGGTGAAGTGCAGGGGGCATTCAGGACTATGAAGTTATTCTGTACGCTACTATAATGGTAGTACATGTCATTATGCATTTGTCAAAACTCACAAAGAGTACAACACAAAGAGGGAACCCTAATATAAACTACTGCCTTGTTTATCAAGACTAACAAATTATCACACTGATATAAGATGTTTATCACAGGGGAAGTGTGGATGGATGAGGGATATATGGAAATTTTTCTATTAACTTAAAACTGCTTTTAAAAAAAAATTAATAAAAAGGGTATAAAGAGTAAGGTTCATTCTTCACAGCACTGTTCTTTTTTTTTTTACTTCTAAAGGTACAGGCAAGAATGAAGGCTAGTAGGAAAGCAGGCAGGGAGAGGACGGAAAAAAATATTTCATTTATATTATTTAGGTGCTCATCTTCGTTGTTTCCCCCAACCCCAGATCTAAAACTGGGGACTTTGGAATGTATGTGAACCATGCCTCATGGATTAAATCAATAGGCCACCAGGTAGCACCCACAGAATTATTTATACTGGCTAAGACATAGAAGCAACCTATATATCAAATCAATGAATGAATTGATAAAGAAAATTGTGGTGGATATGTAAAATGGAATACTGCTCAGCCATTAAAAGGGAAATCTTGCCATTTGCAATAACATGGATAGACCATGAGGACATTATGCTAAGTGATATCAATCAAACAGACAAATATTGTATCATTTCACTTTTATGTGGAATCAAAAAATGAGCAACAAAATGAAGGAGACTTACAGATACAGAGAAAAAATTGGTGGTTGGCAAAGGTGGGAGGTATGGAGTAGGCATAATGGTAAAGAGGTCAAAGATACAAACTTCCAGTTACCAAATAAATTAAGTCATGGGATATCATGTACAACATGGTGACTACAGTTAAAGATGCTATATTACGTATTTGAAAGTTTCTAAGACAGTAGGTCTTAAAAGTTCTCATCATGAGAAAAAAAATTAATACAATGTATGATGATGGACATTAACTAGATTTATAATGGTGATCATCTTGCATTATATACACACACAGAATCATTTTTGTTGTACACTTTATATTCTAATATAATGTCATATTTCAAGGATACTTCAATTTAAAGAAAGATGAAGGTTCCTCTTTTCCATCTGATTGAGGCCATGGGCAGAGCCTCAGGAATTCATTACAGATCACTTACTACTTGGGCCCAGGGACATGCACAGATACTAGAAGAATGAAGAAGAAAGCATGCAAATGACAGCTTTAACTGTTTACTTGCAAGAGAAGATGATCAAAATATTAAAAATCACTCTCCTCTCAGTTCTTTTCATATTTCCTTGCCCTGTCACACATCCCTTGCATTGTTAAACACTCCTGGACCAAATTCTATTGTCAGACTCTGCTTCTCAAATGCCATTCATACCCATGCATGACCTTTGACTAAATCCTGTCTAGTCCCGGGCAAGGAAGATGGCTAATTCTAAATTCATGTCCATCTTTGTATCCTAGGTACGTGGGTAACAGCCTATGGAGGCATCATCTTCCTTTATTATCACTGACTTTTCCACTTCATTTACATGGACCTCCATTCAGGTGTTCCAATGTCAGAATCAGTTCCCATATCACAAAAATGCAAAGTCCAAGAGGGCAGGGAATGTTATTTTCATGATTTTGTTCTCAAAGATACCTACTTCGCCTAGAAAGGTGCTTCCTTCATAAAAGGAGTGTAATGATTGCATGTAAAACTAAACGGTTGAAACATACCCTGGTGTCTCAGACAGCTGAGATCCTGGCATGCAACCACATTAAACCCAAGGACCCAAGTCTAAATCTGGAGCCACGGTGAAAAACTAAGATAAACAACTAAACGAAGATGTTCCTTCCCCTTCTGTCTTCCTTCCTTCCGTCTTTCCTTCCTCTCTCTTTCTTTTTCTCCAAAATTATTTATTGATATGCTGTCTTAAAATTTACATACATTTCAAAACAGGTAAAATTGAACAATATGGTGGGTATATGGATATTCATCATATTGTCATTATACATATATGTTTATATATTATATACTATATATTTTTTATTATTTCAGATCACTATATGCTTTCTATGATATTAAATTCACACCTCAGTCTGCGTGCATTTCACACCACTCACCACCAGAGTTCTAGTTTCCTTTACCACTCCCTATTTTATTGTTTTGATTTTTGTTATTTTTTTTCAGGCCAAGAAAATAACATAATTTATCATATAAATACATATTTCAAAAGAAACTCAGGAGAGTACAATATATTGGACATTTCTAAAACAATTAAACTTTAAAATGAATGTAGTTGAACATATGAAAATACAAAAGTCTTCCTGAACTTTTCATCATTCCTTCAGTTCTGAAAGATAATCTCACAGGGTATAGTATCTTAGGTTGAAAATCCTTTTCTTTCAGCATTTTGAATATATGCCATTCCTTCCTGGCCTGTAGAGTTTCTGTTGAGAAATCCCCTGACAATCTTATGCAAATTCCTTTGTATGTGATTCATTTTCCTCTAGATGCTTTTAAGATTATTTTTTTATTTTTATTTTTTAATGACAATGTGTCTAGGTGTAGGTCTGCTTGGGTTTCTTTTATTAGGGATTCTTTGAGCTTTTTGGGTCTGGAAGCTTGCTTCATTCTTCAGGTTGGGGAAGTTCTCAGCTATTATTTCTTCAAATACAGTTTCTTCTCCCTTTTCTCTTTCTTGTCTTTCTGGGACCCCTATAATGTGACTGTTGTTTCTTTTGATGGTATCCTAAAAGTCTTGAATGCTGACTCGTTTCTTTGCATTCCTTTTTCTCTTTGCTGGTTTTCTTGAGTGCATTCTTCTTCCTATCTTCTATCTCACTAATTCTGCCAAAGGTTTCTTCCATCCTATTCTTGAGTCACTCTGTTGAATTCTTTAGGTCAGTTATTGTGTTCTTTATTTCTTTATGACATCTGTTTTGAGCTGCTTCATTTTTTTCTCTTTTTTGTTTTCTCTTTTTCTTTCCTATTGTTTTCTTGATTTCCATGAATATACTAATCACTGTTGCCCTAAATTCATCCTCGGGTAGTTCACAGACATCTGTTGTATTCAATTTCTCCTGGGTTTTTTATTGGCTCTATCATTTCACATTTATTTCTCTGTGTCTTTTCTCTGTTTGACATTGTTTCTGTGTATTAGGTTTACCTTCAGAGATGGCATTGTGTAGGGTATTGACTTACACCAAGTAAGCCTGGATCTTGGTTTGTACACTGGGATATCTTGAGTTTTGTGGCATCGCCACTGGTCGGATTCATTGAAGTTTTCACATGGGCCTTCTATTGCTGCCTGAGAATTCAGCCTTTGGGGTTGGAGTTTGTGTGGGGAATGCAGAGCCTCCCCATAGTGTACCAGCTTCCAATTGCAGTGATCATCTTGTTGTTGGCCGACAATCGTCAATCAGACTGCAATTTTCACCTACATCAACAAGGTGGTGCTACTGGGCAGCATTGACTCTCCCTTCGGTAGACTCTCTTTTTCCTTTAAGCCTCAGGGTGGGATTTCTGTTGGGCTGGTCCTGCAACTCCAGGACGATATTGTGGAGGGGGTGATGGTGGCTGAGTCCCCTAGTTGCCTTCTGGTTATAGCAGCACCCAGCAAAATTCTCTCACTGGACCTCCTGTTCAAACTATCAGGGCACTGGTGTCTCTTCCACCTGACACCAAGATCCTCTCCCTCAGCTCTGTGTACTGGTCCCGCTGGTCATACTCTCCACCTCTTCCACCATTCCTGTGATGGCCAGTTCTTCCTGCAGTTCTGCCCCCTCCACCATGACTGGAATCCCAGGTCTGAGTCTAGCTTTGACTGCAGCTCTGAACCCGAATGTTTTCATCAACCCTTTGTTGTTGTGATTGCTGCTGTGTCTCTACCATCTTTCTGCTTTTCCTCAGTGTTTGTTTCTGGAAGATGGGTGAATTCCTTGATGCTCTGTGGGGAGGACATGGGTCTCACACCTCGGTCGCCATCTTGACAAGAAGGTCTCCCCTTTCTTCCTCCCTTTAAAATACAGAGATAGAGATAAATGAATGAATAAAGAAAGGAAAAATATATACACATATTTCCGCCCAACTGTTCTCCTTTTGGGAAAAGTTCTTTTTTCCCCTCTATGATTATGGCCTTCCTACAGTTTTAGTGTTAAAATGACTTTTCTCAAGTAACAGTAGTTGCCTCTGCAGGAAGGACATTTACTTTACACTGTCATTCTTTGTACCTTTTCGTAATACTTATTCAAATATAAATACATACAAATTTAAATCAGAATTAAAGAATTTAATTCCTTGCTTTTATGGTGACACTTTTTTTTAAAAGAGGAAGAAACAGGCAGATGGGCAGTAGACAGGAAGAGAGAGGAGAAAGAAGCATTTTATTTACTTAATTGGTCATTTTAGTTGTTTCCCCTGGTCCCAGTCTGTGGACCCAGGTTGTTGGGGTATATGTGGACTATATCCCAGGTACAGGCTTAACATTTGAGCCACAATCTTTTTTTTTAAAGAAAGGTTCAGATAGATATGAAGACAAGCAGAGGCAGGCAGGCAGGAAGAGAGAAGAGTAAACATTTTTATTTATTTTATTTAGTTGTTCATTTTTTTTGCTTATGCTGGCCCTGGCGACAGAAACCTGGGACTTTGGAAAGTATGTGGACTGTGCTTTTGGCTAAAGGCAGCTGACCAAACTTCTATTTCATCAGAGCACACCGGTGGCAATATTTAATGTCCATAATTGACAAAACAAAAAATTTAAAATGGTAATTTCATGTGAATTTCCTAAATTTATTTAATTTTATTTTTATTACTAATAGTAAAACCCTCAAGTCCCCAAGCACTGAATAGTGTCTTGCACATATGTGGAGTTCAAATATTTGATGAGAGAATGAACAATCCGCAGTATGAAATGCTGGAGTTAGTGTATGGACTTCACAACCATGAAAGTCTACCATGACACTGTTAAGGGCCCTTGTCACCTACCTTATGTGTTTTCTCCGTGACTAGGCTCTCCTGCTCAGCCATTCTCACACTTCCCCGATTGTCTGTCTGCAGGCATGCTTGGGGTGCACTCTGGGTCACAGCATGGCGGAACGAGGATACTAATACCTAGGATATTGCAAGCAAGGCTGTCTTTTTCAGAGATGTTTGGGACTTGATGAAATATAGGTTCCAGAGTCCAAATAGGTGCAAGGTTTAGAAAGATGAGAGACCCCAGGACACTGTGCTCTAAGCAAAGACTGGATTGGGAGAAAGGACAAAACAGATTTCCCAAATTTTGGTGTGAATCAGTGGGGTCAATCCTGCCAGCTCTATCCTGCAATACTCTCTCTAATGATGACAGAGGGGGCAACAGCCCTTTGGCATGGTTAGTTATTTGTATTGCAATGGTCTTATATTTTGAATTCCAATTTACTGATGAAGAAATGGCTAAAATGTCTTACATGAAATTATAGAGTTTGTTACCAACTCCACAGTTACCTGCTTATAAGCAGCCTCTGATTTCTCTCCAGAATTTTAAAGAGATTCCTAAATCCAGATACTGTAAAGATACTGTTGTCATTGTTATTATCATCATATTTAAGTAACAATCTAAAAGGAAGTCTAAATTTTTGCATTTGTCAACCATCTAATTATTAAAGCAGAGAAAGATGTTGCTGTGATACTGTAAGCAACGTCTTAGAGCTGATGGTGGTGGGATAAAAGATAAGTTAATGTTGCATTTCTATATTAGTATTTGACAATGTGAGAAATGCATTCCCTCAGATTAAGACCAACCTAACCAATAAAAAGAAAAGTATGGCCTTTTCCCGTAAGGGGTCTTAGCTGACCTCCGAAAAATGGTTCACTATTCGCTTGACCCAAAAAACCCTACAGAATCATGCAAATCAAGAGGTTCCAGTCTTTGTGTTTATTTTAAGAACGCACATGAGACTGCCCAGGCCATCAGAGGTATGAATATCCTAAAAGCCATAAAGCATCTGAAGGATGTCATTTTACAGGAACAATGGGTGCCATTCTGTCATTACGATGGTGGATCGGGAGGTGTGCCCAGGCCAAACAGTGGGGTTGGACACAAGGTCGATGGCCCAAAAAGAGCACTGAATTTTTACTGCACATGCTTGAAAATACAGAGTCAGGCTGAACTTAAGGGTTTAGATGTGGACTCTTTGGTCATTGAGCAGATCCAACTGAACAAAGCCCCTGCGATGCAGCGCAGAACTTACAGAGCTCATGGTCGAGTTATTCCTTGCATGATCTCTCCCTGCCACATGGAGATGATCCTGACTGAATAAGAGCAGACTGCTCCTAAACCAGCAGAGATAGTTGCACAGAAGACAAAGATATCCCAGAAGAAACTAAAGAAATAAAAACTTTTGGCCCGTGAATAATTCAACATTAAATAAATACAAATAAAAGTAAAAGAATACTCATTGTCTTAAAAAAAAAAAAAAGGATGAACCTCATATTAACTTTTGCTCCTTCTGAGGAGGCAGCATTAAATTTAACCAGAAACTCCCACTTACTATCACTAAAACAAAGTGCGAGACATGGAGACAGTCACACTGTCCCAGGAAGGGCTCTGGGCTGATAAACTTGTTTTCTGCACCAGTATTACTGGCATTGTTTTAGTGGGCTTTACTACTGTGAAGAAAATCTTTTGTTTCTACCACATGATTTGACACTAAAAAATTATTAAAAAGAACTTAACAAAACCAAAGCCACAACAGAAAAACCAACACGTTGTTTATGTATCATTTTTATGCTTGGGAGAGGTTTTATTATTTTTGGAACTATTACAGGACTTCTGTTAAACATGTTGAATGTTAAGAGGAAACAGACTCTTGGCAAATGTGGAAAAACAATTACAGAAACGTCTCTGCTAGAGCTGGAGAAACAGGCGGAAGGGACAGAGAAGCCGGTCTCCCCTTCTCTAACTGCCTAAAACACAGACGGTGAGATTGCCTGTAAGGAAAATATCACTGCTATGTCATTGCCTTTATTTTTATATTTATAGGCAGAAGATAATAAAATGATATTTCTCAGCTAAATCTACTTATAATGTAACAGATTACACACGATAATGCCTTTTCTTACGGCAATTCTGATATAAGGTAAAGTAATATTTCTGAAGTTAATAAGAGAATGATTCATTGCTATATAAGAAAACAAAAACAGTAACATTTCACCTCAATGAAGACATCAAATTATCTTGTTTTAAACCCTTCAAATGCAAACATTAATTTATTCAATGTTTGAGTGCAAATCTGTTACATACAGTGTGATAAAAAGGCTACCATGTAAACACTAAAGTATTAAAATATTAAAATTTCATCTACATGAATAGTGATAAGAATAAAAGGGAGGTAAACCCTGGTGGCCCAGCAGATAAGACCACTGGACACAGTCCACACATCCCAGGGACCAGAGTTTGAGACCTGGGTCTGGGAGGAAGAACCAAGATGAAAACCTAGGTAAAATAAAGTGCTTCTTCCTCCTCTCTTCCTTCCTGCCTGCCTACTTGCCTTCATTCCTTTCTGCACCTTTCCTTAAAATAAATAAATAAATTCAAGAGAATGAAGCATCCATTTGAATTGATTACATTTTGAAAAACTAGAACATTGACCTAGAGAAGGAATCAAAAGAGGACACAAACTTATTTTCCATGATTAGGCAGAGATTATTTCTGATGTGCTTCCACACCTGAGTTGCTGTGCTGGGTACCAGGACGTGCAGAGGAATAAGATCTTATCCGTGACCTCCAGAACTATGTCACTTGGGAAAGGCAAAGTAGCCATTCAGATAAATGCAACAACTGAGGCAGCTCTTGTGGAAAGAGCCCAAGGAAGTCTTCGTAGAGTGCTCTTGACAGAAAAAGATACTCGTGTGTATGTGTGTGTGTGTGCATGCGTGCTCTCGCACACCCAGACGCTGTGTGAGAGAGCAAGGAGGCAGGAAGCAGAGTAGTGACCAGCTCATAATGGATGTCTAATATGAGCAGAGAAGGAAACAAAAAATACATTGACTGGGTTTGTGGAAAAGATTTTTAAGAAGTGTGGGCTGGGTGTGCCCTGGTGGCTCGGGCGTTAAGCCACCAGCTGGAGTATAGACCAGGTAAAATCCAAAGACCTGGTTTTGCAACCCAGGGCCAGAAGCGGTGGGGAAAACAACCAAAAAAAAAAAAAAAAAAAGAAAAACCAAATTATTTGTTTAATGCTTCTTTTTAAAAAGATGGTGGGCATGCCCCTAGTGGAGCAGCAAGTAGGTCAATTGCCTCTGATGGAGTGCAGACCATATACCCCTGGATTCAAGTCCCGGATCAGGTATGGGGGAAGGGGAGACAACCAGTGTGAACTAAATAAAGAGAAAAAATAAAATGTTTCATCTTCCTCTCTTCCTAGCTGCCTACTCAACTTCATTCCTGCCTACCTTTCCTTTAAAAAAAATTTTTTTAAGAGTGGGTTGAGTTAAAGAATTCAACACAGCAAGGCATCTAGGCACCAGCAGTTGTAGGAAGCCATCACCACCCTAGGCTGAGGGGCTAAAAATCGGATATGGCATTCCCAGAATCTGACCATATCCTAGAGTCCTGAAAGAGAAAGTGGCCACCTGTTGAGCACTGAAAAGTACTGGTACAAAGATAAAAGCAACTAGGTGCATGTTACTAGCTTTAAAATATTTTCCCACATGAGTGAGATGTCTGAGCACTTGGATTTGAGAACTATCAGACAGGAAGAGCCCACCAAGGCATCTTCCCTGCCCCTCTGGGACCAGGGTGCTGAGACCCAGAGGGCTGCCTGTCAGCACTGGGACACAGCGGTCCGGGCTTGCCAGATGCCATCCCATCCTTCATGCTGCTCAGTGGGCTTCCCTGCCAGTGTTTCATGCGAGATGGAAAGCTTGTTGGCCAAGGACAAAGAGCATTAAGTCCTAGCTGTGGGTGGGAGTGAAGGACGGCTGAGAACAATCCTTTTATCCCTCTCGGCTCTCAGCACATCAAATCCTAAGGCTGATCCTTAATCACAAAAGTTAAACAGACTTAGCCAACTCAATTTTCAGTGATAATGAGCATCAGAAATCACATGGATTAATGAGTTGCAAATGATTCCCCTTCAGAATAATTTTATTTTTAATTTCTTAACCCTCCTGATACAGGCATTGTGAAAAAGTAAGGATGGGAATTGATTTGAGAGTGACTGCCCTCTTTCCCATCTCAGGCAGGACTACAGATGACTGTTATAAAGTCCACTAACCATAGAACCAGAACCTAAAGAAATCACGATCAGTGTGAGGGCAAGAAACCTCTCCCCTTGATTGTCACTAGAATGTGCCACTTCTCAGCCAAAGGCAGACTGCAGAAGAAAGGCAAAAAAGTCTTAATGGCTCAGTCCTCTGCCTCAGTTTTATGCTATGGAACCCCCAATTTCCTGTCTTGCATTCTTGGTTCCTCCTCCCGTCTCCAGTCTTCTGAAGGACTGGGTTACACGTAAGCATTTAGCCAATAACTGAATGACTGAGGATGTCAGCTCCTCTTCTAGGACTGACACCAAATAGACGCTGTCAACATGGCCAGTGGGTATCTAGGAGTCCTAGGAAATAGTATATCAGAAAAAGGAAAGGGAAAGAGAAAAGAAAAAGCAGAGAAGAGAGAGCTTAGTATGTGCTACTCTTCATGTGTACGTCTATTTAAAAAAGAACAGAAGACATAAATTTAAAAATGATAGGGATGTTGCACCCCAGTGAAGTAGCAGTTGGGCGCAATCCACATAGATTCCAAAGACTCTGGTTGACGTCCGGGGGCCAGGGGGAATAACCAGGATGAAAAACGAAATAAAATACATAAAGTGTTTCTTCCTGCTTTCTCTTCCTGCCTGCCTGCCTCTGCTTGTCTTCATTCCTACCCATACTTTGCCTTGAAAAAACAAATATGTGTATATACATATGTTTGTGTGTATATATATATAATGCTTGACTTTCTGTAATAAAATAAATACAGATGGCAATGATTTATCCACATGTTCACCTGAAATCTAAATGATGTATAAAAAAATTTGTTTAATAAGTCAAAAGATCTGATAAAGAGAATCATAGCCATAGAAGTAAGTAAGTCTAAGTAAGTTTGTGTTTGTTCAATGTGTTTAACCATAGGTCTCTGAGCAGAGGCAGAGGCAGTTTTAGGTCCTGTCTCCAACTTAGCACCAATTCTCTAAACTTGAATAAGGTTTAACCTGCAGACCACCAGTTTGTGCATCTTTAAAATGGGGATAATAATTGTTACTGCTTCCTACAATTTTTGTGAGGATTAAAGGAGGTATTTAAGTAGTTTTGGAATACAAGTGTTTCATAAATATCTCTATTTAGATGAATCTAAATAGTTATGTATCGACCACGAAATCATAAATCCTAAGGAAAAGACTTGCTGGAAAAGTGTCAAAGTTATTTGGCAGGACATATACTTTACAGACTATATCATATTATCTGCTGTTTGTGTTTGTTATAAACAACTTATTTGTATTTTGTTCAGCTTAATCTCTAAACTTTAACTTTCTCTTTTTAAAGGAAAGGTGCAGCAGGAATGAAGACGAGCAAGCAGGTAGGAAGACAGGAGGAAATATTTTTATTTTATTTTTATTTAGTTGTCCACACTGATTTCCTCTGGACCTAGGACGTGAACCTGGATCCTTGGGATGTATATGAACTGCACTCCTTCAGAGGTGGCTGACCTAACTGCTACTCTACCAGGGTGCGCCTAATTTTTTTTTCTTAAAGTAAAGATGCAGGCAGATAGGCAGGAAAAGAAGGAAGAAGCATCTTTATTTCCTTTTTTAAATTTTTAGTTGCTCACACTGGTTGTTTCCCCCAGTGCCCAGGATTCGAACCTACGGATATGCAGCTTGCTCCTTCAGGTGGTTGTCCTAAGCACTGCTCCACCAGGGCGTGCCAATCTCTAACTTTTATTCATTTATTTATAAATTTTAAGCAAAACCTGCTTATTATAAAATCAACCATTTACATTCTGGAAGTTTAGTCAAAACTAAATTTGTTTCACTCACAGACACCCACACATCTACTCAGGGACAATTATTCCAGGGACATCTAGAACATTTATACTGATGATTTCTGCTTTTTTACCCCCACATTGTGATCGGTAAGAGAGCTGGGAACAGTTGTCATTTGAGGTATGCAAGGGTGTTTTAAAGTTTTTCCTTGACCCTCTTCCCTTTTCCACACACACACACACACACACACAAAAGAAAAAAAAAAAAAGAGAGAGGGAGAGAGAGAACATATCAAATTAGTGTAATTTTGAGGAAAGTCTATAAAATAAATTTATTTAACAGTGAATCTGGTTTAGTGGAAATCCCTGTAATAAGAAATGAGGTCATGTCTCCTGTGATGAATCATGTCCATTAAATTTATCTTCTTTGCTGAACATACTTTCCTTCCTTGATTTGTTTGTCATTTCTAAATCTCTAATTCTTGTTGATTGCTCAATTAAGTGAAATCATTGACTTTTTTAAAAAGGGCATAAAACTGAAGCTACAAAATAATATCTGTATCAACAAAGTCTACTTCTACAAATGCTTTGTTTTTTTAAAAAAGAAAATACCAACTTTATTTTTTATTTCTAACTCTCCAATCATTTCCACTTCTTTCATGTGTGTCCTCTCTCATTTGCCATCTTCCTAACTTTGCTGATACTGGAACAAAATGGGAGAAGATTATTCTTTATTATAATATTCCATTACCTAGAGAACTTCTTTAGGATGAAAGAAAATCTTCCTCTTCACATTGTCTAATAACTGATCTCCATACATTTTTCTACTTCTCATTTCTATTTACTCCAAATTACACAATAAAAGATTACAACTCCACTTAAGTAACTCCCACATATTTTCAAAAACAATCTGAAGGGAGTTACAATCTCAAGGGCTCTTTTGAAAGTCTCACACTATCCCGAATCCTTGAGAGATGATGATCCAATACAGAATATATCAAAATTTCAAGTCTAGAATTATAGTCAGATATTTTAACAAAGGAAGAAAACCTGGAAAAAGCTGCAGCAGCATTTTACATATAGGGAAATTAAAACCCAGAGAACTGTACTACCTAGGACAAGGTTATTTCATAGTTATTATCGATACCTACTGCTTTAACATTTATAAAAGATATTCAGATGAATTCCCATAGATCCTTAGTGAACGAATCTTAAAGACAAAATAAAAGCAATCTTTTTTTTTTAAAATAAGTTGGCCTGTTTCAATGACCTTAAAATACTATGCATCTTGAAAATCTTTTATGTCAAACACAATTTTATTTCCTTTTTGAGAATGAATTTGTATTTTGAAACAGCACCTTTATGTCATTCTTAGAATCCCCGATCCCGTAAGTTATGTTTTTTCTCACCACGGTGTTCCCCACTGAACGGAAGGTTGCTGGAAACCCGGCCATTCAGGGCCCTCACTCCCCACCCATTTTGATCCAGGGAAGGGCGGCTGGGCAAGGACAGAGACCGCCGCGACCAGACAATGTCCTGCATTCACGGCGGCCTCGGCCAATCACAGGCCGGCGCCTCTCGGCCCCGCGCGGCGCCACCGGCCAACGCTCGCGCCAGAGGAAAACCTGGCCTCGGGGCGGCCATCTGCGGCCATCCCGGGCTGGGCGCGCCGCGCTCTCACTGCGCACGGCAGGGAGGAGGAGGAGCGGGGCGTGGGCGCCGCGGAGTTCCCTCAGGTCAGGGGTCGTGCAAAGAGCGCAGAGCGCGCCGCCCCCTCCGGCTAGAACACTGAGCTGTCCCTTTAAGAGAAGCCTCTTCCCGGGACCAAGAAGCGCCACGGCTGCCCCGCCGCGGGGGGCAGCGACATCCGGGCTACAGGGCTGGCGACGCAGACGGCCCCTCGGGCAACTCGTCGTACCCGCGGGACGCCCGGCTAGCGGAGGCTGGGAAGCAACGCCGGATCAAGGCTGGGCTTTCCGTGCCACGCGAGCCCGCAGCTATGGCGCGGCCCGATGCTGCCAACCCACACAACCGACAGCGGTCCGGTTTCTGGGCCGACACGCGGATCACAGACGCTCGCCCGCGGGGCCGCGCAGCGCGCTCCTGCTTCGGGCCCGCCCCTCCTCCTGCGCGTGCACAGGGGCGGGGCGCCGAGAAGATAACCAATCAGCGCCGGCGGACCTGGGACCGCCTCTGAAGTCCTCGCTGGGGGCGGCTAGGGAGGCAGAACTTCGTGGGGGGCGCGGCGCGGCGCGGCGCGGCCCTGGAGGCGGGCGGAGAATTGCGGGAGCGCGGGTGCGGAGGTTGCGGGTTGGAAAGTTCAGTGCAGACACTGTTGACTCCGACTCTGAAGCTCCGCGGAAGTGAAAGGGGTAGGAGCGACGGGGAGGGGTGCGGGCTGCGCGTGAGAACCGACGCGGACGGGCCGGCGGGAGGAGGAGTAGGCGCCGGGAGCAGGTGGTGCGGACGATGGAGGGCGTGGGCTAGGACTGGGAGGGACGGGCGGGGTGGTGGGGCTAGTAGGCACATCCCCGAGATCGGAAAACCCTGGACGTCCGTGCGGAGTTAACGAGGATAAAGTTAGAATCTGTCTAGGTTTATTTCTGCAGCAGAGAGAATTCAAAGAAATTGTGTACTTACTGGTGGAGATGTGTTCTAAGATTATCCTGTCCGACTTTTTTTTTAATTTCAATTAAAAGTGATTACATGTATTAAATGTCTGGTGATGTTTATTCAAATTGAGAGTTGATCACAATATTTTACATGGGGGTTCGGAGAAAAGGACAGAAGGCATTTAAAAGATCTGTTTATGTGATCTACTCGACCAAACATTTGTGACTTTCAGTAATCGGATCCATTGAGTTAATTTGTCGGGTAGAGGAAGGCTGAGAGGCAGAAGGTCAAGATTTTGCCGCTAGGTGATCATAAACATGCTCTTAACCTAAGTCTCATCTTCCCTACTTGCAAAATTAGAGTAACGGACTCCCCTATCTCGCAGTATGTTTTGTGGTTCAGTGCATATTTAAAGAAAAGTGGAATAGAAGCGTTGTCTGGCTGTAGGGGTGGGGTTCTCTGGAGAACTGTCCTGGGCAGTCTATTGCTTTCTGCACCCTCTGAAAGCTCTCGACCACACGCAGAGACCATCCTCCTTCCAGCTCACCCGTCTTGAGATTACAGTATATTTAACGAGTCATTAAAATCTCCTAGTCAGTTTGTCCTAAACAGAGCTTCGCAACTTTCCTCTGCATTTCCGTTTTTTCCCCCATCTCAGCAACTGCATCACTACAGTTTGGTCATCAGCCCTCCAGCTCATCCCTCAGTCATTATATTCCAGCAATCGCGTTACTTTCGTACTTGTCGTCCAGTTGTCGCACCTACCACGCTCTGAATGCCGGGTGCAGGCCACCAGCGTCCTCCACCTGGATTGCCATAGTTACCAGCGGGTTGTCTCTCGACCTCCGGGTTTGTCCCTCCCCTGTCTCGATATCGTAATCAGATAGATACTTTATTTCAAAGTAAGTCCAATCGTGTGACTCCTGTTTAAAACCTTTCTGGGGATCTCTGTGTCCCTTGGGATAAAATTGGATCCCTTAAATTCGTTTTGTAAGAGCTTCCTAACCCCGTTTCTTACCGTCTTCTGCTGGATCTTTTACCACGCCTCACTCCTCCCACCCTTCCAGTTCAGCCTCCCAGAATCGCTTTCAGTTCTCTAACAAGCAGAGTTGTCTCCCTCTGCTACACTCCCTCACCTCCTGGATCCTTTGAGTCTTACTTCCCTTTCCTTCCCTCCTCCCCCAAAGTGAGAATTAGAGGTGTTCACCGAACTCGCTCTCCACTAGGTACCGGCGTAACTACTCTGAGGTCTCCTGTCGCCCTGCAGTGTTATATCCCATGCCAGTAGCAGGGACTGCATCCTGCTCTCCAGTGTTCCCAGCTCCTAGGATGGTCCTGGCAGACCAGGATGGTCTGGGATGGTTGGGTCAGAACCCAACAACCCTTCTGGAATGCACAGTGATGAGCACAGGAAACCAAAAATAATGACAGCCATAGGTATCTACTGACGTTCATTTTAGATTGCTGCATTTTTTTTTTTTCAGTTCTGAATTTCTTGGCTGCAAATTTCTCTATAAGAATAATATATTTTCTAAAAAAAAACACGATATAATGAATTTTATTTAAACCAGCCTGAATTGGGGGTCACCATCAACTATAAATCTCTCTTAGCAGAAATAGTGTGTGTGGTTTGTGAAGTGACATTCTGGGACAGTGGTTAGTTGTTCAATGCAAATGGGCAGAAATATTCATTTTAAGCTCAGACTCTGAAAATTTAAAACTGAGCAGAAACTCAATAATGATTGAGGGAAGGAGTGGAAGAAAAGTGTATTAAAATGAGAGTTCTGCTTCTTTATTATCTGTTTTTAGGATAGCAATCATCAATATGTTGAAGAAATTGCTCTTATACTGACTTTTTAAAAATCTGGTACTCATAATGTTTTCTTCTGGTTGCATGAGATGTCAGTGCAACAAATTGAAATCTTCATTCTCCTTGTGCTCACTTTCAGCTAGCAATGCAATATATGTACTTTAAGAGTTGCAGTATTTCTAAACACCACCCTGCTACACATTTTCCAATAAAGTTAAACAAGAATTCTTTGTTGAGAGATGTAATATTTGGAGGGAAGGATAGGGGAATAAATCTTAACTATTACAAATTGTTTCCCTGCAGCCTTACTCTGAAGGAGAGCCTTGTCGCCGTTCTTATTACTGCACAACGAATCTGTTGACTTTGTGACACTTTGGTGGGAGGAGGTAAATATAGTAAGAAATGTTTGTTTGTTTTTTTTTAAAGGAGGGAAAGTTTGTTTCCTTAGTAAAATAAGCAAAAAAATCACTGAGATTACATATAAGTAAAAGAAAGTCATAGACTCTGAGCTAGAAAAAGATGATTTAATTCTGTATTCTATGCCTTTGCACTATAATTAACATAAGGTCCTATAATTCCCAATTTGACTAATGAAAACCGTTTTTAATGAAATATGCATTCCAATTACTTGCTGTCTCTATAGAAAAGTATCTTCTCAGTATGTGTCATATCTGTTTACCAGACATGTCCATTGATTATTATAAACATGATTCTAAAAAAAAGTAAATGCTGAAGAAATGACTTCTGTTTTGTATGTAGACTTGGATAACTAAGTTCAGAAAACATTTTAGACACTTCTTAGGCACTTAATGTGCATTTCAATCAACTCTGTTTTTCAACTTTTAAATATTTTAAAAATCTTATTTCTAAATTTATTCATTTAAGAATGCTTATGATGAAACATTTAAAAATAGCTATTTTTAATAGTCTATACATTTATTTTTCCCCTAGCACTTTTTTCTTTTTCTTTTCTTTTCTTTTTTAGTGTGAGCATTTTTAGTTTTAAAATCCAGTTATGGCACACCCTGGTAGCCTAGTAGATAAGGTCTCCAGACATAGTCAACCTATATCTCAAGGACCCAGGTTTGTGTCCCAGGGCTGAGGGTGAGCAACTAAATTTTTTTTTAATGTAAAATGCTCTTTCTCTCTTCCTGCCTGCCTACTCACCTTCATTCCTGCCTATGCCTTTCCTTAAAAAAAAAAAAGAAAAAAGAGCCACTTACATATATTATACTACCTTTACAATTTTCCCTCTACCCTGCCTTATGCATTATTGACAAATGACATTATATTAGTTTAAGGTATGCTACATAATCACTTGAAATATGGATATATTTCATAATGAGTGTAGTTAACAACAATCAATATAGTTACAACTTTTCTCATTGAGAATTTTTTATATCTTCTCTCTTAGCAACTTTCAAATATATAATATGGTATTAACTATAGTCTCCATGTTATATCTTACATCCCAGAACTTATTATCATACAACTGGAATTTGTACCTTTGACCACTTTTTGCCAATTTTCCAAGCTCCCTCCTTTGGCAATCATCAATCTAGTCTATGTTGCTATGAGTTTGTTTGATTTTGTTTGTTTGGTTTTTTGTTTTGTTTTGTTTTAAATTCTACATGAGTGAGCTCAAACAGTATTTGTCTTTCTCTAACTGACTTATTTTACTTAGAACATTCTATATGTGTAATGTTCTGTTTTGTGTTGATAACTTACTAACTTTGAACACATTCCAAATCTTTATATTTTTATTCCCTCCCCCCATATTTTATGTATTTGATGACTCACATATCTTTTTATTATATGTATCCCTTGACTAATTATAGTTGTAGATATTTTTACTACTTTTGTCTTTTAATCTTCATGCTTTTTAAAAATGATTGATCCAGTACTTATACTGTGTAATTACACTTACAGTTTTTTTTCTTCTGTGTGTTTCTTATTGCTAGTTCCATTTATTTTTGATTTAATTAAGTCCCTGCAACATTTCTGCAAGTTTAGTGTAGTGGTGATAAACTTCTTTAGCTTTTGCTTATCTGAGAAACTCTTAATCCCTCCTTCAAATCTGAGTGTCAACCTTGCTAGAACAAGACCAAGTGATATAGCAGAGTTAACTGATTAATGGAAGCAAACACAGATAATCAGGCAACAGGAATATGTGTTAGGCCAAAGATGCACACCAAACTCCTAGGAAGAATGAATGAACTAGAATATTTGAGAAGTATCTGGTGTGCCCTGGTGGAATAGCAGGGCAATTAACTCTAAAGGACACAGGTGACATCCCCCTGGGTTTGAGTCCCCAGCCTGGGATACAGGGGAGTGCAGGAACAACCAGTGTGAGCAACTAAATGAAAAATAAACCAAGTGCTTTTTTCTCATCTCTCTTCCTACCTGCTTGCCTACTATTGCCTTCATTTCTGCCTATACCTCTCCTTTAAAAATAAATTTTTTCAAAGAAGATCTAAACAGAAGTTTCAGAGCTGAAGAATACAATGATAGAACTGAAATATACAATAAAAGGGTGCAGTAGGAGACTGAATGAAGCAGAGAAGTAGATAAGTGAGCTGGAAGACAATCAACAGAATCCACAAGATAAAACAACAGAATGAAAAAGGAACTGAAAATAATGACAATACCTCAAGGAACCTCTGGGATAATATCAAGAGGAATAATATCCATATTGCGGGGGTTCCAGAGGAGAAGAAAAATGGAAAGGGCTAGACAAATTATTTAAGGAAATAATGACTGAAAACTTCTCTAACCCAGGGAAGGGAACAGACATTTGGGTACAGGAAGCCAAGAAGGTTCCAGTAAAAGAAACCCAAAGAGATCCAAACCAAGGCACATTATAATTAAAATGGCAAAAGTTGATGAGTTTAAGATCTTAAAAGCAGCAAAGGGACATCAGCTTCCAACCAAGAATCAATTTTAAGAGTATATCTACAACGAAGTATACTCAACTATATGTAGGTGACCATTTGAAAAAAAAAACAAACCGCAAGTGTAAAATGAAATCTAAGATTGCCATTTGCTAAATGTGTTGGTTTTAATAGAGATTTCAAGTGAATTAGTTATTGAAACTAAATTTCTATAGTACAGAGATGCAGAAAGTGACAACTTGCATGTAGTATAGTGGAAACAGGTTGAGATGTGGAATTAAAAGACTCAGGTCTAAGTCAATTAGTTGTATAGCTTCTTCAAATTATAACTGAAACTTCGTTTCCACATTTTTAAGTTGGACACCTCTTCGTCATATTGGTTACCTCAGTGTTATTGTAGGGTCAAATGAGGAGAGTGTATACTGCCAGTCTTAAAACATAGGCCATATCATAGTTATGCTACTTTTCTACACCTAAACTTTGGACTTAAGAGATATTTTGTTGAAATTGTGTGCGTGTGTGTGTGTTTGTGTGTGTCTAAGAAGGAAACAAATGACTGGTTTATAAACTCTGATTCCCTAAGAGACAATTAGGGAAATCTATAAAAATAATAATTGCAAGAAATTTAGAGAGGATTCCAGTACAGATTAGATTCTGTTATGCTCTGTGTATTATATACGTGCAAGGTGATGTATGTGTGAAACCAATAAATAATAAAATAATAAAGAAAGGCAAGGCAGATATTTAAGTTTATTTTGTTCAGTGTTCACAGTTGAAGATATTCTTCAATAACAATATTTTTTAATTGACCCATAATAAATCTGAGATATAAACTAGCCAAGTAATTTTTTTTAAAAGCACTTCTATTATCCTTGATTCTTTCACCCAAGTTTGAAATATTTGACCAGTGGTTAATCGTCTTCCTAGGTTTGATGAAGAACTTGTTATGTGCAGAAAGCTATAGTGCACACTGTATGAATGGTAAAATGATGCAAGATGCATTTTTTCTCAAAGAAGCTAAAATTGAGTCCTGAGAAAGATAAGTCACCACAAAGTCCTAGCACATTGAGATATTCCTCACAAGGGAAGGAGATCTGGGTGGGCAATTCCCCAGCTGCTCCTTTTTGCAGCCTTTTTCCAAACCCTACCAGCCAGCAGAGAAGATGACTTCTGCCCGAGTATATTACCCTCACCCTCTGCAGATCTATTGGTAGAGTATCATTCTCTTGAGTCCTAAAGTTTTTGATTTTCTAGTTTCCCATTAAAATATAAATTTCCCTGGGAGGAATGTAGATGGCACTTTAAGTTAATGCCCAGATAATCTTTTATCTACTCAGCAGAGGTGGTTTTTATCCTTCTGAACAGAGGAAGGGCTAAAAATAGATACATAAAATAAAGTGGGGTGCACCCTGGTGGCCTAGAGGTCTAGTACACCTGGGAGTAGTCCCACAAACATCCCAAGATCCTTAGTTCAGAAATGGGAGGAACAATCAATGTGAACAACTAAATAAAAAAATCAAATAAAGATTTTCCTCCTCCTCCTCAAAAAAAAAAAAAAAAAGAAAAAGGGAGAAAACATCAGTGACCAAGGTAGGTGGAACCTGAGAAGCCCAAAACTACAGTTTTTCTGGGTGCAGTCCCTCTCCAGATCTGTTTCTATGCCAGTGTGATATCCATCGCATTCCAGCCTCTGCTCTCTGTCTTCTAGGATCTGTTTGTCTGGCCCTCCCCATGTTCCTTGTCTATTATAATTCAGCTGATTTCAGACTAGCTGTATAGTAAACAAGGAACTAAAGGAAAAAACAGGTTGAAGTTCAGAAACTTGAGTTCTTAGTAACTTGGAACCATTCAGATTTCTTACCGAATTAATTTTCCACATTGGTAAAAGGAGCATAGGTTACATTTCTATCCTGCTTTGGCTTTTCCTTTTTCTTACTAACTTCTCTCCCAATTCTTTTTTTCTATAATTAAGCGTCTACCACCAGTGGCAAAACAAAAAACAGAAACAAAACCATGACCGCTTCCTAAAAGTGGAAACGACCCAAATATCCATGGATGAATCAATAAACAAAAGGTGGTCTATATACAATGGAATATCATTCAGCTTTTAAAAGGAAGGTGGGTGCACCCTAGTAGAGTAGTGGTTAGATGTCATCCACAAACATCCCAGGGTCCCAGGCTGGCGGGAGCAACTGAGATGAGCAACTAAATAAAATATATTTTAAAAAACTTCTTCTTTTTCTCTCCTCCTGCCTGCCTACTCATCTTCAATTCTGCCTGCACCTTTCCTTAAAAACAAACAAGCAAACAAACAAAAATCCCCACATACTCCTGCACTCGATCTTCTAGCTGCATTCCCCAGCTCTTCTCAAACAAAACTCTCTGCTGTGGCCCTCCACCACCACTCTAGAGCTGTCATTTCAAACCTGAATTTTGCTGTCCCAGGTTCATCAGAGACATTGGCTGGAACTTCCCACTCCGAAGAGCATCCATCCTTTACCAGGACCTTGATTTCATTACACTTGCTCCTCATCCTCATGGAGACCCCACTGCCTCAGCCCATCACCCCTGCACCTGTGCTAGCCTGGTGTCTCACCATTTACTTGCCCCTTTTTCACCTCCCCTCTCTTTAGTCCTGAATGCTGTGGGGTGCCCACATGGTTGTGTGCCCTGGCACCGCTGTCCAATGGTTATTGTCTGCAATTCCACCTGTATCTAAAGCGACTCTTGTCTTTTCTGCAAGTGCATTGGTGGCTTCCCTGACTTTGAAATTGCACACACTCTTTCAGCCTCATGTCATATCACTTTAGGCCTCTACTAATGACATGTAACAGAAAACTGCTTTGTCAGTATCAGCAGAGGTCTGCATGAACAAACTGACTTTTTCTAGTTTTTTAAAAAGGAATAAAGGATCATTGCATCATAATGCTAGATAGGCTTAAGGTATGCATCATTGTAACTCAGCATGTGTGTGTACTACATTGTTGATCACCAGTACTTCAAGTCGATCCTTCACCATCTAATTGAACCCTTTTATCAGCTTTGCCCACCACCCTCCCCCTTTCCTTCTGGTATCCACTAATTTGATTTTCTAGACTAAAAGTCTATTTTTGCTTGATTCGGTTCACTCAGTTCACAGGCGAGTAAGCAGGCAGGCAGGAAAAGAGAGGAGAAAGAATAATTTTATTTTACCTTATTTTTATTTAATTGTTCATTGGTTCCCCTGGACCCAGGACACGAACCTGAGTCCTTGGAATATACCTGGACTGCTCTTCCAGAGGTGACTGATCCACGACTCCAACAGGGCAGACCCAAGCCTCATTTTTAACTGCCCTTCTAGCAGCCCTCCTAAAGCGAGCTGCTCCCTCTGCTCCAAGGTCTTGCACCAGCAGGTCCCACAGCCAGGCAGATGGCTTCTCTCATCTCCTTTGTCTGACAAACTCCTATTTGTCCTTCAGCTGAGTTGGTGTCTCTGAAGAAACATTCATTCATCTCTCTCTCTCAGCTACAGGAGGAGGGTGTGTGTGTGCCCATACAATTCTCTGCTTATTCCTATTCTCATAATTGTACTTCAGTTTCCCAAATGTGAGATTCATGAGGGCAGGGAAAGTGGCTTATTCATCATGACACCCTCAGAGTCTGTGGCAGGGCCTGACACACAAATACTGGTGGATAAGTCACTGAATATACTTTTAACAATGTGATTATAGGCTTAGTCTAAGAGATGATAATTTGGCTTGCAAGTTTACTTCTGTGACTTTATTGTATTCTTAAACACATTGTCATTACCTTTTACATTTTTTTTCACCAACAACTAATTATTTTCAGTGCTTAGTATATTAGGAATTAGGTTTGGCTGCATGTAACAAAACAAGACTAAATAACATTAGTAGACGAGATAAAATTTTTCTCCCATACAAGTTCAAGATCATTGGCCTGCTGTGTGTACTCCCTTCATATCTTTAGGGATCAACTCTTTTAGCTTCACTCCCCCATCCCAAGACTGTGCCACACGGTCTTTGTGACCCAAGAGGGAAGACAGACTCCAGTTCCAGTCATTAGTACAGGGAAGGAATGAAAAAAGGGTAAAGTGTGTGTGTGTCAATTGTCTTTCTGGAAATTCCTCAGAAACTCTCAGCAACAATTTTGCTTACATACTCTTGCACTTTCTTAATCTCACATAGCTGCAAGGGAGGCTGAGAAAAAGTCTTGATTTTGAACAGTCTAAGCTAAATATTCTAATAGCTTGGAATGAAGAGCAGTGACTATTGGGAGACAAAAAGGAGGGCAGACCACATCTATACTTAAAAAGACATATAAATATATCAACACCATAGTCTATAAGAATCTACATTTAAAATATATTCTTCCTAACTCTTAATCTGTTTGTTGAAAGCTCATGACATTTAGAACCAGAAGCTTTTACTCTGAGCAACTCTCTACATTTCCAGGTTTTTTTTCCCTAGGTGATATGAAGCAAGGACCATAAATCTTTGTCTTTAGGAGGAGGTTCAGAGGGTGGGACATGGGGAGAAAGGAGTGGAAATAGAGTAAAGTGCTTTAATAATAAGCAAGAGTCTCTTTTGTTTTGCTAGTTCACATTTTAATGCTTCTAATATGAGCCCTGAGTTTTGTGGGCTGGATTACCTTTGTCACGTGTTTTCCCTGAGTTATCTGGGGAGCCTTCCTGTGTCTTTTCCATCAAGCAACTGCAGTTCCACCCAAGGAAGCTGGAGGTCTCTGTTCCACCACCCGCCACTGTCAACGCAGATTTAGCACCAGGTGTCAGTCAACACCATTCTCCAATCACCCAAGAGGAGGTGTCATCAAAGGCCACAAAACAATCTTCCTTTTAGGACAGAGTGTAGATGCTCTGACACTGCGGGGATCCCAGTCTGCACTTCCTTAGAATTCGATCTTGCTTTTAACCAGCCTTGTCATCCTCTGCCACGAGTTCAAATGTCTAGTCCTTTTCTCATCTTTTTATTCTCATTCTGGTACTTCTCTGTGCTCCTCCCTTCCCCATCTAATTATTTTTTTCCATTGTTTTTTCTCCTTTTGATTTCATCAGGACCCCTGATTCCTGCCATGGCTTTGTTTTGTTTTTATTCTCTGAACCTCCTACACTTCACGCATTTCTGATCTTCCCAGGAGGCCAGCCCTACATCTCTCTTCCTTAGCTGAAGATGCGCTCTGCTCTTGGCTCAGCATGCTCCATAGCTCCCTCTCTGAAGGTTTCTTCCTCTATTGCTGCAGACTTGAGAGAGCTCCCTTATTCTGAGAAAGGGCTCCTTTATCTTTGCTGCTCTAGTCCTTTCCTTTCTTTGCCCACCAAATAAGGAAAAGCACAGAATTCACAGCCCCATTGGCTTTCTCAACACTCCTAACTCAATTCCTTGTTATCTAGTGCACTCCCCACATCTTTGTGAAACAAACATGTTGGCATCATCAGTAACCTCCAAATGGTCTAATCTTACAAATGACCTAATTTCATGGAAGCATCAGATTGTTTGATTATAATATGGCACCACTATAATTACCTTTCATCAAAATTTTGTCTTGCCTCCATTCCACATCTTACTCTGGGTATTACGTCTTAGAACTACTCTCTTTAGTAATAAGACAATACTCAGGTTTAATGAGCACCTAATTTTGTGTCAAGTAGAATACAAAGTGCTTTATATGCATTATTTCATTTAATTCTTGTTATAATTCTATGAGGCAGATGCAATGATTATCTGCAGATTACTGAAACCAAGGCTAGAAGCTTATAGAATAAAAGGTGAGCTCAAGATGACAAGCTAATATCTGTTAGAGCTGGACTCAAAACCAGGTTTATCGAAATCCAGAGTAGTACTTTCCCCTATCAAGCACACTGCTTCAGCTCCACCTGTTGTTCCTCTTTTCTCCGTTTTACTTAACTATGAGACTTTCCTAGGATTCTGTTTTGGGTTAACTGCTCACCTGTCTATAGATGTTTACTTTCACAAGAAAGTGTTTGAATTGAATTGGGTAGACTCTATTCTTTACTTATCAATTTAGTATGGAACATTTTAAACAGGCACAAAGGTAGAGAGAGTTGTGGAACAGTCTCTTCTCCTCCCACATGCCACCACCCAAGTTCAACAGCCATCATTTGTGGTCCCTCTTGTTTGTACCTCACTGGTTCCCATACCCCACCCTCACTGGATTTTCTGAAAAAAATTTCAGAAATCAAATTAATGTATCTGTAAACAGTCCAGCATATATATATATATATATATATATATACTCACACACAAATATATGTATATATGTGTATATACATATACATATGTATGTACATATAATTTTTTTAGAGGAAAGGAGCATACAAGAATGGAAGCAAGAAGGTAGTGAAGAAGGAAGGATGAGAGAGGGAAAAGCATTTTCTTATTTATTTGTTTGTTTATTTATTTATTCATTTTGGTTGTTCCTCCTGAGCGGGATCATGAAACTGGGTCCTTGGATCTTACATGGACTACATTCAGACTTAAAGCCCCTACAGTGTGTATCTTAAAAATAGAAAAGGATTCTTTACAAAAAAAAATGCCTGAACCACAAAAACATTAAAATGTCTAAAGAATTCATCGACCTCAACAGATATCCGATTGGATTAAATTTCCTCAATTGTCTCATTTTTTTATTAAAGGAAATGTATAGGAAAGAATGAAGGTGAGTAGAGGCAGGCAGGAAGGAAGAGAAAGGAAAAAGCGCTTTATTTTTTTTATTTAGCTGTTCATCTTGGTTGTTCCTCCCAGCCCCAGCATGTGAACTGGGACCCTTGGGATGTTTGTGGACTGCAACAGCAGAATGCAGTTGACCAAACTGCTACTCCACCAGGGTGTGTTGTTTTTTTGTTTTAGTTTTTTTTTTTTTAATTTGATTTGTTCAGAGCAGGATCCAAGTAAGGACCACAGATTACACTTGGTTGATGTGACTCTTCAAATGTATCTTAATTTGGAAGGTTCTTGCCCCCTCTTTCCTCCTTGCATTGTATTTATAGAAAACATGCATTCACTTACCCCGTGTAATATCCTGCATTCTAGATTTTGTTGATCACATTTCCATGATGTTGTTTAATCCGTGAGTCTCCACTCTAGAAAATCTGATTCAACTTTGTTTTTGGCAAGAAGAGTTCATAGATAACATTATGAACTTCAATTAGGAATCACATTTAATTAAATAGTGTCTAAGTCTGTATTCCACTCCTTTATCTTCCGCTAATTACTGTTAGACCATATCATTTGGATATTCTGCTGTCATCTCAAAATCCATACATCTAAAAACAAACATATTCTCCCGTACAAACTTTCCCCTCTTGACATCTCTGCTTCTACCATTCATTCTGTAGGCCTTTTAAATCACTTGGGCTCGAGGTCTCTGAGCCATCTTCTACTTTCCTCACCTCCCAATTCAGTCCTGAGGACCTGCCAGTTCTCTCTCTACAGAGAGGGGCATCCTTTCCCATTGAGAATTATACCCATGACCCTAGTACAGGCTTTAAAAGTATTATAATACCCCTCGCACCTTACTGTTTCTCAGTTCCACAACATAAGCTGCCGCTGATTAACCACCTATACATCACGTGCTTCTCTTATATACTTTCTACTTACAAACCTTTAATGGCCAGGCATCATTGATAGACAAAGTCTAAACTACTGAGAGTGCAGTTGTTACCCTTTTCTGAGTTTTTGCTTTCCATGGTTTCAGTTACCTAGGTCAACTGCTGTCAGAAAGTTAAAAAATTGTATCATACAGTAAGCTATTGTGAGAGACGCAACATTCACATACCTTTGATTACAATATATTGTTATAATCATTCAATTTTTATTATTGGTTATAGTTGGTAATGTCTTATCATGCCTATTTTTTTTAAAGAAGCATTCATTTATTCTATTCATTTGTTTATCGTGATTGTTCTCCTTGACCCAGATCATGAACCTGGGTCCTTGGGATGGATGGAGATTATGCACAGCTGGAGGTAACTGACCCAACTGCTTCTGTGTATAATTTATAAATTAAATTTTATCATGGGCATGTATGTTTACGAAAAACCATAGTAAATACAAGCTTCAAGCATCCACTGGGCGTCTTGGAATGTACTCCCCTCAGATAAGAGGGCCTCTTCTACTCAAACATAATCTGGTCCCAGCCTCCATTTCCAGTCTACTCCAAACTCTTCATGTGGCTCAGCATCAGATGTTTTTTCCATAGTGTGGAAAGCAATCGACTTGATGTTCAGATCAATGTCACATAATGGAGAGTCAAATGAACAATTGAGTAAGTACTAGAATAAGACAATTTTCTTTCTGAGGAGAATCCTGGATATGTCTCAAGGGATATGCCTGTGGTCCCACACTAGGGGAAGGGGATATTTCTTATCGCCCTGGCATAATAATGCTTGATCTCTTTCTCGATTTTCCTAATAGGATACTCACACTTCTGTATGTTTCTCTGGTCTTAGAACATGTGATTAGTCACCAACAGAAATACAGAATAGAATGGCAGCCACTAGGCTCTGCCCTCAGGTCAAGTGCTCTCTGACTTTCATCACAAGTCAAACATACAGACACCCAATAACACAAAGAAGATTGTGACAGAGAAGACTATTCAGGGGAATTTATTTAGTAGACATGATAGTCACCATTCCTTTAATAACTTTGTTAAGGTGAACATCTGCTTCCTGAATGACCTTCAACCATGATGCTCTGACACATTCCCTAGCTGCACTGATCCTGCTCAGGGTCACTACTCCATGTCTCCTATATAAATTCCCACATGATACACTTTTTTTTAAATACAGCAGAAAGAACTGGTACTCAAAGACATCCTTCATTCCATAGGAAAAATGTATAAAAAAATTCATAATTTTCCTTTTCACTCTGCTCATCAAGAGGCCCAGATATAATTGCAAAGCATAGTAACTGGTTAGTGTTTTTGGTTAGAAATTCTGTACTTTTTCCTAGGTTCTGATTTCAATTTCTATTTATACACTAATAATTTTGTGTGATCTTCATAAAAGCTTATTGAAGTTTATTTTGGAATGAGTCAGTGGAATATGTTAAGTAAATAAAAATACCATGCCATTCCTCCGCCCAGGTAAAAGACAATTAAATTACCTCATAGGACTCCAGATTTGCTTATTCTATGCCTTCTCATTGGAATGTTGTCCCTTTCCAGAAAGTCTCTCACCGCTTCCATCTCTTCACAAAGCCTGTCCAACCCACGCATCTCAGTTTGAAGCTCTCCTCAGTGATCTGCTTTGACCGCTCCAGCCTAGAACAGGTCTTCCTTCCTCTAAAGGCTTTGCTGCTTTTTGTACACTCTTCATTTGTCACTTCCCACACACTGATTTTTTTAAACTAAAACAGTATTTTTTTCTCTTTCCCCCAGTCCTGGGTCTTGAACTGGAGTCCTTGAGCTTTACACAGCCTGCACTTTAGCTGCTGAGCCACCAGGGTATGCCCCATATGCTATTTTTTATTGTTAGGGTTTTGTTTTTGTTTTTGATGGAAAGGGGTAGGCAGCAATGAAGATGAGTAGACAGACAACAGACAGACAGACAGAGCAACAAGGAAGAAACATTGATTAATTTTATTAAGTTCCTCGTCGTTGTTTCCCCTGGCCTCGGGTCTCAAACCAGGGTCTCTGGGATGTATGTGAACTATGTCCAGTGGACTTATCCACTATACTACCAGGACACACCTATTGCTCATTTTATAAAATTTTTAAAATTTGAAAATAATGTGCACACACAGTAGAAAATATAAAGTGTGTAAGAGTTCACACAGGTTGCTTGTGCACAATTACCTCCAAGAAACCACTATTGCTTGTCTGCGCAGCATTCCAGATATACCCATGCATTTACAAACATAACAGATTTACTTGTGTTTGTGATGATCAAGCCCTTCTTTCTCTTTTTTCACAACTATGGACATAGCATATACCTTCTTCTGCCTCTAGCCTCCCTGCTCCCCTTATGTAATGGTATTGCTTAGAGATTATAGCACATCAGCACATAAATATCTCTTCTAATGTAAAAATAAACCATCATTTGGTGCACCCTGATGGAGCAGTAGTTAGGTCCATTGCCTCCAAAGAACATAGGCCATATACCCCTGGTTTCAAGTCTCGGGTCTGAGGGGGTGAGGGGGACCAGTTGAACGACTAAATGGAAATACAATTAAATGCTTCTTTCTGCTCTCTCTTCCTGCCTGCCTGCCTACTCGTCCTCATTCCTACCTGTACCTACCCTGACTTCAAAATAAAAAAAGATAATCATTTGAGTGAATAGTTATACCCTCACATGCTGTAGCTCTCTGATTAAAAGCATATTTTCTGAGGGTAATGGAAAGACTATGTCTACATTTAGCATATGTCTCCCACAAATCTAGAGCATAGTATTTTTTTATATAGGAAAAACTTCATAAATAACTTACAGTATCTATCAGTAAATAATCAAGTAGCAAGTAATTCTATTACATTGATATATTTGAGGAGTAACTTGAGAAAGTCTCATAGCAATGTAAAATCAGTCTCCTCTGTCTTTCACTGAAATGTTCCATGTGATCCTAACATTGTCCTCAGCATGCTTTGGAAGGCCTCGACCTTGAGGCATACTAAGTTTCAGCTCATGAAAAGAAGAGCTAACGGGGCTTGGTCCTGTGGCTTTGGTTTCCAGGGAAGGCATCAGGTCCATCTAAGGTCTTAGATCCAGAAACAAGCTCAGGGAATTTGCAGGCCCAAGAGAACCATTCCAACGACAAAGCATAATAGTGCATGAACTTCATTTCTGCTCCCAGGAGGTGAGTCCTTCAGCATGGAGTAGGCAAAGGGACAGGGGAGCTGCTGCAAATGGTTTCAGGGAAGGACCTTGGTAGGATGAATAAAAAAATAAAATGATGAATAAAAAGATGGAGGCTACACCCATGTTCATAGCAGTGTTATCCACAATAGCTGCAAGGTGGAAAAGGATTAAATTTCTATCAACACATAAATTAATAAACAATGTAGTATATGCACAAAATAGAGTATTTTTAGCCTTGAAAAAGGATATTTAATACATGCAGCAATATTGATAAACTTTGAAAATATTGTGTTAAGTAAATAAACAGACACAAAGGGAGAAATATCACATGATTCCATTTATTTGAGGTACCTAGAATAGGCAAACTGGTAAAAAAAAAAAAAGAAAAGAAAATGGAGAATGTTGAATAGGGAGTCAGGTTTTTTTTAATGGATATGGATTTTCTGTTTGGGATGTTGAAAATGTTTTAGGGGTGGATAGTGGTAAAGGTTATACAACATGGTGTGTACTTAATACCACTGGTTTGCACACTAAATATAGTTAAAATGATATCTTTTAGATTATACATACTTTATCACAATTTTTCAAAAGGCCAGAGTCAAGGGGAATATATACACTGTTATTTATATTGATATTATTTCCCAAAATTCAGTTATTCTTTTTTTTAAAGGAAAAGTGCAGGCAGGAATGAAGGTGAGTAGGCAGGCAGCACATTCATCAGGGTAGTAGAACAAGAATGACCAAATTTGGTGTGCCTGGTGCAGTAGCAGTTAGGTCAGCTGCCTCCAGACGAGCACTACCCTGATTGGTGCCATCTCTGAGCCCATATGTAGTTTTTTTTTTAATCCTCCGTGAGTCAGGTCTGCAAACGCCACATTTTCTTTTCCTTATTATGTGGTAATAAACGCATAGCTGTCAGTGAAACATGCAGAACCATGCTTTAGACCAGTGGTTTAGGAGGGACTCCAGCCAGTGACTTGTGAGCGTCCCAAACAGCACTAGGGTGGGGGCGAGTGACACACAGTCTGCATCCATCAGCTTCTGCCTGTTTGATCCCATGCGCTTTACCCTGTGAACTGAAATGAGCAGCTGCATCGCATCCTTGAGAATCACCAGAGAGGCACTCAGGAGATGGTTTAACATGAATTCTTGCTAGCTTTTTAAATGAAAAGCCCCAGTATAGCAGCTCAATCATATTATAAACACATTATAAACATATTAAAAAGTAATTACTTTGGTGGAAGCTAACCATATTAAAATAGAAATTAAGATAAAATTAGAAACTTTTAAAAATTTTCAGATTCAAGTGCATAGGATTTTTTTAAAATATTTTTGCCTAGTTGTAACCTATCACACTAACCGTGATAAGTGCTTTGCTATCCTGTGCCTCTGCTGTGCTGGGCACTGTACTAGGTGCTGGCATTGAACCATTTTCCCACAACTCTGAATGGTGTACTGAAGACGTGGGTCCCCCCCATGACCATGTTTCCATGGGGAGCAGTTAGGCAGAGAGCAGTCAGTGTTTCCACCCAGGAGAAGGGATTACTCATAATGGGTTGCCTAATTCTCAAGTCATTCTTATTCAGAGCTTAGCCTAAGGGAAGATCTTGTGAAAATCAGGGTGCAGATTTGTCTGTCAAAAGTGACTTTTTTTCCTTTAAAGCAGAAGAGAATGAATGAAGTCTCCATTAAAAAAAATTACAGCAGAATCGAGTATAAACAATGGAAGTAAAAGGATTCAGTTCACAGTGGATCACAACAAAGGCAAGTCATCTTTTTATTTTTAAGGAAAGGCACTGGCAGTAAAGAAGGCAAACAGAGGCAGGCAGGCAGGAAAAGAGAGGAGGAAGAAGCACTTTCATTTGTTTGTTCATCTTGGTTTTTCTCCACCCTTACCAGTCCCAGGCCTTGAACAAAGGTCCTGGCATGTACATGGATCACATCAAGTGGCCTTGTCCATTAGGTCACCATGGCATGCTGCAAGTTGTCTTTCGACAATTCTGACATCCTGTTTGGGGAAGAAGACTGATGGAAATTTAGAAACCCTCAGTTGAGTCCCATCTTTGTTATTCACAGCTGCACAACCATGCACACCTCAGATTCCTCATCTGTAAAAGAGGGTTATAGATATATGATCAGCAAAAATAAATCCAATAGTCTATCTACTGTGATACTTTGGTCAAGTACGAAGAGAACTGGTGTCTCTTGTGCCAGTGATAGTATTTGATAAATATCTAAACCAGAGCTATGTGTAGGAGTCTTTTGAGGTCTGACACAAATGGAATTAAACAACCTTAAATTATGACCTGTTCTCATTTTACATATCAAAATATGACTTTGAATTTGGTAAGTTTAGTCTAGAATTGTCCAAGAACTTGCAATGATAACAGAATGTTTCACCGTATGACACTGAGACTACTTGAGATCACCAGAATGAAAACAATGCCCAAGACCTTGACTGGTCACCATTTGAATCCAAGCAAATCATCTACCCAAACACCCAGGGACTTACTGGAATAGAAGAAATAGGATACATGCTTAGTTATTTATTTGTTGTCGCTAACACTATTTATTTCAAAAAAAAAAAAGAAAAGGACATGAGATGGCCAGAAATCTCTATTTCATATTATAATCAGATACAGCACATATCCTACCTTTAAACAAATAAGCCAGGATTGTGGCTACCCTGTGGCACTGGATAGCAATGCACACCAATCTTGCTTGGCTCTGGGGACACTACTCTGGTTATGTGGCCAATGAGACTTCTGGGTCTCCACAGAAGCAAAGACTCCCTTGGGTGAATTTGCCAATTCCATTGCACCCATTGTCTCCAGGGGTGAATATCACTTTAAAAAGTTGCGTAACAACTTGGTACCACCTACAATCACAGCCCAGGACTCAAGGAGTCCCATGACTCAGTGATTCCCTTTTTAGTTTCTTTTTGTAGTTCATTTCTTCCTCAGAGGGACTTTTCCAAAATTTTAATCACTTAATGAGCATTCCAATCTCAGCTGATGATGAATTACTGAACTAATAGAAGTTATTAGAAATGACTTTGCTTAACTTTCTGTCATCTCGCTCTACTATAACTTATGTTATTACTATTTTCACCAGCGTTACTGTGGTTTCAGGAAAACAGGTGTCCCTCCTCCCTCCCATCAGCCCTAAGCTTGACCATATCTCCCCTACTCACCTCTGTCATTCTCCGCTCCCTGTTCCCGTCTTACTCTTACCATCTGATATTAAAAAGACATGACTGCTACCTTCTCAGTAATGCGAGCTCCCCTCCATCCCTCATTTTATAACCAAGCTTCTAATAAAGAGCGCACCTGAAATCTATACGAACTGCCTACAGTTCCTCAACTCCCATAAATTTTCTCCTCTACAGATGAGGAATCTGAAGCTTGAGTGGTTGCCCTGCTGTGAATAACAAAGATGGGATCCAATTCAATGCTTCTGCAATTGAGCTTAGTCATCAACACTTGAAACCAAAATGGTTAACAAAGACCAAATCCAATGAACATTTTTCATTATTTTCCTATTTGTTCCCTTTGTGACCTGTGACAGTACTGGCCCTTTACTTTTGAGAAACTCTTCTCCCTTGATGTCTTATTTTTCCTTGCAGACAGACTAATCTTCATGAGTTTTTTTCAGTGGCCTCCATTTTGTTATTCCTTTATTGTTTTTTATTATTTTTTCTACCTCTTACATGGATAAGCAATGCTCCCCAATGAGCTACTACTCTGAGCAGTTGTGCAGCTTCCTACTGCCATTCCATTGATTCAGGGCTTCACTGTGACTTGCTTTAGTCAGTGGACCATGAGCAAACTTACACTCGTTAGGAGTGTCATGTTATCTGGATTATTAATAAGAAAGAGGAGAGAGAGAGAGAGAGAGAGAGAGAGAGAGAGAGAGAGAGAGAGAGAGAGAGAGAGAGAGAGAGTAGCCAGAACTCCAACTGAATCCAACCTGTAGTCGAATGTTTTTATTTTTTAAAGATGCAGTACAGGCAGGAATGAAGATGAGTAGTTAGGCAGGCAGGAGGAGAGAGGAAGAAGAAGCATTTTATTTAGTGGTTCATCTTAACTGTCCCCTGTAAGCAGGTCTTGAACTGGGGACCTTGGGATGTATGTAGACCATACCTGGTGAACTAAACCTCTAGGCGACCAGGGTGCACCGAATAATATATTTTGCTTGAAGTCACTAAGTTTTGCTTTGGAGTGGTTTGACATATAGTAACACAAAACTAAACAAAATGATATTTTAAAGATTTCTATCATCAGCCAGTTTTTGTCTCAGATTGCAGGCTTTTCCAAGCAATGACATTCATTGCAATACATCACAGGTACCAGTCATTGCAGTACCCTTCATACCTCATAATTCTTACATCTACATTTTTAGAACAGATCAGTCACTAGGTTACCTTACTTTCTAGGTATCCCCAATGGAATATTCCATCAACCACTTCAAATTCCCACACCAAAGCATTGCATCCTTCCACAAGTTTCTCCTGTAGCTTATTCTTTCTTTTGGTTAATAATACAACTAGTGACCAGTCACTCAAGGAGGAAACTAAGAAATACATCTTACCTCTCCCTTTCAATCATTTTCCCAACAATCAGCCATTCTTATCAAATATCTCTCACATTCATTTTTTATCTCCATCATCTTGAATGCTGCCCTGGTCAAGGGACTGGTCATGTCCTACTTTAACCAATTGCAATGTCACACTCTCTTCCTGCTCTGAGGCTTGGGCTACAAAAACCATGTGTCCAGATTTGTCTTGATCATTTTCCTGCTGTTTAATCCTCTTGTGGCTCCTCTTCATCTACAGAATCAGGTAAAGATTTTTTTAATATGCTACAAAACCCTTCCTGACCTGGCTCTACTTAGACGTCTATCCTCATTTCCTGCTCTTTCCCTGTGTATGCTGTGCCGTGAGCCAAATTATTTGCAGTGTGACACTAGCCATCTGCCCCATGGATGTCTCAGACAGTTTTTCTGCCTGGTGTACCTCCCTACCCCCTGCCATCTGCATAGTCCTTCAAGATTCAGTTTAAATGTCACATCCTCTGTGAAGCTTCCCTTGTCTATCTGGATAGAAGCAAAATTGTCATCCCTTTTTCTGAGCTATCACTGTGTGAATACCAAATAATACCACTATTGCACACATTTTAATTCTAACGGCATGCTTACATGTCTGCCACCCCTAATAGATTCAGAGCACTCCTCCAGGGCAGGAGCATGTTTTCTTTTTGTGTTTGCAGTGACCAGCACAGTGTGTGATATACAGCAAAGGTTCTGTAACTACTGAATGCATCAGATGATTTATTTCCCACTTAAAATTTTTTTGTAAGAATATCTGATTATATTGGCTAAGCTAACACTGTAACTTTTCTTCAAGTAGAAATAGAGACCATGAGACTCTTTAGACCAGTATTAGGATGTTTGGGACAAGTCACTGAGTACTGGAGCTGGTAACTGAGGGGAGGAGAGGGCAAGTGAATGGTTCCAGGTTGGTAGCGGGGTCAAACTGGAATCACTCCTTCCCAAGGCTCCAGTGCTCCTGCCAGATGGAGCACCGCCTTCCTCCACCACAGGGTGGCGTGGTTCTTTAGCTCTGCCCTATTGGATGACAGCCCATGTGACAAGCATTAGCATCATCTTGAGTCTGAATGATTCAGAGAAGTTGGTAGTTGATTTTATCTTTCCCTTGTTTTAGGAGTGCCTCCTCACTTTTCTCTGCTTCAACTCTAGTTTCCACTTTCTTCACCAAGTACAGATTGGATTTGTTACTCTCTAGTTGAACTCTTCGGTGACTCTCCAAAAATATTGGGGGTGAAGTCTGGAACATTCCTTATCCCTTTCTATGTCTCCAGTCTAATCTACTCCCTTCCCACATGTGCCTTTTATATACATATATAAGCATTTACTGAGCTCATTCATTCTATATGGCAGATTGTGCCAGCTGAGCCACCTAAAAGACTAGATGTAGTCACTACACCCATGTAGCTCACAACCCAATGAAAAGCTCGGACAAGGATTAAGTATAGTTTAAAGTCAATTAGTATTGATGAAGATGACATCTTTTCAGAACAAATGAAGGACAGCTAACTCATCCGGGAGGATCAGAGGAGACTTGAGGATGACTAGCCTACTCTCCATGTTTCCCTCAGTCTGGAACCACTTGCAACCTGCACTCACCAGGCTTTGAAGCCACTGGGCTTCTTTGTCTTTCATGGCTGCCTGTTGTCTTCCTGTTCTGATAAACTTCTATGCTTACCCAAGACCCAACTCAAGGCTGCCTTCTACTGGAAAGCCTGGTCTGCTGTCCCAGGAAGCAAGAATATTGATGCTACAAGTCATGAGAGTCATGAGTTCTGTGAGGAAAGGAACTTTATTATGGCCTCCAATGCTAATAGACAATGTAGGCATTCAATACATGAAAGAATGGCTAAAATGTAGCTACTCCTGCTGTCTTTAGGAGCTAACAGTGGCCTAATGGGAGCTCAGTGGCTTCCATTTCCTTTTTACCTGGTATCTTGGCCTTACCAATCTCTCTCCTCTCTCCTGTCTCTCTGTCTCTCTCTGTCTCTGTCTCTCTGTCTCTCTGTCTCTGTCTGTCTCTGTCTCTCTGTCTCTGTCTGTCTCTGTCTCTGTCTCTCTGTCTCTGTCTGTCTCTGTCTCTGTCTCTGTCTCTCTCTCTCTCTCTCTCTCTCTCTCTCTCTCTCTCTCTCTCTCTCTGTCTCTCTCTCTCTCCAGTACAGATAGGAATGAAGGTGAACAGAGGCAGGTAGGCAGGAAGAGAGAGCAGGAAAAAGCATTTTATTTATTTTTATTTATTTGTTCATCTTGGTTGTTCCTGAGAGCCCCAGAACACAAACCCAGATCCTTCCAATGTATGTGACCTTCACATAACCCCTGCTCCACCAGGGTTCACCAGACCTAGTCTTGACAGTTACCAGCAAAAGCTACTGGCAAGTGATTCCATTGTGAATGGAACATGGAAACTGAGCTTACATTTGCAGTGGGATTCTTTTCCTTGTGAAAACATTATAATTATGATGCTATTTCAGCAATATCAAACTTTTAAAAACTTTTCTGGTGCTTTCCTCAGCATCTATAGCCTTTTGAATATCTAGATCTTTATTTTACTATGCTATTTTTCAGTGGTGGTAAATCTGTCATTTAAAGACAAAATATATTATCTGGAGCTTGTCAAAATCTTTTGGACACAAATTTGGTAAATGATGAAGCAGAATAAGTTTTTGGTGAAAAAAAGAGACACTGCTCTAAAACGTTATTTTTTATGACTTGTAATTTGGTTCTGAACACAATTTCAAAAGATAAGTTTCAAAAGTGCATCAAGGTATGTCCTTGAAGTAGTGTAATTTATATAAAGTTTTAAAGTTCACAACATTTTGAAAAACAGAGAGGGTTCCCATTTTAAAAAGGCATTCGAAAGTTGGGGTATTTTGAAGTTATTCTGGATATGTAAATTAACCTCCCCTCTCCCCCACTTAGATGTTGACACATTGTGGTTATGTTCCTAAATAGAAACAAAATTTAATCTGCTGTATAAGCAGTGAGGCAACTGATGTACAGGCTAGTTAGTGTTAGTCTAAATTCTTGGAAGAGACTGCTTTTATTCATTTCATGGGGCTTAGAAGTTGTCTTTGGAGACCACGCCTGTGGCTCAGCTGTTAAGCTCTCCCCTGCGGCACAGTCCACATACAGCCCAAGGATGCAGGTTTGAGGCCCAAGGCCAAGGGGAACAGCTAAAATGAACAATGAATTAAACAAAATGCTTCTTCCTCCTCTCCCTTTGTGCTCGCTGCCTACCTGCCTTCCTCTCAAAAAATGTTAAAAAATTAAAAAAGTTGTCTTTGGTATTTTTCTCAATTACTCTTTGCTGGCTTTTACTGCATTCTGCAATACTCCACCTCCCAGGTCCCTAATATCTTTCCACTGCTCTCTGGTTACAAGGACCTCAGGTTGGTCCTATTTCCATATGGCTCAGATTCCGAAGTTAGCATTTTCTCTTATTGTTAAATCAAATCTATGAGCCCATTAGACTGTAAAGTCCAAGTAGGCAGGAGTTTTGGTCCTTATTTTTATCTCCAGTGCCTCACACGATGTCGGGAACCTCTTAGGCACTCAGTTAAGTGGATGAATAAGTCTCTAAATTTGTTAGTCACACGAGCATAGAGGCATCGGAGGCTTCGGGAGGATAACAACCCATTGAACTAATTTATACTCATCTGTGAATGACTGGGAGTCCTTATCTCTCCCTAAGATATTTGCATACTTAAGATATTTGCATACTTAAGGGGTATAGCTTGTGAATTCAAATTATTCTCTTTGAGAAAACTTCAACAGTGAAACAAATGGAGAGAAAACAATTAAGATTACTGGGTAGTAGAGGGTGGGAGTTAGTAGGCCAGAGCTGCCTAGGAGTTTGCCCCTGAGGCGTTTCCAATTTTCAAGATTCTGCAAGTTCCACATGACTATAAATTCTAAAAGCTTAGAGACTTAATCATTAAGACTCAGGGTCGTGGTAGGGATAAGCAGGATCCTAAGTCAGAGTGGCTGTAGGGCTGTTGTCTCCACTGTGTGTTGGACGTGCTATTTTACTATTTCTCATTTGTTTCAATGGAAAGTTTCCTAACTTTCTAGTTAAATATACAAGGAACAGGAAATTTTTTTTTTAATCTTTAACCACCCCCCATCTTACTCTCCCCAAATATCCCCCAAATGCTTTCATTGAGATATATAAACTTTAAGGAAATGGAAACCTTAGAATTCTGATACTTGGTTTAAGATAAGAGGCTGTTAAAAAGTTGATTTCGGTATTTTCCAATTTTTAATGCTGGAATCTTCTATTGTGTCAATCTTGTTTCTCCTGTTTATCTGGAAATCTTTTGAATGAAGTATTTATCTGTTTTAAAACACCACTCAAATATCTAATCAAAGAAAGTGAAAACTCAGTGCATTTTAATAAATGACAGTATAATGTAACAAGTGTTTAGAAAGTTATTGCTACTTTTAGGAAAACAAATGTTTTGGAGGTTAAGACTAGAGAAGTGAAATTTAGTTACTGAATAGTTGTAGTAGTTATGTAAGAATTGTTTGATTCGCATTTTGTTCAAATAGAGATATTGTGAATATAGGCTTAGCTACAGGTGGTGAGTGGGAAAATTTTTTTTTGCATAGTTTTGCAATTTTCTCAGTTTATTTGGGAATCCAGTAATAGTAAGTCACTATTATAGAGAAACACTTTGATATAAGTTTCTTGATTTAAAAATAAAGGTAAATTCTAACTTAATAAAATCATCTTAAAGACGATTTAATAAAATCATCTTGTAGACGATTTAAACGACTTAAAACTGCTCAGTGTTTACACATACAAGTGCCTAATAAATATTTGTAATCTATCTCCTAAAAGGAAAATGAACAAAAGAACATTTTCTCCAGGCTTAATATTCCTTTTGTACCGGGAAGAGAAATAGAATCAGAGGTTCGAATCTTTAGGTTAGGAGAGCATATAGAAGCACTTTTTGTTTTGTTTTTTTTGCCAAAGAATGATAGAAAGTCTAGTTCTGACACGTTTAATAATGGGCACGCAACCTATTTCTTTGTTTCATAACCATTGCGCGCACTCTCTCCTTTTTGGCGTAGTAACAAATTCAACAAAATCAATGCCATCTAGTTAAACTTTCTGATTTAGTAGTGGATCCGGCTGCCCTGTCTAGTAGGGGATAGGAAAAGCAGTGTGGAGAAGCAGGACGAATCTGTTTGAAATGGAATGTGTCCATTCTAAATAATTTCATGTGGGAAAATAATTTCAAGTTGAAGGATAATTACAGAAAAGACATCCAACCCCCTCAGCCGCTGCAGTCCGCATACGTAGGAAACCCTTCGCTGGCTGTGGCTGGAAGAACCGCTGCCGGCTGGGAGCCGCCGCCTCCTACCCCGGGGCGGCGCACGCTGACTCGGAGAAGGTGCCGCGCGGGGAAACGTGGCACCCTCTCCAGCCCGCGCCCGGGGCGCTGCTGCGCGGCCACCGAGCGCTCGGAGAAACCCTGACAGAAGGACTCCGCGACAGCCGCGCACCGGACGGCGGAGAGAACCGCCCGCAAGCCGACGCCCGCCCGGGGACGGGAAGTGGCTCCCGGCCCGCCCTCCGCAGCCAGCGGCCCCGCAACCCCGCGCCGCCCCCTTTCTCCCGGCCTCTCCCTCGGCCTCCGCCACCCCGGCCGAATTCTTGCATAAATTATGCCAGGCGCGCCTGACGTCAGGTGGCGGCGCGCGGGCGCGGGCGCGACGCCGATGGAACTGGCCTCGGGCGCGCGCGGCGTGCCGGGCGCGCGCAGGCGCTGGCGTGCTGGGGCCGCGGCGGCGGCGGCGGCGGCGGCGGCGGCGGCGGCGACGGCGGCGGCGGCGGCGGCGGCGACGGCGGCGGCGGCGGCGGCGGCGGCGCGGGGGTTGAGCCGTGGTAGTGCGGACGCGCTCGTGCTCGGGAACTATCGGATTAAACTTGAATCGAGTGAAATTACACAAAGGAGCACCGCTGAGAAGGCGGCCCGGGCACCCGGAGACCCTGAAACTCGCCAGAGACCCGTTCGCCCCGGGTCAACTCCGCGCCCGTGGATTCAGCCCCCTGGCCGCGGCCGCCGAGCCAACTCCAGAGCCCGCTCTGCGTTTTGTTTTCTCCTTGGCACAGGGCAACGGAGATCGACCGACCGACCCGGTGAGCGCGAGAGTTCGCCCGGCGCCTCCGGGAGGGGCGGCGGCGGCAGGAAATCGCTCCGGGCCGGGGCCGGGGCCGCGCGAGGAGTTGGGAGCGAGGAGTTGGGCGTGTGCGGGGCAAGGGCGGGCGGGGGCCGGGGCCGACGCTGGAGCGCAGCGCCGCCCGTGCGGTGTCGCCGGTGTTGTCGCCGGCGGGGCCCGAACCCGCACCCCCAGCGCCGCCCGGCGCCCCAACTTTTGCCTGTGTCCTCGGGGCCGGCGGCGGCGGGGGCGCGCGGTCCAACCGAGGGTCACTTCCTCGCATGTAAATGGCTTTTTGTTGTGCTGCTGGCGTGGGGGGGTATGGGGGACAGGAGGGAGCGTGTCTGCGCGCCGGGGAGCGCGAGCGCGTTTCCTCCCGCCGGCGCCGAGCACGAGTTGCCGGCTCCATTCGAAAGAAAAAGGAAGGAGGAAAAGTTGGGCTCCAACTCAAGTGCGAGTGGGCGATGGGCGCGCGGGCGCGGGGCGGCTGAGCGGCGGCGGCGGCGGCGACCCCCGCCTCCCGCCCCCGCCCCCCGCTCCGGACCGACCACGCCGCGCTCGTCGGGAGCCGGGGCCGCACCGGCGCGAACAAAGTGCGTCCCTCCTGGCGCCGCGGCGCCGGCCCGCGCGGGGACTGCCACCGGGCGAGGTGGGTCGGCGGCGAGGAAAGTGCGCGGGGTGCCGCGTGGGGCGGGGGGCGGCGCGAACACGCGGCTCTGGGGGCGTCCTGAGGCCAAACCGTGCCGGCGCGGAGTTGCGAGCCTGGGGCTGGGAGCTCTCGGGGCTCCCCGGCGACTCCCAAGTCCGCGAGGAGGAGAAGAAAGGGAACCCGGCCCGGGCTAGCGCGAGGAGGCACAACGAGAAGGGGACCCCACCTTGCCGAGCTGGCCGGGCCATCG
The DNA here is from genome assembly GCA_004363575.1 of Solenodon paradoxus. NCBI lineage: Eukaryota > Metazoa > Chordata > Mammalia > Eulipotyphla > Solenodontidae > Solenodon > Solenodon paradoxus. The sequence goes on from RJWH01000056.1 coordinate 1,272,375, forward strand.
GCAGCGGCAGCTGCATAATAGCGACTTTAAGCACCCGAAGGCAACTCGGCTCCCCCGCCCCTGAGCCTGCCTGGGGTCAACGCTGGCGGGGGGGGTGGGGGGTGTCACCAGGTGGCTCCCGAGGTGGCTCCGGTGCGCTGTGCCCCCTGAGAGCCTCGATTCGGAGCGTGAACAGCCGAGGTGGCTGGAGGCCAAGCGGTCAGCGGGGAGAGGAAGGAGGGCGGTGGGGGGACGCGTTGTTTGTTTGGTTCGTACCGGGTACTGGTCTCGCTGGGGGTGCTGGGGCGCGAGTACCCGGTGGGCTGCGGAGCAGGGCATCCGCGTCCGCGCTGTGAGAGCGCGGCCGCGGGCGGTGGGGGGTTGCGGGAGAACGGCCGAACCCGGGCCGGGGTGGAGGGTGCTGGTGGTCGGCAGGCTCCGGGGAAGAAGCCGCCGGCCCCGAGCAGCCATCATTACCGAACCGCCTTTCTCCGGATGGCTCTGCCTCGAGGAGCCCTGCGCCGTGGGAGCGCACCCCAAACTCCCCGCCGGCTGCCCGCTTTGTGAGCGCCCCCGTATTGTGGGCGGCTCGGGGAGTGCTCCTGCTATGGGTCAGACCATTTTTCTGTAGGTCACTTTTAGAGACTGTTCACGCCTGGATTTTAAACTAGTTTTTCCCCCCCTCTTCTGAACAGACAATGGACAAAAGAAAAGTAGCAACCCACATGGAGAGTTTCCTTTTCAATCGCTAGAATTAGATACACTATCCAGCTCTCCACTTGCTAAGTATATACTTTTTTAGTTTCCCATTGTATATTATATAGCAATCGATTTAAATAACTTATCTAGAAATATGTCTAGCCTCTAGGCTTGATTTCTGGGCTGTATCAAATATTTTGATTTATTTCTGAAAGGTTACGTGAAGGCCCCGATTTCCATTTTCTAAAATACTAATTTAAGCCCCCGATTTGCAGTGAGCAATACCTTTCAAAGAGGTTGTGAGTGTATTTTTCCCCAGTTCTCTCCCAATAGTGCAGGGGAGAGTACTCACTATATGTAATAATGAAATAGAAAAAAAAAAATACTTTATTTCCTTACAGATCTATTCTAAAGATGACCAAAAAAAAAAAAAAGTCAGTGACTGTGACCCTGGGACCCTGATTTATCTCAGCTATAATTCCAGTTAGATCGTAGTGATGAATAAGGACTAGGTAATTTCTTATTTCAGAAAAAAACTTGAGCAGTGATTTTATGAAGTTGAATCTGTCTCCCAGCCCCCAGAGTACATCTGTCGTGGAGTGTTTTTGTCCTGCTGTTGCACAACAGAAGTCCTCCAGTCTTTACCCTAAAATGGCAGCTTTCATTTGACTGGGGCCCATTCATTGACAATGATAATAAAGAGGCTGAAAGCTAGATGCTTGGGGCACAGAGCAGGACTGGATTTGCCTTTCTAGGTGATAACAAGTAGGAGACATTTTACGCTTTCCAGATTTGCCCACAAAAAGTTTCTTTTCCTTGAAAAATCTGTACTGTAGGAAAAAGTTACAAAATAATTAGAGAATTTAGAAATGAAAAGAACTTGCAGATTTTAGGAACACAATTTTATTTTGTCTAATAGTGGAAATATAGTATTCCCCACTTTGGTAACCTGATAAAGGGACATAATGGATTTTTGTGAGGCTTGTAACAGGTGAATTTCCTCACCATGGCACTCAAGAATTAGGGTTGTTTTCTAGCACTATGGGCTTTATTATTCTATGTTCTCTTGATATTTTCTGTTTTTTTGTTTGTTTGTTTGTTTTGTTTTGTTTTTTCCTCCTGTACAAGCCAGTAAATTTGAAGCTTAATGACTTCTAGGTTTTTCAAGATTCAAATGAGTTTCTAGATAAGAAGTGAAAGGTGATATAAAAAAGACTGATATGTAAATCCAAACTCTGGTTATATTGGTTTACTGATGAATTTGCTTTACAGTAAATTTTAAAAATTACTTTCTTTTCCATGTCTTAACATGGAAGCTTGGATAGAGAAATGACATAGGTTGTGAATAGGCAATGGATAAAAACACACATTTTCTAATTTTGAGGGAACAATGACACCTTTCCCCCAAATTGAAAAGAGAAAATCAAGTTTAGAATAATGCATTTAGTAATGTAGTTTTAAAACCATACTTTCATAGATTCACCTGTACTTGTTCTAGTTTTTAACCAGTTTTTAAAACTTTTTTCACGAGACTTATTTTATTGAGTACCATGAATGAATACTACGAGAAGTACCCTTATAATTCTGTAACAAGGAAATATTACAACTTTTTCTTCATCAGATAGTCAGTAATGTGTATAGTTTTTAAGCAGTTGGGTCCAAAGAACACAAATATTGTCATCTATGAGAGAATACAATTTAAGTGCTTTTTATGTATGTGCTATGTGCTCCAAAAGAGCAAACTAAGTGCCAGGTTATTTCAAACCTGGGTTTACAGCATTTCATTCCCTGTGTACAAAAATGTTTGCTTGCCATTTAATTATTTCAACTCAGCAATCATTGGCAAACTTTCAGTGAAAAACAACAAATATTTCCCCTCCAGGGTTTACCATGGAAAAGGAGAAAAGAGTGAGTGTTGTATAGTGAACCAAATACTAACATTTAACTTTTAAGTGAACTTGGAGGTAGTAGTTACCTTTTATCCTTCTATTAGCCATATATAGACTTTCAGATTTGATCCCAGACACCTTGGTCATCTTATAAACATCTGTAAATAAGGCATTGCAAGAATGAAAATGCTTAGTCAGGGGTCAGCAAGGTGTGCGATTATAAAATAATTGCCCTTACAATTTCAACTTTGTAATGAGATTTACTTCTAGTATTCACTTGATGTCTAGCTATAAACAGATACACACTTAAGTAGATAGAGGTCATTAAATTCACTAAAAGGATGGAGAAGGAACACTTTCAGTACAACTGAGATGAAGTCAGGAATATACCATCCTGTGTGGCTCTTTGAATTGTTCATTCACATGGATATTTGTGTATCTTTAAAAAAAGTTATTTTCATGATATTAGAAAATCAGACTTTAGTATAATTATGTATTATCAGGTTTCTATTGCCATTATTTCTCCTTTTTTTGTTTGGGAGATAAGTTTTCCCTTTTTTGTAGAAAACTTTGTTATTTTGTCCTAGTTCTAAAAATATTTCAGTATTCAAAAATTGGGAGAAAATGATCAGTTGTTTTTTTCCTATAACACATGAGGATGTAATGATTTATTTCAGGTTGGGTATATGACTCAGTTGGGTTACAATGATGGCAGAGGTCCATAGCTGATTATGGTGGTAGTGATAAGCTGGAGAGGTAATTTAACATACTACTCCTGCTCTTTCATATTTTGCTCTTATCAATACATTAAACATTAAAAGTGAAACCATACCTGTGTGATAAAAATTAATAGAAATAGGAAATCATACTGATACGGTGAAAGAGAAACATATCCTGCAATCATTAGTGAATCTTTGGCTATTTAGAGTGTTGAGGACCTTAGAGAGCAAGTCTAACTTTCTCATTTTACAGATTAAGAAACTAGAGTCTAGAGAGATTAATTAGGTGAGCTGTCTTTGGCCGGTCACCCAGCTATTGCAAAGTTGTCTGGATCTTGGTTGTCTTCCTGGTGCCTAGTTTGGTGCCAGTGCAAGGGCGGGCATCGAGTTTGTCTGCTGGCTGAGGAGCTGCTTGGGAAGAGTCTCACTCGATGTTGTGACTGAAAAATACCTTTTGGTTTCAGTATCCTATGGCATATGATAACGTAATTCTTAAAGGTGTTTTTAAGCGACCAATTGATTTGCTGTGTTGCGTACTGGTTCCGAGGTTTTTCACTTTTGTTTTGAAAACGATGATTATCCATCTTGAAAAATGCAGAGATAATTATTCCCAGATTTGATTACTGTTTTCATTTTAGAAGCATGTATTCATTACCATAACTAGATTTCTGTACCTTTTAGCTAATGTAGGTGACTTTGAACATGCTTGTTTTCTTGGTAAAGCGTGTTTGGAGGGTTCTGTTTTGTTTTTACTTTGGGAATTAAAGATATCTTTTTACAAATAAAAATAATGTAGAAGAGTCATGAAGAAACATAACAGTTGTAAAAGACTGATTGGTCCTCGGACTTGTTTGCTTATGCCAGTGTGGAATGGGAGACCTGCTTTCTTTAGTGGCCCTTTTAGTCTCACTGACCGCTGTAGGTTTCAGGCATCGCTCTCGTAGCAAGTGACTGGACTGTGATCAATTCTCCTGTTTCATCTGCTTTCTTGTTGGCCAATTCAAGTATTTATTGGGTACCTGCTGCTTGTAAGGTATTGAGGTGCTGCAGAATACAGTGGTGACTTAAGAAGACATGGTTGCACCACTCGAAATAGATTAAGCTACTACAGTGGATTGAGGAGGTGGGGAGTAAGGCTGACTGGAGATTCAGTCAATTGTGTGGGATGTTACCCCTTAGGAAGTGGCTTTAGCATTGCCATCCAAATTTTTGGTAGATGAAGGGGACAGTGCTAGCTACCCTGGAGGGAATGTGTGTTTACATTCTATAGCTAGATGAGACTTGAGACAGGCAGAGGCTGGCTTGGGCAGGGTTTACAAGATACAGAATTTGGGCTTTTTTTTTTTTTTTAAGTGGCAGAACCACTGATGTGCGTTAAGCACTGTTTGACATGAGCAGACTTGTGTTATGAAGACTGAAATGGTGAGTGGGACAGAGGAGGAAAAGGTTGGGAATAGAATCCTGCTTGCTTTTGTTATAGTCCATGGGATGGGGAAGTAACATTGGTTTAGACAAGATTGGTGGCCATAGAGATGGAGAAAAATGGACAGATTTGAGAAACAGGAGGTGGGTCAGTGAAGAGGACTTAAATGATAGATTTGCCCTCAGGAGAAAGCATCAGAAAATGCAGTTTTCTAGGGTATATTCCCTGCTTAGCTGGCTGACTGGAAATGTTCACCACTGAGACAGAGTCCTGACCACCTGATGAGGACCGGGTTTGAGGAGGAAGTTCATGTAGCATCTGAGGTAGCCGATGATGGACGTTGGACCAGTGTTTTCGCCTTCTTTTCATTGCTATTGGCATCTTAAAATTTTCCAAAAAGAAATCGCTAGCTTCTCCCAAAAGATTGTGGCGTATGGTGGGTTCACTTAGGATTTCTGGTGTGTTGGCCAGTGAAATGGGAGAGGGGAGGGAACTGATATTACTTGTCTAACATGTAACACTTTGCTTGTTACTCGCCTAATATGTAACACTTTGTATTCCTTTGCTCATCATAGGCTGAATAGAGTCCTCTGGTAAGCAGACTTTGCCACATTTTATTCTTCTGTATCTCCTGTTTTGGAGGCTGCTTTCTGTTGCTGGTTACATATTGGAACAAGGTGTTTGGCTTCTTACAGATAGCTGGTGGGGCCCACTGTGCTGTTCATGGAAAGAGCTAGTTAAATGTTTTAGGAGCTGGTTACAGTCATACGTAGGTGTAGTAGAGTCATACATTGCTTGAGTAATTGTGGAGAAAAACGCCATACTTACCTGCTTCTTAGTGGAGTGCATATAAACTACTTTAATATGTAAATTACCTTAAAGACCTTTTTTGTGCAATTATTATAAAAAGTGGATTACATAGCCTGGTTGGTAGCAAATGAAGAGATGTTAACTGATTAATCTGGGCAAATGTTCTACGTTACAGACTCTAATATGTGAGACAAATTGTGAAAATCCTGACCTTATCTTGAAACAATTTTTTGAAGGATTTGTAATTTTTGTTTTTGCCAACTGATGATGGCAACGGTATTATCCCCGTTTTTTTTTTTTTTTTTTTTTTTAAGGGAAACGTACAGGCAGGAATGAAGGTGAGTAGAGGCAGGCAGGCAAGCAGGAAGAGAGGAGGGAGTAACTTTATTTAGTGGTTCATCTTTGGTTTTTCCCACCAGTTCCAGGACATGAACCTGGGACCTTGGGATGTATGTGGACTGCACCCAACCCCTGCTCTACCAGGGTGTGCCTCATCCATTTGTTTTTATAATAGGTCAGACTTTGATCTTGGTATACTTGAAAATATCTTTTCTGGGACTCTTTGGTTAAAGCCCTATATCAAAAGCACTTTCATTGATTTTGTTTCTCATTCACTCTGGTGACCATAATGACTTGATCAGATCTACCAGGGTCCTTCCTGTCTTCAGAGTGGACAAAATTGTGTGGCTTCACAGGTTAACTTAGGGACTTCACTGGTTGTAGGGACTTGCTTCATCTGGAAATTTTGCTCTCACCTCTACTGTTTTTGAGTGATTATTTGAATAAATTCAACATTCAGGAGAGTAAATTCCCCTCTGGTGGAATATGAGAAAAGCTGGGTGTGCTGACTTCAGCTTCAGATGGGCTTGTGCCCATGATTCTGTGGCAGTTTACTTCTAGTACTTTCAACTTAGTAGTTTAGAAACATTTTAAAACCTTTTAAAAACACATTCTCTTGTTTGTCTCATCAACAGTGTATCCCATTGGTTTTAGAAATGATTGCCTTCTCAGAGGTGTGGACAGCAAAAGGAAAGCTTTATGCAAGTTCCTGTGATGTGGGTTCTAGTGGAAGAATAAGGTTATTTATCTGGGGCTTGGCTCTACCCATCTCCAGCTACAGCCGTGACCAACTTGGCAGCAGATTTGAGTTTTTCACCATGTATCTCGTCATGGGGATCAGGCAACAGGCCACCATTGTCGCTGAGCAGAAGGATGCATGGGACCCCTGCTTGTTCACCATACCAAGTCTTCATGTAGGAAAAGGCAGGAAATCAGACGTGTTTAAGTTTTGATGTGCCGCATACTTTCCTTTGCATCAGCCACAAAGATCACACTAAAACAGAGATTTCTGCATTATGTTTGCAGCACACCTGATAAAGGAAAGTTATACCTTGGCAATTAGTTATTCCCTTTGTTCTATGACAAGCTGGGTAACATTTTAGTGTCCACTTTGTTCTCTATACATTTAAAAAGAACATCACATTTTAAAGTCTGTTGATATTTAAAACATATTTAGCAAATGTATATATATATTACTTTAACACACCTAGAAAAGAGATAATCTTTAACCTGATACCAAGAAGGCAAATAGTGAGAAGTCCTTTATAGAATTATAAGCATGCCTTTAGTTTCCAAGATAGTGCCTGCTATTGCACTAATAACATTAATTTGAGTACAGGTGTACAATCAAAGAGATGCATTAGTTTGTGATGTATTTTAAAGTGTATGGCTCTAGAAATTACTTATGCATGGAGCTAACAATGTATTGAAATTGTTAATCCTAGATCCTCAAGGTGAATGTGAAACAACTGAACTCTGTGGCAGTATTTTATGTTGTATACTTGACCTTGTTTATGCTTGAAATTTTGCTTTGGCCAATTGCAAGTGTATTGATCTTGTCAGAACAATCATTTGGAGTCATCCTGAGAATTAAACAATCTTGATTAAATTAAGAAACAATGTTTATTTTCTTAGATGTGTGTTGGCCCAGTGAAGTAAAATAGTGCAGATTTAATAAAAACAACAATAAAAATAACAGGAAGATTATTAGCACTTAGTTATTGGCCATTGCAGTCAGGTAGGCATTATGCTAAATGCATTGTTTGATTTACCCATCAGAGCAACTCTTGAAAAAAGTAGAATTATCTCCATTTTATAGAGGAGGAGATGTGTGCTGAGAGGTGGGATTGCCTAGAGCTGTACCATATGGCTTCGGATTCTTCCTACACTTGCTCCAGGAGGGATTTGAATCCAGGGTGACCACTTACCGTAGCTGCGTGCATGAGCATCGCGCTGCATTGCTACCTAGACCAGCTCTCTGAGGTTTGCGTCATTGCTCTCTTAATAGTCAAAGGTCCAATAAAATGACAGCCACACTCTGTAATCGGATATCAGACCCAGTTTCTCTATCTTATTAAGCAGGCTATTTCTGCTTACACTTCCTCTCTTTGTATTTTCTGGCTTTGGGGGACCATGTGGCTTGGGGATACGGTCACACTTAAGATGACCATGTTCCACGCTCTTCACCCTTCAGGCTTTTCCTATCCCAGGGAGATGAGGAAAAAATTGCTTTTGTGCAGATTTTATTTTGTGATGACTGAGAATTTGAGTTTGGACATCAGATAGATCAGGGAGTGCATCATAAAAATGGAAATACTACTACTACCATTACCCAGGGTTATGGTGGATGAGTGAGATATTCTACCTTAAAGCACTTAGTATAGCATATGATGTACATATATGTAAATTATTATTAGTTCACACTTTATCACTGAGCTTAGCAGACCATATGTCTTGATATAATTTTTAATTAAAAATATTCCATAATCGTCAATTATGACCCGAAAAGAACAAGTGATCTACAATGATGATTGGATACATGATTTTCACTTTTCCTTGGGAATAGACATCTAGAATAATATCTGTATGTGTCATCATCTAGGCGTATAACTATTTTTATTTATCTAATCTTGGTTATACAGAAGTGATCCAGATATCTCAGGTACTAAAAATGATAAATTTGAAGGAGTGGTCTTCCCTTTCTAGTTAGCAACATAGTCATCTGCTACCTGAATTATGACTTTCTTACACATGAACAATTCATTCATTCTTTCCTCCAGTCCTACAGATGTCCAGAAATATGGTGAGAGATGGTACCCTAGATGATCCGTGTTGTAGGTTTATTCCATCAGTTCTGCAGTATTAAAATTTTTTGTTCTGACCAGCATGCTACAGATTGTTCTCAAAAATTATAGCTTGGAAGTCCTCAAATCTCTGAGCACTTAATTCAGTCCTTTCCCCTCTGCTTCTCTTTATTGCTTAAGGGAAAGACAAGTGGGAGTGGATTTGGGTGAGCGTCTGGGATATGAGTAGTAACTAGAAAGTGAAAAGTTTCACTTGACACTGAATGTGTGTGTAATCTGACTGCAACATCTGTTACTCTGTTTATTGTCAGGGATGATCAGCCTGGCTAGGCAGGTGTCCCCTTCCTCCCTCACTGTTGCATGTGCATCTCTTCTGAAGCTGCATGCTCAGTCGAAGAGGAGAGCCTTTTCTGATAGAGACGAATGTTGTTTGGTCAAGGGCATATGAATAGTTGTGCTCTCCTGTAACCTCCAAACAAGAAACAAGCTCTGTTATTAATATTCATGAGCATGGACTTCTTGTAAGTTAGCATTTTGCTAGCCTCTTTATTCACATGATCTGTTTTCACGCAATCTTAAAGTAGGATTAGTCAAAATGCTGTGGAGCAATAATTGCTGTTTTATATGTGAGGAAATGAGAGATAATGTTTGATAAATTTGCCCCAAATCACAGCTACTAATGTTGAGGTTGAACTCAAATCAGGACAGGCTGGTTTAATAGACTGTAGCATAACCTCTCTGCAGAATTTTTTTTGCATAGTCCCATCAATATGACCTAGGCTTTGATAGGGTAGAAGAACATATTTAAAGATCTTACTCACCTGTGCTTTCAAAGACTGCCTCCTAGAGAGAAATGGAGAGAATAGAAGGCCCTAAGAATGAATTATAGTCAGTGAGTCTTCTTTTCCTTCGATGTCATATCCTATCAGTTGCAAACACTTTGAACCTAAAAGACACACATTTATTGCAAGACTTACTAGTGTGCCATTTCTATTTTCATGTGTCAGTCCAAGATGTAGTCAACATCAAAGTGTTTGACTTGCTGCAACATTGGCTTTCCTCAAAGTTTCTTCCCAGTGTTTACCTATGATGTAATTCACGTAGCATCTTTTTCTCACTACAGCAGATCTGAGTTGCTCAGGTAGACGCTTCTGGTCTTAGCCTTTGTTCTACATGGATACATGAATTTGGGTGTGAATATGCAGCCTCCTTGAAGTACTAACACACAAGACAGCACACTGTAGCCACACGCTGCTCCTTTTAAATAGGTATAAAATTCAAATATATAAGTCAGTAGGCTTATGGTGTTTGGGGCGGATGTGTATTCCTTTTCCCAGGGAATTAAAAAAAAAAAAAAGGGTAAAATTCCAAGTCCTAAGCTACTACTTTCTTTGTCTCAGAAATATTCTGTGATTTTTATATTTCTAAATTTTGTACATGTTTATAGTTTTTCCCCTTCACAATTGAAGAAATTATTGACTAGAATGCAGTGAGGTTTTAGTTGAAACCTGTTTTGCTGTTTTTTGGTACAATTAAAAATTTAATTTTTCTCTTGATTATGTTAAATCTCAGCTAGATTTATCATCACAATTAACATTTTAAGTTTATTTTTTCTTTCCCTCATTAAAAAATTAAAAAAAAAAAAATCTGGGCTGCTGTGTGAAACAAACTTTGAGTTTAAAGGGACTTTGTGGCAGCATGGGCTGTTGAGAGCAATTCCGTTTAGCCCCTTGAGTTCAGCTGGATACAGAGAACTCTGTCTCCTGTACTGCCGGTTATGTTTGTCAGGACACAATCCACTTACGTAGTCAGATAATTTCCTTACACATTTGAGCCGCTAGTAGTGACACTGAATTGCGGGCCAGCAGACACAGCAGCACTCACACTGGGAAATGTGTGTCCGAGAGCCGTTTGACTGTCTCATTGTGGGGAGGGAAAAGCAATGTGCTGTCCCAGGAGCTGCTCAGAATCCCGGGATTTGACTAGTGGAATGGCTGACACTGACGACCGGCTGTCCTCCTCTGTATCTCAGGCGTTTCTGAGCTTAGGGAAAGGCCCACATCATTGTCATCATCCTTTATGGATCACTGCCACAAGAATAACAGCACTAATACAGATACCGTCTTCACTCAGCAAACCTGAAAAATAACTCTACTCCCTTTGCCACCTTTAAAGAAGACAGCATGGACCAGCTCTGGCATGTAGGAAGAGATGTGATTGATTTGGCCTGCTATCAGTAGGAGAGAGGTGGGAAAAATGAGTCTTGTATTTCAAGGCGTTTCAGCATGAATTCATAGCCTTATAAAATTTACTTGTGTCTCTTACTCCACCAACATTGTGCTTGGTGAAAGGAACCCCAACCTCACTTTTTGGAAACAGTTGTGTAAGAAAACATTTATTTGTCATTCTTGGGGGCAGACAAGCAAATGTAGTTGCTGTTTGTTGTTGCTGGGGTTACAGCTGCCATCCTACAGCTTTTCAACAGTGTTCTGTCTCCCTCTCCCCTCACTTCACCAAGATTCCGAAATCACAAAGTGATTTGACAGATAAAAGACATCCCAGGAGCTTAGGGAAGAGTAGAATGGTGAAGTGAACTGAGGGAGTTTTCTCATCTTTTCTCTCCAAGGGACCTGTAGTTTGTTTAGATGATTTTGAGGCTCTCGTATAATTATTTTAAAAGTTCATATGGTAAAATTAGAATGACTAATAGAAGTAGCACAGTCACCTGGGGTCTGGATATAATGCAGATTCCTCAACCCCAAACCAATTTTACTGAATTAAAATCTCTCTGGCCATCTAGAATCTACAATTTTAATCTAGGTTCTTCTGATATACTCTAAAAAGTTTAAAAAGCCACACATTTAGAGCAGTGTATTAATTGCTTGATGAATATATGGTAGAATTAGAAAATTTAGAAGAATGGTAGTTTATATGCTTACATAATTTTTTTTGAGTATTGCAAATAATCTTAGTTTCTTATGCATAAGCAGGTGAAATGTAGCTGCTGGCATACCAGTGAATGTAAAAGGTGATTATGAACAAAGGGCTCAGAGTTTGAGAGTAGAGTCCACTTTAAAAGTGGTGTTAAAAGGGTTAGAGGAAAACATGTTTTATATTTATTCACTTTTATTTAAATTACTGCCACAGAATAATTAAAATGTGCAGTTCTAGTGTACATGCATGAAAAGCAAATCACTTTAATATGCAGCAGTAGCTATTTTGGGGCAACTCATTTCAAGCCAGTATTGCTTCCAAAAACATGTAATAAATTTGAAATAAGAATCATCTCAAAGGTAATTTGATGAGTGAATCAGTGCCGTCTTTGAGAACTGGTTAGCTCAGTTCTGTGTAAGAGGCAGGACATTCATGTGGAAGGCAAAGGAAGCACACGCAGACCTCTCCTCTTCACTGCTCTTCCCTTCCTCCTGATTCATTCCTTCCTCACCACCCCACCCTCTGATACTCGTCTCCTTGCACCTTGACAAGGAGGTATTCTTAGGGCCCTCCCTTGGCCTCCCTCTGTCATCCTCCCTCAGTTCATCGTTCCTCTAATTTCTACTCCCTAAATACAGTCTGTACTCAGGGTTTGATTGTGACCTTATGTAGGATCTAGTTCAGGAACACAGCTTCAGCTTTGTTTCCATGTGATTAACTCCTAAGTCTGTATTTTTATTTCCAGTATCTCCCTTAAACTTCTATACTTCATATTTCCAATCTGTTTAAAACCAAAGGTTTCCCAACACCTCCTTCTACCTGCCAAAATTTGACAAAAGCCCTGGAGGCCAAGCCCAGCTCTTTGTCTTGAACCTGGGCTCCCCATCTCTAGCTGCGCTGGCGTTACCTGCTCCTCATCCCTCTGGAGCCTGGCTGCTGCTGGCTGTTGATGCAGCTTCTTCCCGGCAGTGGTGCCATGTTCTTGTGTCCTGGCATGCTGACTCCTTCCACTACCTTGTGCCTCCCCCACTCCCACTTGGCTGTTAGAACAGTTCTAGGCCTGCAAGGTCATTGCTGCCATTGTTTGCACTGGAGGGGAGCAGGGGTGTTGATTGGCTTCTGGGGGTTACCATCCCACTTGCTGCTCTTCTGTCTCTTCAGTGCCCAGGTAGCCACTGCCTTGCTGTCCTGACTGCGTGTTTAGAAGGACCTGCCTTTCTGCCCCTCAGACCTCCTCCAGGGCATGGCTGTCTGCAGAGAAGAGCCCCAGTCTCCAGCTCTGCTTCTTGTTGGACTTTGGGGTCACCTTTATGGGCGAGGCCTCTGCAGGCAGCTGGGCTTGATAAGCTTAATGCTGAGCTTCAGTCTCAGGCAGTGTGAAGTAGCCCTCTGTCCGAGGCCTGTTCCCCTCTCCTGTCTCCTCAGTGGTAGGTACCACTCTGTTTGGTTGTCTCCTCAGAGAGTGGGAGGGGAAGCAGAGGTGAGTGCTGCTCTGATCACCTCAAATCCCATGACATATTCCTGGCGCCTGATGGTTACATATTTTCCCACAGTGACATTGTTATCAGGTGCTTTAGATGCATTGTTGGTTAAGCCAGTGCTTTTTCAGGTTAGCTCAATTATGTCCATGTTGTTGTATGTGTTGGAGGGAAAACTATTCGACTAGCAACTGCAGTCTGTTTGGAAGAGAATTGCTGACTGGAGAGAGCATGGCCTCTGACCTGTATTGGTGTGGGTGATATTAGCACCAAGAAGGCATGTGGTGCTTCCTTCAAGCCCTGGAATTAGGGCAGATGCTAGCCTTCCAAACTCAGTACCGTAGGCCTTCAAGACTGGGGGTTCATGCGACTAGATCTCTCCAAATTCATGTTAGAGAAAGCTTTTGCCTAAAAGACATAACCAAGTCAATTCTAGGTAGGGCTTTAATGAATGCAAGGACATGGCCAGTAACTAAAAGAAAAAATTCAATAATGCCTTCAGATTTACGTTGCTGAAGAGTAAATGGCAATTTGTGTGTGAGGTCTGTAATAAAACCTTTTCAGTCTTTGGAAACATGGATGTGCCTGGTAATATAACTGCTATTTATTTATTTTTTACTACTTTAAAAATGAGTTTGGGTGTACAGATCCTTAGACTATTCTTGCTATTTTTTTTTTGGCACTACTTTAATAACTGTAATGTTTGAGCATGTATAAAGTTATGGTATAAAGTTATAACTGTGGGAGATATTTGAAATGCTACACATAGCAAGGGTGTGCAGGCTGGCACACATGTGACAATGTGGAACAGGACAGCACAGCATGTAATTAGTGCTGAGAAGTGTGAGCCTGTCAGTGTCTTAGCAGCCAGTGTAGGCCGTGGTAGTGGAGAAGGAACTCAGGAAGTGTGACTGCCCTCTCTTTTGATAGGTTGGAGGAACTGAGAAAGAACATCAACAAAATCGTGGTGATACCCCGAGCCAGCGGTCTTGGCAGGAAACTGCCTGCCAGTCCAGAGCTGCCTGCAGGGGTCAGGGCCTGGGCAGGGACCTTGTCCTCAGCACTCTCTCAGAGAGAGCAGGAGCCAGGACAGAGACACAGTCACTGCCACACCCTAGCCCCTCCTCCTCCCAGACAATGGAGGAGCCCAGTTGGGGCACAGAGGATTGGAGTTGGCAGGGAGAAGAGGGCATGGGTTGGAAAGAGTGGGGATGGGCTGTGATGAAATTGGAAGCTCCGACAGAGTGAGATCCTGACTTAACGTTACGTGATGGAAATGGAGTTGAAAGGTTAGTTTGGCAATACGTGATGGATTGCAGTTGGAGAGGGACTAGAGGCAATAAGTCAGAGGCTGTTGAAATGGCCCAGCCAGCAGGCTGTGGAGCTCAGGACAGCAGGGCAATTGAACAGGACAGGATGACATGGGGGAGGCCAGGATGAGGATCTGGTCCTTTTGAGGGGCTTGGCGTGGAGTTGAAGGCGGTTTCAAAGAAAACTTAAATTTGGTATTTTGAACTAAGGTTCAAAAATAAAAGACATACAAGGAGAGTAGTAATATGTATAAAAAGATCATTGTAGAAAGTTTCCAAAATAAAGCTACTTTACTGACGAGGTTGTATAACTTGTAGGTCAAGAAAAGACAAATGTTAATTTTTATTTTTTAAGAAAAGATACAGGCAGGAATGAATGCGAGTAGGCAGGCAGACAGGGAGAGAAGGAAAAAGCATTTTATTTATTTTAGATAAAATGACCTAACCACTACTACACCAGGGTACACCTCATTTATTTATTTTATTTTCCTTGTTCAGCTTGGTTGTTCCCCAGCAGCCCTGGGACCCAAATCTGGTCCCTATGGATGTATGTAGCTTATGCTGGCCAGAGGTGGCAGACTTAATCAACTAAACCACCAGGGTGTGCCTGAACTTCTTGCAGTCAATATGTGATGAAATTATTAAAGTTTTAGCTGCAGCCAGGGTTTGATAACTTTTAAAATGTGATTTGACTTTGTTTTTATAAATGTCGTTGCACCATGGGGCACAGTCAGAATAATATGACAGAATTCTGTAGAATTACTATTCAATAGAAAAACAGTAAAGAATATAGATAATTATATGAAGAAAATTTAATTACCATTAAACATGAAATTTTCAAAATTGTGGCGTAATGAAATATAAATTCATGCAACATACTTTTTCCTCTTTATCAAATATTAAAAAATATTCTTGATACTTAAAGAATGGTGAGATTTGTACACTCCCTGTTGTCCAAACTTTAAGAAGTAAAAGCATTTTAGAACAAAATGGGAGGAAAAAATAGGAATTCCATTATTTCAGTTGTATCAATCATCTGTCCTAAGGGAAAATCTGAAATTAGCTTCAATGAATAAAAGGTCACAGGATTTTTTTTTCCTTTGCTGATAGTGAAATATTCTGAATGGTTAAATTTGTGATATATTCAGATGCTAGAATATTATGCCAGCATTGCACGTCATGTTTTTGAAAACTATAAACCTTAAAAATGTAAAAAAATGAAAATGTATTAATTATTATCCCAATTTTATATAAATTAAGTTACAAGAATGAGAAAAGACATTAATTTAAAAACATGAGCAGTTTCAGAGGTCGGCATTTTCACTTAGTTAAAAGTTCTGATCTGGAGTCAAAGCTATCTGGGTTGAATGCCTGCCGTACCACTTCCTAGCTCTGTGCCTATGGGCACATGAGGCAGCAGCTCTAGGACCACAGACAAGTTGTTGGACTTACCGAAGACTCAGTTTCTTTGGCTGTAATGGGGATGATACCAGTGCTTATCTCCTGTGCTCACTGGGATCTATGCAACAACAGACCTAAAATACTTCACATAGTACTTGTTGCATTGTTAGCACTCAATAAATGTTAGCTATTTGGATTGCAGGTTGATTATAATACTTATGTTTTCTAAATTTGTAAAACAATAATAAACATCTCAAGAAGTTACCTGGTATTGTAAATAGAAGGAAGGAGTCTAGCATTTTTTTTTTTTTTAGTATTTCAGTGCTCATTAAAAATAATTTAAACTAGTTATATTTCTGAGACGATACCCCACAATGTTTGCC
Organism: Solenodon paradoxus; assembly: GCA_004363575.1. NCBI lineage: Eukaryota > Metazoa > Chordata > Mammalia > Eulipotyphla > Solenodontidae > Solenodon > Solenodon paradoxus. The sequence continues at coordinate 1,288,543 of RJWH01000056.1, forward strand.
TCTCTTTTTCTACATCATTAAGCAATATTTGACTTGTCTATCTTATTGCAGAGAAATTTTGTTCTGCAGTAGGATTTAAAAGACGTCCCACCTTTTTATTTTAAAGAATCTTTAACATTTTTTTCTCTATATGAGATCTGAATTTGGTTACTATTATGCACATTTAGCACTCAAATTTCAGACATATTTACTGTTAGCTTCTGTACATCTCACCTAATTGTTTAAATATGTGAGCATGATTTTGATATTTGGGAGATGGAAGACATACCCCTTGAGACTGGCGTGTGAGTTAAAAGGCTTATTGTGTCTTGGAGTGAGTTGATGTAATCTAGTAGGAAGACTTTAGCATCTGGAACTCTTTCACCTTGCAATTGTGTCTTACTCAGAGAAGAAACACATTTGGACTGCATACAGCCAGGAGAAACTTTCAGGCTGTATTTTCTTCACAGGAGGGTAACAGGTTTGCACTTTTATAATAAAATAGCTTCAAAGGTTTTGTCTCCTTGAAGTTATGTTACCTTTCATTTACTTTTTTCTTTCTTTTTTTTTTTTTTTTGTATCTTCTGTGGCAGAGAAGGATTAAAAAAAAGGCAAAACAGAGATAAGTTGTTAACATTCTCTTCTAAATTATGAATAAATGGATTAATGATAATATAAAACCTGAAATATATGCTATTATATTTAAAAATGGTATTTAGTCAAATCTAGGATGATAGCAGTTGTAAGATATGCCCTATTTCTGATACATTAGAACATGAAAGAATTTGTCTCTTAGAATCAGTGAAATACAGTCATGAGTTTAATAACTCTTTAATTTGCAGTCATTTGTATTTTTCAGTTTTGTTTACAAAAAGGGAAATCGTCTGACTGCATCTATAATTGCAGTTTAAGCCTCCGATCTTTAGCAAAAAGAATTCACAACTGTATGTCACTTTAATCACACCTGGTACCATTGTTTCTTTCACCCCTTGTCCCATACATCATGAACAACACATGGAGTACAGGATAGGTGGACTCACGAATCAAATATTTCAACATGACCCTGCTTGGCTACAGGTCATAATGGAAGCAGACAGTGGGCAGCTTTTTATCGTGTTAATCTGCCAGACTGCTGTCAACACACTGGGCACTATAAAACAGTGTCACCAGGGCTGCTCCATAAGAGTAATGCTGAAATCTATTAAAATTCACAATAAAACAAGAAATATACTGCTTATCACTAAAAACCTGACTTGACAACATTGAAGTATTTGCATCTAGATTTTCAATTTAGTTTTGTGTTGGTGTCCACATTGTACACATTCAAAAGTAATAAATGAGATGGTTCTTGTTTTTGTAAGGTTTAAAATCTTAATTGCTCAGTGGTACAAAGCAAATAGGGGGCCCCTTTAATTTGTGTGTGTGTGTGTGTGTGTGTGTGTGTGTGTGTGTGTGTGTGTGTGTTTGTACCTAGGATAATCTGAGATGGTTTTGTATTAGTGTGAAGCCAATGTGGGAAGAAAACAGGGCAGAGTGGCCTTTCCAGACCCAGATGGGGATCTGTTATTATGATGACAGAGAAACCTCCTCCATCAGCCATAAGAAAGAAGAACTTCAGATAGAATGACAACTTTAAGATTCCCTAAATGTACAGCTAGAGATTGGAAAGGTAGCATGGTATAAAGGTTAAAGCCAAGAACTCCAGAGTCAGATAGCTTTAGTTCAAAGCTAAATTCTAACACTTTTAGCACCTTTGGGATTATGGGCAAGTGAATTAACCCACACCTCAGTTTTCTCCCTTATAAAATGGGGTTAATAATGGTACCTTTCTCAGTGCATGGCATATACCAATCGTTCATTAAAATGAGCAATTATAATATTGTTATGACCTACTTTGTTTCTTAGTAAAGACAAGATGAAAGTGAGACATTTAAAGATTTGGGAGCCTTGTTGTCTCTTAGTATGGCCATGGAGGTTTCAAATAAAGATGGAATATATTGCCCTTTTTTGGCATTGTAGTAAGCATTATTGAACGTGAGAGCAATTAGTTATTAACACCTTTAAAAGAAAAGATTGAAAGTATGGTTATGGCAACTACCCATAGAACATTTTGCTAGTGATATCTTGGTCAGAGTTTTCTGGATTATTTCTCCACTGTGGTTAAGTAAGGTCCTGTTTTAGCTGGCAGTGTGGATTTAGGTTATGATGAAGCATAGGAATTGCGCTTTGTGCAGTGTGACAGGGGCATCTGTTTCATCCTGTAGATTCCTAAATCTTAGATACCAGCCAAATATTTTAATTTCACTAATATTTAAATTGCCATCAAGAACTACCGAGATGATTTAAAAAATGCCTAATACTGATAATGTTAACTGTTTTGTTTCTAGTTATCTCAAGTGAGTCAGGGCCATGTGATAGGTATTGTTTTATTACATTTTCTTTTTCTTTTTGAAACCTGGGATACCTGTTCTGCTGTAACCAGCCCTGCACCTCCTCCAAAACTGTGGAATTACTCCCAACTCCTGTATTTCATTCCCAAGGGCTTGCTTTCTACTGTTGGCTAGGAGTGGTGGGGAGGGTGCAGAAAACTAAAATAAGAAATAGGGTAAGACATTAGGAGCTTCTAGTTGAGTTAGCTTTCATCACCTCTTCAACCTCATGCTCCACTGACTTTTTAGGATCCTCCCTCACATTCTACTCTCTCAGCCACGTAATAAGTAAGGTGAAATGGTTCTTTTCTTCTCTTGTTTGTTGTTGTTTCATATATAGAGATTGCTACTATGGGAATTTTATTTTATTTGGAAATATTTTAAATTCGAGGCAGTCAGATTTCAAAAGATCATGGTTATAAAACTAAATACTAAATTGATATGGGTGATTACTTGCCTTGGGCTTTTTCCAATCTTATTGGAAGGTTTTCATCCTCAAAAATTATGCTTAGAACATTTCTAGAAGTTTACCATGGTGTAGTAATTGTAACAGTCCTTAACATTTCTGTAGGAGGTTTGTGCTATCTAATAGTTAAGGAGTATGCCTCATGCTTTGCTGAGATTGGATATTAACTGATGAAGCCAAGCTTCCCAGTATATCTCAACTCAAAATGATGAAGAAAGCACTGAACCCAAAGGGATCAGGACCTCTGGAATTAGAAAGGGACTGTGTTTGTTTTAACCAATGTGATGAGATGATGTCACATGTGGAGACTGAAAAGTTGTAGAAACTTAAAAATGTTACTAACTTTGGTGCTGGCTAGGTACCCGTTCAGACCAATCAAATGGCCTGTAACTATGAAAGTTTTAAACACCATATCTGCTGTAGATAACCATTGGAGGCAGTATAACCTAACAGTTAAGAGCATGGGTTCTGGAGTTAGAACCTGGTTCTCATTTAGACTCCTGACTATATCATGTGACCTTGGGAAAGCTACTGCAAATCTCCAGGCTCTGTGTCTGAAGAGAGACCAGTTCCTGGCACACGCATTGTAAGCGGCACGGCGGGGATGTTAATGAGAGCAGTTCCGCCAAGTCTCTCATTGCCTCGGAAGGCAATACTTTCCAGAAATGGTGGGCTGGTCTCACAGATTAGAACAATATGTTCATTTGAATTTTGAACTGAGGTTTGTGAATAATGGATGTTTGAACTGGAAAATTATCTGATGGAAAGTGAGCACACATGCATGCAGACATGAACTTGAGGTAATTCAGAATCTTCTGTGACAGGAACAGATCTGTAGCTGCAGTTCAAACAAATCAGCAGACTGTAGGTAAACTAAAAGGAGAGTTGCAATTAATGTATCTTTAGAAGCAGTAGAATGTATGTGTGAGACAGCATGTGTGAAATATCCAGAAATACCCACGAGGTTATACAGCGCTGGGTCTCAGTGAAGTGCTCAGTACACAGTAGGCATGCTGGACAAGACAGTGGTTCAAGAAGCCAGTCTTTTCAGTGTATTCATTGCACAGTTTATTCAGTTTATTTTTAGTATCTTTAAAACTAAAGGAAAAAAGGGAGGAATGTCCCCTTTATTTCCCCAAATAAGTGTAAGTCTCTAAAGGCGAAGTAAGTAATTTTTCACTCCCTCCATATTTTTCTAGGTAGGTATACTTGGACATTTGGTTGGAAATGGATTCAGCTTTCTAGTTACAATGGAGGAGGGTGTTTCTTATCCAAAGATGATATTGTGACTGCTCTCCATTTCACTCAATGCAGTGTGAACTATTTCATCATAGCATAGCTTTTGGGGGATAGTTGTCTGTACTAATTGTGTGAATATTTCTTAGTCTGTCTTGGAACTTTTTATCAGGTAATTATATATTTTAAACAGTGAATTTTATCTGGAAAGGTAGATTTGGGTAAGGAAAAAAATCACTGCTGTTTTGAAAGACATTTGGATTAGCAGCCATTCCTTGGAACTAATGAGAACTTAAATCTTCCTGGGGATATTAAAAGCTTCTTCCCTACTCTTTATGGGGAGGGGCACTCACCACTGCTGTGGCTTGTTTGATTTCTCTGTAGAGGATGTTTACCTTACTCTAGGGTTGTTTTTGCCTCTTGTGCAAATCATTAAGCCCTTGGTGTATGGTTCTGCACAGTTAACAGAGAGCGAAGACCTCTGCTTTCTCCCTTGCATGGTTGGATTTTGGAGGCAGGACAAAACAAAGAAAACAACCTCCTCTGCCCACTAGTTTTGATTTTGTGATTTGCTTTGAGTTCACTTTCCTCATCTCCAAAATACCTTAGATAGTTGTAAGGTGTGTAGTCTAAACCACCTAGCATAATGCTTGGTCCTCAGCGAGCACTTCTAAATTTTAATTAACTATTTTTCCGTGCCTTAATGCAAATTTTCCATATAGGGTGGGCATATAATCTGGACAATAAAGTTTAAAATGAATTCAAGTATATGTGTATACTTTATATATATATATATACACACACACACACACACACACACACACATACACATACACACATATGTGTATATTAAGGAGAGGTTACAGGCAGGACTGAAGGAGAGCAGGCAGTCAGGCAGGAAGAGAGAGAAGAAAGAAGCTTTTTATTTTATTTTATTTTATTTTAATTTAGTTACTCTCACTGTTTGTTTCCTCCTGGATCGGGGACTTGAACCCAGGGATATGTGGCTGGAACTCCTTTGGAAGCAATTGACCTAATAATCACTACTGTACCAGGGCATGTATGTTAGTATACTTTTCTTCTTCAGCTATTCCTCTTGATTTTTACTTAGTTCAATATGGTTATCCTGTCACACCTTGCCTCTTGTAGCTTTATTTTGTTTTTTTCTTCTATGTAATAGTCCATTTCAACTTATTGGACTGCTGTAATCTATTTATTTCCCTAATTTAATAGCAGTTTATTTTTACTTTTTTATTATTTTTATTATCATTTTTTTAATGAGGCATTAGAAACACAGAGTTTTAATAAATTGCCTAAGTATTTACAGCCTCTAAACAGTAAAGTTAGTATTTGAACTCCATCTTTTATCCACTGATAGATATAATTTGTGCAAGATTTTTCAAATGATAGGAACTCACTTAGTGATACTCCTCACCATTCTAATAAAAGAAGAGATTTTGTCAAAGGATTTGCTGACATACACGGATGCCAAATCAAGAGCACTTTCTTGATCTATTCATCCAATAACTCTACTGAAAAAAGAAAGATTAGCTCATATCAGTTTGTTCCTAGTAATCCCATGTTAATGTCTGATAATCAGAAATAATGCTGAAGTGGTAGTATTTCCTCACATTTACTGAGCCCTCACCTGTCCCAGGCACTGAGCTCAGCATTCCCAGGCATCATTTGATCATCTTTGTTTTCACTGTTCACAAACTATTACATCTTTTGGTATTGACAGTGGACTTACTAGCTATAATTCTAGAATTGTCTTTGGGAAATCAAGACATTTGCTCAGGTTTCTAAGGATTTGTTCCTACTTTCTCACAGGCTTCCAGTTTAGATACTGAATCTAAATGAGCATTGAGTTTGGGAACTGGAACCTGGGTTCAAGACTAGTTCTATACAGTTTTTAAATCGGTGGGACTAAGAGCAAATGGCAGCCTTCTTGAGTTTTGATCTCTTCATCTTAAATGGTGATGATAATTCCTATGTAGAGCATGTCTAGGGTTTTTTGGGATGCTCGAGTGGAGAACATTTATGTCAAAGTGCTCAGACTTACTTGAGCCATTGTTTTTATTTAAAATAAGTAGTCTCATATGTTGTCTCTTATCTGGGTCTCACTTTTTTCCTAACAATTTGAAAGGCTCCTTTTTAAAAGTCATAGTGTATAAGATAAAATGCAATAACCCTTTTAAAATTTATTGCATATATTTGAAATACCTAGGGATATGACTGAACGTTGGTCACCAGTCTCAGAAAGAGGTGCCACCACCCATCTTCCCCACTGATCTGTCATAGAGGCAGAAGAAATGGGATTCCACTCTCAATGAGGGAGAGGGTCCCTCTTGGAATTCTCTCATCTAAAGGAAAAAAGCTTTTCATTTTAAGACCCTCCAGAGACAACCTTGCGAGAGAGTAGAAACTGTAAACTTAAAAAACAAATTCTCTTGTGCCAGTCCTTTCCCAGTGAAAGCTTTTTAGTTGCTGGTGAATGGCATGTGAATTGAAAGGGATTTGCTTATACTCTTAGATTTCTATAACCAGATTCTCATCGTGAATTTATTAGTTATCTGTTCATATTGTCAGGCAGTGTGGGAGGGACTTCTCAAAGGGAGGGGAAAACAAATTGGGGTCAACATTGCAACCATCATCCACAAGGAATTATGTCTCTTAATTCTTCTATGCAATGCCTTTGAAAAGTTGATTGGTGAAATAAAAGGACTATGGGAGACCATGTTAGAATTGCATCACTTTCTCTTCTCATTGGCTAAGGTAGGATTATGGGTAGGGGAAAAAAGAAGTAAAAACCAGAAGAGAAGGCAGTTTATTTTCCCCATCACAGTACTTAAATGTTAAAAGCTGTTTTAGGATAAGTTTTGAAATCTATTTGATTAGAACTATGTCAATTGAAATGGCAATCTCTATCCCATTCCTCCCTCCCCTTCTACCAGGGAAAAAGACAAATTCATGATGCATGAAGTAGTTGGACCATCATCTCATCTCTCAGATTAGTGTTGCATTCCTGTGTTTGAGTATAAAAGGAATACTGTGTTGTTCCACCTCTCCTAGAAGGGCCGTCCTGCCAAACATCCTACCATCCTGCTATCATCTTGTATAATATTTTCAGATTTCAGTTTTCCAACTGCTCTCCTTCCTAATATTCTCCCACTTACAAAACCTGGTATGCTATTCTGCCTCAACTCTGAAACAGTTCCTGCCGCCTACCTCTTCTTCTATCTGACTTATTTTGCCAAATTAATCTTGTTTTGACCTGGTCTCAGCTCCTAAATCTATAGGAAAATTTACACTTCAAGACCCTCTACTCTCACTCTGCCTCTGTCCAGTTCTCCCTCTTCTTTCCACCATAGCTTGTAGCTCGAATCCACTTATATCTCATTGCCATTCTTTGAATTTTGCCCAGTCTTAAGGCCCACACCCCCAGGTTGCACCCTCTCCCCCTTTAGCTTATTAAACCCATTCATAGAAAGATCTCCCCATTGTTTGTGTTTCCTGAGTGCTCACACACTTGATCATATTTTATCTTCCCCTTTTCATGGTATTGGCTGTAGTACTAGTTGTTTCATGTGTATTTATTGATTCAAAAGAGTAGTATTAGTATCTTTGGGCTGGATACCATGCCTAGTGTTGGAGCTGAACAAGACAATAGCTCAGCCTATGGCTAAGCTTAAGCCTTAAGTTTAAGAATAGTAGAATAGATGGATATTAATCAAATAATCAGATTAACACGTAACATTAAAATTGTAATAGTTGTTAAAAAAGGGAGCAGTACATGATATTATGGATAAGTGACAGACAATTGACTTAGATATGGGAAAAACTTATTTGCCCAAGGAAGGTAAGCTTGGGCTGGGGTCTTAGTACTCGAAGACTTAATGGCTACACTGGAGATAACTTGATCTGTGCCCCAAGAGCCATCGGAAGCAATTACTCTGGTTAGGTCATGTGCCTAGATTGGAGAGCGGGGTGAGGTGTGGGAAGTGGATAAGGTGAGGGAAGACTTGTTTCATCAGGTAAAAGGTAGTAGTGATTGAGCTAGTGTCATGGGCATGGATCTGAACAGGACTGGATGGATCTGAGAAAGATTTGGTAGGTAAAACAAATGTGATAGATTGGATATGGGATGTGGAAGAAGGTGTCCTGGGTGACCACAGCTAGCTCATACCATGACTGTGTATACTGGTAAGGAGTGTCCTAGGCTTGGCTAGTGGAATACTGGCTGGAATTTTTTTATACTCACTTGCTTTCCCCATCCCTTGTGCACTGAAAGGGGAATGTACAGTCACCCACCTGCCCACTGCAACCCTTGGGCTATCATCCAGTTGTAGGTTTTACCTGCTTTGTTTCTTTCCTGGCTTCTAAACTAGGTTAGATTGTCTGCTTTTTCATTTTTTAAATCCAGTGGCAGAGATGTTAAGTGCATGAAAGCAAATGGGAAGGATACAGTTGAGCAACAGTAAATGGGAGAGCAAAGGATAATTGATGAAATAAGATTCCTGGGGGGTGGAGGGGTGGGGGGGATGGCATCTAAAGGTAGAGGGAGGCTGGAGTGCATGAGTGTGGTTATTAACCAGCATATTTAGCCATTCAAGGGCTCCTGTTTTTCCTGCAGTGTAGAAAGTGATGTTTCTTATTTATGTCTTTCACCTTCAACCTGTGTATAGATTTATTGAGAACAAAGGGTACCTATTTTTAAACATGCTTATTTGTTTCTTTCACACTATTAGGTTGATAGTTACTTTATGATTGGGTTTCATTGAACATTTATATTTGTAAAATAGGAAAATATACCAGAAAGATAGCATATTTGCAAAAAATTAAATGCTGTGAGCATTGCTGGATAAAATTATCCCTAACTACCTCCTGATTGTTACCAATTTAATGTATTACCAGATATCTATAAATAAACTTCATGAAGTAAAAATGTCAGGATTATGATAATTGCTTGATGCTGAGACTTCAGAGCAGTGCATACCATTCTCTCTTTTTGAGAGATGAGATGTAGTTATAAAGTACAAAGGTAATAGGTCACATATGGGAGAGAAAACAGAGAAGCAGAAAAGCTGTATGGAATAACGTATTGAACCCCATATACAGTGAGTCACAGTTGTTCTGTGCTTTACTGCCCACCAGACACTTTAACACAAACTTGGCTCTATAATCTCTATCACATTTTACAGATGTAGTTTAGTATTTACCCATAGTGGATGGATGAGACATTCTTGGTTCCAGGTCTCATGACTCCAAAACAGAGTTAAGGGCCTTTCCACCGAGGGCATCCTGAAAGGCTGAATTACTTTTTTTAATAGTTGGCCCTAACTATTGCAGTGCAGATAATCATCGAGTACCTAATGCAGACACAGGACCTTTTTAATATGGTGGTGATTATACTCATTTGATCTGATTGCTATTGGGTGATGTAGCAAGTTTTATGATTAATGGTTTATTATTTTCTAATTATGCCTGTGCACAATTATTTTAAATGGTTAAAGCTTGAATTTAGATTAGGTAGTTGAGCCATAATGAATTGCTTAAGTTGGTAACATTAGGAAATAAGAATAATTTAGTATGGCACATTTTTTAGTATTTAATATTTTGAAACTCTTGGTAAAATAGTGGCTTTTAGATACCAGGAAATATTTTGTGTGTGACTAGAATTTCACATTTAATTAAACAGAAATAATTTAAACTGGATGTTAGAACAATGTTTAAGCAGTAAAGGTGATGAGAGAACCAAGGAACCTATTAGACCACTTGCTATGGAATCCTGTTATGGATGGAGCTTCTTGATAAGAGAGGATTTTGTCCTAATTTCTGAATAAACATAATAAAAAGTAGGTAGAATTGTAGCATGTTATATAAAAAGATAAATTAAGAGTAACACATTTATCTTCAAATATGAGGACAAAAGTATAGCAATTTAGCTGTAATGTGGTGATTTTAAAGAGTTTCAAGATCTGTCGGTTAAAATATTTTGCCATTAAAAAAAGTCAGCATGCTGAAAGTTAATTTTTATATATGAAGAAAAAAGGAACTTCTTTTTAATACTTTTCTAATCTACAGAGGTCGATTCAAATATATGTTAATATTAGGGTTCTGAATCTGTGGGACCTCTGAATCTGTGATACAAAATCTGATCATGTTACTAAGGAAAACCTTTTGATGTTGTCTAATATAGTCTTGGAAGTTGTTTATTACTGGGTCCGCAGAGGCTGAATTATGTAAATATTGACAGTTATATTTCTTGATAGCGATTTTAATTTTTTTGAGGTAGCTTTGATTTATAAAATAAATTTAGATATGCAGGCAAATTTACTATGATAGTGATTTCAGTGAAAATATTGTGAGTCTGTGCATCCAGGAGGTCCCAATGACTGGCAGCTCTTTTTATGGAAAAAAATTTGACTGTTTTTCTCCCCTGCATGATTCTTCCCCAGCCCTGCTAAATTTGAAGTTTGTTAATTTGCTGTCTTACTCCTAGGTCATATACTTGTTCTCCATGAAGTAGTGTGACTTAGATATGACTCTTAATGTAACAGATAGACTCATTTACTGGTTAGTGGATCAGATTAATGCAAAAAATTTACCTCTTGTCCTTCAGTAGGAATTTACTTGGAGGGACTTTAGTAGTCATTATGGAGGATCCATCATCAGAACTGATACCTCACTCAGCACTTATTGGCAACTGCTTTGGCAAGGCCAGGTAATACACACTCATATTTGAATCAAATACTAATAGTATAGTCTTCAAAGCATTAAGACCTTAAACTTTTATAGCATTTGGTCAGTTAAAGTGTTAGGGACAGCTCCTGGAGAAATTGGCTTTCGTGCAGAATTTAAAGAATGGATGATAAGCAGAAAGAGCAGTGATGGAATGGAGAGGAGGAGTAACATTTGAGGAAAACAACAGTTTCATATTTAGGAAATAGGAAGAATTTGTTCTGGGTGAAACAGGAGAGTTTGGGGATTAGCTATAGGAGAGTTTTTGATGGAGTCTGGGTTTGTTTCATCATCAAAGAGAGCCCTAGAATGTTTTCACCAGAGCTGTAGTTGGATTAGTAGGCATTCACAATCACATCCAGATTCTCCTAGTCACCTAGGAAGACTATTCTACTTGTTTTTTTACTCTCTCTTCCCATAATCCTCCACATCTAGAACATTGTCAGCATTGTTGATTTATAGATTCTATCTTCCCAGTAGACCTTTCCAGTTCTGCCCAGATTTCACTATATACTGGCCTCCTCTGCGGGACTACTACAAAGGCCTCTCGCATGAACTGTCTCTCTGTGTATGCCCCAGAAGTCTTACTAATGCACAAAGCTCCTCTTTTTACACTTATGCAAGTCCATCTTTGTGTTTCTCCCTTGAAAACCAAATTGACTCCCTCTGTCTAGTACTTAGACCTTCCAGTTTTAAAGCCAACCTAACCTTCTAACGATGGTATCTACTCTCCTTTAAATACACCCTGTTACCAGGTTTAACTGGATCACTCATGGTCCCTAAACACATTGTAGTTTCTCTTCCACGGCACTGCTTGTGCTTGCCCTGTAGTGAGCATCTTCCTGTCCACTCAACCTCCCTTTGTCAAAATCCTTTTTGTCTTCAGTCTGTTTCAAATGCTACCTCTTTGTAATTTCTGCCATTTTTATCCTTTTCAAACGAATGCAACTTCTTTTTCATACCATCCTCTCATGATTTGGAGTCCATGTCCCCTTGTGGACACATTCAGTCAATAACACACAAATGAGGTACAAAGGGAAATTTAGCGACAGCTTGCCTTCATGTGATTCAGTGTCCCACTGAGTCCTCACTGGCCCTTTTCTCTCCTGGGAGGGCTCATCACTCCACTCTCACTGTGCCCACTCTTCCTGAAGCGTGCTGCTTTTACCATATTTCTAAGATAGTATCGCACTTAACTATCTAAATTCTTGTTTTCTTTGACATTATCAGCTCTCTGAAAGAAGTCTAGGCTGTTTTAATATCATTTTTATTCTTTCCTGATGATGCCTATAAAGGGTTTAGGTCTGATTTCTAAAATTGGAAGTTATTGTATTCATTCCCTAATTAGTAACCAAAGTATTTTTTTGTGTCTTGTAGCAGTTTGAGTAACTTGATAAAGTGGAGGATTCTCTTAAAGGAAAGACTCCTGTGAATGCTTGACTAGGACTTAGTGTAGAGTTAGAGGAAGTGGGGAAGATAAAGATTGTGTTGAAATCACCAAAGCCTTTTCTTTTCCATTTTTGTCTCCCCATAACAGCATATAAGTTTTGGTTTAATTTAAAGTGAAATAAAAACTCAGGTAGAAGTTGTTACATTATCAGTGATGTAGTGACAAATCACATTGTGTGTCATTGTTACTTTCTTCTTTGCTCTTCTGACAAAATTGAGTTAATGTGAATTTCTTACTTACTTTTTGTTTCTAGGCCCTAGCACAGGATCTCTCACATCCTCTATGCATTTAAATTTTTAAATGGAAATTGAAACTGCACTCGAGATTGAAAGGAAACTCACGATTCTTGTCTCTAATAGTAGTGATAATAGAAAAGAACATTGAAAGACAGTGTTTGTCTTACAGAGGAATTTAAAGGGTATCTTACAGTTATAATTTCTAGTATTTCTAGTATAAAGTCTCGTATTTTTAATTTGCGACTAGTGGTGTGGCATTTAAGACTGGAGATTTCACAAATTAGGTTGGCAGGAATCGTTTGGGAGATTCTTTTAAATCTCAGCTTTTAATTCCTTTACTAGTGGTTCCTGAAGTGATTACAAAAATGCCCTATTTTTTGGTGAAAGAATTCTCCAAATACCAGTGTCTTCTTTACTTCTTATTTAAATGAAAAGTTCTCCTGTTCATAAAATGGGGGAGGCGGTGAAAGAAACACTAAGTATCAAAATATACGTGTTCTTATTAATTCATTATAATTCTTGCATGAACTTTTTAATTTAAAAAATTGTCTTTGTCCTACTGATGGTTTGGTCTTAGCGATGGCATTCTTTTCAGTGACACAAAACGATGCTCATCCTTGCAGCACTCACCCAGTGGAGCCAGATGCCACGACTGCTGGTGGACAGCCGAGTAATGAGTCAATTGTGCTCAGGATGCATCGGTGAGCTCTCTCTGCGCCTTGTGGAAATGACATCATGTCTTTCTTCACTGTGCCACTGTACTAAAGTCGGCGGTTTACCATTCCTCACATACTGTTGATTTCAGGTTCTAATCAAGATTCAGGAACTCAGGGCTTTTTTTCCCCTTTGGTTGAGAACAGATATCCATTTTTATCATTTCCCAGTCCTTTGACATTGTTTTGGAAGTCATGTAGTGCTAGAACTGAGGCCTCAATCTTGGAAGTATTTTGAATGTGGATATTCATGTCATGGGTTGATTAGCCTGAAATGTTCTGGATTTAACGTTGGTGCATTCTTCTAAGAATAGAATGAAATGTGTACCTCAACAAGCACCGTGGTCGGAAGAGAGCAGCACTGAAACTTCACTTGGGAGTGGCCCAGCTGAGCTGTGGACGGATGGCTGTGATGCCCACCTCCTCCATCCCTGCCTAACAAAGGGTTAGACAATTGCGAGATCTGTGCAGACACATCTGCATGTGCTCAGGGAGGCAAGAAAAGCCATAAAAGAAACTATTCAGTTGGTTGTCTTTGGAAAATGAGACTAAGGTTGGTGGTGGAAGAGAGAAATGAAATTTATTTTCCAGTCTTTTTACTCTTATGGTTAATTTTTTTTCCTTGTCAGGTCAGAGGTTACTTCTATTAAATAGAGTAGAACCAGTTACCATTTGGTGAGAATGACCCATGTGAGAGTGATGTGCTCCCTTCAGTTTTTCTCTACTTGCTCTAGCCCCTCTGAAGTCTTACCAGCAGGTGGAACTCTGAAAGGGCCCCTGCTGTTTGGCTTTATAGTTCAGGGGAAGAGTTGATGCTGCTTCTCTTGTACTAAGGACTTTGACTAATAGATGTATGTTCAGTCCCACATTACAATTTTAAAAGAAAACACTGGAAATTCCTGGGGAAAGCATCTCTGAGGCTTGCCACTTTCCATTTCGGTGTTGATGAGATGAGAAGGTTATAATGGAGTCCAAAGCAGTTTTGAGGCAAAGTGTGGCAGCCTCATCAGATACAGCTTTTCAGCCTGGTGACTTATAATGAGTGTGGCGTGTAATTAGAAATTGTCCCTGTCTTTCCTGAGTAGTGATGAAAACCATGGCTCAGAGGTTAATTCAAATAATAATTAATATTGGTCTCTGTTAGTACAGGGTGGTAATGAAATCTTTGGTTGTTTGATGACTTTGACTTCAGTTGTTGAATGAGGAATAGGGGCTGTGGCTCACAGGAATCTTGGGGGAAACTCTGACAACTGAACATGAAGTGGTGAAGTACACAGTTTGGAAGGTATGAGCACATTTCTTGGCAACCTGTATTACCTGCTGTAGCCACTCTAACACACCATAGAGATATTCATGTTCTTTGCTTTCTAATGTCATTATTTGGAGTGAAATATTAGGGAGGCATGATCTACCACTATGGACTGAGGAAGCATTCCCTGGTCTTTCACTCTCTTTGCTATATGTAGTATGTAGCCTTAACTTACCTGCCAAATCTTAATACTTGTGCACAGTAATCTAAAGACAACTATGTCCGATGGCTGATTTAGAGAAACTTGAATGTCCTTTTCAACCATGGAAGTCAGTAATTCTATAAGTCAGTGCACCAACTTTAGTGAATGCTTTTCATATATAGTGAATGCTTTTCATATGGGAGTTACAAATGAGGTAGAAGATGCTTAATTGATGCAAGACAATTATTTGGAAATGCATAAATATCTGTTAACACAGTCAGCTGTAGTTTTATAAAGCTGTGCATGCCAAGTAAAATGGTATAAAATAATTTTGATGGAAGGAGGATGTTTAGACAGGATTAAAAAATTAATTAAAAATGCCTCATTGAGTGACTTGCACTAAAATCAGTTTTATTTTTGAAATGTTTGTTGACGACTCACTATAACTTAATCTCTGAAAGCTGTTTGGTATCATCTAAGTCTTTTTATAGAGACGTCTGAGGACTCTGAGATGCTTTAGATTCCCAAACAGTAGAACCTCTCTAATACATAAACACAGAAACAATAGTATTTCATTCTCTCTCTCTCTCACACACACACACACCAGTTTCTACCATGCTCTGTGCTATTTAGAAGCAAATCTCAGATGTTTTATTTTAAAAGATTTCAGTATGTCTCACTAATAGGAAATACTTCTTTTCAAATGAAAATGCTATGTGAACTTGTATGAACATTTTAAGAATTTTTTTTTTTAATTTAAAGATACTATTATATTTGAGGAGTGATTGGAAGGCATCTCTTCCTTACTAGAATATAGTGGGTCATAGCAGTTTTTGAACAGAGATGATGGATAGATTTAATTCGATTTCAGGAGCAATACCATTCTGACCTAAGAGTGACATGATCAAAATGTTCTATTTACAAAGGCAATCTTTATAAGGTGTTGGTGACAAGATGGTTTGGAGGGAGGATCTTTGGGGGAGGTGGTTAGAGTTGATGAGGAGCTCTTCTAGAGCTGTTGTTGAGTGCATGAGCCAATAGAGATTCTAGGAGAGGAAATCAAGTAAAAGGTATAACACTGTAATCAAAGTGACCTTTCCCCCAAAAGTCTGATCTTGCTACTTTTCTGCTTAATATACTCTATGTTGACCTCTCATTGCCTTTCTCTTGGACAGGAGTTTGGTTGTGATTTCTATGACTCTTACCCAAGCCCTGCCCACCTGACTTCCTTCACCTGGCTGACTACTGCCCTTCCTTTGCCTCCATTCATCCCACAGGCTGGCTTCTGCCCAGGATAGGCCCCTATCTCCTGGCCTCAGCAGCCTGCTTGTATTCCTACCCCTATCCTGCTTGTATGTTCCATGTCTGCCTGAGGGAAGATGGGAATCTTTGTGCTTAGGACAGGATTAGCTCTCAGCAGAGATGTGCTGGATGAGTGAATGGGCAGAAGGACTTAACAGACTGGTCAGAGTAGTGGTGAGGGCACTGAAGCTACGTGTGCCTGAGTGTGAAGGGAGCAGAGGAAATTCTGCTGCTAGCAGCAAAAGAGAGAAATTGTCTGAAACATTTGTTTTTTGAGTCAGTGGAATAATGAAATTCATGTCTCCCAGGATCAGAGAGAAAGGTGACTAGGGAAAGACTTTAGGGTTTGTTAGATGACATTAGGAAACAGTAGTCACATTGACATGGTTTGCCTCCTAAAAGAGAGCTGGAGTTGAACAGCTGACCACTTGGGGCTCTCTGTTGGAGTCCCTTTTTGATGAATAGGGATGGATGCACCCATTGCTATTCCAATTGTATGTATCCTGTATAAAATCATTGACTCTCTCTCTAGCTGAGTGAGGGGCTTTTCAGCATACACATGTCCCCATATAAACAGCCTCCCTTTGGCAAAGAAGCTTCCCTGCCTCTGGCTGCTGAGGAGTTCTCATCAGTGAGCTTGTCTGTTCAGGTGAGTCTTCAAAACAGCCTGGAACAGGGGTTCACCATTTTCTGGATAGGGTAGCACTCTACCTTAAAAAAACCAAAAAGCCCCCACATGATATGATAGAAAACTCCCTAAATTTGGGAAGGAAATCTGGGCTCTTGTTTAGCCCTGAGCATCATTACTTATGGACAAAACACTCACTCTTTAATTTATAAAAGGTGAGAACACTGACCCTTGACAGCCTACTCATGGGACTGTGTGGGGCTGTGAGCTGGTATCAGCTGCAGCACTTGCCCACCTCACCATTGCTTTCAGAGCCTGTATCACCGACAGTATTAGAGGGGAACCCAGAATCCTCTGATCTGTCTTCTCTCACCTGCTGTACTAACCTTGCCCTCAGACCCTATTGGCTCTAACTTCAAAGTATGTGCACAACAACTGACTCTGCCCTATCCTCTCTGCCCAGGTGGCTGTTCTTCCCCACCGTTGTCACTGCAGTAGCTGCAGCTCACTCCCCGTCTGTTTCGCTGCTCTTCTGAGTGCAGGTGGTGAAGCCCCCTCAGATTGGGCCCACTGAAAGCACAGCAGGTAAATCACAGTGCTCACAAAGTGAGCAGTTCCTCGGGTCACTCCCGAAGGCTCTTGGGATGCTGGTGCCAGCCCACCTTCATGTCCACATTCAGCCTCAGGGACTCCCTCTGCAGCTCTGTTTCAATCAGCTGTCCCAGGACTGCAGAGTCAGTCCTTTCCCTGGGATGCTTCCCCTCCCCTCTCAGTTGGAAATGACATCTCTGCCTTACAACTCCTTGTTCCTTTTCCTTGCTGTAGTTTTTCTCTTGTTTTACCTTTTTGTAGTTTATTTATATTTTACTTTTTTATTCTGTTTGACTTTCTCCATAGCATGTAATTCAGCTGCACAAAGGAGGAAATTGTCTGTGATGTTTATTGATGCCTCCCTGGTGCCTGGAACAGGGTTTGACATATGCCAGGTGCTCAATAAATATTTGTTGCATTAACGTATGTGGGAGTTAATCATTGACGGGCAAAATGTCTTCAGTTTGCTTCTTTGTAGTACGTATTTTTTGACATTATATAACAAATGAAATTTTATGAAAGATGGCAACTATTGTTTTACTATAGTGGCTTTCTAGAAATCTCATATTTGAGATGGTCCGAATAGCCACTTATTAGCAAATTAGATTTTCCCCTTCTTCTTTATATTTAGACTAAACCTTTTTTCGCCAGAGTGGGCCAGTGCTGGGGTAATACTGTGTCTCTCCTCAGAGCATCGTATTAAGGTGTGTGACTTGTCTATGTCCTATTTACTGGTCATGTTTAGTTTGGTCATTTGGTGAAAGTAATACATTCTGTCTTTGAAAAGCAAATTATTAGGATTTTATTCATAATTGTAGTTTACTGTCAAATTGAAATTATAGTGTGCTTGAAAGTGAAGGGAAATTCATCTTTGTGGTTTTTTCTTTGAGTTGCTTGTTGGTTATAATGTAAATACTGGTTAGTTATTAGACTTGGCAGTACCTTTGCATGAACGTTTCTAAGAGTTTGAAAGTATTTCACATTTATTTCAGAGTATTTCTGGCACTGCATATTTCATTTATTATTATAGTCGATATAGGTGGGATCTTGGCAGCTGCACAGCAAGAAACCCCTACTTCTTTTTTTTTTAATGGACAGATGTTCTTTTTTCTTATCCAGTAACTTTGATTTTACACATTAAAATAAACTCAAGTGTGAAGGTTCCTGACATATGCAGTTTCCCCATTCCTACGACATGTCCACACACCTATCCCTCCACAAAATCACCAAGCGTTCTTCTCCATTGTCCAGTAGCCCCAGCTTCTTGACTGGTACTTTGCTCTTAGTTAAGCTGCCACTTTCGGGATCATATAACTAAACCTCAGTCATGGATCTTATGGGAAGGTGAGGAGGCAATGAGCAGAAAAGTGTGACATAGCTAGATATAAAGTTGCTCGATTAAGTCTGATTGTATGTTCATGTATAGCATCTTGTAATCTGGACCGTCACTTGAGAAACATTCTTTGGATGTGGGAAAGTTGTGTAGGGCACTTTGGAGATGACAGCCTTCTTTTTGGATTCAGTTAAGTCTGAGTTATGATTTCAAACGAGTGGACTGAAGATATTTTTTCAACTTTCAAAGCAGGAAATTTGATAATTATTAAGCTATTTAGATGGGTGGGTTGGCTTGATACCTTTAAAACATTTGGAACATGTGAGAGTTCAAAATCCTTGATTTTTCCCCCAAATTCCCTTGAAAGTATATATTAGCTTCAGACAGACACATTCCTGTGCATTTTGATTAAATGTGCTAGCTTATATTGTCTGATGAATTGTTAATTTACTGGTTCTTTGTTCGGCACTTTGGGGGCTTCTTGGAGCAGCAGAAGTCATCAGGGCACACAGGCTTGCCCATGGGGAGCCCCACTCCACAGACTCTCATCACAGTAGGGCCATTTGAGAGCCTGTAAAGGAAAGCAGAGAATCTACGCTATAGCAGACACCAGGCTAATCCCATGATGGGTTGTGCTTACCTATGAGGAAATTGAGATGCTGTGAAATTTGCTAACCTAGCCAGGGTTACCAGCTAGCAGAACTTGGTTGGAAACTAGAGCAATTTGACATAGGAAAAGCATGGCAGTAGATGTTTTCTAATAGCTCACTGATTCTAAATATGCTTATTTCAAATTATTCAAGGTATAAAATAGAAAGTGAAAGCCCTGTCCTCAGTAAACTCTGGTATGTTAATTACTCCTAGAATTTTTAGTGGGAGAAAGATTTTCATTGTATGGACATATTATACATACATAACTTGTTCTTTTTAGAATACTATTGCTGATCTTTTCATATTAATACATAAAACTCTGCCTTATTTTTCAAATGACTCAAGCAACTACATCCTATTCCATATAACTTTATTTACTGTTTCCCTGTAAAGGACATTTATTTATGTCATTTCCAGTGTTTCAGTATTAAAAGCAGTGCTGCTCTAAATGTTACTCCTTTGTGTACATCTCTGTGTACACGGAGGATCCATTCCTAGAAAGGTGTGTCGTGGGGGTCACAGACTGTGTTTCTTTTCTATATGGGATGCCCCTGGACTGCCCTGCAAGGCTACAGCGGTTCGTATCCTTTCAGTGTGTGAGAGTTGCCCATTATATCCAGCACTTGCCAAATCTGGACATTGCTGTCCTTTGCCAGTTTGATAGGTGTGCTTCTTTCATTATCAGTGAAGTCGAGTTTCTCTCCACATGCGTTTTTAGTCTTCTGTGTTTCCTTAGAGCCTGACCTCTACAGCATTGTGCTATCTGGTCTCCAGTGCCTGGACTTACGCCCTGTGATTGAAAATTGGATGTGAGCCTGTGTTCTTTTCTCCCTTCTAGTTGAGAGTAGAGGTTAAGACTGTTGGCTCTGAAAGCAATCTTGGGGATTATTCTCATTGCTGCTGCTTGTCAGCAGTGGCTCCTTGGCAGGATACTTAACTTTCAAACCCTCAGTTTCCACTCCTATAAAGGGAGTAACAAGGAGTAAAGGACTGCTTGCAGCTGAAACCTCAACACAGAGCCTGGCACACACATGCTCAGTGCTTCTCACTATTAGTACAAGGCACCAGTTTGGGAAATGACACTCCGTTCTTTTCTCCTCTGTGGTTCTGCTCTGCTGCTTTGGGGCCTTCTTCTCAGTGCTGAGATTCCCTTGATTGTTGCTTTTCCAGATGAAGTTACTCTTTGTCATACCTCGTCATGAGTTCTGCAGGTGAGGCCCTAGACCAACAGGGTCAGCTTTGATGCTGGTGAGGCCTGACAGGTTTCCTCCTGGAGCTGGTTAGAGACTGAGCTGTCATTGTGTCCCACCCTCAATTTGTATGTTGAAGCCTCAACTCAATGTGACTGTATTTGGAGATAGGGACTTTCTGACAGTAACTAAGGTTAAATGTGGTTATACGAGTGGGTGCTTGATCCCTATGGGATTCATGGCCTTACAAGAAGAGGAGAAAATGATTTCTCTCTCCTCTCCTGTGCACACACAGAAAACAGGGGTCATGAGCTAACAATGAGATGGTGGCACCATGTTCAATTCAAGAGAAAAGACCTCACAATGAAGACCACCTTGCCAGCTTGCAAAACTGAGAAATTTCTGTTGTGCAAGTCACCCAGTCTACAGTATTGTGTTATGACAGCCCTAGCAAAGTAAAACAGTGATCCTGGCAGGTAGTTGTCTTCCTGGGGTGTCATTGTTCCTAAGCCATTGGTTAGGATATCACAATGACCTGAAAAGTTTGGTAAAATGTAGATTGCCCCAAGTATTTCAGATTTCATAGATCTAGGTTGACCTGGGACATCACACCTCTGACAAGCTCCCCAGCGGTGCTCAGGCTGCCGGGTGGCACTCTTGGAGAAGTGCTATCAAGGTAGTTTGTGGAAGAGGTTTCTAACGAGAGCCTGAGGGACCTGAGGCAGGAACACTGGCTCTTCCACCCAAATATGGAGGTCCTGTCAGAGACTCAGTTTCACCATCTGTGAAAAATGAGGATCGTATTTATGCTGCTCAACTCACAGGCTTATTGAAACTGAGGTACAGAAATATGAGCTTTTGAATTCTCTGATCTTCAAACAGGGTGGGGTGAGGGTGGTGGATGTTTTGTTCTTATAAAAAAGAGAACAAAATGATGGATGCCTAAGTATCGGAATAGTAAACTGTAAATATAAAGCACAGCTAAGGCATTCCCTTGCTTTACTCCACTGGACTCTACCTGGTCTTCCATTTTGCTCCGTGGCAGGAACTTTTTTTATCTTCTTTCCTTCTCTACAGCTCTCACCCTCTCTTAAAAACCATACATTTTAGCTAAGTGACTTTTGTCATAGAGTCTCTGACTCCTTGTCTGGTTCTCCCTTGTTGAGGATGTCTGCAGTTTTGGTGATTTGAGCGGTGGGAATCACTGAATTTCTAGTTCTCCATGGATAAGACCTGTGGCTATATTTTCGGTGTCCAGGATCTTGTGATTGAAAGGTCTTTATTTTGGTTTGGTTTTTGTTTTGTCACATTCAAATGCTTTATGATGTAAAAAGTTTTATGAGTGTATATAATGACAAGTATATTGCAGTAATTTTTTTTTTTAAAAAGAGAATAGAATCCAGAAAGCGGAAGAAGCAGCATTTTAAGGAAGGAAGGAAGAGAAGGAAGCACTTTTATTTATTTGTTTATTTTGGTTCTTCCCTCTGGAAACCAGTCTCAAACCCAGTTCCTTGGACTTTTTATCTGGTTTGTGCCCCAGCTGCCAGCCAGTCACCAGGGTGTGTTGTATGTTGTATTTTCAATGATGTTGACCAGTAATAAAAATGCTGATAATTTAGAGCCTGTGGCTTGCAAATTTTGTAGTCTCAAGGTCACTATAGTCTTAGAAAGAACCCCAAAGAGCTTTTGTTTTATGTAAGTTTATGTCTTTTGATATGTACTGTATTAGAAATTAAAGTTGTTTAAAATTTATCTAAAAATAACGTTAAATTTATTACATGTTGTTAATGACACCATCTTTATGAAAAATAACTATTTTCTCAAACAAGTTTTTTAGCGGGAAAGAATGGCATTATTTTATATTTTTGGTGCTTCCTGGTGAAGTAGCAGTTTGATCAGCTGCCTTTGGCTGATCCATATGTATCCCTAGGATCCTGGTTCATATCCTAGAGCTGGGGAAACAACCAAGATGAGCAGCTAATAAAATAAAGTGCTTCTTCTTCTCTCTTCCTGCTTGCCTGCCTCTGCTGACCTTCATTCCTGCCTGCACCTTTCCTTTTAAAAAAATTATGTTTTTATAAATCTCTTTAATGCCTGGCTTAAGAGAAGACAGCTTCTCATAGCTGCTTTCTGTATTCCATATGTTATAGTATGTTTTTTGGCGAAGCAAATTTGGTCTCATGCAGACACATAATTGAAAAGGAGAAACATTTGAATATCCTTTTCAGTTAACCTGATACTACATGAAAACTATAAGGAGTAGTTCCATAAAGGTTAGTTGCAGTGTCACATTGGAAATCTTATCAGTGAACCTTTTATTCGTGATTTCATTAAAAGTTTTGGTGTATCTTGCATTTTGAATGTACAATTTTGTAACATCGTACGTTGCTAATTTGGAAATTATTGGTTCAGTGAGTTATATAAATCTTTCAAATGTTGGCACATTTTATTATAAAATTTTAAAAATATTTGTTAATATCACCCCCTATCTACTAAAAAATGTCTTTAGTATTGGGAAGCTGTCAAGTTCACAATGGTGGACACAGATTTTCCAAAATTCTGGTTTTTCACATAAAATAAAATTTAATTATAGCAACGAAATGGTCCATTGTTTTCCTTGAAGTGACAGACTTATTTTGTTCGCTTTTTAGAAAATGCCTCTGAAATATGAGTCTGAATAACCTTCTGGCAGCCACAGCACTCATATTCTGTGATTTCCTGCTTCTAGAGGCATTTTTTTCAGCTTTTTTCCCCCAAGTAAAATGGTGTTTTTTTTTTAATAAAAGCTTGCAACCTATTTGTACAACCTATTTCTTCATCTACCTTGAGTTGAATGATTTATGACATTGACTACCATCTAGAAAGATGCAGATTGTATGAATGATGGTGAAAAGGACAACTATTGTGAGTAGAATGGCTACCCAAGACACTGGGGAAGCAAGTACTCAGCTGGTTAAAAGAAAATTCTCATAACATGTTGACACAATTCACCAGAAATCATGCAAATGAGATGGTGTCCTTTAATGTAGTGACCTTGGTGACAGAACACCATATTCAATGATAACACCGTCAGAACGCTTTTAGAATACTACGTTATTTGGAGTCACTTCAATTTCTAGCTTGCTCCATAGATTGTGTTTGAATGTTCTGTTTTAAAACTGTATTGTCGCAAATGTCTTTTAGCATTTCCCCAAATACATACACATATATATCTATATATATCTATATATATCTAATTATATATATAGATATATATATAGATAGATAGATAGATATAGTCTTGAGTGAATGCTGTTGCCTAATTGAGAATAACAAGGGGGATACATTCTTTAGCCGTTTAGGATATTTATTGTAGGGAACTAGCACCAGTCTTGGAGTCCTTGCTAGCTCTGTGACTAAGAGGGTGACCTTGAACAAAGCATTTACCCTTCTTGCTGTAAGAGCAAATGCCTGGATTAGGTCTTGAGTCTTCTAGTGCTCATGTTCTGTGATTTCCCCATATAGAGTCATGGAGTTAGGATTCTTTGCAAAGTCTGGGAAGGTGACTCTCCTGGAACTATCTCTGTAGATTTCTTGTTCCTTCCCACCAGCCCTGTCTCTTCCCCATCAAGGCAGCGGGCTTTCTATGGTGGTGAATTTTTAAAGTTTTTGATTCTTACTATTACTAGGACAGAGTAGTTCAGAACTTGGCATAACAGATTTGAATTTCCTACTCTTAGTTCCTACAGGGGTAGCTGATATGTTTGGGAAGTGAAATTGGGAGCAAGGAAACCTAGATGACTAGGTCAGAGTTGTCACAGAATGGGGAGAAATTCACTAACATTTGCTTTTTGTCTGCTGTGTGCAAGATATTCTGTTAATGACCACTTGTCACAATTAAATTAAATCATCTCCCTTTGAGGGAGGTGATGGAATACTTACTTTCATAGATGAGAAAGCCAAGGTCCAGAGAGGTGCTTTAATTTACCCGAGGTTGAGAGAGTGTTTGGGCCAGATCTAGGTGGCTTCACCACTTGTTTTCCTCACGTTTTTAGATGCTGCTCTTTTATACCCCCAATCCACAGCCATTTCTTTCTTTATGACTTTTTAAGCTCTTTTAAAAGTGTTGTGGATACATCACATTTGGGCTTCATTAATCTTTGACAAGAGGTGATGATTTTATGAATGAACTTTTGACATTTATAAACTTAATTTTGACAGCAGTCAAGAAAAGATAAAAATGAGAAAATGCTAATGTAAATCCTAAAGTTGTGTTGAAGTAGACTCTGCCCAGGATTTTCAGATGTGTAAAATTGAGGGCAGCTTTGGGATTAGTTCAAAAACAAATGACAAGTTGTGTAAATATAACATACGAATGTTTCAGCAACTAGAAACTCAGTTTTCTTTTTTATTGAGGTAACATTGATTTATAACAATATAAATTTTAGATGTGCAGGCAGGTTCACTCTTCTTCAGTTATGGAATACACCATGCCCACCACCAAATTTCTAATAATCCTCCACCACAGCCCACTGAATCTTACTACCCTTTGCTTTCCACCCTACCCTAGTTAACTCAGTGGTTTGTATATTATTTGTTGAAAAGAATGCAAACTCTTGGGTTTTTTTTTTTAACTCATTTAAGTATATACCCAGTGATAAGTCCTGGGGATGAAAAACAGAGTCCTGGAAACCTCCCGAGGACCCTGTAGCCTGGGTGGCTGTTGACCAAAGCCTCGCCCCTCTGGGTGTTTGGGGCTCGGTGGGCTCGAGTTGAAGCCTTGCAAATAGCAATACGGGTGCTATGGACTCCAGATGTGGGGGGAGTACTAATGATGGGTTGTTAGGGAAGCAGCTTTTTAAAAGAAATGTTTTGTGATCTCGTCTGAAAGTTTCTAAAATTGTGGAAGCCAACCCAAAATTGTGGTTTAAAGATGAAGGGTTTTTTTTGTTTGTTTGTTGTTCTGGGTGGTTTCTTGACAAGTGAACTTTCCATCTGTCCCATAGTCAAGGAATCTAAGGAGAGAAGTACACTAAGTTGACCTTTAAGGACTAATCATAGTGTAGAATAAAAATATTCATAGATTTTGAGAAATATATTATTACTAAACCTATATTTTGTAGAAATTTGGAGTAGTTAAGTCAACTTCACAGCACTCCTGAAGATGACAGTTCACATGAACTTATTTTATTATTGGAAAAGGACAATGAAGAGATTGCTTTTCATTCAGATTTGTTCAGCAGATCAATGGGATGATGAAAGAAGATTTTTAGCATCTGGTTATTAATTCAGAGCTTTGTAGTATGACCAGGAGCTTATACTGTGATGAGTAGGGAGAGATTGTGTGTTGCCTCTTCTGTTTAGCAATAAAGGTAGCCTGAAGTTTCATTTATCTGAGAAGTTTTCTTCAGGTAACCATATATTCTTTGGACCAACACTCCAGATGATCAGGAAAGGACCTGTGCAGGGAGGGAAGCATCTGAGTCCTTTTTCACAGGGGTGCTACCTGTAGGCGGCCACTGCCCTGTCTTGCCTTTTTCCAGGTGGACTGAAGAAGAGGGATCTACTGTGATGCTCACTCAAGCATTAACAGTAAATGTGTGCTGAGAAATGGTGGTTCATTATGTTGCTATGTAAACCGGGTGCTAACTTACCTTTAGACTGGAGCAGTCACTCAGAATGGCTCTCACACCTTGGTGGGTTCTTAGTGTCCTCTGACGATGCCACTCTCATCTGTTGATTATCTCTTAAAATTCACACTTCACAACTACTGCCTCCATCTGAATTTAGTAGAAGCCAACAGAATGTAGCCATATCCACTCTTTGTTTCCCTCTTTATATCACACCCATCCTGCTTGTCCCAGTGGAAGAAGCAGGTTCCATTCTGTGTACCAGATGTCCTCCCATCTCACCTTGCAGAGACTTGTACCCTTAGTTGTCTTCCTCCTTTCTATGCCCTTTCATAGACACCTTACTCAACTGTGCTACTTCCTGTTAGTTGTTTCTACATCTTATCCAACAGATGCTTATATGGTGCTTACTAAGTGGCAGGTACTGTCTGAGTGCCTTACAAATATTAAAGCATGTAAGTCTCCTAATAACCCTATGAGATGAATACTATTATCCACATTTTGTTTTGAGGCACAAAGATGCTAAGGCACTTGCTCAGTGTTACACGACTTAGGCTTGCACACGGTCCACTTCTCTCATGTGAAGTACAAAAATACACTAATCCTTGATTGGTTCACCCCACTACTTCCCGGCTTTCGTCTACCTTCTCAGTCAAAAGTTGTAAGCCAGCTTTTCTCTTACCCATCTGTTTCTCTTACCCATCATCACCTAACTTCAACACTTGAGCGTCTGCCTCCACTACTTCATAGAAAGTACTCTTCCCAGAGTTACTAATACCCTGTTTTTGGAGCCCGAGGGGCACATGCGCATTTGTAATAGCTTCTGTAAAGCTTTTTCTTGACATTTACTTCTCTCTTGCTGACTGACTCTTCTGTCTACCCTGTAAGTGTTGATATTCAGGATACAAAAGTTTTGGTATCCTGAGATCCTAAACATATTTTCTGGGTGATCTCATCTATCTAAGACTTAACCTTTCTGTTTGTTAATTATTTAAATGGCCATATCTATAACTCATTCTTCTCTTTTGAGTGCCTCACTTTCATATTGTACTGTTCACTGAATAATTCCATGTGAATGTTCTCTGTACCTCTCCCATGTCCCAAATAAGGCATTAAATAAATGTTTTTTTTCCTTCTATTCCCTGTATTTCAGGGACCAGTACTATCATCTGCTCAATTACCCCAGCCAAGGTCTGTCATCCTAATCTCTTCATCCTCCAGCATCCAGTGAGAGACCAACTCAGATGTTGGGCAGTTCTGTCTCTCGAATATCTCACCTCTTTCTTAGTTACACTATCATCTCTTACTTGAATTCCTGGAAGAGATTTCTAACTGATCTTCTTAGTCCTACGCTTAGACTTGTCTCACTTCTCCCAGTCTGTGATCCACATTTTAGTAAGGGGGATTCTTTATCAATGTGCATCTTTTAAAAAAGCATATTTTAAAAACTTGGAGTGACTTCTTAATGAATTCTGAACGAATTAAAAGGTCCTTAATGATCTGGCCACCCTTTAAGCCATCTTGAGGTATTTGCAGACATCTGAGTATATTCAAGATTTTTTAAGTCCCAGGAGAGGATTTTTCAATCATCTCTGCTTCTCTCTTACCCAGATCTTCTACATACCATCTCTTACTTGCTGTTTAGGATCTAACTTCACTATCTGTGAATTTTGTATCATGATGAAAATTCAGGTGAGCTCCGTATTTGCTACTTCTGATTTGACTTTTCAGCATTTGAATGTGATTAGTGTGATAGAGGAATTGGATTTAAATTTTTTGTAACTTAACTAATTTATATTTAAATAGCAAATGTAGCTAATGGCTACTATCCTGCATAGGAACTGTTGGGAGAGAGTGCTCAGCATTCTGTTCTTATATCCACCAAAATCCGTGAACAGTAAAATAGCTGATAGTACTGGAAGGGGTCAGAAAAAAATTAACATAAAGCAAACTTAAGAGCTTATAGCATATTTTCATGAAGAACTATTTATAGTGCAGGAAAATAATTTGTAAGTTTATAATGCAGAAAAATGATTTTACTAGAAATGATTTTGATTAATGACAATCTAGTCATTTTCAACATGGTTACTTATTTTATACTGGATTTATATCTGAAATGATTAAATACAAGGTGTAAACCAAGGAAGCCATGTGAACTTAATCATATAAATTTATTTCAAACATTTTCTTGTTTGTTGATGTCTGATAACACAGTTTTTAATAACACTTGATATTGGATTGTTAGCAAATATTGATGAAACTTAAAATAGGTGAGAAAGCATTGTATAGAGAAATTTAAAATTTTCAGAGAAAAGATGTTCAAATCTAGTAAGCAACAAACAGTGCTTTGACATTTCTGCCTTGGCTGTACCAGATTCTCTCATTCATTCATTTTTGCAGGCAGGAATGAAGGCAAACAGGCAGGCAGGTAGGCAAAAAGAGAGGAGAAAGAAGCATTTTACTTAGTTGTTCGTCTTGGTTATTTCCTCTGGCCCTGGGACGTGAACCCAGGTCCTTGAGATGAATGTGGACTGCACGTGGCTGAAGGCAGAGGACCCATTTGCTACTCCACAAGGGCACACCTCAGTTCTTTTTAAATGACACCATTGGCAGAGAGGTGGAAGATGCTTTAATTCCCTATCCCAAGTCTCTCTCCTCCCCCCTGTAGATAAAATCTTCAGGAGACTGCAGCTTTTCTACTCCCTGTTTTTGTGGCTGGAGGGGAGAGGGGCTGTTAGTAATATACTTAGATGCTATAAAATTGCTACTACATTAAACATTTCTGAGGCACTGGATCTGGCATCTGACATGTTGGACATAAAATGCAGTCTGTCCTTGATAGGGTCACCTATTTGGGCACACTAAGTATATTTATAGTGATAAATAGGAGATGATTGAAATGGTTTTTGATGAAAGAAATTGAAATATAGTCTATATTTTCAAGTTAACTCCTTAAAGTGACATTATTTTTTCAAACAAAAATATAGAAAAAATGGAAAGAATCTTTCAAGTAAAAGGAAATTTAAATTCTACAAAAATTATTTTTGATTTTGACAAGTTGAAAGTACTGATTACCCAGTTTGATATAGTCATTAAAAATTATTTGGATAGTGATGATTTCAACAATTTCAACTGCCAGATGCTATTTAAAATTTTTATCATGGTGAGAAAACACCTTTATTTTCACCATTTTAGGATGGCAGAGTTTTCTTGCTAAGGAACTTTGACAGATGCATGTGGAACTCTTGACAGGTGACCAGGCCAGAGCACAGAGGCCTTGTGAGTCTGTTTTTGAAATAGAAAATTGAGATTCATGGCCTGTCAGAATATTTCATACTCTTTCTAGGTACAATATGCAGCTTGGAAGGTGCAATATGGGCAGTAAGGTATTTATTTGACAGATACGTTGGTTTACAAAGGCTATTTTAGAAAGTTATGTTTATACATAGCCACTGGTCTCTAAAGGCACTAAATTCTCAGTTGCGTAGTTACAATCATTTATTCATAATCTTCAGAATTGTTTTATAGGAAAAATTAGGAAATTTTCAGATCATCTCTGAGAAATGGGTATAAAGTAGAGAACTGGGTGTATTAAAGATATAATAGATACGGGAGAGAAAACGTGAAAAGGTGTAATATGTGAATACTATCACTGATGAAAATTATTTTGGTTTGCTAATCTGGATCACAATTTTATTAGTAACTGATGCGTAGTAGTTAAATTCCTTAAAACTATACATATATACATGTGGGCATATTTGTACAGCAGTTTGAGGCCTTAGAAACTCCTTATTTATGGTTAAGTAGTTTTCTGGTTCTTTTTGTATTCTTTGATTAAACCAAGTACACAATTAAATTATAAGTCTTCATTGATAGTTTTAGATTATCTTGATCACCCTCGTTATGCTCAACAAGCGTCGTATTTGATAGTCGCTTATCCTTTCACTTTACCTTATAGATTATAGTCTCTTTAACTAGCTAACTTGATGTGAACTTAATATTGATCTGTGATCCAAATAGACACAATGTAGATATATGTAGGAACCCTTTTCAAGCTGAAGTAAAAGGCTTAACTGCAATTTAGAATGATGTCTTAATATAAAATTTTGTACAGTCTCTTGTAAAAACTACTTAGAATTGGCCAATTGAATTATTTTTAGGGTAAATATCTGAGACAGAAGCAGACCATTATAATCAACTTTCAGTGACATACAATGGTATGGTGGCTATGTAAGTGAAAAAGAATTTAGTTTATGAATTGACTTAGAGTAGTATAAAAGATATATTATAAAGTTAGTTTTCCCCACACTACCCAGCTAATTGGGTATCTGGGTAATGAGAAAAAGGGTCTGCTTAGGGTTGAGCCTTTGCTGTAGATGCAGGAAAATAATAAAGTTAATATACAGAATTAATGAACCCTACTTTTTATCATATACTAATTTGAATGAAGACATTTATTTTAACTCAGATATATTAAGCATATTAGATTTAAAGTGTTAGTTTTGATTGTCAATAGTTATTTTAATGGTTTTGATTATTGTAGCATTGTAGAACCTGCTTGCATTTATGATAAATGTAGGTACAGAAAAGATTTTTCCAACTTTGTTATACGTTGAAATGATTATGAAACAATGGATGGAAACTGTTTACTATATAGTCCAGTCTTAATTCTATTACCATTGTCAAGTATAATTTATTTGAAACAGAAACTTAACACTATAGTCATTGCACAAGTTATGTGTTTTCTTCCATTTTTTTCTGTTGATTTATCTTTTTGAGACTGTAGTTTCCAAAATATTTTCTCTAATACTTTTCCAAAAACCTCTTTAGCCCTCTGTATTTTGATTCACTGTTATATTGCTTGCTTCCTTGATGGAAATTTGAATTTTTATAATTCCTGTGTATTTCTCACCTGCATGAAATGTGACATTTTAGAAAACCTTCCTGCTTACTATGTGATCTCTGCCCTGGGTGTCCTGTGACACCTCGCCCGTTTCTATGCTCAGATTTATTCATGCTGGATAAGGCAGCCTTCTCATCACATGTGCTCTGCTCCAGCAGAAACAATAGATAAATTATCTTCAACTGTGATGTTGCCTAAGATTTTTTTTTTCCTCTAAGGAAAGAATGCTAGTAGTTTGCATCAGAGAAGACTGAAACTAGGCAGAATTGGGTACAGTTTAAAACACTCACTGGAATCAGAAAGGATCTCCTTTTTCATTTTCTTTTAAGATCATATGAATATAGGAAATTGGCAGATTACTTAATCAGTATTAATTATGGTCAGTATACAGAAATCATAGTTCTTACAAGAGCAGTTGACTATCAGCTGTTTTTTTCTTTCAGCCCCTCAGCTTAATGCCCTTGTTCCCTCTTGGCATCCTCCTATGCTTTGGGGTCAGCTTTCTAGGAGTTGGTGATGCTAGGGCATCCCTGGACAGAGAGTGTCTGGAACAGCTCCTTTCTTCCCTCCTTCTAGTCTACTCTCACTTTGTAGGCTTGACACCACCCAGAGGTTTGTTTCTGTGTGCCTATACATGTGTACTCAGTAGCTTAAAATAGCTTTAGAGTGAGTGGAAACATGTATTTTTGAGGTAGCGATTTAAAAATAATAATAATAATTAGGCTAATAAATGTGGTATCATTTGCTTTTATAGACTAACCAAGTTTTGTTTCTATAAAATATCCCAGCATATTTTACTACCTTAAGCAAGCACCAGATTTTGTAAAATTGACATTACTTTAGTCTGCGCTATAAACTTCCTTGCTGTATAAGGCAGCTGTTAGAAGTTTAATTTTTCTCTGTCCCATGTAAATGACAGTAAAAATTTTCCCATTTGCTTATTTATGGATCTGTCCTCCATATGCTTTTTCCTCTCATTCATATTAAAATTAATTAGCTTTAAAAAGATATGGGCCAGATTTACATATTTTAAATCGATACATAACTTATTTACATATAGAGACTTGGTATGTGTATATATATTTGTTGTGAGAGATATGTTTGTCCTTATTTCTTTCCTGCCATGTAATGTTATTTTAGGTGTTAGTAGAACTTGTACTGGCCTACAGCTGGGCCATACCAAGTAGTAGTTTTGGAATCTTACCCTGGACGTGCTTTCCTGGTGTTTGTGGTGGGACAAGCAGGTCATTTGTCGGCTAGCCATCTTCTCAGTGGGCTAGTCTTTGGAAGAGTTAGTTTCAGGGAATGATATTTCAGTGTGTCTGGAAGTGAATTGCTAGGTATAAAAGTTGTTCCCTGAAGGACATTGATTTCCTTGATTCTTACGCTTTAATGGCACAATTTTTGTTTAAGGCAATATGTAACTTTTGACCAACTTAGAAAAAAAAAATAAGAGGACTGTGATCATTCTCTTAGTATAAGCTGTTAGCTGAGGGCTATTGCATTAGTTGCCTTGAAAGAAAACGTATTAGCCTCTGTACTCTTATATAGAAGAAAATCATCTTTATCTGAAAGGCAGCTCAGACTATCCACACTCTTCAGAGTTATGTAGAAATAACTGAAAGATTTCTGCAAGAAACCTGTGAAATACTGTTACGTAAGATAGCATTAGATATTTATGTTAACTTTTTTATAATCTTGCAAAAATGATTGGCAAGCAGATGGACTTATCTTTAAAATTGAAGTACCATTAGATGTCCACTCCTTGTAAACCATGACCAGTTAAAATGTATCACTAAGGGGTATTCAAAGTCTTTGGATAAAGTCAGTTTTGTTTCTGGCATGTCAGTCACAAGTACCAGCACTACCTTTCTTTAAATATAAGATATCATATCTTCGTATTACTTCTTTGTAATTTTTTGGGATAGGAACCATTTATTGTTGATTATTTATTCTCAGGTTAATTGAGGAGCAGTAAGAGTTGTAGCTCTATAGAGGAGCTCAGAGACTGAGAATAGGGCTTTCCAAACTTTCCCGTGGGTGGGAATCATGGGGGTCCTTGTGAATAAATTACAGATTCTGAGCCAAGGTCTGGGGTGGGCCCAGGATTCTGCATATCCCTCTGGTAATCAGGAGGTGCCTATGGTGCAGGTTTCAGGAACACCCCTCACTCGTCCTTCAAATAGCAACAAGGCTCTAGCTTCCAGGGAGAAAGGCAAATAAACAAGAGCAAGAGTATTTGGTATTTTTGTAGTTCTTAGTGCAGTGGAAATATTGGGCAGAATGGGGGAGTGTGTGCTCAAAATCAGTCTGAATAGGGGAGGGCTGAGGTCAAGAAGCTCTTCCAGGGTGGTAACAAAGATATTGAGAAGAGAAAGGGATAAAGAGGCCAGAGTGCATAGTGAGGCATAAGGAGGCAGGTGTGAGGAAGATCATGGGTGATGGTATACTTCCAGTCGTTGACAGACCTAGCCTGGGTAATTATGAAATGTTTCAAGGAACAGAGGGAAGGGAATTTGGGGAGCTGAGAATGGAGAAGTTTCTGGGGATCCTATTACAAAGTGCCTTTAACTGTGCTGGAGTGTTTGGAATTGATTCTGAGTGCTCTGAGAAGCCTTTTACGGATTTTAATCAGGGGAGAGACTTGATGCATTTTGAGTTTTAGAAGATCCTCAGCTGTATGGATGTGTTGAGGCAGGACTTGGGAGAACCAGTCAGACCATAAATGTTTTGTCCTTCCTTATCACGAAGGCCTGACTATATCAGAGAGAGTACTAATGGAGAGGAGAAGGTAGCGCTAGATTGGCTGGTTGATGGGTTGAATATACAGGATAACTGAGGGGTATTTATTCGAACAGCAGGCTGCATAGGACAGGAGTATGTCTCTTCTGTTCAGCTTTGTATAACCGTTGTCTGGGAAATGATTTATGCAGAGTAGGCACTCATTAAATATTTTTTAAATGAATGAATGACAGGAAGGATCAAGAGTTATTTTCCATCATTTGACTGGGTCAGAGTATTAGCTGCCACAGGGAATGCTGACATAAAGCATATTGTTACTCTAAACAACATCAGTTCAGAGCATAGTTTTCCTGTAAATTATATACCTCTTGTTTTTTGGCAAAGTTGAAGGTTACTTAGTAATATAAATGGACTATAACTGTAAATTCAATTCCTATTACTTTTTGTATTATTTTTAATGTGGTGCTTAGACTCATAAAAAGGATTTCATAGCCTTTTTTGTCCTTTCTACATCTTTTTCTTTCAATACAACAGTGAATGAAAATAATGTACAAAGTCTGTAAGAAAAATAGTGCTCTTACTATAGCTGTGTAGATTTTTGATTGTAAAAATTAAGTTTGAAAATATTTTATTAATGGGCAATAGCAATATGACAATTATAAATGAAATAAATTATCCTAAGTGTTTTGAATTTTCTGTAGTAGGGAATCATTCTTAGTATAAACATTTTTATCAAGAAATAGAAATACATTTGGGGAAATATTTAAAAGGTTAAAATATACTTAATTAACAAATATATGGGGTTGGCGTGCTCTGGTGGAGTAGCGGTTAGCTCACTTGCCACCAAAGGAGCAAGCCACATACCCCACTGGATTGGAGTCCTGTGTCTCGAGGGAAGCAACTGGTGTGAACAACTATAAATAAAAATAGAATAAAAATGCTTCTTCCTCCTGTCTCTTCCTGCCTCCTTGCCTTTATTCCTGCCTGTACCTTTCCTTAAAAAACAAAAATCAAAAAGTAAAACATCCCCAAATACATGGGAAGAATACTATGAATTTCATTGCAAGAATACTACTCTTTGGGCAGGAAAAATATTTTTCATCAAAGAGAATTGCTGCTACTGAATGTGACTTTTTCTAAAAATGTTACCTCTAAGAAGGACTATATTACAGTGCTGTCCATAGAATTTTCTGCAGTGATGGGCATGTTTCATGTATGCACCTTCCATATCTGCATAGTAACCAGCCACATGTGGCTGTTGAGCACTTAAAATGTAGCTCAAATGACTGAGCAACTGAATTTAAATTTTTATTTAATTTTAATTAATTTAAGTAGCAGTATGTGGCTAGTTGCTGCTGTGTGGGATAGTGCAGTCATAGCATACTGATGAGGAAGAAAATATGGCTTGTGTAGTGGTCTCAGGAAGGACATCATTTGGTTCATGAGACAAATCTGCAACTGACTTGTGCTGAACCGATGTTGGTAACCTGGAGGCATATACTGATGGTCCTCTGGGCACTGTCACTTGGGTAAAGACCTTCTCCCACAGCAAACAATGGCCTTGCTAGACTGTCCTCTTTCTCAGGTGCTGTTGGGGGCCTTTGGTGAGGCCCTCTCTCTGTCCACAGGCTTCATTCATGCTTTAGCTAAAGGTCTTTCACTTCGAATAGCAGCTCTGTTAGCAGTGCTGTGACCTTTATCTTCTATGTGTTTTTCACCTGTCCGCTTATGGATCCTTCCCCTCCTAATATGATTTGTTAACTTGATGATAGAGAGGCATGTTCAGGGGTTGTGCTGAGGGAGGTGACTGTGTGTTTTTCCAAGGGTTAGACATTCCCTAGAAAATGCTGATACATGGCTTTACCCAGGCCTTTTAATCATTGTCACATTGTATATACTTTAGGCTCTTGGAGGTGGAAGAGAGAAATGTTCAGAGAAAATGACAAATGAAACTATAGAACAGTGAAATAGTTTTTAGCACCTAAAAAGGAGTTGTCCTTTTACTTCACATTTGTTCACATGTATTGGGTATTTATGAAAAAGTTCCCTTGGATAGCATTTTACGTGGACACTCAGATAAAAAAATGGTTGAGCTAAAGGAAATATTTTGCATATAAAAGGTGTTTGATATTCTGTCTCCTTGCTACTTTTCCAGGTCACTGTGATACCAAATTAAAACTTGACTACACACATGCTGCCCTACTTTGTGAAGAGCACAGTCATTGAGCATTGTTTATTTAAGGTTTGGGAGGTCAGAAATTCTCTTCCAAAGATTAATATGTGTTTTACACAACTGATTTCTTTGTACACAACCAAGATTGATTTCTTTGCACCGTTTGCTTTCGCGTCTCAACATGTTGACGTTTTTTGGATCAGCCTATTTTTCATCACGTTTATTTCCAAATTAATGGATAATCTCAACATGCTAATAAGGGCTTGCTTCCTAAATATTATAGACAGAATAATTTTAAAAAATCAAAAGGGAATAGTTTCAGCTGCTTTTTTTTCAGGACTTCTCTCGGAATAAGATGCACTCAGTTAATGCTTTAATTCTTTACCCTCTCTTGCAAGGTACCATTTCATCTGTACATTTGTCTTTCGTCTTTAGGAATTATTTGTTATTAAAATGTTTGTAGGTGTTTACTTTTTTTGTCTTTTAATAAAAGTTTTTTCCAAATCTGTTAAACGAAGAGGAGGTTGGATTAGAAGGCCTCCAAAGTGCTTGCCAGTTCCAGAATGCTCATAATTGGTTACACAGTGAGTCTCATAGTGTTGATGATGTTAGTTGAACAGTCTCCTTTTACCCTTCCCACCCCCCAAAACACACATACCTTCTAAACTACTGTTATTGTCTCAGAAAGTACTTGCCAGTGGGACACTGAGCAGAAACTTGACTTACTATGTCTTTATTACATGTTTCTCTACTATTTACTATATGATTTCACACATAGTTGAAACACTTGTCATCATAAATTACAAAGAACTCTTTTGTAATATAGTATGCTAAATTTTATTCACTGGATAGTTCCAGCACTTAGACCAGTGACTAGATTAGAGTAGGTGCTTACTAAATATATTTTGAATAAATGTGATTTATGATTTAATTTGATTTTTATTAAGGCCAAATAAAATGTAAATACAATGTGAATATTTATTAGGTGATAATTATGAGAATTACTTGATGATACTGGTAAACTAGTATTTTTGTTTCTTTTAAATTATAACTGCAACTCAGTATGGCAACCACTAACCCCATGTGTACAGTTTGACTTGATATGTGACTAATAGGAATTGCAATATGCTGTATGAAATAACATACTGGGTTTGAAAGATTCAGTACCAAAGGAAACGAACTCTCTCATTCATTTTTTAATATTATAGGTAGAAGTGATATTTTACATATGTTGAGTGAGATAAAATTATTAAAATTAATTTTACTCCTTTTTCAATTCACTTAAAAATGTTACTAGAAAATTTAAAATTACAAAACAAGGCTCTGATTTGATGGCTCAGTGAACAGTGCTGATGTAGACATAGTAAATGCAGATATTAAATGTAGAGGAGGGGCAGTCTTCAAAAAGGAGTTTTTAAAAAGAGTCTTTGATAGAAAAAATGATAGATTACAGCTATGACTTGGGAAAGTGGGTATTCAAATGGTCTTGATCAAATTTAAAAAGACCAAAATAAATTAATTAGATTAGCTCAAATCAGAAATATGAAATCCAACTACCAGATGGATTCCTAACATAGTCTCTAGCAGTCTTGAGGTCAGAAAAGGGACAGAAAGATGGTGGTGCTTGTCCCAGCAAGTGTAAGTGGTCACTAACGACACACCATTTTTCTGCTCACCTAACGTGTTGCAGTTGTGGTAGGTGACATGCTTATTTGTTACCAGGTACTTCTGTTGTTTATTTGCCGCTGGGAAATGACTTCTTGGTATAAAGAGCAGGGAACCAGAGCCCTACCTACTGTCAGGAAGGATTATTTCAGTGAACATTGTGTTTGTCCCATCCCAGGACTATAGGCAGTTCCTCTTCCTCTTTTGCTCAGCTTGAAGCGGATATGTGTAAGTTAGTGCCAGCTCCATTGCTGCTCCTGTAGGCTGGCTGTACCTCTGCCTCTGGGCTCAGTGGGCCAGGCTGTCTCCTCCCTTTGCCTCCCTGAAAACCCCCAGATGTCTGGGAACCCCATCTAGTCAGCAGCATTTCCTCCTGAGACAGTGGGGTACCGTGGAGGACCAAGCTGTGATCCTATAAAACAAGACCATCCAGGACATACAAGGAGGTTTTACCTTCCTTAAGCTAATTTGAAAGGTCATTTTGGTAAGTGGTTAGTCTGCATGGCTGCTTTAAGCTATTATGAAGACCATTCCAGTGTTTATTTCCTTGAAAGCTAGAATAAGCCTTGACTAAATGAAGACTGACTGCTTAGGTTTTGGGGGAGTAAATTCAATTTATAAAAATATTTGTTTCATTTGACGCTGGAGATTTCTATTTCTCTTTATTTGGGATCCTAACGTAGTTGTGTTGTAAAGCAGCATGTCTGTAAATAAAATGGCTTTCATGCTCACCTTGTTTTCACCCACCTGACCTATGCTTTTAGAAAAAGCAGATCAGAAAATTCATGGCTGTTTGCGGTGGAGTGAGGAGACCTGTGACTTTAGCTGACAGCTGTCGCCTGGAAACTACAGACCTAGAGACCCTCTCAGGTGTTATGTCGGTAGTTCTGACAGCAAACAGGAATGTTGTTTACATTTTCTGTAAGCAAAATTCTCCCCTTGTTAGAAAGATGTTAGAGTAGGGCAGGCAAAAACTGAACTTTTATCTATCTTATTGATAAGCTCTCAGCAATGTTGTCTGGCTCATTGTTCATTCCCAGGCTCATATAGAAGTGTGTCAGTACAATTTATGACTGGGCCTGTTTATAACATCACTTTGGAAATGCTTCAACAAGATGTTTTCTTCAAGTTAAGCCACACAATGTCACACAATGCTTAATGTGCTTTTGAATGAGGGGGGAAAATGAATTAAATTCCAAAGATGTTTAAGATTTCAGACATTTTTCTAATGTGAATTAGCTCTTTTATTAAGTTGTTGATTTAATTAGCAGTCAACAAAATCACTTTCCTGTTTTAACTGTTTAAACATTCTTTAAATTGGTTATTTTAATCCGACAAAATCTGTTAGGAGCTGTTTGAATAAAATATGGAGCACTAGGTAGTGAGTATGCATGCTGTAAAAGTAGGATGCTCCCTTATTTGCCCCTCGACTTTCTCCTGCCCTCTTTGCCACTGGAGAGGTTAAGGCCAGGGTGAGGCCTGCATGGAGACTCTGAACTTTAATCTGCTGAGATAGTTTTAAGTTCTGGAGAAAGTTTTCTGTTTGTACTAACAAGAATAGTCATCAACAGTCCATCCAGCTAGAGTGTCTCTGAGTGGTCATATGGGTGCCTGGTCCATCACTAGAGCCCTTCGCCTGTGAGTGAATAGTAAACCTATGATTGGACTTCCTCTGCCCCCAGCGCAGGCCTGCAGCAGTGGGCTCAGAGCCATGAGGGGAGACTGGTCCTTCTGGAGAATGAAAGCTTTTCTTCTGCTCTCTTTCTGAGTCTTGTATATTTCTGCCATTAAACATAATGAAATTATGAATCTATTATCCTGTTGCAAGCTAGCTTTCTGCCATCGTGATGCATGCTTTCTCATCCGACACCCGTTAGTGTTACATACTTAGTTGTATGTGGGCCGTAAATATCTAATTTGTGTGAAATGACTGATTTTGGTATTTGTATAATCCTCTAGTCAATTTAACTAAGTTGAGCTTTTCACAGCCCTCGGTGCTGGGGCTGCTCATCTGATTACACTGCTCAGGGGAATAGGGTTAAGGGCGGGCTGCTGGTAACTAGAGCATTTCCAGGGCTTTGGTTCAGCAGATGGGCTGCTTGGCTATATTCATACATCTGCTTGCCTGCTGTGGCAGCTGTTGCCGCTTCATGTTGTGTTCTTTTGTTCTGTTCCATCCAAGAATGGAATGCTAGGAAGTGCAGTGAATGGATTAATTTAAGGTTAAGGTTAGTGTTTTGCTTGCTTTCTAAGTAACCGATCATAATAATGCTTCTGGTAGAAGCTAATGAGTTTCTCTTAAAGGGAACTATATTTGTAAAATACAGCTCAGTGAGGGGGCTAGATGAGTATTGTTGATGGAAACCAAATTCAAATGCATAAAATACTGCCCCCCCCCCGTTAAAAACATCATTCGTTCCTAATTCTTTGTTTTCTTCCTCTCTCTTCCCTGTCTCCTGTTCCCTTCTAGGACCTATATCCAGACTTTGCCTGACACTGCAGGGTCCAAGAGAATTAAAGAAATATGGAATGACATGAAGAAGATTAGTTAAGGATTATAGGCTTTGAGGACAAGCCCCTCAGTGAAGTGAAGCA
Organism: Solenodon paradoxus; assembly: GCA_004363575.1. Classification (NCBI taxonomy): domain Eukaryota; kingdom Metazoa; phylum Chordata; class Mammalia; order Eulipotyphla; family Solenodontidae; genus Solenodon; species Solenodon paradoxus. Next base: position 1,328,626 of record RJWH01000056.1, read on the forward strand.
CAGACAAGCTCCTGAGCTGTAGTTGGGAGGAGCCGTGTGTTGGAACAAGATGGCGGATCCAGGAATGATGAGTCTTTTTGGCGAGGATGGGAATATTTTCAGTGAAGGCTTGGAAGGCCTTGGAGAATGTGGTTACCCTGAAAATCCAGTGAATCCCTTGGGTCAGCAGATGCCGATAGACCAAGGCTTTGCCTCTTTGCAGCCATCTCTGCATCACCCCTCCACTAATCAAAATCAAACAAAGTTGACCCATTTCGATCACTATAATCAGTATGAACAGAAGATGCATCTGATGGATCAGCCGAACAGAATGATGAGCAATGCCCCTGGGAACGGACTTGCGTCTCCTCACTCACAGTACCACACCCCTCCTGTTCCTCAGGTCCCTCATGGTGGCAGTGGCGGCGGTCAGATGGGAGTCTATACTGGCATTCAGAATGAAAGGCACGGGCAATCTTTTGTGGACAGCGGCTCCATGTGGGGCCCCCGGGCTGTTCAGGTACCGGACCAGATACGAGCCCCCTACCAGCAGCAGCAGCCGCAGCCGCAGCAGCCGCAGCCGCAGCCGCAGCCGCAGCCGCAGCCGCAGCAGCAGCCACAGCCGCAGCCGCAGCCGCCGCCGCCACCACCGCCACAGCCCCAGTCGACTCCATCAGGCCCACCAGCACAGGGCCACCCTCAGCACATGCAGCAGATGGGCAGCTACATGGCACGCGGGGATTTTTCCTTGCAGCAGCACGGTCAGCCACAGCAGAGGATGAACCAGTTTTCCCAAGGCCAAGAGGGCCTCAATCAGGGAAATCCTTTTATTGCCACCTCAGGACCTGGCCACTTGTCCCATGTGCCCCAGCAGAGTCCCAGCATGGCGCCCTCCTTACGTCACTCAGTGCAGCAGTTCCACCACCACCCCCCTACTGCTCTCCACGGAGAATCAGTTGCCCACAGTCCCAGATTCTCCCCTAATCCTCCTCCACAAGGGGCTGTTAGGCCACAAACCCTTAACTTTAGTTCTCGGAGCCAGACAGTCCCCTCACCTACTATAAACAACTCAGGGCAGTATTCTCGATATCCTTACAGTAACCTAAATCAGGGATTAGTTAACAATACAGGGATGAATCAAAATTTAGGCCTTACAAATAATACTCCAATGAATCAGTCCGTACCAAGATACCCCAATGCTGTAGGATTCCCATCAAACAGTGGTCAAGGACTAATGCACCAGCAGCCCATCCACCCCAGTGGCTCACTTAACCAAATGAACACACAAACTATGCATCCTTCACAGCCTCAGGGAACTTATGCCTCTCCACCTCCCATGTCACCCATGAAAGCAATGAGTAATCCAGCAGGTACTCCTCCTCCGCAAGTCAGGCCCGGAAGTGCTGGGATACCAATGGAAGTTGGCAGTTATCCAAATATGCCCCACCCTCAGCCGTCTCACCAGCCCCCTGGTGCCATGGGAATTGGACAGAGGAATATGGGCCCCAGAAACATGCAGCAGTCTCGTCCGTTTATGGGCATGTCCTCAGCACCGAGGGAGTTGGCCGGGCACATGAGACCAAATGGTTGTCCTGGTGTGGGCCTTGCAGATCCACAAGCAATCCAGGACCGACTTCTGCCTAGCCAGCCGCATCCTGGTCAGCAGCCATCTTTTCAGCAGTTGCCGACCTGCCCTCCAATGCAGCCCCACCCGGGCTTGCACCACCAGTCTTCACCCCCACATCCGCATCACCAGCCTTGGGCACAGCTCCACCCATCACCCCAGAATACCCCGCAGAAAGTGCCTGTGCCTCAGGTAAGGGAACTCGGATCCTGCCTTGTCCAGTAAAATGCATCTTGGTGAACATATCTAATAGATTTTTCCTTTAAACTTCATGAAAAGTTTTGTCATTATCTGTGCCTTAATTTTTATCTTGTAAGCTGTCCAGAATATCTTTTTCTTCCATTACTTCCTTTATGTTGTCTCTCACTTAATGGGTTATGCATTTATTCACTTATTGAAAAAGTCTTGAATCCTGCCCCTGGAATTACACTAAGTGCTAAGGATGGTGCCTGTGTTGTAAGTAGAAAGAGAACTTAGCGCAGGTCCCTACCTGCCTGGAGCTTAGCGCATCCAGCAGGGAATGGGCACTGGGCTCAGAATAAGTTCTCTCTCCGCCCCACACCCACTTTCTCTTTTTTTCCTCTTTCTTTTACTCTTCCTGTTTTAAAAATATACCAAAATTGGTTTCCAGCAAAGTTTTTTTGTCTTTATGGGAGTCCTTCCCACGTCTTTCAGAAACTTTCATATTTTTTCCTTGGGAAGCTGCAACATGTGTTCTTCTGTAATATTTATTTTACCAACTGTTGAATGTTAGTGTAAACTTAAACTGCAAACTGTAGATAATCAGGAAATGATAATTCACAGAAAGTGTTTGGTCTCTTGGGGAGATTTGGGTACCAAGTACTCCAACAGGAGTCTTCCCTTTTGCAAGCTCAGATTTTTGTTTTGCTGCAGAAATTATATATGAACAGATTAAAGTTTCAAGCCCCTAGTAGTCACAAAGACATCTTTCCATTATAAAGCTTGGTGTTTGTACCCTAGGTATAGAAAAGATAAATTAATACCTCTCTATAGGTTTTTCAGAGTGCTGATAAACAGGTTTTCTTGCACTGTGATCACCACTGTTTAGAAGTGATAGTAGGCAACTTTAGATCTCTAAGGTATAATGCTTGTTCTTAATGAAATTAAGTATGCGAAATGTGAAGCATGATTATATGATGTGTCCAGAGAGAGGCGGTACCTGTGGGCGAGGGTGCTTGGAATCAGGCTAGAACTTAGCCAGGGCAAGGGAACCCAGGGCAACCTTTCAGGTTGGAGAATGGCTTCTTAAATGAGGGCATGGGAAGTCGAGCTTGCTGCAGGGCAGGGCCAGGTGGAAGAGATTTTACCTTCTGTTTTAAGGAATTTGGGCTTCAGTGATATGGATTAGAAAGTCCAATAGTGTTGAGGGAACCAGGTGAATTATGAGCCTGTTGTCCAGCTCTGTGGGGACAGTTTGGATCAGGGATTTGGAGTGGGAGCAGAGGGATCAAAATAACATGAAAATAAAAGGATTTGGTCAGGAAGTCAAGACTTTGGGGGCATCCCCACTGGAGAGGCATTTAGAACAAAGACTTTGAAACTTCAGTCCCGTGGAGACTGGGGAAGTGGTGGTCAGGACAGCCTCAGGGACCACGGGGCACATGGGGATTTTCTGGAAGCTGCCCTCAGTAGTCCAGTACACTTGGACATTCTCAGGAGGGTCCCCTGAGGTTTGTGGGAGCCACCTGGGCCTCATCTGAGAGAACATCTGTCTTCTCTGGGAGTCTTAACCTTCTGCCCTTGGGAAAGGACTTCTGGGCTGTGGCTCCAGGACATTGTGAAAGGGGAGGTTGAAAAGGCAGTCTGACAAGATGCTGGCAGCAGAGGGCCTAGGGGAAAGCAAGGACAAAGGAATGAAGGAAGAAGATCAAACCTAGCTAATTTGTTTTGCTTTATATCAACTTCAAGGCAAAGTGCCACTCCTCAGAATTGACCTAAAGTGCTGTCCCTGAGGCAGGCCGACCTGGGTGACTTCTAGGGAAGAAATGAATGTGACTTAGTTTCCAGGAATTATTCTTTTTTTTTTTTTTTTGTTCCTTGGAAATTTTCTTATTGATTAGGGTTCTTTTTAGAGCAGTGGTTCTTACATTTTTCCTTGTCCCAACTGTCTTCTTTAGTCCCTGGAGGGCAGTTACAGCCTAAAGGAGAAAACACCCTGTGATTATAATCTGATCCCCATGAGAATTATTGATTTCCTCCAGCTCTCCCTGGTTTTAAGAGTGTAGATATCTCACGTTTGAGTTAGTGAACCACTGGAGGCCCCTTATGTGCTGAGCTTGTCCAGATGCAGGGGGTTGAGGGGGACACCAAGTTTGTTTCCCCTTTTCTCCTCAAGTACACCATTGTAGATAAACAGAACTGTACAAGGCGTATAAGCACATACATTCAAGGTATTTTCATTATAAGTACAAAGGCATTTTTAAAAATGTTGTTCATGGTATTTGCTTTCTTCTGCTTAACTTTACATTCTCTTCAGATTTTGAACACTCCCTTTTCAACATAGTACTTGGGAGGGGTAAAGTCTTGGGAAAGCACAGACTTTCAATTCAGAGTAGTGTTTGAGTCCCACTTCTACTACTCAATAGCTTGATCACCTTGAGCAGCTTACTTAACCTTTCTGAACCTCATAACTCTTCACCAGTGGAGCAGGAAAAATAGTACCCATTGCACCTATTGAGATTAAGTTAGACATTGTATACCAAGTGCTTACTGTGATGTCCAACCCATGGTGCATAATCATATAATAATTCTCCACTAGGTCGTAGGTTCTGATGTGCAAACCTTCCTTTGTAATGATATCATTGCATGTATAAATTGCTTTTGTTTCTAGAACAAGTTAAATATTATGAGGTGTAGTCTTAGTTATGAAACATTAAATTGGATTTGTGCTAATATTACCTTCCTTTTACTTCAGTATTACCGAATGTGGTAAGGTGACGGTATGGGCAATTCAAAAAGTTATCACAGAACCTTAAAATCTCTTTCTAGCACACCAGATTAGGTTGAAGATTGAAGTAATTTGTTGAATTCTCATGTTCAAATAAGCTTGTTGTTTAATCTTGAGTTTTTCACTTTAAAAATTGTGAATTTCAAATGTTTCATGGGTATTGTTAAGTTAAATGTTATACTGATGAGTCAATATAACTGTTCAAATACAAATAACTGTTCAAAAACAAAAAAGATAGTGGCATTATTTTACATTTTCTCGCATTTTTGGCATCTCACAACTGCTTCAGTATGCAGTCTGCATGCATTCAAGAATCTTTGGAAAAGAATGTACATTTGGAGAGAATGAGAAGGAAAGGTAAATAATATCAGTATCCTAATAAAAACCAGTCCTGACGTCTCAGTCCTCAGGCCTGGATCCCACTTTTAGAATCACTGGTGCAGAGGGAAGAGTGCAGGCTCCAGAGCCTGCTAAGAGCACCACCAAATAAATGATTACTGACCTGGTGACCGGGGGTCGGGTTACTTAACCTCAGGACCTCCAATACATTATCTTTAAAATGATGGTTACTGTACTTTCCTGGTCTGAGGCTCCACGGTGAGATTAGCAACACTGTTCTTTTAAATACTTAGCATGGTGTCAGGCACATCGTGGGGTCTCAAAATATGCATTATCTTTGGGAAAATAAAAATTACCTGTTGCAAAGTTTTAAAGACAATCTCAAGCACGTATTTCATTGTTGGCTATTGTCATGATGACTTGTTTGACTTCATTTTTTGGTTTCAGAAGACAGTGATCAAATATTGAGATTCCTTGTATGTTTCATTGGAAAAGCTAGATCTTGCTGAGGGTGGGGGTTGGGGTGGAGTTGGGAGAGGTGGCAGGCACCACTTTGCTGAGGAAATGACACCACAGAGGTGAGCATTGTGCATTCCATGGGGACACTGCTGGTCCAGTGCGAAGTGGGCACAGTTGGGGCCTAAGCGGGCATTCTGGGGGGAAGTAATCTCTTTGTTGAGATGTGGAGGTTCATTTGAAGTGGAGAAGAGAATGGGTAAAGGAGAAAAGAGTTTAAGGCTTAGGAAATAATTGAGGACACTTGTTACTTGTACTGGTTACTGGAATGTAAGGACTGGGACTGCGGAGAGAGGCTACACGTCTGCCTGCAGAACCTCCTCAGTCCTAGAGAGAGGCTTAGACCAGGCTCCTGTCCATGGGGCACACTAGGAAGGATCTTGTCAGGGACACAGCACTGATAGTGAGGGGAAGAGCAGAGACCAGAGCGTGAATCAGCGTGCTGTGTAGCGGGAACCTCCTAGAAGCAAGTACAGAACCCATTTTGTTCTTTTGAAGAAAGCTTATCTAAGAAACACTAGGTGGATTATCCTTCAGGTTGCAGTCAACTCCCCAAGAGTTTTTGAATAACTTACACTGTGCGGGTCTACTTATGTATCTCAACTCCTGGATTATGCTAGCAGATGGACAAATACTAGTGGAATTTTTAGGATCTGCAGCATTGCATCCTTTAAATAAGAATATTTTGGATACATTTATACCCCTCTCATTAATTTGGTCCTGAATTATAGTCACTGTGAAGAATAGAAGCACAAAAATTTGGAAGGAACTCTAAGTTTAAGGTGATGGGTAATACTTTCTCTATGTTATAATTTTTTCCTAGGGGATTTAAAAATAAGTAAAAAGGAAGACCTAAAAGAATCAGTAATTTAACTTCTCCAGTTTTTTCTTTTTCTATGATGTCTTATGAATATCATAAAAATTAGCCTTTCTGGGGAAAACTTTTCCTGGTATAAATCTCAAGTGGAGTCAGTATTTTGTTGAAATGCTCTATACAGTCAGTAAATACAGAGTTCCAGACATGGGTAGAGTAGTTTGCCAATTACTAAATTTTATGGGAAAAATGACTGTACATCTCAAGCCTCATTTATGCAAATTGTGATCAGAAGTAGAGAAAAATGCCCACCAGAGAGTAGATATATCATTATGAACACTACTCTTTACATATTTCACACCCTGAAGATGTCAGGTAGCAGTGGGGAAAAAGAAATATTTTTAAAGAAAGCCCTGCTGTGACCTAGTAAGTGCCACATTGAGAGAACAGACCCCGAAGTTGGACCTCACGAGAACAGGCTGCTTGTTCTGTACTCATGGGGAGCTTGAGGAGTCACTGCCTGCCTTCCCCACACATGGGACTCACTGGGTATCTCTCTTGGACACCCTAGTCAAGCCATGCATCCCTGCTGGCTCTTGACTTCTCTGATCAGTCAGGCACTCTCAGTAGCTGCTGTAAGGCATTTCTTCTTCTTCAGTTTGCATATATGGCAACTTTTTGAGCGAAGAGCTGGTTTATCCCAGAGGTCAGAGTTTCAGTGGGTTAAAATGGAAAATACCAAGTGTAGAGTTAAAGAAAGGAAAAAATTCTACTCCATCTGCCCTTTCACCCAGTGTCTGAAAGTGTGAGTGATACGCATACTAAATGGCCTTGCCTTTTAGTGGCTTTTATTTTGTAAGAGCATCTGCTAAGTGTCCTAGGTAGCCCATGAATCATCAAAACTTTTTAAGAAGCTACTTTTGTTTATTTATTGGCTCATTGCAGTAAGGAAGAGAACTCACCATGGGGACCTATAAGGTGTCTCAGAAAGAGAATATTAGAAGGGGCCTCTTGTGATATACCTGTATGTGTTAGGTAATTGGTGAACGGTGATTTAAGAGTGTAGTTTTGCTCTCATTGGGTGCTGACTGAAAGTGGGAAAAAATTCTATGATTGGGTATCTGTACTAGTCAGGGTTCTCCAGAGAAACAGACCAGTAGGTTCTACCTGTTTAGCTGGTTATTACCTAGATAGATAGGTAGTTAGATAGGTAGATAGACAGATATAGAAAGATTTATTATGCAGAATTGGCTCACATAGTTATGGAAGCGGCGAAGTCTCAGTTTGCTAAGAAGTCACTTTTAGATAGTGCATTTCAACTATATTTTGATTGCCTTCATTTCAGCTACATAAGGAAACACTGAGTACCTGTTATGTGCCTAAGCACTATATGAAGAGCAGAAATTGGTAGTATAATGAAAGGTGGCAAGGAGATAAAGGCCTTCACTGAGATGGAGAGAGAATTTTGTTACTAGTTTTACCTTCTGGTCATCATATCTTTGTGTTCCTACTATGTTCTACACCAGTGTTATCCAACTAAAATATAATGGAAGCTGTAAATGCAAATCACATGTAGTTTTTAAAATTTCCTAGAAGCCATATTTTAAAAAAAGAAACTAATGAGACTCATGGTAGTAATTCAATATATATGAGATATTATTTCAACATATAATCAGCATAAAATTGCTAATGAAATTATTTCAAAATCTAGTGTGTGTGTTTGTATGCAGAACCCATCTCATTGGTTGAGCTGCATTTCAGGTGATCAATAGCCCCAGTATGGTAACTGCCATATTGAATAATGCAGTACTAGACTCCTTTCATAGCACTTACTTCAAATTGTTTTGAAAACAAGTCAGAGTCTAAATACACTTACGCGTATATAAAGAAATTTTTAAATTGTGTAGTCTAATTATGCCAGTCAACTTCCAAGTCAGTTGTTATCACCCTCATTGTAAGGCTGAGAAAGTACTGACATCAATAGTAGGTATCAGTAATACATGTAGTGTTGGAGGGCGCTCTCTCTCTCTTTGATCAGTATTCATAAAAGTATAGAGATTATTGAAGTGGAATTTTATTTGGGTTTTAAAGAAAGCTGAGTCTTCTCTCTTGCAGGAAAAAAAATCCAGTTTCTCTGAAAGGTGAATTATAACCATTTTCAAGATTTTAGTTTCAATAGTTCTACTAGTTAGTAGTTATTTGGGTAATTTTAGTAGTTATTTAGTATTTCCATATGACTCAGAATCTCTTTGCTTCTCTATTACTAATACTTGTTTCTTTTTGACATTGGTATGCCAAGGGTAAGGGAGAAAGCCTTCATTTTATACTATTACACCTGGAATTCCTCCACCCCTCTTATCCTTTCCTTTTTCTTCTCTGCTTTTTTACTCTTCATTTATCTGTCATTCACAAAGGCAGAGCAACAGTTGAATGGGGAAGGAGAACTCGAAAGTGGGTTGGGGGGCAATTAGGAGAGAAGCGTCACTAGACCTAAGTTCACTAGACCTTAATCTTAACATCTTACTATTATTCTCCATTTTTTATAGTTACAGATATCAATCTATAGATACTCTCTGAGTAGCCATGGAGAGATCACCCTCACTCTTGCTTTGTTTCTGAATACAGTTCTATTATCAGTGAAGGAAGTCAGTAATGAACTTGCATTTGCACCTTCGTCTTTCAGAACCTTATGGTGGTGTATCATCATGAATAAAGTTTCCCTGTTTTCTTCAGGTAGTGTAAAGAATATAGGAGAACCATCTGGAAGCTGAGACATAGATATGGAGGCAGCTGTGGTGGAGAATTTAAAGGATGTTGACAAAATACAAAGAACTGACATCATTTAAAGTCAGAAGTCAGCATAGATACAGAGGCCCTTGTCATCTGCCTGATTTGGATTGGATGATGACAGTGCTGGTCTAGTAGGCTGAAAAGTGTTCCTTTACGTCTTCTTTTGATGACTGAATATCATCACCTAGGCAATTGCTTGAAGGAAATAGGCCATTTTGATACTGCACCAGTATTTCTGATCTGCTCTAGATAGCACATTTGACCTGTTTTCCTCCACTGTGTTTAATTCTAAACTAATTTTGCACCGAAGATTTCAGGAAACTGCTTAGGCTTTGACACAAAATATGCACATGCAGAAACTGTTCTTTTAAGCTGCCTACAAAAGGTGCTGCTCTTGAGAGCTTGTTTGGCTTGTTTGCTTTAGCCATGGGCGCAAGAGTCGAGTCGAAGAATATTGCAGAAGGTGCAAGTATTAACGCTGGAAGCCTTGTGAAGAGTTTGTGAAGTGATGTTCTAACTCTCTGCCCTTTCCCTCTCTCCTTGGACTGGACAGAGCAGATGTGCAACATTATCTTAAGAAAACCCCACCCATGCCATTTGGCCAGCATCCCAGCTTCGAGCTCAGTGTAAGGGACTAGAGGCATCCCAGAATAGATTTCCCTGCTAGTGAATAAGCAAGGACATTTAGAGTGTCCTCCTATAACGTTTTTCTTGAAGTTATATTTCTAAATGTGCTCTTTAATGAAAGGGCTGTCTCTGAACTTGAAGTTCTTATTTAATATAGGAGCTATTTGAAAATATTGAAAAAAATCAATTTTTAGATCATGATTCTTGGTGGACTCTTATAGCCTGAATGTTACTTTAACTTACAAAAAAAAAAAAAAAAAAATCATTGTAAATTTGTGGGATTATTTAGTTATGTTGTTTCTGCATGTTTAAAACCAGGTAGCTCCTTTGCTCAGTGTCTTCTATAATTTGACTAGTGATATGACCCAGCATCTGTCTTACTTTGAAACAGTGGCATTCACCTTGGCTAAAGGAGAGAAATATGCCAAAGTCCGATTTTGGAAAACACAAAACACTCGTTTCCGGCTCACAGCTTTAGTTTTTGCAAGAAAGTTAAAAACCAATATTTGCATATAAATTAGATCTCTAAGTTAGGATAGCATTGGTGAAGGAAGAAGAAGAAAAACAGCAAGAGACCAGTCTTTGGTAGACAAAAATGAGCCAACCATAAGATCATTTCTTAATAGACATGCCCTGGTGGAACAGTGATTGGATCAATCACCTCCAAAGGATGCAGGCCACATGCCTCTGGGTTTGATTCCCAGGCTGGGTTGCGGGGAAACACCCAGTGTGAACACTAAATAAAAATAAAGTATTTCCTTCCTCCTCTCTCTTCCTGTGCTTGTACCTTTCCTTAAAAAAAAAAAAAAAAAAAAAAAGATAATTTTTAATGTTTTCCTTATTGAAGACTTCAGTCTTTCAATGCCATGCCATGCTAGATGCTAGAATAATAATTCACATTAAATATGATCATTTTATTCCAATAATAAGTTAATGGGAAGAGGTGAGTGATTGATGCTTGTTTCATTTAATGTTTCTCTTATGTTAAAGTCTCACACTTCTCTTCTAGCTGTGGGCCACATGGTAGGTGGTATGCCAGGGCTCCACCTTCCCCAAGGCAGAGGGCCTGCTGGGAAAATGGGAGCATAGTTATGAAGAAACACCGACTTCATAGGCAGGAGAGCTGCACTGGGATCTGGCTCTCTGGATTTTTTTACTAAGTCAAATAATTGGATACCTAACTTCCCCAAACCTTAGTTTCCTGAGGGTAATAACTATACCAATAGCAGAGGATTACTATGAGATTAAATGAGATAGTGGCTATAAAGTTTTCAGCACAGTGCTACTGCATGGGGTAAACTACCCAATTAATGTTAAATATTTTATGACACCTATTGTTAACTTGTGGTTGTCGAATGAGCTTTTGGCATTCCCGGCCCATCCTGCCCTTTCTACTGTTCACAACTTAGAGAAACTTTCTCTTATTTTATAAAGCAGAGCATTATCTGTCACAGTCTTAAAAGCAGTTTATCAGAAAGAATGTCCATAAAGCCAACAAGAATACTTAATATTTGTATTACAAAAGGCGAAATTTGCTATCACAAGACTGTACTTTTGTTACTCTCTAGGAAATGGAGTATTAGATATAAAATGTCAGCTTCTTTCTCTGTTTAATTTCTTCTCAACTTAAATTAAGGTGAAAATTACCACTTAGTTCTTTGAAACTTCACACAACAGAGGTTAAGTCAGCAACCTGTTTTATATTGACAGAGATACTTGCAAGTATTTCCTCCAGGATCCAAGAGGTTAACACACCCAACTGTATATTCACCTAAATCTAGTCAGTCTGGGTTAAATATAAATTTAACCTTGCAGCTGTTAATCACAAATTCAGTGACCCACTTTGCCCGTTGTTTTTACTAACATCTCCCTGTATTTTCATGGTGCCCCACACACACCTCCGTGGTGAAGTAGTGGCAGTTTTGTTTCATAAATGGGTTGCTCTGGAGGAGCACTGAGGGCTGTTTTGAACACACAACTTAAGATCTTCTTAAGTGTGTCTTTCCCACTCTGTTTTTTTCTTGAAAAAAAAGTAGCTTTATATGTTTTAAAGCAAGGTGACCACAAAAGAAAACAAAAATGATTGTTAACAGATCTAGTAGCTAAAATTTTTAAAATAGTGCCAAAGAAGGTAATTCACATTTTTTGAGTAAATGAGATTTACAGCTTTGGAGACAACTTTTATCTAATTCATTTTACCATGGTTGGCCCTTTTTAAAGTTCACCCATTTAGAGCTTTAGAATTTTAGAAACTAGAAGAGACTTGTGTTAGAACAGAGACTGGAGCCCAGGGATTTTGTTGTTCAGGGAAAATCTCAGTCATGTCTTTAATTTGATTATAAGGGAAAGGGACCTCTTGGTTGTCATTGTCAAACTATCACTACAACCTTTTCCTTTTTTATAAAAACATTGATAAAAGAAAAAAGAGAAAAAGAGACTGAAGAAAAGCAAATGGAAAATTTTTTTGTTACCATCTAATGTTCATCAGATATGTTTGCCAAATATGTACAATGTTTATATTACAGGATTGAACTGTAATTTATGTACAATCTGTATATAAAGTGAAATGCCCCCGTCATAGTATATAGTGATTGTAATCCAGGCTTGTCATATACTTTGATTTAATTCAAGATTTAGGAGAGGGGAAAAAAACCTCTTTTAAATATACTTAACTATGTGCTAAAGTTTGTCAGAAATTATCTAGTATTTTCTAAGGGTTTTTTCTTAAAAGAAAATTTGCATGTTCTTATATACCATCATACTAATAATGTGTTTGTAGAAAATGTATAGCCTAGTACTGTCTGTGACCTTTCATGTGATGATGAAATGTTCTGTATTTGCTTTCTAATAGGGTTAGCCACTAGTCACATGTGGCTATAAAGCCCTTGAAGTGAGGCTAGTGAGATTGAGGAATTGAAATTGAAATTCAGTTTTAAGTAATTTAAATTTAGGTGTCCACATGTGACTAGTGACTTAGATGTTGTACAGCTCAGGTATGAACAAATCAAGCAAAATATCTAAATTAGTAGGAAGAAAGGTTTAGAACACAACTAAAACTAGAAAAGAGAGTTTTTGTTGTCTGTGTAGCCAGCGTAAGCTCTGTGTCTGTTTCTCTCTCACCTCTTAGCAGATGGCCTTACGACCACGGGTACTCTGTATCTCTTGGCTCTGCTGGGTAGTGATAGAATATAGTGATCCATACATGGTAATGCTGACACAATTCACTTTGTTATTTTTGGAATAAATCTTTGCTGTGTACCAGCCAATTGTTGCTAAACACAGTGTACTATTTTAAGTAATGTGAACAGAGTGTCTTGTTTTAAAATGTGATGTTTCAGAAAGTTATTGTTTAAATTTTTTCCCCCCAAGAAGTCCTGATCACAGATATTTCATATAAAAGCTGTTATTATTTGATTTCGTAAGTTAAAAATTATCATAGTTGATAAAATTGTTATTTTCCTTGGAAAGATTTCTCACCATTAAGTATTAAATTCAACTACCTCATCCCTGGGAGCAAGATTTTCAAAGTATATTCACAAGTGCCTATGACTAACAGCGATATCTTGCTTATCAGTCTTTTAAGCTATACTTTTTAGGTTGGTATACATACCTTTGTGGGTCTCTTTTGATCAGAAGGCACCAACTTTACCAGTGAAAACAAGCAGAGAAACATTAGTTTTTAAAAGATATTATTTTAGGGTAATTTATTCCTGTACTAAGATTGATACTATTGCCCCCAAATCTTATATGATTAGTGGCGTAAGGTAAATGGAAATCTAGGGAAGAGTCCTTAGATGATATTTTTCAAAAAAAAAGTTTGAGACATTCTGACAAAAGGGCACATGAATGTATATATGGGAAGAGATGTGGGGGGAGAGAGGGAGAGAGGGACAACACACGCAAGAAATCAGGTCCTGGAATGGAAGAGCAAGGAAATATGCTAATCATGGGTTTAGTTGCTGAGCATCAAATTATGCTCTGAGTTTCCTGGTGAATGTGCAAAGGGACACCAGATAAGATGTATAATTCTCATCATCAGAAAGAAGGAAATATTTTTTTCTTGGAGAGATTTTTTTTCTTTTTCTGTCATTAAGTCCTAAAGGAAATTTGTATGGTATATTTTATATGTAGGACATGACATTATGTTGACTGACATCACAGATAAGTCTCTTGAAAAGGGCAGTGTTACAATGTGTGTAGATATCTTTTTTTTTTTTTTTTTTTTTTGAGCTTATGAGAGTTTCTTCCCTACACCCTGGTGATACCATCTGAGTGAGGGTTAACTCTCAGGACTGCACGTGAAGTCCATCCTGGGAGACTTCCATGCATCCCAAGCCCCCTCTTGATAACATAAGTGAACTTCTGATGCCTGAGGGGGATGGGTTGACCTCTTATGTAATTGCCCCTAGATGTGCATCTGTAATTAGGTCATGGGTAGGGCCTAGATAGAAGATAATTTGACAAAATCTTTTGATCAAGAGCCTAAATTATTGTGAGTTTGTTAGAGGCCTCTGAATTGTTTGGTTTAAAATGCTTTTTTTGCTATGTGAATCTCAACTTTAACAAAAAAGATTAAAAAGAGCTCATTTTGTGTCTTAGTGGTGGAGCACAGAACCCTGCAGTTTGGAACAGATGAGAGGCTGTAGACCTTGGTGCGTCTGTGCAGCAGAGACACTGTGCAGGCACTAACCCTCACGTGGAAGATGAAAAAGTGTACTCATGGGCCTAGAAAAAGAAAATCAGTTTGTATCATTTCATTAAGGCTGTTCTTAAGTGACTGTATTTTTCCCTTAGGGTTTGTGACCAGGAGGAGTGATGGGGAGAGTAGAAGTTTTGCTTAGCAGAGTAATTAAGGTTCAGATTAGGTAGGGTATTGTGAGCTCTAGTTGGGAATTGGAAATTTACTGAGTGAGATGGGAAGCCATTGAAGAATTCTGAGCATGAGAGTGCAGCATATTTTAGTAGACTCTGCTCTTCTCCATGAGGACAGATAGAAGGGCAAATGTGGTAGCCGGGGGACAGTTGATCAGGCAGAATATAATGGTGACTTCAGTTAGGGTTGTGGTAGTAGGAAGCAGTCACATCTTTCAAGGTAGTGTTGACAGGATTTGCTAATGGATATGAAATGGAGTTTGAATGAGGGACAACAGGGTTTAAGCTTGAGTAGTTGGAAGGTCAGGAAGTACTAGGGGAAGCAGACCAGGGTCGAAGACTCCAGTCCGGTTTAAGCATATTAATATGGAGATGCTTCTTAGACACAAGTAATTTGGTATGGCATTTAGAATTTAGGGAACAAGTCATGTGGGAGGTGTGACTTTTAAGAGTTGTCATTGTATAGATGGTATTTTTAACTGTAAATTCTGGACTAGGTAATTTAGAGCAAATACGTGGAAGAGAAATGTGAGACGAAGGCCCCTGTGTGTCATTTAATACTCTGGAGAAGAGGATCCAGGAAAGCACAGCAAGAAAAGTAGTCTGGATGGAAGAATACTACCAGGTGCATGTCCTGGAACCCAGGAGAGCAAAGGGTGCAAGGAGAGAACAAGCAGCTGTGTCCCGTGCTGCCGTGATGCCAAGTAAGATGAGGAGTGCCTCTTACCAGGGTCAGTTTTAAAGGGCCACCTTTTTCACATTCCTATGTGCTTTCCTACATTGTAAAAATGAACTCTTTCATTGCTGTTTTTGTTGAATTTTAATAGAATCCTGAATTTGAGGTTGCAGTCCATCAGATGTAGTTTGAATAGCACCTTCCCTCTACCATGAGTCAGGCTGTGTTGGCTCCTGAGATGCAAAGATGACTAACAAAAAAATTCCTTAATCTTGTAATTAGCAGAGGATGTGTATGATTGTTGTGCAGTGGTTGGCAGGATAAATAGGTGACCATTATTTGATTATATTATAAAAACTAATGATAAAGTGGTTGCAGTGACCAGTATTAGAACCAAGACACATTGACTTTCAGTCTCTGTTCCCCTCCCTCTAGCCGCCACCATCTTTAAACATGTAAAAAATAGCCAACCTTGGCTTATGAAGATATTTCTAGGAAGATGTCCACTTGAAAAACAAAATGATACCCCTAAGGGTCATGAATAGGGGATCCTATTTGTTTTCGTGCATTGCTTCTCCCACTCTCCAGCCATCTGCTATGACTAAAGGCAAAGGAGAATGAACATCTGTGTTTGGGGGGAGGAGGGCAGAGTGATATCTGTGGTTTGGTGAATATAAGCATTTATTTTAAATCAAACATTTCATTATTACAATGAATCTGAATTGTCACAGTCCGCTCAGATAGATCATGTTTGCTTAGCAGTTTGACTGGTTAACTCATCCCAGCCCCCAACTTTTAAGCATAATTTTGATGCTTAATGCAAATGTGCTTTTTTTTTTTTTTTTTTTTTTTTTGGTTGCTTTGAATCCCTGGTGGTATACTTGCCATGTACTCTTGAGGGGAATGCTTATGGTTTCATAACATTTCTGCTTCACGACCTTGCCTTCAAAAATTTTCTTAAATTCTAGATGTAGGTCTCAGTTGTATAAAGTTGATAAAGTCCTTGACGAGTGTCAGTAGAGGGCATCTGCCTGAGGATTCCTTTGGGAGCACAGGGGATGCCCAGGTTTCTCTTGAATGAGAGAGTTGAAAGTTCTGCTGGGCACCAGGTTAAGGAATGAGGACTTTAGTGTTTCCTTCTCTGACCTGCCAAGTGCCATGGAGGGACCTCCAGCTCCCATTCTATCAATTCTTCCCCAGACTTCTGCCTCTTAGCCTGACTCATGTCTTCATGGACTCTCTGTGCAGAATCTCTTGAAAAAGTTCCTTCTTGAACAGCAAATAAACAAAGCCCTCTTTTCTTTGAGCTATAACCCTCACTTTCTCTTACACAGTAAATGATTTTAAGTTTTTCCAAGCCTTTTCACCCCATGACTTTTGACCTATAACATTCACCTGTAGTTTAGAAATTCCTTTCCCAGCAGTCTTTTCTAATGTCATCAGTTGTGGAATCTGTACTGCTCCTCAGTCCCCCTCAGCAAGCTGTGCTCTCTCTACATTGTGATCACTCTTCTTGGCTCAGTGTTGTAGAATGTGACTTGGAGTCTGGCTTCTGTCACTTATGAGCTTTGTGACATCAGGTGACTTACATAGCTTCTCTGGGCCTCAGTTTACTCACCTTTAAAATGAGACTCATACTAATTCCTATCTAATGTTACTGAAAAGATTAAGTGAGATGATGCATGTAATTTGCTTAGAATTGTACAAGTACATAGTAGATTATCTGTAAATCACTGCTATTAATATCACATTATTGTTGCTACTGCAGTGACTATATTTTTCTTAAAATGCTTACCTCTACTGTATCCTAAGTTGAGAGAGGTCAGGGTTTCTAGTCATCTTTTCTGTTGTCTCTTCGGTATGTGGCATATATGTTCTGTAGGTGTTCATCTAGTATGTGATAGGCTACAGCTGAGGTGTGGGTGAAACGAGGTATCTGTGGGAAAGAGTGATATGCAGGGATATCCTGCTGCGGAAGTGTCTTCTGGGCTGAATTGTTCTTTATAGTGCAAGCTACAGGCAGTAAGGGTCCCAGGCAGCAGCCCAGAGGACTCTGGGAAAGTGGGCAGAAAACAGAACTGCAGGATTGAGACCAGCCAGGAACCCGAGGGTCATCCCAGGCAGTGGTGTCCTGTAATAGATGGTATCTGATGTAACATCGAAAACGTTGTTTCAGCATGTAATATTTAAATATCCTTTCAATAAGTAATACTTAATATGAACATATTTACATTTCGTCTTTGTGCTGTCATTGCGATATAGTGTGATTTTATATGTTTTAGCACTTTTCAGTTCAGACAGTCACATTTTGTGCTCACTAACCACAAGTGACTGGTAGTCATCACCTCGGACATCATGTGCCTTGGGATAAGGTAGCAGGAAGATAACAGGCCTTAAATTGAGACAGTGGCAGTGCAGATGGAGAGAGATCAGGAGGTAGAGTTGGACTATGTCTTTCTGACTCAGTCACTGAAAGATGGATAACCTCTGTTGGGTAGAAGAACTCAGGAAAAAGAACACAGGCTTTGCTTTGTTTTCAGAAATAAGAGGGAAGTAGACAAGATGGTGAGTTAAATGTTGGAGTATGGGGTCTAGGTAGCACAGTGAGTTTCATGGATACAGACCTTAGTCTAGGACACTAAATGGGGATCCCAGGCTGCCATTCCCTTCTCCATCCTCTGCTGCCCACTCAGCTGTCCTCCCTGTCCTCTGCCCTTTCACTGGCCGGAGGTTTCCCTTCTTGGGCTTCAGCAGAAGAAAGATACTCATCCCCCACTGCCACCAGCAGATGGTCTGTGGTCAGGAAAAAGAAGAAGCATTCGTGTGTCAGAATTTGAAACATGCTTGGATCTTTCATCTAAAACCATTAAAATATCTCATTGTTTGTGAGTTATTAGATTTTTTAAAGGTGTGTATTAACATTTCCTTCCAGTAAAATCATAAACCACTTTTGGTGATATGTATCAGTGTGGTTCAGCAGTTGCTGGAGAACATCTACCTTTTAAATTTTGGAGGCCAAATTCCAAGATCTTTTTCTAGGTCTCCTAGGGAGTATTTTTGTTGGGCATGTCTCTCAGGAAATGAGATGAGTGATGGTACTTAGTGCATAGTAGAGAGGCAGTGTTTGTTCCTTTTGACTCTTATTTAGCTTATTCAAAAATGAGGTGAGAATCCCATTCATCCACCAGTGAATATTGTTGAACATTGCAATGAGCCAGTTACTCTGAGAGGTCATAGAGATACAGAAATAAGCTATTCGTCCCTTAAAAAAAAATCCCAATTATACAGTGATATATCTGCAATAAAAACAAAGAAAGAAATGCAAACTTACATAGAGTAGATACACAACTTATTTGCGGGCCTCGAAGAAAGGTGATACTTGAGTTAAGAGCTAGGAATGATGAAGGAGAAATTTATGCAGACAAACATGTTCTTTCAAAGGATAGCAAATATTTCAACATTGCCTTGGCCTAGACAATAAAATATGCATTCATTAAGTATGCATTTATTAGTTCCACAGTGCTTTAAGGAACTCTTAGAGTTATAACTGCTGCAACATGTAAATGTATGAGACAGAAAGGGCGCCATTTAGAGGATGGGCAGTACATATGTGATCAGAGCAGAGAGTGGACATGTGTGACATCTGTGTTACCATTTGAAGGAAGCTTGGGGAGATTTCTATATTCCATTAATAAATACTGAGGCTCTAGTATATGTCATTCCCTGCTACAGACATTGGAGATCCATGTATATGATATATACACATATACACGCACATGCACATGCGCGCGTGCGCACACACACACACACACACACACAGAAACTCTCCTGTGTTCATATGGGCAGGACTATAGCATGCTGTCATTTTTCAGGGGTTCCTAGTCCAGAGGGCTAGAAGGAGCTAATAGTCAATAGCCAAGCAAGGTGATAAATGTTACTTGGCCTTGTGAGAGTATTTGACTTTGTGGTCTAGGAAAGGCCTCGGGGTGAGGATTGGAGGGCTTGAAGATGAATAGGATTTAGCTGACATAAGAGAGTATGTATGGGCATTCAAGGCAGGTCAGAGCCATATCCATAGGTACTACTTTGGGAGTCCCTTTATGTGATGGCACTTGTTAGCCTATAGGACCAGAGTGTGTAGTGGAGAGAGAAAGGACATGGGACTAGAAAGGTGGGCGTGGCGAAGACCCATGCCTTCTAAGAGTATTGAATGAACTTGATGAGAAATCATTGACAGATTGGACAATAGAAGGGATCTTTGTTGCAGTGCAGAGAGTGCATTGGAGAAGGTGAGCCCAGAGGGAGGAAGACTAGGAAAACGGCCCTTTGCTGTGGTCCTGGATTAGAGAAGTGTGGATAGAGTAGAGGGGACAGATAAGAGAGTCTGGGGAGAGGCAGCTCTTAACCATGGATATGGCCAGTGTTAAGGAAGACACAAGGTTAGGTGACTGGTTATCATGGTGACAACCAAGACGGGAAAGCTGGGTGGTTGGTGGAGGAAAGCAATTTTAGTTTTTGGTGTGGTGTTGTTAAGGTGCTGGGGGAAATACCCATTCTCAAGCAGAAGAGAGCATCTGGGCCTGCTAGAGATCCCGAGCCCAAGGGAAAACAGAATCCAGGGGAAAACACAAGAGCTTTATAGTCAGGAAAGGACTAAGGAAGGTAGAATGGTCAGACAAGGCCCCATGTTATAGTAGCAAAAATGTTTTCCCCCTCCAGCTTCTATTTGTGACACATTTTAAGTCTACAGAAATATTGAAGGATTAATGCAATAGATATGCTTATCCTTCACCTAAAATCACCTGAGTTTAACATTTTATCACATTTGCTTTAATTTATTTTTGTCTAACCTCTCTTGAAGGAAGAAAGGTAAATAGCCATGAAGATATTTAAGAGGAAAGATCTGAGGGCAGAGGCATGCAAAGACCCTGAGGTAAAAAGTCTTTTGCCTTTTGTTGTTTGACCATAAGCAAGGAGTCAGTGTAGTCAGAGTGGAGAGAGCAAGGGGAGGGTTGTGGAAGATAACCTTAGGGAGGTGGTAGGAATCTATATTAATATATTTAAGACCTGGAAGGTCTTGCTGAGGTCTTTAGATTTTACTTTGAGTGGCATGAGAAAGTATTGGAGGTTTTGAGTAGTAAGGTCATTTGATTTGATTTACATTTGAAATGGTTACTCAGACTGTTTAGCAAATAGACTGGGGTGGAGGGCAGTGCTAGAAATCAGTGGTAAGCTATAGAGGCTTCTGTAGTAGTCCAGACACAGGTCTTATGGTACTTGAACTAGGCTGTTAGTGGAAGAGCTCATAGAAGGTACATATTGAAGGTAGAAGCCAACAGCATTTACAGTTTTGATTGAAGATTGAAGGTAGAATGTGAGGCTATTAGTGAAAAGTCAGGGATGACTCAAGTTTTTAGCTTCTGCTGCTGGTGGAGTAACAATTTATGGAGATGGTACTTGCTGGAAAAATCTAGAAATTTTTTTCGAATGCATTAAGTTTGAGGTACTTGTTGGTACTTTCAAGTGGGACAGTTGCCTAGAGAAGTATAGAGTTAAAAGTTAAAGGAAGTGTTCTGGGCTGGAGAAAAAATGTGTGGAATCACTAGTGGTGGGGGAGGACACATAGAGCTGAGATGCAGCATGAGGGCCTGTACCACCCAAACCTGTAGGTCAAGAAGTTGACGAGAAACCAGCAAAGAACTGCCTCTGTGAGGTAAGAGGGGAAAGGGCAGTTCTAGAAGAAATGGGATGTGAGTAGCTGTGTCAGACCTTACTGATAGATCCAGAATGGTGAGAGGGAAAAGAGACCAGTGGAGGTCACTTTGAAGTGAGCCACTCTTGTAGAATATTAGTTTGGTTGAATAGTATGAATGGAGAAAATTCAAGAGCAAATGGGAGGAAAGATGAAGATAGCAAGTATTATCACTCATTGTAAGGACTTCTTCTCTAAAGGGGAACAAAGAAAGGTGACAGGTGCTAAAGGAAGGGCTGGGGCCAGTATATAGATCAACTCATCCAACTTTACAGATGAGGAAGTTAAAGCATCTTGAGATGATTGTCTTCCCACTTGATAAAGTTTCCACTGAGTAAATGATCAAAACCTACCCTAATAGTGAATCTTCTAGCTCATCCTGTTATTCTTTCTTTTGACAACTTATCTAAAAAGGAGCTGCCAGCATACAGAGGACTGTCCCCTACATCTAGTGCAGGTGCGCTCTGTAGGGCCTGCAGACGCACAGCAGCCCTGAGAGACCTTGACTGCCCATGCGTGGGCCATCAGGGCCAAGGCGGCTCTACCCCGTCTCTGGCAGTTTTGTCCTGCCAGTTTGCCTGCGATCCCTGGGGAGATGATGATGGTAGCACATAGAAAAACTTGTGAGATTGTTCCCAAGATCATTTCTGTTTACATTTCTAATTTTGCTGTTTAGGAGCAAAATAGAAAGTCTTTAGGCTCTTGAATTGGAAAAGTAGTTAGTGCTGGACTAGATGTTTGCTCTTGTTTATACATATATATTGATAAAATACCATTTTATGGTGAATAATTGCATTCTTACTCATTCTCCCCAAAATTGAATTTTAAAAGAAATATATTTTAGAAAAAAATGGTATTTTGTCAGAAAGTTTGAAGTTACACATTTTTAAAACAGTGATTTCTTTAAAATTTAAGTAAATAGAAAACAAATTACTCAAGTACAAATCATTATGTAATTTTATGGCATTTTCAAATTGTTCACATATTTTCAAACAGACAGAAAGCTCTAGAAATACAAAGAGGTGCTGATGTGTAGTGTTCATGTCAAGTTGCAGGGTAAATCACCACAGTTTAAAGTAAAACAGCTCAGTTCAGAGGGTACTGCTGTTCTATAACCATATTTTAAAATCTGTTCCTCTTTCACTCCCTCAAACTGAGTTCAGGGATATAATGGATCCCATTATAGGTAAAAGGTCTGTGACTCAGCCATAGATCTACTCAAACTCTTGGCTGTTTTAATTGCCACCATTAAAGCTTTAGTACTTTTATCTCATAAAAATAGATATCATTGATGTAAAATGTGTGCCTGTTAAAGATACATTTGTCCCTCTGCCCTGATGGTTAGCTAATTATCATTTGTTTTTGAAGTTGGTTAGGTTTTATGCAGATGGGAACTTGACACAGATCACTAATTTGTTCAGATTTAATTAAGAAAAAATTTCATGTAGTAATAAGAGTAATTTTTAGATTATGGTTCAGAAAATAAACTTGTTTGTTTTGTTTTGGTTTGTATTTGAAGTATAATGGAAAACTGAAAGATATTTACCAAACTTGTTCTTGAACCCAAGAGAATAACATTGTTTTTCTGCTTCTAATGTTGTAACTTCAACAGTTCAATATAAACATAAGAAATGCTCTTTTGTCCCTATTTGACAAATCTGTGTCAACTCAAGTATTGTAATTGGTAGTGTTTCTCTGCCTGTCTTTGCAAAGGTGTGAAGGGAAACTCCAGGAACACAGTAGGAGCTAAATGTTAAAATGTGAAAAGTTCTTTGTTCTGGGCGTTCCCCTCCTGTATGCCAGGGAGTCGCTGGCATCCATTATTCATATTGCTGTACACAGACAAGGCAAAATGCCTTTAAAAGAGATAGAAGAGGAGTATATCTTAGGAAAGTTGATCTCCCTAACCAGTATGTACACATTTATTTCTCTGAAGTAAAAATGGAACAACAAATCATTGGTGGGGCAGTTCATTCATTTGTTGTCTATTTTGTCATTGTAATTGTGGAATTTTATTCAGAAAAGAGGAAAATAGACTTACTGTAAAAGGAGCTCAAGTCTAAAACAGGTCAAAAACTAAAACCTACCCACACAAAGGCTTTGTGAGCTAATATACATAACCAGCCTTCTATTCTTTCCCAGCTGTGTAGATTCAATTATAATAATTTTCTCAGTTGCATAACATTGCTGTTTGTTTATTACTGCATTATTAGTCAGTGAATGAACCTCCCTCTTTTTGACCCCTCAGCAGTGTTTATAAAATACTTAATTGCTTTGGTATCTTCTGT
Organism: Solenodon paradoxus; assembly: GCA_004363575.1. Classification (NCBI taxonomy): domain Eukaryota; kingdom Metazoa; phylum Chordata; class Mammalia; order Eulipotyphla; family Solenodontidae; genus Solenodon; species Solenodon paradoxus. The sequence goes on from RJWH01000056.1 coordinate 1,351,871, forward strand.
TTCATGTATAATTCCAGCTGGAAGGAGTCATGGGGACACAATTCCCTTAAGTGTTAAAACTGACTGTTTCTAATGTGCAATAAACATTCCTTTAAAATATGTATAGGAACATTTCATATTGCATGTAGTACAGTTTTTTTCTAGAAAATGAAGAGATTTTCTTTGAAAAATCCCCTCTGTGATGATTTCAGTGCTAGTTAACTGACAATGTCAGGCTCTAGAATAGCCATTCTCTAGATCTCATCTGAGTTCTTCACGTGTGTGAGTCCCACTTCTATCTGGCGTTACCTCATTCTCTGTACCCCCCACCCCCACCCCACTCCAGCTCTTCTTGCATCACATCTTCCTCTTCAGAGACACGAAAGCAGGAGTGCTTGACTACAGTGATGAGGTAGTAGGTGTAATAGAGGAACGTGGGCTCTGCAGAGAGATTCCTGGATTGAATTTTGTCTCTTCCTTATAACCAACTTCTTATGACTTGGGTGAATTTCATAACCTTCTCATGTGCCTTACTTTCCCCATTTATAAATGGGGATGATTTAATAAGGTTGCTGTGAACCTGGAACAGAGCTTGGAACAGCTATACCTTGTGGTGCTGTCCTTGTATGGGGATCCATGTCTGCTCTCATCAGAGGGATCCTGGATGGAGAAAAAGACTGAAAATATCTCAGAGGAGCATTGCAGTAGACTTTGTTCTTGTGCAACAAATTACCACAAACTTCATGACTTAAAACAAAATATCTCTTATCTTCCGGTTTCTGTGACGTGGCGATTGTGTCTGGTTTATCAGGGTCCTCTGTTCTGGGTCTTGCCAAAACTACAGTCAGGTGTCAGGACTGCCTTTTCATCTGGAGTCTTGCCTGGACAAGAATTCATTTCGAACTCCTTTTAGGTCATCTTAGAGTTCATTTCCACGGCTGTATGCCTGGGCGTACCTCACTAGCATTGTTTGCTTCCTCAAATGTAGTAAGGAGAACTCTGCACCACTCTCTTTACAAGCCTCCTCTTAAGTCAGACCCACTTAGGGTAATCTTTCCTTTGAGTAATTCAGAGCCAACTGATTTGGGACCTTAACCACACCTTTGCCATGTTGTGTTGGCTAAAAGTCACAGGTCCCATGGTCAGGAGGTGGAGGTCATGGGCCATTTAAGAATTATGCCATCTACAAGATGTGAATAAATTTATAGGACCAAGGCAGTCCATTATTAAACATTTATTGATAATTAAATTTGCTCATCTCATAGTTTCTGACTCCTGGAGAACTAGTCTTGAGTGTGTGAATTAGCTTATCACTGAACTTCTTTTAAATGGAATTTTCCCCCTTCAAAGATTATTTGCTACCCATTTATACACACACTCCTTATTGGAGTTTGTCTTTCTCAGAGGAATAGCATCATGAGTTGCTTTTAACATTCACCTTTTAAAAGTAGTTTGAAACCTAAATGTAAACTTGGTATATATTGTTTTTCCAGAACCAAGCTCTCTAAACATTTTTATCTTTCCAATTTAAGTATCAAACTCATTCTTGGGTATAGTAAATAGAATACAGTAAAATAGCTGTAGTAAAAAAAATATTGAATTAAGTGAAACTAGTTTGTGTATGTAAATTTGATCTTTGTCTTTCGTGTGTTTGAGCATAGTCTATATAGGCAAAGAATTTGGCGAGCCTAGAAGTATTGTTGTCTTCTGTTCTGCTGAGACTGACTTCTGTTAAGCTGGGTAGCTTCAGATCTGGGTGTTTGCTGACAAATTCAGTTTTCCAGATATCCCTTTGAGAACCCAAAGCTGTAATGAGTTCTCTTGGTACACTTACATTTCTCTTCCTTCTATAAGAGGTACTTCAGGGGTAGGAAATGCTGAAGATCAAGAACATAGTTTAATTACCTGCCTATACTTTGGAAAAGATAGTACATGCCAAAACACCATTCAGATCTTGTATAACAAGCTAATTTTCCCAAGGGTTTCTAGAGCAATGGAGGAACATCAAAAGTATATTCAGTTTGACATCAATTCATCTCTGTGTCTGGGTTTGTGTGTGTGTGTGTGTGTGCGTGTGTGTGTGTGCGCGTGCATGTGTGTGTATACATAGAGACATTTTCTTTTACTGCATGATCTTTAAATGCGAATCTACTATTTCATCTGGTGTTTTTTCTAAGAAGGAACATTTGTCTGTTACCTGCTAGAAAAAAAGAATTATGTCAGATTTCTTGAAATATAGTAGATTTAATTAAAAAGTCATATGAACTGTTCTTGTAGTTTGTTTTGGGGAGAGTTTTCAAGGTGGGGCAGGAAGTGGGCTTTTTTTCTTCTTCTGTTTCTAGAAGACTTAGTTTAGTTCCTGGGATGACACAGGTTGATGGAATTGAATCAAATTCTACTTCTATCAAAAAGTGTCATTTTGAGATTTTTTGGTTAGCTGTGAAGTACAGCATGAATGTCAATTCTTATCTCCATTTTTATCTTTGGGAGGAAAGCTAGTGATTCTCCACAGCTTTAGTTTGGAACTAAACTAAAATTCTCCCTGACTCTTTGGAGTAAAAAATTCCAGTCTTATATTAAGTTAAAAGCCATTTAAACCTGTAGATTGGATTTAGGGTCTTAGAACAAAGGCCTGAGGTTTTAGAAAAAGACAGCAAGCTGCTCCCTGGGTGCTGGGGCACTGCTGGTTTGGAGAGCTCTTTGACCCAGCTCTGGGGATGTCCGGTCGGATCCACACAGACTTTGTAGCCACATCTCCTGTGCTATAATTCCAGGTTTTCCGTTTTCTAGCTGTCTAACTTTGGTTAGGTTTATTTTAAAAAGGACAACCTCATGGGTTATTATAGGTGCTGAAAGAGGTTTGTAAAATGCTTGGCAGAGCACAGGGCACCTGTAACTATATAATACATTAAAGAATATCACTCAGTACAGTGTCCTGACAGCCTCAGAATTTCCTTGCAGTCCTGGTGTTGTGACTTCCAAGGTTCCAGGGCTGTCCCCTGCATCCTTGCGCCTGGTGCCTTGAAGTTGCCACCTTGCGTGTGCCACAGACATTCAGGTACCACAGCCTGGCTGTGGGCTGCAGCTGCACGGCGTCCAGCCGGCACTTCTTTTGCTTCAGGGTAGCACCCCGCACAGACAGTGGACAGCCTGTCAGAATGGAGACAGGGAAGGGGAAGCCAGCCAGGAAAGCAGTGATGGGGTGGCTGAGAGTGAGGGAGCGTGGACAGAGATGCCCTGCTGTCCTCCAGTGGGAGGAGTCGCTCCGCTGAAGATCACTCAGACACTTAGAAAAAGATTTTGCATTGGTGTAGCTCCACTGCTGTGTGTTTTAGCCAACTGACCACAAAAACACCACAACATAATGTTTTATCATTATAAATGCTGTTTGACAGGTCCCGTGATTTAGTTCCGCTCTCAAGTATGTACAGCATGGTCAGTATTCAATGTCAGATGTGAAATTATTTAGCATTCAATTTAACATGACTGCTTGGTTCATTATTTTCATTATTTTGGATTCTACTAATTCAAAGTATATTTATAATTTAGATGCCATAAAAGTGACTCATGTTAATTTGTAGCTGTTTAAGATTTCATTTACATGGTGAATCTATTTCTAAGGACAGCTTTAAAACACAAGCAGAATTCCAAAGGTTCGAAAACACCTTCTAGATAATTTTAAAATGAGATAGTTTAGCAGTAATTAAAGTACACTTATAAAATGTAAAGATTTTGAGGTACACACTATGATAAATTAGTTCTTTATATTTCAGACTTTATTTTAACTTGGCAATTATCTTGACTTTCTGTACAACAAAAATTGTACAAGACATCCTTATATAATTATACTAATACCCCTATTTTATTTCCTCCATTGATTCAATTTGAGCATTAAAGAAACTGCCAATTCAGTGAGTTCTTTAAGTGCATTTTATAGAAATTACATTTGTTTGTAGAATCATAAGCTATCTTGTAAAACATTGTGTAATCACTGCTTTGAGAGACAGGACATGCACAAGTACATGAGCACATATATGCACTTGCCCTTGCTCCAGAAGGGCTACAGAATTTGCCCTGCTTTAGCTCTATCTATAATCCGAAGTATATACTTTGAAGACTATGTTTTTTCAACATGTTGTTGGAAAAGGGATGCCAGTATTATATATTTTTAAGACACAAATGTGTGCTAGTGTGCTGTATCCCCCTCAGGATATATAGTAAGACCCTGGGAAATTTCACACAAAAGAAAAGTGTTGAACTTTGGGTAGTCCAGAGTTCTCAAAACTCTTAGGACCCGACTCTGCTTTTCATCCAATACTTTTAAACGTCTTAAACTTAAAAAAAGGTTGTTCCACACTTTTTGCCTTTGCAGTTCATATGGTGAACAAGACTGATAGTATTCATTTATGTGTTTGTGTTCATAAATGCATCCATTCAATAAATATTTTTCACCTGGAAATTACTAAGAACTGAATAAAACTGACATGTAAAACCTGAACTTCAGGTTTGATCTCTATTAATACCAAATTTAGCCAAGCAGAAAAGTCAACTCTTGATTCTCTTAATAATTGTACACTTACTATTTATATCAAAGAATCAAAGTTAGAAATTATTTCAGTTGACCATTCAAGTGAATATCTGCTTGTCTTGACCTGCTTCCCACACAGAGGGTCTTTAAAGCTTGCTTCTCAGGCATTTTGATACCTTCAGTCACCGAATGTCAGACTAGGTCACCTAGTGTCCTTGTTCAGGCAGGGTTCATTGAGGACAGTATCCCTGGCCAGCCCTTGCCTCCCCATCAGTCTGAACTGGGACTGACTTTTCTCAGGATGCTTTTTTGGCATCAGCCTGGTTGTACGGCTCTGCTCCCCAGCAGATACTGTGACTGCCTTGTTTTCTCTTATATCTTCAATTATCTGTTGAATGAATAAATGAATTCAGTATCTGATACCACGAGTACATCTTCCTTTGACCAATGCCATTATCAAAGAAAGATGTTACAACCTTAAGGAACTTTCGAACCTTTGTTAAACATTCTTTTGAACCCCTTGTATGCTCCTTTGGCTAAAGATTGAGCTTCAGTTTTCATACTAGAATTTAATTTTTTTTAAAGAGTGTAGAGGGATCAAGAACCTGGGGAATATTGGAAAGTAAAAATGAATAATTTGAGTAATAGAAACGTGTCTCCAAAACTGTCAAAACACACACAGACACACACATGCACGTACACACGCGCACACACATGCACACAATATTTATCAATTTTAAATGACTGCTTAAAATTTGTGCTTTTGCAAATAATTAAGTCACATTTCAGTGTGTTTTGAGCTGGTATCTGTTGTTATTTGGGTCTTAATTGATTTGCCACTTCTCCCTTTAGCTTACTTTGTGGAAAGGGATAACAAGTACCATGTTATTCTTGTCCAGTTAGTAGTGCCTTTGCTTTTTTAAAGAGTAGGATTTTGAATTTAGATATGTCCTGTATCACTTAAGTGTTGTTAGTTGGCAGAGGTGTACACATTGAAGACTTTACACACTATATTCCATTGCTTGTTCAGATTACTCAACATTGCTAACAGGTTGAGGCATCCAGAATATAATTAAGGCAAAACATGATTAAACACAATAGCTATTTAAGTCAGAAAATGTTGCTGAATGTCGGAGAAAAGCACAATTGAGACAGATGAAAAGTTTCTTACACTTAACTTTTTCATTTTCCTCTGACAAGTGCTTCTGAGCATTTTCGGTTATATTTGCTGAATGGTAACCAGAACACCTTTCCTTAACTACACATGCTGTTTGCTCTGCCATTTCACCTCACATGACATCACTTGTTGGAGCGTCTTCTCTAATTTCTGTGTTTTGAGCAGTAGATACAACAAAACAACAAAGGATAAAAATGATTATCTTTAGTTAGTAATTTGACAAAACATAAATCATCCAACATAATCCTTGGATTTTTTTTTTTCAATTTGTAGTTTAAAATTAGTTCTCCTGTTTTAATTCCAAAAGATATGACATAGTCCTCATATATTTCATAATATTCCAAAAGCCATCTAGAATTGTAATAGAAAAGATTTTAAGCAGAAAGGTTTATTTAAAAATAACCTTTGGTACCTAACATTCTCTACATTTGCTCTAATAAATGAGAGGTTTTAGGAATACCCTATATGGTGATATCAGATGTTAATGGCATTGATTACCTGTCAAGTAGGGGGGATTGATGGGAGAAGGTCCACTGTAAAATTTAATAGCATTAGAAAAGGCTGTACCGTGCACGGAGGTGGTGTGTGGGGGGCAGACTGGGCTGAGAGACTTTGTCAGGGTATTACTGTGAGCTCCAGGTTTTCCCCCACATGATTAAAGCAGACCATCTGTTCTTTGTTAAATGTTTACAAAAACAGCTTTTCTCTAAAAGATTTAAGGAGATGTGGGTCTGGTAAACACTATAATATTTCTGAGCACCTTTTTCACCCTATTTCAAATAGTATCAAAACAATTCTGCATATCAAACAGGATTAATACTTTTATTTCTATTTAATCTCTCTGATTTTTTTTTTCCTCCTATGGAAGATTAAATTTTTAAGGGATACCTATTTATGATTTCATTTATTACTAAAAGAAGCATCTACAATGATTTATATACTTCAGTGTGTAGATAAATTTTTCATGCTTTTGCTAATTCATAAATATGTACCAGGTAGCTCTTATTACAAGCTGGCACATTGTTACTCAAGCTAATGGCATGCAGATGAAAGAAAGGCACACATACCTGGAATTAATTCACCATTCTAAGTTTTAAGCTTTGTTTACTGGTAGACTGTCCTCTTCCTTTTCCAGGAAATACCTTTTCTTCCATTTCCTGAAAAAATAGCATGTCCCAAATAAGTTTGATCTCTGTCCGTTACAAAAGAATAGTTTTTTTTTTTTTTTCGTTTTTACAATGTCTGAGAAGAGAAAATAGTGGATAGGGGTAACTTTATTTCAGTCTTATGTTAGCCATGTTATCATGAGCTGTAAGGAAACCAGCTCATGTAAACAAGCATCTGTGTGCTCCCCCTCAAACTACTACTTTGCTTATTTCAACATTTATGTCCTCACTCTTTTTCAGGTTCATTGTCTCTCCCTAAGAAAGAGCACTATATAGGTTAAGATTTTCTAATATTATAGGATTTTTGGAAAGACTTTGGAAAGCATCTAAACCAAACTCTTCATTTTGCAGTTGAAGAAGATAAGTGAAGTGATTTTTCCCAGATAATGTAGCCAATGGCATGACTCAGACTAGACTTTTTATCTCTTTCTCCATAGTTCTAGGCCCTTTCTCTCTTACTAGTGCAAGTGGAGAATTGAATGTAGATTTTCCTCAGTAACCATGTAGGTTTTAGTGAGAACAGTATAACACCTTCTTTTCAGACAATGATTTTTTAAAATTGATTTTTGGATCATGGAACACTTTAGAAGTTGAAGGAAGCCCAGGTATGAGATTTTAGGAGATGGACAGAGAGCACTGCATCTCAACTCACCCCTTGCTGTGTGGCCTCTTGGCCACATAACCTCCTCAAATTGTTTTCCTTTCTGAAAGATAGAGGCAACTGATTACACTTTGTGGTGAGATTTAGGTGAACTAACTCCTGAAAGCCATGTAGTTCAGTACGTGTCTCCTGCCTGCTCCTTTTTCAGATGTGATGCATTGATGGGTGTGGGCTCCCCAGCCATCGCCTTTGATGGCTGACTTAGTTCTGTCACTTAATGTTTCTAGCTTGTAGGCCTCATTGCCCCAACTGAATGTCAGTGTTCTTACCTCCCGCTCAGGACTGAGATGAGAGTGGAACAATGTCAGGGTGTAAAGTACTTATTAGCACTTAGTAAGATTGTTTGATAAACACTGGCAACCTTTATTGTTTATGTTTATATGATGATTACTATTAAGTGTCTGGAGAAGTGTGTGAAAAAGGCAGAAAATGAGTGAAATTTGCAGATACAACATTTTTAAGTATTTGCTGAATTCTAAGCATTCAGTAGCTGTTGTAATGTGCAGTGGAGAGGCTCTGCTCTCTCTGCCCAGATTTGGATCATCAGCTGTGAGACTGATCTCAACTGTCCATTAGCATTGCCTCCCAGCTGGTGTTCCCTACTGTATTTAAGACCATCTCTAGGTGTATTCCTAGTCAGTATCAGAAAACTGTAAGGCATATCAAATTGACTGAGTTTTCCCTTCCCTGTGAAAGTTTGAAATGTGAAACTTTACTAAGTTAAGAAAATACGCTATCTGCATTCGTATCAGTAGAAGAAATTTAGCTGGTTCACAGTTACTAAGTTTAGATGTGTGCTTTTAATTTGACATTTTAATACTATTTAAATCAGAAATGGCCTGTATTGGGTAAGATTTATGTATTTTCATTTCTGTTTCAAACTTTCACAGTAACTGAATCCTGCAATGCTCAGGACAGTTGTTCTTTTAAAAAGTGACTTGATTATCTGTCTTTGAGTTCCCATTCCTGCATGGTGAAAAGAATTTCACTTAAATTCATTCTTTGTGGTTTAACTTTTGCTTCTGTTTTGTCATTGACCATTTTCCCACCAAGGCTGCTATGAACATGGACAATGTCTTTAGCTGAACATGAATTTTTCTTTCTGAATTGAACTTTTTTACTGTATTAGTAAGTTCCCCCTTTTACTGTTTATTTAAAATCTCTTTCGTTAAAGAAATACATGTTTTTGGGGTGAGAGGAAATGATAGTTTTCAAACTGTATAATTGGAAAATTTTTGATACCTTGAGTACAATGTCACAAATATCAGCCACTAACTTTCAGTTCCTCTCCTCACTAGCTGCGCTAAGAATGATGCACTGATTTCAATTCCTCTTTGTGTCTCCTAGCATTCTCCATCGGAGCCCTTCCTCGAAAAACCAGTGCCGGATATGACTCAGGTTAGTGGACTGAATGCTCAGCTTGTGAAGAGCGATGACTACCTGCCGTCAATAGAACAGCAGCCACAGCAAAAGAAGAAGAAAAAGAAAAATAACCACATTGTTGCCGAGGATCCCAGTAAAAGTTTTGGTAAAGACGACTTCCCTGGTGGGGTTGATAACCAAGAACTAAACAGGAACTCACTAGATGGGTCCCAAGAAGAAAAAAAGAAAAAGAAAAGGCCGAAGGCAAAAAAAGAGCCCAAGGAACCGAAAGAACCCAAGGAGAAAAAAGAGCCCAAGGAACCCAAGACCCCAAAAGCCCCGAAGATGCCCAAAGAGCCAAAGGAAAAGAAAGCAAAACCCGCCACGCCAAAACCCAAGCCCAGCAAGAAGACCAGGTAGGCTGTGGGCAGGAATCAGCACCCCTAGAACAGCGCAGAAGTGAGGTCTCACCCTCAGCAGCCGTGCCTGCGGGACCGGGCGGTGGGATGCGTGGATTTTCATGTCATCATTGAGCTGCTTTCTCCAACATCCAAACTAAAAAGTTAAGGTTTTTGTGCATAAATGTAGGAGCTGTTGCGAGCTGTTGAATTGTATGGCAGATTTTAGGGGACTTTACTGGAAAAAAATAATGTAATCACTGTGTCGTAGTTTTGTGAAAACTTCTCATTTGGCAAATAGAACCAAGTTATCAATATAATTATTGATAAGCATACACCAGCAGCCTCTGTCAGTGACAGTGCTAAAATGGGAAAGAAGGATTATAAAAGCAGAACAGGTCACTATATTTCACTAAGCTTTCAGTCTCGTTTCCCAGAAGTTGAAACAGGAAAATTAATTCTCTCTACTTGGCAGAGTAAGCATTCCAGGAGCAGGGTTGAAATCCTAGTGGGCAGCGTGGGAGAAATCAAATAGCAGTTATCCATTAGCTATGCATTCAAGAAGAGCATGAATTTTAACTTCTAGGAAATAACCTCTTTCACTCCATACTTACCCTCCTTATTCCCCACCCCCCCAAACTCTCTGACCCCCCAGAAGGCATATTTACTCAGTAAGAATAGCTGAGAGGAGAAGACATTGAAGACTAATTTTTTTCATTTGTACTGAACATTTCTTACAACTGTTCTGAACCAGTTCCAAACATCTGAATCTATTTTTCAGAATATGGCTTATGTTAGAAAATATAGTTTCCAGATGGAAGTATGGTCAGACTTGGTTAATCCGAACCTGTTTGCAAACTCCATTAGAAAACACGCTTCACCTCCTACCACCACGTGCACATGTACATACACAATGTGAGCACACGCTTGCATGCTCCAGTCTGCTGTTGACGGGCTCGCTCTGAACACGCTGCGCTCTCTGGCCTGTCAGCCCTTTGGTTATGGGCCTTCCTGTGTCTGTTGGTGCAGGTGGACAAAGGGAGGAGATTTCTGTGACTAAAAGATGTTCCTGCAAAGCAAGAGAACAAACCTGGTTTTTAAACTTCCTGCGAGGAGTATTTAAACAACTCTGAGCACCGTGTTCTGTAGTTTTTTAAAGTGTGAATTATAGTTATTTAAAAGTTTTACCATTAGAACTTTTAATGGTGCCCAAGTAACTAAATTATGCTTCACTCAATCTTACAAATAACAATGTTTGTGTTTACTTATGAAATTTCTTTGACCCCTCAGTGTGTGGTCTCTTAATTGAAAACCATTATTTTCTCTCCTAATAAACACTTTCCTAAATGCACAAGCCATTATCAATTCTGTTTTCTTTTAAGAAATATTTTGCCAAGTGCTTCCCATTCATAGATACTGTGTTAAATGTCAGAGATATGAGCAAGGAGGACACAATTCAAATTTCAGACTTATGAGGGGTTTTAAAAATATATAATTGCCCAACTCTAAGCATTGTGCTTATGATAAGAGGAAGCATGTGCTTATTTTTCCCAAGGAGAAGAAAATTGAGGCAAAATGTAAAAGAAAATATTCCTTTTCTTGAATTTCAGATACAAGAGTGTGTGTTCTAATGAACTTATTCTAGAACTCAGAAAATATATCACCAAGGTTTGTTTTAACCTCAGGATATCTCTGTCTTCAGTTTCTATCTTAATTTTTAAAATTTATTGCCTAATGATAAAAATTGATTATAAAAACCTCCACTATACCTTTGATATTGTCATAAATTCCCAGTATATTCTTTCAAACTCTGAGTCTACTTGGAATTGACCCAGCTTTAAAAAATTGCTTTAGAAACCTTTACTTCCTGTAAATATTTTGGGGCAGATATGAAAATTCTGTTTTTAACACCGAAACTTACTGAACTTGCCCCGGTAGCCATAATAACTGGTAGCCAACTTGAGGAATCAAATCCAGGCATTCCTGAATTCTCCTGAGTACGGACAGATAGAGACCGGTCTTTTCCACTGTGGAGACCTTCAGCACCACCTTCTCTACGTGCTCTCAGCTGCTATTTGCCACATGGCTGTGCAGTGTGTATGGCATTGCTGAATCTTGAGTATTGGCTTTGCAAAAGAGTCAGGCTTTGGGTAGGAGGAAAAGCATGTGGTTATTTTCTCCCAAGAAGAAAAGCTAGTAACCCCCAGCCCCCGACCCCTCTTCCCACCGCCAACTGCTTTTGACTAATAGTCTCAGTTAAACCTTCTTATAGGTCATAGTTTTTTTTCCCTAAGTGGTATGAAAAATAATTGAATGCAACACTTCTGCTAAGTATGGAAAAGTAGGGAAAAGGAGCTGATGTAACTTGACCCAGAGGTTCCAAGGGCCATACTTAGGGGGCCCTGAGAGTGTTTGTGTCACCCCTGTGAACCCTGGTGATTTAATCACTGGTAGGGTCACTTGCTGATTTATGATAAAGTATGCTAAGGACATTCCTGAGAGTCTTTCCTGTCCTCGATGGTCAGATGGTGATGGCTGTCCAAGAATATGGTAATTGAATAGAGATTTTACGTAAATTAATAAACTAACACATTATTTTGTTGAGCCACAGTGTTTCTGTAGGTCAGATGAATTGAGTTTGTCTAGTTGTAGTCTCATGTTCTAAGTGTAGGAAGGAAATTGCCTCCCTGAAGCAAGGATAAGTAGAATGTGTACAACTGCATGTAAATTCTGAATAGCATAGCAGAATAATTATGTAAATTGAATATGCAGTGATGAAGGTAATAGGGGGTTTGGGTTATGTTAGTACTGGGGTTGAATTGCCATAGCTGTTTGCTTTTAAGCACTGGAATACAGCAGTGGCAATTTTGTTTTGCAAAATGTTACACGATACCAGTTATTTCCATCTTTGAATAAGTTAACTTGATGAATTTGTTTATACAGAAAATAATTTTCCTACAGAGGGCTAAAATAGAGGAAATACACAGAAATGAAATGAAAAATTTAGTGTAGTGTACTCATATCTTTCCTGTTCAGTCCTGTATGCTGTCTCGTTGGTGAGGTTCTACAAATACAAATGTTGTGCCCTGAGCTGTGGTGATGGAAGTGACCCACTGGTGGTCTGGTTTGCCCCACATGGTGTCTGTGGCAGAGAGCGCTTGTTTGTCTTTCACACACTCTTAGTAGTAAAGGACATGAGAAAGGGTGCTGTTATCAGTGGGACCAGTTTTTCTTGTGTGTCTTTACTGTGTCCTCCGCACTGCCTGTTGTCCCACCGCATTCCATAAAATGGCTAAGGCTTGCATTTGTGGCCATTCCCAACAAACTTATCCCTTTAGGCAACTGAAATATAATTTGCATTTCTTGCCTATGCAGGAGAACCTACAAGAATCTACCTAGAATAGTAGTGAAACAGAAAAAGGATTCAGCATTTCAGAAAATGATATTTAAAATGGTAATAATGAGAAAAACAGGCCACATGTCTATTAGGAGTGTATCTTTTTCCTCCTTTCTTGCACTAGTATATATTTTTCTACTTCTGTTTTCTAGTACTCTCCCCAGGTGTCTTTCTGACTTTTAGATATTGGCAGTTAATAGTGAAAATAAAAGTTAAAGACATTTCTGGACTGGAGAGGATGCCATTTTGCATATGGGAGGATTCACGGGGTTGAAATATAAGGATTTGCATTCCTTTCAATGCGTTTTCTGTTGTGTTTGCATGGGCCTCCTGAAATGAGAATTTAGAAAAAGCGCTTCCTTTGAATGAGTCTTGAAGGATTTAGTGGTCCATTTAGCTATATAAAGATTCTTTGAATATACATAAAGAAGGGAATTTAACCAAAGATTGTGACTTGACTACTGAAGCTTCAGTTAAATGAAGCCATGGAGACTTGCTTCTAATGCAATTTCTAGGAACACTTTGTGTTCCTAGCTCTATTCTCTACCCTCAATATTAAAGTTACTAGAAAACTCAAATGTTATTTCTCAATTAAAAGAGTGTATATTTTATTTTAAACTGGATAAGATGCAACTCTTGCTTTTAAAAAGCATATAAGGTACCCAAAACATGTAGACTATACATTTTGCAACCCATTCTGTCATCATTATTATTTATGTTTCAGCTTTCTTCTGATGGACTGATTAGCTTTTCAGATATTGTTTTCTCAATGATTGTCTACGAGAATAGCAGCATTTTACTCAATAAATATTTGTATTCAGTCAGCAAATCCAATGGTGGTATATTTTTGTAAACTAATATATATTCTATAGTGTTATTTTATATGTAAAATTTCTCAGTAGAGATTAGACATAAAAAGAAACCATTAAACATGTTTTACGTATAGAAAGATTATAACTAGTCAGATACTGCCGTATCAGGTAAATGGGTAGTAAAATAAACCCACAGGTTTCTCCTATTGTTATTTCTTTTACTTAACTATTATGATTTAGTGCTGGCGCAGGACACTGGATGATTGGAAAGAAAGACTTAAGAATTTTAGATTCTGTGCCTGTAGAAGAGGGTATAGATTTATTTAAGTATGTGATCACAAAATAGACTTTTGAGCTCTTTTGTTGTTGGAGAGAAACAAGGAAGAAAAAGTAAGCACCCTTGGGCATTATGAATCTCTGCCCACTGACCTGCCATGTCCAGTTTCTGGTTCATTAAATCCAAGTTCTGGCTCAGGATGGGACCAGGTGTCCCCTTTCCTGTTGGTCTCAAAGGTCTTCTCTTTGACGAAGGGGTCACAGGATCTTTTTAATTCAAAATCTTTCTTTCTGTCAGGATAACCACCTCAGAGCCATTTCATTGTGACTTTGTGACCCTTCTTAACTTGTCAGCTGAATGAACAGGGAGGGAGGGAGGGGGTTGTCAGTCATTTCTTTAGTAAAAACCCTAATATCTTTGACATCATGTTAATACTCACTGAGGAAAGAAATGCCAACAACATTGACCCTTAAAAACACACTCTTTTAATTCGCACCCTGTGCTGCATGCAGGCCTGGACACACTAGCGCTTCTGGAAGGTTGTTTCTGCCTATCCAGTGAGCTGCAGTAGACTTCAGCTGCCATTTTGGTTCAAGAAGGAGAAAGTGATAAAGATCCGCTTTAGATAGAGGCCATGAGCGGTAGTAGGATCTTAAGTGGAATTTTTCTGGAAGCATATTTTTTTTAAAGTCTGTTGTTTTTTGTTTTTTTGTTTTAAAGGAAAGGTACAGGCAGGAATGAAAATGAGTAGGTAGGAGGAGAGAGGATGAAGAAGCAACTTATTTTCATTTTATTTACTTCCTCTTGGTTGTTCCCCTTTAGCCCCAGGATGCAAACCCAAGTCCTTGGGGGATGTATGTGAACTGTGCCCAACGCCCACTTTACCAGGGCATGTCTTAAAGTCTTAAGTGGAATTTTAGAGAGGAGCATCTGTTGCATACTAGATGTAGTTTTGATGTTAAGAGTCTGAAGATAAAGAGCATAGAAGTCATAGACTGATTTTTAAAGTTATTTTAAAACATCTCTCACTGTGTATGAAAATGCTTTTGAAAATCTTGAAATTCTTTACCAGTCCAAAACTTGTCACCTGATATGTAGAGATACTTTTGCTAGTTGTCTTCCATTAGACAAAGGCCATTTGTCACTGGATGCTGATGCAAAGTTGCCTTCAGAGTCAGTCCTCTAAATTCTAGCCTTCACCTTCATCCACCTTTACACAGAAAGTATAGAACTTAGCTTTCACCCGTTAAATAAGGAAATAGAGTGTGATTAAGAAAGAAGATGCCATTCTTTTTTCTTTTAATGTGAGAACACTGCCTTGAGCTTCCATTACAATACTAATTTTTCATGTAGCCCTGGCTTCTGTAGAACAGTGTAATTTCATGAGACTTCAACTTCCCTTTCCCTCTTAGGATGAGTGGTGATATTTTCTTCTTGTCGCCTTTGCCATTTGCTCTGCCTCATTCTCCAACTATTTATGACACCTGATTAAAATGTGGGTAGGCAGCATCTCTCTCTCTCTCTCTCTCTCTCTCTCTCTCTCTCTCTCTCATATTCAATATTAAAAATGGTGGCCCTTCAGGAGAGTTTTCTACTATACTTACTGTTTTTCTTATACTTTTCAAAACATTGTCCTTTTTAAAAATGTCCAACAATGTAGCTGTCCACAGGGCAGTGTTCTAATGTTATTGGAAGACTACCCAGGTATGATCCCAAGTAACAGAAGATATTCATTGGGAAAGGTTTCTGAGGCCTGAAGTACACCAGGCCAGTGCTGGACTCCTGAGCTGGTTACTCTCCATGAGGAGGTAGATGCCTAGTCCCAGGAGGCACACGTGGACTCTGGGCCCAGACAGGTTCGGCCCATTCCTAGCACTGCCACTTCTTGAGCTGAAATATGCAACCTTTGACCGTCAGTTTCCTCTTTGATAGTAAAATGTAAAAGTGAGGCACTGAATTTGAAATCATGTTTTAAATGAAAGCAAATTAAGTTTCTGTAGATTTTCTTTCTATACAATTTAGCACAGTTAGTGTACTTAGGGGAGTAGGTGATGTTTTAAGAGCTATTCAGGGTAACAATTTGATGAAATTATTTGTCTTCGAGATATTCCATTCAGTGGAGAGAACTTGGAGAGAACTTGAAGCAAGTCAGTTAATACCTTGTCATTGAAATCATACGTTTGTTGTTCCAGAATAAAATAGAACCCCTCCACCCACCACCTTTGTCTCTCTCTCTTATTCTCTCTGTCTCGCTTACCTCCTCTTTCTCTTTCTCAACTAGAGGCCAAGGTGAAGACTCATGAGTGGAGTTTTGGAGGTGGGGTGGCAGAGTACCTACTTGGATCGAAGCACGTGGGCACCAGGCCGATGAGGTCGCCCAAAGGCTGACGGTGCCTGGATCTCGCGCTTGCCCCTTGCTCCACATGGTGCTCACTGCCTAATGCTGCCTCATGGAGAATCTCAACACCGAGCCTTTCTGGTCCTTCTCCTTGGGACCTCTGATTGCCTTTGTGTGAAGGCAATGACCTTTGAGTTTGTTATCTGTCATGCAGTTTGTTTTGTCTGTTTTCTCGTTAGTGTATTCTGTCCTCTGCATTTTATTATTCTAGCTAAGTACATTATAGTCTTCGGAGTTTATTTAAATTTTTTGTTGGATTCTTTTTATTTTACACCACATTTCATGCTGCTTTAATTAAAACTTTCTAACGTTTAGTACTTCATCTTATCTTTTTCCGTTTGTGTCTTTAATTTACGGTTTCACTATTTAAAAACAGACCTTAGAGGAAAGCCTATCCTCTTAAGTTGAGAGGCTTGGTGTTTTTCTCTCTAGCAGTATTGAGGCCCTGACCCTAACATCTTGGTATGTGTTTTATGGCATCCTCAATCTACGCCACACTTCTCGCACTTCTCACCCGTTAAGTTCAATTCTTGATTAAAATAACTTTTGCATGTACAAAGCATAGGGGTATGTTTCAATATCTTTTGCTCTTCTGAAAGACATTGTGGCATTTTGACTTGAGTCCCTGAAAATGAACTTTCTTACTTTTCATAATCCAAGCCTGATTCTCCTCTAACTTGTTCCATCTGTCTGAGAACTCCTTTCCACTGGCCAGATATTTTCCTTCGAACCACATTCTTCTCATCACATTTGGTTCTATGTGATGATTGTTTTCCCAACTTGCTTTCTTTTTATGACTTAGATCTTAGGCTGATGCTGATTAATGTTTAACTGCATTTCTGTTTTGTAAACAATCAGGGCAGCTAGTTGGCTTTCTAGTAAGTTCTAGCCTGGAACTCTACATGAAGCTTCTTTTTTTAAAGTCTGTATCCTTCCTCACCAGAAAGAATTAGCGATGTGTCTTATCTTAGCTCAAATGAATTCATTCAACCCCATTTCAGGTAGTATCAACCAACCCATCATTGAGGACTCTTAAAACATAAGCTGAATATGAATGCTTCCATAAGGGTATTCCCTCCATAGGACAGCTGTTCCTCTCTGAATACAAAGTTAGTATTCTCCTCATGCTTGTTCCTTGGAACTCTCATCACGATGGTGTGTGCTTTGACTGCACCAGGGAAAATTGCAGAACTTCAGAGTTTGTTCTGGCAGACGTGACCTAAGTATCAGAGAGCTAGGAACCCTGAGCATGCCTGACTGGCCGCCAGTGTGACCCCACTCACATGCTGAAATGTGGAATGTAAGAAAAGCTGTAGAAGGACAGTGGTTCTT
Organism: Solenodon paradoxus; assembly: GCA_004363575.1. NCBI lineage: Eukaryota > Metazoa > Chordata > Mammalia > Eulipotyphla > Solenodontidae > Solenodon > Solenodon paradoxus. Next base: position 1,369,358 of record RJWH01000056.1, read on the forward strand.
GCAGCATCCCCAGAAAAATGTGCTCCTTCCATGACTGAGACCTTGTCTGAGTCAGGGCACACAGCCATACAGCTCAGTAATGATAGGAGACAAGGATCAGAAAATGAACTTTGTGAGTAGGGAGGTGGGGGATCTAAGTGAATTGGTTTTGAAAAGTTACCAACTTTCACTCCATCTTGGTAGTATCTCTAACATCATTTGGCTGTGTTTCATAGGTGTTTGATATAAAGATAGAATGTCTCCGGGTTTTTCAAATGATGAGAAAGCACTTGTAATAGTGCCTGACCCCCAGTAAGGACTTGTCTGCTTGTTATTGCTGTTGCTTACATTGCTTAGTTAACTTTTCTCAGTAACTTACCTGACGACCAGTTATTAGAAATACAAAGATAAATTAAACATTTTCTTGAGTTTTCAGGATAGCTGGCGAAAGATATATGCACACCACACACAACTTTGGTTTTAATACATTGCAGTAATATTATCACTGACTTTTGGGTGCCCTAAATATCTCTCGTATGTCATGTAGCATCTGGAGTGAAATCTTATTAATCTAGACTGTGGTGCTCAGAAAGAGCTGCTCTGAATGAGTGCTCTCCAAGTGAGCTTTGCAGGTGAGTAGACAGGGGGGAAATGGTGGTGTAGGTTGTAGACAATAGTTCTGTATGTCTGCAGCAAGACAGTAAAAGACGAGGTGTGGGAGAAGCAGAAAAATGAAGCTAATGTGCCATTTGCAAAAGTTGCAGAGGATCTTGTTGCCAATCCGGAGAACCTCATACATTAATATTATGGGATTGGACTTGAAGCAGAAGCATGATCCAGGCTTCCATTTTAGAAGCTGGTCACTCTGGTGAGCCATGGGGGTTGGGGATGGGTGCGAGGTGATGTTTTAGTGGCAGCACATGTGCTAAGCCAGGGAACGCGGAAGACAGCAGGTTCAGGAGAGGAGTGACACAGAACATGATTTCTTCGGAGCTGGGATCATTCAGGGCATTCACTTGTTCTTCCTGTGAGCGTAGGCCACTGTGCGGAGGCCGGCAGTGCTCAAGCCCATGAAGCTGTTGGAGGGGCACTGACGGTCTGCCTTGGCACTGGGCAGCACAGTGCTCTCATCCTTGCTACTGCAGTGTTGGTTTAAGGGTTGCTCCTTATTAGTAATGCTCTCTTCCAACTGGAAGAGAGGCCCAGTGTGTGCATTTAAGCTTTCCACATCATAATTTGAAAGCGTAATATCTGTTTGGCTATGTTTTGTATTTGACATTATAAAAGAGTAACCTTGAACCTTACAGATTTAAATAATGAGTGTGAATGTGGAATGGGTGTCCTTTCTCCAGCAGTCTGATAGTAATAATAATAATCCAGAGGATTATGAGGCAGGTAGTCTAAATGGGACTAAAGCAGTGGTTGTGGGCCTGGAGAGGAATGGCTTTGGGGATTGTTTGCTTGTTTGTTCTTACAGCTGGTGCTGAGAAATGTTGGTAAGGGATTTTCCTTCTCTTCTGGTTGCCCAGAGGAAGTGGGGTCCTGTCTGTGAGTTTCTTAAATTTGATTCCTTCCAAGTGGGCCTGAGTGAGCCATGGCCCAAGACTATAATCCCAGATATTCCAGAGTCCCAGCAGCTTGCCTTTCTGATGTGTGCAAATGTCGATCATCTGTGCTAGACACTGCCAAGGTTTTCATCTGACATCTCATTTAAAACTCATCACCAGTGTTGGAAGAAGATAGTTACTTCGTTTTCTAGATGAAGAAAATGAGGCTCAGGGAGATGAAGGGACTTAACCCAGGATCTGGTTATAAAAGACAGAGTTGGACTTTGGACTAAGATCTGCCTGACTCAAATACTGATTAATTTAAATTATATTTACCCTCATTTGTTAAAAGAGAAATTCTGCCTTTGGCTTTTTGGAGACAAAGCAGTTTTAACAGAGCACTTATTTGAAAATCCAGGCACACACTGGTGGAGTAGTGGTTTGGTTAACTGTCAGATGCATCCCATGTACACCTCAAGGACAGGTTCACATCCTGGCCTAGGGAGAAAATGTGCAAGATGTACAACTAAATAATGTACAACTAAATGTCTTTAGATTGACATTTGAAGATTTGGTAGCTTTTTGGACTTCTTAGCACGCTTTTGCTTTGTATACTGACATCATTGAGATGTTAGCTGTCTCTGAAGCACCATTAATTGTGCAAGGTCTAATAATGAGTATAGAAATCTTTCAGTCATCATGCCTGGGGTTAGTGCTGCCCTTGGCTTACAGGCTTTTTGTCCATACATTTGTAGGGGTCCTGTCTGACTTCTAGCTGTCTTGGAGATTCCATGTAGTTCACTCTGGGGAAGGGCAGGTGAAAAGTCATTAGCACTTCTCTCCTTCAGCAAATTGATATTTCATCAGATCGGGCTCTGGTTAGCTCCAAGACATTAAGCTTTTCTCTCCTGTAGGATAGTTCACACGGAGTGCAGAAACCCCACCAAATTCAATTGTGGACTTTGCTCTGGTGTGGAGAGGTCATCATTAAAAGCACTAGCCTCCAGCTTACTTTACCTGGCAGTGATTCAACACTGTGACAGACCTACCTCTGATTTAAACAAATTTGAGAAACGTGTAAAGTTTTGGAAGCAGTTTTGCACTGATTTGATAAAAAGAAACCACAAAACACTGCAGCGCAGGTGTTGAGAATGTTTGAAAGCTGATTGAGGGAAGCAGATGGCTTTAGTCAGTGGCATCCAGCCAAAAGAGCAGGTGCTGGTCATGTGACCGCTGGTTACCAGGGTAATCTGATTGCTCTTGGCGTGCAGATGAAAGGAAAGGGGCCCAGCGTTCAGCTGTAGTATTGTATAATTTGTGGCAGTTAGAGCGGAAATAAATGCTGGAAATGGAGCCTCATAGTAGGGGAGACTTCTGTCCATGTGTAGCATAAACACTAGGACAGTTGGAAGAGGAACTGTTGTATGGATTTTTTTTTTTTTTAATTTAAAAAATATACTTTTCCTGGATCTTTTGGGAACTTAAAGTTTTTAGGATTCTGCCTCCTATCCCCACCTTTTTTCTTTTTTGAATAAAAGGAACTCTTTTAATTAACTGCTGTTTGCTGTAGTCCTAAATCGTTGTAAGTTATTTCCTTATGTGACTGTTTACTATGCTAAGATTCTAACAGAACAAAATAAAAACAAACTGAATATTTAAAAAAAATAGTTTGATTACCTGATACTGTGTTCATTAAAAAAATACAACTTAGGTATGTGATGGATATTTATTAGCAAATATTTTTGAAATATTTTTCATGACACATGCTTTACTTAAATAAAAGTGTATAGACACCTTGACTTTTTTCTCCCCTTTTGTTAAGCAGTTGAGGCTGATAAAATGTACATGAAAGCATTCTGTCAGTGTACTTTTCTGGGAATTTAGAAATTTTAATAAGTAAACTTCCGAAAGGTTTTTTAAAAATAGCTTTTAAAAGCATTAGAATTTTAGGCTCTCTAGAAATAGTAAAAAAGTTATTACAGAAGTTGGATTCTTTTAAATGTTTGATAATAAATGATCCTTGATATTAGGAAACTGTGGGGACCAATTTAGCAATTGAAATGCAAGGTAGTACTAGATGTACTTTCTAAAAGAATGTCAAAGGTTCTAAAGGTGATAATAGAGTTAAATTAGAAAAAATTCCTTAGCATTCATTCATGTCTTCTGACTTATATTGAAATCCTATTATCATTTGATAGAATCATATCGTGGAACATGTACTTAAATTATTGTGGTTGACTTGCTATATATAGTTTTGTATTTCAGGGGCATAGCTTTTGAAAAAAGGGCTATTATGACCTCAAAAAATGCTTAGTACCACATTAAAGCTTATTTTTCATTAAGTACACAACAATAAAATTATGTAGAACAAGACATTGCAATATATTTTGTTACATTTTTAAGGTTGTAAATTGGATAAAAATGTAGCTGGATAATATAAATGAGGACACCTAGTAGTTTCTGGCACAGAAAAAGGACTTAAATAAGAGTATCTAAAATAACTGTCTGAAAGAAATGCAAGATCATTATATATAGTTTTCCTTGATGGCTTTACAAAATATGCTACCTCTTAAAACTTGGTAGCAACATTGCTTCCTAATCTGAGTTTTCATTATGGCTTGGTGTATTGGCAGGGATTTTGCATTGTCTAGATGAACAAAAGTACTATTAATGGTATTAGGAGTTTTTGTATGTAATTTCTTTTTTAATTAGGTCAGATATTTGCTGAAGGTCATCAATATGAGATTTTGCCATAAAAACTTAATGGGGAGTACCATTTAACTATAAATAACCAATATGCATTGATTTATTAGTTGTCATTGATACTTCAGAAGTGTTAATGTGGGAAATATAAGGCATGGGGCATGCGGGAAACCTCATTAAAAAGTGAACATTGAGTGATCTACTTTGAATTCTAGTAATAAGAAACCTGATTCAGAAGCAAGTGCTTTGAAGAAAAAGATCAACAAGGGAAAAACAGAAGGTTCTGAAAATTCAGACTTAGACAAAACGCCCCCACCATCTCCTCCTCCTGAAGAAGATGAGGACCCAGGTGTTCAGGTAATACCATTATTCTATCCCTGAGCCTTGCTTATTTAGCATAGGTAACTTTAGCTGCATATCAGGTACACTAGACCTCCCCTGTCTTTGTTATAGAGCTGCTTTAAAGATGGCTTTATTGTTGTCTGGAACATTATATCCATAGTGATGAGAACTAGGGGCCAATGTGAAATTGAACTCCTGACTTCTTGGTTTTACCATCTTAGACTCCATGATAAGTGCAACTAAGAATTTACTTATATAAATGTGCCTTTTGACATATATATTATATATGTATATGTGTATATTATATACACGTTAGTGCTTATTTATATTTGTTTAAAGCTTTGTTCATATTTCTAATTTTCTCTAAAGTTTGATGCTTGTCAGTTCTTTTACTTTGCAGAATAAAAGAAAAAAGAAGATTATTATAATCTGTTCTTAAGACTTCTAGCTTCCGATGGTCAGAGTTGAGATATATTTATGTATTATTTTGTATGAATAAGTCAGTGACTTTCTGGTTGAATACTCTGCAGAACGTTGCAGTATTTAGATTCCCTTGAGGAGTCAGTTGCAAAAACCAGCCCTGAAACAAACACTAGGAATTAAGCTTCTTGTGTATAAAGCACACTGTCTTTACTGATTGGACTGTGAGGTATAGGCCATGTGACTTGTTAAAAATTATTTCCTTGTTAGGGTCCCTGGAATGATGCCAAGACAGTCTGTCGGAATGGCTGGGAATGTGACTTCTGTGAATGGCATCTAAGTTACCAAGGAGTACTTACTGAGGAGTCCTGTTAGAATAGGAAGCTAGTCCTTAGAAGTTTACTTTACTTTTCTGATTGTCCAGTGCGCACTCAGTGCTTTTCTACTTATACCCCTGTCCATTCACTTAGAAATTACAAACAAAATATTTCAATATGTAACTCTGTTCTAAAGAACTTTAGATAGTTTTGCTTGTTGCTGTGGTAGAACTCCCAGACATCTGCAGCTCTACAGAATGACCTAAACTAAGAGGACCTATTAAGGGAGAAAATAGAGAAAATATGTGAATGAATATATTTTGATCCTATAATATGATGATACCTCTAGCAGTTTGGGTTAATTTTTTTTTTGTTTTTCACATCAGTGAAAAGATATTGGAAAGGTAAGTAGATACCTTTTTTTTTTTTTTTAATAGTTGAGAGTTTTATAGTATTTTAATGATTTTGAATTTCATCGTTATGCTCAATGGTATGTTTTCCTGATTTGTGTTTGCTTTAAACTGGGACATTTATGACAATAGTATTGGACAATATTTATTTACCCAAATCTTGAAAATTCTGCTGTTCTTTCGCAAATACCACAGTTTTTCGCAAATACAACTTTTTAAAGTTGATTTATATTAATGATGTAAACTCAAATGGATCTTATCAGATACTACGTTTTTTTCTTTGCATTTCAGTTATAGAAAAATGCGGATCGATTTGAATTAATATTGGTGCATTCTTTCTAACTGGTTTTGTGCTTAACTGTTATGGGTTCAGTTGCTAACATAAGCAACCACACAAGTAGATATGGGTTTGACTTTGAAGGCAGACCCTTTCCCTCTCAGTGTCTCTGACAGGAAGTGATGCTGACTGCTTGTTACTGTGTTTCTTCCTTTGGCACATGCATGACAGGCTTAGTTACAGTTCCTGAGTTTGTGATTGATTTGTTTCAACTTTCATAAATGCCGTATGATTCTAATGAATTCAAAATTGTGTCCCGACATACTACCAATGTGAGGTCATAGAAATAACATTTAAATCTTCTCTACCTGTTTTAACTCTAAGTTACTTTTCTAAAGCACTCCAGGCTTAACAAGTTGGCCTACTATTTTAGTATCAATTCAAAAGTTTTGAGTTGTGATTTAAAGGTAATTTTTACATTTGTTTTGACTCATTCTTTTGAGTACTAATAGTTTAACATTAAGGCCATTATAGGAGCATATTATGTAACAAAAAATTTATTTTATATTAGGAAATTATAAAAGGAGCCTTGGTATCCAAAATCAATAAACTTAAGGTCAGTTATTATTTAGAAGACAGAGAGACTATAAGACATTTGCAATTTTCAGAAAATCCAGTTCTGTTTTTGGAGGGTTTTTTTTTTTTGCTCCCATGAATTAACCTTGTATGCACTATTAACCCTGTCACTATTGAACAGATTTGTATCACAAAGTTGATATGAGGACAACTTTCAACAGTTACAATCACCAACATAGAGATTTCTATTTTAAAAAAGAAAAACCCCTTATTTTATTGTACTGGAGCATTTCTTTAATATGAGTGAAATTTTTGTAAAGTGAATTTGTCTTAGACTCTCCCCAAGGGTGTTTAGTTACTTATGATAGAAGAACACTCTGACAGTGTGGCCCCAGCCGTGGGAACCTGATACAGCATCACAGGTGTATCATTAGTGGTACATCCCTCCTTACAGTAATGACATAAAGATGAAAATATGGATGAATCCATTTCAGTTTAGTTAAATTGATATATCAAATGAAATACAGATACGCCAAATTTCACAAAATTGATATCTTTCTTTTCTATCTTAAAAAAATGGCCACTTGAGAAGTGAGGGGTGGTGAAGCGATGTAAGAGCAGGAGTTATTCGAGATCAGCCTTGGAAAGAGAGAAAGGAAGCATTCCAAAGTAATTGGGTCTTGGAGCCTCATTGTGTTCTGATTTTTCTTTGAAAAATTGGAGCTAATTAATGATAGCTTTAATCCTACTAAGTGCATTTGGCGTTATTGTGTACCCCACACTGATCTAAATACTTTAAAGAAATTCCCTTATGTGCACTTTGCAGTGTCTTTATGAGGTAGTTACTACTATTAAGCCCATTTTACAGACTTGGGGACAGGTTCACACAATAGCTTGTCCAAGGTCACATTGTAATAGTCTAGACTAATTCAAACAGGAACTCAGCTCCAGAGCTCCCAGTGTCAAACTGCCCTCAGTTATGTGGGTAACAGGTGAAAATGGCAGATGACAGAAACGTAGTAGTTTCTGTCACCTTGATCTGGAATTGGTTGTTCTGGGTCATGCTGAGAGAGGAGAAGAAAGTCTGTAGAAGAACCTCTCTGGCCCATATTGCTACGCCCTCTAAGCCACCAAGGAGTCTGTTAATAAGACATTATCCCAAATAGCTCACCAGAAAGGTTACTTTGCCTCTGAAGCCATGACTGTGTGGATCTTAGAGGTCACAGTCTCCTATGCCAACCCCCCCGCCTTTAAAAAATGCATTGAAGTAACATTCATTTACAACACAGTTTAAATTTTACGTGTGCAGGTTCACCCTTCATCAAATATATGATAACTCATCATGACCACTAGTAGTCCTCCACCACTCTCCACTGGACCCCACTACTACCTTTTGCAATCACCACCAGCCCCTTCCTCTCGGGTAACCTGAGTTCCAAGAGTTGTTTCTCTCCAGACCATTCATTTGATGATCATGTTATACATTGTCTGTATTATGAGCCAGCTTAGATTTCTTTTTGAGAGCAGGAAGAGCACATTTATGTAATAAAATGAAGATCAGTTAAGTCCTGTCTTTGAGACAAGGTTATGTGATATTGAGTCATATAGGTGCTATGCCCATCACTCCTTAGTCTACATGATGGGTTAATTTGCCTCTCTCTGCCTTACTATCACAACTTTAAAATACACGAGGCCCTTTAAAAAGTTTATTTAATAGTTATTAGGAAGTTCTTATAAGTGGTACTTTTCTCAATATTTTTAGTCTGTGTGCTTTGCTTAAAGAAATCATACAATTTACCTTTACGTTGTACTATTCCTACATTTTATCAGTGAATTTAAAACTTACATGTATCATTTTTTAAGTTAACCTAGATTTTATCACATGCACATATTAATGAAAAGGTTTTTTCTCCCCATTTAAAATTAACAATAAAGATAATTCTCTGTTTTTAAAAAAGGTCAAACACTATAGAATTATTTTGAACAAAAAGGACAAACGTACCCCCCCACCCCCCTTCACTCAACTCTCTGGAATTAATAGGTATTAACAATTTGTTGTGTGTCTTTTCAGATTTTTTTTCTGTAATTGAAAACATATCCCTATACATGTATCTTTTAGCAAATAGTCATTGAGTCATAGAGAAGTAATCAAGATGTACAATATCTTTCACAAGTTTATATATTGATTCGCACAAATAGATGCATAAGGTGCTTCTAGTTGTAGACAGAATTATTGGCTACTTATTGTTATTTGCCTTGCTTTTCTTTTTACTTGACAATTTATCTTGCAAACATTCCCAAAACTCTTCATAAAGCCTATTAGAAGTGCTGTTGCTGAGTCAGAGTAGGTGTGTTTTAAACTATGAGAGGTTCACTACCTTCTCCTGTAAAGGTGTGTTGAATTCTGTTTTGACCACTGAGGTGTGGAAGAGCACTTGTTTTTCAGTCAGTGATTCTATTAATACAGGCTGTTATTAGTCTTTTATGGTTTAAACAGCCTGATAAAAATTAAATTTAAAAAGGAAAATACTTACTATTAAAATACTTGTTATAAATTCTGCCACTAAGTTCTTCGTCTTCCAAAAGTTTTCAAACTTTTTATTTTAGGACCGAGATTAAAATGCAAACCTTCCTTTTAAATGGCCCTCTGAAATGTTAAGGGTACTTTGAATAATATCATAACAACACTTATTTAGAACTTTATAATTTACAGATTATCTTCTAGTGCCTTTATTCTTTTGAATTTTTTATCGTGGGAATTTTTAAAAGACAAATCAAAGTAGAAAGAATAGTTTAATGAATCCTTATATGCCCATCACCCAGCCTCAATGTTGCCTTCATTTTTGAGTGACAGACTTACTCAGGAATTAAAGTAATCTCCATTCTCCAGGTGAAGGCCATAGAGCTCAGAGCGGCAGAGCCATGGCTGTTGCAGGCATCCGACGGAAGATTTCTCCCCATGTCATTAGATCCATTGCTACTGTGATCGCTTATGTGCCTAATGGGGTTAAAGTCATCAACTTTTCTTTGAGATTAATTTTTCGGAACAAACACCTTCCTATTCTGGATGTCACAGAGCACCCAATGTTGTTTTCTGATTCCACTTTCTTGGATTTTGTTTTAGAAGAGACGCTCCAGCAGGCAGGTGAAGAGAAAGCGATACACGGAAGACTTGGAGTTCAAGATTTCTGATGAGGAGGCAGAGGATGCAGACACTGCTGGGAGAGACTCCCCCTCCAACACCTCCCAGTCAGAGCAGCAGGTCAGCACCCAAATGTAGGCTGTGTGTGTGTGTACGCACATGTGTGCGTGCATGTGTGTGTGTGTGTGCGCGCGCCTTTTAAAAGGCGGCCTGGACTCTGGCTGTAGCTGGACTTCTAGAAGTTGGGTTGAAGCATTGAATTTTGAGCTGGGAAACACTCCTCTAATGTTGGCTAATACGCTGTGAGAAATTAGGTGTTCAGCAGTATCTTTTAAATAAACCCTGTTTCACTGAAATTTATTTTTATACCTGCTAATAATATTTCATTTGATACAGTTTTCTAGAATTAATGGTCTATGTTGAGGAAGAGTCAAAACTAGGATGCACGGCAGCTGAATTTACCTCTGAGAATTCAGTGCTGTAGCTTCTGGGACTTTAATAAACCACTCAAGCTTGTCTCCTGCTGTTAGGCACCGTAAGAACCCCTTTATGAAATTACTGCCTTGTAGTACCCAGCAGGGCATACTTTATTCTCTGTGCAATGTAAATGATGGATAAAATAGTTTCTATAAAATATGGGTAGTAATGTAGGATTGATTATTATAAAGATCCTTTTTTTAAATGTCCTTTTCTTACAATTACTTGCACCTTAGTTAACAAACTGGTACAGTCGAAAAGTATATTCATCGCAGTTTTGTGTTTTCCTTGGTAATTTGGCTGTGTTAAGTTGTTATATAACATTTTATATGACTTCCATAGATAAAAGCTGCCTACAAAAACAGAATGATGAGTATATTTACCCTGTGGGTATAGATGAGGAAAAGTTATAGTTTTGCCTGATCTCATGCAGAGATTATTTTCTCTTGGCAGCTGGAGTTTCTGAATGCTCTCTGGCTTTAGGGACCCATGCTAGTCCACATAATTAAACCACATAATCATGAAGTCATAAACACTGATCTTCCTTTTGCCTTTCTGCATAGTAAGATTTTTGTTCTTTTTGGTTGTATTTCCCACTGCTGACTTTGTACCAGCGCTTTAAAGGGGATGGATTTAAAGGACACAGAAATAGATGAAAAAGGGAATGATTTCCTGGTTTTATAGCTTTAAATAAAATATTTTCCATTTGATTGATTGATTCTACATTATTTTTTAGGAATCTGTTGATGCAGAAGGTCCCGTGGTAGAAAAAATCATGAGTAGTCGTTCAGTAAAAAAACAGGTAAGCACCATTTGGAGTCATAAACACCTGTGGTGTTTGCATGACTCTTAAATTACATTTTGCTTTGAAATTTTCACTACTGTAAAATAAAATTTCTAGTGCTATTTCTAATCCATTCTGATGTATTAGCCTAATATAAATCTTAGGGATATTCAGCCCCAAATGAAATGAAAATGTATCTAGCAATCAGTGCTTTATTATGTCATTTGCACATTTTTTTCCTGTGGTAAGAACTTTTAAGATCTACTCCCTTAGCAACTTTCAAATATGCAGCACAGTATTATTGAATATAATCATTCTATACAGTACATCTTGATGACATTTTCTAACTGGAAGTTTGTACGTTTTGACCTCCTTTACCCGTTTTACCCTCCTCTACTCCTGTTTTTGGCAACCACCAATCTGTTTTCTGAACCTATGAGCTTGGTTGTTGTTTTGTTTTAAATCTATATATAAATGAGGTCATACAATATTTGATATTTGTTTTCTCTGTCTTCAGTTAGCATAATGTCAGGATTCCTCCATATTGTCAAAAATGACAAGGATTCTTTTTAATAGTTGAGTAATATTCCTCTGTATATGTGTCTCTGTATGTGCATGTGTGTGTGTGTCACATCTTCTGTCTTCTTTATCCATTCATCTGTCGATGGACACTTAGATTTCTTCCATATCTTAACTATTGTAAATAATACTTAAGTGAACATGGGGACATATATCTTTTCAAGTAAGTGTTTTGGCTTTATTTCATGGTTTTGTATGTCCCTGATGGTTACTGGTGTTGGGTATCTTTTCATTTACTTGTCGGCTGTCTATATGTCTTCTTTGGAAAATATCAGCTTTTCTGACCATTTTTATATCAGAAAATGTGCGTTTTTTTTTTGTTTTTGTGTTTTGCTAGTAAATGGTATGAGTTCTTTATATATTTTGGATATTAACCTCTGTTAGATAAATGATTTGCCAATATTTTCTCCCTTTCAGTAGGTAGCATTTCATTTTGTTGATTGTTTCCTTTTCTGTATAAAGGTTTTTATTTGATGCAGTCACACTTGTTATTATACTATTTAGTGTAGGCAAGAAACTCAAAAGTCTCCACATAAATGTATGGAATATTTAGAGTTGCCTTTTTAAAAAATATAATTTGTAAAAATCATATACATGAATGTATCTCTCTCATCTCTCTTATGAAGGTGTCCTCTCCATTCTCCCCTCTTCCCTAGGATGGAATTTCTATTTATCATTTCAGCAGCAGGTGTTTTCTTATACCAATTGTAACATTTTTCACATACAAATGAAATCCATTAATATCTTTGTCAATGAAGAAGGGAAATACAAAACTGTTTTCAAGTGTAATTTTTGAATATAGTATGACTTGTTTTTCAGAGTTACTCAAAATTCATGTTGATCTACAAAGGTGATCCTTTAACCACCTGTCATCAGCCTGGTAACTTTTTAACTGAGGGATTTATATGCTCTGTGACAAAGAATTCCGGTAACACCATATTTTCTTTTACTGATGAAGATTCTCCATTTTATTCAACCACCTCTCTTCTTGACCAGTTAGAGAAAATGCTTTATGTAATTTGAAGAATTACATAGACTCCAGGCATATTTACATATTCTGGTATGCAATTTTTATTGTTTCTAGAAAATGGTCCCCTTTTGATATAGGTATCTTTTATCTCATTGTCAAGCATAGTTATTTATTGATTAATTTGCTTTTAAAGTAGGTAGAAGTAAAATCTGACTGTTTCGACGTGAAATAGCTTGCTTTTAAAAAGTGAAAGGTACACAAAATATAATTTGCTAGGGAGAAAGATGAGGGAAGGAGAAATTATGGGACTGAAAGTTAGATCCCAGGTTTATCAAATACAAAACCTTTATTAATCAGATATTATATAGAAATCCTTGAAAATAGGATTGCATCTGCAGTAAAAGTCTCTACATTTGTTGAAATACTTTTTGCTTTTCTGTGGTCTTGTTCAGCATGTTGGATTTGTATCGGAATATACAAATCTAGTTCATATGAAAATAATCAACAGCAACATGTCAAAATCTTTTCAAATTGAGTGTTGAGAGTGGGGATGTATGGAGCTGGTAACTCTTTGAACATGAGCATCTCCTCTCTGATAAATTAAATGATAAAATCTTAATCAAACTTCCCACCTGTTCAAGTAGAAATGAGCACTATTTAACTCATTAAGAAGGTTACATTTTTGGTCTTCTAATGACACTAAAACTGTTATTTTGTGAATTGTAGATGTATGGCAAAATTTAAATACTTGACATGTTTTAAAGAATAGTCCCCTTCACTGAACTGAAGTGACTTGTTTGAGTAAGTAGCATGTGGTTTGGATGTGATATATTAATTTTCATTCAGTTGATAGTGCTTCAGCAGGCATACTCAGCAGGTTTGGGGTTTGCAAATGATAATTAGCTCTATTATTCGGAGCTACTTAGACTATGCATCATGTAAGACATTGCCTTTTGTTTCTGTTTTGCTCACTTGAGCCACCCCCACCCCCTTTTCTTCACATCCCTTTAAAAGTAAATACCCCGGTTTTGGAACAGGTATATTACCTTTTACAGATGACCACCTTTATCTTATCATAGATAACATCATTATAATAGTACATAAGGATGAAGTGTTTATTGACTTGGTGTGTTTCAGGATGGAGAAAATTAATGGAAATTTTTCTCTGGAAGGGGAGATATGCCTTGAGGTATGATTTAAAGTAAGGAAGAGATGTGGAGCTCATTGAATTGCTTGTAGATTGTTGGTATTTCATAAAGGGTAATAAAAAGCTATCAGGCAGTTGTAAATATTAGCAGGTACTACCTTTTTAAACTGAATGTTCATGAAATAGTTACTTTGGTTATCAGCTTTAACAATATTGGAGGGAAGTATGGCAAATAGAAACAAAAGGAAATTTGAGATTTTCCTGTGGATTCTAGCTATGCCTGCTGGTCTGTTTCCTATTACCATGAATAATTGAAGAAGTGGCTGTGAGAAGGTGCCTTTATCTCCCCCTGGCAGCAAGTGGAAACTGGCTGTATACTCAGAGCCTTTCCTGCACAGTGCTGACACATAGTGGGGGCTCAGCTCCTGGTTTTCAAAGTCAGTTGACCTCACCATTGTAGCCTAAGAAGGATGATTCATTCTGATGGAGTCATGTAAATTCACAGAGCTCATCTGACTGAGTCTCCCAAATTGAGCCACCTCGCTTGGACTAGAGTAGAGATGGCTCAGGACCTGTGTTGTTCTTATCCCAAGTAATGTGTGTAAGACCCAGTGGAAGTGACAGAGTTGACACTTGTATCTGAATGTTGAGGTAGGTTTAAGAATAGGTTTTTTAGATTGTATAAAGTTTAACCCTCCTCTCCTCCTCCGACATTTAGCTTCACGTAGCCTTTTCTGCTTTGAACCATTTGTCTTTGGAGAACTATAATACCAATCCTTTTCGAATCAGAAAATCAAAAATAGCTTTAAAAGTGAATTCTGACTATCTTCCCTGAAATTCTTTAATTTTCTTAATTATGTATTTTCTTTTTAAGACCTTGTTTTAAATTCCATGGTATTTGTAATAATTCTCTTTAACAGAACTCAGTAGCAACAGTAAAAAATAGTGTGTAAAGAAGGCAAAACTCTTTATCCTGTTTATTAAGTTCTTATTTTATCTGAATGAGTTATGATTTGGAATCTCTGATAGAGTAGACAATAGAGTGAGACAAAAGTAAGAAGGAATTTACACTGTTAGTTATATATTTATTGAGGTGCTTCCTCATCCCTTTGCATATTTTTTCCCTCAGACTGACTACCATTTAGTGAATAATTAAAATGATGCTCCTGAGGGTTTACAAATTCACATATTTTGAAAAATTGTTTTGATGCTAGTAAGCAGGAAAAATCAGCATGATAGTATTTATATGAACTGAAAGTTGCCAGTAGCTCTACTTACAGTTCTAAGGACAAGAAAGTACATGCTCCAGTAATGTGGTCAGCTCAACAAAGGAGAAGCTTAAATTTAGGACATTTACAATATATAGGTCCTGGAACAGTTCTGTACTAGTTCCAGGTACTGCTAGTTGAAGTCGCGGATCCTAGTCTCTTCCTGTCAGACATCTCCACAGTAGGTGCCCAGAAGATTAGCTGATCATGACAGGATAATGTGTATTACTGAGAGTCAAGGACAGACTATAAGAGTTCAAGCTTTCTGGGAACAGAACTGAGACCGAATGAAAACCATCTGTTGTTCAAGAATTAATCCTGTGTGATCTGGTGACCACTTTTGAAACTGTGAAATGGTGAGACCATTTAATGGAGATGGAAAGGTCAGAGTAAAGGAAATCAGGAAATAATAACCTGGAAATGATAAAGATTGTCTTCAATGACATTCAATTTTGGAAAAACTCTTTCAGAATTGAAAGAAATATAGTTCACATGAAAAGAGTAAAAACAATAGTAAACCAAACACTTGAATTTTATTCTAGGTTTGAAATTCATGACATGCTGTAAAAATCATCAAGAGATCTAGGCTCATCTTGGCTTCCCATAACCCTTGGTTGTCTGCGATCTTATCTTTGCCTTTCACCGAACTCTCTCCGGTTCTAAACAAAGATAATATAGCTTAAAATGACTGCTGAAATGTGGCAGTGGAAAGGAGTAATGCTGGGACTAGAAAATGTGAGGTGGGTCCTCAGTGGGTTGCCACTTGAATTGACTAGCATTTATAAATGGCTTGCAAGGTGAATGTTTAGAGGCATTCAGCAAACCTTTCTTTTCATTTTGGATAACTAAAAGTTTGAATGTACTTGGCTTTCTGAAAACATTGGTTTCAAAAGTTGCTTTATAGAAATGACCTTTTATTGATCCATTAATTCAGAAGCAGATATTTATGGATTTTGACCACACTCTTGAATATCCTGTCTTCTTATTGGTTATCTCTAGGAAACACTGTTTAGAATTTCGATTTAACTGATGATACATGTGAGAGTTTTTAAAGAAGAATTTAAGTTCACAATCTTTAACACTACTTTGAAGATTAGGGATTGAGGGACATTTAGTTTCTTGGAACAGATCCTATGCCAATCTGTCACTCAGTAGAAGTCTTTACTTCTTTGTCTGTCCACTACTGTGTCCCTACCTGCCTTCATTTTCTTTGCAGCCTCTCTGTGGCAGCTTAGCAGCCAAATGTTACCCTCAAGGCAGGCTTGGGTACTCTTGTAAGAGTGTAAAATCAATCCCTAAACATCTGTAAGTGATGTTTATGTTTTACGTCCCTGATTTATCTCATCTAATGTTTCAGAAGAAAATTATATATTACAACTTGTCGAATAGCCTAAAACCAAAAGGAAAAAGAAATACTGAAAGAGATGCTTAAAATATCATATGAGCAATATCTCCGACATACACTCCAATAGGTAGGATCAAGGGAGATGTTACAGATAATCTCATCATGGAGCTGTTTATTTGACTGATATGTATCACAAATTAAACCCTACCTAAATGCAGTATTTGGAGTGTTAATTTTATTTGGCTGCTATATGTGTGAGACATCTTGTCTGAGAGATTTTAATTGTGCCATTGAGTAAAACTAAAACTGTGAATAGTGATGCACTGAAATTAAAGCATCAGAGCAAGGTTTAGTTTTATATGGTTTCTTGTTTAGAATTATTAACTATATGGAGGAATAAATGTCTTTTAAATATTTTAAAACATTACAAAGCCCACAATGTAAAGTTGCCATGAGGCAGCCAAAAATAATACACATGGCATTCAGGAGAGCAGTTGCTAATTGGCTGCTGCCTGAGAAAATGGTACACTTGGCGTCTACTTAACACTGTGGGTTTGGCAGAAAGCCAGATTTGGGGTCAGGTTGTTGTGAATGGAGCTGCATGTGGTTAGGGAGGAGTTAAAATGATTCATGTCGTAGAAGCCATAGCACTTTGAGCAGTGTATATGGGCCTACGCATGTCTGAATTTCCCCAGCTTCCCACCAGCTCACGATGTGTTCGTCTTCACAGCAACATCCTGTACTGCTTTTGCTATTCCTGTTTTTTGTGTACATGGCAGTAACAGTTTCTTCTGGAATATTCTAGTAGATGGTTTTAAGTATGTGCCTTAAATTTTCTTTTTTTGCAGAGGGAATCTGGAGAGGAGGTTGAAGTTGAGGAATTCTATGTGAAATACAAAAACTTGTAAGTAGATTGTAATTTTTTTTGAAAAAAAAGTGGGGGAATATATCTTCAAGGGACTGAACAGTGAATTAAAAATAATTGAGAAAATGAAAAAACTTGGCATTGAGAAATTTGGGACTGGTATTAGTGTGTTGGAGGTCATTTGCTACTAACTTTTGTATCTTTGTTAATTGTGATTTCTGGAAAGCATGTAATTGGTGTAAAAGTTGACTAACTTGTATAAGTTATTTATAGAAGGAGCAAGAAATCATGCAGTAATTGAAAAATGAGTCAAGTAATATTTGCCTATCCTCTGAGAATGAATTTTGCTCTGAGGGGGCCACCTTCCTCCCTTTGCCTATGCATGGGATGCTAAGTGTCTGAGTTGAGAACTCCCTGTTGAGCACAGGCTCTTAGATAATCCTGACGTCACTCATGTTTTAAAGTGCGATGAAGCATAGCTTATTTGTCTGTTTTGTTTCTAAGTTTTGTTCAGTCAATTAGAGTTATGTAACTTAGAAACTGAATTGAAAAAAGCACAGTGAGTTCAGCATTGTAGATGTGGGTAGCATACCATGTACACCAAACACATTTTGATAAACAGTCTAATTTTAAGATTAATAGTTGTCCTGCATTTTTTTAACCTCAAATAGCAATCACAGGAGAAGGACAAAATGTTCCTTGATAATGTAAAATTGAAAAAATTTAAAACTTTTTAAGGCAAAGATTTCAAGGACCATGTTAATAAATTCTGGGATATAAAGAGAGGTTTTTGTTAGTTGTCAAACAGCCTAAGACAATTGACCCTGTGCTGGAAAAGAAAAGCATCAGACCTCATGGTTTCCATCATTCTCCCTTGTTGTAATTGGCACCATGTTAGTAAACTGATGCACTTCTGAAAAGAAGTTTTGTGAGCAAAACTTTTTACGAGTAAGAAGGTGAAAAGTCTTTCATCAGTGTTACTGTGAGAGTTCATTGAAATGCAGAGTCTGCAATAAAAAATGCTTAGTAAATATTAGCTGTCATCATTTTATGCCCAGAACATGATGAGTTTATACATATGGAAATTATATATATTACATAATTTAATGTAGTCACTTATGGGGAGTGGTAAGGATAGGTTAGGGATAACTCAAGAGTTTTCTGGTTGATCTATCAAATCAGACTTAGAATAAAGAAGTGTTAAGTATCAATTGTTAAAAAATGATACTACTAGATAAGAAACCATTCCAGTCAGTGTGTAGCACTGGGGTTGATTCATGGGAACACCTACTGTATGTGACCCCAGAGGAGCACAGTGTCAAGGCCAAAGCCATTCCAGTCATCCATTATTAATCACATGAAGAGGACAAAGAGTTCTTAAAAAAAAGAAAAAAGGCTTTTCTGTTTGTTTGATATTATTGAGCTCTTAGGGACATTAAAAATTACCTAAAACTAATGATTTTTGTTAACCATTTTTACATCATTTCCACAGTATTATAGAAATTAATATTTATTTTGAAATTAAAAAATATCATGTGGAAAAATACAATGAAACTTTCAATATGATAATAGTACTAAGTGGTACTTTACTGGAGAATGGCACAGAAAACAAGGTTTAGGGACTAGGATGTGCTCATTGCTGTTGGGGAGTTACTGGTGGATAGGCTGAGGTGGTGTGTATATATCCCATTGAATACATGTTACATACACAATGTATGTGTTTATTATATACACACATGCACACTTCTATCTACCTATGTATCTGCTTACTTTCCTTCCTTATAACAACAATGAAAAACAATGCCTTTATATCGATATTTCCAATTTAATTCAACATCACAGGATTCATTCTATCCTTTCCCCTTTCATATTTATAACTTCCTTCTTCAACCACAAAATACCTGACTCTTATATTCTTAATGTATTTGCCTATTTGTTAACCCTAGCTTATATAGGAAGTAATTTCAGAATTACTAGACTATATTTTTGTGAAAAAGAAATATACTAACTAGAATTCATCTAGTATTTAAGAGTTTTTGTTGACCTAAATAACGTCATTAGAAATTTTCTTGGATTTTTTCCCTGTCTCTACCCCTCTCATTATGGTTATTTTATTTGCTACTCAGTTTTTTTCATTAGTTTCTGCTTGTGCAGTAGTCCCCCTTATCCAGAATTTCACATGTTGAAAATATTGCATACAGGAAGATATTTAGCGAGTGAGAGACACTACATTCACAGAGCTTTTATTATAGTTACATAAATAGTTATATATAATTGTACTACTTTATTATTGGTTATTGTTGTTAATCTCTTACTGTGCCTAATTTGTAAGTAAAATTGTATCATTGATATCTATACATAGGAAAAAACCCAGCATGTATACATAAGATTTGGCACTGTTTGTGATTTCAGGTATCTCCAGGGGCTTGGATCATATCCCCTGCAGATAAGGGTGGGACTACAGTATTTCTATTCCAGTTTAGCTCTCCTTCCAGCCTTGTTGAGTTTGTTTTCTTTTTTTCAAGTTCATGAAATATTCACATGGTTAAAGAGTCAGAATTATACACAAAAGGACTTTTAAAGAAAAAATATTCTCCCTTTCTACCTCATTCCTACTTACCTTCTCTTTATTAACCACAGATTTATACTTTCTGTAGAGTTTGTCATGAAAGTACTGTGTGTGTGTGTGTCCGTGTTTCCTTTCTTACACAAAATAGAATAAAATAATACAATATCAGTACATGTTTAAAGTTTGCTTTTTCACAATGCCATATATTCTGGAAATTACTTGATATCAGTTCATAGAGCTTCTTCATTCTTTGTTACAACTGCATAGAGCTCCATTTCATGTTTATATCATAGCTTACTCAACCAAAGTATATGGGCATGTTAATAGCTTCTATTATTTACTGTTATGGATAGTACTGCAATTCACACACACACACACACACACGCACACAGTTTTGAATTGTAGGTGGTATAGCTTTCAGGGTGAATTCCTAGACATGGGATGGCTAAATCAAAAGATAAACATAAGTATGTAATTCTGTTAGATATTGTCAAATTTCCTTCCATAAGGGTTATATTAATTGGCATTCATATCAAGGTATGGGAGCAATAATTCTCCCCACAATCTTTCCAATATAGTGTGGTGTTTTACTTTTTGTGAAAAATTTTTTTCATTGTAGCTAATTGATAATTAATTCTCCAGGGATTTTCAGTTATTCAGTCACATCTTCTGTAAATATAGTTTTTCTTATGTTCATTTAATTTTTTTATTTAGCATTTATTTTAGAACATCTTTTCATAATTTAATAATTTAAAATTTGTGTTTTACCCATTTTTCTTTTGTGATTGCCTTAATATAAGTTCCTTATATATGTGAACTGTTAGTCCTTTTATCTTTGTTTATATATCACAACTGTTTTTTTCCCCCCGTTTCAGTTGTCCCTTTGACTTTATGTTCATTGAATTGTAAATTTTTTTTTTTTAATTTTGTTTTCTTTTTCCATCCTGGGTCTCAAACCCAGTTTTATGGCTTTCATAGCCTGCACCTTAGCTGTCTGAGCTTCAGTTATTTTTTTATAGTTAGTTTTATTAATCTTTTCTTTTACTGAATCTGTCTTCTTAATCATAGTAAGAAAAGCCTTATCCTACACCTATGCAAGAGGAATTTGCCATATTTTCCTTCAGTATTTGCATGGTTTCATGTCCATTCTTGTCTGTGGTATAAAGTATGGATCTAACTTTATTTTTTCCAAATATTATTCCAGCATCATTATGCAAAAGTCCATCATTACACTAGTTATTTATGATACAACCTTTATCATGTGCTAAAATTGCATGTTTACTTGACTGTATATCTGTATTTTATTCTGATCATTTATTTCATCTGTTTATTCATGAATCAGTAACACACTATAGATGCTTCATGGTGAATTTTAATATTGGGTGTTTCTCTTTTTTCCTAAGAACTTTTCTTTTTTAATATTTTCCCACAGTCTTGCCTGTGTGTGTGTGTGTTCATACACACACACTTACACACATATGCCCATTATTAACTTGTCTAGCTCCATAAAAATACTTCCTTATATTTTATTTACATGGTACTGCATTTACAGATTTATGATGTCAAATCGTGGTATCTAAAAACAAGACTGTCTTTCCAGTTTATTCAACTCTATTTTTGTGTCTTGTAAGAAGTTTTAACTATTTCTTTATATAAGTTTCACACATTTTTATTAGATTTATTGCTAAGTATTTTATCTTTGCTGGTATTGTGAAAGAGCTTTTTTCCATTGTTCTGTTTTCTAACTGGTCATTGTGTGAATAGAGACTATTGAGGTCTGTTTGTTAATTTTACTTCCGCTATATTGCTAAATTATTTTCTTGTTTGAATTCGTTTGCTAATTGATTCTCCAGGGATTTCCAGTTATTCAGTCACATCTTCTGTAAATATAGTTTTTCTTATTTTCTAATTACTACTGCTCTTGATGCTTTCTTTCATCTAATAGCATAGACGGGTACCTTGGATGTGATACAGAATAATGTGGAGATAGCAGGCATTCTTCCTTGTGAGTGGAAAAGTGGCTGTGCTCTATTTAGTAAAGCTGCCACTAACCAGATATTTCAGCCGATTTACAAGGGGAAGAGCAGGGCGTGACCACTTGCTGAAGTACCTGTGTCCACCCCGCGGCCACACTGGCAGTATGCATCTCATGCAGGACAAGAGTTCTGTCTGTGCACGTGCCTTTTTCTGTTCAACAACTAGGAGGCTAGAATCAATTATGTTTATAATTGTTTTTTATTATAACAGTGTTATATATTGTTTATTGGAATTATGGGAAATACAAGTTGAAAATAGAAAATTCAAAACTTGTAAGCTTACCATCCAGAAAGAACCATTTTAACATTTTGATGTCTTTTCATCTAGTCTTTTTTTCTCTGTGAGCACACGGTTTATATCAACTCATATCTGTATAAGGCATATGTTTTTAAAGTCCTTATCTCCATCAACTTTAAAGGGCTAAATCAGTACTACCTTTGAAAATGCATATTAAGTATTGCATAAATACAAGCAATATTATACTTAATAGTGTAAGCTTTTTCCATAGCATTAGTTATTTTTGAAAGTTTTGATAGTGGCAGCACAATTTCTAAGAGTATTCGTATCTTGATTTTGAAAGAAGTATGTAGTCAAGCATCACATTCCTTTGTAATGTCATCACCAGAAGGAGAAATAAGAGACTGTCAAGACTCTGGAGGGCTGCAGGTGGGCAGGGACAGGATGGTGGTATAAAGAAAGACTGAAATACCAAACAAAAGAATGTTAGAGGTACCATAACACATTAACCATGTATCTGTGAGTCTCAGCAAATAAAGGGTGGGTGGGAAGAGTATTCAAGTTCAGATTAGAGAAGATACAACATGTTTTTAGAGCAGATGGATGTGAGACTGAAGGGGAGGTCACTCACGAGTCCATGGACAGGACAGGGTAGGTAGACTGAAAAATTCACCAGGGACCCAGGGCTGTCTCTCAGAGCTCACGGAAGAACTTGGCTGGGAGAGAAGGAACCGATGAGGAGCAGCTGTGGGTCATGGGTGTTCAGAGAACTCTGATTTTTTGGAAGGTCTAAGTTACGTTTACTTTTGCAATTTTAAATTTGAATTCTTTTAATTTGATAAAAACAAACTTATCTCAATTAATGATAAAAGGCTCAAAGCATAAATTCATAATTAAGACCACCCTGTAGTGCTAATTGTTTTGCATTGAAGTGTAATCCATTCACTAATAAAAACAGCTTGTTATTGGGTCACCTCCCCCACCCCCCACTTTTTTTTTTAATAGGAAATGGGCCAGAGAGCTGGAGGCTCAGGGCAGAAGGCAAATTTTAGGCACTATTAATGATTTTTGTACCCTCAAAGACTAGTAGTTATATTGAATGTTACTCAGCAGCCTCTAAAAGTAATTAAAAAGGTTATTTTGTTAATTTTCTGTTTGGTTGAATTGTTTTGAGTAATAAAAGACATATATAATGGTTTAATTATTTTCTGCATGTTTCAAGTATATTATTTTATTCCTTTTAGCTCTTATCTTCATTGTCAGTGGGCATCTGTGGAAGATCTGGAAAAAGATAAGAGAATTCAGCAAAAGATTAAACGATTTAAGGCAAAGCAGGGCCAGAACAAATTCCTTTCTGAGGTATGAAATATTTGGTTAATTTCTAAACTTAAGGTATTTACCAAAATGTTCTAAATTCTAATTCAGTAACTTATTAAGAAAAACGAGTTTGCCTCATTTGGTGCTGTTGCTTGCACATTGGTAACAGATTATTGCTAAAAAAAATTTGTAAACAGGACATTTCTCACTCTTCCTGTTGCTTAGTCTAGAAGATACTGGTCCTTATGATATTATGTGGAAATATGTAATGATTAAAATCTTGTAATGAAAGTACAGTTAGTAGACTGAGAAATAAGTAAAAAAAAATGTTCTATTGAGATTTAGCACATTAAAAATGGTACAATGACTATAATTTACAAGTTCTAGGATATAAGAGTTTAACTTCTATTATGTGACAAATTTCTTTTGTTCAAGTCAGTGCCCAGTGGCAGAAGTCAGTCAGCTCATTTTCACAAATGCCATGCTGTGGCAGAGATGTTGGTGTAATTCCTTTTTCTGTCCCCCTTTATCCTAGGTTTTCAGTTTTGATGATTCCTAGGATAGGAAAGAAATGGCATTTTTAAGAAGTGCCAAGTTCTCCTCCAATATGGTCAATTAAATATTTTCAAAAATACTTTCACAAACTGCTTAATGGGATCTCTGGACTTCGAATCACTAATTTGGTTTCACAGCCTCAAGTAGATAAAAGAAACTTTCACATCGAAAGATTAAACTCGCTGATTTATTAGTTTTCCTCTCCATGAAAGAGTTACCAGAATGTAAACTGTAGAGAAGTGTGAAATTTGATGCAAAATAATACCAGTTTAACAACCTATTTCACACCCTCACCTCTTTTTTAGAGATGGGAGTTGGCTGGGGACAGAAGAATTCAGTACTTTTATGTCATAAAATCCTTTATAATCTCAGGTGCAAGTCTGTTCTCCTAGAATCTGATTCCTATATTCCCAGTAGGCAAATTGTAGTTTGTTTCAGTGGGAGATTAGGTGGGGGTTGTTTCATAAGACCTATGTCTGATCACAGGGTATTAAGCTTCTTTGCAGGCAGTAGTTAGTACTAAGGGGCATGAGAATGAAGGTATTTGGATGTAACTTACTCCTTATATCTTGGAGAATCTTTAGGTGGTTTCTTCCTTTGAAAGGGTAGTTTCTAAGAAAATACTGTGAAGTTCTTTTCTTTGTGCCCTTGTAAGGAAGCTCAAGTTAAATATTACTTTGGGCAAGTTGAAATCACTAGCTTCCTTTTAGAAAAATACATGTATATTCTGCTGACCTTTCCTATGGATGAGCAGTAGAAAAAAGAAACAGTGCAGTGGCAGTCCACCCCCTACCCCTCAGCACATGACTTCCATCCTTAAATCCTAGTTCTGTTTATTAAATTTATTTGGACTCTATTTGCTGGATGCAGGTGCAATTTAGGGACTTGTGCCTAGCCTCAGCCATGTAACCTATTTGAATGTATCATATGAATCACATGGACAAAGGTTTAAATACATTGTTTTACTGGGAGCTTGGTAACTGGAAATCTTAAGTTGTGTCCTGAGTGGAAGTAGCATCAACTTGAGTCTGAAAAATGATTCAAGGGGTAGGAGAGAAAGGGTAACAATTTCTATTCTATATCCTCCCAGTCCCGCTGAGGTATACATGTGTTTCTTATCCCACCGATGATCATGACTTCAGAAATTTGGGTTTTTTCAGTTGGGACTACTTTTGCATTCTTTGTTTTTACCTTAGGCTTTCCTGGAAGTTGGCTGTAACTAAAATCTCTATTTAAAAACATCTAATTGGAAACTGCATCGCATATGTGATGATATAGATTACTCACTTAAAAGGCTGTTTAAGAAGAGTAAAGTTGATTTTAATTCAGCAAATGAAAAGCTGTTTAAGAACAAGTTGTTGACGCTTCCCTGCGATTCAGATGTTTAAGGTGCAGGCCATGGACCCTTGTTTGAGAACTGGGGTGTGTGTATAGGGGAGCAAATTGTCTTAAACAGAACTTATATCATCAAAACCTACCTTAAGGAAAGTTTTAGTGTTTATACTGTGTACAAATAACCACATATATACTGTATACCAACATCTAGAAGTTTTGACAAAGTCAGATGCTACCATTTTCAATTAACATTTCAGTATCAACTGAAATCAACTCTATAGAAAACTCTATATAAAAGCCTGAGAAACCCGTTAGTGTTTCTCTGATTTTTGTTTTATAATTCATACTTCAAATCATTCAAACTAGGAATTTTAAATGGCATAATAGTCCAGAGAATGTTTGTTATCCTTGGGAAGCTGTGACCTAACAGCTTATCTTTTTAACCTGCAATTCAGGGGATAAAACAGTCGTCTAAGTGACTTCTAATGTATCTTTGTAAAGTGTTTTAATGAAGTCATATTGCTGATAAATAATCTATAAGAAGAGATACCATTGGATCTTTTCTAATTATCTGATCTTGACTTCTTCAAAGTGTGGCTTGGTCTGTAACTTCCTCTTGAGCCAGATTCTATTCTTTTATATGACAGAACTTTTGCAAGCAAGGAATATTTTTTACTTTCGTAAAGATTGTTTCAATATTGGCTTAATAACCTAATCGTTTAAGCCTTATTTCTTTAATTGTTTTAGCTAAATTCTCTGTGTTCAGTACAAGTAAATCACTAGAGCACTGAAATTAACAAGACTATATTCAGATGAGGAACTAATATTGGTTGACAAAAGGTCACCAAAATCATAAACTATTCACACATAGGTATGAAATTCATTCATTTTAGTGTTTTTAGCTTTTGAATAATATTCTGTAAATGATGCTATAAGGCATCAAACAACTATAGTAGTTAAGAGACTCCAGTAGTAGCACTCATTGTGTAGGGCTCTGATTCTTTACTGCAAGCTGTAGTTTCAAGAATGCTAAATGCATTGCATGCCATAAGCCTTTTGAATTGCTCATTAGTGAATTGTAATTTCACACTTCATTTAAAATATTCTTAAACATTCTCTCACAGTAAAAAGGTTTCACACAGTAATTAAAAGACCAAGTTAACAAAGTCTGAGAAGTCTGATTTCCTCATGGGGAATGATTTTGCTAAATTGTAGCATTTCAATTAATATAATAAAATTTGCACAATATAAATTTTGTATTACTGTGACCCAAAATATTATGGCCTGGTAAAAAGGGAAATGATGTTTACTCTCAGGAATTAAAAAGAATTTAAACTTTTTTTTCCCTTCGGTACAGATTGAAGACGAGCTTTTTAATCCAGATTATGTGGAGGTTGACCGGATAATGGACTTTGCTCGTAGCACAGATGATCGTGGAGAGGTAACAGAAGATCATATGTATTAAGAGGCAGCGACTCAGACAGCTTATATTGACTTACTAGGAATAGTGGTGGAATGACCTGGTCTTGCTATAGTCTTAGATCAGGACATAGTTGGTCTAAATTTAACTGACACTTATTGACTCACAATTAGTTTTGTGACTTAATAGTAGTGCTAGCTGTGTTTATGTTTAGCTTGAGACATTTTTAAAATAAATCAGTTTTCAATATGAGATAAATATGTTGATATTTTGACAGTTCCAGAATCTGATCAATGAAGAGTTCAATACATTTTGGTAAAACTCTGTTCTGTAGCACGGATTTCCCTTATATAATTGAGTATTCAAGTAGTGGTGTACAATTCACTGTTAGTTACATTGAACCTTCTTAGAGAAGTTGGTGAACTTTGTTTAATTGGTGCACAAAGGATAGCATGAAACATCTGAGATCCCAGTCTTGGCAATCTTGTGTTACTTTACAAAACACTAGAGATTATATAGGATAATAAGAGTAAAGAGTAATCTAGCAACTTCCTAAGCATTGTGTCTTAGTAATTGCATACTCACCCACCATGAATTCTACCATTGCTGGCTGTCTTATATCTATAGTTGTGAATATTGTGAATATTGGTTGTCTAGCGAGTGTCAGCATTGAACTTGAATTTTTCTTCAAGCTCTGTATCAAAGGAATGAGGGAATGCTGTTTCAAAGACCACATCTGCAACATACTCACTTTTTAAGTTTCTTTCAGTTGTGCTTTAAAATTTTTGTTTCATAGCATATTTACATAGTACAACAAATGTTTTAAGCATCATAACCAGGTCATTGTACCTTGGTTCTGAAAAGAAAGTTAACAAACCCAAGTATTTTCTAGAGGAGAGACAAAGGAAAACCTCTTAGTCTGCATTAGCCAAAAAATAGTTTGCCCTCTAATCTTCTAGAATTCAAACACATTATTTTGAAGTCATTAGATACAGACAATATCTCTCTAAGAAAATGATAGAGATCCTAATAAATTCTAACCTGTTTCTCATTCTTTAAGGAAACTAGACAATTATATAAATATACTAAAATAATTTACTATATACATCTGAATTACAACTGGCCCCTGTCATTTACAGGCTATTTCTTTTTGCTTTTTGGTGTTTGAACATTACTTAACAATGAGAATGAAAAAAATTAGTGTATTCTGATAATACTCAATAATACTATATCCAGTTTAGACCTGAGAGTCTGTTACTAAGAACTATGGCTTAATGGTCGTAATTTTTAAAACTTCTCCCAACTTAGACTTACTGTTTGCTGGAGCAGTATCAATTGATAAATGAAGCAAAGCATGTTTTTCCTTTATGATATTTATGTTTTGGTTAAGTGAATCTAATTCAGATTTATTTAAACCTGGCCCAGCCTGTAACTCACTATCTGGTCAAGTGGTGCTCACTGCCTTATGAAGACAGCACATGGGAGCTAAGGCAGGACATAGATCAAGCGAAGATTGAAGAGTTTGAGAAACTGATGTCCAGGGAGCCGGAAACAAAGCGTGTGGTAAGAATTGACTAATGGTAGAGGATTTAATTTGAAAATAGCCTGGTAGTATGATCTTTGAGAAACCACTAATAGAATTTACTATATTTGAAACAGGAGCGACCTCCTACTGATGATTGGAAGAAATCAGAGAGTTCCAGGGAGTATAAAAACAATAACAAACTCAGGGAATACCAGTTGGAGGGAGTGAACTGGCTGCTTTTCAATTGGTACAACATGTATGTAATACAATGTTCTTCTCTTCATTAAAAAAAGTCTATAGTTCTTATCCTTAGTAGTTAATACGAATATTAATCAAATATAACACAATATTTTAATGCTCTAGAATTTTTAAAGGCAGCAAGCATTGGAAATAGGCTTAATTTTTATTTATTCAACAGAAAATACAAAATTTGATATTATGTAGAAATAATTTTTTATTTCTTAGAGGATTTTGTTTCAAAATGTATTTTCTTGAATTTAAGAGACTATGATATTTATTTGTGCGTATAGTAGAATATACTTTATGGAAAGGAAGCATTGTCTGATATATATACTCATTAAACTTCCCTTGTTTTATTTTCTTCCCAAAGGCGAAACTGCATTTTAGCAGATGAAATGGGTTTGGGAAAAACTATCCAGTCCATTACATTTCTCTATGAGATATATTTGAAAGGAATCCATGGCCCTTTTTTAGTGATTGCCCCATTGTCCACGATCCCCAACTGGGAAAGGGAGTTCCGGACCTGGACAGAGTTGAACGTGGTCGTGTATCATGGGAGTCAAGCTAGTCGTCGGACCATTCAGTTGTATGAAATGTACTTCAAAGATGCCCAGGTAAAATGTCACAGGTGGCATGCCTTAGGCCTGTTATGCATTTTAAGGAGTTGGAAATTAAAATGATCTCACTAATTTAAGGAGAAGATCCAGATTTAGCAAAGTTGAGACATTTGCTTTAGATCACTTACCTAGTTTGTTTTAATTTCTACATCTTATTTTACAGCTTTGGTCTTTCTGATTATTAGGTTAGAATGAATGAAAATATTTAACCTTGGCTGACCACTGAAAATTCCTTAATGTAGTGATATGCTGCTTATGGCTTTATTTTACAAGCCTAAGAGAAAGTTAAACATAAAAATGATGTTACTAAATGTGAATAGAAGGAATATTTTGTTATACTATTATTAGAAGTGAAAGATATTAGGCATGTGATATTTCATGAAATAAATACAAGAGGAAATTTTTATACTTTGATTCTTAGTAGCTATCACTATAATTCTTTACTTATTCTAGTTGCCTGTATGCAATTATTCAGTGTAATGACTTTGACGCATTTTAAATTACGTGATAAAGAAGAAAAAACTCTAAGCTCTTGGTAGTAAATAGAAGTCTTCTAATCAGAAATAGACAGTTTCTTTTGCACGCTTGTTTGCTTCAAGTGTAAAATATAACTGTAATTGAATTATTAAAATAGAAACACACTGAAATCTACTTTTGTATTTATCTTTATATTTGGGAAATTGAATTATTGAATTATTGAATTATTAAAATAGAAACACTGAAATCTACTTTTG
This sequence comes from Solenodon paradoxus, assembly GCA_004363575.1. Taxonomy (NCBI): domain Eukaryota; kingdom Metazoa; phylum Chordata; class Mammalia; order Eulipotyphla; family Solenodontidae; genus Solenodon; species Solenodon paradoxus. The sequence continues at coordinate 1,399,092 of RJWH01000056.1, forward strand.
TATTTATCTTTATATTTGGGAAATTACTTCATGTTTTATCTGAATGTCTTTTTATTTACAAAAGTAAAAAGTTTTAAGAAAAGCTTTTAAAAGTTTGCACCTTTTAGCCTTTCACCTTTGGGATCTGTAGGATGTAACTAGAATGGGGATACTTAGTAGCACTTTACTGTATTTGATCTTTAAGGAAACTGGAGCAGAAATTTTGCTAACAACTTTCTTACTTTCTATAACAAAGGAAAGGTTTTTAACCTTTGTTATACCATAGCAGCTTAAAATTTACAAAATACCTTTGAAACAAAATGTGTTCCCTAAAATAAAGATGTCCCCAAAGTGATAAATACATATATTTTATGCTATTTTTTTCACCCTCAAAGTTATTAACATGATCTTTAGTGCAAAAAAATAACTTAGAGTTGTTCTTGTAGGGTCGCGTGATTAAGGGGTCCTATAAGTTTCATGCCATCATCACGACATTTGAGATGATTTTGACCGATTGCCCTGAGCTGCGGAATGTTCCATGGCGCTGTGTAGTCATTGATGAAGCCCACAGGCTGAAGAATAGGAACTGCAAGCTGTTAGAGGGACTCAAGATGATGGACTTGGTCAGTCATGATATTGATGATTCGGTTAAACCTGAGTAGAATTGTGACTGTTCAATAGTCCCTCAGCTCTGACTTTAATGGGTACCTGTGAAGGAGGTTTGTGAAGCCTGTCAAATGTTGTGATGTATCCTCCTGAGCTTTGAGCTACTCAAAAGTCACTGATGTTTTCATATGCAAGAGAAACTCTGTATTTGGTCCCCCTGGTGAAACTTTATATTACATTGGCATAAATCTGTATTTGAAGGTTAATGCTGATGCTTGTGAAGTATCTTTCTTCTGTGTAGGGATCCTTCTTCAGAGTGGTCCACATTAGAGAGAGTTATATGACACCATTCCTGAAGGCTTTAAATAGTCATCTGAATTTTTCTAGTTTTTTTTTTATTATTATTATTAGTTAATGTGTGCCCATATAGTAGATTTCTGCTGCAGGACATCCCTCATGGTGAGTGCAGATTAGTTTAACTCTATCAGTATTAAACAATCTGATTGCAGTTGGAAGACAAGAAAGGATTTTTCTATTCTTTATAGTGATACTTCATTTATCGATTATGATTGGTTATCCAGATCATTTTTCTGTTACATACTGCAGTGTTCCCTAACCTTTTTCAGATAATAGCACATAGAGAAAATGGTAATATGTCTGTTATACTGGGGTAGGCTGAAAAGGCTGCCACTGCCACAGAACAGTCTTGGTCTCCTTATTGTCACAGTCCTGACAGCTGCCCCATCGATGTGGCATACTTGCAACTCACTAATGCCTCACCAACTGGAAAGTTCTAGTTAGCAAGTAAACAAAATATTTGCATCAGTCTTTATCTCAGAAGAGATATTTTCAAGATGGAGCGAGCACATTATCGTTGTTGAGAATCAGAATAATTCTGTTTTTCCAGTTCTGCTTATTGCCTACCTGGTCTTTAAATCCTGACTTAAACATCATGAGAATGTACAAATATTCCACTTTTTACTTTTTTCCGAATAAGTCATGGTGAAAATAGTGAATAATAACTACATCCAACTCAGAGTAGATCATAGGGAATTGCAGTTACCTGCCGTGGACTCAGGATGGAAATGCACTTGACGAGGATTATTTTCAAGGGCATTCTCAGAAAGGGAAGACCAGTGAGTGAATCAGCTCTCCTACCACAAAGGAAATGATTGTGAAAATGATAAGTTGAGGGATATTTTTTGGTTTTCCACAGGAGCTCTGGAGCTCAGGAGCTTTTCCACAGCTTCTTGTTCCTCTTTGACAAGGAGGGGATGCTCTGGAGGTGGTGATAGTTTCTAATTGATTCTGTTATCTCATTTTTCACTGTCAGGAAGCCTCACGCATATTAAAGAGTCTGCTGAAATTAAATTAAACAGATATCTCTCCATCAGAGTTAAAGAGAATGGTAACATTCCTTAAGCCAACTGCATATCTGTTGGCATAGTTGAGCTTGGAGGGGACTCGTTTGATAGCCTCAGTCTTACTTGACATTTTATGACTGTGAATTAATTGTGTATTCAATAGTCACCTTCTTCCAAAAGGAATCTTGGGGGCTTTATTCCACAGTTCATATGTAACCTTATATCAGGGCCATATTGTGGTCATTTGGTGTGACTGGCCTGGTATAAACACCCTGGAGGGGAATCAGCACAGACAGGCATTCCTTTCCTTTTTACAAATAAGTTTCGTTTAAAATTAACAAATTAAAAGACTTTTCTAAGGTATTTGGTTGGAGGTTCAGGATTTATCTTGGCGATAAAGGTTATGAAAAAACTGGGAGATAATCTTTACTGTCAGTATAGTTGTTCCACTGCAATAACTTTTCCTAAATCTATGAACAGTATTTTTAAACATTAGTGGATAAAGTAATTCAGGACTTTAGTATGTCAGGGATTGTCGTGTATGTTAACCACCAGTATGATTAAAAAATCTTGAACTGATTTGCAAATTCATTAGTCTTTATTAGTTTATTGAGTCTGTAGATGATGGTGGTCCATGTGTACTCCTGTATCAGAGACTTCTTTACTCAAGGGGAAGAAAAGGAGGAATGTAAGCATATTGAACTGATACTCCTTGCTTCCAAAGTCCCTCAGTGACAGATAAGATTTGGTAGATAGTGAAAAATTTAATGTGCTCTTAATTTTACCATCCATCTGATATTTACTGAGCACGTACTCTCTGCTTTGCAACCAAGTCTTGTCATATTTTAAGTTAAGTGAGAGTATTGCTTTTGAACATATTGGAAGGTATAATCACTTTCTGAAATAGTTTTGTTAGCTATACTGTGTATCGAAAGGCCAAAGATGAAAATAAGAAGGTCCTTAGATTAATGTACCCATTATTATTAAGATTGGTGACTACAAAAAAGCCCCTCTGTTAGATAGATACAGAAATGCGAATTTACAAATGCATACAGAAAGCTGGAGTAATAGCTCATAAACAGGAAGAATTATTTTAGAGAAATACCTCACTTGGTTCAAAGAGAAAAAGTTCAGAATAGCTTCTGTTTAAAAAAAAAAGTGATTGTGGTATTTAAAACCAAGATGACCTCTTTTGCTGGTTTGAAATTTTTGCAGAACAAAATAGTTCTTCATATGGTGTTGCATGTAGAAGAACTTTTGTCTCTAAAGTGAGTCATGCAGGAAGCAAATGGGGAGATGGGAGTGCTATTGATATGGAGGGCAGAAAGAAACGTGTACACTTTATTTGAGTCTAGGGATTTTAGGAAACACTTAAACCTTGGTGGAGGAAAAAGTATTGCAGTTTAGGAGATATGCAAAGCAATGACACTAACATTTGACCTGATCACCCCAGGAAAAAACAAAATGGCTAAGCCACACTGACAGGGTCTGCAGAGTTCTAAGGAAGCCTCTACGTGCCTCCCTGAAGGGACTAGGTTTTTCTTGTACATTTGTGCCTAATTCCTATACTTTATGTAGGGTGTACTGAGCTAACATCAACAAGTAGAGGTAGAAAAACAGCTATTCAGAGAGACTTTGGCTTTAAGCAACCATTTTTTGCTACAGTTTTATCAGCTGCTTTCCTTGCACTTTGTAGGAACACAAAGTGCTGCTGACAGGGACCCCACTACAGAACACAGTGGAGGAGCTCTTTAGCTTGCTTCACTTCTTGGAGCCAAGTCGCTTCCCTTCAGAAACTACCTTTATGCAAGAGTTTGGTGATCTGAAAACAGAAGAGCAGGTATTTATCATGCCTCCTTTGTATTTTTATCATATAATTGAAGATTAACCCATTGAGTGGCAAAACATTACTATTTGAAAATGTAACATGTATCCATTTTTTCCACCTAATGAAATAGACTTCATTGACTTTCGTATCTCCTTTCTTCGGACATTTCAAATAATCATTATGGACATTCTCTTGTTTGCCCTCATTCTCTTCAGAGGAGTGGCTTTGCTGTGAATACTTTTGGAGATCGTGTCAGAAACCACTGCAGTTTGTAGAGCTCTTTACCTCCTGGAGTTTTGAGGTGCTAGTTTTGTTTCCTAAGCCTTCATACTTGTTCATATGACTTAGCTTTCTGAGTCTACATATTTTCGTTTAGATACATGGGTCATACCTACCTCACAAGATGTTGGTGAGAAATTAACAAGGTGTTGTGAGTGAAAATGTGTTGGTTATTGTATCCACTACAAGTTATTCATTATTCGGTATGTTACATTGAACTGAATATGGAGATATATTGGAAATCTTCCTCTTTCTCTGCCTCCTACCCCAACATACCTTGAAAACCACTTAGTTTAGTTTAAAGTGGAATCTGCCTTGTTTTGTTTTGCTTTTATAAAAGAGAAACTGTCTGATATTCTGTTGCCAATCAGTAGAAAAAAAGAATTTAAGAGAGACATCTCTGCTAGCTCTTTTGTGCAGGGGGCGAGATAACTCCTGGCTTGCTCAGTCACTCTAACAGCCCATTTTAGAAGGGTTAAAGAAGCATAGCACTCCCATGACATTGTCTCTTCCCTTTCCTCATCATACCCATAACTTAAGACAAACAGAAGGAAAAAGTATGCAAATGAATTGGGTTCTTTGCTGCTATGTACTTTTCATACCTTCTGGCTATTCAGGACCCCTGGACAGGTGAAACAATCCATTTGAAATAGAATCATTCAACCTTCATGAACTTAACCTCTGTCTTGAAAGCTGAAAGATAAGTGTTTCCAATACCCCTTATTGGGCATTGACAAATGAAAATGAATGATAAATAAATAAGGTAATCCTGATTTTTCATGTTAGACTATGTTTTAACATAAGCAAATCATGATACCAGCATTTACTTAAGGTCCTTTTTTAGGTGCAAAAACTCCAGGCTATTCTAAAGCCAATGATGTTGAGACGTCTCAAGGAGGATGTAGAAAAGAACTTGGCCCCCAAAGAAGAAACTATTATTGAAGTTGAGCTAACAAACATTCAGAAGAAATATTACCGAGCCATCCTTGAGAAGAATTTTACATTTCTTTCCAAAGGTGGTGGTCAAGCTAATGTACCTAACCTTTTAAACACTATGATGGAATTACGAAAGTGCTGCAATCATCCGTACCTTATTAATGGTAAGCCTCCCCACTGATAAACTTGTCTCAATGACTGTCAAAGCATCAGAAACCCCTTTTCCCTCCAGACTGAGGATTTCATGATTTGTAGTCATTTCTGCAGCCTGTCATCTTGCAGTGGGTTTCACCAGCTTCCTAGTTTTGTGCTGTCTCCTGTAATGGTGGAAGATGAAGGACAGTGACCCTACCTCGCCTTCTACTTTCTTTCATTGTGTCTCACCCTTAAAAGGAGGCATTAGTGCTCCATGGCTAGGAATCACCTGACGTATTAACAGTTCAAGAGATAATGGGCTCTGATTGAGATTTTCGTGTGTGTGTGTGTGTGTGTGTGTGTGTGTGTGTGTGTGTGTGTGTGTTTAAATCAGAGAGGTTAAAGAGGAACTTGGAGAAGGCAACTGTGAGCTGTCTAAAACTTTTGGTAGGAGAAAATCTTGTATTTCTCAGTCAAGAAGCATTTAGCATCTAACCTAAGAGTGAGAGATTATTTTAAAGCTTTGTTAATAGTTTGTCCCTGATGCTGATTATTGCTTTGTGGGCTTCCTGTTTTCTTAACCAAAATGGTGCTGCTATGTAACTGATAGGAGTAAAAAACCTGTGTTGATACTTCCACAATAATTGAAGACTTAAATATTACATGCCTAAAATGTATAAAATACTTGGAGTGTAAACATGAGCCTTCAGTTTGTCAGGAATTAGGATTAGGAAAGCCTTTGGAAAGTGATGGCATTTGAGACAAGCTACAGGAGCAGGAAGTATTTCGCTAGTCAGGGTAAGATAAAGAAAAGACATTTAGTCTGAAGTAATAACATGAGGGAGGAGGAAGAGGCAGGAAAACAAGGGGAGACTTGCAAAAGTATAAAGTATAGTTAAAAAGAAATAGTTGGACAGTGAACTATAGACATATTGGGACCCAGTGTGGAAAGCCTTATACGGACTGTTATATGACATTTTGGCTTTAGGTGGAGGCATTGAAGAACCAGGGCTGGTGTCTGAGCTAAGAAATGACTAGAAATGTGACTTTAGAATGGTTGATCTAGCAACATTGTATAGGACAAATGAAATTAGGTCAAGACAAACAGAAAGACCAAGCAGAATTGGAGAGATTGCTATATAGTCAGGCAGGAGTCAGTATGAGCTAATGAAAGGTGGTGGCCCAGAGCAATGCAGTTAGGTCCTTTCCAGGGAGGAAAGACCAAAGCCTGGTTTTGTCTTTATCACACACAATCCCTGAAGTTCAAGGGCAGTTAGCTTTAAAAGTTATTATTCTTTCCCAGTTTCATAACTTATACACTCATCAGCCATCTCAGGTCCAGAAGTTCCAGCTGAAAGTGGTCCATGTTTGGAAGAGTCTCAGCAAAGCCTGAAGTCATTACTTTGACATTGTGGTGTGACATCAGTTATTTCTTCTTTAGACTTTCTGCTTTTCAGCTTTGTCTTCTAAAGAGAGTATCATGTGATAATTACATGTTTAATTATATTGGTGCTAATCACCATGTGTTTTAAGAGCTTGTGAGGCCATAATGGTGAGTGACAGCCAGCCTTCTTCTGAGTTGGTGAGATGGAGTTTGGGCAGAGAATGATGGGTGGTGTGAGTAAAGCACATGTGAGCATGCATGTGTATTGCACAAACACTTTTTGCATTTAACAACTGGTAAAAGAAAAGAATAGTAACCTCCAAAGGGGAAAAAGGAGGCTCACAAAATAATTTACGTGCTGGCAGCAAGAAGTATGTGAATGGGATGATCTCAGTCATGGGTGTTAATGTGCACTTCCTGTGCCCTCAGGTTCACCTTGTTGGGTTACATGCTAATGACCTATTCTGAGCATTGCTGGGGCGGGTTGGTGGGGAGATATGCCCCAAAACAGCAGATGGGTCTGTTCCTTGGCTGGTTGTTCTCCAGGGTTATTCTGTGCAATTTACTTATTCAGAAAGTCTCTTAGAACTTCAGAAGCTTAGATCTGTGATAATTGTTCTAATTGGTCACACCTCGAAGGTCAGCTTTTCTATCCTCACTAGTTGTTTTCCTCCTGCAAGTCAAGCAGGTAGCTAGTTGGCTATTAGAAATGGAGTTACTGTTACTGACCCAAGCTTTGTGAGACTATAGTGCTCAACTTTAGTTTTCCTATATGAGAGTGAAAATAAAGTTTGAAGACTTGGTCAAAGTCCAGTGGTGGTGAGGGGGGAATTTAGGAGTCAGTTGTTGTTGCTGTGGGTAATAGGAGTGGAGAGAATAGTGGCCATGGGGAAAACAAGACTGAAGCTTACATGTTGGCATGAACTTCAGAGGGAAAATAGTAACTTCTTTTTTTTCTAGCAATCTTCAGAACTAAATGATTTCTTGTTTATTCATGGCAAATGTAACTAGATAATATTGCTGTTAGTACCCTCATAATGACTATCTGCTTAAATGAAAAGACTTCTACACTTAGTTCAAATTAACTAAGTTCAACTTACTTCAACATATTTCCAGTTGTCTTTGATACACACATGCATACTCACACACTACAAAAACACACACAGAGAAAGAGTGTGTGTGCATGTATATATGTACCTGACATCAAAGTAAATTTGGTTATGACATCAGAAAGTAGAATTTTTTTCCTCCCCAGCAACTTCCCTGCCCTCTTCCGTTCAATCTGATGTAATAAATATAGTGCTAAAGGAATCATATAAGAAATATGTTTGCCTTTTTTTGTGTGTGAGTTTAAAAGTCTTATTCTAATTTTTATATCAACACTGAAATATATTTTAACAATGCTCTCTTATAGATTGTGGCATGGTGGTATCCAATAACATTTCCAACCTTTGTTAACTTAATTTCATCTTACTTTACAAAAGTATATCACAAAGCAGAATAATAATAATAATATAAATATTTGCACTTTATTATATTACCACAGTTTTTGATGACTTTTTGTGTACAATTGTGAATTTGCTGATTTTTTAATGAAGCATTTTTATGTGAACCGACTGCTACTTTCAGAATCAGAATTCATAACAGAGCTAATTTATTAACTCAGCAATAGCTTGTGTTAGATAAAAAGGATATATTTTTATTTTTGACTGTTCTTTATAAGATGAGAAATTATTGGTAGTATTGAAAAGTCAGAAAATTTTTTTCTTGTTCTGAATAAAGTTAAAATGAAAAAATTAAATTTTTACTAATTTGACTAAATTATATATTTACAGTTTTTACTAAAATAATGCTAACATGTCTGATATTAATTTTGTCAAAGTGGTTATTTAACTTTTAAAAACTAGTCATTGACCACTAATTTGTTTTATACTAAAACACTACATTCTTACTGGGGTGTTATAGTCATTAATAAGAACAAAAAATAACTATCCGAATACCACAGAGTAAAATATGTCTATTTCTGAATTACAAAGCGCTTATAATATGTTGTATAATAATAACAAACCTTTGAAAATGATATAATGTAATATGTGGATTCCTAAGGGCCAATCTAGATTTCTAAATTTCATATTATGAATAACGTTATTCAGCTTTACTCAAAGTTATTGAACATTGATTAAAAAACATTCCTAATAATGCTCTTAAATATCATTTTGTTCTTTACCTTTTCCTCACTCTTATTTTATACTTAAAGAAAAATTTTGGATATTAGCTTTTTTATCCATGTGAAAAGGGAGCGAGGGGCTAGCAGTGTTGAAGCGACATTTCATGCCAGCCCCTCCTCAGCAGTAACTGTACTTTGCAGCAGGCCTCCGTGCTTGGTAAGGACATTAGTGACTTTAATCTCTTCTCGGTAAGACTCTTTGTTGATTAATAAATAACAAGCTCTGTTTCTGCACAGGGTCGTGTTGTGACTGAGTTTCTACCCTTGCCCTTAAAAGGGAGGCAAGATTCCACTTTTGTTTTATTTTGTGTTTGCAGAAGTGCTGCCCAAGCGACTGTGGGGGCCTCACGGCCCCTTGAAAACCCTCCTGAGGTTGATGTATCCCCATTATGTGTGGTGTTGGTTCACATGTTTAAAACCAGTGGTAGAAAAAGGAATTTAAAGTTTCTGGCACAGTTTAAGGCTGGGAACCGATCCCAATAGATGGATTTGTTTGTTTTTTCTAAAGAATAGGTGGCTACATCCTCCATCCTTAGGGAGAGGTACTGAGCACAGCAGCCCTACCCTGATTAACCCAGAGATGGGAGGAGGCCAGACACAGGCTGCATAATTCTAGTTAAGCCACCTAAGCAGTTGAGGGAGCTTAGCCCACTGCTTCCTGAATAAGCACAGCTTTGGGGTCAGGGAAGGAGAGGAAAGGGCCTTGTTCTGTAGGAAGACGCCATTCTCTGGAGGCTTCTCAGTGCACCCAAGCCTTTGATCAAGAAATCTGCTGGAGCTCTGAAAAAAAAGAGGGTCAGCCAGAAGCCATTTTTCTAGATAGAATTTTTGTACCTTCAGAAATTATCAGGTGGGAATGCATGTGGTGGGGGGGGGGGTAGATTTAGAGAGCACAATAGAGGTGTACTCAAGTCTCTCACAAAAACCCTAAAAAATTACCGAGAAGTGAAATCCTTTAGCTGCTGTCCTTTTGGCTCTACTCATATGCAAGGACATAGCAAACTGCTGTCCCTGCACTGTAATTGTTAGATCTTCGGTTCCTTGTTCCTTAGTTTCAGAACAGATTTTGTTGGTGGTGTTTACATTCAGCTAGTAAACAGTTCTTCATTTCTTTAGCAATTTAGCCTCCAAATTTTCTGTAGGTATCTGGCCCTTGGCTTGTTTCTACCACTTCTGGCTTGACAGTCTGTTGTTGAAATTCAGTTTTTACAGACAGCAAACATTTGTTTGTTGGAAAATGTGATCCCGTGCGCCCCCCACCCCCAACCCCCATGCCTGAGTATGTTATGCTTAAAACTTTGATCCTTTTTATACTTTTCCTGGTTTGTGTAGACCTGATTTAGAGGAAGTGGACAGATTCATGTTCAGAGACGAGACTGTGGTTCTGGTTTGGACAGTTTGCCGTGGGTGTTGAAAGCAAGCTCATTGTTTTTAGTAATAAAAACCCTTCACAGTATTCACGTTATGCTATCCAATCTCCGCAGGTGCTGAAGAGAAAATTTTGGAAGAGTTTAAAGAAACACACAGTGCAGACTGTCCAGATTTTCAGCTCCAGGCGATGATCCAGGCTGCTGGCAAGCTAGTGCTGATCGACAAGCTGCTGCCCAAGCTGAAGGCCGGCGGCCACAGGGTGCTTATCTTCTCCCAGATGGTGCGCTGCTTGGACATATTGGAAGACTACCTCATTCAGAGACGGTGAGGGCCGCTGTGCCACGCGGGCGAAGGGAGGTGCAGAGCGCCCTCGCAGGGCAGCGCCAAGCAGCTTTCCTCAAAGTGACACGATCATGGCGATGAAGGCGGGGAGGCAGCTCATGTCTTTTGTAAAGAAGTATTGGGGTGCACGCCCCAGCGTCTGCGCTGACTGGCAGGACTCTGCAGGCGTCAGGGCTCACTTTTGTTTCCTGTTCCTTTCATGTAACCAGGGGCCACGAGTCCTTCCCTAAAATTAAAATTGTTTTTTATTTTGCCGAGGAGTGTCAGCTGTGTTTAGAGTTAAGATATTTCACTGAAGAGTAAGTCAAATAAACTTAATCTTTGGACCGCTGACTGATACATGAAACACTACAACAAAATCTATTTGTTTCAAAGTCATTCCTGATAAATGATATCCTGAAGATATATCTCATATTGTGATTCTTTCTTAAATATAAACAAGGGAGGTGTATATTGTAGTCGTTGGCTAGGCCTCCTTGTTAATACTGGCATTTTCTAGGTACCCGTATGAAAGGATCGACGGCCGAGTGAGAGGCAACCTCCGCCAGGCAGCTATTGACAGATTCTCCAAACCTGATTCTGATAGGTTTGTTTTCCTCCTATGCACAAGGGCAGGAGGTTTAGGCATTAATCTTACAGCTGCTGATACCTGCATCATCTTTGATTCTGACTGGAATCCCCAAAATGATCTCCAGGTAAACATGCGAGAAATCTTCCTGATGCCACACCCTCCCCGCCTCACCCCACTTCTAAAGTCATTCTTCTGTGGTGGAGAATCCCCAGTCAAACCAATAAATTAAAGTCTTGTAGTCACTGTTCCACCATCACGGCAAATGAACCGACTCGTAATCAACTTATTAAGTGTAAAAGTAATTTCTTAGTATGCTAACCCTCTTCTAAACTGCACCTCTACCGATTGGTATGCAAGCTTTATAACTGACAATTGAGTCTTTTTTTTCTTTGTTAAGCGTTGATTTCCCTTTTCTTCCAGGCTCAGGCTAGATGTCATAGAATAGGACAGAGCAAATCTGTGAAAATCTACAGGCTGATTACAAGAAATTCTTATGAAAGGGAAATGTTTGACAAGGCAAGTTTGAAACTTGGTCTGGATAAAGCTGTGCTGCAGTCCATGAGCGGAAGAGAAAATGCCACTAATGGGGTAAGCAGCCCCTTACCCAGCCCACCCTCTTATTCTGGCTCCTCCTTCCATTTAGCTCGTAGTAAGAAATGACTCAGCATCTGATTATTTTACTACCTCAATATTTTAAGCATATTTTGTCACATTTCCCTTTGTTATAATTCAGGTTTACTCTCTGAAAAGTGAAGCATTTGTTTAGTCTAAAAACATTTCAATTCTGAATTATTTTAAATTTGTCTCTAAAACAGGTACAGCAGCTTTCCAAGAAAGAAATTGAGGATCTTCTACGAAAAGGGGCCTATGGTGCTCTCATGGATGAGGAGGATGAAGGGTCTAAATTCTGCGAAGAAGACATCGATCAGATTCTCCTGCGACGAACTCACACAATCACCATTGAGTCTGAAGGGAAAGGCTCCACGTTTGCTAAGGTGCGAGTTGGTCTGAAGAGGCTGATTTCCTAGCGAAGTTACAGAGAGTTCATATAAAACACCTTGAAAAGTACTCAGGAGATGCACATATAACATTTACTATCCATTGCGAAGTACCAAACTCACTCGCGGTGGAGCGCCCTGATGTATAAAACATTGTCTCTTGTTTCGGATTCCCTTCCATGTATATGGCACCAGTATGTGCCCTCACTTTGTCCTCACATCTGCTTCCAGGCACCCTGACTCATCGTTTCTTCATGCTCTCAACCTTTTCCTTGCCTCTGAGATCCTGATTCCTGACACAACCTATAAGACCTAAGTTACTCTTATCTTTAAAAAAGTCTCTCATTTGTCTTCCCCTCCAGTTTCAGCTCCATAGCTCTGCTTTCGTAGCTAAAATCCACACAAGCATAATCTGCACCAGTTGTCTCCACTGTCTCTCTCTCTTCTTTTTTTCAACTTCCACTTGTTCTCCTCCTCTTCTTCAGACCAGCCCTGGTGAAGGTCATCCCTAAGCACTGGCCTCTCCACCTGAGAGCCTCTTCTAAGTCTTCACCTGTGTATTACTCCACCATCCACAAAGGCCTACTCTGCACTATTTACCTATTTATTCTTATTGATGTATCATTGGTTTATTTTTAGCATCTTTATTGAAATGTTATTTACTTACCATATATTCACCAATGTTAAGGATATACAATTCAATGGCTTTACCATATGTACAGAGTTACAAAAATATCAGCACAATCACATAAATAACATTCCCATCATTCGCCAAAAGATCCTCATGCCCATTAACTGTCAGCCAGATCCTCTCTACCTGCATCTCATGCTGTCCCTAACAACCACTAACCTCTTTTCTCTTTCCATATGGGCCTTTTCTGGACATTTCCTATTAATGGAATCATGTAGCATGAAGTCTTTTATATCTGGCTTCTTTCACTTGGCATAATATTTTTGAGATTCATCTACATTCTAGCATATATCTGTAATTACTTTTATTGCTGAACAATATTTCATTAGATAATGATACCTCAGAGTAGATATTGACTAACTGATCATGAAATTTGGGTTATTTTCACTTCTGGGTTATTATGAGTAATTTTGTTCTGAACATTTGTGTACAAGTGTTCATGTGGGCATGTTTGCATCTCTTTGTGTATATCCAGGAGTAGAATTGCTGGGTCACATGCAAACTCCATGTTTCACTTCTTTGGGGAATTTCCATGCTGTTTCCTAAAGTAACTACCATTTTTCTTTCTAGCAAGGATTCTAGTTTCTCCACATCCTCACCAGCACTTTTTATTGTTTGACTTTTTGATTATAGTCATATTAATGAGATGAAGTGATGGCTCACTCTGATTTGACCTTCATTCTCTAATGATATCGAGCCACTTTTCATGCACATGTGTATCATCTTTGGTGAAATGCCTATTCAGATCCTTTTTGAGTTACTTGTTTTGTTGAATTTTAAAAATTTGTTAAAATATTCTGAAAAAGTTTTTCATCAGATAATGCAATTTGCAAATACATTCTAATTTGCTTAATAGTCTTCAGTATAAAACTCAATTTAACCGTTTTTTTCACTTGTTTATGCTTTCGTTTATTGTATATCCTAAGGCCACAAAGATTTACTCCTCTATTTTCTTCTAAGAGTTTTATTGCTTTTGTTCTTCATTTAGGTCTATAGTCTCTTATGAGTGACTGTGTGTGTGGAATAAGATAAGTGTCCAGATTCCTCCTTTTCGTTGCAAACATCCATTTGTCCCAATTACTGTTCTTGAAAGACTCTTCCCCTCTGGGCTGTGATCCAACACCTCTCCCCTCTCCCTACCTTCTTTCAGATTCTTTTCAGTTCTTTCCTCAGTCCTCACAGTCACTTCAAATTCAGTGTCTGAAAAACAAAATTCATCATTCCTATCCTCCACCCACCACACACACACACACACACACACACACACACACACACACACACACACACACACACTAGTTTACCTGAGTAACCTGGCAGCTTATCACTCACAATCCAGGTACAAGATCGATTACTGAGTTTTTCCCAGCTACCTCTTTCTCTTTCATCCTTCACATTTACCCAGATTCTGATCTAACAGGTAACTCTGGATATTATCAGTCATGTCTATCTTGAGATTATTCCCATTTTTAGAGTTTACTGCTATCTCAGGATAGAGTTTGGATTCAGTTCACAGCACATGCAAGACCCTACTTGACCTGACTTCTACCTGCCTCACCAGCTTGACCTTTGGCTACTGCTCCCAACTGCCCTTATCCCTGGTCAAACAAGACACTTATCTTTCCTTTCCTCTCTGCCTTTGCTTTACTCTGCTGTGAGCATTTCTCCATGCTTTCCTATTTTATGAGCTTTTGACAATCTGGTTCAGGCATTATCTCTGGGAGAGCCCATCCTTCTCTTCCCAAGAGTACCCCACCTGCTCCTATAGGTTGGGCCCTTCCTCTGTGTGTCTGTTGCACCTATGCATATACCTTTGTTACTTTTCACTTCTTGTACTGTAGTGTCATCTCTTGTATCTAAGACTGTTTTAATCCTTGGACGCTGAGGCTCCTGAAGGTCAGTCTTTCATCCTAGCCCATCAGCTGTAACATCTGGCACACATTGGAGGAATGATACATATTGAATTAATCAATCAATAAAAGCTGCTTTGCATATTACATATGAGAAAAGTATCTCAAAAAAACGGTTATGTTTTCCCCTTTAGGCCAGTTTTGTTGCCTCTGGAAACAGGACAGATATTTCTTTGGATGATCCAAATTTCTGGCAAAAGTGGGCTAAGAAGGCTGAACTGGATATTGATGCCTTAAATGGAAGGGTAAGTGAGCAGTCCATTCAGACCCTATCTGATCTAACACAAGGGTTATTTTTCCAGAAGTTTCAAGTGTATCTGCTCTTCCATTTAGAACAACCTGGTGATTGACACTCCAAGAGTGAGGAAGCAAACCAGGCTCTACAGTGCAGTCAAAGAAGATGAGCTGATGGAGTTTTCGGACTTGGAAAGCGATTCTGAAGAAAAGCCTTGCACAAAACCCCGGCGGCCCCAGGACAGGTCCCAGGGTTACGCGAGAAGTGAGTGTTTTAGAGTTGAGAAGAATCTGCTTGTCTATGGGTAAGTCACACACCTGAAAATGAGATTTCACCATATTATTGGTTAAAATTCCAGTTGCTGTAGAACAACTATATGTGTGTTTGGATTTGTGTGATGCTGCATCAGGCTAGCGTCTTTTAGCAGCTCTGAGGGAGCCCATAGTTTAGTTAAAGTGCTCAAAGTTCCAGCAGTCAGGAAAATCTGAAGGCCACCTGAAGTTGTAGCAGTGCGTTTGTCCCTTTAGAAATGATGTCAGATCCAAATTTGCCTGTTGGTTATTAATAACTCAGAATGAAGTCTCAAAATTACAAAATCTTTTCCTACTTCACTTCACGAAAAATTTATGACTGTAGTAATTTTCTGTTATAAAAATTTGTTAAAGGCAATTATTGCTCTTGTAAAAGCTCTTTCTGCAAACTCATCTGAACCATGAAAAGGGCATTTCCATTCTATGAATTTGTTATATTTTTCCTGTTGGACTGCAAGTTCCTGAAAGACAGGATCCATATCTAATTCATCTCTGAATCTCTGGGGACCCCCCCGCCCCACCCCGCCCGATACAGTGCTTTGAATGGCAAGATCCTCAGAAAATATCTGAATCAGTAAATATGAATTCTCTAGCGGATTGTAGGATCACAGGCAAACTCAAGTTAAAGCAGTGTTTCTATAGATCTGATGATACCATATTGATTCCTTCTTGTAATAAATCATCATTTGTTTCAGAATATGTGCAAACATTCTGGTAACATGGCATACGAGGCCTTTATTTGACCATTGTCTGTCTTCTTGGTCCTGTCTGTGAGCAATACAAGTTTCTGTTAGGACAGACACTGCATTTCCTTCAGTGGGCTTTGCTCTGCCTCCTCTCTGGCTTCCCACTGCCGAGAGAACGCACATGTGCACATGTGCATGGACACGATGTGTCCTTGACATCGCTGTAGGCGTCACTTCAGCACCAGCCCTAGTCTGGCCTGCACGTTGCAACATGCTCATCATGTTGTTTCATGACACTGAGTCGGTGGCCTCACCTGCTAGATCTCCAGTTGGCAGCTCCTCGAGGACTGGGGTTTTTTCTTCATGTCATCAGGCAGAGTGTGGTGCTGGTGGACACCACGGGCCTGATTTTGATCATTGTTTATGGGGTGTATGAAGTTCCATTGAAGTCCATCCCGTCTCAGAAACTGCGTCACCTCAACCCATTATCTCTACAGGCTGGATATTGTTTTCTGTCCTTACATGACAGAGACACTCTCCCCACTGAAGCCCTTTACTACCTGCATCTGCTTCCCTGTTCCAACTGAATGCTCAAAGTTGAGAATTTTGTTGAAAACTGTAGAGGTGGACCTTATCAGTAACTCCTGAAACTAGGAAATATGCTGAGGGCATTTAGTCTTTCAGCAAAGTCCTTCTTTCCTCTCATAGGCATCATAATATATTGAGCACCTACTGTATGCCAGGCACTGTGCTAGGATGCTCTGTAGCCTACAGTTGTGATGGGACAGAGTCCCACCTCAAGGCAGTCAGGCAAGAGGATGAAGACAAGGGGTAATAATCTGTGATAGCTCTGTGGCAGGGAAGCACAATGCAAATGGAGCACAGAAGCATGTCTCTTCTTGAAGATTCAGCTTAGGTGTTATTGTCCCACTTCTGTGTCTGGAGGGATAAAAGAAATAATTGCACCAAAGGTGACATGGAGTCTGCGATTTGGTGGGGTTTCCTGAATTAGCTTGGCTAAGAGGAAGTGTCGGGAGTTAGGGAGGAGAGGAGAGTTCCTGGAAGACAGAGTAGTGTGTCCAAAGGCCTAGAGATGAGGACTAGATTTGAGATTTAGGAACTAAGAGACATTATAGAAGCTGTAGAGCACCAAGCAAGTGAAAGGCAGGAACTGCTGCAATATGACTGCTCACAGCTGAGGCCAAGACAGGCCTCACCATGCGTAGCTTTCCATTGTTGGTTGGCAAAGAAAGCAGTAGAAGGGCTTGTTCCTGTCCTCACACCACCCTAGTAGTTCAGTCAGCTGTGACCTGAGGAAGACACAGCTCTGACGGCACCTGTGTCTGCTATGTGCTCTCACTCTGTGACAGCCAGAGGAAAAGACAGTACTGTTTAAATCAGGTTGTAATCCTGAATATCTGGTGTAAATTCAGCACTGTACTGTCTCTTTTGTTCTTTCTACCACCATTCTGCATGTGGAATTGAGAGTTGGCTCTTTCCTCTTGTTCACCCTCTTGTACTTAGAGTTAGCACTCCTGTTTCAAAAGGAACTCACAGCTTTTATGGCCTTTCATTAATTTTCATGGCATCCCTTTGAGGTGGATTGATGCAACCATATTCCACGTTGCATCCTGGGTTTGGGGATTGTCAGACCCACTTTGAGTTACTTTTCATCTCAAATGCTTGGATGGTCAGTATCAAAACATACATTCCAGACAGAGTGAAGCAAAGTATGAGATTCCCAGGTCCTGGCTTGTATACCTGTCCTGAAAATTGCTGCCTGGGGAAAGCCTGGGCCAGCTCTGTTCTTGCAGTGGAAATTCACTCCTGCCCTGTGAAGCAGGGAACCTTGTGAGCTCTGATCATGACTTTTCACCTGATATAGAATATTGCTAGCTTCGACCCAGGATTTCCTAACACAGAAACCTGATTGTGAAAGTAAAGTCCAAATCTAAATCTAGAGACACTGTCTACATGCTGAACGTTTGCTTTACAGTTGGGGACGGTGGACAGATATCCTTTCCCATGGACGCTACAAGCGTCAACTCACTGAGCAGGATGTAGAAACCATCTGCAGGACCATCCTCGTGTACTGTCTTAATCACTACAAGGGCGACGAGAACATCAAGAGCTTCATCTGGGATCTGATCACACCCACAGCCGATGGCCAGACCCGAGCCTTGGTCAATCATTCTGGTAGGTCTACTTCCTGCCTTATATATCAAAATCCTGATTATCACTGGGATTGTAAAAAAGAAAAAGCTTCCATTTTATTATTACAGGTTTATCAGCCCCAGTGCCTCGGGGAAGGAAGGGGAAGAAAGTGAAAGCCCAGAGCACACATCCAGTGGTGCAGGATGCTGACTGGCTGGCTGGCTGCAACCCAGATGCCCTATTCCAGGAGGACAGTTACAAGAAACACCTGAAGCACCACTGCAACAAGTACGTTTTGGAAAGACAAAGCAGACAGCTTGTTGCCTCTTCATTCTCGCACGCACACGTGCAAATTCAGACCAGTATGCTGTAGAATCTGTCTTTGCACAGCCTTACTTTTTTTTGAATGTGTAAGAGGGTAATGTGTAAGACACTTTGCAAGTGTTGATCCAAACATCAGTTTTTATTTTGTCAAAAGCATGAAATAATATGTCCTGGTGGCCTGGAGGATAAGTTTGCCAGGCGTAGTCCACATACATCCCAAGGACCTGGTTTCCCTCCTGGGCCCGGGGAAACAACCAAGGTGAACAACCAAACAAGAAATAATAAATAAATACTGTTTCCTCCTCCTCTCTCTTCCTGCCTGCCTACTCACCTTCATTCTTGCGTGAAACCACCCACACCCCTCCCCACCCCTGCCAAAAAAAAACTGTGTGAGAGGACTGTTTCCCAGTACACTGGGAGAGTGTGTTTTGTGGTAAAAGATACATAACAGAATTTTACCATTTTAATCATTTGTAAGTGGCATTAATTACATTCTCGTTGGCATTAATTGCATTCATGATTCTATGTAACCTGACCCCTTGCATTGATCCAGTATAAACTCTGTACCTCTTAAATCATAACTCTCCCAACCCCCCCTGTTCCCCACCCTAGCCACCAGGGTTCTGGCAACCACCAGTCTACTGTCTGTCTATATGAATTTGCCTGTTCTAAGCTCCTCATAAGTAGAATCATTCAATATTTGTCTTTCTGTGTCTGACTTAACTTCAGTTAACATAATGTTGTTATTCATGTTATTAACTTACATCAAAATTTCATTCCTTTTCCTGACTGAGTAACATTCCACAGTGTGTCTGGACCACAGTATTTATCCATTCTTCCATGGACGGACACTCGAATTGATGGACAGCTTTTGACTCTGGAGACTAATACTGCTTGGACCATTGTGAATGGTTTGAGTTTTAACCAATATGTGTTAGAGAATTATGACTAGATTTATCCAATCCTATCTTCAACTGACTGCTCGCAGTGGAGGGCCTGGGAAACTTACCTTTATATTTTGCTTGATAATATCTCCATTGCTGGCTCCTTTTTTCCCTACCTCTGAGTTTAGAATTGTTTCTTACCTTTATTTCCCAAGTGCGATTATGTAGAATTAAAGAATATTGAATGTAAATTTATTTCATTGCTTGAAGCTCTGCTGTCTACATCATGAACTAACAGCTACCCATGTTGATTCTTTCCCTGTTCCGAGTGCCCTGCTCAGTGTGAGTGGCACAGGCGGCCCTGCTGCTGATCCACCATCCCTCTCCTTGCCCCTCCACTTCGTTAAACCTCCCTTTCCATGCCCATCAGGTAGAGCTCTGCAACGCAATCTCATCTGGATAAGGCAGGCTCTCACCACATAAATGTGCATCTCTTTCAAAAATTAGTAACTGAGGTATGAGCACATAGTACTGGCAGTATGCCAAGAGCTTTATATGGATTATCTGAGAAGAGTGCTATTTTATCCTCTCTTACCTGACAAGGACAACTGAAGCTCAGGTTGAGAAACATACTTCATGTCCCTCAGCTAGGTAAGGGGCAGTGCCCGACTAGGACCCTGTTCTCCACCACCCCTCACCTCAGGGCTGTCCAAGCTCGATGGGGAAGAATTCAGAATACCTGGTATTCCTGGGTTATCACTTTTTCATTCTTGATGGTGCTTTCAGGTCCCTTTGCTTACATTTTGACTAACAAGTTTTTTCTTTTTGAGTTTTCAAAACCATTACCTCAAACCATTTTGGTGCCTCAGAAACTTATTTTTGCTGTGGTAGATTAATATTTCTCCCTAAAGTCCTACCCAGCTTACAGCTATTAGAAAACTTCTGTTTCGACAGAGGTGCAGTTTCAATAGCCTACAATGAATATAGCATTGTAAGCAAAAGAGATAATACATATTACTATTAAATAAGTAAATACAATTTAAATTTAAAAGATGACTGAAAAAAGAAAATTTCTGTTTCCTTGTGGTCAACAGACATCTAAGTTCTGATTTCCAACTAGAAGTGGGTTTAGAGTGTGAGTGAATGATGGCCCCTGCTCCCAGACCCCAGAGTAATCACGGTGCATTTTGTGTTCCCATTCTGATAGTACTGACATGCTTTCCTAATTAGAATGGGAGAAGTAGCCGGTGTTCTTCACATCTTTCCCCTTGGGCTCCAAAGAAAGCTGGCAGTGCCTTCCATCTCCTGTGTCCAGAACGAGCAAGTATTCCAGTAGATCTTCCTCATAGATCATGCCCTGAGCCTCCTTATGAGCCAAAATCAAGGCTTGGTCACATAGAAAATGAGACTCAAATTGAGGAACCTTAGAAACCTTAGAAAATAACTGGCTAGTTTTCTCCAAAGGTGTCATGATCACAAAAGATAAGATAGTTTAACTATCTCAGGTAGAGGAGACAGGACAGTCCAGTGCCACTCTGTGATTCCAAGTTGGGTGTTGCAGAAAATGGTCACAGTGAGACAGCTGGTAGAATGTGACTGTGGTTCGGGAGCTCATCAGTCATCATCTGTCCGACTTACTGAGTAGACAGTCCTTAGGTGGAGTCAGAGTCCAGGTCCCGTCTACCTTGTTACCTTGCCCTACCCACTGTGGATTTCACAGGGACACAGAGGCTGCCAGTTGCATTTGGTTTTAACTTTCCTCTAGAAAAAGAGATGACATTCACAGTTAGTGCATAAAAGTTTCCACATAACTAAAATGTCTCCCAAAGCAGAAAACTTTTTGTTCTATCAAAAGGAAGAGAAATCATTAACATCACTGCTACTCTACTGAGTTTTACTGTGACTAACAGAGAATCTAGCCAAAGATGGAGTGTATTTTCTTTGAAACTACCCTTTCTGAGCATCCTTTGTAAGAGCTGACCTTCAAAGTCTTATCTGACCAGAGAAGAACTGAGGTGCCAGTCACAGAGCCTATACATCTCTTTTGTTAGTTCAGGAGGCACAGCCAATTTTTAAGTTTGCCAAAGAAAAATCTAGAAAAATAAAAATGAGTTATCCAAAATGATTGTTTACCTTGGGGCAAATCCTGACATTTACAGTCTCACACTTTGCTCATCTAGAACCCAAACGTTAGCCAGGAACAGAATCCTTGGGGAGAGGAAGGTGTATCACTGGTGCCTGTTCTTGTGTCATTGAGTGAAGTGCAGTCTGTTTTGGAGCAGCTGCCTCTAGTTGTAATTTTGAAATTTTCAAGGAAAATTATCACATCCTGGAGAAAGAGTATGAAATGATGGAGTCAGGAGGCCTTAATTCCACGTGGCTCGTTTTCAAGGTGACCTTGGACAAGTCACTTGTCTTTTGTTACCCTCTGTTTTCACAGTAAAGTAAACATTGTAACTTGCCTTACTTTATCATAGGGATATTGTAAAGATCAAATCAGCTAGTATATGTAAGGGTGATGTGTTGGTTGTAAAGTATTCTATAAGTTTATGATGGGATTATCGTCTAGGTAAATGGCGCTTAGTATTATCATTTAATAAGGTAGAAGTCATCTTCAAATATCAGTCCTGACCGTACTAAGGATTGTCCAGCAGGAGATGCTAGACTCGGAGTATGCTTGGGTCTTTGGAATCGACTAGGTGGACTTTATTGAAAGAATTATGTTTTAAGTCATTGAGGAAATTCAAGTGAGATTGAGCATCAGTTTGCTAGAATTCCAACTGTTTTAAAAAATTGATTCCTTTAAATGACTAAGAACATAAATGAATTGGACACAGTTTAATCTCCTTTGTATAATGTTTTATTATTATTTTTTTAAACTACAACTTAGGTTTCCAGTTAATATAAACTAGAAAGAATAAAAAATGTTTACTATGCCTTAAGGGAGAGGAGCAGGGAACCACCCCTACCCCACCCCCATTACCGTCTTCCTTTCTCAGAAGCAAAGTTGTATAATCCGAAAAACCTGACATTCCATATTGAGGGTTTATTGTAAGGTAGTAAAACCAGATTTTATATCTCGTTTATTCCTACAACTTCTGATGTGCTTCCAAAAATGGTATTAAGGCAGCAGCTGAGGAAATTTTATGAGATAATGAAGCAGAACAGTTACTGAAAGCCATCTGCTCAGTTGTTTACAAACTTGCTTCAATACTTCAGAGGCAATGGTGGGGTACGTGTCTAAACTTCACAAGCTGTACTAGGTAGAACTAAATGAAGTGAGCCTGGGCTGGGCTGAGCTCGGTCCCTCTCTGTGCAGTGTGAGCGGTTGCCAGGCAGGCCTGTTGGAAGCCAGCAGAAAGCACCACACAGAGGTGATTATGTGCCACCATCTGTCACGCTTCAAGCCTACCATACAGCATGGCTAATCAGCCTTGGCAGGATGATGGATGAACAGCAGCAGCTGCCAAAAGCCACTGTTGGCAAACAGTCCTGAAGTTAAGAACTTTTTCCCCCCTGTCTTCCTCTCCAGGGTCCTGCTGCGTGTCCGCATGCTCTACTACCTAAGACAAGAAGTTATAGGAGACCAGGCAGATAAGATCTTAGAGGGTGCTGACTCAAGGTTAGTGCGAGCGCACATTTGTTCTGTGTGTCCCTGCGATAATCCGGGCAGTTGGAAAACATCACAGGTTGTGTTTCAGAACCTTCATACACCCTTAGCAGCTCATCTCCTTTTTTGCATCTTGAAAGCAGTGTTTGTCCAGTTGGCTAGGGGATGTGATGCAAATCAGGAAAAACCTATTCGTATGTTGTGCATCTGTGTATAAAAAGTATGTACTAAATTATTGGTGTTCGGAGGTGACCTTTAAAGCGGGACACTCTGATAAAGTTTATTTCTGGTCATGGTAGAAAGTGACTGACTTATGTCCTTTCTTTTACCCTTGGCTCATTCCTCTCCACAATACTCCGGTGCCTCTTGTAGGGAGGGCACATGTGTTGTGTTCATGACTTGGGATTATTTTTAGGTAATAGTCCTTGGTTTAAATATTGCACAAATGGTTGTCTTTATAGTGAAGCCGATGTGTGGATTCCCGAACCTTTCCACGCGGAAGTCCCCACGGATTGGTGGGATAAGGAGGCAGATAAGTCCCTCCTAATTGGAGTGTTCAAACACGGTAAGTGGCGTTTCTGTTTGACCACATCTTGACTGCATGGCTTTGTCTTTATTTAGAACTCTTTGCATACTCTTTCCCAAAGTCATAATATTAATGAGGATAGTTCCAAAGGACTCTTGGCGTCTACCATTTTCCTGTACTAAAAATCTAATATGAACTGTAAATATCAGATGCTGTTTTTGAATGTTGAATATTTGAGAAGAAAACATTTCTTTCTTGACTGTAAATAAAACCCAAACCATATTTGTTTTAATAATAGCCAAGTGGTCCTATAGCTCTCCCTAAACTTTGCTTCCAGCACGACTCCCCTTGCTGGCTCTGCCAGCCCGTGTCAAAGTGGACGGTGGGCTTAACCTCTGCTATTAATCTGTACAAGTGCCTCCTGGGCTTTGTTCCAAGCAATATTTCACAAATGTCAGTGCTGAGAACTTGCGGCTCCCCTGAGTGGGATGCAGCCTTGTTAACTTTGAAAGGCTGGGGATGCAGAACTGGCATGATATATACAGTGAGCGATTCCTGATTATAATCCCAATTCTCTGGAGGTTGTGGAGGTATTCTCAGCAGCCCAGCCTGACTAAAGGGGAGAATGATGGCTTATAAAACATTTCATGATTACAGTTTGGCTTGCGGCTCTACAGCAGTTAGGAGCGATGTGTTGTAGTACACATCCTAATTGAATTGTGCCGTTCTGCCTGTGTACTGCCGCCGCGTTTTGTGAGCTCAACCTCAAAATCATTTTCCTGCAGTGCGCTGTTGGGATCTGCCATTTTCTATCTAGTCAACTTGGGCAGTCAAAAAGCAAATTGCAGTTTGAAAACCATAGAGGGAACAGTGTCATCTTACTGACATGCATCATCCTAAACCTAATAAGACAGGTTCGCAGGCCCTATATAGATGGGGAGTTTTCAGTCAGCGGTGTAAGCTCCGGCAGGAAGGACTAAAGTGGTTCACACGGAGGGTGGGTGGACTCGGAGTTCCACGGCAGAGGTCATGGAGACACCACAAAGTCTTTTAAATGTCAAGCCAAATTAGATCTTGGGAAAATAGGGCCAAAAACCTTCCCCAGCATCTTGCAATTATTCTGAGTTCTGTGAGTATTTGTGCTCTTTCTGATAGCGTCCCAGAAGTATAAGTAGGCTTCCCTGTAATGAGCATTCCATAGAATGTGCTACTAAAACAAGGGTCCTTTAAATTCAACATAAATGGTCATCTCGGTTGAGAAACAAACTGTGTGCCTTGTGGCTGTGCTGCAGTTCGGTCAGTGATGGGCATCTCGTTGTCTCTGTGTGTGTCCTCTGTGGGCTGGTGGTGATGACACAGGCTATGAGAAGTACAATTCCATGCGAGCTGACCCCGCACTGTGCTTCCTGGAACGAGTCGGCATGCCCGATGCCAAGGCCATAGCTGCCGAGCAGAGAGGAACAGACATGCTAGCAGATGGCGGTGATGGGTAAGAAGGACATTTAAAAATTTTAATAAACTTTATGTCAGCATCACATCTATTGGCAGAATTCGTCTCATAGTATGCTATGTGCTGTATTGCATCTGATTTGAACTTAAATGGCATTTACCAGTATAGTCTGCTTATAAATCATGATGACTATTTAAACTCCATAGAGTATCCAGATAACCTGAAACCTGTTTGCCTTTTCCGAATGACGGCAGCCCCTTTACCCCACCCCACCTCTTTTCACACCTCCCCTTCCCCACAACTGTGCACCTTAAATACTGATAGTGGCTTTTGATGTCCAACCCAGAGTTAAAAGTTGCATTGGCTAGCTTGTTAGTCACTCCCAAGTCCCTTTTAGTCATTTGCTTCACAATATGACCCAAACATTTTTTAAAAAATTTTATATAGGGGAGAATTTGATCGAGAAGATGAAGACCCAGAATATAAACCAACCAGAACACCATTCAAGGATGAAATCGATGTAAGAACTCGAGTATATTGACTTTTACAACACCATTAAAATATTATATGCCCATATAAGACTTGTTAAACTTTATAGATAATGACCTTTTCTTTAAAAGATAGAGCAAAATGAGTCCCCAAATATTAAAATAGCTGTGTATCTGGCTTTACTTTCAAGGAATTTGCAAACTCTCCTCCAGAAGACAAAGAAGAATCCATGGACGTGCGCGCCACAGGTAAGGCTGCATAGAAACCCGGGGGCAGAGCAAGCGTCTGCTCCCCGGCACGCCGTGTGCTGGGGCCCTGCTGCTCGTGGCAGCGTGTCATCTCTTCCACACTGACTCATCTCTTTGTGAGTGATTTAGATTCTTGTTTACTGTCAAGGTTTTCTGACATTGTATTTCTTTGATAAAATTAAATATTTGATAAAATAAATATTTAAGATAAGTTAGATATTTCCATATAACAATGAAAATTCTCAAGCATCTTTGAAAATACATCCCTTGGAAGTGGGGCATTTGCTAAATATCTGAAATATTGCCAGTTTAAATAGAATACTGACCTAATGTAAAATCATTAACTAATAATTATGTGATTTTTTTTTTAATGTTCAGGGTATTATTCTACATATATTACAGGAGGGTACCCCTATAATATAATTCATGATGTAAAGTATGTTTCTTTGTTTAAGATTGATTAACTGGATTTGTTTTACCTGAAGGGGTTAAAAAGGACACTTTCTGAGTTCCAGACTCATGTTATTCCTTATTTATATTTTTAAAATGAGGGCACTATGATGACCTTTCCCACAGTGTCATCTGAATGTTAATGAGTCATCTTGTTTTGATGGAAAATCCTGTGTACTGCAAGATTGCAGCTACACATTTCAAAAATATTTTTTCCACTTCCCCAGGCAAGCACAGTGAGAGTAATGCTGAGCTAGGCCAACTTTACTGGCCCAACACCTCAACCCTGACTACACGTCTGCGCCGGCTCATTACTGCCTATCAGCGCAGCTATAAAAGGCAACAAATGAGGCAAGAGGCTCTAATGAAGACTGACCGGCGGAGACGGCGGCCTCGGGAGGAAGTGAGAGCACTCGAAGCAGAAAGGGAAGCTATCATATCTGAGAAACGGCAAAAGTGAGTGTCTTCATGGCTGTGTCCAGCTCCTGGTATGTTCCTTCCTTCTGTGTGCCTCTAAGTCACATGAGGTAGCAGGACTCCCAGCAAGATAATGACCATTAAAGCGCCTCACTACATCAGAGCAGTGTCTCCAAGCCCCAAATGAGTACCATGTATTAAGTTTAGGGAAAAAGAAGAGAAGAAATCGTATACTTTTTACTCAATCACAAGTCAAGCTAATATCTTCTTTCTAATAGGTGGACGAGAAGAGAAGAGGCTGATTTTTATCGTGTGGTATCCACTTTCGGAGTTATCTTTGATCCCATGAAACAGCAGTTTGACTGGAACCAGTTTCGAGCCTTTGCCAGACTTGACAAAAAGTCTGATGAGAGTTTGGAGAAATACTTCAGTTGCTTTGTGGCCATGTGTAGGCGAGTGTGTCGAATGCCCATGAAGCCAGATGATGGTAGGTTCACTTATTAACAGAAGTTCCACACAAACAGGCCAACCAAGTCAAAAATCAGAGAGTGAACAGTTGAAAGCATGTCTGGGTTTTTCCCAAATAAATGCACTTGTTTTCCTGTTGCAGAACCACCTGACCTCTCTTCCATGATCGAGCCAATCACAGAAGAACGTGCCTCTAGAACTCTCTACCGCATTGAACTGCTGCGAAAAATCCGAGAGCAGGTTCTTCACCACCCTCAGCTGGGAGAGCGGCTGAAACTCTGCCAGCCTAGTCTGGACTTGCCTGAGTGGTGGGAATGTGGGAGGCATGACCGAGACTTGCTGGTTGGCGCTGCTAAGCATGGGGTCAGTCGGACGGATTATCATATCCTCAACGACCCTGAGTTGTCCTTCTTGGATGCACACAAAAACTTTGCTCAGAACAGAGGGGCAGGTGGTATTTCTTCCTTAAACCCACTGACTGTGGGATTTGGCCAGACTCCTGCAGTCATCTCATCCACTCACGTCCAGGATGAAAAGATGGTGGGTCAAGCTGAGGGCAAAATGGAGGAACCTGAAAGCGCCACCACCCAGGAGAAGCCTGAGGTGAAAGAAGAGGAAGAAGCAGCCGACGGTGGTGGGGAAAAGGACAGTAAGCAGGAAAGTGAAGTTGAGGCCAGCTCTGTAAAGAACAGACTGAAAGGTGTGGAGGTCACTGCAGATACAGGGCCCAAGTCCTTTTCTGAAAAAGGTTCTGAAGAGGATGAAGAAGAAAAGCTGGAGGATGATGACAAGTCTGAAGAATCTTCCCAACCTGAAGGTAATGCCTCACCAGTCAGGCCTCCTGATTCCACCACCGCTGTGACGTCTGATGTCACATGACAAGGGCATTTTTGGTTGTTTTTAAGGGTAATTAGTGTACATTTTTTTCTACGGAGGGCTGATTTCAGGTTATGCGTAGATCTATATTGTGCTCTGATATAGCTAATCATGTAAATAATCGTATTTTAAACAACTTTCAGAAGAGATCTCATAGAAACGTAACAATAGTTGCAATGTTAATCCTAAGTGATTTTAATTTGGACAAGTAGATGTGAGGGAGATGAATCATTCACTGAGTATATATTGGCAATTATTTTAAAAAGAAATATGAGTAATTTATTTAGATTTAATTCAAAAATAAAGGACAAGTCTAAAATTCTAAAAATAGCCAGTTTTCTTTCCAAGTCACACTTAGGTCGCTGCACCAGGCACAGCGTGCAGCAAGGCGCCGTATTGTGCTATTCTGCTGGAGCTCGTACTTGGAATTTCAGCCAATGTGTTAGTCCAACACTTTAGCCCTTTTTTTCTCTGTGGAGGTTCACAGGCTTTTTGAGTCAGGGACTTGTTTGTCATTCAGTCTCTTCTGAGATTTGCTTGCATGATACCAGCTGACTCATGACAGAACCTCTCTAAACCTCTGCTTCATCTTTAACATGGTACTAACATCATCTCCATGAAAGAGCCATTGCAAGCTTTTAAAGACAAGATTTGTAAAATGCCCAATACCACTCTAACCATACAGTGTGAACTCAATAAAATGGAGCTGATTTGCATTGACACTTTAAATCATGTCCTTTCTGAACTTCTTTTTTCTTGATGTTCTGGTTGTAAGTGATGCACTTTAACTTATTTCTCAGCAGGAACTGTCTCTAGAGGGAAGAATTTTGATGAAGAAAGCAATGCTTCTATGAGCACTGCTAGGGATGAAACCCGAGATGGATTTTACATGGAGGATGGAGATCCTTTGGTAGCTCAACTTCTTCATGAAAGAACGTTTGCCTTCTCATTTTGGCCTAAGGTTGGTGGATCTTTTTTGTTATTTTGTTTGGTTTTGTTGATCAGAAAAGAGTGACATAGAGAAAAATCATTCTAGTTTGTTTTTCAAATAATTTTAAGGTAAACTTGACAAAGTACATGAAGACTAGGTTTTGTTTCCTGTCATTAAAGACCAGTCTGGAAAAATCCAAAGGTAAAAGCTTGTGGAATACTTTTAATAGGATCGCAGAGGGGACCTGAAGGAAAAACAATAAGAAATAGAACTATTTATATGGATCTTTGACCCCAAAGCCTTTTAGGTTATAACCATAATGTACAACATAGTCTGTATCATTGTTTCAATAGACTCATCCTTTGGCAAATTATGTAGACTTTAAGAGAAATGTAATTAAAAACATATGACATGAAACATTTTTAAGTGTATCATTTATTAGTGTTAAGTATGTTCACATTGTGAAACAGATCTCGAGAACTTTATCTTGCAAGACTAAAGCTCTGCATCCATTGAACGACTCCCTTATCCCTCTGTCCCCCCAGCCCCTGGCAACCAACAGTCTACTTTCTGTGAATGTGACTATTTCAGATACCCTCATATAAGTGGACTAATAACAATATTTGTCCTTCTACAAATGGCTTATTTCATGTAGCATAATGTCAAGGTTCATCCAGGTGATACCATGTGAGACAGGATTTCTTTCTTCTTTAAGGTTCTATACTATTCCACTGTACATACATGTAGCACATTTTATTTATTCATCCGTCAGTGGGACATTGGGTTCCTTCTATCTCCTGGCTTACTATAGTGCTACAGTGAGAATGAGCGTACTAATATCTCTTTGAGATCCTGCTGCCAATTCCAGAAGAGGAGTTACTGGGTCATATGATAGTTCTAAGATAAGTTTTTGAGGAACCTCTATTTTTTCCCCCACAGTGATTGTACCATATTGCATTCACACCAAAAACACATATGGAAAATGTGTGGGCTTTTAAAACTGTATTTTAATTTCTTTTTAACCTGGAGCAAAACTTTCAGAATTAAGACAGCTCAGATATTTGGAACTTAAGAGTCTTCATCATTTGGGAGAGGGTAGACTGCTGATCCACTTGCTTTAGTTCATTATAAGATAATTCTGAATGTAGTTATCTGTACCCAAAGCAAAGAGGAAATTCTTTTTTTGGCTAGCTCACATAATTTTATAATACATCCCTGTGTAATTTGGGTCTATTCTTCAGGATATGGAGAAAATCACTCTGACCTTAATAGGGCTGTCTGGTTTAAAACAAACAACATAAAAATGGCTTCAGTAAACTCACCCCAAGATAGTTTTCCATAGTATTAGTTGTGTATGAAACAGTGTGAAATTCTTAACTGAAGAGTACTATCAAAGATATTTTTTCTTCCTCTATCCTTTTAGTCTCCCTATTATCTTAATCTTCCTTAGGGATATAGAAGGGAGTTTCCTAGATTAGCCAAAAGGTCTATAGTAGTAGGCACTTTTAATCAATGGAAACGGGGTCTAAGAGCTCTAATTAGAAAATTTCAGTGTACACGCTTCAATGAAATTTGAAGTGATAATAGGTGGGGAATGCAAATTGACATTCATTAGGTGTTCCTAGGTTGGTGCCCATTTTGTAATGCTGAACTTTATTAATAGTGACGCTAATGATGTCCTACTTCCTGAGACAGACTGTGATCCAGTCTGTGGATCTGATGAGAAGCTAATGCAGGATTCCATTGTCACCTGCTGACCTTCACCAGTATTTCTTTAGCTTGGGTAAAAGTTGCTTTTAAAATGTGAGGACATTTTAGGGGTAGTCATGATGTAATATTTTCTAATGAATGTGATTCAGTTGTTCAGAATTAAAAAACATTAAGTTTCCTGTATTGGGGCCACCTTAGGACCTTATACCAGAGCAAAACTGGTTTGTTGGGTTTTCTTTATTTACTTGCTTACTTTTTGTTTTCTTTTACTTTTTTGTCCACTGAATGACTTTCAAGCCTTCTATGCTCTTTAGCATCTTGACAGACATATTTATCTAGCAATTTTCACCAGGTCTTTGTCACAATTGCGTGTGACTTTTCTTCTCCCCTCAGGATCGAGTAATGATAAACCGATTAGACAACATCTGTGAAGCAGTGTTGAAAGGCAAATGGCCAGTAAATAGGCGCCAGATGTTTGATTTCCAGGGCCTCATCCCTGGTTACACGCCACCCGCCATGGACAGTCCCCTGCAGAAGAGGAGCTTTGCTGAGCTCTCTATGGTCGGCCAGGCGAGCATTAGTGGGAGCGAGGACCTCACGACTTCTCCTCAGTTGTCCAAGGTAAGCTGAGAACGGGTGTGTGTGTGTGTGTGTGTGTGTGTGTGTGTGTGTGTGTGTGTGTATGCAGTTTAAAGGTGAGGGTGAGTGCTAATTTAACTCAGCTTGGAAGTATGACCCCTTTTAGAAATAAGATGGCTGCTGTTTCCTCTGCTCTGTTGAGCAGTCATGGGTGTTTCCTTCCTTAGCTTCTTGCTGTTGCTTTTTTTTCTGAGAGCCAGTCCGAATAACACAGACAGTATTGGCTCATTATTTTGTTGAAATTTTCCATAGGAAGATGCCCTCAACCTCTCTGTCCCTCGCCAGAGGAGGAGGAGAAGGAGGAAAATTGAAATCGAGGCTGAAAGAGCTGCCAAACGGCGAAACCTCATGGAGATGGTTGCCCAACTGCGGGAGTCTCAGGTGGTCTCAGAGAATGGACAAGAAAAAGTTGTAGATTTATCAAAGGCCTCAAGAGAGGCAACAAGCTCTACCTCAAATTTTTCATCTCTTACTTCAAAGTTTATCTTGCCTAATGTCTCAGCACCAGTGTCCGATGCCTTTAAGACTCAAATGGAGCTGCTCCAGGCAGGCCTGTCACGCACACCCACAAGGCATCTGCTTAATGGCTCTCTCATAGATGGAGAGCCTCCCATGAAGAGGAGGCGGGGAAGGAGGAAAAACGTGGAGGGCCTTGATCTGCTTTTCATGAGCCACAAACGGACATCACTGAGTGCAGTAAGTTCAGGTGCTCTCCTCCATTGTGTGTGCCCACCTTGACAGGCAGGGTCCCTGCATGGTTGATGGCTCTGGTCTGTGTTCCTCTCAGACATAGTGTTAAAGCTGGCTTCTCCCACTAAAGAAATAGAATTACAATGAACAGAGTCATGGTTCTGAGCTGGAAAATTGTGTTGAGCATTGATACAGATCACTCAGCCTGAACCAAGTGTAGCTTGAGGATTTATTCTTGCCGAGATTCTGATATATTGATTACCCTTGGAAGACTAGCCGAAAACAAAAGCATGTTCTTCTGAGCCTGTAATTGTTATCTGAATTCTTGAGGTGGAAAAGCTTTTGCTCTTAAAAATATTGATGTGTTATAGTATACATGTTTCATTTCAGACTTAAGATTTGAGTTTGTATACAAAGCACCTTCTCTTCTATACCTCTATAATTAGATGTTTTAAAATAGATTCAGCTGAATAAAGATTATTTTTAGGTTTGAATGAAATGTATGTGCCAATGCATTTTTTTTACTTTTTCAATTCAGCGGAAGTGAATGCAGCATAATAAAAATTCTCTTCTCTAATCTGCTTCAACCATATCACCTAAAAATATGCCACCCAATAACAAGGGTCTTACCTCAGAAAATTTGATTCCATGTGGCCCCTTCCTTTTTAAAGGGTTTCTTAGTACTAGATAACTTAAGCCTATCCATTTAGAGAGGAGTCTGCTCCCCAGGGAAGCCATATTGGACTCCATACTGAGCTTTGGCAGGCCAGGGGACACAGTTTGCGAAACACTGAAATTTGGAACTGAAGATAGTTGTCTGTTCTAATATGTTTTTCCTTGCTCCATCCCTATTATTATTTACCCATTTTCTATTTCTTAAACCTATACAAAGCTTAAAAACTTAGAAGAGTGGGAAAGGCATAGATGAGCTAAAGTTTAGAAGTGACAAAGTAGTCTTCACTAAAAACTTTTTTGCCCCTGGTAAGAGCTAATCCAAGCAGAAGTGTCTATGCTGTTAGTTTCCAAAATTCAGTACCAATCCACTGGTTGTAATAAGTCATTTTTGTTGATTTTAGAAGCTTATAATAACACACCTTGTAATGGATCAGCTGTGACTGGTTGTTCATAAAGTGAAATGCTATTTCTAAGTGTTTTTGAGCCACTTTAATATTTTAGCAGATTTTGTTCATTGAAAATCCTTTATAAATAAATTGGAGAGTTTCTATGGCTCATTTACTATTTGGTCTAATATTTTAATTGGCTTATACTTATCTGTAGGCCAACCCAGGTAATGTTTTCCTAATGTAAGTATTTACCCCAAATAAGACTTTTAAGGCTAACTTTCATGTCACGTATTTTAAGCCATTGCTAAAAAATTTTTAATTTTTATCCCCTAAAATCACACTTAACAACCCAGTCCAAGTGTGAGAAAACTTAAGAATAAATTTTTAAGTTTGTTTAGTTTGACTATCAGCTGTTGGTATTTGGGGAGTCTTCATTTGGTGTTGTAGAGGGCTATGAGCATGCACAGAAAATACAAGGAAGACATTGATGGATCTATCAATAAACTGAGTAGTGAAGTAGCAGTGTTACTTATGTAGAACAGGACAAATCCTAAAATCTCATATTATGTCAGCACTCAAGCGGGAAAACACTTTGTCGCTTCTTAAAAAGTAACAGTGCAGCCATTGTGCATTTACAGCATTGTGAAAGCTAGTTCTGCCCCATGTGCCCAGCATCAGGTTGGGAAGATATACTCAAGACCAGTGCTTACACTAGAAAACTCTAGTGTATTTAGCATGGGATAAGAGATAAATAATGATGAGTCCTAGTTGTGAGGCATGCCCTGGGTACTTTGTGAGCTCAAATGTAAAAGGGGAAGGAGAGAGGTGGATATGGGAGGGAAACAGAAGAGGACTGTTTCCTAGAGATGCTCATACTTCTGTTAAGTTGGAAAGATGACACAGGAGTTGGTCATTGAAAGGAGGGGTCAGGGAGAGCATGTTCAAAGACATGGAGGCCTGAGAGAGAGCCTGGAGGCCTGAGAGAGAGCCTATCATTTTGGTGGTCTGAGAGTTAGTGACGGGGTTATTGGAGGTGGTGAGGCTTAGTGAAGTGAGTTTGGAGACCAGGTAGGATGCTGATCAAGGCAGGCCTCATGTTCCATGCTAAATAAAGAACCTGGGTTTTAGCCTAATGGTGGTGAAGACTCAATTACAAAAAAAAAAAAATGTAAACATGGGAGTGATATGACATGATTTTTGAACTAAGAAGAGTACATTTTTGAAAACTGACTCCAGTATAGCAGTATGGAGTGTGGTGTAAAGAAGAGGAAGTAGAATCAGGGAGACCGTGTTGGAATATTGCAATAACATTGGGGGAATGAGATGAAGACCAAAGTAGGAGCTGCAGGAATGGGTGTACATGAGCTATCATAAAAAGATGTGTAGGAGTTAAAATAACAGATTTTGAGATCTGGATAATGGTAGAGTCTAGACTTCGGTTGATCTTTTTAATGTTACCAAACATACCCAACCCAGAGTACTGCACAACCAATAAAACTGTACTGTGCCCAGAATGCCTAAAAGTTATATATAAACTATCTTTTTGGAACATTCCTTTAAGTAAAAATGTCCTAAGTGACATTAATCAGAGACTCCTCAGAGAAATTGAGAAGCTACCTTTTGTGTATATCAAGTTTGGATTATACTGTCTGTCTTATCTTCTAGTGGCTTGCTTAAGATCTCAAACTTGGAGTGTTAATGGACTGTTAATTTTTTACCTAATTACTAATTCTGCAGTGTGAAGAATAATATTACAATTTCTTCTATTTTTTTTTTTTCTTAGGGGAAATCAGGAGAGAGGAATGAAGAGAGGAGGGAGGGGAGACAGAAACCTTTCAATTTAGCTGGTTGTTTATTTTATAGCCCTCTGGCTCCAGCCTACACGGTCCACACCCCAGCTATCTCAAAAACCTGAGCGAGAGTGTGACCCTCCATCTTCTAATTTAAGAGCCGTTCCAAAACTGACATTTCAGTAATTTTTCCCCCTTTTTGATCAAATAGCCATTATTCTAGGATAGCATTTCTTGGGAAAAGAAGTTGTCCTAATCTCTCTCTTCATGTGAGAATTCAGATCATGTCAACTTTCTGCAGGAGGATGCTGAGGTGACCAAAGCTTTTGAAGAAGATATAGAGACCCCACCGACAAGAAACATTCCTTCTCCTGGGCAACTGGACCCGGACACTCGGATCCCTGTTATAAATCTTGAAGATGGGACTAGACTGGTGGGGGAAGACGCTCCTAAAAATAAGGATCTAGTTGAATGGCTGAAGCTGCATCCTACTTACACTGTTGATATGCCAAGTTATGTACCAGTAAGTATCACAGAGTTAAGAACCGAGAGAAATCTTGCTGAGATAGTCTATTTCTTTCTCCCATATAGCACAGAAACCCCTGGGGCCTCTGCCTTTTACTTAGTGTCTCCTAACCTCAAACATTCCTAGTTTTTATCATCGTATATTCCATGTTAGAGAAACTAGTGTCAGGTCTTTTATTTGATGATGCCTACTGTGCATTTCCATACTTCTTCCCTTCTCCCATCAAGCATCTGTGATTTCTTCATTCTTCACATAACCTAGTTTCCAGGTGGTCTCGTCATTGGGATAACACTCATGAATGTACTTTAATTGGTCGCAGACCAGGTCTGAACAGCACAAAATGCTATGAAGCTGTTACTTGAGAAGATCAGTTAATACAGCCCAAGACTTTATTAGCTCTCTTTTAAGCTACACTTATGTGTTATAGTCAACACTAAACAATGGCTTCAGATGATATGTCACATAAGCTGTTAAGTTAGCAATGCAAATCTTTTACTTTCTGTACTTATGTGAGTGATGTGTTTTTAACTTAAATGTAGGATTTTGTACTTTATTTGATTGAGTTCAGCCTGAGTTGAGTTTCTGCCACTAGACTCCTACAAAGGCCCTTTATCCATTGATTTGGTTCTCTGGCTGTGTGGACTTTTTTCGTCAGATATGCTATCATCCCTGTTCTTTCAAGTCACTGACTATAGAGATTAGCAGCAGTGCTGGAGAAAGTTCCATTTAAAAATAACGTGATTTGGTTTAACAGTTGAAGAAAAGATTGCAAACAGACTTACTGATAGACCAAAGGAAAGCAAGTTCTCAGTTTATATGTTTTAGTTCCTTAGTGTACAGAAAAAAATTTTCCTTTCAAAGAAAAGTTTCTAACAATGAAAATGATTTCTGAAACATATTTAATAATTGAAAATGCCTATTTTATTTTTCAATTAAGTTCTAAATACAATTTTACTAAATACATTTTTTTTTTGCAGAAGAATGCAGATATGCTGTTTTCCTCATTTCAGAAACCGAAACAGAAACGACATAGATGTCGAAACCCTAATAAACTGGATATAAACACTTTGACAGGAGAAGAAAGGGTGCCTGTTGTTAATAAACGAAATGGGAAGAAGGTAAACTTTGGGAAAGGGAATTGATCTCTACTCGATTTCTTATCCCATAATGAAGTGTTTTATCTTGACGTCTTTCATAAGGAAAAGTATCAAATTTCTTCCAGGATATGTGTGTGTGATATGTATATGTATGTGTAGATACATCGATGAGAGAAGGAGAGAGGAACCTGGGGAAGGGGAGAGGGATGAATTCGTGTGTTTTAAATCATTTTCAAATGCCTCTTTCCAGATGGGTGGAGCTATGGCACCTCCAATGAAGGATCTGCCCAGGTGGCTGGAAGAGAATCCTGAATTTGCAGTTGCTCCTGACTGGACTGATATAGTTAAACAGTCTGTAAGTAGGAGCTGCATTACCATCAAGAAAGCGCATCTGAACAAAATTATTTTCCTGACTCTTTTTTCCTATTGGCCATCAATTTTGCAATTCTAATTTATTCATGGCTTAAAATAATTGATACAGGATGTCATTTCATCAGTAATGCATCATCATTTCTTGTATCAATAATTATTAATCCACAGTGAACTAATTTTCCAACTCTGATCTAAAAGGGTTATATAGACACACACAGTCACAGTCTTGGAGGTAGATCTGCTATGGGAGGAACGCCCCACGTAAACCGTGACCAGCCCATCCGTGGATGCAATTCATGGTGATTGAGATCATTGAGATTAACTGTAATTTCTGATTTTTGAAATAAAAAATAGAACAGTTGTGCCTAAAATATTTTTTCACTATTAGCTTTTTTTTTTTTTTTTTTAATTTGTCAATGTTGTCTTGGTTCTTTTTCATTAGTTGGTTGGTTTAAAGTAAACAACAAAACTTTGTTTTCTTCCTTTTTGCGCAGTTTCATCTATATTTTAATTTTTTTAATGGAAAGATTCAGGCAGGTATGAAGACGATTAGGCAGGCAGGCAGGAAGAGAGAGGAGGAAGAAGCATTTTATTTTCTTTTTGTTTAGCTTTTCACACTGGTTTCCTCCCCCTGGACCCATCCCAGGGAGTATGGCCTGTGCTCCTTTGGAGGCAATGGACCCAGCCACTACTCCACCAAGGCGCACCGCTTCTATCATACAGTTCTGTGAACTCACACCATACTCAGAATGCAGACAGTTCCCTCACTCCCCCAGATTCCCCTTGTCGTTCTCCCCTCTACCTGTAGCCCACACCAATGGCAAATCTCCACTGCTTCTTTCTGAGGCTGTTACAGAAACAGGAACATAAATATATGTGACCTTTCTGAAACTTCTTTCACTCATCGCACTGAGCTTCAACCAAGGGGTTGCAAAGATCAGAGGTCTGTTGTTTTCTGTCATTGAGCAGTACTGCACTGTGTGGAAATCATTGCTTGCGTAGTTTTACTCAGAATGTCCATTTTCAGTTCGTCACCAAGATCCATGGTGAAGTTGTTTTCTTTAGCAACTTTCACAGCCACTGTTTGCCTTTCCGTTTCCTTCAGGGTTTTGTACCGGAGTCGATGTTTGACCGTCTCCTCACTGGGCCGGTGGTGAGGGGAGAAGGAGCGAGCAGGAGAGGGAGAAGGCCCAAAAGCGAAATTGCCCGAGCGGCCGCAGCGGCTGCCGCTGTGGCTTCCACATCCGGAATCAACCCTCTGCTGGTGAACAGCCTGTTTGCTGGGATGGACCTGACGAGCCTGCAGAATCTGCAAAACCTCCAGTCTCTCCAGCTGGCAGGTCT
The DNA here is from genome assembly GCA_004363575.1 of Solenodon paradoxus. Lineage (NCBI taxonomy): Eukaryota > Metazoa > Chordata > Mammalia > Eulipotyphla > Solenodontidae > Solenodon > Solenodon paradoxus. The sequence continues at coordinate 1,437,001 of RJWH01000056.1, forward strand.
CATGGGCTTCCCTCCAGGACTGGCAACAGCTGCCACCGCCGGAGGTGACGCTAAGAACCCCGCGGCCGTGTTACCCCTGGTGCTGCCAGGCATGGCCGGCCTGCCCAGCATGTTCGGCCTGGGCGGGCTGCTGAACAGCCCTTTGTCCGCTGCTGCTGGGAACACCACTACTGCTCCGAGTCAAGCAGACCCGGAAGACGGCACTTCAAAAGTAGAAGAGAAAGGAAATGAGAATGAAGATGAGAACAAAGACACTGAGACAAGCACAGATGCTGTTCAGGCCTCTGACTCTGCGAATGGCTCTGTTGGTGCTGCTACTGCCCCGGCTGGACTGCCCTCCAACCCGCTCGCCTTCAACCCTTTCCTCCTGTCCACCATGGCTCCGGGTCTCTTCTACCCATCCATGTTTCTACCTCCAGGACTGGGAGGATTGACACTGCCTGGGTTCCCAGCATTAGCAGGACTTCAGAATGCCGTGGGCTCCAGCGAAGAAAAGGCTCCCGACAAGGCCGAGGGCAGCACCTTCCAGGAGGAAGACAACCTGGAAGGCAGCGATGCCGAGGAGAACCTGGATAAGACTGCGGAGTCCTCCATCCTAGAAGACGAAATAGCACAGGGTGAAGAGTTAGACTCACTTGATGGGGGGGATGAACTAGAAAACAATGAAAATGATGAATAACCAGTACCAGTTCCAGTTAAAGTGTTTAAAACTTTCGACAAGTGGTAGTCCTACTGTTTACACTCACAGTTAATGTTCATACCTAGTTTTATAAGCTGTTCTGTAACATAGTGTAGCAAAAAAAAAAAAAAAAAGTTCAAGTCATGTTATACAGGTGTGTCAAAAGGTATCTTGGTCATTAAGTATTGTGCAGTGCATTATTTATTATCCCTAGGAAAGATGAAATTTGAGAGGTGATCATGTCTTTTTAAGGAAACTTACATAATGCTCTGCTTTTTTTTTTTTTTTTTTTTTTTTCCTTTTTGGTACCATTGGTATTATAATAAAGAGCAATTTGTAACTGAGTGGCACTAATGGAAGGAAGTGCAGCTCAAAGGAAGTATGAAGTTATATATTTAATTTTTTAATTTTAATTTTTTGCTGTGAAGGTCAAGATGAAATTTACCATACATATCATACTTGCTCACTTTGTTTCCCTTTTTGACTGTATGGGGGTTCCCACACGTGCGCATCCACACACATCCATACACTCTGACAATCTCCACGTTAGTGTGAACGTCTCTGTCCCGAGGCGCAGCAATAATAAGGCAGCTGTTGAATGTGAAGGGTCCCTTTGGAAATTAACTTTACTGGGAAGGTTCTTGCCAGACAGAACTTCAGTTCCATTGTCTCGTGGTCTTGTAATGCACTGGTATAAGCAAAATAAATAGATGAATAAAGAGTGAGAGAAGAGAGAATCAGGTACCTTTTTTAAATTAAAGGACTTTGTTACTTTAGCCACAAAGCTAAAACAGCATTACCTCAGCTCTAAACTAGCCTTGAAGTTTACAGACATGACTTTGTAAATGTATTGTTTTTCTTTGTTGTGATGTCCTTTTATTTTTTCTTTGAAAACTGCTATCATGTAAGATAAAATGTAAATTGCTGCCAACTGTAGTAATGATGCTTTTAATAAAAGTGACCCATGATATGCAGAGATGTAATTATAGAATGTAGTGAGTAGGGAACTCGTGTTCACTCTATTTTTTGTATTCGCAATAGATGCAAATACAGCATTCTGGCCTTTGTACAGTTTCTTGATATATCCTCTTATACTAGATTAGCTATTACTAATATGCTAAACTGATTGTCTTCAGACTAGACAGGAAGAAAACCTTAAATTACCTTCACATAATTCCACTCCAGATATCACAACAGAGCCACACACAAAAACCTGCTATTACTGCCTCCAAAGAGCATCTGAGACGGAGAATACTCTGAAATGTGTGCAGCGTCTGATAATGTGGTACACTAAAGAACAAAAGGGCAAAAGAAAAATGAGGCTTTAATAGGCACTATATCTAGGTCATTTATCCTTGGTTAATGGGTAGAAAAACACAATGCTGTAGTGTCAGCAAGGGACACAAAGGCGCTCTAGTGTCCTGCAGACCAGTGCTTGATGCCAGAAACTGTGGGTGGAAAACCCATGTGGAATTAAAAGGAACCCACTCAGGCAAGCACAGCACACATGTGCGTGTGTGAGCACACATGCATGCACGAACATACCACCCATCCACACATGCAGACGTGAGCAGTCTTGAGAGCTACTGATTTGTGAACCCCTTTGTGACCTTTGATATTTGGGGTAAAATATAATTCAAGACCTACTGTTTTCATCTTTCTGTGTCACCTGATACCACACACGCACGCGCGCGCACACACACAAACACACACACCCCCTTATTTCCACCCAGTTAAAAAGGAGAGGAAGAGACAAGGTTGGAGTTAATCTGTTGTCGCCTTCCACACACTCCCCCAGTACACACACACGCTATCTGTCCCCCAACCCAAAGTGTTATAAAATAGGTTATCCAAATGCCCTTTAGTGTATGTGATTTGGTTAATTTTTATCCCCAAATGAAAAATGTACTCATCATGATTCTGAAAAAGGAACAACTTGAAACCTTGACCTTAGAGACACTAAAATTGCTTTTGCCCATCAAGATTACTGTTGTCTCTTAAAAGTTACCAACTGGGTGTTGTGCACTGGGGGAAAGTGCCTTTAAGAGAATAGCTTCTCAAATGGAATCTTTTGAACATGGAAAATAAGACTAGATCTGCAAAAGTATAGGGAATTTATAAATATTTAAATAATTGACTTTTAAGCCTTAAAATAAGACTTTTATTAAGTCTTATTAAATATTAAAATATATTTAATAAAGTGAGTCATAAAAGGGTCTTCTTCTAAAATTCTTTATAGAATTGGAAGTTTTTCTGTGAATTTTTTGTAAATAGAACATGTGATGTGATGTGACTTGGTCCTGTTAGATGAAAATGCTAAGAGCAATGATGACCTTCAAAGAGAAGGCATCTCAGCTTGTGACCAGAAGGAGCTCTGCATTGATGGAAGGGTCAAAGCCCCAGCCCCACCCCTCCCTTATCTGGGATTCATCTGTTAGTCTTTAAAGTCATTCAAATTTCCACATCAGAAAATACATTTTTTCCATCTCATGAAATTCTTGATGTTAGATCTTGAACTTACCTAAGAGTTAAAATTCAGTCTAATAATAACTAGTATTTCTCCATTTGCTTTGGTGCAAATGAAGCACTGAGCTGCTAAGTGCTTTCTATGGCATAACTGCTTAATCATCACTTCTCTGTGGGAGAGAAGCTAAGTCTGGAAGAGTTTAATTGGCCAAGGGTAAATAAAGGAGCTGGATTTGAACCCAGTAGTCTGACATCTGAGGCTACTCACAATGTCCTAAAATACTGTGCTTTTAGGTCCCTGAAAGGAAGTTACTCTGTATTTATGATCTGAAGTATCAGGGATTCTATATTTTTACATGTTTTCCTCACTTACCCTTACCCCACCATAAGTGATCTTAAATTTGAGACTGGAAAATGGAAATTAAATAAAGTCCACAGGAAGTCGGGCCCAGAACCATGTGCTCTTAAGAAAATTCGAGTTCCACTCACTCTATTTAAATTTGGATTTATCTTACTCCTTGAGTCTTTCTGTTTTATGAAGAAATCAGTTCTTTAAAACAGGATGAGCTTATTCACATAACCCTCATTACAAGCTTGGTCTTTAAACCCAGATCTAACCTCCAGACCCAAGCACTATGCCCGCATAATTCATGAGCATTCGGCAGCAAACCGTGTGCACTGTGTATTAGATGCTTTTTATAGTGGCAAAAATATAGCTATGGAAAAAGAAAAGACTAGTTCTTTGCTGTTGTGGAACTTACATTCTAGTAGGAAAGAGGCAAGTGGTAACAAATTGCAAGTACAATATTTGTAGATCAAGGCAAACTATTAAGGGATGATAAGGTGGCTAGGGAGGAGCTCTGGAGAGAACAACTTGCTTAAGCCTGTGTGAGAAGCAGTAGCCAGATGACGACCCAGTTGGAGAATGTTCCAGGCAAAGGGAACTGCCAGTGCAAAGATCTCAAAAATTGGGAGTGAGCTTGAAAAAAAGAGCAGGCAGGGAGCCTCTCTATAAAATTGGGAGTCAGGGACCAGATCCTACAGGGTCTGGATGGCTGTGGAGGAGGGTTTACATTTCCTTGTAAATGTCATAGGAAGTCCTCAGAAGTTCTAATATCAGAAAGTGATATATTCAGGCATTTTTTAATAATCACTATGACTGCAATGTGAAAGCAAAACACAAGGAGTAGGAATTCTAGTAGGAGACAGCTAGAACGGCCTTGGATTAAGATGGTAGTGTTGGAAATAGACAGCAATGGATGGGTTTGGGACACTTTTTAAAGACACAGCCTCTAATTAAAATTATGTGAATAGGAAGACCGATCAAAAATAAATAAAAAACAAAACTGTTTCCTCCCCTTCCTCCCTCTCTCCTTCCTTCCTTCCTTCCTTCCTTCCTTCCTTCCTTCCTTCCTTCCTTCCTCATTCCTTCCTTCTTTCCTTCCTCATTCCTTCAAGTGTTTCTTCCTCCTCTCCCTTCCTTCTTGGATTTAAAAAAGAAAATAGGTGAATAATTTGAATTAACTCTTAAGGATTACTCCTCTTGAAATACAACCAAAGGTAAAATCCACAGATGAATGTTCACCATGCTTTTCCCTCCAGAATTAAGTGATTTGTGTTATAAGGAAAAAATACTAGGAACAGAAATTTTTCGTTCCATATCCTGTTACAAAAGTATTTTTGTGGCTCAATAAAAATTGTTAATTATCTTTGGGAAGAATTTTTAGAAAATGTTTCTCACAGGAGGTGAGAAGGGATATGCATTATTGAAGTGATAGGTGTGTGTAGTGAACATCTCTGTCTCTCCAACCATCAGTAAATTTAAATTAGGAAGTGAAACAATGAAATGACTTCTACTAACAGACTCTTAAAAGTTAGAATATATCTTACTCATTTAACTTGACTCTAATGAGCAATTCTATGCATTTTCCTAGCATGGAAAAGATTTACTACAGTTTAATAGACATTTTATTGTAAAGTAAACCACATTTGGCAAAATAGATGCATAAATTAATATGTGGAATATTTAAGTTTCCTTCAGTAAAAAGAATTTCATCAACTGAGCTTTTTATTGGATACACCCAACTCAGAGATTTTTCTGGTAATGGTTAGGATGGTGATTTTCACAGTATCTTTGATTACTTGAGGAATTTTTATGTTTAGGTTTCTGTTCAATTTTTCTATTGCTCCCATTTTCATTCTTGAATTTCTAAACCAAAAATGTAAAAACTCATTGAGCGTTGAAATTGTGGATCACCCTCCCAATGGCTCCTTGGTCTAGACCTGGTTTTGGATCTATCAATGCAGAGTTGAACTTTAATTTGTACCTCCTCAATCAATGAATGTTCAACATATAATTTAAATGAAATTGAATAATAGGCTAATGACAAAATTTCAAATACTGTTAGATCTGATACCTTGACCATCAGAATGACTTTCAATTTGTTTAGCTCCTATGTCAGTTGGAATTTTCATCATTTTAACAAAGATGGCAGAATCTGTCTAAATACTGACATGCTATTTTAGTGCGGGGTGCCTCTCCCCTTCCTATGAGTCTTTCTTACTCAGGAAGTCTTTACTGGGCTCTGACATAAATCTGTCACAGTGAATTTTGATTTATAGCTTAAAAGACAACACAATAGATTTCTAATGTACAATAAAGAGAAACAATCAAAATATTACTTAGGAGTCACTTAATTCTCTACTTCAGGTGACTTTCTTCATTGTCTTTTGCCTACCTCTCCATTTTGATCTGAAAGCTCCATTTCAAAATTGCTGACAAGAGAAACCAGATTCTTTTCTGACTGGAGCCAAGTACTACAGTGGCTTCACATCTTTTGCAGCCCAAAGCTATCTCGTAATCGTTAGCCACAGTTCTAGAGACTCTACCTTAGATGTAGACTGGAATGGCTGAACTATAAACAGGCTGTAAATTTTATAGTTTGGGGTGTACACATCATATTTTAGAATAGAAAATCCATCCTGTTCAACATGTTTCACCATGCTTCCTTAGGAGTCAAGAAGCTCTTCACATTTTAGAATTCAGCATTTTTGTTTGTTAATAGGTACTGTGAGTTAATCTACGCCACACCTCAGGGAGTTGAGTCAATGTTCTTGCTGCCACCCCTTTACCTGGGGAGGTGGGGTTCCTTGTCCAAGACTGAGTGGCAGGACAAGTGTGGTAGAAAGAACTAGAGTTTAGACTTCTCCAGTATAAGCTTTGTCTAGCAATGGACTATATGTCATAAGTATAAATCTGCCATTTGTGTTAATTCAGGTCTACAATTAAGCAAGATAGAATTTAGTGATAATTTATGTTATGATCTGAAGAATTAACCAGATGGTTCTAGAATCTCATGCTACAAGACAAAAGTACTAGTGAGGAAGACTGAAAGATGTTGAAGTTAAAAATGTTGAAGCAATGACAAGCATGCTTTATATACACGCTGATTTTATGGTGTATCTTATGCATCCTAAACATCGGTGTACATTACCGAAGCCTATTCTCTAGGATTTGGGGATAGTGAATCTCGTAGATGAATGACTAAAAATCAGCCCAAGCAGAATGGTGTAGCTTCCTAAGTCTCTACCCACCAGGCCTTTCGGGGCTGTCTTAAGCACTCAAAATGGATTTGCATATCTGTAGCTGCAGAGCCAATGTTTCTCACTAGGCTGGGGCCCTGCAAGAGAACTCCAGGATCCTTTGCATTTATTGTAAGAGTTCCTGGAAAATGAGAGGCAGCCGTTGTGTCTGACTGTGGAGGCATTGTTCTTCCCTAGCCGGAGCTGGCCTGTTTCTCAGCTCCTCCGTTTCTGCTCCATCAGCCGTGGCTAGTTTCTGAGGAGCAGCTGGACTGACTCAGAATAGCCCGAAGGGGGACTTAAAACCATTAAAAATGTCCCTTTTCCCTCTTACTCAAAATTTTTAAATTACTAACAAACGCTTTTCTTCAGCGTCTCCTTTTGTATGGAACCTGTGCTCTGAGAGAGAAAGCGGAGTCATATATACAGGCAGTGACAGCCCATGCCACAGCACTTGGCTCTGGCCCTCAGCCCCAGTCCACTCTTGAGAAAAGAGTTCCATTGACCCTTAGAACACGTGAGGCCATGAGAGGGGAGAACACGGTTAAAGCTGGAAAGATTCCTTTACATTTGAACCAAAAACCATTCACAGAAGATGTACTGGTGTGTATTGCTTATTATCATGAAAACCTTCCTGTTGGGGAGAGTTCCTGCAAAAATCTGTGTACTGTTTATGAAGGAAAACACAAGCATGTTGTGTTTATGCTGTGCTTTAGTTTTGTTGTGTTGACGTGGTCTGGGAGCAGGCCATATTAATGCTGACCTGTGAAAGGTGGGGAGGGACTAGGCGACCAAAGTGTAAAATCTATGTCAGAAAAAAAGCGACTTTAAGAAGCAGTTGCTGTTTCTCCTTGTCTTTGCAGATACTCAGATGAGCAAATGAGCAGAAACTCATCTCCACTGACATGTTTCCAGCATGCCTGTACTTAATACGTATCCTTGCCAGTGTCAGAAAGCAAACCTGAATTGTCTGCTATTTTATTTTGTGGTATGGCACAGCGGTAAGTCCCAAAGGAGAAGGGTGCAGGGTAAGAGGATGGATTGCAATGTGCTATTGGACATGTGCCCAAGATCTGAGTTGCACATTGATGTGGCACGTTTATTCTTAATGGTTGATGCCGAGTGTGATGCTTCTCCCTGCCCTCCAGGAGACACTGAAATCCCCCGCAACGTGAGGGTTTAGATTGACAGTTTCAAGAGCTGTTACAGGTTCAAATTATCCTAGTCAGTTGATTGTCAGTTGTACCTAAATGTATTGAATAATTAAGAAGGTCCTGAGCCCATAGCTCCTGAGAGAGGCCAGGTAACATGATTGGTTGTCCTTGGTTCCCTGTAATTTTAGCTCCCTGCACCTGACAATGTCAACCAGAGCACCAAGATTAAAAATGAATCTGGTTTTACTTTAAGAAGAGGCCATCTAAGCTTCTGAATTTTGCAAAATTTAAAAGTTTAGGAAACTTTAAATAACTCATGCATCAGCCCTTTCTGCAAGAACATAGTCATGATGCCACTTCTCTTCGAGGTACCAGTAACAGTGACCTATAAAGCTGGTTGCAGTGACCAAGAGTAGCATCCCTGTTGCCAGCATTTGCAACTGATTTCCTCCTGGGCCTGGACTCTCTTGCTTGAAGGACTAAAGGCAGTCGTTTTGTGCTTTGAACCTGCTATACAAAGCCTCTGCTCTCTTATGGACAGTTGCCACTGAGCCATTTTGTGTGTTAACAACACTTGATTTTTGAGTTCACTAGACGAAAGGAATAATAGTTGTTATTCTTATCCTCAAGATCCACTGGCAAATGTTAAATGTGCAGCTACAGAATGTGCTGGGAAATGGGAGAGAGGAACAGTGTAGTCGAGATCCTTGCTCTCAAGGGTCTTAGCGTGTTGTTAGAGTGGTTTAATATAAATACCACACATCTGCTTGCCATGTACCCATTTTAAAACACTGCGTACATTGTCTCAATGCTTAACAACTTTGAAACATGCAAGTTAGTTGTGACTTCGGAGATTAAGGATATTAAGTTTTGGTCATTCAAGGTAGTGAGTGGTTTTGTTGGGTCTTACAGGATGTCTTTGTGTTCTAAAATCAGAGCTCTTTTCACCACAGTATGTCACCAAACAGGCACTCCACCATACTCATAATGGAAAGACTGGACAACAAGAGCTGGGGCTCATGTCTGAGCCTCACCTTCCTCATTTTAAGGTTGGAATGATGATGATGATGATGATGATGATGATGATGATGATGATGATGAAAATGATGATGCCTTCCTTGTGTGTCAGGACTAGAAATATTGAATATGCAAAGTCCTTAGTGTCTGACACTGAATCAATACTTGATAAACCATGACTTTAAAACCACCATCATCTAATGAATTCTAAAGTAGTGGCATAGGAGAATGTAGTCTAACAGCAGTGAAATGTGAATGGTGCCAATCCTGAAAATGTAAGTAGTTCTCATTGAAGGAAGCATTGCAGAAAGAAATTATCATTGCCCACTAAATTTATTTTTAGGGTTCAATAATGCTCTTTGGAAAATCATATTTTAAAACAAGAATTCTTTGTTGGCCCTATGGACAGCCATTGTGGAAGGGAGGTGAGTGTGACCCCAGATCCCCTGAAATTGGGTATATAATTGTGTTTGTGTTTCTGAAATGAGGCTCCCTAAATTTCACCTGGTCTTCAAAGCATCTAAGACTCCCTCTTTGAGAGGATAGCAAGAGAGCCAGAACATTCCATTGACTTGATTGGCGACTGCTATTAATGCCACTTAAAAAGGAGAAACTGAGGAAATGCCACACTCTAAAGAGAAAAGACCTATTGACAGTTAAATCGATCACGCCCCAGAGGCCTCCAACAGAGATTTCCTTTCTCCATTGTGTAGCAACCAGCCTCGTGATTGTTTATTTTTTCTGATGCACAAAGCAGGGTGGTCACAGCACCTTCCTTAGAGGCCTCTTTCGGAGACCAGCTGACATAATACATGTAGAATCGCTGAGTGGAATTGGCATTCAATAAACACGATCACAATGTCAACTATTGTGCCTCCTGTCCCTGCACCATGATGGTACCACAGAGCAGGTCTTCCCCATTGTATCTGCCCATCTCTTGTCTGAGTGCGTGTGTTTGTCTTCTGTGGAAAGAATTCCTTTCTTCATTCATTAGCATGGAAGACTGTAGAAATTTAGGGCAATCTACTATACCACTAGACCTCTTCCCTCTGTCCTCACTCACACCTAGAAGACAGAAATTAGTCCTTTTTGCCCTGTCTGGCTCCTGGAAGCTGACCCTGCGACCTAAATGACATCCCCAGCAAGTGAACCCAGGTTCCCGGACACACAGGAATGCCAGCCCCTGCCAGATGGCACCACCATTCCTCATCCCAGCATGCTCAGGACCAAGCTTATGTTTCTACCTGCCTGGGTATGAAAATCAAATCAATACAAAATAGGCCCTGGAGATTGACCCTCAGCTTTCCCTCCTGAGGAAGAAGAAGCTGAGGTGAAAAGAAGAAAAAAAACCTTTCTGCAGAAGTTGATTGCCTCTTGGGGCATTTGAATTTCTGTCTTCTTTTAAAAGTTTATAATGTTCCTCGCTACCACATTATCCAGTCTTGAGTGCCCAGCTTGCATGTGCCAGGAACTCCTCTGGCAAAGACGGGTCCACTCAGGAGACAGCTCTTCTTTCCCAAAGCTGATTTAAAAGCACACCAGGATAAAGGTTTTGCTGCCCTTAACAGCTTATACCTAGAAGGATTTATATAAGGATGGGGCCTATTGGTTTTTTAGTCAAGTGTTTTAATGTGTAGATTTTCTGCTGGGAAAAAAAAGGTTTACTGTGTGTTATAGGTTGAATTGCGTCACCATCCCCACTCCTATGTGGAAGCCCTACCACCCCCAGTAACTCAGAATGTGACAATATTTGGAGACAGAAAATTTAGGGATGTATGAAAATAAAATGAGGTCACATGGGTTGCGCTAGACCATTATGACTGGTGTCCTCTTGAGAATAGGAGATTGGGGCACAGACATGAACAACAAAGGAAAGACCCTGTGAAGTCAGAAAGAGAAGACGATCAAGGAGAGAAGCTATGGAAGGATCCTACCTCCCAACACCTTGATCTCAGATTTCCAGCCTGTAGAACTGTTTTTTATGTCGTCCAGTCTGCTGTGTGTTGTTCTAGCAGCCCTAGCAAACAACTACTCTGTTGTTTCTGAATTCACAGAGTAACAATTGACAAGTCTGGTCAACCATATTGAAATAAAGGAAAAGTAAGAAACAACCACCTGGAAGTAAAAAGCAGTATAGTATAATGACTAGCCTGCCCCACCAAGTACAAGTTGTGCAGGGAGAGGGACCGCACCTCTCTGGGCCTGTTTCCGTGGTAGGATGATGATGGTGGTGGTGGTGGTGGTGAGGATGATGATAGCCAGCCCACTACTTAAGCCTGCAGTGAGATTCAACAAATTAACATATGCCAAAATTTTAGCACTGTCTTGGCTCCTAGAAAACACCATCCAAGCAATTATTTTGTTATCATTACAAATCTGAGACATGTTTTCAAATCTAGAACTACCTCTCCAGATGTACGACCTTGAGGAAGTCACCATCTCCCTGGGGCTGCATCATTGAACAATGAAGATCTCAGTGACACTTGACCCTCTCAGCTCTAACATTATTCATATAAATTTTTGTCTCAACCATTCTTCAGGGAGTAGTGGAATTTCTTGGTGACTTGTGAGAAGCATAACATTTTTTAATGTTTCTGTACTTGATGTGTTCATGACTGACAAACCCAAGTAAATAGGGATGTCTTTAAGGAATGACCTTCTAAAAGACTCCTTTATAAAAAAAAAAAAAAAATCTGTGCCCTTGAATTTTGAAGGCATTAACACAAAAAGAGAGAAGCGGGTGGGAGAAAACTTCTACTTTTAAGCAATGAAGTGATTGCAGTAAATCTGTTTAGGTATCATCATGTTTGACTTTAAGAAAATGGCTGAGCTATGGGCAAGGTAATTCAAGAAGATATAAATGGCTGCATTATAATAAGAAGACACCTATTTTAAGCATGATCTATGTTTTTGAGAAAATTCATTACAATGAGTCTTACAATACCAACCTCTTCAATGAATTTTTCATGTCTGCATACCAAGATATATATAAAACGATCGTAATCATATACCTTTGGGGCAATGCTGAGCGCCAGCTGTTTCAGGGATGATTTATAGGTTGCCATGTTCAAGGTTAATAATCAGGAGAAACAGGTTACAGTATGCAATGTATTTATGTCAGGTTAGAAGTTCAGTTAGTGGAGATAGCATGTTCTAAGGAAGCACACACTTTTAATTATTTTCTAGCCCCCCATTCATGTTTCTCTGCAATAAACTACAATTAAATGATGTTTTACAGCAGAAAATCTCTCTGCAAAATAGATCTTGTGAATACTGTTGACTTTATTTAAAGGGAAACCACACTAGAAATTATTAGCTACGCATGTGAAAACACGGCTTGAAGGTTCTTAACATCTGTGCAATGGGCCTACACACAGTGGATGATGGAGATTTATAAACATCGAGGTAATTATATCCTTATCAAATGACAGTATTTCACTGCTTACAGGACCCTGAGCATGATTTTCAGAGGCATGGCACACACAAACCACAAGGCCACCTCCAAAAGCATTAAAATGTAGCTGATTCCCCTTTGGAGACAAAATTATTGCATCTGTGTCATAAAAAGCTCGGAAACGTTCCCTCTTTAAATTGACACACTATTTTATCTTAGGAAAATGAAAATTTTTAAGGATGAGCAAAGAAAAAAATTTTCTACAGAGCGTTGAATTCTGTTTGTGCCTCATCATTGGTCTATGCAGTCTGTTTCACTTCATTTTGTATTCTCTTTTACCCTAGTTCTAGTCATGCCACTCCCAGCCACCTAGAAGGCAGCTTGTGGTTGTATATGTATGTTACTCTTGTTTATATTTTTTCAGAATGTGTACTGTTTTGTGTGCACATACATATTATTTATGTAAATGGTACCTTGGTTTGTATCTCATTCTATTTTAACTTTTGTGAGTTTATCCTAATTTTTTTTTTTTTAAAGGAAAAGGGCAGGCAGGAATGAAGGCAAGCAGGCCAGCAGGCAGAAAGAGAGAGGAGAAAGAATTTGGTTTGATTTGATTTAGTTTTTCATCTTGGTTGTTTCCCCGGTCCTATGTCTTGAACTGGCCCCCTTGGGATGTATGTGGACTGTGCTCTGTGCTGTAGTGGATTAAGTTGCTAGGTCAACAGGATGCACTTATCTTTATTTTAACAGCTTTATTGGGGTATCATTGTCATACTGAACATATATATATATATATATATATATATATATGCCACACCTATGAAACCATCACCACAATCAAGAGAATGAACAAATCCATTATCCCCCAAAATTTCCTCCTGTTTCTCTGTAACCTCCCATCTTTCCCCTCCATATCCCCTCTTCCCCCTATAGACCCCCCTCATCTACAAAAACAACTATTCTGCATTGATCACTGTAGATCAATATGTATTTTCTCAAATTTTACATAAGTAGAATTACATGGTTTGTACTCTTTTTGTCTGACTTCTTTCACAAAGCATTCTTATTTCTGAGATTCATTCATGTTATGTCTCTCAATAGTTTCTCTCTTTCTGAGGTAGAGTAATAATCCACTATATGGATATACATCAGTTTATTTACCTAGTCAATTGCTGATACTAATGAATAGTTGGGTAATTTTCAGTTTCTGACTATTACAAATGAAGTTGCTATGAGCAACCATGTACTGGTTTGCTTTTTAATAGTCAGATGTGATTTTTTTTTGATAAATGCATAGGAATGGAATGTCTGGATTATATGATAGGTATACTTTCAACTTTTTACAAAATTATAAAACTTATTTCCAAAGCAGTTGCAGTATCTTACATTCTTACCAGAAGTTTTTGAGTGTTCTAGTTCCTCCACATACTCACTGAGTGTAGATCATCTTTTTAACTTTAGACATTTTAGTAGGTATCTCATTATGGTTCTAATTTTAATTTCCCTACTGACTAATGGAAGTTGAGGATTTTTTTATGTGCTTATTTGCCATCTGTATATTCTCTTTGGTAAGGTGTCTGTACAAATCTTTATCCCACTTATGGAAGAGGGTGTTTATTTTCTTATTTTTGAGTTTTTGAGAGTTATTTTTTAATCATCTAAATATATTTTATCAGATATATAATTTGTACATTTTCTCCTTGCCTATGATTTTCTTTTAACAAAATCTTTTTAAGAGTAGATATTTTCGGCTTTGATGAAGTACAGTTTATCAGTTTGGTTGTTTTATGGATCATCGATTTGGTATTATGTGTGGACTCTATTGCCTTTCACAGATCTCTCTGTCTTGATGCCAAAATCATATTGCCTTGATAGCTGTAGTTCTATAATAAGTTGTGAAGTCAAATAAAATAAGTCCTCCAACTTTGTACTTTTTCAAAATTGTTTTAGCTTTTCTGGTTCCTTTGTGTTTTCATACAGATTTTCAAATCGATTTGTCAATTCCTACAAGAAAACGTCCTAGAAATCTGATTTGAAATACACTGAATCTGTATGTCATTCTGAGCAGAATAACATCTTAACCACATTGAGTCTTCCAATCTATGAACATTTTGTGTATATATATATATATATATAAAGTATTTTCTTTTAATATTAAAAATGTAAGTCTAATTTATGTTGCTATGTGAATACTTACTCCATTGCTTCTAAACTCTTGCATAGTCTCAGCATATATTAGTTTCCTATTAGTGCTGTAACAAATCAGCACACACAGCACAGAGATACTTGCTAACCTACCATTCTGGAGGTCAGAAGTCTGAGATCAGCTTCACTGAGCTAAAGCCAAGATGTCCTAGACTGATTCTCTCTGGAATCGTTGAGGGGGAGATTCTGTTTTCTTGTCTTTTTCAGTTTCTGATGGCTGCTTGTATTCCTTAGTTGTGTCTCTTTCTCCACCTTCAGAGCTCATCACTCTAACCTCTGCTTTTGTAATCCCATCTCCCTCTCTAACTGACACCACTGCCTCCCTTTCTAAGGGCTGTTATGAGTCCATATCACCCAGATAATCCAGGCTAATCTCCCCATTTTAAGATCCTTAACTTTATCACATCTGCTATATCTCTTTTACCACATAAAGTAACAATGACAGGTTCTAGAGATTAGAACAGGGACATTTGGGAGTCATTAGCATCCTCCACATGGGTCCTGCATACACTGCATTTAGGTACACACTTTCCCCTGATGGACATCAAGTTGCTCCCTACTTCTCACAACTACAAAGGATGCTGCAAAGAGCCTCCTCATTCATGTTTTTTTCTTTGTGTGCAGATTTCCTTAGAATTTGTTCCCCAGAATGAGATTGCAGTATCACTGCTCAGTACAGACACTCATTGTGGCTGCTGTCAAGGAAGGCTGCGCGGCCTCCCTCCCACCCACCACGATTGAACGGTCCTGTCTCCGCATCTGCCATAGAATTTGCCATTATCTTTGTGTTTATTGCTAGATGTAAAGATATGTCTTGTGTTTTATTTTCATTTCTCTAATTACCAATAAACTTGAGCATCTTTTCAGGTCAGTTCCTAGGTCTTAGCCTAGATTTCTTGACTTTGCAGTTCTATCTTAGGTTTTCTATCTTTAGGTTTTTATGTATCTGATATTACGAAGGGATGCAATGTTCTTTTTCTCCTGGAGTGAGGCAATTTCCCTATTATAGCTACTAAAAGTTCCATTCTTTCTCCATTGGTTTGTAGAGTCATCATTATCAAATATTAGTTGGTGTGTGTATGTACACATATGTTCTGTTAGCTTCTTTAACCCTGTACCAATATGACACTTTATTATTATTATTATATGCTTTGCTATCTATGGTGGAAAATCCTCTCTTTTTACTATTTTCGAGATGGGTTTATATATTTTATTTTTCCATACAAATATTGATAAAAATTTGAGCTCCTCAAAAATTTAATTTCTAATCACAAAATGCTTACATTGAAATTATGGGTTAATTTAGAAACATTGATATGCTTAAACTATTAAGTGATGATCTAAAATCATGGAATATCTCTCTAGTCTTTCAAATCATCTTCCGTTAGACATCAAATTTAGTTTTCTCGCCAAAGGATTTCAGGATTCTTGGTAACTATATGGCTACTTCATATATTTTATTGCTAATATGAATGAAGTGTTCTATTTTTTTCATTACAATTTCTAGTTGATTATTTTCTAGTATAAAAACTGCTATTGGTTAATTTCACTCATATGTAAAATATGAGAAAACAAAACAAGTGAACAGACAAAATACAACAAAATTCACAGGATATAAGACTGTATCAAAGGGAGGCAAGAAGCAGTAGGGAACAAAGGAATGAAGAAGTTAATATGGTGGTGGTGATGGGCACTAGAACTCTGGTGATGTGAAGGTCACACAGACTGAGATGCAAATTCACTATCCTAAAACTCATGACAACATAAACAAATGAAATTATGAAAATATAGAAAACAAACAACAGTAATAATCTATTGATAGTAATGGACTGATCACACTGACAAATTTGCTGAACTCTTGATTAATCCTAATGGCTTGTTGTTGATTCTTCATCGCTCCCAACCCAGAATGATCACATTATCTACAAATGTAATTTTATTGCTTTAGAAAATGTTTTCCTCCAGAATTTGATGAAAGTTTCATTGTATAAATTAGGGATTCTTCATTCGAGACATTTCTATTTTTTATTAGGTATAATAACATTTTAAACGTACTTACTCATCTCTCTCATGCTCTCATTTTTGTAAATCTGTGAGGGAGATAAAAAGAGTTGTAATTTACAAAGATTAATGCTTAAAATTGTTAAATATATACTCTCAGCTGGATCTCTTTTTCTTATTCAACACTTTAAAATTTAGATAGTAAATACAATGAGAAGAGTAAAATTCAGACAACTTTCAGAATTAAAGATAAAGCATTTACAGTAATGATATCTGGGTCCCCAGTAATTATCTCTCTTTCAACATCCTGGGGATTACTAAATCTTTTCTTTGGCCTCAAAATATTTGTTAAATGTATGAAAATCTAGCCTATCTTATAAAGGCTGTGTTTTCTCCAAGTCAAATTCACATCCTTTTGTTTTTTTTAAGGTAGCAAATAACTTAAAATAATTTTTGAGTCTCACATATCTAGGAAGTGTATGGTGTCATATTTATACTTACATGACTGTCCCAAAGTATTTGCTATGACTTAACTTATTTGAAGATTCTGATTCTTTTGACTGAAGTATCTGAAGAGAACTATATAAGGTGTGATACTGGGAAAAAAAATCAGATCTGAATAATTTCTACCTGTTAGTCTATTTATGGGAAAAATCCCAGAGATCTGAGATTCGGGGAAGGGTAGCCTGTGCCCCTCCCCCTTATACACTGAGCATATTAGATCTGGTGGAAAAGAGGAAATCAAGTCCAACCTTTTCGAATCACAAATGAGGGAATTAACAATCTCTAGTCCACACAGCTCGAGGCAGGCAGTAAAACTCAGATGCACCAACTTTCACTACAGTCCTCCCTCTACTAGCACAAAATATTCTTCCCCATCATCTTTATGCAGGTGAAAATAATTAAGGCAATCATCAAAGATGACATGAAAGGAAAAGAAAGGGGTCTATACATCCAAAATAATAAATAATACTCTATAATTCTCTGTATTTTTCCTTAAAACATCAATTCAGAAAAACATATAGTGATAGCTAACATTACTGATTCTTGTTTTGTATGGATTATATCATTTAAATCTTACAATAGCCCTATGATATGAGTGCTATTATTGTAATTCCTATTTTAGAGGTGAGAAAATAGTTGGAACATGTCAAGTTAACTTGCCAAGATGCACAACTAGAAAGTGGCAGAGCAAGGACTTGAATTGAGAACTCTGATGCATCAGTCTGTGTCCTTAACCATTAACCTACAGATGAACAATTTTCTCACCTCCGTTTTACAGCTATGGACCTGAGAGAGGCACAGCCAAGGTGGCAGAATTCTTAGCTATAGCAACCAATTTTGACCCACTTAAGTAAGAAGAGAAAATTGATCAAAACAAATCCTCTCTAGGTCCAACATTGCAGTTCTATGAGGCATCCCAAGGAAGTTTCTGGATTACATCCATGCTTCTATCTGTCCCACTGTAGAACAGCAACTCCATTTCCTCTTTATAAGCAGATCCGTTATTTCAACCCAATCCTTAACTGCTCACACACACACACACACACACACACACACACACACACACACACACACACACACAACCTGTTCCCCTTCCTTTTACCCAATGCCAGAAGAGTCACAAAATGTCTAGTTGTGAATCTCAACTTCAGATACAATAGAACTGCCTGGAAAAAAACATTCTTACCTTGTTTATTAAGACCACTAAGCCTAGAGGATAATCAGAAGACCAAATTGTTTCAAGGGATTATGAAGTCACACCGTTTTGATGTCCACTCTACTCACAAGTGAAAAAACACATCATGATAGCCGGTTCAGCACATTTCTGTACTTAACAACTTTAGGTGGAATGGCATGAGCTCACCATGTTTGTAGATCAAAAATAGTTGTATGCTGGCAATGTCATTTAGTTCAATTTAAGTGCAAGATTTTTTTTTTTTTTTTTTTTTTACTTTTACTACAATTGAGTTTTCAACAGGTTTTTCTGCTGTTCTACAAGTTCAGCTACTTCTGAGAAAATGGACCAAATGGTAAAATTGGTGGATCCCATGGACATCAGCCTATTGTATGTCTGCTACTCAAATGTAAGTGCACTGGTGAGAAGCCACTTCACGTGACTGTGATATACCACCTGATTAATATGGCATTCCTTCGGTGTTGTAGTAAGAAATGTGGTAGGAAGGAAAGCAAACACAATCCAAATTCAGAATAAGTGTCTCTTCCGGTGAGGATAAATTGCCATCTTTTCAATTATGGAAAGAATTCAGTGTTATTAACCAGCTGCCAGGAGGCTGACTGCCCCTCTAGGTGTGGTGCCGTCTTCGCACTTGAGTTCATCACCGTGGTGGACAAAGTGGGCACTCCACCAGCTGAGGGCATGCCTACATTCTGAGTCCCCAAACAGGTTCCCTTACACCCTCCATGACCGCTTCCTTCTGAACCTGCTGAATGAGCACATGGTTGCTGGGGTAGTGGTTGACTGATATTCACAAAGACCTCATTAAGTCGAACTTCCTCCACATGAGAGATTTTGTTATTTACATGATGCTCTCTGTGCCTACTCTCACAGTCAGTTTATACCCCTGTCTGGTCTCCAACTCTTAAATTTTACTCTTTACTAATCCCTTACCAAATGGCCAATTAACCACCCCCCATATAGCCTGCCCTCTGCTCCTGTCACCTATGAGGTAGAACAGAGAATGAAAAAAAAATAGTTTGCTGATGGGAAAGATTTCTTTTCTTTAGCACCCTTCAAGGTTCCCTTTGAGTTGTGGTGATTGTTCAACTATTTCTTACTGGCACCAATATGTTGTGCAAAACCATATATTCACTGATCAATTTTGTTTTAGTTTTCAGTCAGCTGATCAAGAGAATTCGTCATGGGGCCCAGGTGTGGGTTGAGGAAAGGGTCACAGCATGGTAGGAAGGTACAGACTGAGAACTTGAGCCACCTGCTCATACAATTTCCTTGTGCCTTCAGAATCCCATCAGCCTGAGTGATGGGTGCTTCTGGGAATGCCTGAATTAATAGCCAGGAGGATGAGATAAAACTCACTTTGTGATGTGCAGTTCGGGTTCACCTGGTATTCCGTGATTAGATTCTCAACATCCATCAGAGTGAAGCAGCAGTGCTTGTTTCTCAAAAGAAAAATCATTCTTACCAAGAAGTTGTGACTTTGCATCTAAAACCTAAGGGCTGCCGCTACGAAATGATATGGAACTTGGCAGAAGTTCCATGTAGTTTCTTTATCTGCTACAGACACTTTGGAATGATTGCATGTGCTGTCATAAGGTTCAGTCCAAGAGCTGTTTCTGTTGCAGATTAGTTGGGCCCCACTTGAACTAGTAGCTTTCCAAGTTACCTGTACTTGGGGGAATAGTAGTGCCAAATGTCATATATGTTGCTACCTTATTTGGAAATAAGTTCATAAAGCATTGTGCTCCCTTCTTACAGGCTGCTAAGTAAAAAATATTGGTCCTTCATGGACCTCCCAGAAACTTTACTAATGTGGCTTTTATTTTCATGAGTTATATCTGATAACTGATTTAAATACATCTTACCAAGATATCTATAGCACCTGCAATTTCCTGCTCTCCAAGTTCTGTTATGATGGTATCAATGTAATAGATCAGTGTGATGTCTTTAGGGAAAGAAAGATGATCAATACCCTTTGACACAGAGCCCTGAAACAACATGATGAAGAGATATTGTTGCCCAAATTGGCATTGACCAACCAGAAAAAAACAGCCTTCATATGTTACCTACTTTTTGGGATAGGGAAATAAACACTCTTTAGAACAGTATCTTCATAGAAAGTATCAGGGACAGTGATAATTTATTTCAATCGAGAGAGACCATCTCTGGAAGAGTGATAGCAATTAGAGCAACCACTTTATTAACTTTATGATGTCACTGCCATCCATGCTCTAAAACTCATCTATCTCTCTGTCACCCTGAGGTCTGTTGCTTATAACCATTTCTGGTTCAATTCCTTAATCAATGCTCAAACTTAATTTGAAGCAACAGAAAGAAATTCTGGGTGATATAGGTACTATACAACTTCTATATGTTTGGTGAAAGAATTTATCTCTGCAATTCCCCCAAGGATCAAGTATAGTTTTCAATTTACTATTTTCTAGGGGTATGTCCATATGATTCAGAGACTTCCCTCCAATTAGAGGGACTTTTGACCATAAAAGTCTTAAACTCCACTTCTAAGAGAAACCCAAATTAAGGGTTTTACTAAAGGTTGTGATGACACAGTAACTAAGGGAAGGGTTTAAGGTTTCACTGAATCTCCAGGGAGAAGACTATACTCACAAACTATTTCTAGGTTCATGTCCCAGAAGCTCCCTCTCAGCCTAGATGATTCCACCAATAGTGTTCTGAATCTCCAGGACTGGGTATTTTCTAAAAGTGCCAGCTACCCAGCCTACAGAAAGTATCAACCCTAGTTGATGCAAAAGCATTGACCCTCACCTCAACAATGCACTTCTCAATATTTTGATGATAGGATTGTTTTTTGAGAGCTTTCTTGGAGGTAATCTAAGCTGTGAGGGAATGTATTGCACTTATACACTTGTGATAAATCTGCTCCCAATAGTCCTCTTTCCAAATTCTGTGACTTTGGATTCCTTCAACTGTATTTTAATTTATTAATTTCTGGCAACTCAATCTCATTCAGTAGAGACTATCAATAAACACAGACTTCAGTTGACTAAAAACAGCTGAAATTGGCAAGCTCAGTGAATCCAGACACTTCTAAAAATATACCTATTTCAACTGGATTCAGTTCATTCTACAAATACATACCTTTCTCCTTCGTATGGCTCTTTAGAATATATTCCCGTATGTATTTGTCAGATTTATGCAAAAATGACTTTTTTTCAATATGTAAATCTTTCCTACTGACATTTAATATTGTGCCTTCTGGAACATCCTGGGACCTGACTCTACTATGGAGCTAACTGGAAGGTTAAGAGTGCTGTGAATGTGGACCCAAGGACAATTTTTGCTCAGAGGAAGTAGTTGAGAGGTGGGGGGGCGGTCATCCACAAGGCAGCAATGACTGTGCCCGAGAAGGGAGATTGGACTGTTGCGAACTTCTTGGAAGACAAGGGGAACCAGGGAATCCTAATATTCAATCCATTGACCCTGCACCCCACTTGTCATTCCAACTTTAGGCTTTAACTCTTTCCTAACCAACACCCTAAATTTTGCATATAAGACCTCCTCATAAGGATGTAAAGTCAAATGCCCATATCAGTCATCAACCTGTGGGATCCAGCTTGGAGTTTGACTTTTGACTTCTTCAGGCATATGCCTGCAAGAAATAAAGTTCAGTGTGTGCTCTGGAGGAGTAGCAGTTAGATCAGTGGCCTCCAAAGGAGCTCAGCCCACATACACATGTTCTTGGCTGAGAGGGTGGTGGGGGAACAACCAATATGAACAACTAAATAAAATAAAATGATTCTTTAAAAAAAAAAAAGAAAGAAAAAGAAAAGAAAGGAAGGAAGGAAGAATTTAACAGTCCTATGAATCCCAAGTTTTCCAGCTATGCTGTGAGTCAAGAAGTTACATATTTTTGTGCTTTCTTTAATTGCCCATCTCTTGTAGAGATACCAACCCCATCATTAGAGCTTCAATTCCCCTGAGCCTTCACACCACTGTTTGGCATCAGTCACGTGTTCCTCTGAAGTCGGCCCATGAATGGTCACTTCATTTGCAGGGCAACAGGTTACAACGAACCATTCCGCCACTACGCCACAGGGCCTGACAGTCACATCTTTCTCTCGGCTTTATTCCTGCCATCTGCCCCAATGAGGCCTGATAACCAATCCCAGATTTCCCTCATTACCTCAAGGTCTGTTTCCTATAACCACCTCTGGTTCCAATTTCTCCATCTGCAAGCATTCTTAGCTGTAAGCAGCAGAAACTTACTGTGGCTGATTTAAGCAGAAAAGAGGCTCATTAAAAAAAGATACTAGGAATCATGGAGATTTTCTCAGAGGATGAAAGCAGGAGGAATAATGCCCTCAAATTACACGACAGAATTTATCCCATGAAGACCACATGGTCATTGTCTCCCAGGACGATCTGATGTTAGCTCTCACCCCAGTACGTGGCACCCGCTGGTGCCTCTGCTTCCTCAGGAACTTGCTACAATTGTCCCTGTGCAGAGAAAAATTCTGTACTCCCTGACCTGATGCACTGTGCAGTACCCAGCAGTCCCAGCAGTGCATGACCTCAGTCTCATCACGAGAAAACAGCTGATGAAACCACATTGAAGAACACTCTACGAAATAACTGACCCGCACTCTTCCAAAGTGTCAAGGTCATGAGAGACAAGGAAAGACTGAGGAACGGTCCCCAACTGGAGGAGATCAGGAGGTAGGACAATTAAAGGGGATGTGGAATGCTTGTACTGAGCCCAAAACAGAAAGACATAGAGAAAAAATAGGTGAGATCCAAATACATCTCAACTGAAGTTAATTTCTTAGTTTTGATGGGTGTATTACTGTGATATAAGGTGCTAATATCAGGTGAGCTACATGAGGAGCATGTGGGAATTCTATTAATTTGCCAAGTCCTCTATGCAAGTCCCATTGCTGACACCATGAATCTGCTTTCTCAGGGACTTGACTTGTCACAACTGTCACTGTGTAGAAAGATTTTCTGTATTCCCTGATATGATGCACTATCAAAATTCTCTCAACCTAAAAAGTTAAAATTAAAAAACAAACAATTTTGTACCCTCTACCTAATGGCTCATTGAATGGAGGGAGAAGTCTACATTTTTCTCTTGGCCAACTGCTGTTTCCCTAACTTTTGTTTTGCTTTGTTTTGTTTAATATTTATTGAGGTAAATTTGCTTTACAAAATAATATAAAAATAATATAAATCTGTATGTGCAGGTTCCTCATTCCTCAAATATATATCAATACACCCTGCCCTCCACCAAGTTACCAAGAGTTCTTCACCATTGTCTATTAGACACCACCACCTGGCCCCACCCCCACCTAGCTCCTTCCCCATGTAACTTCATGTGCTTCCCTGAATTTTCACACAAAGTTACCGGATGCTAGCAGAAAAGGGAGACATTTGGCAGGGAAGGGAGGGCAAAAGTGAGTGAGGAAACTCACTGCCAGATGGTGGGGAAGGTATTTTTTAAGTAGGTCCCAAAATGATGATTTGCTTGTGAGATTTGCTTTGGAGATCATGACTTGTCAATTTGGGTGAGGATGAAGAGTATTCCCTGGGAGAGTAGCCAGTCTTGGGTACTTGAGCTAGCCTTAATTGGAAACAATTTACCTTCTAACTACAGCATGATCCAATAGACATTTCTGTGACGATGGAAATGTTCTATATCTGTTTGTCCCATTCATTCGCCACTAGCCAAATATGACCATGGAGAACTTGAAATGTGAGTCATGTGATGGAAGAGCAATTTTCAATGTAATAGTCACATGTAACCAAGGATTACCTTACTAGATAGTGCTTCACAGTGCTAATTACTAGCTTAAGTCTTTTTTATTTCTGTTGATCATGATAAAGCTCAAAATAAGCAAAGAGATATAATTTTAAATATGTGGGCATGCCCTGGTGGTTATGTGCTTTAGTTCACCAGAGTATAGTCCCATATATAGCCCAGGGTCCCCAGATCAAGGCCAGGGACCAGGGGGAACAACCAAGATGAACAATAAATCAAATTAAATTAAATATTTCTTCCTCCCCTCTCTTCCTGCCTACTTGATACTTGCATTCACTCTTGTCTACATCTTTACTTTAAAATAAATATATACATATATATATACACACACACACACATATATACACAGATATATGTGTGTGTGTGTGTATAGGTATGCATAAAATCAACTACCCAAATGCCCCAAAGAGATGTTGAAATAAGAAATAGCCAAATGAATTGTTTTTCAATTTGTAAATTGGTAAATTGTGAGGTGTCATGGCTAGAAGAGAACTTAGGGCTTGTTTGTTCCAAACTCTCCATCTTACTAAAAGCTAAAGACCATGGGGAATATTTAATTTTTCCAGGACCAAGGGCAAGATAAGGTCAGAGGCAGGTCTAGAACCAGGTCTCCCCAGCCCCATTCTAGGACTGTACGTAATTATATGTGCTTCAGACGCCTCCAGATGCAGACTACATATATAATCCCACTCACCCTGCATAATACCTATGAGCTATGTTGCACCCCTTCCATTCCATCGCCTCTCCTCACCCCCACTATTGAGTCTCATCAAAACATCCTGGATGCGATGTTTGAAGCACAACCCTTTTTAACAAAAAGTGGCAAATCGGCTGTCTTTCAGTCACGTGGTCTGTCTTCTGATCCCACAGGAAGAGAAAAACTGAAATAATAAATCCTCTAGAGGATACAGAATCAGGGACACCAGAGAGCTTTCTCATAAATTGCCTCTCCATTACAATTTGAGTATATCCACAATGGAGAACTCTAAATAAGATGAGGGAGAGGCTAATTCATTTTATAAACATCGCTTTAAATCTCTTCATGTACCTGAGCCACAAAATTAATTTTAACTGTGATGAAATAGAAAAAGAGAGTTGTTTTAAAGCTGTAATGAATAATACCAGAGCTACTTTCTTAACCTGTTTACTTTCTGAAGATGAGTAGATGATTTCATTAATCTAAATCTCCTTATGCAAAGGCAGAAGATGATAAACCACAATTAACTAGGTAACTCAGCAGAAAATACATGTGATATTCTATCATTAAAGGAGGCCTTTTTTTTTTCTTCTAAAACAGCCAGGACAGTTTAAGCCCTCTACTAGAGCAAACATTAGGAAAATTCACCCTCAAAAAGAAGTGGGAAATTGCAAAGATAAGACACCACTTCTCAACATTTTATGTGTGATAAAATCTGTGATAGAAATATTCCAGATGTTTTCTTTCTGGTGTGGATTTGAGGTCCTATGAAAGGGTTAGTTTCTGCTAATTTCTCTCTTTAAATGTAAAGATCAAAGCTTCCACCTGATTTTCAAGGGAGACCATTCTAGACTCTTTCACTTTCTATGCTACTTCATTTGAATAAGGGTCCACTATGTGAAATTCACATTCACTTATTGATACTGAATGCTTCTTTCTTCATTTGCACAAGGTCTTTCTTAAGCAAGATGTGGAAGCCAATGGTAACTGACAAATTTAGTGTGTGAATTAATTTCTGCTGACTGTAAACACATACAAGATCAAACTGACATCCTAAGCATTCTACACAGCTTCAGGATGCCCAGAGGAGAACAGTGCTTTGTCAATAATCTATACACACATCCCTTAACACAGGCACTGCATAAATAATGAAGGATGGAAGAGAAAATATCAGAGCAGCAACTAGCATTTACTGAACATTTTCTATGTGCCAGGCACTTTTCATCCATTATCTCTTATAATCCTCTGAGATAGATAGTATTATCATCTTCATTGAAGAGAAAGTTGAGGGAAAGAAAGTGAAATAATTTGCTCTGGGGTATACGACCAGGTGACAGAGTCAAGATATGAATCTAGATTTATCTGACTCAGACACTGTACTCTCAAGCATTACATTCGTTGGCTATCTTTTGGAAGGAGTGTAAAGACCAAGAAGCAATAGTCAGTAAGGCCTCCGACCTTCTGGCAGGTGATTTCTGACTCATCAAGTGTTTTGCTTGGCTCCACTACACCCTGCTCCCCATTTCTCCCAAGTGGCAGTTGTGGCTCTGGAAAATAGATGGAATATTTGCCTTCACAATTCTCACTCTGCATTCCAGTCTCCTTCCTTCAACTCCTATCCCCATCTCCCACCCATGTTCTGTTGTCTCCATTTTTCCAGGTCCTACAAAACCCTCTTGTCACATCCAGTCTCAATCTCTCCTGGGTTTGGTGTGCAAAATGAGTGCTTGCAGAGTCAAATTCCCTCCTCTGAGGCGAATTGCACACCCTCAGAGGAGGACACCACACATTACTTCACGTGTGTCTTGATGGTGCGACTTTTTCTGCAGCAGGCAGGACTCCCACAAAAATGGTAACCTTATAAATAAATCAGTGGTGGTCAGGAAGGAAATGATCCTGTGCTGGTTTTATTACTGACTATTAAGAGTTTTCATGGCAAAGCCAAAATGTGGTGTCGCGGAACTCAGTTACTCAGAGGTGTCCAAGGACTACTTTAGAATTACTAAAAAGTTTACTTTCTGAAAGTGCCTCTTTTAGCTTTCCCGATATTCTAGAGAAAAGACCCAGAAGTCAAGAATTTTCCAGATATATTGACCCGGCAGTTGATAATTTGGGTGCTGATCCACAGTGTATGTGACTGAATAGTGATAGCAGCCTGCATGGATAGTGTCATTACAGCATAATCATCTGATGTGCTTTTGCCGTAACGAGTTTCACATTAGCACTCAGGCCAAATGAATCAACACACACACACACACACACACACACACACACACACCAGAAACAAAAGTGGGGTGGGGGTCAGTTTAACAATGCACAATATAATGGTTACAATGGTACAGGTGATGCTATTTATCTGTTCCTCAACCAGCTATACCCGAGAAGGCTGAGGTGGGTGTAAGAAGGCTGTCATTCTCTCCATGGGTCTCAGTTGCCAAGTGTCTTCACAGCATGGGCTCTAGGACTCTGGCATTTAAAGATGGATTCTTTACAAGCACTGGCTGTAACCCCACAGTCCTTGTTGGTACTTTGCTGAAGAAACAGTGCTCTATCTGGAAGTATTGGACTTTGGAGAAATTGTCTCCAATGTGAACACTTTCCTAGGGACTTTCAAGTATACTTCCAAAAATGTGTAACTTTGTATTTGAGAGTCTGAGATGGGTCTCCACTGGATGATAATAAATGTATCATACCCTTATAATAACTGCTATTTTCTAAGAAGTGATGGCAGTTCAGATTTCTTTCTTTATCAGTATTATGGGAGGTTTATATAGTATATATTAGAAATAATGAGGGCTGATCCTTATAAGTTGGACCAGTTAAACCACTGTCCTCAGAGGCAAATTGCCCAGGAATACCCACCGTGAGATGCCCAGCTGTGATGCCTCCTACTATGTGAGAGAGGCCCAGTGACTTCAAAAAGCCTGTTCATGACTTGGGCTTTTTCCTTGACCCCTTGTTTCTGTTTTTCTCCAAGTGGACATCACTTGGGGCTGACTTTGTCCACACTGTAGCTCTTGGCAATGCTTGCTTCCCAGCATAGGTCAAGTCTCTCTTTGCTGAGACTTACTGTAACTGGCAGTTCTGTTTTGACTCTGTCAATCTGGTTTGTGTCCGTTTGAGGTTCCTGGACCCACTTCCAATGTTCGTGTGTGGAAGCTTTCCCATATCAACAAGCAATTCCAGACACCAGCAGGGTGTCCAAGAATCTAACTCTGACATTTTCTACCCAGAGAAGGCATCCCGTTCCACGGGTTAAGGGCTCAGACTCTCAAGACCACTTCCACTTCAGACACCAGGTGCGCATCTAGCTTGTTACCTGTTCACCTGACTAGGTTGTTACCTGTTCACCTGACTGACTGGCTATATATCAGAGGTTCCGGGGATGCCCTCCTCAGGTTTGATTACTTTGCTTGAACAGCTCACAGAACTCATGAAACCTGTTGACTCACTAGATGACCCATTCTTTACAAAGCCTATGACTCAGGATCAGTCAGAGGGAAGACATGCATAGGAAAATTATATGGAAGGGCACAAAGCTTCCATGCCCTCTCCAGGCATATATCCCACCCATATCTCCACATGTTCACTAGCTTGGAAGCTCTCAGAATCCCATCCTCTTTGGTTTTTTGTTTGTTTTTGTTTTTGTGAAGACCTCCTTACATAGGCAGGATTGAGTTAATGACTGGCCATTGGCAATGAACTGGATCTCCAGACCCCTTCTAATCACATGCTTGGCAATCAGCCCCCATCCCTAGGTGCTTCTAAAAGCACTGCATTCACATCACAAGAGACACCTTTATCACTCTCAAAATTGAGGAAATTTCAAGGTTTAGGGGAACTGGAAACCAGGAACTATGGGTGAAAACCAAGGAACTATGGGTGAAAACCAAGAATGTATGAGAAATATCTTTTGCTCATCTGAATGATCAAATATCTATTCTTCAAAAGTCAAGTATAGTGGAATCACTGGCCCATACTTGCACCAGTCCCTGTAGCCAGGTGAGTGTGATGCTCTGATGAGCCAGTCCTGGAGCTGGAGCTGGAGCTGGAGCTGGGTTCCTACTACCCCCTACAAAACCAAAGCATCTGAATGCACAGAATGGGAATGGCTCCCAGGGAAACCATGTAACTGCTGTCCAAAGAATGTACAGTGGGCGCTCACAGGCAAACCAGCCTGTTGCAGCTTCTCAGGTCTTTCAGTTACTTCTTCTGCCACTACAACCTAGTCTCTCTCCTCTTTCCCTCTATTTCCTAGACTATTAACTTGTGACTTTCATTGCCTCCTTACTTCCACACCTGTCTGCCTTCTGTTTACTGTCACCTCTGGGCCTCTTTGCATTTCTGTTCCCCACTGTTGTCCCCCTGAAAGTGTATCTACCGGAGTTTGTTAGAATCTAGTCCAGAGTGTCCACATGCAGCAGCAATATCATGTCAGGCTACCTCATAGCTCTCAACCAGCAGGAGATTGTTTCCTTCAGGTCGGATCCCTTCCCTGAAGTAATTAGCCAAGATGATAGAGGCATGTGTTGAGTTATGTATCAAGGGGCCGAGAGAAAAGGTATAATCTTTAACTTCTTTGCTCAGAGAGCGTGACAATGAGAACTTTGTGGCTTAAAGAACAAATTTAGTATCTTTCCTAAAGCATTAGCCCCCAATATTACTAGTACATGCTAGAGAAATCTAAGACAACATTTGCTAAAGGATCTTTGTAGAATATAGACTTAAAAAAAAAAAAAAAGACAACTCTAAACACAGTTAGGTGTATGACTGGATGGAAACTCTAGAAACCGACAGTCTCACTGACTAAAGGAAAAAGGGTTTGGTAAGAAAAGGTGAAAGGGGTTGAGAAAGGCTAAAAGGTGACCACAAGATGTTTTTAGGAAAATAAAGTTTAAAAAAGCCATTGCTCGGCTAGTCCACACATACAGGCAGTGCCAGGCACGGCAGGTGGTTTCAGCAGCAGCACGAAATAACCTCATTAACACACAGATCACAGTGCTGAGAGACGTTTCTAAAATCTCTTAGGAGAAAGTTCATAGATGAGGGGATAGAGGAGACTTCTCATGACTGCCGGGTAATCAGGGTGATTACAATGTAGAGTTTTGTCATTTGGGTTTTAAAGTACAATGGACATGGGAAGACCAACTCTCATTTGATTTCTTTTTAATAAAAGAGCCTTTATTTTACCTACCATCTATCTCCTGCCGGTCCACTGTGATTACTAGAAGGCCAGAACCAGGGCAGGACAAGCATACAGTGTTCAGAGGCCTCCCTATCGGTGCCAATCTTGAGAGCAAGCGCTTCCTTACACTTCACACTAGAATGCTGCCTGGTCGCCTGATGAAATGAAATGAAATGAAATTTCTTCATGGAAATTTTCATTTTCCTAAAATCAGGATGTACACATGATTTGGAGAGATCAGTCACTTTATCCAGCTCTTTAGGACCTGGGTTAGTAGACGGAAACTAAAAGTGGAGAATTTTGTACGTAGGAGACAGAGAAGGTAAAACTGCATTATTTTTTAAACATAAAAATACAAGCAAAACCAATACCTTGATTTCACATTAACTCACTTAACAAAGAATCCTGTGGACTATCACATCTCTCCTGGTTGGGTTGTCCCCAGGGCCTCCAAGTGACCGCTTCTGCTTGAACATTCTCACCTCAGGGATCTGTTTCCTGTAGTCTCCGTGCTTCTCTAGACATCTCATGTTCACCTGTCTTATTAATAATTGGCGGCAACCTTTTCAATTTTCCCCTCTACTAGACTCGCAGAGTTGTGTTACTTATCACTTTATGAGCTCAATTCTCTTAGCTTTTTACATTACTCTTCTAATGCCTTCAGGTAAATTGAAGGATCACCTGAGTAACTCGATGCTGATGAGGTAGGCTTGGAGGCAAGCACCAACCTAGAGTGGACCAGAATGTTCTCTGAAAACCTGGTTTAATTTATCTCTGGGCTGCTGACACAATTGCATCATGCATGGCTTTCTGCCCGCAGAGGGAAGAGCCCTGCAAACAAGTATTTCCCCCCAGAAAACAGTAGGATCAGTTACCCTTCATGTTTCCAGTTTCTGAATGGTGCTACATTCATTCATTCATTAATTCATCCCATTCCTCAGAGGCCTTACTTTCTACTTTGAGTGTACCTCATCACAGGGAACATGTAGAAGATAAGTGTTATGATGATTTAAACCGCCAGCATGGGGTGTGCACACTCATGCACACGTACTTCAAAAGATGAAGAGTGAATGCACCAATGAAGATAATAATTGTGAGCTGAAAAAACACTAGAAGTACATATACTCTGTCTTGCCTGTATTTTCACAACCAAGTTTGAGTGTTACAAAGTCAAAATTTGAATTTGGTCTGAATATTTACATAAGAAACCCATCTGACAGAACGGTCTCATAGATGAGTCTCATTTAGACCCTAAGTAACATGCTGAAAATGCATCTCCATGCTGGTCTGTGTGGGTAGATTTGCTTGTTAAAATGCTCACAATAAGCGGAGATGATTGATAACAAGACCAGCTCGAGGTTGTTTCTCTGCAGCGCACCTTCCCATGTCCTCTCCCTGCAAATATCAGTCAGCTTTCTATCACTAGCATGAAGACTCAAAGCAAAAAAAGTAACATTGGTTAGTCAGAATGCTCTCCTCACTGGAAAACCACCCTCAGAGGGGCCAGGAAATGACCATTTTCAGCCTCCCGTTGTACATGAAGTAGAAACCATACACAGTGTCATGTGAAACCAGGGAAACTCATACATTTCAGGAAAATCTCCGCCCCCACCCCCACCCGCCCCGGGGTGGTTGTGTTTTTCGTTCTATGTGAATGGAATTCCTGTATTTCCTATGGAGCCTCTATGGTTTCTGCCAGAAGGAAGCAGAAAACTTTAATTCTCTGAAGGGAAGCTGTTCCTCTGGCAGCATGTAGCACTTACTGGAAACCCTGCTGCATTTCCTCGGTAGGATGTACAGATTTATCCAAGCTGTGAAAGTAGCACAAAGATAAAACCAATGACGTTGTCCCTGTTACAAAAAAAAAAAAAAAGTGTCTGTTTACTGTCCAGAGAAATAATCAATCCTTGGTTTTGAAGGGACTCCAGCTAGGTAAGGATAGAAACAATGTCTCCTCTTTGATTATCTGCTCTTTGTAGGGTGAGGGCTGTTGATGAGTTATTCAAGACTCGGAGGTAGAGAGAAGAGTTAGTCACGGGTTTGTGGCAACATTTGTCTCCTAACATTGTGCAACAAAACCATGTTCTGCTGGTTTCCTCAGGTAAGAGCAGAAATGACTGGATGCAATGCCCAACTGCTACGCTATTTGAAGAGACATAGTGTAAGTGCTCACATGCTTTGAAACCTTAAGCAAAACAGACATGGTAGGGGACATTGCACTTGAAGTCACAGGCTACTTTACTGTTAACCTGTGTGGCTGGAATAAATGCACACGATGACGTGCCAGTCTCTGATGTATTTGGATATAGTGCCCTCATGTAAATGTGAGTTCTTCACAAGTTTATTTACTATGGAATCTAATTTGGTCTTCACATTTCTTCATGATCATGTGTGCATGTCTTTTTATGTTTGCTTTCAATCAGTGCTAACAATCTGGAAGTCATGGCCCCATTCCAGATCCAGGTATATGATTTTTTTTTTTTTTTTAATTTTTAAAGAAAGGTAGAGGTTGGAGTGAAGAGGGGAGGTAATTAGGCAGCAAAGAAAGAAGAGGAAGAAGCACTTTTATCTTATTTAGCTGTTCATTGTGATTGTTCCCCTCTGTGTCCCCAGGACACGAATCTGGGTCTTTGGGATCAGCTGTATGATTTTTGGCAAGTTATTCACCATCCCTCTGCCTCAGTTTTTCAATTATTAAAAGTACCAAGTATGGAGGATACAGTGGAAAACAATGTTAAATGTGTGTGTTTCTGTCCTGCTGGCTCTTAGGGCTCAGGCAAATGAACAGATAAGCAAACAAAAAGTAAGTAATTTTCTATACGCTATTAAGTGCTGTGAAGAAAAACGAGAGTGTTGTGATGCTTTGTTTGACTTGAAAGAAGTTCTGTGGAGGTGGAGACATTTAAACTGAAGCAGGTGGGTACGCGGGGGGTGGGGGGGTGGGGGGGTGGATTGGCCATACAAAGGTTGACTAGTCCAGGTAGAGGAAGAAGTATGTGCAAAGACCCTGAGGTGTGAATGTCTTTGAAGCCTGCAGGAGCCTGCAGGAGCCTGATTCAGAGCTGGAGAACCGCGGCGTGGGCTGTTGGAGTAGAGGCAATTAGTGGGATCCAGATATAACAGCTTGTAGGTGAAGAGAAGCAACAGGAGTTTTACTGAGCACTTTGGAAAGCCACTGAAGAACTTTAACCAAGAGCGGAACTTAATCTCATTTACATTTTAAAAGAGCTCTTGACTACTGTGTGGAGAAGAGACTTGGGACTAAGAAGTGGAATCAGCGCTCTCTTTGTAAGGATTAAATGAGATCATGGGTGTTCAGCATTTGGTACAATACTTGACTCATGATAATTAAATTGCTATGAATAATTATGATCAATATTAATAACAATAAAACTTCAGTTTGGTACCACAATCTGATGCTATAAACTCAGCATGAACATGTACACCTGAAATTACTTGTCTTCTCTGATTCCAGTCACTACAATGTAAAAAAAAAAAACAATTAGGTCTGGATTTGGGAAATACATTTATTGGCATAGTTTGAACTTAAATATAAAGTCAATTTTGATTCTTGAACTGTCTACCTTATCTTTGTTCATATAGTTAGTTGCATGTGTGGGGTGCAGACTTTTTAATGAGCAAGTTCATGAAACATTTTTCACTAATTAAATTCATATACCAAGTCATAAAAGAAAGCACTTCTCGAAAATACTTTTTTTTTTTTCTGGAAACTATACCATCTAGTCTGTGATTGTCCCAAATGAGGATATATGTAGAGAGAATGTCTGTTTGGAGAGCTAGCATTTATTGACTACCTCTAATTTTGGGAAAGGATCTTTGCTGGCTATCAAAAAGCAGCATATGTGCTCCCTCCCCATTGCTCTCCAGTGAGATTTTAGGACTTAATAAAATCTTATCCCTCAGGCAGTAGGGGTAGAGGGCAAAATCCAGAGGGAATTTTTTATACTCTCCTACACCTCCCTAAACCTCTGTTTTCTCATCTGTTAAATGG
Organism: Solenodon paradoxus; assembly: GCA_004363575.1. Classification (NCBI taxonomy): domain Eukaryota; kingdom Metazoa; phylum Chordata; class Mammalia; order Eulipotyphla; family Solenodontidae; genus Solenodon; species Solenodon paradoxus. The sequence goes on from RJWH01000056.1 coordinate 1,470,886, forward strand.
TAATAGTCTTACCCTCCCTTTTTGGACTTGAAGATTGAGGGGGCGAATTGATTAAAGTGCTTCCAGGGTGTCTGACACATAAAAAGAGCTCAATAATAGTTAACTGCTAAAGTATTATTGTTATGTGAAGACCAACATAAATGCTCTCCTTTATTGGGTCTTTTTCATTCTAGACAGAAAGGACAGCTCTGGTATTCCAGGTAGAACTGCTTGGGATATCAGGACGTTACAGTATGATGACCTCTGACATTTTATCTATGACCCCAATTTGACCCTTGAGCCAGGATGAGTCAGGAGAAGAGCCGCAGGCACTGGCTCCAGCTGTCAACTCTAAAGTCACAGAGTGGCAGCTGTTTGAGAGGTGGCCCTCCAAAGGCGGCTGGAAATTACACTTGTAGCCTGGGAGTTTGATAAGTCAGGGGGTCTGGGGTTTCAATTCCCTCTGTCCTCTGCCTTCCTAACTGGCAGTAATTATCTTTGTAATGCTCTAATGCTAAATAATGATGCTGCTAATGCAGGCTGCACTTTCCTTCACAGGTGCCAGCTGTTACCTCGCGGTCGCTTGGCAGCTGACCGCGCCTCGCACACGTAGGCTCATTCACAGGGCCCAGCCCTGCCCACAGCGACCAAACAAAGACCCGCCGGGCCTTCCGACCCTCAACCCGCCCTTCCCCCTCCGGCCTACGGAGGCCCTGCTCCCGCCCTTCCCAAGCCTCTCCCTCCTCCCCGCTCCCTCACCCCTTCCCCTCACTGCCCTCCCTCCCACTGGTGGTTTCTTCTGCAACAGAAATCCAGGAAATCACCCCCCACATTTCCTCTACACACAATTTTCTCCAGGGTCTGACTCACACACAATTCTGCTTGATTTGGAGTTCCCTTTTCTCTACCCCTCGGGAAACCCCACCTCTCCCATTCATTTCTGGGAGCAGGGGTTTGCCAGATAAGGTTGCTTATTTTTGCGTCTCATAATTGACCTTTCATCATTAAAAAAAAAGAAGACATATTGAAGACAAATTACCAAAGGACAAATGTGAGGCTTGGCTTTCACACACACAGACACACATCACATGCAAACACACAAAGGCCTTTTGCATGGGCGGCAGTAGAGCCGCCTTCAGCAGACAACATCTGCAGGATGAGTCCTTTTTCGGTCACTTTAATCTCCTCATTCATTGTTTCAGTGGTGCCGGTTACAGTAGCTAAAAGGGTGGAACAGCAGGCCGATTTGGCACCAGAACAAATTTAAATGTGAGCCTAGGGTTTGCCCACCTTACGAGGAGGGGCGGACTTGCTGCCCAGAAAACCTAACCAGAACAATAGGTGGGGTTGGCGAGGGTTGGGGACAAGAGTTGCAGTTTCTAAAAAGGGTGGAGACCTTTCTTCTAGACAGCACGAAGAATACCAGGGGGTCACAGCACAGCTGCTCCGGAGGAAAGACAAAGGGCAAGGTGGGGCCCGTGAGCGCGAGGCCGAGCTGGGCGCTGCGCGGGGCGAGCGGGCGGAGGCGGTGGTTTAGCGTTCCCGCGGCAGCTACCGCTGCAGCGTTTAACCTTGACTTCTCCCTCCTCGCTTCTGGCCCCGGAGGAAAGCCGGTCCAGATGGGCGTCCTGAGTGTGACAACTCTCCTCCCGCCCTTGCGCTCTCGCGCAGATGTCTCGCGCTGCCAGGGCCCCGCCACGCTGTCCACGAAAGTCACGGGCCCTGTGCGCCCAGAGTGCCGGGTGCAATCCGCACCTTCCCAGCCCAGCTCCCAGGTGTCCCCTGGTGTCCCCAGGCCCGGCTTTGCTCTGACCTAGCGCGGACACCAGCGCAGAGTGCTCCCCTGGGGGTCCCGGGAACAATGGGGAGCCTGTGCAGGCCTGGCTCCAGGGCACAATCCCCGCTGCGCGGAGCCCGGAGCTGTCCCCTAAGCCCCAGAGACAGCGGCCCGGCGGGACACCGGGTCAGGGCTGGTCGGGGGCATCCGAGGCTGGCAACCAGTTCTCCGGGACAGCAGTGTGTCCCGCGTAGGGCTGGGAGATAGACCACTCGGTGACTGGCCGGAGGAGACTCGAGGGATCCATAATTTATGATGTTGTTTTTAGCAATCCGGTTTGGGATTTCACAAGGGTGGCCTGTTTCCTTCCCATTTGTTGCTTCTGTCCGTCCTTGAAGACAAAACTCCTCTTCCCCTCCCCAAGACAGAAGCAGTTGAGGTACTGAATTAATGTCATAACGATTAAAGGGGACCCCCCGCCCCCGCCCAGAGGAACACAGGTAAGGGGGCAGGGTCGAAAAAGCTCAATTCACCGTGTACCTTCCGCTACTTTTACCCAAATTATGTTGAAAGAATAAAAATAAAATCCTGAGAGAGTTGGGGTGGAGGATTAGGGTGAGAGGTAATGAGAACACATCTTACCCTAACACTAGCACCAACGGTTCCCCTTTTTTATAAATAAACCTCTTGGTCCTAAGTGATGTTTTTCTTGCCCCATAGGCCTGCAAAAAATGAGTAGGATGACAAGAAGGGAAGGGGTTAATCACTTCTCCTAGTAGTCCTCTAATTCACAGACCCTGCCGGGCCATGCTTTGCAGCACTGAAAGCTCAGTAAGGTTAACTTAGGACTTGTGGAGCTGGCCTTTAGCAAAGGATGCTCCTACCCAGAAAATTCCTTAAATTGCTTTAGTGGTTGGGGAAAGATTTATGGATTTTTACCAAATTTTACTGCAATAAAGGACTAAGGATTGACACTGTAGAGTGTCTCAAAATAAGTTAGGGAAAGCTTTATTTTCCTTCCTTCCCTCCTTTCTTCCTTCAACACTCCCTTTCCTACTCTCCTCCCCTCCCTTCCCTTCCTTTCCCCTCTTCTCTTTCTCTCTGTCTCTCTCTGTCTCTCTCTCTTGAAAATAATTTATTCGAGGTCCATTCTTTTTCTTTTTTGGACTCAATGTCACTAAATAATACTGGGATAAGAACAAGAACGCAGCTGTTGCACGTGCTTGCCCACTCTGGAGACCAGAGACCTGACTAAGGGTGAGGGTGAAATGATTGTACAAGTGCCCAGGGGCACAGAGCCCTGGGCTGTTCCCATCTACCTGCAGCTGAGGAGGGGACAGACTTGGGAGGCTCTGTGACTCCAGAGTCTCTGCAGATGGCTGGGTCAGTTTGAGGTTTACAAATGATCAAGTCAGGTTGAAGCCACACTCTTGGTGGTTACAGATAACTGTGATTCGTCACAGTGACCCAGTTACAGCACTCCTGCTTTTAAAAGGACACTATTCAACATCTTACTAGCTTGACTTCAGAAACATTCCATGTATGCAAAGAAAAATCAAGACTGCCAGGGGTGTGGGGTTGAAACCTAGGGTGTATATTCACCTATGCTAGGAGCTTGATTTTCAGAAAAGGAGCAAATCTGGGGTGTGACTTTTACAGCAAGAAGAATTTCACTGAACCCTGACTAGAGAATGTTTTCCCATTTTAGGCATGGCCTTTTTGCAGGGAGTCTGGGACAGAGAGAACAGAGCCTCTGAATTACCTCATGAGATTTGACTTGACTTGTATATTCGTGGCCATCTATAAAATGAAAGTGGGGAGACAGGAAGGGGAAGAACTCTACAGATGAAGGCTTATGTGGGTTTTTACTTTTTAAAAATAGCATTGCTTTTTACCACAATGGCACAGGAACTAGTAAACATGAATCCCCAGCAATAATAAACAAATTAGTCTACTTTCTTTAATCTGGCAAGTTGGTAACTCAGAGTCTCTCTCTCTCTCTCTCTCTCCCTCTTTCTCTCTCCCCCTCCCGCTCTGAAAAATTTTGAAACAAACATTCCCCCTGCTCTTACAACCTTCTTTGCTAGTGAGTGTTTGTCCAGTAACAAATAGTCTTTTATTCCAATGGGCTCCAAAAGTTCATAAGCAAAAAAAGTGTCCAACGTCTGGTTACCCACAATACAGTCTTTGCTGTGTAGTGAAGCTTTTCTGTCCTGAATTTGTGATCTGCTATCAGAGTCCTTTAATTTCTCTGAACAGAAGGCTCTTTGGAAGCAGAGAGCTTGGGAGGTGGGGAATGGGCTTTGGAACCAGTCTTTTTATTTTTTCCCTTCTGCTGTTTTCTTCCAGTCTACAAGTACAGCTTGAAATCTTCTGATCTTTCTCAGCAGCTTGTTGGAAGAGTTAAACCTGGCCTGGGCAGATTCCCTACTGGCCTATTTTACTGGGGTGGAGCAGCTGGCCAGACACCACCTAGGAGTTCTTCATAAATGGAGATGCCCTGCTCCCCATACCCTTATCTCCTTTGGAGAGTTCTCTTTTACAGCAGGTGTTATACAATCTTCTGTGAGGACAGGGTTTTTAAAGTCATAGATTCCCTTTAACTACTGAAAGTTTACAGAGATTCCTAACATTCCTAATGAAATATCAGGTGAGAGGAAAAGAAAGAGGCCAATGATTAGGAAGAAGACAGACAATCATATTGAGGGATGGGCAAAAATAATTTTTTTTGTAATTAAATTGTAATTGCTTATAAACAAATCCTTTAAAACACTTGTTCACTTTTTGTGGGTCGATGCTTCAATTCAAATGAATTCATTGTGTCACACTATGCAGTCCCAATAAAAATCAGCTGACTTCCTAGGTGGAAAGTGAGTCACACACCAAGGCCATCTCTCATGAAGCTTCTATTTAGTGGGAGAGAATAGGTAATATTGAAAATAATATCTGAAGAGGTATACATGCTTTGAAAATAAGTCAGGGCAAAGAGAAGTTCTCTCTGAAGAGCTGGTATTTGAGCTGAGATCTCAAAACAAAAGGGAGATAGCCATGGTGTCACCTGGGAGAAACAGACCAGGCAGAGACACACAGAAAGGTCTGAGCCTGTGATGAACTGCTCTGAGCTGCAGAGACAGAAAAAAGGTCCATGTTACCAGGCTGGGGAGAAATGGGGTAGAAAGGAGGTTCAAGGCTCCTTTGCCTCAGATTTTTCTGTGCTGGTCAGAGTTGGTGATTTGAACAACTCCAGGGGGCGCTGTCATAGCCTATAGCCCACCTGCAACGGGGCATCTGCCCTTATTCACTTCCACATGCAAATCAGTAAAACGGCTGAGAGATCAGGTGCTGTCTTCTTTGTGTGTGAATCTTCTATGCCTTGACTGGAAAGTGCTCAAATTGATAGAAAGCAGAAGACTCATCTATTGAAGAGCAGAAAGAAAGAAAGGTGGGGGCTGGGGGTGTAGAGGTTTGTGTCGTAGCCAAATGGTTTGGAGAGACTTGGGTTACATTGTTCTGAGGTGAGCCATCCTAGCAAGTCATCTAGGGGGACCAGCATTTTCCTTCAGGGGAGATTTACGCCTACCAGAAGCATCTTCTCAGACCAGGCCTGACCCTCTTTTCTCCTCTTCTTTTTACTCTTACTCTATTCAAACCAGGAGCCTGACATCCAGTCCCCCACATTTGCTTCAATTTTTTTTTTCCCGGGAGTCAGGAGATGCTCCTGGGTCACTTTCTCCTGTCCCAGCCTGAGGAAGGGGAGCAAGAGGAAACATTCATTGGCACTTCTTTCCCATACAGTTATCAAATCACCTCTGAATTCTCTGGGCAAAGTGACCATCTCTTTCCTCCTTTTCTTGCTTTTCTGTTTCCTAAATTTAGGTTCTTAATAGGCAAGGGGTTTCCAGACTTTACGTGGAAGATGGGGTAGAGGAAGAAATAAAGGAATATTAAATGAGGCAGCCGGCTGAAGAGGAAGCAGGGACTGACTGGGTGCAGGTGAGACACATCTGACTTTATCCCCAGGTCTCTAAGTTTAGGAAAGAAAACTGTTTTTATCTGTAAGTGAACTCAAGAGCACATATAATTGAGTTTTTCAGACTTTTTTTAAATGGCACCTCCCTCTCCCTAAACTATCTGCCTCAGGCAAAGCCTCCAGCAGACTCTGAATTGGTTGATCTGCCCAAGTGCTATTCCTCTCAGGACTTGACCTGCTTCCTGGGAAGCAGGGAGTTTTAGCACAGGGGGTCTGGGAAAATGGATGAGCTGTTCTCCATCTCAGCACTGGCAACTCTTGCCTATGGAAAGCATCCAGAAGAGCAACCTTGGGGCTGCGGTCAAGTAGGGGGAAGGCTGCAGAGAAGTCCCCCTTCCTTCCACCCAGGCAGAGGCAGGAGCTGAGGGGAAGCAGAGACAAGTCTCAAGCCTTTCTCTTACATGCTCTGACTCCCTATTCCTGCCTCAGACATCAGAGGAATAGTTAAGCTTACCACCTCTTTAACTTAAATTCTCATACGGAATGGACATCTGTTTGGTTTTGTCAAGCTACCTAGAATTTCAGAGAACTGATATAACCCCCGTTCGATCATTCCTTCCATCTCCCAAGATCCAAAACAATGTCTGAGTTCTAAGGCAATGGGTTCTCTTCAGGTGGTCACATCCAGCCCTCAGCTCTCTGAAGCTAAGCTCCACTTGTGCTAAATTTAACTTGGACTTCTGGTGTTATCACATACTTAATCAGTCCAAAAAGCAAATCATGATATTCCCTCTAAATTAAAAATCCTCTCCCAACTTCTGAGTGTATGACTCCATTCTTTGAGCCACACTGGTTCTATTTTCCCTGGATTACCCTTCTTTGCAGCTTTTGTCTCCACCTAAGAACCCGAGTCCCAAGCATCATCATTCACAGAGAGTGTCCCCCTTAGAACTATTTCTTTTCCAAGACCATCATATGGATCTAATTTCTGATTGCTTCATGTCTGTGGTATTCAAGTTGCCGCTCACTGTTCTGTGTTCTCTACTCTGCTGCAGTAGACTGATGGGCAATCCAGTCTGTGCAAACCATAGCATAAATGCACAAAGCACCTATGTGTTGTTCGATATCATTCTTTGATGCTTTACTACATCCATTGCTCCAGTGCTCCCTGGACATGTGCTCTGGACTCAGCATTAGGATATGCCTGCTTAGTCAAGCTGGGGTGGGGGCAGGGATACAAACAAATAATGAGCATCAGTGTATGCTTCTGGTGGACACATATAGGTCACAGGGGTGTACATAACCTTAAGCTTTAAGTATGAAGAGTCAGATGAGACTTTGTAGAAGGCGTGGAACTTAAGATGAGTTCCACAGAGAGAGGAACAGGGTGCACAAAAGTCCCCTGGGCAGAGAAACATGACATTTTTGAGGAACTGAAAGGGGTTTGGCCTGGGTAGAGTCGGGGCAGGATGCTGAGGGACAGGATTGAACAAGGTATAAGAAACAACATTGAAGACCATACACGGGAGTTTTGATTTTACCCTAAAAGGCAAAGCAAAGGCATGGGAGGACTTTAAATGGTGGTAGTGGGTGGTGGTGGTGTTGTGTGTAATGATTGGATGAGTGTTAGAAGGTACTGGAAAGCAGCAAGACCAAGGCCGGAAGCAGGTAGATGCTGCATACATCTTACGAGAGGTCAGGGAGCCGGGGCTGGGGTGGGCAGTGGAGAGGCAGAGAAATGAATGGATTTGAGTAATATTCAAGAGGATTTTTTTTTAAGGATACAAAATTTTAATGCTTACAATCTTTAATAAGAGAAGAGGAGCAAATTATATTGACACACAAATTTGTAGTTGCTAGAACAGTGCAATTTAAGAAAAAATAAAGCAAATAACTTTCTTAATGTTAAGGGAAAAGAAATCCAAGATACAGAATATGCATTAATGATAAATCTTATAGGCTAAATGACTTCTCAGAAATGAATATTCTCTAAATTTTTGAATTATCCTATAACAAGAAATAGAAATTTTAACAATGACTAGAGTTGCTTTGAGAAAAAATTAATCTTTGTCAAGGGGACTTTTAAGAGGTTGGATTTGGGAGGCCAAGGAGAAGAGAAGGTCAGGGATAATTGCTAGGTTTCGAACAACTGAGAGGATATTATGACAGTCTCTGAGTTTGGGAACACTTGGGTTTGATTTACTTCATGTTAGGTTTTCAGGTTTTTGAGGGACATCCAAGTTGATATGAGTTTGGAAATGCTGGTTATCATTGGCAAAGCCAGAAAAGACTTTAGAGAATCATTCAGATAATTTATGTGTTTATTTCTGCTGTAGACTGAGATCTTTTGATTCTAAGGAAAAAGACTCACTCCAGTTATCTCAAATAAAATATTGCTTTGTTAGGATACAGAAAGCTTCATGTATGTATGTGTGTATATATGTGTTTCTCACGGGGAAGCTGTGAGGATGAGAACAGCTCTTCTGGATGACACAGGGCAATGTGACCATGCATTCCTCCATTTCTGCTCTATTACCCTCTGTACACATCAATCTTCTCTGCTTTTCCAAGGGGACTCCATCCATCATTTGTTTTCTATATAGCAGACTCCTCCTTTCGACCTCCAAAAGAACATCTAAATTGAAAAACTTATTATAGACTGCACTGCAATTTATAAATCTCTTTATTCAAAGTTTTGAGAAGAAAGGATCTGATTGGAATTAAGAAGTTAATGGCATATTGGTTTTGGAGTCAAGTGATCATCCTTGGTCCAGAAAGTAACAACATGTGTGGATGAATCTGTGTGTATAAGTATGTATGCTTGTATGTCTCTGTGTATATATTTATATGTCTCTGTGTTATATATGTGTATGTATATGTATATATGTCTGTGTGCCTCTATGTGTGTGTATATGTTTGAGTCTGTTTATATACGAGTATGTCTTTGCGTGTGTGTTTGTATGGGTGGTTCTATTTGAGGGAAGTGGCCAGGCCAGGTCTGTTGAGTACAGAACTTTTGGATGGACATAACATAGGTTTATTATCTATTTGCTTGTCTAACCTATTAAATATTGATTCTACTGCTAATGTGTTCAGTGGAGCAGGAGGAAAGAGCATAGGTAGACAAGCTTAAATCTGAATGTCTCTTTTATCAGTAGATTTTGGACAGTTGGCAACTCTCAGAGATGCAGTTCCTGCTCTGTAAAATTGCCAATGCCTACTTCCCAGAAAAAATAATTAAATGAGATGCACAGTGTGTGTTTGATAGATGTAGAAAGGAAACACCGACCACTTCTCTCCTACTTTGTTTTCTCTCATGCTTGTTCAAGTTGCTGTTACCCCCAAAAAACAGGAATTGTACTTAAGACACTTTTTATAATGATTCCTATGAAGGGGTATTAACAAATGTTTATAGAATGAGCATATATTTTATTCCATTAAAAAGTAACCACTCAATAACATTTTGGAAAATTAAGACAATGGATAACCATTTACTCAATATCCTATTATCTAAATTAAAAAGCAAAAACTATTTTATTTCTTTTCAGCTGTTTTCCTAGGCTCATTTTTTAAATATAAATAGAGTAAAAATTTACATTCAATAAAGTGGAGACTTTTAAGATGTTTAAGCCTAAATTATTTGTAGAATAAAAAACATAGACTTTCAAAGCATTTAATTTTCATAAATCTAGAATATTTATTAACATCATACTTTAATTTCATCTGTTTTGTCCAGAATATCTCATAGATGGGATAATGTTTAGTTAGAACCCTATTTAATTCTAACATATTATAAATATGTTCCAGGCAAAAGCTATGTCCATCCAATTGTACTTTTAGAGTTAGATATAATGCTGGGCTAATGAGGCCAAGCCATAGGCTTCATCCTCACAGGAGCCAATTAGCCTTACTAATGACTATGGCCGAGGATTTCACCCCAACTTGGTTTTCTACCTTGCAAATGAATGCCAGGGGTCACCAGGGAGATTGAAAGAGAACATGCAGAGTTCAATACAAATCCATTACTGTTGCCAGACAGTTAACTCAAAGACTTCATCTTTGAAACTTAGGTGAACTTGGGGGAGATATAACAGGTACAATTATAATATTTCATAATGAACAACTGTTGGATTCTAGAATAAAAGTTCTAGATCTAGCTAGAACAGAACTAGTCCAGATCCAGCTCTTTTCAAGAATGGGACCTGAGAAAGAATCTCTCTAGCTTTAAATAAAATAGGAGTAAGCAATTTCAAACAATGATGGAGACTAGAGGATACCTTTCTCAGGCCTGTTTTCTTTAAATTAATGCCACTCAGGAGTTAGTAATTCCATGAGAAGTCTAGCTACTGATTATGCTATGCCTTGAATGAAGCTTGGAGGAGATGCCAGAAAGTACTGGTGAGGTGTTGGAGAGATTTGGAAATGTGCCCATTAACCCTTTTACCCGAGGTCATTAGAGCAGACACATACATTTTAAACATTCTCTCTGAGAACAATGCATCTTGGGATTGGGAAAACTTCTACAGTGACACTAATTATTTGTCACTGAATGCCTACTTTAAGTTTCACCAGTTTAAGTTCTACCATGAAACACTTTCTGTGCACGGATGTGCTTTCAAGTTTTTACTTGCACACATGTCCACCACACCACTCCCTGCACCTCCCATGGAGAAGATGTAAGCTGTTGGGAAATATAGGTGTGGGTTTCCATCCGGTGATAGGGTTTGTTCTATATTGATATCATATCATATCTATTGCATTTAGTGCTAAGCCCGAGATGTTAGGGATCTGAATTCTCTGTGGTGGCTGTTCGTCAACACTGCCACAGCCACCATGCGGGTTTGGGAGCACATTAGAGGAGAAACTGTGCACCACTGAAGCCCTGGGTTGCTCTTGTAGCATCAGGATCCCACCCCGCCATCCCCCACCCCCACCCCTGCAACAAAGTCCTCTTTTCTCTCTTTGCAAGACCAGACACAGTTCAGGCTAAAAGCTCATGTTTGAGGCCCAGTTGAGCTGCTGTTTGATATTGTTCTTGCTTGTTACCACATTGGTGGCATCAAATGTCTTTATTGATTTTTTTCCTGATTGGGCCAACCTGGAACAGGATCAACTTCGTAAATGGGACATCTTGTGGTCTGAAATATGAGATTTGTTTTAACAAATCACTCTTACCCATCATCTCTCCCAGGGAACCAAGGCAACACAATTGCTGTATTTCTTCTTGACTTTCTCTCCAGTGACCCTTCTCACTCCTCCTAGTGCCCCCTTCCGTCCTGCCACTTTCTCCCACTGCTTACAAACAAAACCCCCAAACAATTCTCACTGAACTCTCAAGTCATTCCCTGGGCCCTTGAATCAGACAGAACTGAGTCATCTGGCTGTAGATTAAATGGAGGATATTCGAAAAAAGTACCATTGTGCAAGTTAAGGAAGGGGTCAGGGAACTTAAAGCCGCAGCTGTATTAAAGGCCTGCTGTGCTGGGAGTCTTCTTTTAAGTTACCCAGACATAAATTGAGAACCACAAACTTGAAGACATGGCGAATGAACAGAATAAGAATTTAAGCATCCTCTTAACATTTTTTAAATGAAATACCTCTATTTGCCAAGAATTCCAGCATGAAACTTTACATATTCTTCTAGCCAGAGCTATTCCCCTCCACCTTTGTTTTCCAGCCTGCCAGCCTGCCTCCCCTTAACAGCTGGACACATCACCATCCCATTTTTCTATTGGTTGTGACTGAAGTAGCTTGAGGTCAATTATTTCCCCAGCAATTGACAAAGAATCTTGACGAAGAGGAAAGTGACATTGTCCCTTAAACAACACTGCTCTCTCCTCCCCCAGCCCTCCTGGTAGAGAGGAGGGCGGGCTCTGCTTTTCCAAGGAGCCCAGCAGGGCAGTGGCGGTGAGGTCTGTGGAAGTGCGTGGGTAACATATGGTAAGTGGAGAAAATATTTATATTCATGGGGAAAGAGCAGGAGAAGATCCAAAGAAGGTCACAGAGATTTCAAGCAGGAGACACGCAGACTTGGTATTCTGTCTTTGGCCTGGATACAACAGAGCTTTTAAAGAAAGATTTGTTTTGTTGTGATGCTCTTCTTAACAATCTGAATGGCTGGCAATTTGAAAAAAGGACTATTCCTCCCCCTAAGCTTCAGGAAAGTGTAACACTGGGCCTTCCCAGGCTCCCACTGCCTTTCTGGCCTGCCTCTGCTTCCAGAACAGAACTCAGAACTTGTGTCCTGGACCTGACAGCGTTTCTTCCCTCGGTGTTTGAAGGGGAAACGCAGGCAAAGCGGGCCTTTGGAGCAATTGGTTCTTGGCGGAAAATATAAATAATTAATCAATGTTAGATTGCTTTCTGATGAGCCACATGAAACCTCCAGTGCCTTTTCCAGGGCTTTCCCAGCCGGCATTTCGCACCACAGCTTCCTAAGAAAGCTAACGGGCCCTTTTCTAGTCTCTTCATGGAAAACCCCACAGTGTCCCGCAGTGCTACCGCCAAACCTGCGCAGAAGCCGCTGTCTGCGGTCTGCGCGCCAGTCGGGCCGCGGGGCAGACGCGTCCACTCACACCCGTCCGCGGAAGCACGCCGACCACGACATGCGCGCGTCCTCCCGCGCCCAGCAGGCGCAGCTCGGCGCTCCCAGTCGGGGGTCGCAAGGGCGAGTGTGCAGACTTGCGTGGAGAGAAGAGGACAGCGAAGGGCCGAAAGTGTACTCCTTCCCCGGGTGCGCAGGAAGAGATGACCGCAAAGGCGGGACGTCAACACTGGGTGCTTTGCAGGACACCTCCCCAACCCCTCCAGGCCGCGGGGCTCCACGGCTGGCTGTTAACGCGTTTGCAGTGGGGACTTCGTACTCTCCACTCCCCCAAAGTCCCGTTCCCGAGAGGAGGTAGTGAGATGGGGTGCAGGTGCGTGAGGGTCCTTGCTAGGGCGGGGTCCCCTCTGGGTCCCCATGTGAAGTAGCTCATAAACCAGCGCTCGCTGCACCGAGGCCGCGCTTAATGGATTCTTGCAGATAAAAGACCCGGGCTACCTTGCTTTCCTATAATGGCCCCTGAGGCTAACGTCTTAAAAAGGAAACAAAGGGATTGTTTTACAGCACGCGGGGTAGGGGCCGGGGGTTGCCGCGCAGGGCTGGGAGGAGGCCCCCGGCTTCTTAACCCTTCCCCTCCCGGTCGCCCGGCCTCCGCCTGCGTGGCGCGCGCACCCACGGAAAGGGACCGCGGAGAGAAGTCGGGACTGGAGCTGACGGCCCTGCGACGCGTCTCTCCTCTCTCTCTCTTCCCAGCCATCTAAAGAACGGATGAAAGGGGGAACAGAAAAGACCCGGAGACCCAGGTCTTGCAAACTTTAATTCTGAAAACCAACTAGAAAGGCCGATTCTTGCGTGCCTGGTGCGACCCCACGGGATCACTCGTGACCCCGGCTCTTGGAGGCCGGCTTAGCGGCAGGAACAGCCTGGGAGACCGGAGGGCGGCTCCCGGCCACCCTGCAGGCCGCCCCTCAGGTGTAAGCGCGGTGCTAGCGGCGCCCGCGTCCTCACAGGAAGTTTACATTTGCAAACTGCGGAGGGAGAGGGAGAGTGGCTGTCGCCTCTGCTTCCTGGCTTTTTGTTCTGGCTCCAGGAAAAGATCAAAACAATAGTTAAATAGCAACTGAAGACAAGAGATGTAAGAAATAAACAACTCGACAACAAAAATGCCCATAGGGAGGGTTGAAAAAACCCTTTTATTATGGAAATAATCACCCAAACACGAAAGGAGAGAGAATGGTTTGGGGCGGCCTCGGAGTCACAGAACCGAATCCTCAGAGGGGCTTGTTAAAACACCCGACTCTTGGTCCCACCCCCAGAGTTTTCATTTTTGTAGCTCTGGGGTCTTCTGCTCCAGCCTGAGAATTGGTAACTTGTTAAGACTTCCAGGTACTGCTGGTGGTCTCTAAAGTGAGTTGGGATCCGTTGGTACAATACATTCTCTTGTAACTCTTACCCAGTTGGATCTGCATCCCATTTCTCCCTTCCTGCCGCTTCTCTCCCTCCCCGCCGCTTCTCTCCCTCCCCCAGCTTTTGGTTTGCTGGAGCTACAAAGCACATCCCAGGATCATTCCACCACACGGATGATTTTTACTTCAATAGTCATTAAGCCACGACAACTCAACGATCTGAGAGGCACTGGAAAAGCCTTTCTGTGCTTCCAGGAAGTTGAGCTTTCCTTCTGGTCATTTCACACTGGGGACAAGTCCAGAACCTTTCTCCGTGGTAAAAGCCACTGCCGGCATCTTGGTTTTGAGACCACCATCAGGAGGTCTTTATCAGCAAAGCTTGTCAGGTTCCTGGAATGCTGCTGGATTTTCTAGCAAGCTGGCCTGGTGTGGGGCGCCACCTGGTCCCCATCTCTCAGCTTCGGGTCATTATCCCCAGTCTGTCATCATGTACTCTCATGACCATCATTTGCGCTGAAGTGTTTGCCTAATAAGGCACCTTCACCCAGACTGGAGTTTGAACCTCAGTGGGTGGGGTAGTACCCTCATCAGTGCAAACCCACTATGCTATTTTGAGTTGGTTATCTAAGGATCCCGGGCTCATCTAAGGAAATCCTTGTGGGCTCCCTGCCTCTCCTTTAGGATCCCTGCTCCCAATCCCCAATGTCTGTCTTCAGCCCAACTCTCAGGGTTTGCCAGGGCCATTAAAGTTCACTTTCTTGTATGATGGTTTTTCTATTTTTCTGATTCTCCAGGAGCTATTAAGAGTTTTCTTTTTCTCCATTTGCTGCTAAAGAAAGCTTTGAAGGATGAGTAGACTCTTCCACCCTGGAGCTCAATTCCTGTGTTCATTTTCCCTCATATTCTTATGCTTCTCTTCTTTTGACAACCTAGTCAGCCTTCACTTTCTATTTTCTCGTGGTTCCTTCAACTTGTCCTTGCTTTTCTAGTCTTAGAGAAAATACAGAGCATGTACTTGCTACCTTTTGGGTTTTGATGCACCTAATTTTGTTTGGTCATTCATCTCCCATGTTGCCAGTGGGTGTAGCAGTTTCTCCATTTCCACCAGAAAGAGAGGCAAGATTTGGTATCAGAAGACTTGGCTTTCAGTCCTGGGACTACCTTTACATAGCCTATATTGTTGAGTTAACCTCAAGACTTCAGCTGCCTCCAGCTAGCTATTATCTGTCTATTTATTCATCTATCCATCATTTATCTACCTACTCAGTCATCCTCTCAACAGATGTATGTATATGAGCCTCCACTGTGTACTAGGTGCTGTTCTAGGTGTGGGAAAACAGCACAGACATGGTCCTGTCTTCCCGGAGCTTTTATAATATATAATTATTTAGAAATTATATATTTTAGTTGGGGAGACAGACATTTAACAGGAGAAGTAAGTAAAATGGCATGTTAGAGAGCAATAAAGTCTTAAGGTGAAAAATCAAAGCATGATGGTAGATCAGACGTGTCCTAGCAGAGACTAGTGTTGATATTTTAGGGAGCAAAGGTGGAAAGCTTTGCTGAGATGTTGACACAGACTGCAGACCTGAAAGAGGGAACTTCATCTGCTGAAGGGAACATGACCATTTCATAAACCTGGGAGGAGTCAGCAGGATACTATATGAGGAAGGCATGCTCACAGAGACAGAACTTCTTGCCTTTGTTTTGACAGAGCCTTCTAAGACTGCAGGTGCTACAATCTCAGAACAAGTACAAAGTTAGAGCCTCTCGGAAGCTTTGGTAATTGTTTTTCCTGTTACCTGCTTCCTTGGGTCAGCCCTGGCCTGGAGGTGTGCCTCTGTGGGAAGACTGGCTGGCCCCTCCCTGAATGCAAGTCTCTGCAATAAAAAAAAAGAAACAAAGAAAAAATGAGGTCACCAGGGAGGTGGGAGGCAGCACCAGTGGGCAGAGCTATGCGGGTGTCACTCTCTCCCTTACATTTTTGTGGCCTCGATGACAATGCAAAGGAAGTGATAATGCAGAGGCTGATCTTTAATAAGAGGAGATGACAGTGGTCATGGGAGACTTCCCTTTGAGAAGGAGGAGGAACTGTCTGGCTGAGGCAAAAGTCGAAACTAGCTTGTAACCGCAGCAGCATTGTTGATATTCATTAAAGTCGCTGTGCCTTTTAGCAATCGTCATACAGGTTGTTCCAAGTGGTTTGCTGGACTAGAAATCCTCGGGGATATTCAGGCTCATCCTTTTCTGCCTGTAGTAGGTGATTTTCAGCATACTCTAATGTTTATTTAGACCTCCACCCCTTGGAGGCCATCCTGGGGGGCGGGTTGCAGCTGTTCCTAGCAACTCTTGTCTGCAGTTGTCTCAGCAGTGCGTCATCTCTCTTTCAGCCCATACTCTCTGAATTTTGGGGGATATGGACAGGGTGGATTGCTTATCTTCTCAATTCTTGCTGGTTGCTGGTTATAGGATGCTAAACCAAAGGGCCTGGTGGCCTGCTCCCCGAAGTGCAATGGCCTGGCACTCTTCTGGCTTTGCTGCTGTTTAAAGCTGTATTGGTTGTGTATTCCAGTCTCTGCGCAGTGCCACTCCCCACACCCAGGTCTGAACAGGGGAAGCAAGTGCTGCAAATCCCAAAACAAACAACAGTGCTGCTGGGAAGCCGCCCTCCCCTGACCACAGGTGACTGGGCTGCTCAAGCTACTGCTGGCAAGTCACCACTGTGTTCTGTCAGGTTGGAGCTGGAGACAGGAGCATCGAAGGTCGTGGATCCTTGGAGAATGCTTCCTGCTTCCACTGCTCTGAAGTGACTGCGGGCTTGTGGGCTACGAGGGGATGCTTCTCATCATCTTTTCGGAAAAGTGAATAGATTGTTAACCCGAACTTCTCAGAAAGAATTCAAGAGGCAGACGAGGAGGAGATATTCCACTTTCCCCCTTGTCCTGGGCTGGTGCTCAAAGCCTCTGTAAGTGTGGCTGGCTGGCAGGAAGGGAGAAGCAGCCTAGAGGGAGAGGATGTGGTTACTTTGCAAGTCTCTGTTCTGTTACAGGATCAAAATTTCTTTTGTTGCAAAACACATTCATGTTACACAGTCATGTAGCCATTAAAAGTCTGTGTGAGCGTTTGTGTGTGTGCATGTGTGTGTGTGTGTGTGTGTGTGTGTGTGTGTGTGTGTGTGTGTGTAGGTGCTTTCTGGAGTGTTGTTTTATGAGGACCTTCTGTCAATGGTCATTTAGTGGGATCAGTGTAGTTTACCAAGAAAGACAATGAAATCACACTGTGTTACTTTGTGAGGGGAGACTGGGTGGCTTAAACAATAGACATATTTTCTCAAACTTACAGAGACTAGAAGTCTTAGATCACATTGTCAGCAGAGTAGATTCCTTGTGAGGTCTCCCCTTGGCTTACAGATGATCCCCTCCCTGTGTTTTCACGTGGTTTTTACATGGTTTTCCCGCGACGTGTGCCCGTGACCCGATCACTTTTTATAAGGACGCCAGTCATTTTAGGGCCCAGCCTAATGACCTCAGGACCCAACCTAATGACCTTATTTCAATGTAATTACCTCTTTTAAAAACCCTACCTCAAATGCAGTCACTTTCTGAGGTATTGGAAGTGGAATTTCAGCACATAAATTTGGAGAGGCAAAATTCCGTGCATAAAATTCACTAAGAGTCATCATGACAGAGAACAAGGCCTTAGAGTTTAGAAAGTACAAGGGCTTAATTAAAAGAAAAAATAGAAAGTATTCAGATATTTTTTCCTAAAAGAAGAGCAAAAGGTTTAGTATTTTTTCAGAACAAATTTTACTATAAGATTAAAAACATTTAAATATTAAACAGGGTGATTTAGGAGAGTAGGATTCGAGGTGATTAAATTTGTTTCCAATTCATGAATTTTATTGTCACCTATTTTATCATTAAAATTATAAATGCAGAATTAATAGAGACATTGTATATATTTTACCCTTAGAAACCACCTGTGTCAATCTTCATTTTGGTGAAAGGAAACTGAGACACAGAGAGATGACCCAAGTGGCTAACAGCCAGCACAGTTCCAGGCCCCAGGACCTCCACTGCCTGCACTGGGCAGGTCAAATGTAGGTCTGAAGTAGTTGGGTTGGTTTTTAGCTTTATTGGGCAGCCGGAAATAGATTGGAGGTATTAAATAAGATTGTCCTCTGATCCTGAGTTGGGACTTTTGCTGCAATTTCAGAGAATACTTTCCTTTGTTTGTTTTTCTGATAAATCTTGAAAGCAGTGCAGATTCTTCCGCAGCCCCCACAATACCTAGATGAGATGCACGCCATCTCATCTCCCTTCTCATCTCCGCCCACAACACCCACACAGACCAGAGTTGAGAGGGGTTTTGTACTGGAGTCCTTCCTGATTCTTCTGAACAGACGTCTTTATTCCTTTCTCTGTAAAAACAATATGAAGGCCTCCCATGGGGCGTGCTGGTTTCAACAGGAGGCCCGCGCTGCATGCAGAAAGGCCATGAGCTGGACTCAGCCTCAGCGTAGGGGCCAGAGCGCCTCAGAGCCACCTGGGGAGCCCTTCTAGCAACACAGAGCCCAAGTGTCAGTGCACATTTATCAGGAGCAGGCCAACATTCTGAAGTCCAGATATTGGGATCTGATGGGAATAAACATTTTAGATGAATGTTTCCTGAAGGCCAAAGAGTGACCTCATGAACTAACTGTTTCCTTTTGCAATGAAAATGAGGATGCCCAGATGTTTATTTACAGGTTTGAGGAAGGATAGGTATTGTTTGACATGTGAAAGGGCTAGTGTGTTTTGTTTTGAGAGTGATTCCCCAGAGTCCTGAGATAAATGGGTTTATTTCTCAATGACATGGAATCCCTCGGCTGGTTCCTTTCTGTCATGACCAAACTTGCCATCTGCTCTGAGACACTCTGGGACTGTGCCCAGGATTGTCTAGCAGAACTCACATCCTCTGCTTTTCTATCTTGCTTCTTCCTGGAACGTGCAGTGTTCCCCTCTCAGACCCTCATCTGCTTCTCCATGCCATGCCCTGGGAACATGAACGTGATCCTTCTCTTCTACCTTTATGTAGAGCTCAAAAGTTATCCTGTTCAGGATTTAGTAACGTGATTAGTTACACACACACACACACACACACACACACACACACACACACACACAATTTTTTGAAATTGTGGTATGTGTCCATAACATAAAACTTCCCATTTTAACGTAAACTTCCCAAACTACCGCTAGAAAGAGTTCAGTTCAGTGGGATTAATTACATTTACAGTATTGCCACCATCCTCACCTTACATCACCACGTATTTTCCATCATCCCAACAGAAGGTCTGTACCCATTAAACATTAACTCCCCATTCTCCTCTCCCTTCAGCCCCTGTAACATCTATTCTATTCTGCTTTCTGTATTTGTGAATTTGTCTATTCTATGTACCTGATATAAGTGGAAGCATCCATTATTTGTTCTTTTGTTCTGGATTAATTTCATTTTGCATAATGTTTTCAAGATTCATCCATGTTGTAGTGTATATTAGAATTTCAATCATTTTAAAGACTGAATACTAATCCATGTACTGGATAGGCTGCATTTTCTTTATCTCTTCCTCTGCTGATGGACATTTGGTTGTTTCCATCTTGGTTGTGTGAAAATGCTGCTACAATGCAGTACAAATATCTGAGTCCCTGATTTCACCTCTTCCGGGTATATGCTTAGCAGTGAAATGCTGGATCATTTAATTTTTCAAGGCAATCAAGTCGCTTTTAAATACCTCACCAAAGAACATGATCGCTGAGCATAGTGTCATTGTGAACTTATTTGTAAAAGCAGGACAGTTTTCTCGAGAGGTCATCTGGTCTTCGGTGGGTGGGGCTGAAAGGCAGAAGGGTTAAGTTCCCCCTGGGACCAGCAAAGCGGACTTGAATTCCAGTTCTGATGCTTGTGATATCTAAAATCTTGGGTGGATTACTTAAACATGCTAGGCAACAATTTCTGATGAGGGAAATGATTATCTAGTTTCTTGGACTATTGTGAGAAATAAATAAGACAATGTATTAAAATGCTTGGCACAGATTATGGGCAAGTCCTCAATCAATGGTCGTCATCACAATGACTATCACTGTGACCAATTTTATAGGGATGCCAGGGCTCAGAGAAGATAACAGTTCTATGGTTGCTTCTTCCCATAGTAAATTTCTCAGTATAGGGCTGTCTTTATAAGACTATATGCTAGGATATAATTTGAGATGAAATGCTTCTGTGAAACTTGTTCATCTCTATAGTAATGTTCATCAATATGGTTGGTCGATGATTCTAATCCGGCTAGAATATTTTAGAAAGCAGTGTGACTTTGTACTCTCTCACTCTGCTATTTACTAATTATGTATCCTCCAGCAGGTCTCTAAATGGGGCTAACCTTCACGTTCTGCCCTAATATGGGGTATCAGATCAAATGTCCTCAGGTATGGTTAGACTTATGGAACACAGATAAATCCCAGCACCAATGCACTCACTGAAAAGTAATGAAAACAAAGAACACCGATGATCAGATAGGCTATTTAACTATGACATAAAGCTACAGTGACATGGACTGTAAAATTCATCCTCCTTTCCCAGCCATTAAAATGTAAGGAAAATGTGCATCTTTGAACTGCCAAAATACCTTAATTGTCTCTTGGCAAGTTCCTAAGTTAAAGGTTATAAAGAAAAAAAACAAGAAGCTGGGAAAAATTTCACCTTTTGGAAAAAGAACAAAGGAACCGAGGCGGTCCTGCTTTTCTTGTGATTAAATTGATACTCACACCCGGTACAGCTCTCTTACCTACTAATATCCTAAGAATTCAAGGAGAAAAAATGTCTTTGAACAAAGTGCAAGGTCCACACTTGTACACAGAACAGAAGATGATAAATTTTGAAAAGAAATCTTCTCCCTCTTTTACCCTCCCCCTCTTATATGAAATGGAAGCAGTGTCCTTAATCATGGCCTTGGCTTGTGGTTGTTTTGAGTGGGGAGAAAGTCACCTTTGGTCTTGCCAGTAAGTTAAGCAAGTTCAGTTGGCCCTACTCTTCTGATCCGGGTGTCTTACACAATGGATCCTTGGAAGGTGCCAACTGTAGGCGAATGAGTCACTTTTGAGCCTCTGAAACATCAACTTGTTGGGTCTTGATGGAACTTTAGAGGTTAAGGTCACCTATGAATTGTTCACATTCCCATAGCTGATTGTAGCTCAGGTGGTAATAGAATGTAGGATTTCTGAAGTCCTTGCTCGAGCACATGTTACTCCCACGGTTTTACAAACAAGAGAAACCATCTGTTGACGTTTGAAAGCAATCAAGGATGATATCTCCCAGAGTGCTCGGGTATACAAGCAACTGGATTAATGGTGGTTCTATTTTTTTTTGGTAAAGAGTTAAACTTTAGGTACTGTGACCTAGCCTTTCTGTGGCTAACGATCTATACTTTAGATATTCTCTTCACTCTTCAAATGCTTCACTTACTGGACATTTGGAATTTTTCAGTCACAATTCTGAGTACTTATAAGTCAAGAAAGGTCCTATGTCTATCCCCATTTTATAGATATTGGTTAAGCATCAGATTAACTCATCCAATGTTATTTACTAAGTTTGAGCATTGACTTTGGAGACTAAATTCTCAATCCGATGCTTTAGGGCCTCCCTCGATTGTCTTACTACCACCTTCCCAGAACAAATAGAATCTATCAGATGAACACACACTCAATTTTCCTTCACTGAACTTAGAATCCTACTTTCATTTATGCACCATCTTTCTTTCTCGAGTTCCTCTGCAGATTCCCACTCCATCTGTTCTCAGGGTCCCACCCATGCCTACCTTCTTAAGGACTCATGTGAAACCCATATTCTTTCTTATAGAAGAAACTATAGCGTTTCAAAGTCTTACTATTTACTGAATTCTTTCCTCACTTAAAAATACCCAGCATATTAAGAAAAATGCAATGTGCCCTCCCCTCCTTGACCACATCTGCCAATGTATGTATCCTATACTTACTGAATGGGTCATGGGAGTTCCTGCATTTATTTTCTCACCTTGCAATACTCCCCACTGCAATGTAGCTCCACTGTCAACACTCACTTGAATGTGATCTTTCCAAGGTCACAGTGGCCTCTATGCTGCTAAATCCACAAACACACCTTGTTGGGAAAAACTGCTCTAGTGAAAACTTCTCCATGTGAAGCACAGGAGAGAATCACTCCTTCCCAGCTGAGTTTTCCAGCCAGTTTGGGCAGGTGGTATGTCTTTGAGGGGGACCAGCCTTTTCATGGACAGCCCCACAAGTAAGGAAAAGAGAGGTTCCTTTTCCATATGAGAAGGAGCAGAGGGTAAGTAGCCCCAAATAGTACCTACTTTGGAGGCGTACCAGGTGTACCAAATGAAGCATTTCTACAAAAGTGCTATCATATTCCTACATAGGTCAAGATAAGGATAAACATCCTCAAGATGTCCCAGCTGGGACACATCACCTCTGGATCACACTCCTCGTCCATCTTCTCTGTTGGAGAAAGTGGTACCACCATTCAAACCAGAGGCCAAGAAGTCATCCTTGATTGCTTCTCCTCACTAGTCTCTGATACAATCGACCATCAAGCTGTATTGATTTGCTTCCTAAATACCATCTGATTCCTTCATTCTTTCTGCTGCATTTACAACACTAGCCTCCTGCATGCCTCTATTCTTCTTTCCACAGTAGAGCGATATTTCTGAAACGCAATTCTGATTACATTGTACGTCACTGAAATCCCTTTAGTAAATATCCATTGACTTTAAGATTAGACCCAGATTAAACATGCTCTGGTGGAGCAGCAGTTGAGTGTCCTGACTCGGGTTAATTGTGGTCCAGGATATCCCAGGGACCCAGTTTGCATCGTTGGTCTGTGGGAGTCAGGTAGCCAGGATGAACAGCTAAATAAAAATAACTTCTTCATCCTTTTTCTTCCTACCTGCTTGCCTTCATTCTTGACTGTGCCTTAAAAAAAATAAATAGACCCAGATTACTTGATGAGGTCCATCAACCCCTTTGCCATCTGGCTGCTTTATGCTCCCTGACTTCTTTCATTCTGGCTTTTGTACTGTCTGCCTCTTTTACCTGGGACTCTTTTACGTCCTATGGCTTCTTAGTCTTATTCATCAGTCAGGACTCAGTTTGTCACCTCCTCTGGGAGGTCTTTCCTCATTGCTCCACAACCTTGGTCCTCACCCCCACTCTCAGCACACAGTCATTCTGTTCTGTCCTTTTGCTCCTCTAAACTGTAAGCTCCATGAGGCTGGTGACATTCTCTGTGACTGCACTATGGTCTCAATACCCTAAACTCTTAAATAATTGTCAAGTGAGTAAAATGATAGATGGAGACTTGGGCCTCAGCCTACCCTTTAAGACATTCCCACACTTACCTGATAGAAGCATCCAGCTTTCACTCTTGATGGCCTCTGTTCTAGCTGGCAGACCATTTTAAACAGAAAGTAATATATTAATAGAGTTACCTTTGTTTTGGGTATTATATCTTTCCTATTATGGCCAGTCTAGTGTTAAGATATTTCCTTACTATGGATACTCTCTGAAAACATCAGTGCAGAGACATCACCTCCTTCCTCCTTATGTGGTGCTTGTATTTTTGCTGTGTAATTGGAACTTAGTAAAAATAGCTGACCAACTGCAGTACATGTAGTTCTATAAACTCACTGGGGACAGGCCTCCTATGGAGGGGCCCACACCTGCTCCAGGGACATTCCAGGAGACGCTCTCATCCACTGAGAACAGAAGGAGCATTTGTTCCCTGAGTCCACTTTGGAGGGACA